>CM029937.1:3346576-4546576 GCA_017639245.1 Myiopsitta monachus | reverse complement strand
CGCATTAACTGCCTGAGAGCGGGAGCGCAGCCTCCAACGTACAACAACGAGCACCTTCCATGGATTTATTATTGCAAACCAGCAGACAGATAGGAGCAGATTAAACTATGCATTGTTTTATCCTAAATTTAGCCTGTAAACCGAGAGAGCACGTCTCCTCCCCGCACCATAGCCAAAGGTGCTTTGATTTAATTATTAAATGTCTTTGTGTGAATCTGAGGTATGGAGCTCATGCTTTACACAGGCCTGCTCAAGCAAAACAGACATTACATATTGTCTCTAAAGGGTTACAGCACAGTATTTATTCAACAGCAGAATGCAAGTTTGTCTAAAAAGAAGGCTGCATACATCAAAATCAAACTTGTTCAGGTACAAACACAGCCCTTGGAACAGAAAACCTCACGAAAGGAGAAACCTTCCATTTATTAATTGGTCAAATGAATTAGAAAAAATGGCTTGGAGGAAAGTTCAGGAAGGAATCGAACTCTGTGCAGCAAACACAGATGTCACAAAAATGACAGAGTCATCTTCGAATTAATCTCTTCATTTAAAATACCCACTAGCAACAACAACAACAAACGCCATTCCACTTCGATGTTACGATGCCGAGTAGCTTATTGACAAGTCAAGGGAGAAAACCTTCAAGCTTCTGAAGAAGTAGCACCCACCCCTTTTCCTGTACGAAAGGAGTGTGGATGAACACGTATTGGTGGCAAGGCAAAGGCAGCAGGACCCAAACCAGAGCCTCTGGGTGCTCCCTGGGGCTCAGCCCAGCCGAGCAGCCAAAGCTCTTATTGCCAGGGCAGCCAAATTCTTGGCACTCATAAGGAAAAGAATCCTGCTCATTTGTACATAATCCAGCTATTGACATGGCTTTAGTGTGGCAAACATTGAATGCCCCAGGTAAGGGAGAACTTGTGGACCAGAGGATCATGCCGCTGTCTGGAGGGGGTGAGGAAGGGATCTGGAATCGCAGTGTGATCCAAGCAGTGAAGAACCAATGGAGATCAGAGGTGTGCAGGGCTAAGTATTCCTCTTTGAAAAGGGGAAAGAAACCCAAAAAGTCACCTTTGAAAAGCAAGAATCTGCTTTCCTGATCCAAGCACCTGAGCTCCTGGAGCTCCCACTGTCCCGTTATTGCTTCTGGAGGTCAGTGTGTTTTACAGCTTTTGGTTTGTTTGTTTGCTAAAAAAAACAAAGAAGCGACATCCATTTTTGGAGCTATTAATACAAAAATCACACCTGAACTCTGTTGAGCATCCCCCAGTCCCCAGTGCCCCCTGAGCTGGCCATGGTTTGCAATGTGGAATATTGTTACAAATATGAAAAGTTGGCAAAATGCACCCCCCATCCAACCAAAAAAAAAAAAGGAAGAGAAAAGCTTTTTCCAGCTGTAACATCTGTTAAGTCTAACTAGCTGACAAGTGCTTCTGATGGAACACGCTTGCCAGAACACTACAGAGGAGGAGGAGGGACTTTATGGAGGAGGGAACACAAGCTATTTTTCTCCTTCCCTCACCCACAAAATGCACAATACCATTTGCAAACAACAAAGGAACAACACAGCATCTGATCACATGCAACACGAGGCAATTTCACGGGCTGACGCCGTCACACGGAGTTATCTCTGGGTCATTCCCTGTGGCAGGATAACGGGAGCACATGCTATCCCAGCAAAAGACTCTGGGAAATGTAGGTCCCTTTCCCATTCATCAGTTTCGGTGTTATACACCTGCACAATGCTGGTGACATTGTTCAGATGCCAATTGTACCCTCCTACAATATAAATCTTTTTTTCTAGTAAACAACAGCCTGCTTCCGACTGCCCCGCACGCATCGGGCTCACCGTGGTCCATTGGTCTGTTTCAGGCACATAATATTCCACAGCCAAAACATCAAAACAACGGTCAACATGGTCCATACGGCCTCCCAAAGCATAAATCCTGCTATTTGCACTGACCATGGCATGCAGAACTCTGGGCTCATTCATAGGGGTTTTAAACTCCCACTGATCCATGGTGGGGTCGTAGCAGTGCAGGGCTTTCTTGTCTTCCACCGAGATGCCGTACCCACCTGAGATGTACAGCTTGCCTCCTACCGTGGCTCCCGCGTGCCCCCACGTCCTGCGTTTCAGGGAGCACACGTAGGTCCACTCGTTATTTTGGGGGCAATACTTCTCCACAGAGGCCAGGCTCCCCGAGCGGTTCCTCCCACCGGTGGCGTACACCATGCCGTGCAGGACGTTGAGCTGGAACTGGATCCTGCTCTCCTGCATGGCCTGGATGCGCAGCCACTGGTTCAGGTGCGGATCGTAGCGGTAGCAGATGTCCACAGCTCCCTCCCCACTCCGGTACTGCAGGTGCTGCCCTCCAACGATGTAGACAAAGTTGTCGAGCACAGCCACGCAGGAGTGGCTGCTGCCCACCTCCATCTCCGTCAGCTCCTTGAACTGCCGCACGCTGGCATCCGGCAAGTAGTAGACCTTGCAGCTCACAGTGCGGTCGTTATCAGTGTAGGGAGTGCCACCGAAGGTGATGAGGGACAGGACATCCGAGCGGATGGTGGTGCGAGGGGACTGCATCTCATGCTGCCGGAAGGGCAGGATCTGGTAGTTGAACGCCTCCAGCAGATACTGCCGGCACAAGACATCTTCCACCATGATGTCCAAGGTCTGGACGCTGTCCACCAGCTCCGAGGACTTCATCAGCGGGAAGCGGATGTGGCAGAGGACCTGGCTGGCGTTGGCACGGCGGGTTGGGTCATACTGCAGCCATCGGACAGCTGCACGGAAGAGATCTATTTCACTGCAGCTTTTCAGCTTATTGCTCTGCAAGAAGAACACAAGGCGCTCCAGTGGCAGGTGGAGGAAATCCTCTTCCTCAGAGATCTGGAGGAAATGCCTAAAAGTGAATGCATCCACTGATTCCTTCAGGGATGCGAGGCTGAAGGTGGTGGCCATCTGCCCGATATTGAGACACGTTTCTACGCTCATGGCAGACTTCAGGAATTCTTCACAGAGCTCCACGACAGGCACCATCTGGAGGAAGACAGCAGCTCCCAGCACATCCTGAATGCAGTCAAGATCAAGAGTCACTTCGGCGCTGTACGCAAAGTCTATAATGTGCTTCAGTCCTTTTGCAGATAGACCTTTCAGTTCAATCACATCTTGGCTGGCTTCTCTCATCCCGCCTGCAAACATTGCCCTGGGGGTCAAGAACACAAAGATTTCACCCCCTTTTAAATACAGGTAAAATGATGCATTGCTTCAGAACTGTATTTTATTCTTTTAAACCATACTGATTCCCTCAGGGAGGACGGGGAGGGAGGGGAATAAATCAAGGCTAACTCTCTAAAAGGCAGGAGAAATTAAGAGTATGCAGTTACTTACATAAAGCTTGCATAAACACTGCACTGAGAAGTAAAATTCAGCTACCAGGAAGTTATGGTTTTTAATCCTGTGGCAGCATAATTAAAAGTGGACCACAGGACAAAGCTTCAAGAAGTGGGTAGAGCTACCAGAGCAGGGAGTGAAATATGCTGGACACTCAGGAATCCATGATGCTCAACAACCGAAGAGGACAACAGGATCTGCACCAGCAGAGGTTGGTAACCAGACCCTAAAGAGTTCCAGTGCTCAGGAAGTGTGAGCACAAAGAAGGAATAACCTGTGTTTAGGAGGTCAGGCGACCCTCTGAGCTTGCCTGCGGCACTGCCAGTCACTTAGCCTGTTCTATCCCAGGCTGGTTATGAAATCCAGCTATTGCAGATGCAACACATCTAATGGTAATCACAAGAGAACCTCCCCTCCAGGGTTCAACCCCAGCGCCTTAAGTAAATAGGGAAATCGGAATTGCAGCCACTTCAGAAACTTCTGTCATGTTGCAGCACGACGGCAGGGGGCTAGCAGGCAATTAGAAAACCAGGAGGAAAACAAGACTCTGTTCGAGCACAGCTGCAAGCACATCAGTTGACCAGGCCACGCAGAGATTAGGCCCTAGATCACCTCCTTGGGAGGCTTCTAAATTCCACAGGAAGCACATACCACGCCAGGGCCTGACGCAGACATCTCATAAACCATGCTGCTGGAGCACTGCTGCGTTTCCCAGCACCGGGGCCTGCGGGCGTGATGGGGACACAACTGCACGTTGGGATTTTATACAGTGACATTCAATTTCAGCAGGTTTTGTTACAGATGGGTAGCTCGGGGGCAATGGTTGTGCTCTGGGTAGCATTGGACAAGCAGTAGCAGAGCAGCTCTGGGGAAGCCAAAGTTAAAGCAGGCTGCTGGAAGACCGGCTCCAGGGAGCTGCAGCAGCCACTGCCATCGTGCACACACCACAGCAAGGCTGCAGGCTGTCACACAAAGACCTTCTGAATTGCTGGCAGCTGCCTGCGCATTTGGAACTGGGTCTTCCATTGATAACCCACTCTCTTCCATCAGACAGGTAAGTCCATTCTGAGGGCAGTGTCATTAGAGCTGCTTTAGGAAGCTGTAGTGACTCTAAGGTCCAAGTGAGGCAGAAAAAACGCTGAACGGACCCTGCCCTTCTGCATCGATACAGAAATAAAGGAATATCTTGGGAACACTGTCACAAGGCAGGAGTTCCAAGTTTCCTGTCCAAACCTGCCGCCGTCCAGCATAAACCCAAGAAATCCTAAATGACCTAAATGAGGAAATACCTGCATATGAAATCAGCTCTCCGTAACCGGGTGACCAGGAATCCTGTTCACAATTATTTGTCCATACAGCAGATGAGAGCGTTCTGCTAAAATCCCTCTGTGTATCCCATGTCCCAGAACAGCACGCTGCCCTGATCCCTTACCCCAAGAGATGTGCAGACACATGTGTGCTCGTGCATTAGCTACACAGAGCTGAGCATGCAGAAAGAGAAGCATTACTGTTGCCACGATGAAGACAAAGTGGAATGCAATTCCTTTAAGAAGCAGTACGGTTCTAAAATGCTGATTATTATATAAATGCCTCAATTTCACTCTTTTCCTCCCCTCCCTCTCTGCATAGAACCAGAGTATTTTCAAAAGCTAGATTATTCTGCCATTGTTCCCCAGGACAACCTGCCTTAGCACCACAGAAGTTATAACAAGAAACCTACTCAGCAATTACATTTTGACAGGGAAAACACACTAGCAGTGGCACTGCATACAGCATTTATGAATACAAATAGTGCTATTAGCATTTGGTGGGAGATCAGCTCCATGGTTAATTGCATGCCTGGTAGGGAGAGTGATAAGCTTGGAGGGTTTATGTTACCAAAGGGAGAGAGAAGGGAACAGCCTAGAAAATATGTGTGTACAGAAGACAGACATCATCAGAGCAGCTGAAGAAGCGGACCAAGGGATACATCAGATACATCAAGGGACACTGAAGTCCCTTGCTCGTGGTTACCTGGTCAGCACACACTTTCTGCTCAGGTCAGGAAGGAAACTACATGGTGAGGGACTGTAAACCCCGTTGAACAGCCCTTCGCTACCCTTACCTGCTATGACCTGCAGTCTCAAACAACCCTCATGTCGAGCGCTCTGCTGTGCTGAACCTTCCCTATACCCTTTGCCTCCAGCATGCCCCTCACTTGACACTGCTACTGGTGCTGCCAGAAAAGGTCCCTAATTCAATAGAGAAGTCATTCCATGCCAGAGAACCATTATAAAAGAGCTTGACAGAGGCAAGATGGATGAATACGTATTTTTGCTTAAGACCAAAGTTCCTGCTCTGCCATTGTCTCACTCTGCATTGATTGCTGAGAACACTCATCTCTGTGCTTCAGTTTTCTACCCACACAAGATGGGACAACTCGCCTCTATCTCCTGGGGCTCTGGAGAAAGCAAACCCAAAACGTTTCACACTTCAGCCTGTGAAGAGTAACCGCTGTGGACAGTCAGTGGTATTTAAAGACAACGGGAGTGTATTTACAGCGGGCACCATCATTCAATGGGATGACTCATTTCAGAGCCCTCTTGGAAATCACCTCAGGTAGCTCCAAGGCAAAAGCTCGTTTCTTCAGCAGCAGCTACCAGAAGGGTTCAGGACCTGGGTTTGAACTTGCATCTTGGCCCAGCGGCTGCAGTTACACACACCTCCTCTGAATGCAGAGGAACTGGCTCCATGTGCCCACAGGTAATCTCACCGACCTCCGTGGGGCAAAGCAGACCCCAAAAGGGTTGTGCATGGGGGTGATTTTGGGGTGTGGTGGAAAGGATTGGGGTGGGAGAGGATGGGGAAACAGAAAACCAATGGGAGAGGTAGAAATGCCTGCTTCCCTGTCAGATTCTCACCTGAAATAGTCACTGCAGGCAGCCAAGACAACTTTATGAACCTGAAACACTTCATTATTTATAGTGAGGATGACATCAAGCAGCTGAGCCTGAGCTCGGAGCGAGGCCAGTCCCTGCAGTAGAGTGGTGCTGTGGCCAGGAGCAGAGAACGTGCATTTCAGGGTGCTGTTCTTGTCAGCCATGCTAAAAACAGAACAAGAGAGACAGGCTGGTTTTAAATTAAAACAATATGTGGTATACCTACAAAGCATGCTGGGGAAGCTCTAACGTGAAGCAGTTTGAACACAAATTCCCAGCTCAACAGCCACACAGAACATCATGACATCAGTCCCTCAGTTGTATTCCCTTCTCCCAGCACAAAAGAGACTTCCAGACTTTTACATTACCCTTTCCCAGTCAGTGACAACCCATCACGCTGCAGCACACGTGGGCTTCAGAGACCATCCAAACACCAGCCGGAGAGGCCAAAACCTCCAACCAACATCGGTGTCCCCACACTACAACTACCCCAGAGCCCACCCTGGCCCTGACTTCAACCACCAGACTGAGTCACAGTTGCTTATTCTTCTCAGCACCTCTCCTGCCTGCAGCTGTTGGATACACTGTGCTGTCCAAGGACAGCCCTGTTGGCCCTACCTGGGTTCTGGCCTTATGCTGGACCCTCATGAGAAGAGCAAAAGCAAAGTATTACATAGCACTGGCTGCTCTAAATAACGTCAACTGTTTGAACTGCACTGTAAACAGTCCCCTCCCAGAGTAAATATTTCCTTGGTTTTCCCAAAGCCTCTTGCACATGTTCCCCAGGGCAGAGCATCGTTCTTGGATCCACTTGGCCTCAGATGCACTTGTCAGTGAGAAGGCTGCCTTTGGAGGTGAACGTCAGCAGCCTCTCTGCACAAGCAGAAGAGATCTGTTGGATGCCCTGTGCTCCTCTGAAAATAACAACAGTTATGCTGCAGATTTCCCAGGCAAGGGAATAATGGATCAACCTGCCCTATCCAAAATGGGCATCTCACCAAGCGAGGCCCATTCACACCCACAGAAGCATGAAATCCTAAATTCATTGGGAAATTTAGTCCAACTCTGAACTACTTTTCAGGATCAAGATCCGAGGAAGCAAACACACACAGGGACCAGTACTCAGAATGGGGCTGATGGTTTTGGATGCATCCTGCTATTTGCTTGCTGCATTTTAGGAAATGTGTTATGGAAGCATGACGTAAATAATCCCAAACAGATCATTCCGAATCTGGAAAGCTGCATTACTTGATCCCAAGTCCTCAGTGAGAGAGTGAGCTTCGTGCTGCACTTAAAGGGTATTATTATTATTACTAGTATTATTATTATTATTATAGGTAGAATATACCAACAAAGCTAAATAAAATAGCACAGTAGCCTGGGGCCCAGCGTGCTCGGGGCTGTATGATCCCATCATGCACTATCAACTGTCCCTAAGAGTTCACCACCTAAGCAACAGCAAAAGCCACACACAATGGACAACGCCAGTAGGCGAGGTCAGAGAAGAGTCAGGGAGATGGGATAACAAAAAAGGGGATGTAAACAATCCTCAAACAATAAGGAACAATGGACAGGACTTGCTGCTTGCCCAACTTATCGGATTGTCATTTCCTGCAAGCTTTAAGAAGAGGAGGGTTAAGGGAAATCTGTGATGTTCATCAGAGCACCCAGAGGGCAGGCGCTTTGTGTGAGCAGCTCCAGAGCTCTCTGGGATGCTGCCGGATGCAGATAGTGAATCTCTGCAGCCTGTTTCAAAACGCAGGCTTGAGAACGTGCCTCAAAATTCATACTGGGATGCCTGGTACCAGGCACTGTGCTTCTTGTAGCACAGATCTGAAACTCTTGCCTTTAAGTCAAAGCATACTAACAAGTCTTAGTTCAGAAACTGGAGCCCAGCTGTAACATCCTTCCTGTAATGAAAAGGATTAGCAAAAAGCCAGTTGCTGACAAGACCTTTATCCATGACTCCGCGAGCCAAGAAGTAACTATCCACTGCGGCTCTTCCATGGCGAAAGAGGAAAGGGACTGGAAGGAGCGAGCACATGAATATTCATCATGTCAAACTCATTTTACTCTCCTCCCTAGAACAATGGCTTTGATTCGCTGGAGTGAGAGGAGGAAACATGGAGCCTGAGCATGAAAAAGATCTTGCCTCTGAGCACAGCATCGTTCACTGAGCAAACCCGTCCTGCTGCATGCTGGACACAGGCAGCTCCAGAGCTCACCTGGAGATGGTGACTCCTGAGTTCACCGTAACTGCATCACACTCCATCTCCCACAGGATTCTTCTCATGGGAATTTTCTTCCACACTTTTCTCATACCCACGTGCAATATTCCTGCTCCCAACGCAAGGGTTTACCCATACAGGATTGCTTCCTCCAGACCCACAACCCTCCCAGTGCAGGTTCCTCTTCAGACAACTTGACCTGAACAAGTAGTCCTCTTTTTAGCTTTTTCCCATTAAGTTTTACAGGCATTGTTAAGAACCATAGTGTAAGTTTAAAGTAGATGGAGGACTAGATGTGGCTGGGTGGATATTTCTGTGCTGGAATAAACATGTTTGCACGCGTGATTCATTTCAATAGGTAATTGCGAACAGCTACCCCAGAAAAACTCCCTGCACTAGTTCCGTGGTCTGTTTACAGGTATGAAACAAAAGGATCCAAGGCTTACAGAATCCTCCACGGGGAGAAAGCCCAAGAAGCAAAGCATTAATAATGCCCCGTGTTCAGTCTGGAAAACAAAAAGAATTTTTAGAAGAAACACATAAGGCAAATAAAATCCACACAAAGCTTGAGAAATCAAGGAGGAAACTTGACAAGACACAAAGCGGGAGAAGGAGAGGTGAGAAACCAGCAGCAAGCGCTGCGTGGAGTGTGCTTGCTATAAAGGGGCTTGTGATAAAAGCAGGCTTGGCTCCGGCCGGGCTCTGTGCCCCGGGGCACATGTGCTCTGCTGCACGGCTCCTTTGGGAAGGGAGGAAGAAGAGCAGCAGCAGTTGGATGTTAGAGACTTAACAGAAATAAAGCACAAAAGGAAGCCTTGAACATGTGAAAGCGCCTTTGTGTGGCTGTCCCTATCTCACTCGGGATCTGGATATGCTATGTACTTGTTGCTTAACAATCTGTTCCAGCAGACAAACTTTGGGAAGAGTCGCATGGACTCCTCAGCAGTTCTTAATATGCCTTCAAGACAAAAGCCTTCCATGGCACAATAGTGGCAAAGCGTTTGTTCTGCTCTTTCCCTTTCTGATGGAGAGCTTCTGGAATTTTCCTTGGGAGTTGGTCTTTGTCCTCAAAAGGACAGCACTGAGAGGAGTCCCTCCCCTGCAGCGGAGCTGTGTGGAGGTTTCTGTGGCTGGAGCATCCTTTGGCAGGGACGGAGCACACCAGCTTGGAGCAGGGTCCAGTCCTTTTGCGTCCAGGCAAACCTACCCTTCAAAAAGTGTAAAGCATAAAAATCATTCACATGGAGCTGCATTCCCACTGCACATCCCACAGGATTCACAGGGGAAGGTGATCTGAAAATGTTTACATGATCAGGGCCTCTAAAATGAACATATTGCCATAAAGATGACTTTACAGGAACAGAAATCCCACTTTCCATATGGAAATCACTGTAGCAGTCAAAGGTGTCTTTATGTTCACTGCATCCATCACATGAATGGTGAGGGCAGCTGGAATTCAATAGACACGTGGATTCCAAAGGGTGATGCATTTTGGGCAGCAGCCTCGAAGACTGGTAGCATCACTGTTACCTGATTTTCAAAAAGGGACTACCAGGAATCAAGTAATGGGATTGGGGATTTGTCTCCAAGCTGCTGCTCTGAAGCCAGATTGCTTTCAATCCTCGCCAGTCACTGCAGGGTAAGAGTTCATTCAGCACGGTGTATGTGACCTCAGCCGGGGGAAAACCAACCCAAACCCATACACACACTGCAGGCTTGTGCAAATGTTAAAGCAAGGGTTAAAGGAGCGGCAGACAGCAGGCAGGGGAGGCAAACAAGGCCAGAAATTCTCCTTCTGCTGCTCACCTATTGCAGAAGCTTGCCCATGTGCTCAGCCTTGCCCCGAGCACGCTGACCACATCCTTAGCTGGCATGTTCCGAGCCAGGGATGCTTGAGTTCTGACCAGAAACAGATGCAGAGAGAAGGCACCTGAGGGCAGGGCTGAGTGCCCAAGAGGCCTCTAAAGCTGATGGGCTGAGGGGTATTAAAGGGCAACACTACAAGAATCGTTTCAGATGAGGCACAAAGAACATCCCAAAGAACACCCATCTCCTGCCTCTGCCTCCTGGATCCTCCCCAACATCACGTGTCATCCCAGATGCGTTTCAAGCTAATGAATCATTTTTACCAAATCTGTCCTGATGATTAGAAACATCAAAGCTGGAATTAAAGGCTTACCAAGCATGAGTTCATATTTCAGCATGTTTGCAACTACTGCACAAGTACAAATGGAGGGAATTACACCAGGCCAGATGAGAACCTTTCAGTGATTGAATCCTTTGCTAGACAACAGTCTGTCCTCTTTCCTCCTGGTGTAACGTGGTCCTCCTCGGAGGGAGGCATGGGTCAGTGCTTAGCGGGGCTGGCCTCTCCATCCCAGCTCAGCATCCCTGCCAGCATCCAGCCACGTGTTCCCACTCTCCAGGCAGGTGGTGCTCGGTGATTTCTCACACAGGAGAGACTCAGGGGCTGGCAGGGTTTCCAACAGGGCAAACTTCCAGCAGCAGCCTCTGCAGTAAACACAGGCTCTAAAGGTAGGACCCCGCGGGGCATGGCTGGGGTGCAGAAGAGGAGGGAGGAAAAGCAGCAGTGTGTGTGTGTTCACATGCATGGAGCACGGAGTGCCACAGCTTTTCTGGGGAGAAACAAAGGATTCGGGATTGCAAAACAGCCAGCAAAGCACCTCCGGAGCTCTCGAGCCTGCAGGAGATTTCCTATGGTGAGAGCTGCAGAACTAACATAAAGCTGAAGAGTAACTTTATTTAGAACACAGGGTATGAATATTAAGGGCCTTCTTTGAGAACCTTTGAAAGGCAGCATTATAGATATTTTAATAATGCAAATCATTTAATGCCTTTAGTTTCATGCCTAAGTAAAAAACACATTCGGATTCTGATTTTTAAACTACAATCAAGACACTTAAAATCAAAACAAAAGTCAAACTCCCTCAGATAAGTCACTGGTAGCCATGGTTACTGTAATATTTCAGATCCTGAGGCTTTATATCACATGCCCAAATGATGAAAATGAGTTCTCAGCACCTCACACTAACGAACACTACGGGAGTTGGAAAAGGCCAAGCTCTTTGCTGCAGATCGGCTGCTTCACAACCTCCTCCCAGGAGCTTCGGACACGGTCCCGTGGCCTCTGCACCCCCTTAGGAGGTTTCCTCGAAGTCTGGGTGCGAGGAAGAGCAGATGCTGCCAGGCAATGAGACTTCAAATACCTGCCCTCGTAACCTACTTACAGCCCAGCAGCGCGACTGGCACCAGCACCCCCTCAGAAACATTTACCATCGCTTCCCCATCCAAATTAGCACCAACAATAAGCCCTCCAATGCTGAGCAGCTAATTAAATATTAACACATGGAGTGAAGGGGATGTTTTCCAGAGAAACATCCTCATCCTGAGGAAAGACATGTGAGCAAAACCATGTAATCGAGTCCTTTGTTCCCTTTTCCACCTCCTTCCCTTAATTTCTCTTCTTCTCTCCTCTGCCTCCTCTCATTTTCCTCTCTTGACACCCTCTCTTTCATCCAAGGCAATAAATACAAGAAAAAAGCCTGAGACTAATATCTCTAGCTAGAAGTGACTAGCAATTTGGAGTGCTCAGATAAAGAGATTATAAATGGGTCTCAGTTTTAGAAGGAGCAACACTTTGTGGGGGGAAAAGTGGTCTGTAAAATGCCTGAAGCTCAATAGTGAAGTTTGAAAAGTCTCCACTTTTAACACTTCGAGTCTCAAAACTGAAGGAGAGTTACGTGCCCAACAAACCAATCCTTTGTACCTCTGTCACAGGTCTGTCCCTCTCACAAAGAAGGAACTGAGGTCTCAGAAGATGGACTGGGATGGGACCGGGCACAATAGGGTTCCCACACCCTCCAGTGCCTGATTCAGCCTTGCCTTAGGGATCCAGCAATGAAAGCCACGTTTCACAGAAGCCAGGAGGTACCTTAATGCTCCGCTTTTAAGTGCTTTCCAAATCAGGTCATACTAATCCCGCTATTTGCTTATCTGCCTCCTACTTCTCCCAAGCTGGCACCAAGGCAGCCCCCTAACCCAAAGGCAAGACAGCGAGGTGAAGCAAGAGGCTTTTCAATTGAGTTGTTCTTTAAATACTATTTAGTGGTCCCCACAGAAGTCCCAGATCCGTTTCCAAATCCCTGTTTTCCTTTCTGAGCTGGACTCACCCAGGGCGCAGCAGACATGCACACAAACACGTTCTGCTCCCAGGCTTCAATGGGAGGTTGTTTGCAAGCCAAAGGAGGTAGGAATTTGCTTTCTGCTAAAAGCACTAATGAAGCTGGATGTGTGTCAGAAGCTGGCCTTGTCAAACGCAGCACTGGAGCAACAAGAACGTGGAAGGTGAAATATCCGCACACATGAAGCTCTGTGCTACCTCATGGAGTTTCACGTGAGGGACTGGTCAGTACGTGCTGTACCTGGGGCAAATTAGGAGGGGAAAGGGAAAAAGCATGGCAGGGGATCTTAAGGTCCTTTCCAACCCTAACTATTCTATGATTCCAGGACTCTTAACAATGTTCCTATTGCAGAGCCGGAGCCATCGTGGTGCCAGTTCCAGGACAAGGGGAAGAGCAGTTAGGTCCTTTCCATTCAGCAACTCTGAAGCAGGGGCTCTGTGAGCCCTGATATGCACGCTGCTACCAGCATTTGGAGGTGAGCACATCCTTTACCAGGAGCTGCCATTTCTCTCCATTCACACCCAGAGCAGAGGATCTTGTGCTGTACAGGGGTTTTCCTGGTGCACGCTCAGTCCTGCCCTGTGGAGCAGGCAACACGCACCACCCATCACTAACAACATCGTGCCCTGCCACAGCCTCAGCCTTTACAATGGCTGAGAAGGGGAAGATGCTACCCACCCCTCAAACTTCGTGTGATCATGTTCTTGTCAGCCCTAAACCTAAAGCCGCTGCAGCTGAGCAGCCAGAAGGATCACTCTGAGCACATAAATGACTGTGGCAGCCACAGGGAGCATCACGGCAGTGAGGAGCTCAGCTGCACGGGGCTGCTCCCAGCCACAAAGGACTCCTGAAAGGGCGGTGGATTTGACACCATGCAAAATTTCCCCGTGTATCCACAGTACAAGCACTTTGCACACTGGATACTCCTGCTGAGGCGCTGCCTTCAGCAGCTTCACGTCTCTCCCACCTTACAGCACCATCCGCCAACCCCGGCTCTGGGAAGAGGGCAGTTGGGGTGATGCTGGCCCAAAGCTGCGCTAAAAAGCAGAACCGCCCTTTCCCAGGCGGAGCAGTGGCTCCGCGGGTGCTCCCGCAGCAGCACCCGTGGCAGAGCCGCTGAGCAAAGGCCGAGAGGCACCTAGTGGTGCCGGGAAGCACAGCAGAGCCACCAAGGCCACCCCAAAGTGACACGGGCCAGCCCCACGTGCTGCTAGCCTTCCAGGCGCCACCCTGCGCTTCCCTCCGGCCCGCCCCACCATCACGTTTTCACCTTTGGAAACAAAGCTGATCCACGGCACAGCTACCACCACTTTCACCCAAAATCCATCAGGATCCGTCTTGCTGCCGTGATGCGTTCCCGCTTGGGATGGCCCATTCCAGCTCTGCCAGCAGCTTCGAGCAAGGCAGAGTTCCCCCACCAAGCAAATCCCTCTGGGACCTTCTCCCCCAACACCATACCCTTCGCTCCACGCCTAGGAACAACTTCCCAGTCAGAGTACGAGGTGTTCGGAGCAGCGTTTGTCCCAGCCGGTGTCTGCGGCACCCGCCTGCATCGCCTGGGCAGTGTTGCAATGAAAACAACAGGAGTAGTTACACGCAGAGTAGGTACTCCAGCGTGCAGCGCGCCGCACACGCCTCTCCTCTCCCTGCACCTCCACCCTCCAGATTGGTGCCTCGGAGCAGCGAGGGATGTCGAGCACAAACAACATGAAGTGCTGAAACAGCAGAAACAAGAAAACACCACTATGGCATCGCTGCAGACTAAAGGAACCGTGTTTTCTAGCAGATGCAAGCAGCTGCCCAGCACTTGGCATCAGAACACCAGCTCCAATTCAGCTCCAGGATGAAACCTTCTCACTGCCACAGCTGGTTTTAGCCCTTACCTAAATTGTCTGCGCTTTCCTTCCAACAGGCTTGCAGCATCGTTACGGTTCCCAGCTCCTTGGGCAGTTCACCTCTGCAGCAGCTCCATGTCACCTCACCTGAACAGAATTAACCAAGACCCCAGAAGTGCAGCAAAAGCTTTTCTTAAGGGCAGTGATTTCTGCACAAGTTCAGCACTTCTCTTCCACATAAATGAGAAACTGGAAAAGACACCTGAGCCATCATCCCGTGATGCAGAGCTCTTCCTTCCAAAGCAGTGAACGCTACACGACACTTGGAGGTAAGGCCTTTAAAACATCTACTTTTGGTCTAAATGAAACCTCCAGCTCAGAAGTTATTTTTACAGCGTAAACATCTACACCACATCTACCAGCTCGAACAACTAGATCTGGTTTAAAATTGCCATGTGGCAGGGGATGGAACGTAGAAACCGCACGACACTGAACTCCGAGCGGTCTCAGAAGGAAGAAAAGAAGAAGTCTAATTGAAGAGTGAAGCTACGCAAGATCACAGGAGCACAAAAGCAAGGCAAACTCACAGCCCTTTTCATTATCTTCCCCCAGTGGTTTTACTCCATCCTCCTGCACATTGCTGCTCTCTCCCACTGCTGCTTTGGAAGGAATAAGGTCAGGGGAGTTCAGCTCAACTTTCCCTTGCTGTGAACCCAGACATATGTACTTCTAGATAAGGCAGACCTGAAGGTCTCCTTCGACCATTCATCCTGGGTTTGACAGTTGGGACTGCTTTCAACCAACACACCAGCGTGTAACAGTATTAGAGAGGTTCTGAAATGTGTGTACATGCCCTGGCTGCCTTCCTGCTCATCTTCAAGGGATTATTCCCATTGGAGACATGCAGCTTGTCTGGGCAATCCCGATTAATTCCTGGTTAAAGGCCAGCACGGCAACGTCCTCTCCAGCACCTGAGATGGTTTTCCTAGATCTCTGCCACCCTGCTTTGTACAACGCTCCTCACCAGCACCGCCGCAGAGCTCCCACACCGTGTTGTCTAAAGCACTGAAAGCTTTCCTCACTGGGGGCACCCGTGGACCTCCCCGTTTTTCACTCACCAATCTCAAAGCCTGTCTCCAGGAGCAGCACCGCACTACACTGTGAATTCTGCAGCCTGAAACTCTCCCTCTCCATGATATGGAGAGCTGGGAGTAAAATATGAAACCCATTTCCAACTCAGGAAGTTCTGTCCATAAGAGAAGAAAGGGGGGACGGAAGGGAAGGCAAGTTTATTTCAAATGAGAGGACTTAGGCTGTTTGCTTTCCAGCGCACAGCAACGGCCTTATCTCATGCCAGCAGTGTGTTAAGAGCCTTTTGACTGTACCTTCTTGCACTCCTTATCGCAGGAGAGCGCGGGATGCCCAGCAGACATGCGGCTGTCCCTGCTCTGGAAGGCAGCACACGCACAGGAACCAGCATCAGCCATGCAGTAGCAATTCCAAAGATGGAAATTCTGCCCATGCTGAGTAAGAGTGCACCACCGAAATGGCATGTGTGTAACAGCAAGAGAGGACTCTGTCCTTTTGCCATAGAGAGTAAACACTCACTAAGCGCAAAGAAGTCACAAGTGGAAGTACCTAACAAGGAATCACTGTTGACCCTTGCAATTCTCCTCTTGCCCTACACAGCCGATGCAGCGTGTCCAACACCCACCATCAGGTTTCTCCCCAGACTCTCCAAGACATCCATCCTTTACAACAGACTAACAAACAACAGGCAGCAGCATCCAAACTTCAGGGAGCTTTACTTTAACAAAGAAAACAAACACGCAGCGATAAGGAAGGCAACGGAGCTGCAGCTCGGGGAGCAGAGCTGCTGCAGCTCCACGCTGGGTGATTTATCACAGCCCTCAAACAAATGACTTCCATTTCTCAGGGCTACACACCCAGCGCAGAGGAGCTCCGGAGCGAGTGGCCCTGCACCCGTGTGAAAGGAGTGCTGCTGTTCCTGTTCTGAGCAGGGAGGAAAAGGAGCTGCAGAGAGATAAAATGAAACGCCCCAGGCAACAGCATATAGTTTACACAGGAGGTCATTAGGAAAAAGGAAATCAAATATATATATATAAACATATACATCCACATGGAGTAGGTGAGAACCCAGACAGGCTTCCCCGGTGCTGAACAATGACTGTAAGAGATTCCCTCTCCACAGCGTGAATTACGGGAGCAGACACAGAGTTAAACTGAGGCCAAACGATGCTTTGAAGCACAGGGACAGGTTGAGAGCACAGCATCCCAGCGACAGACCAACACAGCTGAACACGGCCCAGCACAGGAACTCCTGGATGGGGACAGCAGGGAAAGCCCTGGGAACAGAGCCTCTGCTGCCAACAGGTACCACCTGCAGCATCCGCCCTGGTACCCAAAGGGTGAGCGACCCTCCAGGAACCAACCCCAGCTGCCCAGGGCGATGGTGAGGGGGCCGGGGTGCAACAGAATGGGCCCAAACCACCCCAACCGCGGGGTTTCTGTACATCTACAAACCCAACACAGGCGGGGGCTCTGTGCAACTCACAGTACTCTCTGCTTTAAAGCCCCCTCAAACCTCAGCTTTCCTCCTCAGGAACTCTCCCAGGGAAAGCGCTGTTTGATGCCTGCCCCATCCCTGGCAGTGCTCAAGGCCAGGTTGGACACGGGCTTGGAGCACTGCTCCAGTGGAAGGTGTCTCTGCCCGTGGCAGGGGTTGGAGCTGGAGGAGCTTTAAGGTCCCTTCCAACCCAACCCATGCCGTGGTTCCATGGCTCTCCCAGAGGTCCCTCAGCCGCCGGGCCGCCCTCAGGACACCCCCCCCCGGCCCCCGGCCCCCCGCCCCGCACGACCCCCGGCGAGCGGCCTCGGCGCCAATAAGGGCCACACAAACGAACCCAGCGGCGCTTGTGGGCGCCGGAGGAAGGCGGAGAAGCGCCGCGGCCGCCCCGGGCCCACCCGGTCCCGCCCCGCCGCCGCCCGGCGCTCGGACCCCCGGCACAGGCCGCGCCCGGGCCCCGCTCACCTGCTCGGCGGCTCCGCGGCGAACTCGGCCCCGCCGGACTCCGCCATGTTCGCTGCGCCGCCGCCGGGCCCCGGGCTGCGGGCGGCGGGAGCCGCCGCGTTAAAGGCGCAGGAGCGAGAGGGGCCCGCGGCGGGGCCCGGCACTGGCACCGGCACCGGCACCGGGGATGAGCGGCTCCGCTCCGCGCCCGCCGGGCCTGGCGCCGCCCCGCCGCCGCCGCGGCCTGTCACCGCCCCGCGGCTGCCGCTGCCCCGCAGCCACAGGGGCTGCCGGTCCGGCACCCCCTCATGCTTGGGGGGGCACAGGGGGGGTCTTCGCTGCCCCACGGCTGAGAGGACTTGGGGGTCTGGCGCCATCCCTCAGCTGAGGGGTCCCGTGGGCTGTGGCCTCCCCACGGCTGAAGGGACTCGGGGGGTGTCTGTCACTGCCCCATGGCTGAGGCGGCCTGGGCGTCCGTCCCCCCCCCTCACGACTGCGGGGTCCCAGGGGTCTGTCACCACCCGACGGCCGTGGGGTCGCTGAGGGGGTCCCCTCCCCACGCCGAAGGGACTTGGGGGTGTCTGACACTGCCCCATGGCTGAGCGGTGCTGGGGGGGCCACTGCTGTGTGGGCTGCTCCGCAGGCCTCCGTGGGGCTCCTCACGGCAGAGCCTTCCAACCGGCGTTATCCAACACAGCCGATGGCCGTCAGCCGCCCGTTCCCTCGGGATCTCACGTGGGACTCATTAAACGTGTCCTGCAGGGCCCATGGTGTGTGCAGCCCTGGGCGCCGGGGACAGCCCCCGGGGACGAAGCCTCCCACCACCCCATTCTGCACCGGGTCCCATTGCCGCGAGTGCTTTGTGCAGGAGCAGCGGTACCCTCCAGAGGGTGCAGTCTTGTCGGAGATCCCCGCGCTCCGGCTGTGCCGTCTCGGTGCCAAAGCTGCCTTCGCCACCCCACGTCCCCACACATGGTCGGCATCAGCGGCGCTCCCAACGCGCCTGGCGCAGACGAAGCCAAGCGTCGAGGGGTCCGTGTAATTCCAAAAGCTGGCACGCATCTGGAGAGCGGATGGTCCAGAGGGCATCCGGCAATCAGGAAATTATTCATCGCTCTGCCAATGACCGGGGGTAAATGTCTTTGATTTCCCATGCCTCGGTGTCCACATCTGTATAAGGGGAAGGGGGAATTCGTACATGAGAATAAATGCGCTTGGAAAGCCATGAAAATACTCTTTCAAGTCAGCCTGATGAAAACTTCATGTTCTGGAGCCCTCTGCTTCAAGGAGAGCAATCTGTTTCAGAGGCAAAGCTGTGTATTTTTCTTATTTAAACCTTCTAAATCTGCTGGAGCATTAAAAATATTTGGCATTTCCACAGCACATTTCATTCCCAGCTCCAAATGCGTTTCGCAGACATTCATTAATTAAGCCTCATAAAACCTTTGGGAGAAAGGGAAGCAAGGACTTATTAATTTGCTGTTTGTATTGCTGCAGCGCATGGAGACCCCAGCCAGGACCTCAGGGCCGTGTTATTTTAGACCTGACCTCCGCAGAAGAGGCAATGTCAGCACACCGAGGTGCGGGGAGAGCGCGAGGACGCGCGGGAGAGGCAGTGGATGAGCACCGATGCCGTAAGTCACCGGCGTTTCACCACCGTGCCCTTCCTGCTGCCGGCGCGGCTCCCACCCCAGTCCTCCCAGCACCTCACCAGTTGCATTGTGCCTTTTGCTGGTGTTTGGGGGCTCCTGCTCCTCCTTACCAGCGCCTCGCGCTCATCCTGCTTCCTCAGACACCGGCTCTGCTTCATTTGATACCTTCTGCTTCCTCCTGGGGCTGCTTTAGCCTCGCAGCGCACCCCGCTCTTAAAGAGGTTTAAAATAAATGCTTTCCCTTTATTATTTTTAGGTCCATGCAGATATTTAAAGTGCATCCATTTCAGTTCAATAAGTGCACAGCCATAAAGCAGCCCTGCTGACAGCTACCCCGGCCAGGCTGCCCACTCGCTGCCGACCTCTCCATCCCAAGTGGGTCGGCGATGGGAGCTGTGAACGTTACACCTCTGCTTCCTCTGCAGGAAAAGCCAGGCTGTGCTGCATGCTGTAAATGCCTTTCACATGTTCCCCAGATCCCAGTTAAATTGAACCCCAGAAGATCTCTCAAAGCATGAAAAATGCATTTATAAGATGCTGGAAGGAAGATGTATTCCATAACTACTCTGGTGACCAGGCGTGCTGACTTGTGTCATGTGGGGAAGGAACCAAAAGGGGGTATTTCTTGTTATTTCATATCGCTGATGGGATTTTGTCTCTGGCAGCAAATCCAGGAACTTTTTAGTTACCATTATTATTTGATTTTATGAGCCATTTGATATTTGGTTTTATTTCTGTTCATTATTTGTTGAGTGCTCTTAGCCCCTTCCCCAAGAAGCCTGCCTTATATCTAAGGTGATTTTTACGACCAGTGTTAGCGCAGCATCTGAGCAACTCACACAACTTTAATACATTCATCCCGCACACACAGCGTATCGAGGCAGTCCTGGTATTCCTACTGTGGAGAGCTATGGGCTGCCCCTACAATCCCAATCTAACTTACTGGGTGAAAAGAAACAAAGTAATACTAAACTCCAAACAATTAAATTCTTTCTGGCCTTCATTTTAAGCCATCAGGATGTATTTGAGTCATATTTTCACCTTCTTCCCCCCAGAAGAAAACCAAGGGACTAGCAATGTGCCTTTCACTGCAAGCTAAGCTCTCACATATCCCACGGCTCCCACAGCTGGGGCTTTAAAATCTGCGTCCAACACTGTGAGACTAAGGACAAAATCATGAGTTGGCAGCGCTGCCTTTCCCTCCAACCTTCGCAATCCATCCTCAGGAGCAGGAATTCCTCACAGCACTGTGGGTCCATGCGGTTTGTGTGAGCAGGAGGAGGTGCGCGGCCAATGAGGGGATTTCTCCCCAATTCTTGCTAGATTTCCCCCAGCACAAAGCCTCTCCATTCGTTATTTGCTGTTGTTATGGGGGAGTGAGCTGCCTCTTGCTCCCTGCACAGCATCAGTGAGGAGCGCTGCTCCATCTCCCGCTCGTCACGCGTTCTGGAGGTGCTGTGGGCTTTCTCTGTGCCCGTGCTTCTGGCTGGTGGCGTTCCCTCTCATTTCTGCTGGGCTGCTCGCTGCTAATCCCCTGTAATCCCCGCCAGTGTGTGAGCCCAGGGAGGGCTCGAGCATGCGGGCTGGGTGCAGTCTGTGTGCGCTGCTGGAGCCGGGGCACTGCGTGAGCTTCTGCTTCTCCCCTTTGTTTTGCTCCGTCAGGATCCCCTGCCTGCATCTCCCCACGGCTGTGTTCAGCTTTGGAGATGTTTTAGCTCCCTGAGACATTAGTGTCTTCTGAGAGACTGCTGAATGTGCGACCCTCTCCTTCTGCCCTCGAGCACCATCTCCATCAGTTGCCACCACCACAGGCAACTCCATGAGGCACCGCCACCAGCCCCAAGGCACATGGGACCCCAGCCCTGTGGTGGTACCCGGGGAGGATGAGGCCTCCCACCCATCCTGGGCACAGACCTGCCCTGCAGGTCCCCAACCTCCTGCTGCAGAGCCGCTGCCAAGAGTCTAGCACAGCACATGGGCTGAGCAGCGTCCCCTTCCTGCTGGGATGGAGACAACTTGGCTCTTTTGCCAGGCACCGTTTCCCACCCCGTGGAGCAGCGATGCTGACAGATAACGCACACGTGTGTGCGCGCCTGCGCTGGTAACGTGGCTATTGCCTCACCCTGCACTGAGGGCGAGCGGAGGAGCAACGTGGGGGCTGCTCGGGAGCGGCTGAGCACCTTCCTCCATGAGCCCCGCGCTCCGTCCGCTCCCCACAGCGCGGTCCAGCGGAGCCCCTCTGCACGTGCTGCAGCCTCACCCACACGTGTCAGCCCCGAGAAAGCAGCTCCAGCGCCTGGAGGCGAGCAGGGACCGCGCTGCTCCGCCACCGCGGCACTTGAGGGAGCCCGATTCCCATGCACCGGGCCAAACCACAGCCATATCCCCGCTTCCCCTGACCAGCTTGGCTGCGCTCCTCACCTGGCAGAAGAACACACGGCAGGGAGAATAAACACGGAGGGAAGCGAAGCCCCTCATGGCCCGGCGAGCGAGGTCTGCGTTCCAAGAAGTAATGAAGCCCAGGGAATGGAAAATGCATGTCACTTGGCGGCGGGCTGGATGCGCGCAGGCGTCCGCGCCGGCTGCCGAGAGGGCGCTTGGCTTCCACACGGCATGGCCACGGCACAGCAGCTGCGCCAGGCCCCGCCAGCAGCACCGCGCTGAACTCTGACATTTGGAGCCGCAGGATAATTTGGCTTCGTTATTCCCCCTCTTCCCCCCGAGCGGTCCCTCGAGCCGGGCTGGAATGTGCGTGGTAGGGACAGAACCAATCCCATTAGCACGAGGAGATTGTTTTTCGTTTGGGTTTGTTGCTGTTGAATCACCCGTGGCTCCGATCTTTGGGGTAGGTCACGGGAAGGACGGGGAGAGGACACCCGTGGATGCCCACGGCTCGGGGCTCCCCTGCCAGCCTGGCTGCCTGGCTTTGGCAGCACCGTGAGGTTTCCATCTTGGAAGGCCACGAGAGCCTCTCTGCCAGCTCCAGGGTGGTGCCTGGGAAGGTTTGAAGGAGCATTGATAAGGGCGAGGGCTCAGCTCCCGTGCGCAGGGTCAGGAAGATGCTGCAAGGCAGCGGCGCTGCCAGAGCTGGCTTTAAACCCCTGCATCCTCACCTGCATCCTCATCCTCACTCCATCCCTGAATGGAGACTGACAACCACTGAAGTTAAAGCTGAGTTTACAGCTCTGTGTTGGTCAGGACAGTGCCGGATTGCAGCCATGTGCAAGCAGGAGCCGAGCCAGGGGCAGTGAGAGGCAGCTGGAGCAGCTCGAAAACATCCTTCCCCAGCTGAGAGAGGAACCCTGGCTCTTTCTCCATCATCTTCAAAAGCTCTGCTCTGGCAGGGCCCAGAGCTGCTGTTTCACCCTGATTGTGCTTTCTCATGAAAGACCCTCATTCCTCCAACATGAAGCAAGAGTAGGAAACCTCCCCATAGCTGCTGTGTGTCCAGCAGCATCTCCTGGGATGTGAGTGGGAAGGGGAGCAATGGGCACAGGCCTGAATGAACCAACACCGTGTCCACTCTGAACTGTTAGAATCAGTGACAAACCATGAAGAGGGGGGTTGGCACATGCGTATGTGCAAGGCAGGGACTTCTCAGAGCCTTTCCCCACCCTGCTGCCCCAGTCCTGGGCTTTCCGCCTTGTGCAGCATCCATGGACCATGCTTTTCCCAAGCAGAGACATCCTGTCGGGACACATCACAGGGCTCTGGACACCCAGCGGTGGGACAGGGAGCTGTGAGTGCTCCTCAAGTCCTCCTCAGCACGGCTGAGGTGATGAGAAATAGGGTGAGCAACGCCATTTGGAGCAGACAGCAAGAGGGGAGGGAAATCCATGCAGGAATGCATTCACTGCATGGCCCGGCTCTTCTGGAAAGTGAAGCCAGGACAGAGCCTGGCAGCAGAGACTTGTTGGGGGGGTAGAAAGGAAGGGGCACATTCTGGAGGTGAGAACAGCCCCAAGCAGCCACAGAGAGAGCAGCCGGGGGGCTGCCAGCCCCAACCAGCTGTGGTTCCTGGGGCTGGGCACAAGGATGCTCGCTGCAAGGATGTGACCCACCATGGGCTCGTGGTTGCCATGGGCTGGACGGGTGTGATTCCGCTGTGGGTTGGCTCGCCCGTGGCTGATGGGGCCACACACCGTGAATCCTGCTTCTCCTGTGAAAAGAGGGAGCGAGAAGGAGAAAGGCGTCGGATGGAAGGCCTCGGCTGCCTGCTGCGGGGACTGGAACCAGCTGATTTCATGCGTCTCCTTCTCGTTAGAGTGGGGTCCCTCCTCACCTGCTCCCGGGCATGGTTCCTGCACCCCGAGCCAGCAGCGAGGAATCTGACTCCAGCTTAAAGGCAAGGAGCTCGTCCATGGATCCCACCCCAGGAGGGGACGTGCTCGGAGCCGGGTCTCCAGCTGTCTGCACCCATCCTGTGCCTTCCCACCAACCCCTGGCTGGGCATGCAGAGCGAGCCCTGTGTGGGGATCTCACCCCTATTTGCTCCTGCTTGCACCCAACCGCTGCTGCATCACTGCAGGGTGTCTGGGGGCTGCCAGCACCCTCACCCAGCCCGCGATGGGGCTCAGCACCGATACCTTGGGCTATGTGTGGAAGGTGCTGGAGAAAGACACCCCCTGAGACGCCATCCGGGGGCAGCCGGTGGCTTGGTTGTGGCCCGGGGACTCTTGTCCCTGTGTCACCAGTTTGTCCCTACCCTAAAGGCTGCTCAGCCCTTCCCTGCTGTCCTGCCAGCCCTCTACCCCCCTCTGCCCACCCTGGCACCCCGAGGCACCCCTGGGACCCTGAGGCACCCTGCAGCCTGCTGAGGACCCTGTGCAAACCCCACACCACAGCATCCCAGTGACGTGGCCGTGGCACACACTGCCTCCTGCACCGGAGCATCCTCTGCTCACAGGGCAGGCAGTGAGCTACAAACCCTTTCCCTGTCCCCTCCATTTAGTGAGCTGATCCCAGGACAGAGCTCAGCATCCCCCCGGCATTGCCTAAATCCTGATGTAGGGATAGCAGGGGCCGTGCTCTGGCAGCAATTTGGAGTTCTTTCTTTGGCTGTGACTCGTAACAAGCGCCCCAGCATCCATCCGCAGCCCCGCAGGGGTCAGGCAGCACCTCCTCATTCCTGGATGCGGAGCCGAGCAGCCGAGGCCAGGCCCAGCCCCAGCTCCTCGGGGCCCTGTGCTGCTGCTGGCTCGAGGATGGGACCCTGCTGAGCTACTGAAGTGCTAAAAACGAGCCTGGAGGCCCTTGCGTGAGCTTTTGTGTCGTGCTTGGCATGGGGAGAGCTCCGCTGTGGCGTGGCTGTGGGAGCAGCGCCAGGACAAACACGCTCCACGTGCAGGGGAAAGGTGGGAGCACGGGGGACGCGTCCTGGCCCTCGCCGGGCTCACACGGACTCACACATGCGCACGGACCCGGCTGTGGTTTTCCTCCTGGGAACGGGCACCGGGATGTCTCCGGTGGGTGATGTCAGTGGGAAAAGCCCTCGTCCCCCAGACCCTTCTCTGTGTGTGTGCCTGAGCGCATCGTCCCCACTGTGGTCAGCATCCTCCTCCTCCTCCTCCTCCTCGCAGCTGAGGTCCCTGCTCACCCCACACCTCCCCAGCACGCACCGAGCGCACCCACCCCACACCAGCTGCCCACGGAGCACAGCATCCCCTTGTACACTTGATGCTGGCTCTCTTGATGCGGGGGACCTGCCGGCCCTCCAGCAGAGAGGAGCATCACTCCATGTCGATCACTCCATGTCCATTGTTCCATGTCCGTTATTCCATGTCCATTATTCCATGTCCATCTCTCCATGTCCATGCAAAACAACCCAAGCAGGGGATTTCTCTCCAGTTTGCTGGAGGTTTCATCCTCTCTCAGCTTGCAAAGGTGGGACATGAGCTGGGAACAGACCCACGTGAGGGCTCGAACCTGCTGGTGATGGGCACCAGTGAAGCCACCAACTCATCCAGGTCTGGTACAAACCTTTTATTCCCCCTCTGCCCGCGCTGCCCAGCCTGGGGCTGGGTTTGCCCTTGGGAAGCTCACGGCCCCATGTGGTTGCACCCCAGGGATGGGGAGAGCCGCTGTGGCCGGGACAATGCCACAGACTCCATGAGCTTTACACTGAGCCAAGTGACAATGAAAAGTGTACCCCAAAACAGACACGAGACCCCCCTCACCCCCCAGCCCCGCTCCCCAAACCCAGATATGTTGCACGGGTGTAAGTGATACAGAGCAGCACAACGGTGGTGGGATGGAGACAAAAGCCCCCTGCCCCACCATGCCGCAGCCCCCCGAGGCCACAGGGAGCAGGCAGCACGTGGAAAGAGCCTAAAAACCCGTGGAGGGGATCACAATAAGTTAATCTGTACAGATGTGTTAGGTGATGTGGGGATGTCAGGGACCGCCACCGCCGGGCACAGGGTGCCAGGGGCCGGTGAACCACATGCCGGTGCAGATCAAGCCATGAAACGATGCGCAAAGTCAAGTGATGGAGAATGGTGGGGAGATGGGGAAATGCCCTGGCTCGCACTTGGCTGGGAGACCCTAGGAACGGGCCCTTGCCTCCAGGGCTGTGAGCCCGGGGGCCCCGAGGGCTGCTGCTAGGTCCCGCCATCCGCTACAGCTCCGCACCAAGCAGGGATGGGGAGCGCAGGCAGAGGCACTGCAGCAGCTCCCACCCCCTGCCCACCCCTCTCACAGCCTCGTCCCCTGCTTGGTCCCACCATCAACCCACGGGCGCCGGGACCCCGCGCCCCAAAGACATCACGGAGCAGGGAGGGGAAGGAGCCACCGCGGGGCCCCTCCGCAGCGCCGGGAAGGGGCCGCCTGGGTCCTCGCGTGGGCACAGGGGCAGCGGGATCCGCTCCTCCCGCCGGCTGCCAACGCCAAATCCATTCGCCACGTTTCGGCTCCCCGAGGCAATCGGCTCCGGCGGGCGGAAGGGAGTTCCCAGGGCTCGGAGACGGCGCCTCGGAGGCTCAGCCCAAGGTGGGAGGCCGGGGATGTGCTGAGCCAAAGCCCAGAGCGCTGCAGGCGCTCTCCATCCCCCACCGCAGCCGGCTCCCTCCTGCCCAGCGCTGGACCCGTGCCCGGAGGGCGGCGGGGCCCGGGGGGGGGGCTCCGGTCGGGAGGGGTCGGAGAACGGACTCCCTCAGCCTCCCCTCTCCGGCAGCTCCGCTCTTGGCTCCTGAGCGCTGGAAACCGGGATCCAAAGGATCATCTACGGAGGAGGCAAAGCCACTGCCTGGCTCCCAGTGGCCACCCCTGGGGATGAGAGCGGGACCGAGCCAGGTTCTCCCCGTGCCAGAGCCAGAGCTGCTCCTCCAGGAGCTGGGACGTGGGGCAGCGGAGCAGGACTTGGGATGATGCCATGGGGGTGGTGACAGAGGTGACGGGAAGGGATGGGAGCGCTACAGAATGGTCTTGTCCAGGTCGACTTTGAGGGGCAGCGGCCCCGCGTCCTCGGCACAGTGTTCGGGGCACAGGGTGACGGCGATGACGGGTGGCAGGGGGAAGGCGCTGGGGCCATCCAGGTCCTCCAGGTACTCCTTGTCCCCATTGATGCTCAGAGGCTGGAAGAGAGGAAGAGGGGATTGTGCAGCCCTGGAGCAGCCCAGGAACACCACTGAGCTGGTTGGGGAGGTACTGCGCAGCATGGACGTGCCAGTGAGCCCAGCACGATGGCTGGGGACCACACTCTGTACGGCCACATCTCAGCCCCACAAGGCTCACCCAGCCATGATGGGGAGACCTGGGGTGTTGGGGACCCCCATAGGGTCCCCCCCGGCTGCGCTGAGCACCCCTCACCCCATATACCTGTGTCTTGATGTGCTGCTCGGGGGCAGTCACCAGACTGGCACAGCTCAGCCACAGCATCACCATGATGGAGAGGAAGAGGCAGGCGGCCAGGATCCAGCGAGGAAGGCCCGAGCGCCTGTAGCACCCCACCACCCCCCGCCAAAGAGAAGAGACCGGTTTATGGCAGGGCATGGGGTGGGAATTGGGGGGGGGGGGGGGCGATTGCAGCACGTCCCTGCACAGCCCCGCTGCACTTACTTAGACATGCAGCCCAGGAAGTCGTGCTCCGGTGGTGGCGGGTCTGGGTGCTGCCCCTTGGCTTTGCCCCTTGGCTCCTTCACAGGGGGCTTCTCCCCCTTCACCCTGGGGCCTGGTGGGGCAGAGGCGATGCTGAGCCCGGCACCCACTGTGGGCACCCTGCACTGCTCCCCATGGTGTGATGTAGGGGTGTCAGTGGTCCCCTCTCCCCCCGGGAACCCTCTGCCCACAGAGGATCCCAGCAGCTTCTTGGAGCGGGTCCCATGTCCAGGCTCACCCCCCTGCATGGGCATGGGAATGTAACCAGACCTGGGAAAGGGGTAATTTGTTCAGCTCTGGAGAAATGGGATGAGAGACAGAAGGGATTGGAGGCTCCCGACCCCCAAACCAGCTTCAAACCTGTGTGGGGCTGGGGGACATGGGGACCAGCTCCCGGCCCTGGCTGCGCTGGCTGGGTCTCCGGCACCGCAAGTACTGGATACTCCATCTCGGGCTGGGACTGGTGGGTCAGCAGGGAAAGGGGGAGAAAGCCATGAGCAAGGGGGTCCCCCCCCCTCTCACAGCCAGCAGAGAGGGAACACGGGGGCACCCCCACCTGAAACACCACGACTTTGCCGTCGTCAGCCTGCAGGTAGAAGGTCCAAGTGGAGGAGATGAAGCTCTGGGCAGAGCTGACGATGTCGTTGCAGAAGGTGGAGACCAAATCGAACATGGAGAACGACGGCACCTTCAGCTCCAGGCTCTGCAGAGGAGCAGGGGCATTGCGCCACCACCACCCCCTCGTCACCCACCACGGTGCCAACATCCCACCCCAACGATGTGGCCTGGCTGCTTAGAGCTGCCGCTCAGCACGGGGGATGTGGGATGCGCAGGACCTGCGCCCCAGCCTCAGAAGGGGCACCAGCCCCGGCGCTGTGGTCCCCGCGGCCACCACTCAGCCCCATGCATGCCCCAGCTCTTTAAACAATAGGCAGGAGCAGCCGGGCGGCCGCGGGCGTTCCGCTCCTGGCAGCCTCGCGGTGCCCTGGATTCTTGGCCGTCGCGGCAGTTTGTTATTTTTAAAGCATCCCTGCTGGAATCCGCTTGGCTGCTCCCTGCCACTGGCTCCGAACATTTTCCGACAGCCCCTTGCACGGTCAAAGCAGCAAACAGGAAATAAATAGGTCAGATTCTGTATCTAATTATTATGCTTAAATCTGCTTTGCTGCTTGGATGGGAACCGGAGGAAAAATGCTTTGGGGTGGGAGAAGGGGTGGCCAGGCCTCTCCATCAGCTGGCGGCCCCTCCGTGCTCTTCCCAGCCTTGGAGAGGGGTTGGAAATGGGGTCAGATACTGGGAAGGTCTTGAAAACAGGCTGCAAAGTGGTATTTTGAAGGAGCCGCAGCTTTCTACAGCACAAATTCATCCTCATCTGCACGTGCACAAAGCCAAAGCCTCCTCCGTGGGCAAGGGGCTGATTCCATCACTTGGGCAAAAGCTGAATTGATGAAGTGGAGGAGGGAAAAGTGTTGCCAACTGCTGCGCAGGGTAACGGCAAAACTGGGGAACGTGCCACAGTCACAGGTCAGTACCTCTCCCCATGGGAATTCAGATGTTTGGATGGGTGGGTGGGTGGGTGGATGGATGGATGGACGGACGGACAGATGGATGGATGGATGGATGATGGATGGATGAATGGGGGATGGATGGATGGAGGGATAGATGGATGATGGGTGGATGGATGATGGAGGGATGGAGGGATGGAGGGGTGGAGGGATGATGGAGGGACGGAGGGATGGAGGGGTGGAGGGATGGAGATATGAATGGATGGATGGATGGATGGATGGAGGGATGGAGGGATGGAGGGATGGATGATGGATGGATAGATGGATGGATGATGGATGATGGATGGATGGATGATGGATGGAGGGATGGATGGAGGGATGGATGGATGGATGGATGATGGATGGATGGAGGGATGGATGGATGGATGATGGATAGAGGGATGGATGGATGGATGATGGATGGATAGATGGATGATGGATGGATAGATGG
Source organism: Myiopsitta monachus (assembly GCA_017639245.1). Taxonomy (NCBI): domain Eukaryota; kingdom Metazoa; phylum Chordata; class Aves; order Psittaciformes; family Psittacidae; genus Myiopsitta; species Myiopsitta monachus. Next base: position 4,517,230 of record CM029937.1, on the reverse strand, counting down.
ATGGATGGATGGATGGATGGATGGATGATGGATGGATGGATGGATGGATGATGGATGGATGGATGGATGGATGGATGGATGATGGATGGATGGATGATGGATGGATGGATGATGGATGGATGGATGGATGAGGGATGGATGATGGATGGATGGATGGATGAGGGATGGATGATGGATGGATGGATAGATGGATGGATGGATGGATAGAGGGATGGATGGATGATGGATGGATAGATGGATGATGGATGGATGGATGGATGGATGGATGATGGATGGATGGATGGATGGATGGATGATGGATGGAGGGATGGATGGAGGGATGGATGATGGATGGATGGATAGATGGATGGATGGATGATGGATGGATAGATAGAGGGATGGATGGATGATGGATGGATGGAGGGATGGATGGATGGATGATGGATGGATAGATGGATGATGGATGGATGGATGGATGATGGATGGATGGATGGATGGATGGATGGATGGATGGATGGATGGGTTTTGGATGGGCTGCATATATGGACTGTTACATCCAGCCCCTGCCACCTCCTGCCCTCAGACCCTTTGGGGAAGAAGCCAGATGCAAGGACAGGACTTGGTGGCACCAGGGACAGGCTGGGTGCGTTAAGGTAGTGAATGGGGGCTCCGCATTCTCCCCAGCCCTCACCTTCTCCTTCCTGCTCTCCACCTCGGGCAGCTGCTTGCGGCACCCGGTCACGCAGCCAAACTGCTCCTCTGTGCTGCTGTAGGCCTCAGTGCAGGCTGTGAGGCAGGAAGGAAGGACAGGATGAGCCCAACCCAGCACCCCCCAGCCCATCGCAGTTCACACTCTGGCTGTAAAGGTGCACCCAGCTTGGATTGCAGCAAGGTCTGGATGCGGCCCTGGTGCCCAGCATGGGGCAGGATGCTCAGGAGGGTGGGAAGCAGAATATGGGGGACCCCCCAGGAGGGTATTGGGGTGCGGAGCCCGCGTGGGCACCAACTCCTCACCTGCCTCACACTCAGCTCTGGTTGTGTTCAGCTCAGCACTCGCATCCACGAAGTGACAGATGGAGAACAGCCGGCAGCCCCGGTAACAGGCGTTGAGAACAGCATCCTGCAGCGAGGAGGAGGAGGACAGCGTGGAGCTGGCACCAGGCTCAGCCCCAGTGGCTGTGCCGGACCCCCACCGCAGCCCCCACTCACCCATTCTGGGGGCACAAGGCAGTGCCACCCTCCCGCAGGACCACAGCGGGGGCTGGCACCCCAAACCCGGAGTGATGGCACCCCTGGGGGGGGGCGCAGAGCTGCCTTCACCCCACAATTTGCACCCAGTGGTGAGGTTTGCATCCCCATTGAGGATGTGTCAGTCCCCCCTTCTCTGTCGGGGTGCTTGGCACTGGCTGGGCCCCAGCATGGACTGGGGGGCGGGGGGAGCTGCACTTGGGGTGGTGCATGACCTTGTGGGTGCCGGAGAACACAGTGTGGGGGATACATGGGGGGGGTCACTGCACCCCCACGGGTGCAGGTTTGGGGTGTCCCTCCCGTGGGGAGCGTGGGCAAGGGCGGCGCTGGCACAAGAGGCGGCTCCAGCCCAATGGGGGAAAAACAACTCAACCCCCCCCCGGGAGCGGGGGCCGGGTGGGCTCCTGCCAAGGCACGGGCCTAGATCCGGCCCGGGGCTCGGGGACGATCCCGAGTGCCAGCGCATGGCCCCCAGCGTGGCACGGCCCCGGCAGCTCTGATCCGGGGCTTTCCGGGATGCTCCATGTCCAGCAGCGAGCGCTCGGCTCCATCCCAATCCCCGCTGCCACTGCTCCGTGCACGCCCCACTGCTACCACCGTGCGCCCGCTCGCCCCGCCTGTCCCCAGGGGGTGACACCCCCAACCCAGGGCAGCCACTGAGGGCACCCAGACCCAGCGCGGCTGAGACCGGGGGCACCCCAAAGCTGAGGTGGGTGAAACCACCGCGGCCTCCCCCCCCCCCCCCCCCCCCAAAGCTGTGCTGGAAACCGGGGCTCCCGTGCTGCTCCCGGTGCCCCCATGGTGCTGCCCGTGGGGGTGGCCCGGTGTGGGGCCGTGTGACGGTGGCGATGCCGGTACAGGGGGGGTGCCCCTCGTGCTCCTGCTCCCCCCATGCGCCCCCGGTGCTCCCGGTTCGTCCCCCCCCTTCTTGGTGCCCCTGTTGCTGCCGTCCCCCTGATGCCGCTCCTGGCACCTCTGCCCCCCCCCCCCCCCCGGTGCCCCCGCTGCTCCCGGTACTCCCCATGCTACTGATGCTTCCGGTACCCCGCATGCTCCCGGTGCCCCCCGCTGCTCCCGGTACCCCCGGTGCCGCCGGTACCCCCCGACTCACGGCGGCGGCCCTGCGCGGGAGGCTGCGGCCGCACTGCCCGCGGCACCCGGCGGTGTCTCCCAGCTGGGGCGAGAACGGGTCGGTGGCGGCGGCCAAGGCCAGGGCCAGGCCGAGGGCGAGCAGGGCCCGGGGGCTGCGGGCGGCCATGGCGGGCGCGGAGCGGAGCGGAGCGCACCCACCGCCGCCACCGGCCCCGCCGTGACGCGCCGTGCGCCGGGAGGGGGCGGCGGGGGGAGCCGGGGGCGGGGGGAGCAGCCGCAGCCTGCGCAGCACCGCCGGGTCCAGCGCCGGCACCGGGACCGACGGATGGTGCCGGAGAAGGGCGGAAGGATGGGGGTGCGCGGGCACCGGGGAGCGCGCGGGCACCGGCGGTGCGGAGGGACCCCGGGAGGAAGGAGGAGCTGCGGACCTGGGAATGGTAGAGCGCTGGGGGGTGCAGGAGAACCGGGAGATGCGCGGGGAGCAGAAGGTGCAGCGGGACCGGGGGCTGTGAGGGACCCCGAGGGACGCAGGGGACACACAGGGATCAGAGGGGCACAGGAGGCCTGGGGGTGCAGAGAGATGGGGGGGAGCCACGGGACTGACACCAGCAGCACAGAGGAAAAGGGACTGGGGAGAACGGGGGCTCTTGGGGAACCAGGGCCGTATTGGCACTGGTGGCACACAGAGGCCCCACATGGACCGGACCCCAGGAGGGCACAAGGGGGCTTGTCCCCAGGGCAGCAGTAGCCTCAGCCGTGCCACCCTCCGTGGCCCTCGGGGCCTCCCCGAGTCGCCTTCGTGCATCCCACCCTCACCCTCCTCACCCTCGCCCCGCGGGGCCCCCCTCCAGGCAGGGCACCGGCCCCTCCCTGACACCCCAGATTTACAGCTTTGATTTCCCAGGGTTTAAGAGACATAAAAGGCGCGGGCTTGGCCGCTGCCCTGCCCATGAGCCTTATTTATGGCAGCACCCCAAAGCGGGCCCGGGGGGAGGAGGAGGAGGAGGGCTGGGGGCTTCGCTAACCTCCAGCCCTAATGGGGAACACATGGCAGGACCCCGGCGTGGAGAAAGGGGGGGGTCTCCCAGTCCCGGCTCACGGTTGAGGGGGGACTTCACACCCTGCGGCAGGGGCAGAGGGGTGCGGGTGGCCGGATCCCCTCGGGGGCGACTGGGGGAGCACAGCGCAGTGCGTTCCCCCCCCCCGGGAGCAGGGAGTGGGGCCTCTCCTCGCCCCGCTGCGCTCCGCCAGCTTATTCATCTTGTTAATCAAACCAGGGCCGGGAGAAAATGTGCTCGGGCCGGGCTGGCGGGGCTGCCAGGTCCCCCCGCTCCCCCCTTCCCCTCCTGGAGCCCGGCCAGCCCCTCGGCCCGTGTCCGGCACCGGTGACGAATGGCCAAGGAAATGGGGTAGATTGGGGGCCGTCACCGTAAATCGCGGCACCGCGCGGCCGCAGGTGAGGCTCCCATCGGCCGGGGAGGTGCGGGGAGGGGGGGGGGGGCAGAGCCGCAGCCCTGACCCCCGGCCAGGACCGGATCCCAGCGGACGGAGCGCGGGAAGCGCCGCGCCGCCACCGCGCATCGCTCCCACCGCACCTGCCCGCCCCGCGCCCGGCGCCGGCCCCGCTCCATCCGCTCACCCCGGAACGGCGGAGCCCTTTCCCATGCAATAGCACTCCGGTTGGCAAATATTTGCTGCGCTCCCTCCTCCCCTCTCCAGAAGCGTTCGATCCCTTCGCGTTTGTCACTACTGACCTACATTTTCCTTCCCAGAGCCTTTCATGAAGCTCCCCACGGGCCCCCCGTGTCCCAGCCCCGCAGAGCCCATCCCTCGTGCTCAAGCACCCCCTCGACATCAACCGCGTTTTTCCCCCCTCTAGAGATCAGCAAACTCCTTCCAGGGCCTTTCCGTGCTTCCCAAAGCAAACAGAGGCAGGAAGGTGCGGCCGCCCGCAGCGAGGATGCTCTTGAGCACAAGGGTTGTGCTATGGGGGGTGGCAGGGAAGGGGTTAAGCGGGTTATAAATTACCCATGGATGTGGAAATGTGACTGAGAGGAATATAAAGCAAACTCTGACTGCTGGATTCTTTGCATTTCTAGCCTCTTTATTTTTCCCCCAGGTCACTTTAAAAGGATGCAGGCAGTCCGAGGCAGCTCCGCTGCGCCTCTCCTCCGCTTTTTCTGGGGTTTGGGGGGGGTTTGCTGTTTGTTTTTTACGCCCTGACCCTTGAGCCAGAGGCTGCCTCTGTCCAAGGGCTTCATGGAGTGAGCCCTGGCTGGGAAATCAAGTCCTTAGATTAATACAGGGTAGATGCGCTGGGCCCAGCCGCAGTGACACAGGATGGAGGGCTGGCAGGAAGGGGAGGGCTGGTGGGAAGCCAGACTGAGGATGCTCAGCCCAGGTCTGGGGATGTCACCAGGGCCACCCCGGGGGCCTGGATCTGTCTGGGGAGAACCAAATCCCACCTGGGCGTTGGGGGGAGCTCGCGGCTGTTTGGGAGCTCGGCCCCACAGCCAGATCCGGCACTGCAACGGGGCAAAGAGGTCCTGAGAACGGAGCCCCGCCGGGGGGGCAGCCGGACCGCGCCAGCCCCAGGGGACCCCCTCACTGACGCTGACAGCCCGAGGGTCAGTGGGGGCCGGATCCTGCCCCAGCCCGTGCCTGCGGGCTGGTGGGCAGGAGGAGCAGCCCGTTAAAGGTCACTGTCAAAGGGCAGCGCTGACCGCATCTGCCGCTGCCCCAGGCGCTGACTCAGAGCCGGGGCCGGGCTCAGTCATCTCCGGCTGCTCCCGGCGCTGCCGTGGGGCCGGCTCCTGACACCCGCGCCCGGGGACCTCGGGCACGGCAGAGCTGCGTCTGTGCCCACGTCCTGTCCCCATCCCACAGCTTCGGGTCCTGATGCTGTTGTGAGGTGAGGAGGGCGACATCCTCGAGCCACGTCCCAGGTGACGCCGGTGGGGACCGATGCTTCCTTCTCCTCACAACACCGCTGTCCCCCCATCTCCCCCCTGACCCTCCAGCACAGCCTCAAGCCACCTCCCGATGCTCCTTGGCTGGCGCCGGCCATGTCCTCTGTGCCAACGCCGGGGCGGGTGTCACTTCTTGCCCCCTGGGAGCCCACCCATCCCTGCTTCCCGCTTTATCCTTGGCTCCGGGTGGAAGCGGAGGGGCTTGGCTGGGGGTAGGGGGAGGCGGCGGGTGCAGTGGTGACGGCAGCGCCGGTGGGCAGCGGGGCCCCCGGGGCTCCACGATCCCCCCGCAGCATCCAGGGCTGGCTCCCGGCCCGGGGTGGCTTCCCCGGGGGGCCGCGGGCGGTGGGTCGGGACCGCGGGCGGCCTCGGCCCCCGGGGCTGCCGTGATTCACCCTCCGGGCTGCGGCCGCGGCTCAGGCTCCGGAGCCTGAGGGGTTTGGGATATTTCAACAGAAACGCTTCAGAAGCTTCCAAAAAACGGGACGATGGGAAAAGGCATTGTTCTGCCTCCCCCCCCCCCCCTCCCTTGTGCTCCGCTTCCTAACCCCGGCCGCCGGAGCCCCACAGCGACTCCAACGACCCCCACATGTGTTCCCGCATGGCTGCGGGGCTCAGCACCTCCTGGCGCAATGGGGCAGGGGGCTGAGTCGTGGTGTCACCCATTTGGGTCACTCTGAGTCACCCAAGTGTCCCCTGTGCTCCCCACTCTCTGCGCCCTGCATGGGGCGATGTCCCTGTTCTCAGTAGCCAAGGGGATGCAGAGCAGGGACAAGGAGCAAAGGGACAGGGAAAGCCACTGGACAATGTCCCCATGGATTGGGGATGCCCCCAGAGACCCTCACAAACCTCAGTCATGGCTTCGGTCCCACAGCCTCGGGGCTCCCATCGCTGTGCCAACCTCAGGGTCAGGGCCACCATGTCCCTGCATGTCCCCTCTGTGTGTGTGGGGAGCGTGACCCACGCACCCCCAGCATGGGGTGCTCTCAGGGCACCCCATCCCTCACCCCAAGGCACAGGGGACCACAGGGACACACAGCCGAGGGCAGCCCATGCATGGGAACAAATGGCCTTGGCACCACTGAGACCCAGGGCCCTGCCACTCAGCCCGGGGTGGCTGCAAAGCTCCCGTTGCCACCGAGTCCCGGGTGGGGGGTACGGGGAGAGGCCCCGGGATGGGGAGTGATGCCCAAGGGACGCCTCTGCTGTGGTGTCAGTGGCACAGCCACCACCGGGCTGTCCAAGATCCCTGGGGACAAACCCAGCCCCAAGCCTGGTGCTGGAGCCACGTGGGGCGCTTCCCCCGGTTTTTGGTGGGCTCTTTTTTTTGGGGGGGGGGACGGGACCAGAGGCGATGCTTCCATAGAAAACATTGGGATTTTCTGGAAGAAATTCCCGTTTTCACCCCTGAATAAGTAACGAAAGGGCTTTGGTCTCCTGAATGCACTTTCTACGGGAGAAGCCCCGGGGATCCGACCCCGGGAGCACGGGAGGGTCCGTGGGGGCCACGCGTGAGTCACCGGCCCCGGGGCGGCTCCTCCTCACCTACCGCGGGGCTCGGGGCGGCGGGACCCCGGGGGGCGGCATCGCGGGGCAGCGCCGGGCGGGCGCCGCGGGCCGGGGGTGGGCACCGGGACCCGTACCGGAGCGGGACGGCGGAGCCCCGGGGCCGGTGCCTTTCTACCCCCCCGGGGGCGGGCCCGGGCCGGGCGGGGCGGGGCCAGGGCGGCAGTTGGGGCTTGGGTAACCGGGGGTTGCTCAGACTTGCTCGGGACTTCCCCGGACGCGCCGGTGCGCTCCGCAGCCCCGGGCACCGACGGGCACCGGAGCCGACCATGCCGCCGTTACCGCTGCTCCCCGTCCTGCTCCTGCTCTGCCCGCGCCTCCTCCGCGCCGATCCGCTCGCCTGTGAGTACCGGGAGTCACCGGGCGGCTCCCGCAAGGTGGGCGCGGGGCGGGAGACTCTCGGGGCTCCCGTCGGGGCCGGGGCGGGCGCTGCGCGGTTCCCCCCCTCCGGGGCTCCCCCCTTCAGCGCTGGGCCGGACCGTGCCCTGTGCCCCCCTCCAGACCCCGGGGTGCGGAGGGGCCCCGGGAGAGGCGGCGGGGGGGGGGGGGGGAATCATCGAACGTACCTCGGGGCTGCGCGTCGCCTCCTGTGGCGGGTAAAGGGGACCCCCACCATGGACGGCAGCCGGGACCCCCCGGGACCCCCCTGCAGGCAGCCGGGACCCCCCCGCCCTGCCCGGACCCGCAGCCCAGCCGGGACCCCCCCCTCCCCGCAGAGAACAATAGAAGAGCCTTTTCGCGCTCCCCCCCATCCCTGGCAGCAGCGGGGACCCCCCTGGCCCCCGGGAGCAGCCACGACCCCTGTCCCCATGGGGAAGAGGGACCCTCTCCCCGATAAGGGTCTGTCCCTCCCTGTCCTTCCCCCCCCCTCGCCGTGCAGCCCCCCCCTCCCGGAGAACAATGCGGCTCCATTCCCCACCCAGGACAATGGAAACCCCCGTCCTCCTCCGTCCGGAGAACAATAGCGAGCCCCCTCCTCACACCCTCGGGAAGCTGTGATCCCCCTTTCTCCTCCCCAGAGCCTCTGAGACCCCCCTCCTGGTGAGAGGAATGGGGACCCCCTTTTCCCTCGGGAGAGCTGTGCCCCCCCCTGCCCAGAGAACAATGAATCCCCTTTTCTCCTCCCAGAACAATAGGGAGCTCCCTCCCCCATGGAGAACAATGAATCCTCCTACAGCCCCCCCCCAAAATACCCCTCCTGGGGGGCTCTTCAATGGTGCCCATTGGGGGTCCCACCCAGCAGTGGCAGGTCCAGGAGGTGCCACCTGTGGGCAGCCTCAGCCCCGCGGGGGATCGGGGTTCCCCCTTGCCGTGGTGGGGGGCACAACGACCCTGGAGGGCCCCCCTGTCCCTGCAGAGCCCTAAGTCCCAATTAGCCACCGTCCCACCCGTTGCCTCGTTTGCTTCCCCTTCGGCCCGAGAGAGGCGAGATCCCATTCCCCGCAGCAGGAAGTTTGGCTTCCTCCCTATGATGGGAATTTCTCAAGGCGATGGATGTTCGCTCCGACGCGCAAACGGGTCCCGCCAAAGAAAGCCACCACTCGGCAGCTCCCGCAGCACCGGCACCGGTCCCACAGCCCCTGACCCATCCATGGCGTCAATGGGGAAGCCTCAAAGAGCATTAATTGGGGCGAGAATTGCACAAGTGTGGGAGAGGGGAAGAAAAATGCTCCAAAAATCCCTTTAGGAGCCATTATCGGCAGCTTCCAAATCCAGGCGGGTTTTGGCGTGGAGCAGCGCTCATCCCAGTGCCTTCCTGGTGGCCAGAGGGGTTGATCCCACTTGGGACAATGTGGGGCTGTGGCTGGACCCCCGCTGGGGCTGACCCCGCTCCTCTCACCTCGCCCTGGTGTGGGGATGCTGCTCGCAGCCGGTTTCACCCACCCGGGACCCCCATTCTCCCCCCCTCCGGTGTCCGGTGCTGCCGGCTGGGACGAGCCCTCACCCCGTGGCCCCTCGACGTGCAGCGCTGGGGAGCGGCGAAGCCAAATCTCCTTTTAGAGAGCGAACGCTTCCCCTCGGCTCAGCTCGGTGGCGCTCGCTGGAATGCCGGGGCTTTTTATAAACCCCTCCTCGAGCTGCGGGATGGGCACCGCGAGTGCCAACGGGAGGAGAGAAAGGGGGAAAAGGAGTGGGAAAGAGGGACAAAGCGGTTCCAAGTGCCGCTTGAGCTATCGAAGAGCTCTCAATGGATGTAGATACTCATTTCCATTGACCTTTCGTGCGGGATCCGCGTTTCCTTTTGTTCTTTGGGGCAATTATCCCTCTTTTTCCTTTAACCCCCTGCACGTCTCCATAAAGCTCCTTTGAACCGTGTGAGCTCTGACGCTTATCGGAGGGGTTTTGCCTTTTCTTTCCCGACTCCTTAAAACCCCGGTATCAAACTCAAATGAAATCCGGCCCTTCGGAAGAAAGAGCATAAACGTTCCCGACACCTTGGAAATGTGGTTTTACTTTATAGCATTACTTAGCACCTGATCAGCATTTTTTGGTGCAATAGGAAAGCCATAAAAGCCCCGAGCAGGTATTTTCCCTGCGACTCGCACATTCCACAGCCCGCCTGCGTCCTCTCCGGCCCTTTCCTCTCCGCTCGGAAAACTTCACACTTTTCCCTTTTAAAACACATGTTCGGGCTGTGGCTGGGGAAAAAAATGGAAGGGGGGAAGAAACGGGGGGGGGAAAAGGCTAAAATTGGTTCCTCCGGGGGCTCCTGCTCGGAGGAGAGACAGAAAATCAAGGGAAAAAGTACAGAAATTGGGATAAAATCGGCTTCTCCGCGGGGTCCTGCTCGGAGGACGGGAAACGTGTCTGGTTTACGGCGCTCGTGTGTGTTTCTGGGGCTGTTTAGATTAAGATTTAGGAGAATTAGGGCCCGAGCGCCGGGTGTGCGATCGGCAGAGCTGGAGCAGCCCCGGCTCGGCGCTCTGGGCTAATGGAGGAGCCGGTGCTGGGTGGGCTCTGTTTTGGATGCGTGTTTTGGAGGCCTCGTTGGAAGAGGGGGTGATCCAGGGGCTGAATCCCCCCGGGAAGGGTTTGTTTTGGGGGGGGGGTGGGATGGATCCGTGCCATCACCATGGATTTTTGCTATCATCGGCGGATATTACCCCGGGGTTCCCATCACCAACGTGCCACAGATGCCTTTCACACCCACCGCAGCGGCAGGCCCGGCAGGAACCGCGGGTGGATCTCCAGGGAAATGAGGATTTGGAGCATTAATTGTGCCGAGGTGGGAGCCGGGCGGGCGCTGAAAGCCGATCGGGGCCCCGGAGGTCGGAGGGGAGAGGAGGTCGCGGCACTTTCCGGGAGGTAATTTGGGATATTAGCCTGGCGCGTGCGGATGGAGCCGATAAGGCTGATGGACGCGGGAGATCCCGGCGTGGGCTTGGGGGACCTGTTCTTTGAAGCCTGGTGGCAAAGGGGTCTCAAAGTAAAGCAGTGGTGGGGGGAGGCTTTGCCATCACAAGGGATGTCCCCAGTGTGGACCACCCTTGGGGGGCCCATTGGGGCACAGGGATGCATTGTGGTGCGAGCAACGGGTTTGGCAGAGGCCAGTGGCACACGGCTGGGGCTGGGTCAGTGCTGGGCTCCGTGGGGAGCTGCCGGTCGGTGCCATTGGAAAAGGGGTGGGAAAACCACCCCGGAACCTTCCCAGAGTTGCTCTGGAAATCCCTTTGTCAGGAAGCGCGCACAAAGCCACAGCCCGGCCCCAGCCCCAGCGTGGCCAAGGCCCCCCCCAGCCTCGTGCTCCACATTCCCAAAGGCGCTTCCCAGCCTGAACCCCCCCTGGATCCGACGAGGAGCCCTCGAGGAGCCCTCGAGCATGCGGCTGAGCTCCGGCCCCTGCTGCGAGGGGCTGTGAGGGGATAAATACAAACCTGAGTGCATAGAAAAGAAGTATTTCAATAGATACAGATGTAAAATGTGTTTAAATAGAGATAAAATCGATGGAAAATATATTTAAATCAATAGAAAATACATGGAAATTGATATAAAATATATTTAAATAGTACATAAAATAAGCACAAATTAATATAAAATACATTTAAATGTATATGAAATATATGTACATGGATATAAAATATATTTAAATGGATATAAAATCATACAAAAAGTATTTAAATAGATAAAAAATGCATTCAGATACATAGAATGTATGTAAAAGTATTTAAATTTATATAAAATTGATACAAAATAGATTTAAATGGATCTAAAATAGACATAAACTGTATTTAAATGGTGTAAAATGTATTTAAGTAGCTATAAAATATACTTAAAAAGCTAAAAATAGATAAAGCATATATTTAAATAGATATAAAGTAGATACACCGTGTATTTAAACAGATACAATGTACATATGCCCCATCCCTGCAGTGTCCAAGGCCAGGTTGGACACAGGGGCTTGGAGCACTGCTCCAGCGGATGTGTCCCTAAGGGTTGGACCTGGATGAGATCCCCAACGAACCCCTTCCATGACAATGCTATAGATGTATAATCCTCCATATATCTGATGGTTTTCGCCCCCCCCCCTTTGTGTCTCCGGCTGCAGACCCCGCAGTGATTTCCCCCCAAGACCCCACGCTGCTGATCGGCTCCTCGCTGGTCGCCACGTGCACGGTCAGCCCGGACTTTCACCTGAAAGCCGAGGACCTGTACTGGACGCTGAACGGCCGGCGCCTGCCCGCCGCCTCCTACACCGCGCTCGGCCCCACCACGCTCAGCGTGGCCCTCGCCCGCCTCAACGGCTCCAAGCAGCAGTCGGGGGACAACCTGGTTTGTCACAGCAGAGACGGCGGCATCTTGGCCGGCTCCTGCCTTTACGTTGGACGTACGTCGTCGGCGCGGGCGCACGTGCCGGGTCCCGTCCCCGCGCCATGGCCGGCCGGGCTGCGCTGATGCAGTGGGGAAGAGCCACGGCTCCCGGTTGGAGCCCTGGGAAGGATTTCCCCGCGGGGATTCACCCCTTGGGCTTTGCCGAAAGGCGCCGTGCGCTTGCGATGGCTGCTTGCGGCTGCTCTGTGTGAACCTCCCCGTGGTCTGTGCCCGGCGCCCCAGCCCCGCGTGCCGCAGAGAGGCTGTTTTGGCAAAGCCGCGGCAAAATTACACTTGTCCGAATCAATAATCGTAAGATTTTATCTCGGGCTATTTTAAGGACGATGCCACGTCCTAGGAACACAGAGGCATAACTGGGAACACGGCTTGGATTGGGGTTTTGGGCTGCTGCAAGGAAACAGCTCCAGAGCTGGGTGCGGGCAGGAGCCTAAACCCCTCCAGCAACCACGTCTGCAGCCCCCAGCCTGCGGTCGGAGGGGACCACGAGCTGCATTTCGCTGCTGCACCTTTTCATCCCCGTCTGTTTCTGATTGATTTCCTTTTTCTCTCCCAGTACCCCCGGAAAAACCAGTCAACATCACTTGCTGGTCCAAAAACATGAAGGACCTCACATGCAAGTGGGCGCCGGGAACGGAAGGGGAGACCTTCTTGCACACCAACTACACCCTCAAGTACAAGCTCAGGTGGGCTGCCCACCCTATCCCTGTTATTCTTTATAGTGCCAGCATGGGGTTCGGAAGTTGGTAGGGAATGGGGGGCTGATGCCTTCGGAGCTGGTGCCTGGTGTGATGTTTATGGCGGACTTGGCAGTCCTGGGCGAAAGGTTGGACTTGATCCTAAAGGTCTTTTCCAATGTGGTTGATGTTGTGAGTCTGAGTTTCCCTGGGTCTTGGCTGCCGTGAGCAGTGTGCCGGGAAGGAGGAGGGTGAGGACATATGCTCATGGTGTTGAATGGCCACGGCCCCAGCTGAGAGCATCCGTGCCCTCTGGGTATGGGTCAGCATCCTCAGCTAGACCGTGGCACCCGGTGGTGCCGGTACCAGCACCCAGCGCCTGTCCGCAGGTGGTACGGCCGAGACAACACGTGCCAGGAGTACCACACTGCCGGGCCCTACTCCTGCCACATCCCCAAGGACCTGGCCCTCTTCACGCCCTACGAGATCTGGGTGGAGGCGTCCAACCGGCTGGGGGTGGCCGTCTCCGACGTCGTCATGTTGGACATCCTCGACGTGGGTGAGCAATGGCAACGGCAACGGCGTGGTGTCACCACGGCGCGGGTGACCTCGCGGGTGGGAACTGGCGGTGGGTTCATGCGCTGCGATGTGGGGGGGGGGGAGCAGGAAATGGGTGATGAGTGAGCAGAATTGATCCTAATCGAGTTAAGCTGCTTCCTCCGCATCTGCGGCTCCTTAACCCTGTCCCCGCAGTCACCACTGATCCGCCGCCGGACGTGCACGTCAGCCGGGTGGGCGACCTGGAGGACCAGCTCAGCGTGCGCTGGAGCTCCCCACCGGCGCTCAAGGATTTCCTCTTCCAAGCCAAGTACCAGATCCAGTACCGGGTGGAGGACAGCTCGGAGTGGAAGGTGGGTTCGGCATCGCCCGGTGGCAGTAGGGCACGGCGCGGGATACAGGACCACGCTGCCATCTCCTCCCTCTCTAGGTGGTGGATGACGTGGGCAACCAGACCTCCTGCCGCTTGGCCGGCCTCCGCCCCGGCACCGTCTACTTCGTCCAGGTTCGCTGTAATCCCTTCGGCATCTACGGCTCCAAGAAAGCCGGCATCTGGAGCGACTGGAGCATCCCCACGGCCGCCTCCACGCCGCGCAGCGGTGAGTGCCGCTGCCGTCCTTTGGCAGGGCAGGAGATGCCGGCGGTGCCGTGCTCCCCATCCCCAGCACACACGGCACACACGGGGGGGCCCTTCCCTGCCCCACGCCTCGCACCTGGATTTCTTGCAAAAGAGCCAATTTGGAGCTCGGTTTCCTCAGCTGGGAGCCACAACCCCGCCGGTTTTCCTCTCACCCAACACCGCTCGCAGCGCGGCGGCGAACGGTGGGGGGGCTGCCCGGTGCCACTGACCCCCTTGTCCCCGCAGAGCGAGCGGCCGGAGGCTGCGACCCCAAAGGGGGGGAGCAGAACACGACGCTGCGGCGGGAGCTGAAGCAGTTCTTCGGGTGGGTGAAGAAGCACGCCTACGGCTGCTCCAACCTCGGCATCAAGCTCTACGACCAGTGGCGCGTGTGGCTGCAGAAATCGCACAAAGCACGCAACCAGGTAGGTAAGGAGCCTTTCGCACTTCTATCCCCTGCCTGGGTGGGCACGGGGGGGGGGGTGCTGGGTGAATCCCCCCCCCCACCCCTCGGCTCCAGGGGGTGACACGGACCCGGCTGCTACGCGGGGCTCTGCTCATCTCCGCAGGTGCTTCCCGGCGATAAGCTGTAGCCCGCGGGGGCCCGAGCGCCGGCAGGACCACACGGGGCGCCCGGCGCCCGCCCGGGGCCACCCGCGGCCCCCCCGGCCCCGCCGGCGCGGAGCAGGAAGGAGGCCGGGGCGAAGCGCTGCCCCGGGATGGGGAAAAGGGGGGGGGCCCGGGCTGGGCCGGCCCCGGCAGCCCCTCCTCACGTGCTGCAGGCCCGGGGCTCCCCGCACCCCACGGCGAGGGGACCCCCCAGCCCTGCCCGTCCGGAGGGGGGGGCACGGAGGCTTTGCTCCTTACCCGCCAGCCGGAGCAGCCTCTGGGATGAAAGGGGCAGTGGGGGCTGCCTGGGTGTCCCCCACCCCCGGTGCAGCTCCCCCCCAGCCCTGGGAAGTGATTTGGGCTGTTTTCTCCCCAGGGACACATGTGTGAGCGCATGGGGGGGGCCTGTCCCTGGGGAGCCACGTGGGCTGGGTTGAGGCTGCTGGGGTTTGCCCAGTGCCTGCTCCAATTTTGATTCAAAGCAGCCTTATTTTGGTTCCATTTCAGTCAATTAGGAACAGATTTAAGCTTAATGCCAATAAACCTCTGAAACCCCACAAGGGTCTGCGTCAACGGCAGCAGCGCGGGGATGGGGATGCAGCGGCAGCTAAAGGGACCCGTGTCCGTTGTCACCCCATCCCCAGGGACCAAGACAAGCTGGAGGGGGTGGCACTGGGGGACACAGAGAAGCCTGTTAGACCACACAACACTGGCCACCTCCATGGGGAAGGTTTATTTTGGATGACCATAGAAAGAGCACTAGTGGGGCACTGGAGCTGTGCTGGGGCTGGGGGTGCAGCTGATCCGAGAGATGCTTTTAGGGAGCTGCTGCCCCTGGGGCTCCAGCTGGCAGTGAAAGGCAGTGCCCATCTCCATGGGGATCAAAGCAAGGCAGCCCCTTGGCACTTCACGCTGTGGTTTTCCTTGGGCGAAAAGCCCCGGTGCAGCTGGGAAGAGGAACCAACCCCACGCTGGACCCCTCTGCTGAGGGATGCTCAGGACTTAGGGGGACCCCACTCCTCCTGGAGAGATGGGGGTGTTCCTCACCCCTTCCAGCCTGTGCTGAAGAAAAGGGGCCGAGGGGAAGGTGCCCACCTTGCTGGGTGCTGTGGGTGCCCAGGCGGCTGTGCCGGGGGCCGGGAATGGCGCGCGGGGCCCCCGTTCCACCGCCCGGCCCCTGCAGCCGTTCCCACGGGGACATCCATCACTCGACTTCTTCCGAATCGTACTTGAGGTCCTGGAGAATTTCGCTGATTGCCTCAATGGTTTTAATTAGCCTACGAGAGCGGATGGAAACTATAAATAAAGCCCATATGGAGCGTATTATGTGGGCCGCCTCGCCTTCCCCGCGCTGTTTATGAAACACTCAGCCCGGGGAGGCCGAGGGGACCGCGCAGCATCGCCAAACCCTCCCGGGGCTGCGGCCCCGAGCGCGGCTGAAGGCACCATCTGGACCCCCCTGGGCCAGAGGGAGGGGAAATGTGGGGAGGGGGCTCCTATCCCCATGGGGAACGCTGCCACCCCGAAACAGGGGAAGCCGGCAGCGGGGCCACCACCTACTTGTGCTTGAGCTGCTGCACCTCCTGCTGATGGGCATCCACGTGGGGCTGGTCCTGTGCCTGCTGCTGGGCCAGCTGGAGCTGTGCTGTCTGCAGTGGGGACGCAGCGGGAGCTGGGACCCCTGCAAAGCAGCCCCGGCTATCAGTGCCCACCCGCCGGCCCCTCACTCACCAGCTGCAGCTTCTCCTGCTCCCGCTCCTGCAGCCGGGAGAGGTGCTGGGCCAGGTCGGGGCGGGCGAGCTCATCCCGCAGGCGCCCGGCGATGTTCAGCACCTCCCGGGAGATGCTGTTGAAGGCCACCGTGATCTCGTGCACCAGCTGCCGGTACCGTGGGAAGTCATAGTGCGGAGCGCTGCTCAGGTACGCCCGGTGGCCCCTGCGCGTGGGGAGGAGCCACCGTCACCACACCTGGGCTGGCAATAGGATGGCAACAGCCCATGGTCCACATCCCAGCGCGGAGCTCCCTTTGCCACCCACCACAGGCAGCACCGGGAGGGTTTTCGTGTCATAGAATCGTGGAATGGTTTGGGTTGAAGGGACCTTAAAGCTCCTCCAGTCCCAACCCCTGCCTGTGGGACACCTTCCACTGGAGCAGAGTGCTCCAAGCCCCTGTGTCCAACCTGGCCTCGAACACTGCCAGCAATGGGGCAGCCACAGCTTCTCTGGGCACCCTGTGCCAGCGCCTCAGCACCCTCACAGGGAACAGCTTCTGCCCAAGAGCTCATCTCAGTCTCCCCTCTGGCACTTAAAGCCATTCCCCTGTCCTGTCCCTCCATCCCTCTTCCAAAGCCCCTCTCCAGGTTTCCTGCAGCCCCTTTAGGCACTGGAGCTGCTCTAAGGTCTCTCCTGCCCAGCCTTGGCAGCTCTTGGTCCCTCTGAGCAGGCAGCCCCATCCCTCACCCAGGACAGATTTGGCAGCCCCTTCCTGCGCATACGTGATAGCATTCGCTCCCCTTCCCACCCCAGCCCGTGTCCCGATGCTGCAGTCCCTCGTGTCCCGATGCTGCAATGGGATACAGGTGCCCAGCACGGGCATCCCCCCCGCAGCCGGAGCTCATCAGCTCCGCCCCGGCGGGCTCTTAACGAAGCCGGAAGCGGCGGCTCCGGTCCGGTGCCGGGGCTCCCGCCGCGGTACTCACTGCTCCAGCAGCCGGTACGCCTCGGCGCGCTCGCCCTGCAGCGCCCGCAGCCGCCGCAGCAGCGCCTGCACGGGCTCGCCCGTCTGCGGAGAGATGGGGACGGTGGCGGCGGGGGACGACGGAGCCACCGGTACGTGCCCGCGGCCTCACCGGGCGGCTCCGGCAACGGGGCTCTGGGCAGGGCCGGTGCTGACCGAGCGTGTCCCGTCCCGTTCCCCCCCCCCCCAGCGCCGGCCTTAGGGGAGCCCGGCGGCAGCCCTTGACCTCAGCCCGGTACCGGCAGCCCCCAGCCCGCAGCCACACACCGGAACTCCGCCCGGCCACGTGTGCACGGACCGAACCGGCACCGGGACCCCACAACACCGCCCCTGCCCCGGACATCCCCCCCCCCCCCCGGCCGGCATCGGGACCCCCCCCCCCCCCCAGCCACCGGGCAGCGCCTTGCGGCCCCCCGGTCCGCGCTCACCATGGCCCGGCCCCGGTCGCACGGCGCAGGCCCGGCGGAGGGCGGAGCGCGCCTGCACCGCCCCCTGCAGGCATCGATCGGTACCGCCGCCTCTCCCCACTCCCCCCCCCCCCCGCTTCTTTTTCATTAAAACCACGCAGATTTGAGCAAAAAGCAGGCGGGGCCGTGGCGGGGCTGAGCTCTTTATTGGCAGGGCGCGCGCAGCGCGGCGCCCGCTCTACTTGACCTTCTTCTTGGGGCGCAGGTTGTTGGTGTGGCCGCACTTCTTCTTGCGGCAGTTGACGGCGCGGGGGTGCAGGCGGGCGTAGCACCTACGGAGAGGGGACACGGAGGGGGAACGGGTCAGGAGAGCCCCCATGGCGGCGATGGGGGGCGCGGAAGGGGGGGGCACGGGGCCGTACTTGCGGCAGATCATCTTGTCACAGTTGTACTTCTGGGCCAGCTGGCGCAGGGAGGGCTCGATGATGCCCCCCCGCAGGCGCAGCACGAGGTGGAGGGTGGACTCTGTAAGGGGACAGAAGGGTCATGGAGGAACCAAACGTTCCCCCCTCGCCCCCTTCCCCAAAGCCAAGGGCAGCGCGGGGGCACCTTTCTGGATGTTGTAGTCGGCGAGGGTCCGGCCGTCCTCCAGCTGCTTGCCCGCGAAGATGAGGCGCTGCTGGTCCGGGGGGATCCCTGCGGGGCAGACGGGGCGCGGTGAGGGCAGTGGTTGTGGGGGGGGGGGGATACACACACCCAGGGGCTGCCCCACCGCTCCCCCGGTACCTTCCTTGTCCTGGATCTTGGCCTTCACGTTCTCGATGGTGTCGTTGGGCTCCACCTCCAGGGTGATGGTTTTGCCCGTCAGCGTCTTCACGAAGATCTGCATCGTGGCACCGACGGCTCCTGCGGGGAGCGGCCGCGGCGTCACCGCCGGGGACACCCCCCCCCTCCACCCGGGGCTCCCCTCCACCCGGCACCCCCCCCCCCCGGGCCTCCCCCTCCCCGGTCCTGGGGTCCCCCCCCCCTCGGTTCCCGCCCGCGCGCACCCGCGGCCTCGCTGCTGAGAAAAGGGGCGACCGGAACCGGAATGCGCTCGAGGCCGCGTCACCGCCCCGCCCCGCGAATGGCGCCAACCGCCCCCTGCCGGCCGCTGCGTGCCACAGCACCGGGACCCGCCCCGGTGCGGCGCGGGGCCACCCACGTGGGCACCGGGGGCGCGGGGCACACGTGAGGATCACCCCCCCCCCCCATGGAGCCCTCCCCATGGAGCCCCCCCCGCGCCCCAGGCAGGGCTCTGGAGCGCACAGACGAGACGAGAGGCGTTTGAAAGCCGTTTTACTGCTCTGCCCTCGGCTGCACAGCGGGGCGGTGGGCTCGGGGCGGGACCACCCCGTCCAGCACCCACCTTCGCGTCCCTCTTCCCAACCAAGAGAGACCCCGCTATAAATACAGCACAGAAAGTTCCTTAGGGACCCGCTGCCTAGTCCAGGCCATCGGCTGTGTCCTCGTCTGTGAGACTCTGTCCGTTCATGGCCCGTAAATCGTAATGGCCTTGGGATAAATCCTCAAACTCCTGGCTCGTGGTGGGGGAGATGATGTCGGGGCTGGTGTCGCAGGACTCCGTGCTCTGCTCCGAGGTAGCGATGGTGGTCGTGGTGCTCTTCGGGATGGGGTCGAAGTCGTCGTCGTCCTCCAGGATGGGAGATTCGTGGATGTCTGAAAGGGAAGGTGCAGGCCTTGGTTCTGCTGCCCCATCAGGACAATTGGCTCAGTCCTAAGGTGTTGTCTCCCCATGTACTCAATACATAAAGTGATGCCACATCACGTTAGTGGCCATTTGGAACATCTCCCAAACACATTTGATACAATCAAGATGACTTTTAGCACAAGTGGATGTCTCGGCGGCTTCTCCCAACTCCCACAAGCCACCCGACGCATCCTTAGGGAATGGGATCCTGCCACAGGAGGAAAACCAAAGGGAAACCCGCGCTGGGAGGATTCACTCACTGCTGAAGGCCTCCGGGTACTGCTTCGCCAGCTTCCCCTTCAGTGTCCTGGGGAGAGGAGGGTGAGGTGAGGCTGCAGAGGAGCTGTTCAGTCCAGCTCATGGATACCACAACCGAGTCCTGGAGGTTCCTGGGGCTCCCTCCTCACCCCCCCATCCCAGCACATGGGGTGCTTCAAGTCCCAGGTCCCTCCCAAGGGAGCACAGACTATCCTGGCTGGAGCGGGGCTGAGGGATCCCAAAGCTCCAGCAGCTCCTCTCCGTGTCATTCCACACGCTGTTTTACCTCCAAGACCATTCCATATTCTCCCTTCCATCCCTCACAGCCCCTCCCCCAGACCAGCAGCACTGCTCCCACCCCTGCTGCCCACCGGATCCTCCGGAAGATGCCGTCCAGATCCTTCTTCATCTCCACCAGCGTCTTGGTGTGGTGGAGGAAGCGCTCACTCATCTGCTGCATGCGGACGCTGGAGAGGTTGTTGAAGTTGAGCAGCATCTCGTTGGTCTTCTCAAACCGATCCAGCCTGCGTGCAGGAAGCGGACGGAGCTCGGCACGGACCCCGGGAGGCTCCCGGTGCCGGTGCCGCTTCCCCGGGGACTCACATATTCTTCTGGGCCAGGATGATGGCGTTGACGTCCTCGGCGTTGACCATGCCCAGCACCCGCCCGCAGAACACCTGCGAGGCCGTGGGCTCCATCGCTTCTGCGGGACTGCAGGGGGCGGCTCAGCACCAGGAACGGAGACCCCGGTAACCGGGCCCCCCGCACCCTGCCGTGCCGCCGGTACCGGCGCTACCCCCTTCGCTACCGCCGTGCCCGGTCCCGGGGCGGCCCCACACGCATCCGCCGCCGGTACCGGGGTCCCGTGCCTGCCCCCCCCCCCGCGCACCTGGGGGAGCCGCTCCCGCTGCTTCACATGACGGGAACGGCGGCGGCACCGGCGGCCGCACCTCGCTTCCGGGTGCCGGGTCACGTCGAGCGCAACCCCGCGGCGCCAGCGTGCCCCTGCGTCACGGCGCCGAGCCGAGCCGGAAGTAGCGGCTGTTAGCGGAGGGAGAGGGCCGGGACCTCCCCGCGCTCCATCCCCGGGACATCGGCGGGGACCCCCCCCGGTACCGGGACCCCCGCCCCACTCCCGCGGGTGCCCGCGGCGTTACCCCGCAGCGGCCCCTTTAAGGCGGCTCCAAGCCCCGCCCAGCTCTTGGCTGACGAACGTTGTCACCAGCCAATGGTGTCAGAGCGATGGGCGGGGCGGGACCAATCGGAGCCTCGGGGCGGGGCCGGCGGGTTCGCGGGGCCGGGTGGGCGCGCGGCGGCGTTGCCAGGGGGAGTCCCGGCGCGTGACGGTGACGCGGGGGTCCCCGCGGGTGGCGGGAAGGCGCGTGGCGGCGGTGACCCCCCCCCCCCCCGTTTCCCGCCGTTACCGGGCTCCCCCAGCGCTGCCCCGTCCCGGTAAGCGCAGGCCCGAGCCCCGTCCTCTTTTCCCCGCTCCAGGTTGCTCCGCGGCGATGGCTTCGAGCGGGGAGGAACCGAGGAGCGGTTCCCCGGGCCGGGCGGGCAGCGGCAACGGCCCCGAGCCGGCGCTGGACACGGCGGAGGATTTCGAGGTGCTGGAAGAGGAGGAGGAGGAGGAGGAGGAGGACCTCAGCGAGATGCCGCCGCTGGAGGACGTGTCCCGGCCACCGGCCCCGCCGCCGGAGGAGCGGAGCGGGAGTGAAGCGGCCGAGGACTCCCAGGAGTGGTTGGACGTGCTGGGTGAGAGCACGGGGCGGGCGGGACCTCACCGGCTGCCGCCAGCCCCGGCGCGGGGCTGAGCAGGGCCGTGGGGGCCGGGCTGCCCCCTCCCTGCCGCGGGTAACGTGGGCCCGGCTCTCCCTGCGCAGGGAGCGGGCTGCTCAAGAAGAAGACGCTGGTGCCGGGCCGGGGGGCGGACACGCGGCCCCGCAAGGGCCAGGACGTGACCGTGCGCCTGAAGGCCGCGCTGGAGGACGGCAGCGTGGTGGAGGATTGCCCTGCCCTCACCTTCACGCTGGGGGACTGCGATGTTCTGCAGGTCCGGGCTCCATCTGCGCTGTGCGGGGCATGACCGGGGCATGGGGAGGGCTCGGGGACCATGGCATCCTCATTTATGGGCTGGAAGCGGCCCCTCTGCCCTTGCTTTCGTTCCCTCCCTGTGATGTTTTGTTCCCTTCAGGCTCTGGACCTGTGTGTGCAGCTCCTGGAAATGGGAGAGACGGCTTTGATCGTGTCAGATGCGAAGTACTGCTATGGAGCTCAGGGCAGGTGAGTGGAGAGGGCACGGGGTGGAGCAGAATGCCCCCAAACAGGGCTCTGAAAGCTGTCCCCTGCTCTCCCAGTGCCAATCCAGCCACCATGCCACATGTTCTGCAGGCAGGGAGACCCAGCTTGTGTGCCACATGCAGGGGACAGCAGCGTGTCCTGCCCGGGGGGAGCAGTTTGCATCATGCCCCATCCCAGGGAGCTTTCATGGCTCTGATTTCTGGTCTATGGTGCTAAATCTTCATGGCACAGCGCCTATGGCACTGGCAGTGGTGGCAGCGGTGCCATGGGTTTGTGTCCTCTGCACAGGAGCCCCGACATCCCCCCCAACGCAGCCCTCACCCTGGAGGTGGAGCTGCTGGAGGCTCGGGATGCCCCAGACCTGGAGCTGCTCAGCGGGAAGGAGAAGGTGGAGCTGGCCAACCGCAAGCGGGAGCGCGGCAACTTCTTCTACCAGCAGGCAGACTACGTGCTGGCCATCAACTCCTACGACATCGCCCTCAAGATCATCAGCTCCAGCTCGAAAGGTACCTGCCTCCTCCAGCAAAGGGTGCCCCGGCTCCCTTCCCACTGTAACCTGCCCCTGGGGTCTTTGCAGTGGACTTCAGCCCGGGCGAGGAGGCTGAGCTGCTGGACGTGAAGGTGAAATGTCTCAACAACCTGGCAGCTTCTCAGCTGAAATTGGACCATTACGAGGCAGCTCTCAAGTCCTGTAACCTCGTTCTGGAGCACCAGCCAGGGAATATCAAGGCTCTGTTCCGAAAGGGCAAGGTGAGGCCAGGCGTGTGGCCAGCACTGCCATCCTTTCTCCATGGCATGGTGGAGAGCAGGACCAAGGGACAGACATCACCCGTCCTGCTCAAGCCGTATCCTGCTTTCCAGGTCCTGGCTCAGCAGGGCGAGTTCAGAGAGGCCATTTCCATCTTGAAGGCAGCGTTGAAGCTGGAACCTTCAAACAAGGTAGGCTGCTGTGGTGTGCTGCTGGTGATCCTGCTGAGCTGCTCGTCTGTGGGGTGCTCTCTTCTTGTCCATGTCCCTGCAAACCTTGGTGTCCCCACGGAAAGCTGAAGCCCCCCCTAGCTGTACCCAGCTCCCTGCAAGAAGGGAGGCTGGAAATAGCCCGCAGCCATGGGGTGATGCACCACATGGTGCAATGCCTGAGCTCGGCTAGGCTGGTGGCTCCCTTATCTCCGTACTGCGAGCTCCCTCTTTGCTCTTTGGTCCCTGCTGGCAGTACTCACTGCCAGCCCATTCCTGCTCCAGCAATCCGTGTGTGTATGGGCCTGGCTGCTCCGGCTTTGGTTCCATTGGCTCGTGGTGTGGCTGCGGGAGGTGGAGCAGAGCCGGAGTCCCCTGCAGACTGGCTCAGCAGCCCCGGGCTGATTCACTGCGTGGTGGGAGCAGCCTGGACCTTGCGCCAGGCCAGGGTCAGGAATTTCCTGTGGGTTAATGATCAGCTGCAGGACAGGATCCTTGGCACAAAGGAAAAGCCAGCGCCAGGAAACGGCCCCAGAAGGAGCCAGCCTGGGCACGCTGGGGGCTGGTTCTGCAGGTGGGCTCCGACCCCAGCCGGGTCTGGTGGTTTATCCACTTCTTCTGGAGTTTGACCGGAGCATCGTGGTTTGTGTCATGATCTGATGTGGGATGGGACGCTGTGAATCCAGGTCTTGGTGGTCCCGTAGCGCCCACAGAGCTCATGGTCTGAAAGCACCATGGGAAAGGATGAGCAGGATCGTGAACCCTCCGCTTCCCAGCAGGGTTCAGATGAGCAGGGTGCCGAGGGAGCCGGCGGCACTGGGAGCAGCATTCCCAGTGCATCCCCGCACGTCGCTGCCCGGGCGGCTGTTCTCCAGCCCATCCCAACAAAGTGCTTTAATTGGAGAGGGGTGGAAAAATCCAGATGCCCGGTAGTGACGTGACTGGAACCACAGGCGCAGCAGGATGAGGGGCCTCTGCTGCCGGTCAGCATTAAACACACACCCGTGAGTCATGGCCATGGCTACCGGGGTGAAAACACCCCAAAACCGCCCGGCTCCACCTGGTTCTCTGGGGCCATCGGCATCTCCCGGCTGTTGTGAACCATTGCAGCTTAGAATCACAGTGTCAACCAGGTTGGAAGTGACCTTTAGGTTCATCCAGTCCGACTGTTCCCAGCACTGCCAAGGCCACCACTGACCCATGGCACTGAGGCCTCCTCTCCACACTGTGTGAACACTGCGGGGATGGTGACTGCAGCCCTGCCCTGGGCAGTTCCAATGCTGAGCACCCTTTGGGGAAGGAATTGTTCCTCGGCTCCATCTAACCAGGCCCTGGTGCAGCTGAGGCCGTTTCCCCTTGGCCTATCCCTTGGGAGCAGAGCACAGCCCCCTCCTGGCTCCATCCTCCTCGTAGGCAGTTGTAGGGAGCGATCAGGTACCCCCTGAGCCTTCTCTTTTCCTTTCTCCTGATCCCTTGGAGCAGGGAGGTGCCAAATCTGTGTCTAGTGGGTGAGCCAGGGAGGGCTGGAGCCGGTGTGGGGCACGGGGAGGTGTCAGAGCCGCCCTGAGCGGGGTGTCCCCAGCAGAGGGCACAGCACAGCCGCAGGTGTTGGGCACGGTGGTGCTGCGGCGATGGCCTTTCTGCCACCATGGGCTCAGGGTATGGCCAGTGATGCCATGCTTGGCCCACCAGCACTTCCTGCTCTGTGCGGGACACGGGGGTTTCTCCTGCAGCATTCCCTGCAGGCACAGCCATTGCCACCGCACTGCACAGCCGGGCAGGTACCGGCGTGCTCCGGGTCTGCTGCAATCCTGCTTCAGACCAGCCTGAGCTCAAGCCCACTTTCCCAACCTGCTTCCAGACAGAGAAGTGGGAGAACCGGGGCTCGTCTGTGCCCCCGAGGCAAACACTTCCCTGCCTCGATTACAGGATAAAATCCTTTCCCCAGTGTCTGGCATCAGCCCTGGGCTTTGCTCCCTGCTGCTGGGCAGGGAATAGCTCAGGTGGCCCAGAGGACACAGGGGCGCTCAGCCCCACAGGGTGCCCAACCCCTCAGTGCAGGGCAGTGGGGCAGGATCAAGCCATCACCCCGCCTCCACTGACTGCTTCTGAGCTGTTCCACAAAGCTCCTGCATGGCCCCGGGGCGATGGGGCTCGCTGGTGGTGGCCTTGTGGTCCCCATCCCCACAGGTCCACGCTCTCCTCCCCAGACCATCCACGCGGAGCTCTCGAAGCTGGTGAAGAAGCACGCGGACCAGAGGAACGTGGAGACCTGAGATGTACAGGAAGATGCTCGGGAATCCCAGCACCGCCGGCACCGCCGGGAAGTGCAAAGACAAACTGCGCTGGGTAAGGGCTGGGGCTGCACCTCCCGAGGGTGGCACAGGGGATGTGTCGGTGTCCCCAAGGTCCTGGGGGTCTCTGCTGTGCTGATGCTGACGTGGGGGACTGAGCTCTGGGAAAGCTGTTTGTCGGATCCCAGTGATTCCAGCAGAGGGATCCCACTTGTTCCCAGCGGCTCGTGCCGGGTGGAAGCGCTGCCATCCCCTCACAGCGCCTGTGTCTCCTTCTCAGTCCATCCCCTGGAAGTGGCTCTTTGGTGCAACAGCCATCGCGCTCGGCGGCGTGGCCTTGTCTGTGGTCATTGCAGCGAGGAACTAAGGATGGCAACGGGGTGGCCCCACGGCACAGGACCTGCACTGGGATCTGCCTCTCGCCTGCCGGGGCCTCGCCGACCCCTTCCCATGGACTCGCAGGAATACGATGCTTTCTCTGCCGGAGGTGCCGAATCCCCCCTCCCGACTTCCCCCCATATCCCTCCCGGTGGCACAGCTGTGAGGATGGAGCTGCAGGCAGGGCACAGCCCCCCAGAGCCCCTGCTTGGCAATGGGGGGCTCAGCCCCCAGCTCTGAGTGTGTTCGGAGGGAGCAGGAGCTCCTGCGCGCCAGTGCAACCATGGCTGTCCCCAGACAAATGAGCCCCCGTGGGTGCCACGGTCCTGCTGGCACGGCGAGACGGGCAGGGGAAGGCACGTAGAAGGAAAGCACATGGGTATGAAGGGGCACAGTGGTCTCTGCAGGAAGGGAAGCGGCGCGGGTGTGCTATGGGGCACATGCGGTGACATTCCCCATGTCCTGGGGGGCTGCCGGCGGCTCAGCCCTGCACCGGCACCCGCTCCGCTGCTCAGCGCTGCCCCAGAGCGTGCAATGTCCAAAGGAAGCCAAAGAACCCTATGGCGGGCGGGATGCAGGGGGAGCGCCGGATGCTCTCTGGGGCCGGCTCATGTAGGTCCAAGCTCTTTGGGGTCCCTCTTTTCCCTGCGGCTCTCTGCAGCCCCGGGGCTCAGCTCTGCTCCCCGGGGGGGTTGTAGCACTTTCCCCCCACCCCAGACCGACTGTGAACTTCCCAAATAAAGGACAATTCCTTCACGCCTGCGCCTCGTCCTTGCCAAGGGACGGGGATGCTCCTCTCGGCTGTGTCCCCTCTCACCGGGCACAAGCGCGCGGCTGCAGCGGGCGCTGCGGCGCGGGATGCTCGGTGCCTGGAGGGGGGGATGCTCTGCTCCGGAGGGACCCGCTGAGCACCGGGAGGGGGGAACCCGGGGCCTATGGGCCACCGTCTGGGTCCGTAGGACGGTCCCGGGGGCTGCTACCGGGGCTGCACCGGGGGTACCCCGGACCACCCTTCCCGCCATGCCCCGCGGGGCTCATTTGCATATCCCCGCCCCCTCTTCCCGTCTCCCAATCCGGTGCAGTGCCCGGAGTAGCTCGGCCAATAGGAGCGCCCGCTGCCCACCTCCTCGCCCCAGCAACAGGCTCCCCCGGTGGGCGTGGCGTCGGGGCCGGCGCCTTATGAATGATGCATGAGCGGGGCGTGGCCTCGGCGGGAGGCCCCGGCGGCCCAGGCGCGGAGGGGGAGACGGTCCCAAGATGGCGGCGCTGCAGGCGGAGCGCGGGTACGGGCTGTCCTGCGGCCGCCTCGGCCGCGGTACCCGCGTCTCCGTCTTCCACGTCAAGCTCACGGAGAGCGCCCTGCGCGCCTTCGAGAGCTACCAGGCCTGTAAGGTACGGGAGGTGGGGTGGCGGGCACGGCCCAGCGGCGTGCGAGCGGCCGCCACGAGGCCCCGGCCGGAGCCCCACAGCGGGCGGCACCGGCGGGGTTGGCACCGGCGTCGTTGGGGAGCGGGGTGAGGCGTAGGCCGGGGGGGGGGGGGGGGGCCGGGGCTGTCGCTGTCGCTGTGTGTGGGATGTGTGATGGGGGGCGGACCCTTGGGGGGGGACTGGGGAAATGGGGGGGGGGGGCGCTCGGTGTGAGGCCCTCCCTGGTGAGGGACGGAGGGGACGTGAGGGGCTCCCGGCCCCCGCTTTGTGAGGGACCTGGAGGGGGTGGGGGCAAGTCCCATTGGGGGTGCCCCGGGGTGTCCCCCCTACCCCCGTTGGTGTCTGAGGGGCCCCTGTGGCCCCCCCGGTAGGTGACCGAGGAGGTGTCATGATAAGTGCCTGAGGGGACCGGGAGGGCCTGAGGCGTCTGGTAAGTGCCTGAGGGGACCGGGAGGTGTCGGAGGCCCCCCCGCGGTAACGGATGGAGGGACTACACTGTGCCTCCCCCACCGGTGGGTGACTGAGGGACCCGGGAGCCGAGACCTCGGTGCCACACCCCCCCAGTGGGTGCCGGGGCCGGGGGAGGGCTCTCGGTGCCCCCCCCGATGGAGGGTGGCAGCCGCCGCAGGTCCCCGGTAAGTGGATTGAGATGGGGGGGGTCACGTCGGGGGGGGGGGGATGTGGGTGCGTGCGTGTCCTCGGTGACCATGACGTGGGTTCCCAGGGCCGGGGGGTCGATCTGACCCCGGGGACGCGTCCCCCGGTGCTGGCATCCCGCATTGGGGGGGTCCCTCTCCCTGCATCACCGGGTTGTGCCACCCCCCATCGTCCGGTGCCCTCCCCGGGGCTGTATTTGAGAGCCCCAAGTTCTCTTTTCCTCGCCATGGGCCCAAGTGCTTCTTTGCCATGTAAATAGGGAATAATGGCAGCTCTAAGCCCCTGGCACTGGTGGGAGGGGCTGATAAAAGTCCCCTTTCTGTGGCCATTCTCTATGGATATGTTCCTCTTTTCTCCTGCGAGGAAGCGCGTCTGGCCCTCACCTTGCTGGGGAGCTGGAACCTGAACCCGTTTGCCATTAGGAGCGTCCTGCCTGCAGCTTCTGTAGGATAAACCATATGTTGTCACAACACTATTTTTAATGTTGGGTGCTGGTTACATCACATCCCCGAATTGGGCAATCTCGGTGTGAGGACGAAGGGAATTACTGGACCAGGGTTTATCCCCATGGATTTTAATGAGTGTTTATCAGCATTAGGAAAAATCAGCAGCAAGAGGTGTCATGGAGAGATGGGGTTGTTGGCTTTTTTTCCCTGTGAAAAAGGAAAAACCCAGCATCATAAATGCTTTCCTATACGTTGGGAAGCATTTTCTTTGGAGGGAGGGAGAGTAGGAAGACTGCAGGCAGCTGCATTACATATTTTGGGAAGTTATTCCCGGTCTGTGTCACACATGAATGGTGGTGTTTATTTGCTAAATGAAGTCTGGTGTGGGGATTGTTTGGTGGCCACTGGCCACTAATGAACTTTGCTTCCTTCACCGCCACCCAGAAGAGAAGTAGTCAAAGGCTACTGGTGATTAACTGGGCAGGAAGGGATAAGGGCAGAGGAGCTCACTTGTTTGTGCAGTGAATAACGCAACGATTAGTGGGCTATTAAACACATATGCTCATTCTGCGTTTGTTCTATAAACAGTTTCTGCAGCGTGTTGAAGGTCCCTGCTCGCTCTGAAGCGCGCGGCTCTGGCGATGCCAAGGAGTGACTTTCCAGCTCACCTTGGGAGCGAGTGTTTGTCCAGGCTCTGGGGTAATTCTGGGCTGCAGTAGGTAAATGGAAAAAATTTGCTAAGGCTTCTTGTGCTCGCTTTGGTTTTCAGTGCGGTAGAACTGACGGCAGGGTTGTGTAATGTGTATAATGGCCTGGAATCCAATACTGCTGTTTGTGTTACCTGCAGCCCAACATGTGCAGTCTGACCTGTTTTAGGCACCAGGGCAGCACGTCGGGGCGATTTCTGTGACAAGGCTCTGTCTCTTTGCCAGAACAGGAGGGTAATGTCTTCAGTTGCTTGAGTTTGTTCTTGGGCTCAGAATCACGTATGGGGATTACACAATCCAAAAGCGATCACCGAGCCGGGCGAGCTGCCACTTGGTTTGAGTGTCCCTGGTGCCAGGGCAGTCGTGTTCCTGGTGTGGAGCTGGGCCATGTGTGCAGCAGGACTACAGACAACCAGGTCTTTGCTGTCTTGAGTCCCTCCTGCTTGGGTCTCTGGCTAAATTGTCCATGTGCTGGTGGGGAAGACAGTCGTGGGTCTACATACTGATGCCCAGCTCTGTGTTACAGCAAGCTGCTTCCCTGTAATGTACAGAGATCGTGGAGCTGCCGCCGAAGAGGTTCTGGCCAGGGCTGCTGGCTCCTTGAGAGGATTTCTTCCTCCAGTAGCTCACTGGCTCCATGAAGGACACCTTAAGATGTCGCCTGCCTGCTCCTTGCGAAACTTGCTACCCCTGAAACTGCTTCCACGCAGTTGTGAAACCGAGTGCTGAGCCCCGCAGCTGAGGGCTGAGCAGGGGAGTGCGTGTCCCAGGTCAGTCTGTCCCCTGGTGAACTGCAGCCAATCCAGTGTTTTAGCCCACAACAGCTCCTTCATCTCCAAGGAACGTGATTTGATGTTAGTTTGGAGTTTTCTGCGTTCCCTTTGGGGGTGTGTACAGGCCTTCTCACACACACCCCCCCCCCTGAAAAAGCAGGGCATGGCTTTGCCCCAGGGGCAAGAGGCTTCCGGCTTTCCTGTCATCCATGTTGAGGTACAAAGGATCTCCTCATGCCCCTGCCTTGTCTTCCTCTTTCATTCTTTATCCTGGACCCTGTCCTCCATGCTTGATGACAAGATGTTGTATCTATCCTCACCTAAATCACATGGATGCCCCCATCCGTGGCATTCATCCTTTGCTTTTCACACTCTGGGCAAGCAGAGACCTTACTCCAGCACTTGAGCGCTGCATGGCAGCTCCAGGTGTCACTTGGCGGTAGGTGCATCTGCTCACGCTGTAGGTGCCGATGGCCTGTGAGCAACGTTAGGGCTGTTCCTGGAGCCCTTACCTGGGAACTTGCTGACTTCCACAGGTGTGTTTGAGCTCTCTGTGGAGTGAGCAGCAATGCAGTGAGCGTGTGGGGAGCGTCGTGTGAGAACAGCGTGCCTGCAGTTGTGCACGTCTCTCTGGTACCTGGAGCTTATGTGTTGACCTAAGCAGAGCTGATGGAGGCCAGGCTCAGCCCAGCAGCTGTAGTCCTGGCTTCATGGCAGCCCCATGACTTTAAGAGGATGTGAAAAGGGTTGTAGCATCCCTGCTTTGGTCGGTACATGATGAACGGTGCCTCCTGCGCCCGTTGCGCCTCTCTGCCTCTGCTCTGCGGATGTTTTGAACCAAAGCCACTGGTTTATTCACTGATGAACTTTGGTAGATGCACAAATATTTATTGGGGGCTAAGCTGAGATAACCAAAGCACATTGCCCCTGTGCTCCGCTACCTGACTGCATTTTGGAGCTGTGCTCTGATAGATGTGGCTTCGCAAGTCGTCTTCCCCTTGCTTTCTGTGCTCAAACCAACCGTGTTGGAAGGGATTTCTCGAGGGTTGGGGTTAAAATGGCCCCTGGTGGTCACGATTATTGAAAGAACTTTTTCAGACTTGGCTTTTAAAGCAGGTTGCCTTCATTTCACTGTGTTTAAAGCACAAAACGCAAAATGAAGGCTCCTGCTGTTGTTGCAGGGTCTTTAGGGTAATGTACATTCATGCTGACTTGGGAATTGAAAGCTGCTTGCAGGTGTCAGGAGGAGAAGAACAATCCAGCTTTCGAATCAGAACTCATTGAGTTATCTTCAAGCTTTTTGCATCATTCCTCCTTTCCTGTAACCTGTTTTTTCCTGTCCTATTAATTCACTGATGCTGTAGTCCGTCAAAATTGAAGCTATTACGACATCAGGAACATGAGTCGGTGACATGACTGCATGAATCAGAGGAGGCTGCTGGAGAGGAAGTTCTTTGTACACGTACATCTCCTCCCCATCAGCAGAAATGGGACAGGATATGCAGAACACACTGAACTGCTAAACTCCTGCTAAATGGTCTTAATGTTGACCTGAATGTGGCACCTCCCATGTGAAGGAAGGGGACAAAGAGAAGGTTTAACATTGTGTGTGAGGAATGTTTTGGCCTGTGGCAGTTTCCTTTTAATTATTTAGGGTAGCTTTTTCTCTCAGCCCTGTACCATTTGGATCTGCTCAAATTATAGATTCATCTCTCTAGTTTTCAAATTGCACGGGAAGGAATTGTCTGTAATTTCCAGCTGAAGTGACGTACAGTTGCTATGGGATTCGGTGGCAAATTAGAAGCCCATTATGCTCTTTTTTTTTTTTTCTACTGGTGGTAGCAGACTGGAGAAGTAGTTCTGATGGGTGCTGTGCCAAGAGAACATAGGAAGCTTCTGACAGAATCCTCGGTGCTGTTCTTCAAACCTGACCTGCTGCTTATCAGCAAATTGTAGGCAGCATTAATTGGAGGAGTTGAGTTTGGCTGTGAAGATCTCCTGCTCTGGAGCAGTGCTGGGGCAGCGAGGCTGCACATTAACCCTTCAGGTTCTTTTTGAGGCGAGGTTGTGGTGTTTTGTTAAAGATAGGCAAGTGGAGTGTTCTGGCACTCCTATCAGTGGCTCCAGCAGCTGGATCCTGGTGATTGTATTCATTACCAGCAAGACTAAACCCTTGCTCCTCCTTTTTCGGCCTCTTCTAGAGCTGGTTTCTTATTCCACTGCAACAGCGGCAAAGGGAACAAGGCAAGCTGTTATAATGCTGGGGTTTGCTGCTGTCTGCAGCGTATCCAACCCAGCACAGGGTGCAGACGCATCCCCTCGGAGTGGCCTCTCTCCCAGTGACCTCTTCCCTGGGCAGCCTGTGCTGCCCGAGTCCCTCCTTGCCATGAGGCAGCAGCTCCCAGCAAGCAGCCCCTGGGTGATCCTCCAGCAGCAGGTTTTCTCCTGAGCCTCTCTGAAGTGCTCTGGCCTGTTCAGTTGGTTTTTGTCATCGCGCTGCTTGGCAGAGGGATGGTGGCTGTTGAAATAGTTCCCTTGCATGGTGCCGACTGTTGGGACAGCAGAAGAGCCTTTATCACCGGGCAGGGAGGGGGAGGTCTGTTTGAAAAGCATTTGAGGTTAGGAATCCAAGGTGTTATCTTCTCAGCAGTTTATACATCTCAAATGATTGGAACTGGACTCTGCCTACAACTTGTAAGCATGAACTTGTGCAGCGTCTCCAAATCCCTGGGGTTTGTGCATGCTGCAAACGGGAAGGGACAGACTGCATGCGTCACTCCTGTGCTGATTTGTGCCAGCTAATCCATGGGAGAAGAATACATTTTGGCTGACTTAGTGGTTTTGCTGCTAATGCACAAGAGAATGCATTTGAATGGATGGAGTGGCTGCAGGGGTTTAGATAGATGTTGAAGAGACACCGTGTGTCTGGGATCCTGTACCAGATACCCTCATTTGTGAGCACAGTCCTGTAATATACTGGCTTTGTTTGGGGGAAGGAGAAGAGAAGTTGAGGGGAGAAAAGTGGTCCTCAGCTCAATGCTGTAATGTCAGGAAGGTTGAGATCAAGTTACCTCTGAATAATTAAGGTTAATGCTGCATCTGGAGGAGCCATTATCTGGAGTGAGCTTCATGCTAATAATAAAGAAAAGCCTGATAACCTGAACAATGCCAATATTTTATACAGGGTGGATACAGAGGAGACAGCACCAAAACCAGGTTCTGTATTCAACATGCCTTAGCTTGACCTAGGTGCATTATCCAAGAAAGGAGCTTGGATTTGCTGATAAGAGTTTTCTGTAGTAGCTCATGTGTTGCTTGGAAACATCCCATGCACATAAGGCAACTTTTGCACACTGGGGTAACCCACTCTTGCCTTTTGACTGGGCGTTATGGGTTGTTTTGTTAGGGGGGTTTTCCCAATAGTTTATAAAGCAAGGGGCCTGCTGATCCCCTGAGCAGCTGGTTTGCAGTGTGTCTGTCACTGCTGCGCTGGGAGAGCAGGTTTCCAAACTCCAGTCCTTTGCTGCAGTGAAAAGGCAGCCCAGAAAAAACACTTCTCCGAGCGCTGGGTCTCTCCTTTCTTTACCTTGGACTTGTGCCCCTTCAATTTAAAGAAACAAGCATTTGCTCAACTCAGAAAGAGGTCAGTGCTTGTGAGCAGGACTTGACTTAGCTGCCCACCTCCACCCGCCTTGAGGCTTCCCTGGTCTGGTACAGCCTCATGGCACTTAACCCTCTGCACTCCCTCTGTGCAGCAGGACTTTGCTTGGATTTGGTTATGCAGGAGAGAATGCCTTAGCCCAAGGCTGTCATGGAAAAGCAGGATCTTTTACTTCCTTCTCAGTCTCTTCAGGCCAGCCACCACCACCAGTTCTTTCTTCTTCCATGCAGAATCTGTGAGCATCCTGGGAGGCTCTGGGCATGGCCTGGGTAGGAAAACAGGACAGTCACAGGGAGAAGGCTGGAGACAGCGTCCTGAGGGACAGTCTGTGCGTAGCACTGTGAGCAAATCCTTGAGCCCATTCTAGACCATGCTGCTGGGCTTTCATGGCACACACAAACTTTCTGCTTTAGGTTCATGTCCGTGTGTGGTGGGGTTTAGCAAGTGACGCTTCCTGAAGGCAGGGAGCTGCTAAACCTTTGTAGTATTTAGATTTCAACAGTACAAACATCCTCTTGACTGCTTGGCTCGTGTATTTGGTGACCTGCCTGGTTGAGCTGATAGGCCTTGCTTTGATAAGAACAGCACCTGAGGCCCAGGCAGCTCCGTCCTGCAGCACCAGTGCTGTCAGGGGAGCTTGTGCTAATTGTCATTATTTAGCAAGAGCAGATGTGTTACTTAGAAGCCCAGCAGGATGGAAGAATCCATATCACTATGCCCAAAGGATCCATATTTTCTATCACCGAGGTGGAAGATGCTAATTTAATCTTTTTTCTTTATTCTTACCCACTGAGGGCCTGTTCCGTGATGGACTGCAATCAATACATTATGTGCCAGTTGTGGTTATTTGAATCATATTTCCACATTTCAGTGTCTAGACTTGATGTTTGTGTGAGTTTTGTTGTACCTTTCCAGCTCCAGCACTGATTTCAGTTGGTTTTGGCTCCTGGTTTCTATGAGAAAATCAAATAGGCTGTTTCTGTCTTTCCCAGTCCCTGAAAAAGAAGGGACCAAGGGAAGAATTTGGAGGGGTTTTAAGCTCCTTTGCTACCATTTTGCTCTCTTCTGAGAGAATCCGTGTGTGGATGAGCAGGGTTCTGCCATTTGGTGATGAGCAGGCGAAAGCAAACACAAACCACTGATGGCTGGAGATAAATCTCTCCCTGGTTCTTGCAGTGAGAAGCATCTGCTGGGAAGATGTCTCGATACGGACAGTCAAGGCCAGCAACAGTGACTAGGCACACCTTTTAGAAATAAAGAACTTGATAATCCACAAAGTAAGAGCGTTTGTTGGGTATTTAATTGACTGCAGCTACTGTGCTTCACTTCAGCCAGCAGCTTTCTTGCGCTCACAGGTCCGCACTGTGGAGGTAGCTGTATTTACAGTGAACAGGAGGTTTGGTCTGTGTTTGCTAAGTCTGAGTTGCTCTGTGATGCTCGGAGAAGCTGATAATGACACGGTCCCAGATGACATTAATCTTACTGTGACCAGCAGGTAGGACAGGCTTCAATAGCATTAACTGCCAGAGGAAGCACTGGCATGTGCAGAAAATAGTGACTAAACCTGAGCTGAGACCAAGTTTTCCAGCACTTGGTGCTGGAAACAAAGCTCCTGCTCTATAGCAAAGTGTAGTGTGGATAAATCAGTGAAAGGAAATGATGTTCCCACCTCATCCTTAACTTGCAAAGCTTGCTGCCATGAAATTTGAAAGGCTTAAGTGCATCAGAATAGCAAGAAATCCTGGTGTGCAAAGAACCAAAGCTGCGGTTCCAACTTCTCTGTGCGTCCCTGCCTGTGCATCAGCCTTCTGCTCCCGTTCCTGCCTGGTGTTAGAGGTGATGCTGTTGCTGGAGCCATGGCTTTACCTCTGCAGGGAGCTGAGAGTAAGTTCTTCCGTTCCTTTTGGATCCAGGGTTTCGAGCCAGGCATGGGCGGAGGAGTGAGGAAGCAGATTTTCCACCCAGCCTGAGCTTGGGCAAGCGGAAATGGTGCCTTGGGAGCCATGTAAGGGAGTGGGTCAGCTCCTGCTGGGCTCACCTTCCCCGCAGCAGGCTGGGGAGGGAGCAGCCCTTGCTCACAGGGAGAGCGTGAGCTCTGCTGAGCCTTTGAAGCTGCTCCCTGTGTGTCTGACACTGCCCGAGGTGTGTGGCCTCATTAGGTCCCAGCAACTCAGTAACTCCCTGACTTGTGGGGCTTTAACACGGGCCCAGAACCGAGGCGTCAACGTGTGATTCAGAATGAAACTGCTATAAAATGACTGGAGCTGGGAAGAGGTTGGGGCAGGTCAGAGAGTGGAGCAGCCTCTCTCACAGGGTCTCTCCATATGTGCGTGATGCTGCAGCAGGCTGGGCTGAGCAGGACTTTGCTCTGAAACCATCGTTCCTACGTCATTAAATTAGGTTTCTGCAAATGCTGATGGCACCTGTGGATGCTTCCAGGGCTGAAGCCCCATCTGTGACCTCTGCTGCTGCTCCTTGCAGAATTAACAGCTTCTGCTCCCATAAATAGTCTCCTAAGAAGCGCATAGGAGCTCTGCTGCCCAGTTCCTGTTCAGAAGTTCTTTCAGTGCTCGCAGGGCAGCTGGGTTTGATGGAGCATGGTGAAGCCTGTCCGTGGCTCTGCTTCCTCCTCCTTGTTCTAGTCAGTATTTCAAAGAACCCTTAGTTACCAGTGGACCTGTGCTCTTCATGCTCAGGTAGGGAAGCTGTGCGTGCTTCTTCTGTTTGCTTTTTCTGCTTTAAGACCCGAAGTGTCTCAGTGGGGCCCACGTTCCCTATGGCCACTGTAGAGGTGAGGGTGGCTCCTGGATTCTGTGCACCTTGGAGATGGTCTGGCATGCAGAAGGGATGGCTGCCAACGCTTATCTGTACTCCAGAAAGAAAGGGTTGTTTTCTAAAGGCCGGCGATGCAGCCGAGCAAGAGTATTGTCATAAACCAGTTCTCCCAGCCCGGAGTCAAGGAGCAACCCCGTGCTGAGGGAGAATCCCGAAACGCAGCTCTGCTAAGGAATGGCTGTTTGGGTAATCTTTAGAAGTAGATCTTGGATGGGTTTGAAATGCACGTTGACATGGAATGTGGTGTGATTCAAACCCCTGGCCAGCAGCTTTCTAGAGGCCTGATTCTAAAATCATTCGTGGTTTAATGAAGGACTTTGTTCTTAATGTGGTACAGTGGTGGTCGCTGCGTTACGGTCTAGGACGCTTTCTTTTTTGGGCTTCTTAACATGAAGGAAACCCAGATTTCCTACCTGGAAGGTTTGGTGTTGCAGTGTAAGGTGTTTCCGTGACCTTCCTGCTGGATCTCTGCAGTCTGCGCTGGGATGTAGCTAGCGTATGTGTGCATTTTAGCTCTCTCTTACAATTAAGGCCATTAACTTCATATAAAGGCCTTTTATTTGTCATTAAGACTAAATTTTATGGCCGCTGACGGCAGAAGAAGCACGCTTTTATTCTGACCTCAGATGCGCTCAGTTAAGGAAGCAAAACCTTCTGCTGACGAGAACTTGCAGGATTGTTATATTTAGACCAAAACCTCTGGTGAGACAATTCTGAGCCGGCTCAGTGGCCACACCACTGCTTTTGCATGTGGGAGTTGGGTTAACGCCACCACTCACCCTGCCAGGCAGGAGAGGTTCTCTGTCTCAATGGATGGAATCCATGGGGCTGGGGAGCCTTCACACAGCTCTGGGGCCAGGATCAATTTGTGGCTTTGCTGTTCTTACTGGCACGTTTCTGATGTTCACCTGTGGGATTTGCTGGGACTGGAACGTTCGCAGAGGTGTCTGCAGAGGGTATGGAGCATGCGAGGTTAGAGAATCCAGTGGGCTTGTCTTGCTCCATGCCTTCAGTTGGATTTCGTGTGTGCATCTTCCCTTGGGAATAGAAAAACCCTGGTGTTCATGGTGACTTTGTCACTCACCCCCCATGATATTGGTAGGAAGTTTCATTGGTGTCCTGTTGAACCCTGTTGGGTTGTGTACCCAGAGTCCTGGTCTGGAGCTCCAGTCTTCACTTGAAGGCCAAAAGAAGCCATGTCTGAGCATCTTGCTTTGGCTTTTGAGGTTGATCTGTCCGGTGGGAGGGAAGGGGTGGTCAGATTTCTCTGGGATTCCTTTAGGATCCAGGCTCTGCTGCCTTTGGTTTGTCGTCACTTCCTGCAGCAGGGCTGGCTCTGGCTCCCTGAGGAGCATATGAAGATCGTCTTAAGTAGAACTGTGGCAGCCCAGTAATTAGGCTTCCCTGTAAGTGACAACAGAATAGAGTTGGGCACAAGGAGGGAACTGGTCCGGGCTTGTTTTCCTGGGCTCAGCAGTGTGTGTGCTCCGAGATGGTTGAACGGGTTCCTCAATCTCATCTCCAAATTGCTGCTCTATAGGGTTTTTTTTCCTCTTGCAAGAAAAGTAGTAAGGCTGTGTGGAAGATAAGGATCACAGTGATGCTTCAGCAGCTCCTTTAAGCCATTTTATGAGCACATAAGCAAGTGAATCAGCCCTGGTGTCTTAATATGCCCTAAAATAAATTAGACTTTGGTAGGCAGATTCGCTGGGTCAGAACTGCTGTATTTTCACAAGATTGCAGTGGGGAGAACGCTCTTCCCAGTCCAGCCTCGGGGTTGTGTTGTTCATTAACTGATAGTCCCTCCTGTTTACCCTGGCTGATAAGTACCGCACTAAGAATGGCCAACAGTGCTGATGCCGTCAGAGCTGCCCTTCACAGCGCTGCTCAGGGGCTTTATGGCTTCTTTTACTGACAGGTGGGGTTTTGGAGCTAAAATGCAAACAGACAGAACGTCCCTCTCGGAATCATGGAAACCAGCTCCCCCCTTGTTCCTAACAGCCTGGAAACGCTGCTCTGGGTACAAAGGGCATTTAAAAGCCTGACATGTCAGGCCAGCATCATGCTGCTGCTTATCGAGGCTTAAAGCCAGTGTGTGGAGGGTCGCTGGAGCAGCAGAGTAGAGCTCTTCTTGTTCACCTGTGATGGGGTTTGAATTCTCTACTGTTTGGCAGCACGTGCAGGTTCCTGGATGAAAAGCCACTAAAATACTTCCAAAATACGCGTTTTAAATGATCCCTTCCTGCGCTTCAGAACATGGTTCCCACCTCCCAGCCTTGGCCTCTTGCTGCCCCATGGCCACCATTCGGTGTGATGCTGAGGAGGGGCCTGCAACGCCCGTTACTTCATCACTGTCTTGCTTAAACCCTCACCTCCCTCCTCCCCAGGGGGTCAGTTGACATTGGACTAAAGCTCTTGAACCTTCGGTTCTTGCTCCGTCGGTCGTTTGAATTTCTGAGGGCTTCTGCTCTCATCCTGTTCCCCAGCGCTTCAAGATCCAGTACTGGAATTTCAGCACCTTCAGCCTTGCCTCAGTCTTTTTGGCTCTTTGACTGTTCTCCAGTTAAAACTAGGTCAGAAACAACTGTCAGCTTCTGATATTTCACTATTCCCGTTTTATAAGTTGTAACCCGCTGTTGCTGGCTTTAATTTAACACATGAAATGTCTCCTCTTGCTCTGCGTGCACAGCCTGACATAGAGCTGGGAAAACTGCTCGGAATAAGATCTTGGCTGTAAAAGCAACCTTACCTTGATGGGTGTAAAGAGGTGAGTTGTCTGTTTGTTACACATGATGCCCAAGATGTCAAAGGGAGAGGTTTTCCCCACAAGCTCTCAGTGTGCATTTGCAGGCAGCCTGTGCAGAGCCACGTTCTGGCTGTGATTAACCAGCTTCTCCTCCTTAACCTGATGGGTGAAGGGAAGATAGCTTAACAAAGAACTGGAACCGCTCAGATGGGTGAAGAATACCACAAAGTGGGTGCTGGAAGTCATCGCACACGTGCTGTCTCTCTGAGTTCTGGCTGGCTGTATCCATTCAGCATTGTGGTAAGGCTGTTATCAGAGTGGTGCTTGACTTTTGAGCCGGAGTGCTCAGTGAAACCCACCTGGTGTAACTTCGGAGTAGCCTTCCTCCTTTCTTCGAGCTGACGACCAATAATGGAGTGCTTGGGCAGTCTGGCATTAATGGGACTTAAATTCAGTGAAGCTTATTGAAACAACTCTGTTCAGTTGTACCCATGGCTCAAATCGGAGCCCATTGAGGGTGGGAAGGGTCCGGGATTGAAGTGCTGGGTAGTTGGAAGTTCCCTTTTCTTTTGGAGGAAGCACTGATGCCTTCATTCAAGGTATCTTCTACTGAAGGAATGGCCTTTAAAACACGCATCTGAGAAAACCTAAACCCCCTTCATGACTCTTGGCTCCTAAAACTGTTTGAGGAAAGCCTTTGGGGAAAACCGGAGCTGCTGTTCACCCTTTGCAGGGTTGGGCGGTTTGGATGATTCTGTTTCCTTCGGACAGTCGGGTTTCGGTTTGGGTTTTTTTCCTCGGCCCCTTCCCAGTTTCCCAAGAGCTGCAGTAAATTCTGCTGCAGAGCCAAGCAGTGTTGCATGCAGGAGATGACTGCCCAGGGACTTGGAGCATGGCTGTTTGATGGGATTCCTGCCAGGCTGGGGTCTCTCTCCATTGCCTGGTAGTGTAAATGTTGCAGATGCTGGAGCCTTTTCTTAAGAGAATATTGAATTATTCCACTTTTTGGGATTTCCAGTCTCTGGAGGCAGAACAGGTCCTGTCCTTGGAGCAGTTTCTTGTTGCAAACAGGGTTTCCAAGCAAATCCACGTGTGCAAGAAAACAAAGCTGAGGCTTTGCTTACCTTTGCCTGTACTTTAGAAATCCCAATATTTACCTTCCTTTTTCCTGCCCTCACTTTAGCTTCCAGTGTCTGCAAACAGATTTAGCATAGCTGAAAGATACCCAACATTTAACTTCCCCCCTCCAGACAGTTCCTTGTAAGTAGCAAAACAAAGGAACTTATTTCTAAGCTCATGCTTCCATGTTTTGCACTGAATTTGCCAGCACAGCATTATCTTTGTACGAGTGCTTTGGGAAATGGGGTTTCAGCTTGGTTTATGCTTTCCCAGATTTACCTTCCATTGCTTTTAGCCTGAGTTCCAGAAGCAAAATCCGTTCAGGAAAAAGGTGGTAAAAATAGCTGTTTGTGTGCAATTCTGCTGATTCCTGGCATGCCTGTGGGGAAGAGGGGCTGGAACTCTGTCTTGGGGAGAACAGGACAGGAGCCTGAGATAAAGGTAAGGGGGTTTGCGTGGACAGTTTTGATTCAGGCATGCAGTGCTGACTGATGAAACTCAGTAAGTGTGAGGCTGCTGGCTCTGGGTTTCAGTGAGGGTCTGGAGCAGCCTTTTAGGAGCACCAAATGAAACTTCAAAGAGATGAGAGAATTGTGTCAAAATGCTGAGGAGTAAAGGAAACCTCCTGTGTTTCTGCACTGACAATGGGCGCAGTGGTTTCTGAGCTGCCAATTCTTCCTCGTTGATGAGCAGACTAGGAACAGTTGTACTGGATACTGAAAGCTGCGCGGGGATGAGGAGGGGTTTTCTTTCTCTAAAAAGAGCCTTTCCTTCCCAAGCCTTTGGAAGTCATGGGAGTTATTTCCTGACACAAACCCCACTGAGTAGCCCTGTCTTGGTAATAGTGAAATAGATGGGCTCAAACTGCACATAATCATCCTTTTAGCGCTCATGGCAGTCTGGTGTCAGGCACAAAGAGCTGAGACTTTCTGGTTACTGCTTCTCTTGCTGGATTTAATGAGTGGGTCTCCCTCAGCTCCCTGGCAAAGCAGAGATGAAAAGCACAGCGTAAGAAAGGAGCACTGTTCCATTGGGAAACGTATTCGGAGGCTCTGAACCTGAATTCCCGAATGAGGCTTCTGCATCAGTGCTGAAGGATGTGTAACTGTGGTGGATTAATTGGGAGCCAGGGGCCGTGATGCCACAAACCCAGCTTTCTCTGCTCCTGTTTCTCACAATACACGCTCCCTTTGACCCCTGGCTACCAATCACCTCCCGTTGTGGTGTGGATTTGTGCTGGTTTCCAGCTCTGGCCAGGTGGAGATCTGCAGCCACCTGGTACTGATCGCATTGACCTGAGCTGGGAGTCCTGGAAGTAGCAGAGGTGGGATCCAGTGACCAACAGGCCATTGGAGAAGAGAGTCTGCAGTGCCCCATCCCTGGCAGTGTTCAAGGCCAGGTTGGACAGGGCTTGGAGCAGGCTGCTCCAGTGGAAGGTGTCCCTGCCTGTGGCAGGGGTTGGAACTGGATGAGCTTCAAGGTTCCTTCCAACGTAAACCACTCCGTATTTACAAGTGTGTGGCTCTTAAAATGAACCAGACTGTGGCTGTGGCTGTCCCCAGAGCTTGTTCTCCCGTTGCAGTGTCTCTCTCTGCAGTAATCTGCCCCCTAACAGGGGAGCCCTTTTCTGGAGACGGGTAGATACAACTCTTCTGTGTCCTCTGCAAGTCCCAGGTTTGTTGTCTGCAGAAGCAAAGGTTGTATTTTTTTGGGGACAGACCATTGCATCCTTGCAACATCGTTTGTGGCCATTTCCGATCGTGTGTTTATACTTACTGCAGATCAATTCTGTATCCATCTCTGTGCTCAGGAGAGGGAGTTACTCCATTACTGTATTTGTATTGCCATGGAAATACAGGGATTGCAAGAAGTCATTTGGTGGTTCCTGCTCTTGGGGAGGAATGGGTGCTGCTCTGCTCTAGCCAAGTTCTCCTATGGCCAAACAAGGTCTCCTGCTCTACAGCGACCCAAGAAACTCTGTACCAAGTGACAGTACCTTAATTATTTCTCCAAGGAATTGAGCTTCCTTTTAATTCTCTTCCTGAAAGGCTTTGCCTGAAAGGCTTTGCCTAAAAGGCATCTGCGTGGCTTCCCTTCCCAGTGGAAAACTACTGTGCCTTGTGCTGGCCAAACAGCTTGGCTTGATGACGGGAGCAATGTGTGGTTTGTCCTGGGATTTTTCAGTGTATGCAGCGAGTTAGAGCTCCCTCCCCAAAGCCACCTTCACGGGGCGTGTGGTTTGGTGCTGGGGAGCAGCGCGCTTTGTGTCAGAGGTACATGAGCTTTGGAGGTTTAAAGGCTTCTTTCTGCAAAGCTAGGATCTGCAAACCCCCATCATTTAGTTCTGCGCTGGGAAGCAAAGACTCCTTTGAAGCATGGCTGGAAAGTTGGACTTGATGTTACCCAGATGAAACAAGCAAGTTTCACTGGGCTGGAGCCTGAAACTTCAACTGCCCTTGATGTTGAATGTGATAGGGGTGAGCTCTGAGTGGATTGCTCAGTGCTGTGGAGGGTTTCAAAGATGAGACCCACCAGGGAGCTTCGTAACTGGGACAAGGGAAGGAGAAGGATGGGTATGAGGAGCTGGGTGGTTTGTGCCCAGCCCTCAGGTCAGCCTCTGCTCCCCTGAGTGCTGGGGAGCCAGTTTGCTCCCACAG
Organism: Myiopsitta monachus; assembly: GCA_017639245.1. Lineage (NCBI taxonomy): Eukaryota > Metazoa > Chordata > Aves > Psittaciformes > Psittacidae > Myiopsitta > Myiopsitta monachus. Next base: position 4,474,975 of record CM029937.1, on the reverse strand, counting down.
GTACTATTTCGCTCTCCCTTCCCCTAGTTCTTTACAGAAAGCTCCCTGGCAGTGGCCCAAGCTGCTGGGCAGGAAGGGTTCCTCCTTGCCCTGTGTTGCTGCTGGGGCTCGGTTCTTGCAGTTTAAGTTTCCACATGAATCCTACAGCGAAGAAGCCGATTGACAAATGCATTGGGTTTTACTCAGGAGGCTCTTTTGAGCCTGGATTAGCCAAGCTCAGGAGATCCAGGCATGCATGAGAGAACGGGCTCCATGGCCAGCTCAGCTCTCAGGGCCTATGGGGTGTCATCTTGATGACAGGGGACTTTAATTGCTTTCTGCTTTGCTGATACAAGCTATCGGCCGTGCTGGGGCCGAGGTTCTGCTTTACATCGCAGGCACAAAGCATTCTGATTGTTCTACAGTTGTGTTTTGGGGGGGTGTGTTTAATTTCTTTAACTTACTCGTGTGTAAGGTGTCTCAAGCGGGACGATATCTGATGCTTGGATGCTGTTGTGGTGCTGTGCTCACGCTGCTTCCTGTGAATGCTGAAATCCTGTAACTCAGCCCCACTTTCAGTAATGGCAGGAGGGTTTGGGGGGTTTAGCTGATGTGTTTAAGAACACTTCTTTCCTCTTTTATCAGGAATTGCTGCGTTTTGAGACTGGAAAGGTGAACTCCTGAGGAAGCTGCATTTGTGCCAGAATAGGCGCTTCCTATGACGCAGTTAGCACCAGGGAAGCCAGTGTGTATTTTGCAGCTTAGCAATTAAACACTTTCAAATGCACAGCTTGGCCTTTCTGGCTGACATTAAGAGCTCTTGAGCATTTTATTGCTGCTTGCTCTGTGTTCTGCCTGGGAGTTGTAGGTTCTTTAATGCTGCAGTGACAATCTGCAGCCGTTAGTGTGTATTAGGAAAGTGATAAGTGAGTTCACAGAGTCATTGGGAAGTCTGCAGCTCCTAAACCTTCATCAAAAGCACCTTCTAAAGAAGGTTTTGTGCTTCTGCTCCTCATAAGTACTTGTTTTCAATGCTAAGGAGAGGAAATGAGGTAGAAGAGTGATGGGTCCAGAAAGAGGTGGTTTTGTTCTTTGCTCATGGAAGTCACAACCAGGGTGATCTTGGCTGAGGAGCAAACGTTCCTGCCCATAGTCACTGAGGCTGCTGACGCCTCTCTTGAGCCGAAAGCTCAACTTTGGCTTCAGTGGCTGTGGATTTACGTGGCCTTTCCAAAGCTCTCTCCCCAAGAATGTTGTATTTGAATGGCAAAACTAATTGTCAGATCTCGGCAGACTCGCTCCATCTCAGTCTGTGTCCTCAGTGTCAAACGAGCTCGTTGGGAGGCCTTCAATTGCAGATGGAAATTGTCTTGCAGGGAGATGGTGTTTTGATTCCATAAGTAATAGATGTGACACTAAAGAATATTCAGGAGGCTTCTTAACTGCTGCTGTTTCTGGTGGGAGGCAAATGCAAGCCTTGAAATAGTGGAATGTCTTGGGAGAAGTCTTTTGTCTCTACCTAATGCGCGATGGTTATCTCCTGAGCCAGCTTTGGCTAATGACTGCCAGGAAGCTTCACACACAGGCCCTGGAAGTTGTGGCTATATTCAAAGGTATTTATTTCCCCTGGGGTTTATATATCTTGCTACTAATGAACTTTGGGACTCGAGGTGTCTCTTGCAAGTCTGTCACAATTACACACTGTATGCTTGCTTTGGTTTCGCTCTGTTGTACTTTGCAGGGTCTACGCGGTGTATTTAAAACGCGCACATAAGGGGAAATGAAACCCTGAAGCTCTGTTCAGGTCTGCTGCCAGGTCTGCTCAGACCAAGTGTCCTCCCAGATTGGGATCTAGCCGTTTCTTGTCAGCCTTTGCCAAGCTGTGCTGAGAGGTTGGAGGAAGCAGGGGAGGGAGTTTGCCTATATTTGGACCCCGCTGTGTGGGCACCAGAAACATGAACCAGTCATAACCAAAGCCTTAAAGAGGAACTTTGAGTTTGGGCACGTCTGAAATGTATGGATTTGAAATGATTTCTGTTTGTCCTCAGTTTTGTATCTGGCTTCTGAGGTGCAGCAGCTTTACCCAGCTGGGGTTGCACATGAGTGTCCAAAGCGCCCTGATTGTGCTGGGGGGGGCAGGAGGATTTGATGGTTTCCATGTACAGTTATTGGAATTCTTGCTACTAGTTTTAAATGTTACATTCTGGAAATCATTCCCTTGTTCCAGCAGAAATAAGGGGAAGCTTTCATTTGCTGCGCTCCATGTTTGTGACTCTTAACAGTCAAGAGAACAGGCAAGTACACCAGTCAAAAACCCAGGCAAAGACTATGTATAGGCAAATATTTTCCATAGAACGCTGCCTCCAGTATAAATTCCAGTAAATACAGAGCAGGACTTCTCGAAACAACATCTTCCTGAATGCTCTGTGTTTCCCTGAAGAAATGGGGAGGTTTCCAACTGATTGCTTGACCTCAGGATTTCAAGTGGCATTCCTGCTCCTCTGCAGGAAGATCCCTTCCAGCTTTTCCACTATAGGTTTTTAAAACCTCAGGTCAGCTTTGCTCATACCCAATAATGTAAAACTAATGAAATCCTTCCAATTCTTGGGTGTTTTGTTGACACTTCCTTGTTCCTTCTGCTCTTTACTCAGGCTTCCATGTGCCAGATGTGGAGTATTTCAGTGTGAGGAACCGTTTGTGCATTGCCATCACCTCTCTGAACCCATAGCAAGGGTTACAAGCTCTCCTCTAGCATGGGAAGCTCCAGGCTGATGAACACAACACCATGCTAATAAAAGCCAAATGGGTTTGTGGGAGCTGTGGGGATGAGTGGTTTTTTGGTTTGATCTCATGACTTCTGCAATAACGTTATGGTGTCTGGACCTGGGTCTGTGGGCTTTGATTCATGGTGGCATCCAAGGGCCAGAGCTTTTTGTGAAAGCTTGCGTGCCCAAAGAATCCAGCAGGAGCTGGGGCAGGCATTGAACTGGGCACAGAAGCAGGGAAATGCTCTTTTCCAGAGAGCACATAAATGAAGTTTTATGGAGAAGAGTGCTGAGTTATCACTGCACATAACCAATCTATTCAGGCCTCTTCTGAGAGTCAGGCAGAGATGCTGAAACTGACAGTTGATATTTAGGTGGATCTCACACAAATGCAGCCATGCATCTGTGGCTTGGATGTTCCTTTGGAAGTTGCTCCTGTGGAGCTTTGGGGCAGTGGCACTGCAGGAGGGACTCCCCAGTTTGTTCATGTTCTCTTGCAGTGAGATGGGAGGAAGCTTTGATGCTCTTTTCTTGCAGATCCACTGCAGGAGGTGACAAAGTCATGGCAGTGATTTGCCAACCCCTCAGTCCTGCGTCGGGAAACAGTAGTGAGCACCCAGCAGGGATAACTTTTGTGTCTCAGGTGCGTTCAGAGTGGCTTTGCTTGCTCCTGGTATACACAGCATTGAGGAGTTCTTTATTCTTGCATGATAATGGCGTGTCTCTGGTCCCACGCTGCTTGGACCTCTCCAGCATCAGTGTCACTGTGATGGATGAGTGTGTTAACCACAGAGGTGAATATCTGGTGCCCGCTGCACTGCCAGCAGCTCATTGAGAATGCTTGAACTGTTAGGTTTGTCTTTATCCTCAGGCTGCTCCCAGTAGCTGTTCTTCAATACAGTGGATCTCGTGGAAGCATAGAGCTGGGATGTGTCAGCTGGAGGATGGTGGGGCTGTGCAGGTGGCCCTGCTGCTCAGATCTCTCTTGTTTTGCCTTAGTTGAACACAGAGGTGAGGTTCCAGCAGCAGCCTTCATTTACCAAAGATGTACTGAACCCTTGTTCTGTAAATCACATTGTGAATTAGGTTTGGGTGTTGCGTGTTTCCTTTTCCATCCGCATTCTCAATGCCAAAGCATTGGGCATGAGCAGAAGGGAAGTGATGCCTGTGCAGGTACACGGCAGTGTTGCTGAGGAGCCAAGAGCCTTCCTCTTCTCTCCCTAAAAGTGGAAACTCAAACAGTGGAACAACTCTCCAGCATCCAGCTCTTCCCTGGGATCCCTTCTGTGGAGCACAGCGGAAACGGTGGTGTTCCGATGTAGCAGGTCACCAAACCCTGCAGCCCCAAGCACTGATAGCTCAGGAGCCTAGAAATACTTTGGAGGTTCAAGGAAATAAAGGTCAAGTTTGCCACTGAATTCATGTTGAGGTTGGAGATTGCACATTTACCTTCAAGCCATTCTGTCTGTGATCAGGGAATTGATGGATTCTGTGTCTAAAGCCTGTCCTGATGTGTGTAGCAGTACTTGTGCCTCGTTACCACCTCGCAACTCCACGTGCCGTGCTCCGAGTTACCTTCTTGTTGTGCTGAAGTCATTTCCCAGCTGGAATTGCAGAACCTCCCGGATCTGTAATGAGCTGGACAAGATCCACGTGGAGTTTTGTGGCGTTTTCCTCTTCCAGATCCACATTTTTTCCATGTTTCAGATGCTTGTTTGCTCCAGTATGTTCATGTGGATTGCTGGCCACGCCGCACAGTACACGCTGACACCGTGAGCGCAACGCTGGCTCTGAACAGTGCGCTGTGGTATGCGGTGTCGTGGCACTTCAGGAATCCAGGCATCTCTGTACGAAGAGCAAGATGTTGTTTATTGTTTCTTTATAAAGGTTGTTTCGGGTCTATAAAACTCGCTGTACAACACGGAGCGGGTGCTGTCAGCTTCAAGCATATTCTTGCTTTACTCGCTGCCATAAATATCTAGTAACTATTTAGGGTGTGAGGCAGAGCTGTTAAATCGTATTGGATGGGCTCTGAAAAGGCTGTGAAGCCTGTGTCTCGGTATGAGCTTACTCATCTGGGCTCCACGGATGTTTTCCTGCTAGGGAATGTATTTCTTTCTTTGTTTGTGTCAGCGTGTTGTGGCTTAGATCCTTCACTCCTGGGCTGAAAGCATTTGAAAGGGGTTTTATGAGAGATGATAAACTCAATGGGCTTTCAAGCCGTTAACTCTTGGGCTGCCAAATGTGTTTCTGTAATCCCATAGGAGCTGGCGTGATGCTTTATCATGTCAGGATATACGATAGGAAAAGGCCAATGGACTTTGTCTCCTCAGCCCTTCTTGGTGTTTTTTCCGCATTGAAATGTCTCTCCTGTCGATGTGGCAACATGGTCACTTCTGAATGACATTTCAACCTACTCGTCAATTCCTCTGGCCCTGTGGAAGGCTTCCCCGTGGGATCCATGCAGTTTTTCCACCCTGTGGAGCATTTTGTTGTGCTGCAGGAGGGTGTCTCTTAGAGTGACTTGGAATGGTTTGTGTGACTTCAGGAAATAAAACTAACGCAGGCCCGGTCCTCCTGGAATACAAGAAGTAAAAGCTTAGTGGATTTAAGGGGGTTTGGAGCTTGCAGGAGCCTGTGAGGATAGAGGGAGAGGCCGATGGCTGAACTGGGCAAGGGAACAGCAGGATTTTGCAGTGAAGCTGCAGTTTGCTTTTCCAATGAACTGCAGCTTTCTGCTGGAAAAACCATGGAAAGGCTCCTCAGTCCTGCAGCTGGAGCCCATTTCCCCCTCAAATATCCACTGTTTAACTCACAGCTTACACAGCTGAGCTGCTTCCCGCCGGAAAGGTGGGACGAGGGGCAGGAGGGAACTTGGTGTTGCCCATCAGGTGTCATCTCAGAGCTGACAGTGGGACCATTGGGGATGTTACAGGTTTATCCTTTTTTCTAGGTTCAAGTCACTGTTTCAGGATTCTTTTATATGTTTTTTTGCTTGGAACATGCTTCCCCAAAGCTTTTTCCATTAAAAACAGGCAAGTAAAAAGCCCAGGTGACAACTGCAGGGAGTGGGTTTTGGCAGCGAATGTTGGAGCTTTAACGTTCTCTAAGGTAATGTCTTCTTTTTCTCCACTTGTTTTTATAGGATGCTGTGACATCAAAACCAGTAATCCAGTTTCAAGGAAGCCAAGGGGTAAGTTCATAGTGTGGGTTGCCTTGGAAAGTTCTTCACCATTAATCCAAGTAAGGTGTGTGTTCTGTGTGTCTGCCCTGGTCCTGTTCAAAGAGCGATGCTCTGCTTTCTGAAAGGGAGAGATGTGAAGCTGTTTTCTCACCTTGCTCCATCCATCCCAGTGGCAGCACCTGTGTTGCTGGTGGTGGAATCTGGTTCTGTAAGGCCATTCTGTTGGGTAGAACAAGGCAAAGGAGAGTTTGCTGGTGGCAGCACTGTGGTGGGTGCAGCAATCCATGGAAACCCCATTGTCCTGGGGAAAGGCTGTGCCTCCTGGTGCAAGGCTTTACGGGTACCAGTTACTGCCAGCAGTGCTTGGAGGCTGCTCTGAGTGGAGCTGCATGTGATAAATAAGTGAATGTAAATAAGTGAAGCTGTATCTAACCACCCGTGCCATGTCTGTGAGTACAAGTGTTGCATACTGAGGAGTTTTATTTCTCTTAACTTCTGTGCCAATGAATGAGCTCCTGCAAGGTACATTTATACTTGAAAGTGTCATGCCAGTCACTGACAATGCTGAGATTTAACTGGTAAAGTAACGCAACTCCGTAGTGAACTTTTAAATGTCATTTAAAGCTGCAAAAGGTGCATGTTTACCTTTAGTGCTCTGCATGAGAAACCTGGAGAGGGGCTTTGAACAAGGGCCTGCAGGGACAGGCCAAGGGGAATGGCTTTAACCTGCCAGAGGGGAGGCTGAGATGAGCTCTGAGGCAGAAGCTCTTCCCTGTGAGGGTGCTGAGGCGCTGGCACAGGGTGCCCAGAGAAGCTGTGGCTGCCCCATCCCTGGCAGTGTTCCAGGCCAGGTTGGACACAGGGGCTTGGAGCACTGCTCCAGTGGAAGGTGTCCCTGCCTGTGGCAGGGGATTGGAACTGGATGGGCTTTAAGGTCCCTTCAACCCAGACCAGTCTGAGATAAAGGAGAGGATTGTTTTGTTTTAAAGAATCTGAACTCAGCTGTAAATAACTCCTGAATTTATTATAGTGGGGCAATAAACCTTTCAAAAAGGCTTGAATGAAGTAAGCGCTAAAGTCTAGCACATTTGTCCTTGCCCATATTTTACCTTGGGGTATTGGTCTCACTAATAGTACTTTGCATTCTAGCAAAACCTTGCAGGAAAGACATGATTGTTATCATCAGTTAAGAAGAAAAATCCAAACTTTCCTGTCCTGGGAAATAAAGCAAGGAGCAATTTCCAGGTTTCTTTTACTTTGTTGACAATGAAACTTCCCGGAGAGCTCAGCAGGAAAGCTTAGATTAAAATCTGCAACTGCACTTGGGCAAAACGAGAAGCGAGTGACAAGGGAAACCTTTAAAGGCTGTGTGATTTGTTGTTATTAGATGAGCAAACAGCTCTGCATGTAATAAAGGAGCTGCAAAGGCTGAAAATGCTTCCCTTTCCCTTTGTAGAGCACCTTGTGAGGCTCTACATCCAACTCTTCCTGTCAAACTGCTTCAGTTCTAGAAATGCCTCATCTCTTGCTTCATCTTCCTCCTGGAAGGAAACGTAGGAGAATGAATCAGAACAGCTTAAAACGCTGCTGTGCCTCAGCCCTGGCGCGCCCTGTGCAGTGGGGTTCACACAGAGCTGAGGTGCAGGGGGTTCAGGTTAACCCAAAGAGACCCTGCTTAAAACGATACCGTTCCTTAGAAGAACGAAAAACATTTTGAAATGATGCAGTTACTTTATTAAAGAAACCCCCAAATCGAAACTATTCAATGCACCAAATTACATTTGAGCCCTTCACTGCCAGAGGAACGTGTTTTGGTCGCTGGTGGTTCCAGTCCAGGGGAAGGCAGCGGGGGGTAGCAGCACGGTTACATCCCATGTGCCATTTACAGAGCATCAGGAGTGAAGGAGGATGCTGACAGCTCAAGCTGACCTCTGCTTGCCTCATTCTCAGCTCTTACATTAATTGCGCTGTCGAGTAAATGGCAAAGGTAGAGCTTTGAGGAAAGCGAGCTCCAGCTCAACAGAGGCAGACAGAAAGAGCTCTTTGTCATAGCCAGTAAAAATAACACTAGAAGGACAAGAAGCTGCAGCTCAAAACCACCTGGGTTGAAGCATGGTGCTCACATCGGTCAGGATTGTGCCCTGCTTTGAGGAATTAGCACTGGAGCTTTACATGCTCTCCAGTGAGCCCCCAGCAGTGGGACTGGAAAGGTAATGTCAGGGGTCTAACAGGGTCTCGGATGCAGATGATGACATTAAAAGGCATTTGTTTAGCTGCTTGGTTTGGAATACACTTTCTTCCACTCTATCTTCATTCTCCTATTTGTTGCCTTCCTGCTTTGCTTCCTAAGAAATACTGCTATGGATATTCCCCATTAATTCTGGGGGGTGGTAGGTTTTATGTGTAGCTCAAATGGCTGAGTGTGACTTCAAGCAGTGTCCAGTGATAGGAGATTTCAATAGTGGGACTGTTCTGTGTAAATATGCCCCTTGCAAGAAGGGAAGACTTAAAGTACTTGATGGTTAGGGGAAGCAGGTCATAAAATAGGAGTTTAAAACAAACTCCTGCTTAATTTAATTCTCTAGAAGCCTTTAAATTACTGTGTCCGTGTCTTTTTTACCTGTTCCCAGTGTTTGTCTGAGGAATGCTGTCGAGGATGCGCTCAGCTTCTAAGACACAGCTTAACACTCAACCAGGGAAGGGAATTGCTTGGGAATAAAGCAGCAGGTCAGGGAGTTGGCAGCTTGGCCAGAGGAGCATATCGGTAGTTCTGCGCCCCCAAAATAGCTGCTTCAGTGCTTGGATCCTGGTCTCCTGCATGGATCCTGGTCGGGATGGAGGCTGGCAGGATCTTTGCAGCTGGGGACGGTGAATGAGCTGTGCCTTGGGATCATTTCTTCACAGCACTGCTGGTCTCATTCATGACTTCTGTTCAGCACAATAATGTGTGCAACAATCAGCATTTCCACAGTAGTAATGGGGTTGTAATTAGCAACGTGTTGCTCTGCTTTGAGCTGCTCAAGTGGGACTCTGTGGATAGGCCTTAAGAGCAGCACCTGCTTGGTCGTTTGTCATTGTGAGCTGGATTTTCTTGGATAGTTCTGTTCAGTTGAATGCAATCTGGAGCTTTTGGCTTGTTTCAGCGTGCATGCAAATGAGAACATAAGAGTTGGGGCACCAAAGCGTTACCAACAGTGGTAGATGGTGCTTGTAACCATGCAAGAAAGGCTGAAGGTGCTTGTGTTTCAGTAAAGCACGCGCTGAATTCGAGCTTGGCTTGGGTTGAATCTGCAGGTGCTTATTGGGAGGGGGGAGCCGAGATGGTGAGAGAAGGGAAAGAACTGAACTGGGGCTAAAAAAAACCCTTCAGGTGCCAACTACATGTATGTTCATGCAGCCCTTAAATAGGAGTTAGGAACAAAACACCTTAATGTGACGTGATTGGAAAATCTGACGTTTTCCCCCGTTTCTTGGGGTGAACTTGTGCTGGTATGGATAGAGGAAGGGGAAATTGCCATTCAGAATGAGCTGTACACAGATGAATATTGCTTGAAAGAAGAAAACCAGAAGTCACATCTGTACGGAGCTATTTTTAAGTGTCTATGGTTACTGGTGTAATACTCAGCACCAGAATTAGGGCTCCCTCAAAGCAGTTACCATGCTGCTTCGGTGGCTTGAGAAACCTTCTGTTTCAGCTAAAAATAATTCCTAGATAACGGCTAGTTTGCACGCACGAGGCTTTCCAGTACTGCAGCGAGCAGCATTAACACTGACGTGGCCGACGGAGGGGAGCCGGACACGAGCTCTTAGGCAGAAGCTGTTCCCTGTGAGGGTGCTGAGGCGCTGGCACAGGGTGCCCAGAGAAGCTGTGGCTGCCCCATTGCTGGCAGTGTTCAAGGCCAGGTTGGACACAGGGGCTTGGAGCTGGATGGTCCCTTCTAACCCAAACCATTCTGTGACACTCTCACTTCTGTCTTATTTTACGTCCCTTGAAGAAGCTGCAGAAACTCCACAGAAATGCCCAAGTCGGGGCTCTGGGAGCAGCCGCTTCTCACAGCGGTAAATCAGGAGCTAGAGGGAAGTTATTGTAGTGTTATGTGAATACAGGATTTGGTTACATCCCCCAGGTTTTATTTGGCAAACCCATCGTGTGATCACAACCGACTTGAAGCAGGAGGAATTCACCTTCTCAATTAACCCGTGGGTGAATGGTACTTTCTGTGAAACCCCCACAATCTGCTCTTCACATCCCTCTGACCTGCTGCGTGTTCCCTAAAGCATCTTGCTGCTTGTGGCTGGGTGGGGGCAGAGGGTGCAGGGGCAGATTAAGGGCTCAAGGCTGTGGTGCACGTTTGGCCGCGTTGATAACAGGGCTCCAAGTCCTTCCCTGATCGCTACCAAATCTGTTCTGAGTATTTTTAGATGCGGACCTTGGGACTGCGTGGGGGATAATTTCTCCTCCTGTCTCCATGGGAAGTCTGCCTTGAGGCTGCTCTGCAGGGAGGGGAGATGGAAAACAGCTCAGCTCAGTGCAGGTCACACAGGCGCTTCTTGACGTTTCTGAGAGCATCCCTGTGGTTTAGCAAAGTGGCACGGATGCTCTGGGCTTCCAGGCTGCTGCAGGCAGCTGAGGGCTGAAGGAAACCACCTAGAAGCCCTTCTGCACCAGTAGTCATCTTTTATGGAGCACAGTCATATGGGGATGCCTCGAGCTGGTTTGCTAGGTGTATGTATTTTGTGCATATATGTGGCCATCTGGGTAAATATAAATGTGTGTGGTAGAGCAGAGCCTAAAATAGGTTGAAGCTGATGTTCCTTCTGCCTCGTTTTCTGGAAGCCATCTTCATTATCAAATATTGATGTGATAGAGCTCAGCTGCTGAGATTGCTGTTGGCTCTCGAGTGCAGAGGGAAACAGTTTGCTTCCCTTTGGAACAAGGAATGAGCAGCAGCGCAGTGTCTGTGGAGCACACTTAATGCTTGATGAGCTATTGAATGGAGCAGCAGTGGCACACTCTGCTGGGGGCCAGGAGCTCTCGTTATGGAATTAGAATCTCTTCAAAAAGAATGAGCGTGTTACCTGGTGACCTGGGGTGTGCTGCATCACTCATTCGAAAGGAACAAGCCCCAAGTGCTTGAAATTGAATATAAACACTGGTAGCGAGTCTGTTTTGAGCCTGAATCGATAGAATTGGGTCAGATTCTTAGGACAAGGTTATTGTGAGCTCCACTTTGAAAAGCAGCAAGCTGCCAGCTTGGGTCTCTGTTCTCTTACAGACAGAGCAGTCTTCTTAGCTATTCTCTACATCTGTCTACCCCTTACCTTATCTTTTATGGGCGTAGAGTTTTGCAAAGTTGGATCCTTCTTATAGCTTCTTGCTCGGCTGCAGCAATCCCCACGCTCATAGTGTTGCCAAGTGGCTAAAAGCATAGTGACAGCAGGACAATTGGATTTGTGGTAGTGCGGGCTGCCCAAGTGACCAATATTTCTCTCCTTCCAAACAGCACATCACAATCCCGAGGCCAGATCGCCCTACGGAAGTGCGGACCTTCACATTCTATCTCTCCAATATTGGCAAGGACAGCCCCCAGGGGAGCTTTGACTGCATCCAGCAGTATGTATCTAGGTGAGTGGGACATCAAGAGAAAACCCAGCCTTGGGTTTACCTTCTCTTCTGTAGAATCTTTTTGCCGTCAGACCTGAGCAAAACTGAATATCTGTTCTGTCTTTTTAGTGTCTTTTCAATGAGTTTCTGTGTATTTTGGGTAAGGAGGCACTCACAGAAGAACCTGTTCACTTCTCAGCTTCTTTCTACCCTCTCCTGTATTTAGATAACAAAACCTCCATTATTCACCAGTGGCAAAGAAGTTCCCATTTGCAGTGTTGGGAGTATCTTTTCCATTGCATTTCTTTTACAGCAATGGCAATATCCATTTGGATTGCCTTGGAAGCATACAGGATAAAATCACTGTGTGTGCTACTGACGATTCCTACCAGAAGGCAAGGCAAAGCATGGCACAGGCAGAAGAGGAGACTCGCAGCCGGAGCGCTATAGTCATCAAACCTGGGGGGAGATACGTAGGTAAGCAGCACCTGGGCGTGGGGTGTCCTCACCAGCTTCTGAAGTCAGATGCTGACCTTTGTGTGACCATGGAAGTCTTTGGTAGTTCCTAATGGGAGGTGATTTATTAGGGTGCTCCTCTGCTTTTATTGTGACTTCCGTGGCTTCCATCTTCACCCTAGAACGTGTGTGGCGGTGCTTGTGTGGCCTCTGGGGGTTGTGTGTGTGCATTCATGTTGTTCTCTGGTGGTGTTTCCCATCTGTCCTATCTGATACTGAGAACATGCTGCTGATCCACCAGAAGCATCTGTGCTCCTAGAAAAGTCAGCTGCAATATGCCACTGCTGTTGTCGCACATCTGGGGTGTGCCTGCACTTGAGGCCGTAGCATGCAACATCTAGGATGCAGATGCAGTGCCCTTGTGTTAGAAAACAGATTAAAGCAGTACTGCTCACTGCAGCCTTAAACAAACCATCTTAGTGTGACAACAACAGGAGAATGTTAGGGGAGGGAATAAAACTGTGGCAAATATCAGTGGGTTCCAGAAGGAGCCTGTAGAGACCTCAGCTTGAGCTCAGGTCCCTGCTTAACCTCAGTCTTCTCAAATATTTAGGGCACAAATACTAAGCAGAAAGCAGACTTTCAGGCTGGTGTGTTCTGAGCCAGCTGTTTCTCCTGCAGCCCATGGGATCTGTAGCCAGTCTCTTAGAGCATGTCTGTGATGAGAACAGTGAGTTGCAAAATGTAGAGCTGACCCTGACTCATTGTTTTATCAGCCAAGTGCTCAAAGCTGAGAAATAAGATAGTAATCAGGAAGGAAATGCATCGATTTCCTGTAGACCAGAAGATGATTTTGTTTAGCTTTCTATCTGAGAACATTACAGTAAGTGGATGGAGTTGTTGGGCTCGTGAGGGAGAAGATTCTTAAAGCAAATTGCTTCCTAGCGAGCTAGAGTAAAACTTCTGATTTAAAAATACTCTTGCTAAGGCATCTGCTGAGATGGAGGCACAACCATGTACAAAGCAGTGGAGTGGAGTGCATGCTGCATAGAGCACATGTCAGTGTTCCAGCCAGGAGGCGAGCACTGCTCCAAGAAGGAAGAGCCTGGGCAAGGACAGTGTCTGGTGGGATGCGCACGTAGCTGGTGTGCCAGTGCCAGCCCCAGAGGCTGGTTCCCCTGCTGCAGGCTGGGCTCCCACATTGCCAGGAGGACATGGAGCTCAGCACTTGAGAGCTCGGTGGGGGCATTCCAGGCAGCTCAGATGTGGAAGGATTTATATGAAGCGTTGAAACCTGGAGCTAACAGAACAGTGTAGGTGGGAGCTAACACTTGGCTGAATATATATATATATATAAAACCAGGTAGCTGATATGCCTGCAGGGGATGTGTGTGCTCATACACATGCCAAGTGTGTGTGTGTACATCTGTCTATATGCACATGTATAAATAGGTTAAGATTTTGCATTCTGGCTTAACTGAGTTTTCTCTTTTTCTCTCATTGTGCGTTTTGGCTCTCTCCTTGAATGGAAATGTCCCAGTGTGTTTTTGCTGTTCAGGACCTGGCCAGAGCAAAGCTGACGAATCTTGTCCCAGTTCTGGCAGTGAAGTCCACTTGATCTCTGAATTCAGGGATGTTTAACGTGTGAACTGTTGTTGTTCTCCCTCTGTGTTAGCTCAGCCCTGCCGCCGGTGGGTCGTGCTCACTTGCATCAGTGCGGTGCGTAACAGGGAGCAGGAAATGGGACTCAGTTGTGCAATCTGCAGTTCAGTAAAACAAACACTGCACACAATCACCAGTATCTTCAGATGACTCAGTTGCAAACTGCTTCCTAGCAGTGGAGAGCTGCCGTGCTCAACTAAAGCTCCCGAATTCCGGCAGTAAATGCTGGGTGTTTGGCCCAGTGAAGGTCACTTGCTTATCCAAAGTGGTTATTGATTGCGTCTCCCTGCTTTAGACCTTGGAACCTACGCATTTTCTTCTTTTGATCTGCTTGTTGCACCTTCGGTAGCAGGAACCTGGCTTTGAGACCTGTTTCTGTGTTCAAAATAGTAAACCCCTTTGCTTTGTGTTTTCCCGAGTGATGTGGGACTCAGGTGAAGGGCTTTCGTTTAAGCTGGTTTTCAGTAGGAATGGGAAAAATGAATTCTTGTAGGATGCTCTCAGAAACCAAGAACCACATTTGGGAGAGAGTTGAGGAAGCTGCCTCTGAGGGCTCGAGATGAACTCTTGAGACATCTTTGTGTTCTCACGTGTATGTGAATGTATCAGAGGGCAAAGCAGTTGTTACTACAGTGTGGAAGGGGTTACTCTATTAGACCAGACAGCGCACTAATGAATAGGCTAACGCTGAATGTATCAGCGTTAGACCCCATTCATGGGGCTGTGTTTGGCAGGGGGAAGGGAGGTGGACCCAGCCCCATAAAGTTCCTATTGTTCTAAAAGCAGAAACATCTGCTGGAGTGGCGTTTGTGCTGAGCTCAGCAGCAGGGAGCCCGCTCCATCACCAGCTCGGCTCTTTCCACTCCAGATTTCCACTCGTCTACATAATAATGCAGAATTTTCTTCTCATTGGGAGGGAAAAAATGGTTAGATTAAGCATGGGGATACTTGCACTTGGGATAAATGAAAAGCTGGCAAACAAAGAGAGCTTTATATAAGCTTGTGGCCAATAATACTCAGGTTTCCAGAGCTTGGTGCTGCTGTTTACTTGTTACAAGCTTGTCGTGAATCATAAAACTCAGGGGATGCTTGTTGCGGCAGCGCATCGGAGCGGATGGAGTGTGCTGATTGTGTTTGTCCTTGGTTGTCATCTTCTGGCACTTCAGGTGGTGTAATGAGCTCCATATACTTGTTGACAGACCACTGGCCTTTGCAAGGTGACTGCTGCACTTCACTATTCTCATCTCATTTTAGGCAAAAAGGTTCAGGTGCGTAAACCTGCACCAGGAGCTTCCGATGCTGTTCCCTCCAGGAAGCGCCCAACGCCAGTCAACCTTGCCAGTGCAATAAAGAGAGGCAATAGTGCCATTTCTCAGAGACCCTTCAAAGATAGGGTTGTGCACTTACTGGCACTAAAGCCTTATAAGAAACCTGAACTTATTCTCAGATTGCAGAAGGATGGACTTTCTCAGCAGGACAAGGATTTGCTGGACAACCTTCTGCAACAGGTTTGTACTCTGATGAAGGCAAACGTTTAGGTCGAGGGAAACATCTTCTCAGAACAGTGGTACCTTCTGTGTCAGTCTGAACGTAACCTGCATGTCTCAGAGCTGCAGGCAAGTGTTCCTCTGCAGGCTGTGACCAGCAGAAGTTCGCATGAATTGTGTGTACAATACTCGTGTGTACACCTTGGTTTAGGTGTCTGCAACTAAGCTGTATGATGTCAGTGCACCAGATCAGTTGCCTAAGAGGAACACTTGGGGTTGGCCATGGTGAGAATGACCTAACAGAGGGTCTACAAGCTGTTCGGGTTGTTGCAACCTATAAATCTATATATTTTGATCAACATGGACATAAAGGAACACGTTCTGTCTCAATCATGTAATGTTTCCTCTGGGAAGGAAAAACCGCATCCCTCTCCACAAAGCTTTACATGTTCTTTGGATTGTTCAGACCTTTCCTGCTTAGAAGTGCAACTGGTTAGGTGTGAAGATCATGCAGCTTCTTGCAAAGCATATTATTTGTATGTCAAGTGTGAAAGCTGTCTCCAAGCTGAATCAGTTCTTACCACTTTGAGTCATGTTGAAGGTGCCATTTTAGGAATTGCAGTAAATACCTTTAATGTTCTTGCAGTGCAAAACACATCGTGGGGATTTATTTCAGTGCTGCAGCTGCCCTCTTCTGTGCTGGATGGTTTTTACCTCCTTTCCTTTCTGAAAGGAAAGGAGTTTGCCCAAGGGCACAGGGCAGCTCATGTTGAAAATGGAGTTCTTGCTGGCACAGCATTGCACCTTCCCCTGTTGCTCATCCAGCAGCGCTGGCGTTCTCCTGAGCACCTTTTTGAACGCTATAAATAGCTTTGGGACTGGAACTGCTGTTTCTGATGATGACCCTTCAGTGATGCTCTGGCACATCGCAGCGTGCTCGGCAGCACCCGCGGTTCAGCCTGTTGGGCGAACTGCTGATCTGGCTGTAAATGTGTTGCTCGTAAACTTAATCTCCTTTCAGTGCTACCAGGGCTCCCATCCACCAGCAGGCACAGATAAGCTAAAAATTACAGGCTGCATTAAAGCTGCATGTCTAAATACGTCGAGGTGTGGGTTTCGTTGTACTCCTGCATCTCTCAGAGGACTCTCTGTTCCTGCTGGCCTTTTTGCCTCATTTTGCAAGGTTTCTATTTTTGGGAAGCCTGGGGTGGAGCTTGCACAGTCCCACAGCAGCAAAACAAGGAGGTAGCGGCTCTCAGCCCCTGTGCAGAGAAAATGTGAGGAGTTTCCTGCTCCGGGCCTTGCCGAGCGGCAGCAGGAACCAGGGAGGTTCCCAGAGAGCTTTTGCAAAAGATCCTGGCTTTGCTGCTGTCCCTTGGGCATGGTTGGGATATCTCAGTGGGAAACAGCTCCAGTTCTGCTTGGATTTTGGCTCAGGGTTTTGGAAGGGTGACAGAACTGAAAGGAAAAACAAAGTGTTTGTCATGTAAACTGATAAGTGCTTTCTATTTTTCACTTATCAGGAGAGCTTTGCTGTGTGAGTTCTGCAGCTTTCTGCTTTGCAGTTCCTGGAGTTTGAATACTGGGTCGTAGTCTCCCTAAAGCAGAAGCAGAATTAACAGCATCTTTGGTCAATTCAAGGCTTTTCACTCCTTCATTTGCTTTTCTCAGTCTTCCTGCTGCATGGATAATAGAGATTCCTTAGCACAGCCACCTCCTGGATGGGGCACTGATCCTTCCCCAGCTGCACGATACCTTCTAGTTTCAAGTTATCAAATGGGGCGGCTGAAGGAGGGAGTTTGGAATGTAGGTTTCCCAGTTGATAGCCCAGCCCCAGGCACAGCGTTTGGTACCTCCCTACCCCTTTAGAAACACCAATGTAAGGCTGTGCCCTGTACCTGCAGTGCTCACTGGGACTGTGGAAGCTTCACTGGGGCTTTTGCTTTGTGCTAATGCTGTATCTATCAGCCGTGTAGCCAGCAGTAAGAAGTTAAATTCTCAGTCAAGCTGTGGAAAGACTGATCCAAGTGGGATAACTCTTAACAAGTAGTTTCCATTCTAACACCATTCTGCTGGTTCTCAACGGTGTTTCCAATCCATGCAAGCACCACGCAGGGCTTTGCAGGGGAACTACAAGTGATAGAGCTGGAGAAAGTGTCAGGAAGCTGCTGGTGCAAGCGCACCAAGTGAACTGCAGCGTGGGATTTAAGTGCAGTGTAAAACCCTGCCTTCTAAGCTGGTAATCCCAGGTTTTGTTCTTGCCCTGAAGTACCTTAGCAGGGTTCTCCTCTGTGGAACCCAGCAGTTGATCCCAGTGCACATGGTGGGATCTGCAGGCTCCCAGGGCACTATTTGTCCAAGGCATTCGCTTCACTGCTGCCTGAGAAAGTCCCTTTCTGGCCCTGTTTTGCTGCTTGCTCAGGAGAGGTTATCTCTGGCAATTGTTAACTAAGCTGTCGCCACAAGGGTGCCTGCATCAGCTAATGGACCGCTGCAGCCGGGTTATCGGGCAGGGCTGAGGAGTGAACTGCCTGTTCCCAGGAGGGGTTATTTCCAGGTATTCCCATAAACTGCTGTTGGACTGTTCCAGACTATCCAAGCTGAACAATCTGTGGAGGTAGGACTTGTTTGCCAGTAAACTAGGGAATGCCCAGGCATGGTTTGATAAATTCATCTAAATAATGAGCAAATACAGTATCAAACCTCTCCTTGTTCTCTGCCACTGCGAGCTGCTGCAGCATTGCTACCCCCTTGATCTCTTTTTGTTAGAACAAGTGAGACAATGAAACCCTAACAGGCTTTGTTTTTCACCTTCTTTTTGTTTCAGGTGGCAAATTTGAGTGCCAAGGACAGCACTTTCACACTGAAAGACTGTGTATACAAAGAAGTGCAGAAGGACTGGCCTGGCTACTCTGAAGGAGATCAGCAGTTGCTGAAGAGGATACTTGTTCGGTAATTATTTCATCTTCTCTGTAATGGCATCTGGAGCTTGAAAGTTCTGGGCCAGGTCGGTTGCTATAATCGGGGTGACTGAAGTCAGAGCTATGGTAAGTTGAGTGTTCGACTTGGTTTAACATCAGGTAAATCTCTTTGTCATGCAGGCAGCTGTAGAAGTTGACTAAACTTGACTCTCAAAGGGGATGCACTCTTCAGCTCATCCTAGGTTGCCTTTCAGTCATGATACTAAAAACTAGGGCGAAAACGTGGATGGGGGAACAAAAGAGATCACAGTTCAAGTTAGCAGTGGCTTAAAATCCTGGGAGGTAAATGAATTAAGGCAAACGTGTCCAGCTCAGCTCTCCATTGAAACTCTCCTTTCCTTTTTCCATGTCTTGTACATGGCTTCTTGTGCAGACTGCCATGGGTGCTAGGGCAAGGAGGGAGGCACTGCAGCCACATCCCCCATCCTCAGCTGCTCTTTTCCAGTGGATATCCCTGTCCCCCTTGAGCCTTTTGCTTTGGAGACTTTGCTGCTTCATTCCTGTCGTGTTACTTGGATGTTGGTTTGCTGCGTGTTTCTTGTGTTGCACATTCTGTTAGTGTCACAGTCAGCAGGCAAGAAACAACGCTTGGTTGAAGGAAGGGATGCATGAGAAAACAAGAGGTAGCTCTATAGAGATAAGGTCCCTAAACAAGTGCTGGGTGTCCTGCTGCCCATACAGCCTAATCCTCTCTGTCTAAGGGATGCCTGTTCTCATGTTCCTTCCTGAAAGTAGCCTTTACCAGAGTGAGTTGATAGATTTGTCTGTTAAGTGAAGATTTTTTTCCTCTACAGATACTTTTCCTTAGGGGAGGTCTCCAAGCTTGGAAGCTTTTGGCTGGCAGGCAGCAGGGAAAGAGAGCAGATCTCCCAGCTTTCTAAAGGAGAACTCTGCTCTGAGTGGTTCTGTTTCCCTCTCTGGGTTTGTAGTGTGTTTGTACTGAGTTGGTACAGATTTTGTCATGCAGATAGAGACTTGACTTGGTTTTGAGACTTACTTGATTGGGCTTTTGGTGAAGCTGAAGTGGAGCATGCTCTGTTTGAACAGTTTCCATGATTTTGAAAGCACAATTATCTTGGAGATGAGACTTTGTTAAACCAACAGAAACTGGCACTTAAAGTGCTTTGGTGGTGCTGAAGGGAAATCAGACTCATTTCATGGCCTGGATGTTGAATTCGGATGAAAACGAAGCATCTACGTGCCATGCAGTCCTTATGGCTTCCAACAAAGTGAACTTCTCCCTGTCAAAAGCAAAGTTTACTGCTTCTTTTCTAGAATTGTGGCGTTCAGTTATGCACAGGCCTAAAAATAGCCCTTGGAAAGGATGTATTCAACTGTGCAAACAAAGCCCCGCTCAGGCAGTGCAGGTAATGAGGCTCCAGAGTGGAAAAAACATGTAGGGCTGAGGACAGGAGAAAAAACACACAGCGAAAAGGGCACAAGCCCCAGACACAGCCTTTACGTAGCTGGCGGAGGCGGCCGCAGGTTGCCTGGATCCAACCAATTGTTAAATGGCCTCTTGGTTTTCAGGTCCACTTGCTGCTTGCTGGTTCAACGGCTTGCAGCAATCAGCACATCTGCCAATGTTAAACCCGTATCTCACAGTGCTCTTGGTAAACTGGCTCAGTTTCTGCTGGTGCTCTTTGTTCTCTAGCCTCTCGGTGTCATTGTGAAGCGGTTCTGGGCTGTTAGCAGAGCTGCTGGATTGAAAGGAATCGTCTTCATTTGCCTCTCTTTAAATCCCCCATCATTAACGCATTGGGAGATGTGACAAGGTTGCTCAGTCTGGTCAAACAACATCCCCAAAGCCACTTTCACTCTGATGTTCATGGAATATCACTGCTTCCCTTCCTGTTTTTGCAGTCTCCAAGTACATCCCTTGAGTCGATCCCTGGCTGTTGAGATTGTTCTAAATGAAATGAAACCAAGCCACTGAAGGCAGAGCAGTGGTGAAACTGCAGCCATCGGAGTATTGCTGCAATACAGCCAAAGGTTCAAGCTCAAGGAAATCATGTCGGGTCTGGGGCTCCATGGTCACAGTGACTCTCCTTGTACTTTTTTTGCTACAGGAGGTTTCTGTTGTTTGGTCAACATTGCAAATACAGCCCAGAGTAGCACTATTTTGCATGGTGCAACTTAAGAGTATTATTATGAAGCCCTAAATGTAAATCCCAGTGGACCAATAATACCATAACAGCTCCTGTTAGAATCCTGCCTCTCCTGGACCCAGAGGGGCTTGCTTCCAAAAGAGGGCTGCTGTTCCTGTCAAGTGCTGGTTTAATGGTGCTAATGAGTGGAAGAACTTACTCCTCAACACCTGAACAGGACTTTGGTCCCTTTCCACTGTGCTTGCTTTCTCCCTGGCCTTGTGAAGTCAGTTTTAACTGGGGTTAGTGCCTGTTTTTACTAATCTCTCTATGGATTGTTTTGCGAAGGTTGTGATTCATTTGTTCTGATACGCTCCATCACCAGCTCAAGAGCAGAGAGGTAAAACTGTCAGAAACAAGTTCCATTCCTCGGTAAGGAATCCCCTCGTGTGTCCAATAACTCAACCTGCCTCTTCCCTCCCTGCCACAACACAGCCCAAGGTGTTGCCTCCATTCAGTTACAAAAATCACAGCAAGGCAAGAGGGAGACAAGCAATTCCCATGTGATGGTGATGGATATATTCCTGTGGTGGTGATGGATATAGTCCTGTGGTAGTTCCCCCTTCCTAGATTTTGTCCAAGATCAAAACTGTAAGTGCCTGAATGAGCTGTTTTCATGGCATCTTCAAGCAGTCAGGATTTGAGCCCGCAAAAAGGCTCTTTGCTCCGGAGGAAGACTCCAAATACCATCTGTTGGCTTTGTCAGGCCGGGGATGTGAAGAGCCTGCAATTGTGTTTTTCAGGAAACTCTGTCAGCCCCAGAACAGTAGCGGTTTTCAAGGAGAAGCACCTTCCCTGAGTCCACCCAAGGACAATGTGAACTCCAGCTCTCCTCCTCAGGTGGGTCATCCCTCCGCAAGGGTTGCTGGAGCTGCTTAGCACAGAGCAAGCAACTGGCCCCATCTGCTCTCCATGGGGCTGGCTGCTCAGCCTGGCTGCACCCTGTAGTCACCTGCGGCTGGAGGTGTGTGGGTCAAGAGGTGATTGGGGTTCAGTTCTGGTTTATTAAGTTAGAGTCTAATTCTGGGTTTCCTCAGCATCTGTTTCTCCTGTGGATGTGGTTCAGCCTATGGGGAGGATCTCTCACAGGGTGTCTTAGCTTTAGTTTTAAGGGCTGAGTTTGTGTCACAGCGCCTACATCCCTCTTGGAGTTTCCGGGGAGAAGGAGCTTGTGTTTTCCTCATTACTAATAATGACTGGAATGAAGCAGTAATAAGCAGCTCCCAAACATGGTTGAGTTATTAAAAACCTTGACCTTTTGCAACCTAATTGCTCTGACAGACCAAGGGCAGGTTGCTCTGCTCCTTGACTTGTGGAGATGCCGGTGCATGGACCCGGGGAAAGTGCCTTTTGAGGTTTTTTCCATGGTGATGAAGTGTGAAGGAGCTCCGTTTGACTGGGTGTTAAGCAGGCTCTGGCCCCACTCTTCTTGCTATCTCTTAGCGCAGGCATTGCTTGCTAGCATTGTGAAATGCCAGCTTCCCTTCTCTGCTGTGGGTCAGCCCAGACAAGTTGAGTATTTATTCTCCTGCTGCCAATGGAATGTGTAATGCCTGCTTGTCTGGACAGACGCGCTGAGGATTAGTGGCAAAGAATATTAGCAGGTAAAGAAATTATGTGCTTTCTGGCAGTGAGAGGGAGGCAGTTCTCTATTGAGAACAAGAACTCTGCAACTTGTTTGCCAGGTAGCTAATTCCAAATCTTCTCCTGCTCTGCTGTGGGCACGTTCCCTGTGAATAAAGAAAGATCCCCTTCGTTGGAGTTAGCTTGGAAAGCCGCAGTGCTGGGAGGAGGCTGGTCTGGTGCTTTTCTTAACCTGATTCTGACAAGAAGAGGTTGAAAAAGCCCCTTGCTTCTGGCTGGCCATGGTTTGAAAGGCACAAAGGCCTGTAGGGGATGTTTGCAGTCTCCCAAGACGACCCAGTTGAGCCTTTGGGTGGTTGCTTGGTTTGGATCTAGCAGAGGCCGGTGAAACAGGGGCCCATGGAATGGAAATGTTTCCAGCAGTGCTTTTAACATGGCTTGTGTCAAGCAGCAAACCACAGACAGCTTCTTATTGTAAGCATTCACATCACAGAGCTATGATACTCCATCGCTGTAGTTCCTGTTTAGGGAAGGGGGTGTCTGCTGATGGCTGCAGTCCCAGCAGAGGATTGGGATTTGGTAGTCTGGAATGTGAAATATTTTGGGGAAAGTTCAGCTATGGAATGAAGGCAAAGCAAAGATTGGGCTGGTAGTTGTAAGGAAGCAGAGCAGGTATCAACGCATGTTCCACCTCATAACCAAAGAGGTGAGGTTGGTGGAGCTGGTGTTTGCTGCATTTAGAGATGGGAGAGTCGGAGATGGCAGTTCTTAGAGCTGCAGTCAAAGGTATGGCCCCTCCTTTGGGAGATGGACACTGTTGTGCTGGGAAGGCAGCTGGGGATGTTGCAGAGCCGGTTGGACGCGCTGTCCCTGCCCCTTGAGCCCTGTGGCGGCGTGAGCAGCTTCTCTGTGTAATCACTGTGACAGGTGGGAAGGATTCCTGCTGCCAAGCATGGCCTGAGACCCCAGGGAGCAAAGAGCAATAGGAATGGGGCCAAAGGAGCAGATTGGTGGCTCTCTGCGAGAGCAGCCATGTTCCATTGGGTTATTCCTCCCTGTGGGAAGAGGGTGCTGAGGCGCTGGCACAGTGTGCCCAGAGAAGCTGTGGCTGCCCCATCCCTGGAAGTGTTCAAAGCCAGGTTGGACACGGGCTTGGAGCAAGCTGCTTCAGTGGAAGGTGTCCCTGCCCATGGCAGGGGTTGGAACTGGATGAGCTTTAAGGTCCCTTCCAACCCAAACCGTCCCATGATCCAGCTGTACTTGTGTGACAGAACAAACTTTCCATTTGCAAACACATCACAGTCCTGCCTGAGACACCAAGAAAACAATGAAAGAGCCAAAAGAAATAACCAATCTATCGCTTGTTTTCCTCTGGGCACTAAATCTCTGCCCATAGTTCCTGCAGCCCTCTGCTGCCCAGCAGGCACCCAGCACTGCACTGATGCCTCTCCAAGGTAATTTTTGGCTGGCTCTGGCTGGCCTGAGCCCAGTAACTGTAGCTCTGGCTGTGCATTGAGCTCTTCTTCCTGCTGATGGATGGATGGATTCTTCCACAGCGCAGCTTCCCCAGGCCAAGCCGCAGTCTGTGAGCAAAGGTATTGGCACATGGAGCTTCTCCAAGCCCTGCCTGTGAGTGTCCAGGTGGGGCAGATGGGGACAGTTGGGATCCGCTGCTCTCTCTACTTCTGCTTTAGAAAGGGGGTTACTTTGGGTCACGTTGGCTTCTGAAACTGCTGCAGATGTCCTTTTTTTGCCTTAAATTCTGAGAACTTAACAGTCGACACTCTTACCTCTTCCGGGCAGTGCTCTTCCTTGAGAAGAGGAAGAAGTGCTAGTTCCTGGGTAAAACTGAGCAAGAGGTGGTAAAATCAGTAGGGAATAAAATGAAGAACTTGTGAATCCCTCCCTGCGCCGGAGGTCTGAGCACATCCTTCCTTCACAGGGACTTGGAGAGGCTTTGAGTGTCGTGCCATAAGCAGGAGGATGAGTGGGTTTGTGGTGGTTTCTGTTCTCTGCTCAGTGCCTGGCACACAAGGGGAGGGTGAAGGACAGGGGTTACTTATGAAGGGCTGGATTTGAAATGAGATGCTACGAGAGCAGGCTGGGCTGCACAGCCTGTGGAGGACTGGTGCAGGAGATCAGTGATTGCTGATGTGATTGGGGGGGTTCTGTAAGCTCTTCCACAAAGCCACACGCTCCAGAGCGGCTTCTGAGGAAGGGGCTTGGGATGCATCAGCTTCTAGAGGACCTGGTGGTGGTGGAGCCTGTGTGCAGGCTCAGCCTCCGAGCTGGGACACTCACTGGCAGCTCTCCTGATGGCACAGCTCTTGCTCTGCGGATACTCCTTGGTTCCCTGGTTGTGCACTACCACCTAGTGGTAGCAGCACCCAGAGCCTGGCCTCAGGGCCTCAAAATGACTTTCTTTTCCCTTTTTCTTCCCCAGAAACGATCCCAGCCTCTGGAGTTCATCGACCCCCTGGCCAACAAAAAGCCCAGGATCTCGCATTTAGCTCACAGGACTCAAACCACGTTCAACGGGAAGCTGAGCTCCTCCAACGGGAAGGACGCGCCTGCCCCTGCCCTGCCGCCGGCGCTCCCGGAGGCTGTGAGCTCCAGCTCCAGCCTCCCGGTGCTGGAGCTGCCCAGGCCTCACGATCCCCTTTCGGATGTCAGCAATGACCTGGCTCACAACGGCAGAGACTGTGAGAACCCGGAGCCGGCTGACAGACTGACTCACCCCCTGCCAACAGACTGTGCCCAGACGAGCAAACACAACTGCAGCTCGTATGTAAAAACCAAGAAGAAATCCAAAAAGCACAAAGATAAGGAGAAGGAGAGGAAGGAGAAGAAAACTGAAGAGAAATGCAAAGAGGAGAAGCAGAACTGTGAAGTAATTAAAAACGCTGACTTAGGTAGTGTTCCCCAGGAGCAGGTCACAGGTACGTGCGCTCCCAGAGGTGCTCCTATGCTCCCTGTGCTGAGATAAGGGTGGGATCAGCTCTGTGTGGTTTGTGCTCGGGATCTATTTGAGGAAAGAGGTTGTGTGTCCACTGGCAGAGTGAGTGAAGTACCAGCACTGCCCCTACCTGCAGCCCAACAAACATGCTTCCTCTCAAAAGGCGATAGACAGGAAAAACCTGATAACCTTTGGTGCTGCTTGGAACTGCCTCAGAGTGTGTCATGTTTCTCCTTGTGAAATTAAACGCTGTATGAATATCTGGGATGAAAGGCAGGCATCAGGACGTGTTGGTTGCAGCAGCAGTGCTGCCTGGTTCCTTACGGCTTGTCTTTGGTGCTGTGATGACTCTCGTGTTGATTTTGAACTTGGTGATGAGAAGTTAGTCATGAAAGTTTCGAATGCTGGGCTCGGCAGAAGTGACAGCTGAGTCCCGGGATAGGTGCTGTTAAAGCAGGACACAACCAGCTCTTCCAGCCTAAAAGAGCTTCCTTCTTGTAGCCCATTATTACTCTGAATCTCTTTCTTTGAGGACTATCACAACAGTGAATCTTTTGCCCATTGAGATGCAATGAAAATGTGTTCTCCCAAACCAGCCTATCTCTAAGTCAGTTCTGCAGAGTCTTAGAGCAGAGAATACACATTGGCTAATGCAGTCCATTACCTTGCCTGCTGCTTTTGTGTTTCCTGCTGTTTTGCTGGGCTTTGATAGACTCCCAGAGCAGTTCCCTGCAGTCCCCATCTGATGTTAAATGTCTTTTTGCATCCATCTTGTTTCCCTTTCCCCCATTACTGCTTTTGAAGTTCCTCTTCATGCTTGGTGCATGGAAATGGGCCCATTTTGGCTCACAAAGGCAAGTAACTTGATATGGAAACTGATTTGTCAAATTCCTGGAAAGGGAGAGAGCTCTGTGGGACATTGGGGTTAGTGTCTTCCTTTCCGTGTGCCTTGTGTCTGGAATGGTGGTGGACGTACACACACACACGCACCCCCCTTCTCCCTGTAGATGGGTATCTTTGTCAGTGCTTCTTTATACCACACTACTCTGAATCCTTTGGGAAGTTGCTGACCCTTTACCACCTTTTCTGCTTGACAGCCCTTTGCTCATGAGCGGGAGTTGGGGTTTGTTCCTGCTGCACCCTGATGGATGGGAGGTAACAAATCCGAGCTGGATTTGGGAGCGAGCATAAACAGGATGTGGTCAGTGAGGTGGCTGCTTGGACCTCGTACAGCCAGCTCGCATCTCAGCTGGGATCTCTCCCTTCTGCGCCTTACTTCATGCGGATAACATGGGCCTAACGTTGCTCCTTTGCTCTGCAGCCAAGGGCTGATGCCTTCTCCAAGCCCCCCTGGTCCAGGGGCTGCAGGGAAGCGGAGTTTCCCCTGGGAGGTTTGTTCTGGAAGCTCTGGGGGGACCTTTAGGCTCCTTTCAGCAGTCAGTAGGTGGCACTCTCAGGCAAAATAAACCTTTGAAACCTTCTTTTTCTCCCTTTCTCCTCCACGCTTTTCCTTACGCCCGTTCTGGCTCTTCCGTACCCCCGTTCTGGCTCTTTCACACTGGTGGTCAGGTAAAGACGAAAGCAGAATTGGCTGCAGCAGGAATTTGAGGCTGGGGTGTTTAGAATGACACTGGATTTTCTGCCATTCTTCCATTCTCTTCAGGAAAGCCTTTCCATGGGAATTCAGGGGGAAATCAGCTTTTTAAAAGCTAGAATTAGGCTGTTGCTTTTTCTTGCCTGGCTTTATTCCTTGGGTGCTTCATGCTCCCTGCAGTTCCTGTGGGTAATGACTGTACAGTGGGACTGTAGGTGAGTGCAGGGATGGGTGAGGCATGGGGCTCACACCTCCCTTTCCTGTGCATCTGGGGAGATTGAGCAGTCAAGGTTCTGCTTACTCTTAAGTAACCGACTTGGAAAGCAGAAACGCCCTTCTGCAAAGCTCTTGAGTTCAGTCCTTTGCAGCCTTCTCCGCTTGCCTCTTATTTTGCTGCCTGCTCATGGATGCAGTTGATTTTCTGTTTAGGACTTGAAGTCTAATACACAATTGGTGAGAAATAGCACTTTTCAAACCTGTATTCAACTGCTTTCTTCCTCCAGACTGATAATCCAGTGTCTGGATTGCATTGAGGGATGGGGTTGGGTTTAGGCTCACTTTCAGAATCCTGTTCCTCCTGTGGTCTTTGGTCCATTCACTTAAGCTTTGCTTGATTCATGTTTCTTCAACTTCAGAGAGCAGAGTGCTTGGATTTGCCTACAGGGCACATGAGGAAAAAGCTGCCTGCTTTAGGAACTTCTCTGTTGTACGCTATGGAAGTCTGGAGCGTTACGAGTAGGAGTCTGAACCTGTAGGTTAGTCGTAGGGGTCTACATAGTGTGGTATCAGGAGAAAAGTCCCTGCGTCTTGCTCAACTCTCTCTTCTGCTCATAAACCTGTGGTGCACTTCTGCAGTGGTGGGGTCACTTCTCCCACCCTGCACACAGCGTTTAGGAACTTGGCTTGTGCTGAACTGTGTATTGCAGCTGAGGTTCTGAATGGGAAGTTGAACTGTACAGAGCTGTGAAGTGTAACGGTGTCTATAAACAAGTTTTCCTTCTTTTCTTCCCCCAGGTTTAAATGGAACATGCAATAATTCTAGTGTACCAACATCAACTTCAGAAATGCCAGATTATTTATTGTAAGTATATTTATCAGTCATTCCATCACTTTGGGATCGTGGTTCAAGCTAAAAATCACAATACTGGGGATTTGTGTTAGACTTTATTGTTTCTTGATAGAACTTTGAGGCGGGCTTAAAGACAGCGAGTAACTGCAACTTTGCAGGTAGTTCCTTAGACAAAACTTGATGTCAGATCTGTTCTTAACCTTGAGCTCCACAAGGAGGTAATATTCCCATAAACTGGTTGTTAAAGTACTTCAAGAAACATCCCATGCCTTGAAGGGGTTTGGAAGGATTAAACATCCCCATGTTCCACGTGGGAACTTTGGGAGGAAATGATCTCCTTTCATGTTATGGGAGACAGAGCGAGACAGCATTTTGAGAGGTTGGCTCATTCCTCCCCTGTTCAGAGCCGAGATCATCTCCATAAAGCAGTGAAATACTCTTCACAGCGAGGTTACAACCTGTGGGTTGGCATGGGAGTTATTTTACCTCTTTACTTCTTAATCAGATGCCCTTGAGGTTAATTAAACAATACACTCATCTGCTGGAGCTTAGAAACCTGCATAAACCCAAACCTGTTGCAGACAAAGCTCTGGTAGTGAGGAGGTGAAGCTGTGGCTGATATTCCCTTGGGCACCTCTCTGCCTGCAGTTCTAATGCCATCACTCAGGGAAGAGGTGAGGAGAAGGAGGTAGAGGAGGCCTCCATCCCCTCTGCTCTGCAGGAACAGTCACTGGAGCTGACTGGAGGATAGGTTGGGTTCCTGTGTTGTTGCACAACTTCAGTTTGGTGGTCAAGCAGCCGCTTGGAGGGACATTTCCAATGCCATTCAGAAGATTGCTGATAGCTGTTGGTGTTTTCTTGCAACAGATGTTCAGATCCCTTCCTTAGAGGGACATTACACCTCCTCAGTCCACCTCCAAAGGAATTAGCATGAGGTTTATGGACTCATGGAGGGTCTGTTTGTCTCACCTTTTGGTACCATCTGGCTAGTTTGAGAGTCAACCTCTTAAATTATAAGTGCTGTCACTCCTGTCTTGATCATGTAGGCGCGTGTGTTCATGTGCTTCCATGGAGTGCTGCAGGTCAGCTCTGGGGCACCCAGTGCAAGAAGGACGTAGACAGAGATGGAGCCAGGCTGAGAGAACTGGGCTTGTTCAGCCTAAATTCCAACTTGACACTAAGTTAGCTTATGTGCGTTTATGCACTGAGCTGGCAGTGCTGCAGACAGTGAGGTGGCACATTAGAGTCATCACATAGAAAAAGCTGAGTTTTGCCATCAGAGAGGACTAGCTGCTGGGCCTTCTGCAGCATTCCAGGTTTAATGGCTTTTTGTTGTGCTGAAGAACTTTCAAAGGGCCTCAGAGGCGCATCTGTTAAACAAGAGCTCTTGTGTTCGGTTCACGTTGGGTATCTTCAGAAGGTAGATACACAGTCAGTCTATTCAGCGTGGCTGCTTGTCGTGTGCTTGCCACGTAATCTTCCTGTGAGCATTTTGCAATGATAGCTGAATGCTTTTTGTGTTCCTTTAAACACTCTCAACACTGGAAGCATCGTATTCCTGCTGTTCCAATGTTTGGCACAGATGCAGAACTCCATGTTCTGCAGGACAGCCGGGAGTTAGCAAAGCTGTAGCAGTGTTATCTGAATGGCCTTCTACACCCTCAGCTGCATGCAGGCTTTGCTGTACCTGCGTATTCCACACTATCTGGTCTAGATAGGAGATTTTGGAAGCAAACACTGTCTTGTTCTCCACAGAAGTCAAGGCAATAATCCTGCTGATCACCTTCACACTACTGTAATGCAAGTTGAAGAGGTTGTATTTTGTTTTCCAATGCAGTCACCTGCTGGACTGAACCTGGGCTTGGCATTGCGGTGCTCACACTGTGAGAGCAGCTTTCCTAAGCCAACAACTCCCTTATTCTCCCTGCAGAAAATACGCAGCCATTTCCTCCTCGGAGCAGCGTCAGAGTTACAAGAACGACTTCAACGCAGAGTACAGCGAGTACAGAGACTTGCACGCCCGGATAGAGAGGATAACGCGGCGCTTTACGCAGCTGGATGCCAAGCTGAAGCAGCTCCTGCAGGGCACTGAGGAATATAAGGTAGAAACAGCAATGAAAAGCCACTTCTGCAAGTGGCAGCGCTGCCACTCGGTACAGTCGCTCTGGATGTGGGGCTCTCGGGGCTGGATCGGTGGCTGCAGAACGTGCACGCAGCTGACAGCTCTGAGGACTGTTCTTAAAACAGCTCTATGTTCTTTCGGTTTCAGGCTGGAGCGCACACATCATGGTACTTGTTGACAAGGAAAGCCCTCAGTGAGACAATTGGTGTCTTTAGCCAAAAGCTGCTGGAAGCTATTAGTGTATCCCAGCCAGAAAACTCATACTTGCACATATGGTAGCATATCGGGGCTGGAAAGGGGGGTTAGCACAGGGTCATCTGTTGCTCTGGAATCTTTGATCTTAATAATGGAGCATTATTTGACTTGTCAGGCTGATTTTGAAAGAGCTTTAGCTATTCATGATCTTGAGAAAGTTAAGTCTCACTGAGTATAATAAACAGATTTTTACAGAGCACCTATTGTGCTAAACCCCTTTTCCTCCCTCCAGCATCCTTCCCCTCTCCAAGAAGTTCAGTGTCTCCTCACTGAGTTATCTTTCTATCATGGGGAAAAATGAGTCTGGAGGTTTTGGAGGCAATGTCAGTTATCCTGCAGTCCAGGTGCCTGTTACAGGTAGTTGCTATGGCTGGGGAATGGGGCCTGATCCTTCCAGTACTTGTGGTGTCAGCACTAGGATAGTCATGGAGTCACTGTGAGGTATCGCATCTCATGGGAGGGAGTAGATTTGGGTCGTTATTTAGAGGAAACGTGGACATGGAGCCATCAGAATGGTACCAACTGCAGTAGGGTGCAGGACTCTGGAATGTAATCAGCTCTCTTTTCCTTTTTAGACCATCCATGATCAAATTTTACAGGAATATCGGAAAATTAAAAAGGTAAGGAAAAACAGCCACAAAACAAAAAGGCTTTTGGGTGGTGCCTCTGGTGTGATTGAAAGAGATGGGCACTTGCCAAGTGCAAATCCCAGTTCCGAAGCCATTCTAGCAGATCTTTGTTCAGCTTGAGCCTGTCCCAGAAGTGGTCCTTTCCTGCATCAGAAAGGATCTGGGGGGAGCTGGGACTGCTCTGGAATCCTGGGAAGCATTCAGCCCTGTTAGTGGCGTGCCAGCGCAAGAATGAATGTGTTAAATTAGTGCCTTTATCCCATCAAGTGAAAGAACATCCTGTATTTCAGAATGCACAGGCTGAGTGATAACAGGATTCAACAGGATCCTCCAAGTCTTGGGGTCTGCTGCTATATGGGGAATGAGCTGAGTGGGTGCATAGCCCTCTGTGAGGCATTTTGGTGCATGCAGAATACTTCCCATCTCTGTACCTGTATCTGAAGCATCCATACACCAAGGGGTGGTTTGTTTTCTTTTCAATCTATGGATACAAAGCCCTATTCTCCTGAGGGATTTAGGAGCTTTTTGAAGAGGTTCGCTGTGTGTTGCAAGTCCATCTTTGTTGTAAAGCTCCCAGGCTTGCACAGCTTGGGCAGGTGATGCCTCCTGGAAGCTGATGTGTGTCCAGGTCAGGCTGAGCCCTTTGAGAAGGCTTCCGGAGATGGATACTCACGAGAAGGGATTTTGTTCTTTGCCTTCTTTGGCCAGAGTGGATTCATTTTAAACAGGCATTTACTCCTCCAGCTAGAAAAGCTTCAGTCCTTGGTCAGATATTGATGCTCTGAGGTCTGGTGGCCTCGGGTCAGCATAGGTGTCATTTTGTTGGGAAGAACTGCCTCCCGTCACCACGTTTTCATTTCTCTTTACAGACTAACCCCAACTACAGCCAAGAGAAGAACCGCTGCGAATACCTCCACAACAAACTGGCTCATATTAAGAAACTGATAGCAGAGTATGACCAGCAGCAGTTTTAGCTGGTGCTGCTCTGGACTGGGGAGGGCAAAATAAAAGTCACCCGGATGTTTCGTTCCCTTTTGTACAACTAGATTCCTTTCAGAGCGCTAATTCCTCCTGGTTGAAGAAGTTGGGGATGACTTGCGATGATGCTGAAGCTGTCCTGGCTGCGTCAGAGCTGGGTTGCAAACCCAGTGGCTGGCGTGAGCCTGTTGGGTTTTAGCCTCTCTGAATGTTGGAATGTAACAAATGACAAAACAGAAAACACATAAAAAAAACCCTCTGCTTATTTGAAGCCAGCGTTTGACACTTAAGGGAAAACTGACCTAAAGTGACCGAAGCTCCCAAAGGTTAAGAATCAGTAGTTTTCATGGATTAAAGTTTGGCATGAAGTGTAATTACCCTGTCCCAGGTCCACTGGGTTACAGTAAACTGTCCTTCAAATGGTGAGGAACTGGAATGCTGCTAGGTGACCTTCTGCTCTGGCACCTGCAACTGTTCATATGCAAGCTGTCTGCTCCACATGGCACCGCGTTAAATACACCAAGTACCCAGAGCTCTTGTTGTTTGTTCCTGCTTTTGTCATCTCTGGTGTGTTGCTCTCTTGAGGTGGTTGTGTCAGGAGGAGGGGATCAGCCCCAGGGCTCTGCCCCATAGCCTGGTGCAGGGCAGAGGTGGATCCCTGCTGTGTAAATCGCAGCCCCTTTTTCCTGTTCTCTGCTTGGGTGTCTGGAAGCAGCGGGTGGAAGCGTCTTGCTGTGGCCTCCCCAGCATGCACGGGCCAGTGCCTGCATTGACCTCCACGTCCCAGGGCTGGGAAGATCGAGACCTGTCTTTGACTTTTATAACTTTCTACCAAGGCAGCCAATTTTCTTAATTGCTGATGAGACTTTGGTCTATTTTTGTATGGAAAAAAAAAAGGACAAAACGAGCATCTTTTTCTAAATCTGTGCCTCCCTTTCCCTTTCAGGCCGAGTGTTTCAGACCCTTTTCCTCTCTTCCAACCGCAGTATTACTGAAGCTTATCGGATAGTGTCCCAGAGGAGTTGCCGCCTGTACTGACCCATCAGAGCGGAGGAGGTGGGAGGGGGGGACACGATGCTTTCTCCTTCTGGTTTTTGTGTCTTTCCAAAGAAGCAGCAGCAGAAACTCGCTCTGAGAACAGACACCAGAGCATGAGAGCACTAAGGTAGCACTTTCCCATGCGGGTCACTTCCACTCTCGTGCTCTATCAGCCAGCTTCTGCTGCAGTCTTTCTTCTTGATTTTTGTGGCTTTGTTTTTGGGCTTGAAGGGAACATTTTGAAGAGTATGGCCAGGGTGTGAGAAACACTCCAAAAAGCACAAAGGTGGCCTTTAACTCTGCTATTTCTTTCTCTCCCCTCTCCCCTTTTAATCCTGCCAGCCTGCGTGATTTGACTTCTTCCCGCTTCTGTTTATCTCAGAGTAAAGGATTCCTTTCCCGTGGCATCTCCTTCCCTTGGAGGTTGCACTGAAGAGTCTTTCACCCTTTGAAGGAGTGGAATGGCAGAGTTAAGGAGGGAAGGAGTTCTTACACAAGGAGTATTTGATCCTTTTCCTGCTCTCCCCAAAAAGTTGGGTCCATCTGCTGTATTGAAAACAAGAAGAAATAATTCCTAACGATTCCATTCTGGCTGGATGGATTTTGCTGCATTGTCCAGCCAGAGCCACCGCTTTGCTTTGTCACATGCAGTGCTCTGAGTTTCTCTCCCTGTAGCATCACCTCAGCGTTCACCAGGACTTTGCCATCCCATTCTCCAAAGAAAGCCTGCGCCTGAGCCCCTTGGGCCGTGGTCCATGGACTCGCACAGCCGCCTTGTTCTGCTGCTCTGCAAAACCAAATCCGCTCAGAAGCAGGGCAGTGAAGGAGAGGAGGGAAGAGATGTGATGCCCAAGGAGCGCTGTGGTGTGTGGGGTGAGCACCCCAAGAGCCTCACTTAGGGAAGTCCCAACGAGCATCTCTGGGCTCAGGGAATGCTTTGGTTCCATCTTTTCTCCAACTGAAGACAAGTGGAGGTGATGGAGATGCTTCTCCTGCAGCTCTGCCTGTTTGTGGGGCGCTGCTGCCTCCTGTGCTGCTGCTCATCAGGGAAAACTGGAAAATGCACATTAAAGACAAGGAGCTTTTGTCCAGAAGACTTTGTCCTCCTGCTTGGTGGGGTCTTGCCATGTGCTCGGTGCACAAGTCTCCAGAGCAGTAAGCGGCGGCTGGCGGCGATGTCCAAGCTCCAATTCCAACAGAGCTCCCTGTGCACTGAGGTGGCGTTCCCTGGCGCCGCAGGGATTGGGATTCACTGCACACCCCAGACCTGCCAGCAGTTCCCATGTGGTGTCCTCGGCAGCAAGGCCCAATTCCTGCTTTTCCCAGCCTGAGCCGCGGGGCTTGGTAGGACTTTGCCCTCCAAGTGGTGCATGAGGAGCTCCGGTGGCAGAAGGGGCAGCAGCTACAGCCCCAGGATGAGTAAATCCTTCCATGGAAACACTTCTTCTGATCCTTAATATTTTGAATGGGGTTTTCTTGTTGCTTGGGGAGGGGGGGGGGAGGGATAGAGATGGATCCTGATCTTTATACATCTGCTATAAGATATTTTTGCAAACAGAGTTGTATACAGAGCTGTATTGTGTACATTGACATGTATATTCTGGAACTTCTAAAATTTGAATATAAAAAAGATAAACCCTGAAAATATTTAATGAATATCCAAACTGTGAGCCCCAACTAAGCATCCACTACCTTCCTGCTTCCCTTTTCTTTGGCCTGTGTTAAAGAGCTGTAGTCAAATCTGCCTTTTCCTTTCTTTTCTTTTTAGAGATGATGAAGCTAGGCAAATTTTGTGCTTTTTGGGTTAACTAGAAACCAGTTGTAGGTGATTAAGTATGATCTTAACTTATTGATACTGTGTTTTCCTTTGTAATATTGTACTGTGGATAAAACTATATTGAGCCATGGAGTTGGAGTTTACAAAAGAGCTTTTCACTTTGCCAAAATGTTACAGTTTCAAGGCAGCATAGTCTT
Organism: Myiopsitta monachus; assembly: GCA_017639245.1. NCBI lineage: Eukaryota > Metazoa > Chordata > Aves > Psittaciformes > Psittacidae > Myiopsitta > Myiopsitta monachus. The sequence continues at coordinate 4,440,510 of CM029937.1, read as the reverse complement.
CAGCTTTCCTAATCTTTTCTTAAGAGCTGGTGTCTTTTTTGTACACTGAGAAGCTGAATGCTGATTTTGCAACATATAATAAATTCACTGTATTGGAAAACAAGCAAACAATAAGGTTGTGTCTTTCTTTTCAGTGCTGCTTAACTGTGAGGAAACTCGACAGGGAAAGGTGATAAATGGCTGGCGTGGAGTTGGGAAGCAGGAAGCTTAAAGGAACCGAGGCAGTTGAGGGAGTTGAAGTGTCAGAGCAGGCGGTAAGAAACAGGAGGAAGGTGTTCGGTGTGGGCAAGAGAAATGGGATCTTTCCCCTTTCCAGTGGGATCGACCTCTCCATCCTGTGCCAGGAGCTGGGATGTTCCCGCTCCAGCAGTGGTGCCTGGAGGCTTTCAAAGAGACACCGAGCCCTGGTGCCAGTGGAAGTCCTGGGATGCAGAGAGTGGCAGCCTGGAGGGGTGTTGGCAAGCGGGATCCTCACTGCTTCCCTCGGGATGGGTGATGCTGGAGCTCCCTGGGCTATGGCAGCTCTTCCTGGCAGCACATGGCTCCTGGGGGGCCTCCAGACCTGGTTCTCAGGTGCCTCCCTCCAGCTCCTGGAGCCGGGCTTGCTGCGTGTGCACGCTCTGTTGGGTGAGTCACATCCATGGGGAGCTGGAACCGGAACGTCGGCGCTGCCGGAGCAGGGCTGAGTGAGCCTGGCACAGCCGCTGCCTCCCACCTCCTCCCACGGTCCTGACTCATCCCACTGGAGCTCGGGATGCAAATAGCAGCTTGGCTGCAGTGAGACCCTGTGTCTTCCTCTGCAGGCACAGCACTGCTTGCTCGGGTCCTGGCTCTGCTGCTCGCTGTGCCGGGGGCATCAAATCCCTCGGTAGCAAAGTACCCTCTGAACAGCTTATGGTTTCCTTCTGCTTTGGAATCTCCTCCTCTTAACAGAGGGTGACAGACACCGGTTCACTGGGCTGGAGCCCACAAGTGATGGCAGGGGATCTTGCTTGATATACCCATATTCCCGATGAGCCTGTGCTCATCTGCAGCACTCTGTGTTCAGTGCAGGGTTCTGGGTTCTACCTGCAAACAGCAACAGGATCCCAGCCTGATTTGGGAGGGAAGGGACCTTAAAGCTCCTCCAAGTGCTGCCTGAGGGATGTCTTGGCTGGTTTTGAAGGCAGGGATGGACAGGGGGAGGTCTCTGCTTAGTCCTTTCTCACCAGCCTTGACCTTGGAGCTGACACAGCAGCATGAGGTGATGCTCCCCTGGGATACGGAGCCAGAGCTGACCTGAGCATCAGCTTTCAGTTGGGGATGCTGCTGCGGAGCTCAGGCCCCCTCCCACCACCTTTAATACCTCACTGGGGTGAGCTTCACCCCGGGGTGTTCATCGGAGGAAAGGCTGTGTCCTGGGACGGGGCGCTCTCTTCGGCCGGGTCCCTGTCCCTTCCCATCCCAGCTCTCCTGGGGAATTCCTCTGCTCCGGCGGGGTCACGCTCGGAGCTCATTAACTCGGAGCAGTGGAAATTTACTGGCTGTGTTTGCTGTGCCAGAGCCAGGCGGGATCCGGCGCTGCCGGCGCTGGGGACCGCGGCCAGGCCACGGGAGCAGCAGCTCCTGGAGCCCGTGTCCGTGTCCCCCACACCCTGAGCCCGGGGCTCTGCAATCCAGGGCAGAGCCGGGAAAAGGGCCTCTGCACCACATCGGGCACAACGTCGGGGTCAGGCTCGTGTGGGGCGGCGGGGCTGAGCCCGCAGCATCCTGCATCCCCGGAGGGATGCCGGGAGCGTGGCAGAAGCTCCGTGGGGGTTTTCCTTGCGCGCCGTTTGCTCCCGGTGTGTTTACAGGAGGAAGCTCATCGGAATCATCTGTCCTTGCCACGGTCCGATGGAGCTGGTCCCTTTGCCAAGCAGCTGCTGCACCTCCACAGCCCAGCAGGAGCACCCGGATCCCTCATCCCTGTGTGCCTGTCCGTGCGTGGGTCTGTCCTTGGGCACATAGCATGCGGAGGGTGATGGCACAGGGATAGGGAGTGGAGAACGTGGAGCTGCGAGCTGCCAGATAACAAAGGGGCAGAGCCTGGGAATTGCTTTACATGAGGGGGGAAAAACCCAACTGTGAGCCGAGATCAGGGAATGCCGTAATGCACAAATGGGGGGTGGCTTTGGGGGGGTCCCGCCTGTGTCCCCCGACCACTGAGCCCTTCCCAGCACACAGAGCATCTCTGCCAGCAGACCCAGGCTCTGAACCTGCTTATGATGAACCACGGGGGAGTTGGTGCTGCCCTGGCTCCCGCAGCGGGGGCTTCGTGCTCCGGATGCCCATCGGCTGGGATGGGCTGGGGTGGGCTGGTGGGGGGGCACCATTGCCAGGCGGTCGCTATGGTTCCGCGGCTCCCCGCCAGCCCCCGGGCTCCAGGCCCATGGACGCGTTGGGAGAGCGGGAACAAGGGAGCCCCGCTCATGCGGTGCCGAATGTGGGAGGAGTGGGAAGGGAGTGTGGGAAGGAACAATGGTGGGAGTTATGGGAGGGGGGCAAAGGGAGGAGGGGGGAAAAAGGAAAAGCAGTGGAAAAATACCAGTTGTGGGCCCCTGGCAGCGCTGCCGGACCCCCCCGCCCGGGATTATTGTACAAAGAAATGTTATTTTTGTTTCAATAATTCGCTGAGGCATTGGCATTCCAGCGCGGGGCTCGGTCTGCGCTCCAGCCCGGCACCAAGGGATCATTGTTCCTCCATGGCCAAGGGGCCGGACGCCTCCTCCCCGTGTTCCCCCCCCTTACCCCGGCCCCACCGCGGCCGGTGGCAGGTGCCCCCCGGGGGGTGTCCCTCTTGGGCACATCCCGCTCGGTGCCAATGTGTGTGTGCGTCCCCCCCCCCGGGCTCGAGGCGCTGGGTGGCGGCGGGAGCGGAGCCGGCCCCGCCGTGTCCGCAGGGAGCGAGGGTGGGAAGGGGCCGGGTCTGCCCGGGCGTTGCTCCTGCTCCGGGGGTTCCTTTGAAGCCCATTGAAAGGCAGCGGAGCCCCGGGGCCGCGGAGCGGGGCCAAACACGGCCCCCGCTGCTGCGCTGCCCTTTATCCGCAACAGCCCCCCCGGGAACGCTTATGGGGTGCAGCCTCCCAGGAGGGGGCTGAGGCCCCCCGGCAGCGCTGCGGGGCTGGGGGTGATGGAGGGGGGGCTGGGGTGGGGGTTGCATAGGGGCTGCAGGGTGCCATCGCCTTTGGGGTGGCCACAGGGGCTGCAGGGTGTCATCGCCTTTGGGGCACCCATAGGGGCTGCAGGGTGCCATCGCCTTTGGGGTGCCTGTAGGGGCTGCAGGGTGCCATCGCCTTTGGGGTGCCCGTAGGGGCTGCAGGGTGCCATCGCCTTTGGGGTGCCCATAGGGGCTGCAGGGTGCCATCGCCTTTGGGGTGCCCGTAGGGGCTGCAGGGTGCCATCGCCTTTGGGGCGCCCGTAGGGGCTGCAGGGTGCCATCGCCTTTGGGGTGGCCACAGGAGCTGCAGGGTGCCATCGCCTTTGGGGTGCCCGTAGGGGCTGCAGGGTGCCATCGCCTTTGGGGCGCCCATAGGGGCTGCAGGGTGCCATCGCCTTTGGGGTGCCCGTAGGGGCTGCAGGGTGCCATTGCCTTTGGGGCGCCCATAGGGGCTGCAGGGTGCCATCGCCTTTGGGGTGCCCACAGGGGCTGCAGGGTGCCGGGGCAGCACCGTGGGAGCGGCCCCGCGGGCCGGTGCCCGTGGGAAGCCGCGGGGCTCCGGCAGCTCCGGAAGCTGCCGGCCCCGGGCGCTCAATGGCCGGAAGGCGGCGGCGGGACCCCCCGGTCCCGGTCCGGGCCCGAGCCCCGGCCCCGCCGCCACTTCCCCTTCCCGGGTCAGCGCCCGCTCCCCGCTGCCTCCCGCTCTCGTTACCCCCCCCCCATCCCCGGGTTGGGGCCGCCCCGCACGTGCCTTGGGGCCGGGACCCGGGGAGTCCTGGGGGGGGGGAGGGGGTGCGGGGGGTGGCGGTGCACGTGCGGGGGGGTCGCGGGGGCCGGTTGTGGGGGGCGGGTCCGGGGGGGGGCGGGCCCTGGGAGCCGATTAAGCGGCGGGAGCCGCGGCGGCCGCAGCCGCGATCGCATCATCCCCCGCGGGGCCCGCACCGGCACCGGCTCCAGCGCGCCCCGGTGAGTGCCCGCGGGGGCGGCCCCGGGAGGGGGGGGAATCCTGCGGGGAGCGGGAGCGGTCCCGCTCCGTGTCCCTCCGTGCCCCTGTCCCCGGGTCCCCCCAGCCCCGCGCCCCCGGTGCCACCCCGGGGTGCTCGGACACCTTTGTCCCCGGGTCCCCTCGTCCATCGCAGGGCGCAGGAGCGCTCCAGGGAAACCTCCTGTCCGCAGGGATCGCTCCTGCTCCCCAGGGAGGGCACAGCGGGCACAGGCTGCTGCCTGCGCCGGGCAGGACGGGGACCCAGCGCCCTCCCGCCTGCTGGGGCTCAGTGAGGTCCTGGTGGGCGGTGGGCGATGACTCCCTCGTGTCCCCCCTCCCGGGTCCTCCGTGTCCCGGGGGAAGGGGCCGCGGTGGCCGCGGGACCGGGAGCTGCGGTGCCACCGGCGGCAGAGCCTGGCCCGGAGCGGGGCCAGAGCGGGGGTGGGGGGGGCCGGGGAGGGGGTGTCCCGGCGTGCCAGGCCCGCGGGGCTGACACCCATTTCCTCCTATTCCAGCTCCAGGAACAATGGCAGAGACATTCCTTGTGGAGAGCCCCGACGTCACGTACGGCAAAGACTTCATCGAGGCCAAGTACACGTACAGCGCCGTGCACGTCTGCCGCGAGAACGGCGTCACCAAGGTGCGGCGGGGCGGGGGCTGCAGGGGATGGGGGGGCTGAAGGGTGTCTGGGGGGGCTCAGAAGGGGGTTTGGGGGGTGAAGGGTGTTGAAGGGGTCTGTCAGGGTTTGGGGGCGTCGGGAGGGGGTTTGAGGGTCTCCCCATCCCCACGTGTCCCCATCCCGTAGGTGCGTCCGTGCTCGACCCGGTTCACGTTCCGCACAGGGCGGCAGGTCCCACGCCTGGGGGTGATGCTGGTGGGCTGGGGGGGCAACAACGGCACCACGGTGACCGCGGCCGTGCTGGCCAACAGGCTGGGGCTCTCCTGGATGACCAAGACCGGCCGCAAGGTGGGTGTCCCCTGCCAGGACCGCGGATCCCGGCGTCCCGTGAGGATCGGGACATGGAGCTGGTCCCTCTGCACCAGGGTTCTGCACCCCAATCCCCTTCCCTGTCCCTGCAGAGGTGGTCTGCAGCCCCGGTGCCCCATTTTGAGGGTGCCGGGGACCCCCTTGCCTGCACCAGCAGCTCATCCTCACATTCTCCATCCCAGAAAGCCAACTACTACGGTTCCCTGCTCCAAGCCTCCACTGTCTGCCTGGGCTCTGGCCCCACTGGTGACGTCTATGTGCCTTTCCGGGACCTGCTGCCCATGGTGCACCCCAACGACATTGTCTTTGATGGTAGGTGAGGTATGGGGGGGGGGACACCCTGTCCATGGGGCACCCTGAGCGGTTGGGTCACCCCTTGTCCCCCAGGCTGGGACATCTCATCCCTGAACCTGGCCGAGGCCATGCGGCGTGCGGAGGTGCTGGACTGGCCGCTGCAGGAGCAGCTCTGGCCCCACATGGAGAAGATGAAGCCCCGACCCTCCATCTACATCCCCGAGTTCATTGCAGCCAACCAGGAGGAGCGGGCGGACAATGTCCTGCACGGGTCCATGGCTGAGCAGGTCCTGGTGCTGGTGGTGGGGACCCGGAGGTAATGGGGGGGAGATGCCCCCGTGCTGACATATCCCCATCGGTGCTGCCCCAGGTGGAGCAGATCCGCAGGGACATCCGTGACTTCAAGGAGAGCAGCGGCGTGGACAAAGTCATTGTCCTGTGGACGGCCAACACCGAGCGCTTCTGCGACGTGGTGCCGGGGCTCAACGACACCGCCGACAACCTGCTGCGGGCCATCGAGGTCAGGCTCCGGGGAGGGTCCGGGGGGGTGCCGGCAGCACCCGGCGGTGCTGAGCTGCCCCGTGTCCCCGCAGCGAGGCCTGGAGGTGTCCCCGTCCACGCTCTTCGCCGTGGCCAGCATCCTGGAGGGCTGCGCCTACATCAACGGCTCCCCCCAGAACACCTTCGTGCCCGGCGCCGTGGAGCTGGCTGCCCAGCGCCGCGTCTTCATCTGCGGCGACGACTTCAAGTCGGGTCAGACCAAACTGAAGTCTGTGCTCGTGGACTTCCTGGTGGGCGCCGGACTCAAGGTACGTGGGGCTGGGGCAGCGCTTGGGGGGGGGGGGGACCTGCCCGTGACGGGGGTGACCTGTGCCCACCGCCCGCCCAGACCAAGTCCATCGTGAGCTACAACCACCTGGGGAACAACGACGGGAAGAACCTCTCGGCCCCGCAGCAGTTCCGCTCCAAGGAGATCTCCAAGAGTAACGTGGTGGATGACACGGTCCAGGCCAACCCCATCCTCTACGGCCCCCAGGACAAACCCGACCACTGCGTGAGTTGGGGGTCAGGACCCGCATGGTGAGGATGAGGGTGATGTGGTGGTGACGGGGACGTCGCTTCGCAGGTGGTGATCAAGTACGTGCCCTACGTGGGGGACAGCAAACGCGCGCTGGACGAGTACACGTCGGAGATCATGATGGGTGGCACCAACACCATCGTCATCCACAACACGTGTGAGGTGCGTGGCGGGGGGGGGACAGGGGTGTCCTGAGGGGGGGGGGTGGCATGTCCCCATCTCACCTCCCCATCCCCTGGTGCCCGCAGGACTCGCTGCTGGCCAGCCCCATCATCCTGGACCTGGTCATCCTGACGGAGCTGTGCCAGCGCGTCACCTTCTGCACCGAGGCCGACCCCGAGTTCCAGGGCTTCCACAGCGTCCTCTCCATCGTCGCCTTCCTCTGCAAGGCCCCGCTGGTGCCCGAGGGCACCCCCGTTGTCAACGCGCTCTTCCGCCAGCGCAGCTGCATCGAGAACATCCTGAGGTACCCGGGGGTCTCCATCCTCATGGGTGCCACGTCCCTCCTCTCCCGGTGCCCATGGTGGCTTGCGGAGGTCCTGGTGTTTGGATGCCCAACACCAGTGAGTCCCTGTGGGTGCCCGGCGTGGGGTGTGCAAAGCCAATTTGGGGCTGGGGTGCCCAACGCTGGTGCTGGTGCTCAGTGCCACCAGTTGGCCTCAGGAGCCATCCCCCACGGGTGCCAGCACCCAGCGTCCTGGTGCGTGATGCCCGAAGGCGATGATGGTCCCAGTGCTTGAGGTGCTCAGTGCTGGCAATGCCCAACACCATCAGGTCCCAGCGCAGATGGGGCCCAGGTTCCCGGTCTTGGGGTGCCCCCAGCCCCTGGTACCTCATGCCTGGGTACCCACTGCTGCCCACTGTGGCTCCCAGCACCACGGGTCCCCATTGCCCAACACATGGGATACCCACTGCCACCACATCACCCTTCCCTGTCCCTGGGTGCCACATCCTTGACCCCCCCCCCCTTTCCTCCCTCGGCACCAGGGCCTGCGTGGGGCTGCCCCCCCAGAACCACATGCTGCTGGAGCACAAGATGCAGCGCCCCGCGCCCAGCCCCAAGCGCTCCTGCCCGGGGGGGGCCGCGTGTCCCCTGGCCCCCAAGAAGACCCCGGCAGCACCCACTCAGCTCAATGGGCATCCCTGTGCAGCCGCGGCCGGGCCCCCCCCGCCCGCCCCTGCACATCGATGGGGCTGACTAATGCCAGGGCCCCTTGAGCAGCTTCCTGGGGGTGGATCTGGGGGGCTGGGGGGGGGTGGGGTGTCCCCCCCCCTCGGTGCTCCCCGGCCCCGATGCCATTGACACTGTGAAGCTTTGAACCCACAAATAAACCTGGATACCCCCCCCATGGTCTTGCCTCATTCTTGGGGGACCCCCCCCAGTTGTGCCCCCCCCCAAAGCAAAACGTTGGCACTTTCTGAAAAAAAAAATCAAGTGACATTTATTGATGGGGGGGTGTATTTTTTTTTCGGGGGGGGGGTGTATTTTTTTGTGCATTTTCTTCTTTTTGTTGTTTTTTTTGGGGGGGGGGTTCCCCCGTTTTGTTTTGATAAAGCAACGGGGGCTCTAATGGCAATAGAAATGGGGGGGGGTGGTTTCCCTACACAGAACAACTATGCCTATGGTGGGGGCTATGGAGGCACAGTGGGCACCCCCCCAGCGTGGGGCTGTACAGGGGAGGGGGCCCAGGGGCGCGGCAGCAGTTGGGGAGGGGGGGGGGGGTTTGAGGTCGTTTTTGTTATAAAAGAGGAAAAATCCCAACGAAAATCCCAAAAAAAAACACACAAAAAAGGAGAATTCCTTCATATTAAAGTGGTCCCGGGGGGGGGCCCCGGTCTGGCGCTCGGGGGGGGGCCGGGGATCACAGTGCTGGCTGAGCACACAGACAGGGCTGGGGGGGGGGGCCGGGGCACTGCGAGGGGGGGCTGCTCTCTGCACTGGGGTCTGTCCTATAGAGCACGGGGGGGGGGTGCTCTACGGGGGGGGGTATGGCTTGGGCCCCCCCACACCCCCAACAGCCTTTTGGGGGGGGTGCACCCGCATTGCGGGGGGGCCGTGCTGGTGGTGTGCCCCCCTCCCTCCCCCCGGGCTTTGGCAAGGCTGGGGGGGGTCAGTGGGAGGGGGTTATAACCCCCCTCCAGCGCTGGGGGGCGCTGCTGCATTGCTCATTGCAGTTGGGTGCATTTGCAGCATGGCCAAGGGGGGGGGGGGCCGAGGGACAAAACCCCCACCCCCAACCTCCCCCTCCATGCTTGGGGACCACATTGGCATTGCTCCCTCCCCAAACCCCTCCCCACTTGGGCGGGGGGGGGGGGGGGGGCAAAACACTCTTATAAAGCCCCCCCCCCCCAATGCCAGACACCCCCCAGTGCCTGCCCCCACCCTGGGGGGGGTGGTCCCTGTGCCGGGGGGGGGTGGGGGGGTGGGGCAGTAAATAAGTCATGTGACTTATTCCTAATTCTTCTTCAATTGCCCCATTCTCTGTTTAGTGTTTTCTCGCGGGGGGGGGTGGGGGGGTGGGGAATGTGATTGATAATTATTGATCATTAATTATTGATCATTGATGAGGATTCCGGGGGGGGGTCCGGCCTGGCGGGGCTCACACGCTCATCGTCATGCTGGGCGAGTACTGCAGGGACCGGAGACACCACGGAGTCAATGGGGGGTCGTGGGGCTCCCTCCCTCCCCCCCCCACCCTCCCAGTGCTTCCCCCCCGCTGTCATCATTGGGGTTCACCAAAGGGATTTAATGTTACCCCCCCCATCCCCAGCTCCCGCCCCCCCCCCGGGGGGGTCCCTTACGCTGTCGCTTTGGAAGGGGTTCAGGAAGTTGCTGCTCAGGTCGGCGTCGTCCCGGGGGGTGCCGGGGGGGTTGCTCAGGGCCCCCAGGTTACTGGGGGAGCTCTGGGGAAGGGGGAGAAGAGGGTGAGAAAGGAGAGAAATGGGGGGGGGAATGGTGCATGGGGGGCGCCAGTGCATTGGGGTTCAATAAATGGGGTCCCAGTACATGGGGGGGCAATAAATGTGTCCCCAGGCATGGGGGGGGTGCTTCCAATAGATGGGGTCCCAGTAGATGGGACCGGTGGGGGGGTCCCAGTGCGTGGGGGGGGGGGTCCCTGCACTCACCTTTGGCAGCCCGTCCATGTCCCCGGAGCCTGCAGGGACAAAGCAGTGCATCAGTGCCCCCCTCCAGGCCGTGCCCCCCCCCCCCCCCCCCCACGTCGGGGATACTCTCGGCCCACCCCTCGCCGCAGCCCTGCACTGAGCGCGGCCGTCCGCAGGTGGCGCTCACGGACCGCGGGATGGGGCTGGGGGGCACCCACCTAAGGATCCATTCATGTGATGCGGCTCCATCGCGCTCATGCCCCCCATGGGCCCCTCGGGTCCGGGCCCCATCGGGAACTGGAAGGGAAAGGGGGTGAAGGGGGGGGGTGAGCAATGTGGGACACCCCCCCATCCCCATCCCTGTGCCCCCCCATCGCTGTCACTCACATTGGGCCGGGTCCCCGCGGGCCCGATGGGGTTCATCATGGTGTACATGTTCTCACTGGAGTTGGTGGAGTCTGGAGGGGGGGGGACGCACATGGAAGAGGTGAGAATGGCACCCAAACCCCCGCCCCCCATAACAATGTCCCCAACCCATCCCGCTCCCTGCAGACACTCACCTCCGGGGCTGGGCAGGATGGGGGTGCCGGGGGGGCCACCACCCGCGGGAGGGCCCTGGGGAGGGGAAAGGATGGAGGTGGGTTAAAGGGGGGGCACTCCCAGCATGGCCCCCCCCCAGCGCACCCCAATACTCACCACATAGTTGCCGGGGGACGAGGAGGAGTAGGCGATCTGTGGGGACAGAAAGGGGGGGGGGTGTTCATCATGGGGGGGGTACAGAGCCAGCACCCCCATGGCCCCATTCCCTGCTCCCCCCCCCGACTTACGGAATTGGCACTGGGGTTCGGCCAAGGCCCGCGGCCACCAGGACCCCTGGAAGGCAACGGGGAGAGGTGAGGGGGGGTCCTGGTGATCCCGGGGTGGGGGGGATCCGAGGGGATCCGTGTGTCTTACATGTTCATGGTGGGCATGCCAGGGCCGGCCAGCGAGCTGGGGGGGGGCCGCATCCCGCTGCCGTAGGTCTGCAGGGAGAGCTGGGGGTGAGTGTGGACATCCCTGTGCCTGCCCCCCCTCCGCATTCCAGTCCCTATCCCTGTTCCCATCCCCATCCCTATCACCTGGCTCCCAACCCCATCCCGACCCCTGTATCCCTGTCCCTATCCCCATCCCTGCGCCCTCACCTGGGGGGCCATGCCGGCCATGCCTCGGGGGGGGTTCATGCGCTGCATCGGGCCCCCCATGCCGGGATGCCCTGTGCAAAGGGAGGGGGTGGAGGAGGAGGAGCCGTGAGACCCCCACTGCCCCCCCCCATCGACCTGGGGGTGCGGGGGGGGGGGCACACACGGACCCCCCCGACTCACCCTGTGACCGCACCGCCGGGTCCATGGCATTGGGCAGCAGCGGCTGCGAGCCCGGGACACCCACCGGGGGCTGCGGGGGGGGGACAGCGCATGAGGAGCTGCAGGACCCCCCCCATCAGGGTCTGCACCCACTGTAGCGGGGGGGCGGCCATTGGGGGGGGGGTCCATCCCTGAGCACCTCACCTGGTTCGGCATCCGGAGCGGGGGCCGGGGGCCGCCGGGGTAGCGGGGGGACATGAAGGGCTGCAAGAGATGGAGCAGGGATGGGGTGAGCTGGGGCTGGGGGGGGCAGCATCACCCTGTGCGGGGGGGGCCGGGGGGGGGCCGGGGCTCTCCTGCAGGCGCTGGGGGGGGGGCCCAGCCTTACCTGGCTGTGCGGCCCCAGCAGGGGGGCCCCGGGGTTGTGGGGCGGAGGCTGAGAGCCCGCGGGTCCCTTCAAGAGAAACAGAATATGGTTATGGGCGGGGGGGGCACCCCGGTGGGGGGCATGGGGGGGGCACGGGACATGGGGCTGGCCCCAGGAGGGGGCAGCAGTGGGGCGGGGGGGGCCCGGCTCATGTAAACCCCCCGGCTGCACGCACACGCTAAGGGCACGCATACACATAGGTACACAGACACTAAGGACACGCACATGCTAAGAGCATGCACACGCTACGGACATGTGCACTGAGGTCATGTACACGATAAGGACATGTACACGCTAAGGACACACACTGAGGACACGCACATGCTAACAGCACGCACACACTAAGGACATGTACACTGAGGTCATGCACACGCTAAAGATGTGCACACTAAGGATACGCACACTGAAGGCACGCACACCCTAAGGACATACACACAATAAGGATATGTACACGGTAAGGACATGTACATGGTAAGGACATATACACCCTAAGAACATACACATGCTAAGAATATACACATGCTAAGGACAGATACATGCTAAGGACATACACATGCTAAGGATATGTACATGCTAAGGACATACACACACTAAGGATATGTACATGCTAAGGACATACACACACTAAGAACATGTACACACCAAGGACATACACATGCTAAGGACATACACACACTAAGGACATGTACATGGTAAGGACATATACACACTAAGGACATGTACACACCAAGGACATACACATGCTAAGGACATACACACACTAAGGACATGTACATGGTAAGGACATATACACACTAAGGACATGTACACACCAAGGACATACACATGCTAAGGACACACACACACTAAGGACATGTACATGCTAAGGACATACACACACTGAGGACATGTACACACCAAGGACATACACACACTAAGGACATACACACACTAAGGACATACACACGCTAAGGACATACACACACTAAGGACATACACACGCTAAGGACATACACACACTAAGGACATACACACACTAAGGACATGCATGCTAAGGACACGCACACTGAGGGCACGCACACGTGTGCGCTCGCAGCAGCACACACACACAGGCGGTACCTGGAAGAAGGCGGGGGGCATGGGCCCCCCCGGGATGCCGTCACCGGGGGGCAGATTCCCCATCACCGGGCTGGGAGCCGCCGCCGCACTCTGCGGGGAAAGGGGGGGTCAGCACCGGGGGGGGGGGTTCAGCACCGATGCGGATGTGCCAAGGGAGACCCCATCCTGCTCCCCCCGAGCCAAGGGGGGGACCCCATCCCGGGGCGGGGGGCGCGGGCCCCCCTCTGCTGCCGGCCCCATCCGAGGGGAGCAGTGCAGGGAAGGAATGCGCCGTTTTCCGGCTCGGCCCCTCCACAACTGGTTTCAATTTGTAGGGAAGGAGGAGAAAGGGGGGGGGGAACTGACCTGGAGCTGCCCCCTCCACCCGGGGGGCCCCATGGCTGCCCCCAGCCCTGCAGGGACATGGGGGGGGGTCTTGGATGTGTTTGGAGACGGAGGCATCACCCACCAATGGGTGATGGGGTTGGGGCACTCATGGGTGCTGCTGGTGTGGAAACGGTGATGGTGAGGGCGAGACCCCAGGGGGTCCCGTGCGGGGCACATGGGTCATGCTATGTACATGAGTCACACATGGGACACGCACCGTACCAGGCACATGGGTGACAGTGCATGCCCAGGTGTCCTTGCCCCAAGGTGAGCACCCTGGGTTTGGAGGTTGGGGGGGCGGCAGCTTCATCTTCCAGCTGCAGGATGCGGCCCCAAGGTCCCCAGCCCCAGGGATCATTTGCAAGACAACGGGAGCCCCCCACATCCCAGGAATTTCATCCAGGTCCCATCCCAGAGCCCCCGAATGGTCCCATCATGGAGCCCATCCTGGAACCACCACAGAGCCATCCCGGAGCTCCCCATGGTGCCAACACCAGCTCCATCACTGCGCCCAACACAGAGCCACCACAGCACCCACCATGGTCCCACCACAGCACCCACCATGGAGCACACCACGGTCCCACCATAGCACCACCATAGCGCCCATCATGGTCCCACCATAGAACCCACCATGGTCCCACCACAGCACCCACCATGGTCCCACCACAGTGCCTACCATGGAGCACACCACGGTTCCACCATAGCACCCATCATGGTCGCACCATAGAACCCACCATGGCCCCACCACAGTGCCCATAATGGAGCCATTGCAATGCCCACCCTGGTACAGCACAGGGGACAGGTCCCAGGACCCAGTGGGTCCATCCCCATCACCCGGGGGGTGCCAGGAGGGGCGAAGGGTGGGATGGCAGCAGCATCACCCCATGGCTGTATCCATGTCCAGCATCACCCCATGGCCATGGGGCCAGGGCAGCACTGCTGCAGGGGGGCCAGGCAGCCTTTGCCTGGGGGCAAGCACAATCCCCGTCCCCACCCTGGGGACAGAGACAAGGCAAAGCCCCCCCCCCATCCCACAGTGCAGCCACCGCTGCCCCCCAGCTCCATCCCCACAGAGGGGACAGTGCTGCCCCCCCCACGGCAGGGACTGAATTGACCCCCCCATCACTCAGTGATGCAAAGCAGAGTTGCCATGGCAACAGGTTGGGGAGTTTTGGCTCCTCCCTGCAGGCTCAAGGTCAGGAGGGAGAAAGTGGGGGGGACACACACAATGGGGGGTGCAGGCTGGGGGGGGCTCCCCACACCGATGCACCCCAGGGTACCCCAGTCCCCAGCGTGGGGCTGGCTGCTGCCACCATTTGTCCCCACTGACAGCCCCCCAAGTGATGGGGGTCCCCATCCCCACGGTGCTCACGAGGAGGGAGGGGGTCCCACGTCCCCTGGGGGGAACCGCTGAGCAGCACCCATGAGGGGTGAGGTGAGGGGCTCCATAGCAGGACCCCCATTTCACCCCATGGGTACCGGTTTCACTGCAGTGGGGACCCCAGGATGCGGGTTCATGGCGTGGTGGTGCAGCAGGGGGGTGTTCAGGGGGGGCTCCCCCCCCATGGGTCCCCAGCGCTGCCTGCCAGGCAGCAGTGCCATGGCAACGCTGCCTGACCCGCGCCGGGTCCCCGGCGTCACTGCACCGACAGCCTCATTAATTCCAGCATGGAAATCAGCGCTGCACAGCGCTGGGGGGGGGGGGGGGGGGGGGGGCTGCTGCAGCTCCCCCCCCCCCCGTGCTGCTGCAGCCACACGCAGTGCCCACATGCACCAACGGGCACCCCCAGTGCAGCGATGGGTGCTGCTGGGGGCGCTGAGCACCCGGGGAGGGGGGGGGCAGCTCCAGCCCCTCTCCAGGGGGATGGGGAGAGGGTTGAGGCAATGTGTGCCCTGTGGTGTCCTGAATCCCAAAGCGCCACGGACCCCACAGCATCCTGCATCCCACAGCACCACGGGTACCATGGCATCCTGCAACCCCCAGCACCCCCTACTGCACAGCACCATGTATCCCACACAGAATGGCACCGCCTGTCCTGCAGTATCCTGCATCCCACAGCATCCTGCATCCCACGGCCTTCTTCATCCCACGGCATCCTGCATGCCACAGCATCACGTATCCCACAGCACCCCACAGCATTCCTGCTGCAACATGAGCCCCACAGCATCCTGCATCCCACAGTGCCATGGACCCCACAGCATCCTGCATCCCGCAGTGCCATGGACCCTACAGCATCCTGCATCCCACAGCACCAGGATGCCCCAGCATCCTGCATCCCAGAGTGCCACAGACCCCACAGCTTCCTGCATCCCACAGTGTCATGGACCCCACAGCATCCCGTATCCCACAGCACCACAGATCCCACAGCATCCCACATCCCACACCCCAGGACCATGCTTCAGCCCCATCCCAGGGCACTGTGCCCCCTACAGCCAGTCCCCAGGACCCAGTTCTCCTACTGCCACCCCTGGCAGGGGGGTGTCCAACTGAACCCCAGGACCACACTGGTCCTGGTGCACTGGGTGAGGTGGGGGAGGACACCCCAACCCCTCCGGGGTGCCTCCAGTTGGGAAGCAGGAACCCGTTACAGGATGCGGTCCACGGGATAGGGCTGAATCCAGGGGGGGCTGAGCCAGGCCCCCAGGGATTAACACCCCCCCGCATCCCCCTGCAAATAGGTCAGCGGGCTGGGGCCGGGTGTTAACCCCCGGTGTGCTGGGCCCGGGGGTGTCGCAGTGGGCACAGACCCCCCCAGCCCACGGTACTCACGTAGTCATGGAAGGCTTTGGCCTCGCTGGAGTGCTCACAGGTCTCCCTGCGGTCGGGAGCAGCGCAGTACAGGTCCCAGAACACACTGGAGTGAAGGGGGGGGACACAACGGGTCAGAGCCCCCCCAGGATGACCCTGTGTGTGTCCCCATATCCGTGTCCCCCCCCCCCCAGTGCGTTGGGGCCTCCCAGCTCCGCCGCTGCCTCCTGTTTTCCCTGGTAACGGTCGCTAGGGCCAGAGCCCAAATTCCTGGGACTTTACATCAGGCTGCAGCATCCCGGGGCGGGATGGGGGGGTCCCACTGCCTGCGCCCCCACCCGGCTGCTGCGCTGGGTATAGGGCAGCACTGGGGGAGGGGGTGTGCCCCCCCCACAGCGCTGTTCCTGGGTGCCCCCCACGTTTGGAGGTGCCGGCAGTGGGAGGGTTAATGGCCAGGAAGGCGCTGTGCCCCCCCCATAAATCACTTACTGGCAATGGCCAAACGTGAGGGTGACGATGACACGGCCACATCCTGCACCCCACTGAGCCCCCACAGCACGATGGGCTCCTCGCCCCCCCCCCCCAGCATCCCCATCAGCCCCTATCCCCGGGGTGATCTCCTGCAGCCCCCCCCCGGGTGCGGGGTTCAGCCCCAGACCAGGAGCCCCCTCCCGCCCAATGCCTGGTGCCAAATTGGATCCATCTGGAAGGGCTGGGAGGGGGGGTGGGATGTGAAGGGCGAGGGGGGGGGCCCAAATCACTGATGGGAAAAGCAGAGCGGCAGGTTTATGGGGTACGAGGTGATGTGGTGGCAGCGGGGGGGGCGGAGCAGCCCCCAGCTCAGCCCCATGGGAAGGGGAGGGGGGGTCCAGCCCCAACTCACCACCACCAGGAGTGCAGGAAGCCGGGGGGCTCTCCCAATGTGATGTTCTTCTCCCATCGGATCTGTGGGGAGGGATGCGGGGTCAGGCTTGGCCTCGGCAAGCCTGACACCGCGGGGATGGGCACAGGGCCCCAATCCCATGGGATGGAGGGGTTTGTGTGGGGCCCCCCCCCCCCATCTCTTACCTCCGACAGGAAGGTCTGGGCTGATTTCTGGGCCCCCACGTGCAGCAGGTACTCATACACGTACAGCGCCAGCCTGCGGGGACAGGGACACGGGGGTCAGGGACCGGCCACCCCCAAGGACAACAGCCCCATGGCCGGGGGGGACCCCGGCAGCCGCGGACCCCGAGGGCGCGGACACGGAGCCCCGGGGCTGCTCAGGATGGAGCGGGAGCGATGTCAGCTCCCTGCGAGGGACGCGGTGACCCCGGGTCCCACACGGCCCCATCACCCGGTGGCCACCCCGGTTCCCGTCGCTGGGAATGACTCAGGGCCGGTCCCGCGTCCAACGGGACAACCGCCACCGCGGGGGTCCCCGGGCAGGGGCCGCTCCATCACCCGCGGCAGCGAGGAACGGGCGCCGCGGGGCACAGAGCGCGGAGCAGCGCCCCCGCTGCGGGGCTCAGCGGGTCCCGGTGCCCGGGGAAGGGACGGGGGAGGGGGGGGGGGGGCGCACCCCGGTTCCCACTGCCCCCCGGGTCACACCGCGGCTCCCGGTGCTCGGCTCAGCCCCGACGGCTGCCGGTGCTCCCCGGCGGGGCGGGGCCGCGGGGGTCCGCCCGCCCCCCGGCCCCCCCCCCATCCCCATCCCCATCCCCTCCGTGCCCGTTCCCCCGGCGGCCGCCCCGGCAAAAGTTGCGCGGCCGCGGCCCGGGGCCGCACTCACTTCTCGCGGGCCTGTCCGTCCGAGGGCACGCCGGAGCCCTTCCCCTTCCCGTACATGCTGCGGCGGCGGCGCGGCCCCGGCTGTCAGCGGCCCCGGCCCCGGCCCCGCTCCCGGGCCCCCCCCGCCGCCATCCCGGCCCCGGCCCCGGCCCCGGCGGCTCCGGCCGCGCGCCCGCGGGGGAGCTTGAAACCGCCGCGCCGCCTCCCCCCGCGCGGCTGTTCCAGCAACGCCGCCCGCGCCCGCCGCTCTTAAAAGGGCGATAGCGGGGATGGGGAAGGGCGGTGGGGACCGACATGGGGTGTTGAGGGGGGGGAGGACGGGGGGTGAGGGATGCGACTGGGTGGGCACAGGCACAGGGGGCGCGAGGGGGGGGGGTGGGCACGGAGGGACACGGAGGGAGGGGGTGGGCATGGGGATGGTGGATGGGGGGGGACGCGGACACGAGGGGTGGGACACGGAAGGGAGGCGGGGGCACACGGACACGGCGGGGGGGGGTACGGACGCGGTGTTCCCCAAGGACACGGACACGAGGGGGTGGATACGAGAGGGGCGCGGATCCCGGGGGTGGAGAGGGACGCGGTGGTAATGGAGGGACACGGACACGAGGGGGGGACATGGACACGGTGAACGCAGACGGACGAGGATGTGAGAGGGGACTTGGGCGTGGGGGGGATGGACACAGACGCAGAGGGCTTTAGGAGTGCGGGACGCTGAGTGGGAGGCACAGGGGGATGCGGACATGGGGAGCACCGGGATGCGGTCATGGACACAAACCATGCACGGAGTCACCCAGCCCTGGGGTCCCTTTGCAACGGACCCACAATGGACCCCAAGCAGAGCCCCCCCCAGGTGCCAGCACCCCGGGAGGGACGGATCCTACCTGAGCCCCTACATGACTTACCCCAACACATCATTGAGACCCTGACATCACCCCTAAACCCGCTTCACTGAGCCGGCGACCGTGCACGTGTGCACATAGGTACCTGGGAGCGTGTTCGGCACCCAGCACATGGGCGCTGACATGTATGTCCGTGCAGCAGCACATGCATGTGTGTGTCCGTGTGTCCCCACACGTGTGGCCGGGGAGGTGTTGGAGCCAGGGCACACGGTACTGACAGGCGGGGCCATTGGGGTGCTCAGCACCCAGCAACACCCCCCCCCCAAGCCCTGAGACAGTCCCCAGGTCCGGCTGCATCCTGTCACAGGATGGGACCCGCCTGTTCCTCTTCTATGCCCCGTGGAGGAGCGGCCGGAGCGCAGGCGAGTTGGGTGCTGGGGCTGGGGACACACACACCACCCATTGGGACCCCCGGGTGCTGCCCTGCCCGGGCAGAGCGGAAGAGGGGTGGGTGCCAAACTGGGCTGTACTGGTTTGTACTGGGAGGGCTAACGGGCCGGCACAGTGGGAATTGGGGTCTTGCTGACCCCTCGTTTCCCCCCCCCAGGTACCTGGAGGGGCCATGGGGCACCCTATGGCCTCCTTAGTGTTGCTGCTGCTGTGTTCCACGTGCCCCCTGTCCCCTGTGTCCCCCACGGCCCCCGCATCCCCCTGCTTCACCGTGCTGCCGGACGCCCCCCCTGACCTGAATCTGACCCACACCATCTCTCACTGCGCCGAGCTGGACTGGGGCCGCTTCCAGCGCCAGCAGCGGCTGTGGCTGAGCCACAACGGCATCGAAGCCCTGAGCCCCTCGTCCCGCGTCCAGCCGGCGCTGGAGGAGCTGGACTTGTCCCACAACGCGCTGCGGGAGCTGCCCAGCCCGTTCCTGAGCCAGGCGCGGGGCTTGCGGAAGCTGCTGCTGCGGCACAACCGCCTGCGGGATCTGCCCGACGGCTTCTTCGCCAACAGCACGGCCCTGGAGAGTCTGTGGCTGGACGGGAACCCCCTTCGCGCCGTGCCCCGCTCCGCCTTCCAGCCCCGGCTGCTCTTCCTGGCCGTGCCGTGCCGCTGCGATGTGGTGGGCAGCGTCCTGGGGCCCTGCGCCTGCTCCCCCGCCGCCTGCCGCTGCCATTGCCTCGACCCCCAGAGCCGCCGCTTCAACGTCTCCCACTTCCACGGCTCCGAGTGCCGCGGCCGCGGGGCGCTGGCGGCGGGGGCGGCCGCAGCCGCTGCTCTCTTGGCCCTGGCGCTGGCGGCGGCCGCCGTGGTTTGGTACCGGAGGAGAGCGACGGCCGCCGGCTTCGGGGGGGGAAAGCGGGACCCGGCGGCGGCGCCCCCGCAGCCCCGGTACGTCAGCGCGGCCAACGGCACCGGGGGCACCGATGGCACCGCCGATGGCACCGCCGATGGCACCGCGCCGGACTATGAGAACGTGTTCGTGAGCCCCTGCAGAGCCACAGCCGCCGCGCGGGGATGGACACCGGGGTGGCAGCGGCACAGGTGAGGTTCTGGAACCGGCGCTGGCAGCTCCAGGCATGTCCCATCCCTTCCTGTGCTGTGCTGTGCTGTACCATGCCCTGTAATCCCATGCCGTGACAACCCATCCCATGCCACGCTGTGCCATCTCACCCTGTCCAGTCCATTCCCATCCGTCCTGTCTCATCCCATCCCACGCCATGCTACGCCGTGCCGTGCCACCCCATCCCAACCTGTCCCATTCCACCTTACCCCACATATCCCATCCCCGCGGCTCCCATGCCATGGCGGGGGCAGTGGGTGCCACCTCCGTGTCCCAGCCCACAGGTCCCGGTGAGTGCCGAGTGTTCCCTGCGGAGCGAGGACATTGGGGATCAGCCCATCTATGCCAACACACAGAGCCTCTGCCAGGACAGCATCTACATCACCCCTGACCAGTGATGCTCCTGTGGTGACCCCAGCACAGAGGGGACGGGGATGGGCGCTCCCCATGGATGTGGGCTCCATGGGTCCTGCTATGGCAGAGACAGGGACATGCACATTCTCCGCTCGCATCCTGCCACGGACACTTCTCTCAGGGGGGTTATTTTAATACACTCCCCGGCCCCCTCCTTCAACCCCCGTCCCTTTCAGTAGCTGAGGGCTGAGGGACGGTACTTCCTCTGACCGCAGGGACACAGCACCCATAGGCAGCAGCGTTCCGGAGCTGGGGACGTGTGGGGGCCCCCGGGATGACCGCAGCAGCGCACAGTTCCTGTTCCTCTTTCAGCTGCCAATGGGGTGCACGTGCACTTGCTTGGGGACATCTGGACACTGGGGCCAACCCCACCGTTGCCTTCACCACCCCTTTCCCTGCTGAAGCTGCTCATTTGGGGAGCAGCAAAAGCCTCTTTTGGGGCGCTTCTGCGGGATTCCTGGTTCTGCCCCCCGAGGGGATCGGCATCCTGGGACACGGGCTTGTCTGGGTGTCCTCCCCCTCCATGGGTCCCCTGAGCTCCAGCCCTGGCGATGCTCCACTGGGCCCCATTAAATGGTTTAATCAGCTTAAATGACCTGGTCTGCTGGGAGCCCTGGGCAGGGACAGTGGTACCTGGGTACTGTTCCCATCAGGATCCATCCCTTTGCTATTCCGGCGTAAGGGACGTTGGCGACAGAGGGGTGGCTCTAAACATGAGGTTGGAGGTCCCAGAGCCCATGTCCCCAGAGCAGAGGTCACTGAAGTCCAGCTCCCTCAAGTCCACCTCTCCAGAGTGGATGTTCCCAACCCCATGTCCCTCAGGTCCCACTCCCCAGACTCAAGGTCCCCATCCTCCCTGTTCCTCAAGCCCAGGATCCCTACCAGGAGCTGCCAAGGGTCTGAGCAGCCCAGGACACCCCTGGGATGTGCTGGGAGCGGGGGAAGGACCAAGAGAAACCGGGACCAGCACCCATTGAGGTGCATTGAGTCCCTTGAGGGTGCCACGTGGTGGCAGAGCCTGGGGGAGCCGTGATCTCCCCCCATCCCAATGTGGTCCCACAGCAGAAGGTACCTGGAAAGGGGCAGTGGCCGCATCCTGGCCCAATGTCCTGCCCGGGGGGGGGGGGGGTCAAGGCTGTGCCCAGCACCTACCTCAAGGCCACAAACAACTCAAAGGTCTCTGGGAGCAGGGCCAGGGCATTACTCACCCACCAGGGCAGGGTGGGATGGGCTGAGCTGGCACCACTCGTCCAAAGGGATCTACCAGCAAATCCATGTGGAGTCAGCTCCTGGCTGGTACTCAGGGAGGGGGTGAGTGAAGAGCTGAAGGTGACCCACTGCAGTGGTGGGCGGGGGGGCAGGAGCAGTAGCCAGGATCCCTGTTCCCATTTCTTTATTCATTCCCATCATTCTGGTTTATAGAAATATATAAAATAGAAAATACACCAAAAACCCCACCTTTTCCCCAGAAAGGTGCTTTGCTATAAAATACAATAAGTTAGCAATAAATAAGAGGGTTGTATAAATAAGTCTCTAAGCAGAGAAGAGATGATGCTCAGACAAGAGGTGGGCTGTGGCCACCCAGGACAGACCCACCTTGGCCTGGTTTGGGTTCTCTTGGGTGGGAAGGATCCATCTCCCAAATAAAATGTGCTTTAAATAAGGAACAAGAAGTGGGAATAATGTGACCTGTGGAGGGGGGGGCCACAATCAGGGCCCCTGCGGGTGAGCTGGATGCTGGAGCCGATGCCAGCACGGAGGCATTTCATGCCATGGGGTCTGGGTTTGGGGATGCTGGAGCTGCCAGGAGCCTCTGCCCAGTGGCGGCAGGGCACGGTGTGAGCTGGAGGCGATGCCATCAGGCACAGTGGCACTTGGTGACCAGCATGTCCTCGAAGAGCGTGGAGACCAGCCTGCCCTCGCTGTTGTAGTGCATCAGCACCATGGGGTCATATCCGGCTGGGACGCAGCAGGGCGGGGGGGTGGCTTTGGAGAGGGAGTGCATGCGGGCTTTGATCTGGGCGTGCATGCTGGCCGGCTTGTAGTTGTGGGGACAGGACCCTTCGCAGAACCTCATGTAGTAGCTGTTGGGGGCGATGATCCAGTCCGACCACCCGATGTCCTGGAAGGAAACCTTGAGCGACTTCAGGCAGCACTTCCCATCGCTCTTCCCGCATTCCTCCTCCAAGCCCCGGGCTCTCCGGGCCCCCCGGCCCCCGGCTTCGTGGGTTTCCACCTCCAGCACCAGCGTCTCCGAGGAGGAGGAGGAGTGCAGCAAGGCTGAGACGTCAGCGGTGAAGAGCAGCTCCAGGCGCAGGGTGTCCTCGGGACCCGCAGCCCAGGGCTGAACGGCCGCCGTCAGGTCCAGGCTTGGAGCATCCCGGTCCAGCTCTTGGCTCTGCAGGAGCTGGGGGGTCCCCTGAGCCCCCACCACGCTGTAGATGCTGACGCGGGGGGGCACCGAGGAGTGGAGCGGGGTCATCCCGGGGGATCCCGGCTTGAAGAGCTTCAGCTCCGCCTGCACCACCCGGAGCTGCCGGTGGAAAGCCTCGGTGCGGGAGAGCAGGAGGTGGTAGCGGTACGGGCCGGCGGCGGCCCCGTATCCCGGCGGGTCCCGGCGCCCCCGGGGCAGGTCCGGCCGGCGCAGCACTGCGGGGACAGCTGATGTAAGAGGCAGCAATCCTCCCCGGCAGCTCGTGACCGGCTCCTGTCCGGCGGCCAAACCACCCCCGCCACGTTATCACCCAGATCCCGAGGGATGCTGAGGCCACGGGGGGTCAGCACCATCCTCAGAGCACCCGCACCCACCACCCCCGGGGGGGGGGGGGGCCCATTGAGGGACAGCAGTTGGTGCCCCGGGAACCACTGGGGTGGCCCACACCCCCTTCCCCCCCCCCAGTCACACGGCAGGAGCAGAGTATTTCCCTACATGCCCCCAGATCCAGATGAAAGCTCAGACCCCGCTCCGAGCACCCAAAGCTGCTGCTTTCACCCCAAAACTGCCCATGTTGTGTGGTTTGAAGCGGAACAGCTCCAACAGTGGCTCCGCCCCAGTGCCAGGACGAGGAACGCAGCAGGGATAAGGATGGGCACTGCCACCACTGTTCATGCCCGGTCATGTCCCGGCACACACCGATGTGCCTGAGCAGGGACGCGTTGGGAGACACACACACGTGTGTGTGCGTGGGGTGGGAATGGGGGTCACGGATGCACATGGAGTCACAGCATCACTTACATGTGGGGGTCAGGCGATGCAGATGCCTGGTCCTGGGCACGGCTCCTTCCTCCTCCTCCCGGCTCCGGTTCTGCATCAGCTCATCCACCGTGTGCTGGTAGAGCTGCTGCGCCCTCCGGATGCTCTCCTGGTCCAGCTGGTGCCGGATCACGGGGGGTGCCGGCATTCCCAACCGTGCCAGGATCCCCTTTTTGATGGCTTCCAGCTGGATCTTGTCCCCATCCCACGTGTGGGGCCTCAGCTCCACACCAGTGATGAGCAGCAGGAGCTGGAGGCAGGTGAGGGCAGCCTCGACATCCCGCAGCGCCTTCAGCATCGTGCAATTCCCAGCAGGAATTAGCTGCAAAATCCTCTCGCGCAAAGGCTTGGACGTGCAGCTCCCGGAGATGCTGCCCCGGGAATGAATGAAGTGGACCTGACCTGGCTTTATAGGAGCCGAACTTTGCCCGCCCTCCGGGTGACGCCGAAGGAAACACCCAGCAGGAATCTCTCCTTTCCGCCTGGGAATCTGCATGGGATGCACTGGTGGTGCTGGAGCCGGGTGATGTGCGAGGCGGCTGCTCTGCAGCTGTGGAGATGAATAAGTGTCAGCCTTTTCCTCAGACACAAACAGTTCCCTTCCACCGCTTGGTTTTCCCCATGGATCACTGCGCCAGCTCATGGCTGGGGGGATCTGGCACCTCTCCTGCCCCATTGGTGAATGACAAGTGTCCGTAGGCGACATCCGATGGCCCCAGAGGGGTGCAGGGGGTGATGGAGGGGATGATGCGTAGGCAGCCGCCGCTTCTCCATCCCTGCATCCCAGGCTGCCTTCTCCATCCTGCTGGTCCCCTCTGGCACATGGATCCCCGTTACGGTGTGGCGCTGAGCCCGGCACACAGCCCATTCCCTAGAACCCCTCCGGAGCAGGGAAGCAGCACCCGGCTCCCGCCGGCGCACGCACGGAGGGAGCGGATCGGTTGGACCTTGTCCTCCCAAAGTGGCTGATGACACCACAGCCCGGCTTGCAGCAGCGGCTCCTCCACGCTGAGGGATGGCTCTGCCCCGCGTCCAGGCCCTCCTGAAGCAACCATGGCTGGTGTTACGTCATCCCTGGGCATGTCGGGGTGGTTGGGATGGAGCCGGGCACGCCGGGATGGCCTGGATCCAGCGGGAAGCACCGCACCAGGCTGGTGAAGGGAAAACTCACGATGGGAATAACCCCTGAGGCCGGGACCAGCCGCCTCTTCCCTTCTTCTGAGGGATGCTTTGACCACAGGACAGGAGCAGAGGGTGATAACCCCCTGGTTAGAGAAGGCAAAGGACAGGGTCCCCCCAGCGCCAGCTAGGGCAGGCGAGGTCATTCCCAAAATATCCTGAAGCAAAGCCAAGCGGCCAGTCCATAGCATGGGAGGAACGTGCCTCCAGTGATCCCATGACTTGTGGCCGTTGATCCTCTGCTTCCCTTTGGAGCCGGCTCCAGCCTCGCTCCTGCCTTTCCATCCTCCCTTGGATGAGCCCCCCCAGAGCATCTTTGCATGGGGAGCCGGTCCAGGGGCCGGCTCCTCAGTGAGTGCTTCATTCCAGACCTCAGGGCATCCCCGTGTGTCCCAAGGAGTTCCTGTGTGTTAGGGAGCTCAAACCCCGCTACGATCCCTTCTCCTGGGGTGATTGCAACGCTCCAGCTCCTCAATTCAAGGAGGGAGGGAGAAGAGCCATCACTGCGGGAGGACCACAGACCTCTGGGTAACAAGCACAGCAGAACAGCACCATGAACATCCCCATGTCCCGGGGGGCACCAGCCTGGCCACCAGCACCCTCCACCATCAGCAGGTGCTAAATACACTCCTCCAAAGCCAAAGTGGAGCCGTGCAGCAGGAAGAGGCCCTGACCCAGCAGCAACCCCCATTGCCTGACGCTTGAGCAAGACCGGAGGTCCTGCAGTTCTGCTTTGGCAGCGGGCGCTGGTGCTCTGCGTGGTACCGGCTCCATCCACAGGGAATGCAGAGCCTTGCGCGTGGGGAGCATCCGCGTGTGCCGAAGCCGGATGTTTCCTCCCCAAAGGCACCAGGGGTGGAAGCTGGAGATTTACAGCCCAGCAAGAGCCATAAAAGCCGTGGTTTAAGAGCAGGGCTCGTGGGTGCCGTTGTGAAACGTCCCAGCGTGTCCTCACCATCAGCCTGCACGATGCGATTGCACAGCGCAGCTCCGTGCGTAAGCAGCTTCCCACGTTTCCTCCGGTCCTTCCCGGGCCACCAGCAGCAGAAGGTCAGGTTTATCCGACGCCTCTTCCCAGTGGGATGCAGGGTCCTCCCTGGTTAATGCGTCCGATGCCCATCCCTCAGCAAGGTACTGAGCAGTGCCTACCCCCGGGATTAATAGGAGCGTTCGGCCATGGGATTGCGGGGGGCCGGGGACTCCCGGCCCTTGGAGAGGCCAACACAGGGGCTGAGGGTGAGGAGGAGCTGATGCCCTGGTGCTGCTGCCCCTTCACATGCGGTGAGCACGGGAGAAACTGGGAGTTCCGGTGATTGAAGCATCACAGTCATGGAATGGTTTGGGCTGGAAAGGACCTTCAGGTCCTCCGGTTCCAACCCCCTGCCATGGGCAGGGACACCTCAGACTACACCGTGAGGAGTCAGTGGTCGCAAAGGCTGCTTAGAAAGGACAGGCAAAGCTCCGAGCGTGAGCTGCTGAGTCTGGAAAGATGGGAATCACCTTCTCCCCTTCCCTCCATCTCCAGACAAGAGGAGGTGGGGACCCGCAGCCACCTCAGCTCCAGCTGAGCCAGCACCGGGGGAAGAAGCCATGCTGGAAATGCTGACATTGAATGCCAAAAGCAACAAGAACACCACGGACGTGAGTCACTTCCCATCAAACACAGCCCAGCCACAGCCCTGAGCTTGAACCAGCTGGGGCAGGGCTGGGGCAGCTCCTGCCCTAAAGCGCTGCCCTCCAGGGTTAGGCCTATCCGTTCCTTGAGGATGCTGAGCAAATGGCTCCTGAGAGCCAAAAAAAAGAGACCGAGCCCCCCAGGAACAGGCATTCATCAGCCCTGGGACGGCCAGAGCAAGGTTACAGCATCCCAGCATCCCCAGCATCCCGCTCTCGGGCACATGGCATTGGACCCGATGCTCCCTATGACCTACGGGACCTTCTGTGATGCCTGGAAACCACTTGGATTGAGCAGGTTGGATGCTGGAGAGGGGATGTTTCCTGCTGCAAGAGAGGCAGATGATGCTTTCCCATAGTGTGGTTTTCAGCTGAGGGCTAAGAAGGGAAGAGCAGCATGGCTTCCCCTATTGCTGCCACCAACAGCAGCGCTTAGGGCTTGGTCTTTAGGGAAGTTGGTGGCTGGAAGCCGCTTCAGCCCTTGCAGAAGCAATTCCAGGTGAGAAACCCCTTGGTTTTGAAGGGGAAGGATCTCCGAGGTTCCATCAGTCACATCAGGGACAAGGTTTGCTCCATCCCATCTCATCTCAGGTCTGGGAACGGGCGCAGAGGGATGGGAGATGAAGGCATGCCGTGTTTTCCCAGCGCTGGCAGCTGGCACAGGTGAACTGGCCAAGTGGAAGTTGTCCTGACCTTTCGACGTTTCTAAGCACAAACAAACAGGCTGGGTCAGGTGAGCAAGCGGCAGCTTTTGCCCCAGAAAAGGCACATTTCTATTTCCCTTGCTGCAAGTTTACAGAATCTGCCAAAAATGAGACTTCGGCTCTACTTGGACAAGGACGTTTTGGCTTTGATTGCACCCGTGGTCAAGGATTAACCTGAATCCCCAGCCCTCGGCCTGGGCACTGCGGGATTCGCTCCCATCCAACCACCGAGAATGGAATCGGTGCTGGAGATCCTCACCCGCCGCCCCAAACCCCTTCCCCACAGTGATGCTCCATCAGGATGAAGCTCTCCATTCGCAATGAGCATCTTTCCTGGAATGGGCTCCCTGGAGAGGTGGATCCACAGGGAGGGGATGTCCTCTGGCTCGGATGCCTCACAGCTTGAAATGGGATTTCCCATGGTGAAGGGCCTTGAGAGCATCATCTGCACGAGCAGCAGGCAACTGGGTTATGGAGGGCTATGGAGTAACAGCTTTAACACGAAGCTGCTCCATGGTGTGAGCCTCTTTCTGTTTGATGGGGGATGCATCTCGCCCCTCAGTGCGCTGGAACAGCCCTTCCTCTCCATCCAGGAGGTGTCCTCAGGCCAAGGCTTTCAGGAGCATCATTCTTCCTCAGGATGGTGGTGCTGAGCCCAGGAGCAAAGCACAGGGAAGCAGCAGAGCAAAAGGCACAGCTCTAAGCAGGGCCGTGCCTTTGTGCAGGCTCTGAGTGGCCCTCAGGAGGGACCCTGCTGAGCTCTAAATCCTTCCAGCAAAAAGCAGGTTGGGAAACAGATGAAGGGAATCAAACCCAACCCTGGACTCATCCAAGGAAAGCCTCGGGAGATGCTACAAGCAAAGGACAACCCAGAAAGCTCCTCAAAACTGCAGGAGTTTAAGAGTCCGGATGGCTTCTTTAAGCGCGAGGCAGTTTTGCGGGAGGCAGAACGGGAGCATTGGGAACCGCTGCGGCTCGAGTGAGCGCCGACAGAAAGGATGGATTTCTCTGTGATCCCGGCAGAGGTAAGTGGTGAACATCAGGGTCCAGAGAATCATGGAACCACACGAATCCCAGCTCCTCCAGCTCCAACCCCTGCCATGGGGACACCTTCCACCGGAGCAGGGTGCTCCAAGCCACATCCAACCTGGCCTTGAGCACTGCAGGGATGGGGCAGCCACAGCTTCTCTGGGCACCCTGTGCCAGCGCCTCAGCACCCTCACAGGGAACAGCTTCTGCCCAAGAGCTCATCTCAGTCTCCCCTCTGGCAGTTAAAGCCATTCCCCTGTCCTGTCCCTCCATCCCTTGTCCAAAGCCCCTCTCCAGGTTTCCTGCAGCCCCTTCAGGCACTGGAGCTGCTCTGAGGTCTCCCCTTCAGGAGCCTTCTCTTCTCCAGGCTGCCCCAGCCCAGCTCTCAGCCTGGCTCCAGAGCAGAGCTGCTCCAGCCCTCAGCATCTCCGTGGCCTCCTCTGGCCTCGCTCCTTCAGTTCCACGTCCCTCTTGTGCTGTCGCCCCAGAACCGGATCAGGACTTCAGGGGGGGACAATCCCCCCCCACCAGCAGCAGGGAAAGGGCACCGCAGGAGCCCCAGCGTGAGGAAATCCTCAGCCCCAGCATCACCCCTGGCCCAGGGAGCGCGCAGTGCGAGAGGCAGCGAATCCGGGACCTGCCTGCACCGGGGGCTGCTCGGAGCAGGCAGGAAATTCCAGCCATTCCCCTGCAGCAGCTCCATGGCTCCGCTGGAAGCTCTGGGGAGCCCTTGGGCAGCAGCCGGGGGAAGGGGGGCTCCCAGCGCCTTTGCTCGGGGTCAGCTTTGATTCGCACACGGGTACGGAGGGAGGAGCAGGGGAGGGAGAGGAGATGGGGATCGGGGCAGGCTGGAACAAGGAAGGATGAAGCTCTATGAGTCCACCAAGGGGATCTCCTCCCTGGCGCTCTCTGGATGTGCAGCCAAGCGGGATGCTCTGGGATGAGCTTCCGAGCCAGCGAGCGTCGTTCAGCGGTGTCCCTCTGGAGAGCTGTGGCTGCACAACGACCTCACAGCTCACCCCGCACAGGACATCCCTCTGGAAACCCTGCGGGAAAAGCTGATCAGCAGTAAAGGGAACGCAGATCAGGGGGATTTCATCAGGGCTTGGCTCACGTGGAGCCCGTGTCCTCTCCTTTGAGGGAGATCTCGAGCCCCTTTGGCTCCCATTGCACGCTGTGTGTCAGTGAGGGTGAGGAAAAGCTCCAGCGCTGAAGGCAAAGCTGGAAAACTCAGCAAGATCCCAATGGCAGCTCAGGGAAAACCATTCCCAGGGCTGGGACATCAAAGAAAGGCATTGGAAAAGCAGAGATGCAGAAAGAGCAGCGAAGTTTTCCTCTCTGCTCCCTCCACCAGGCACAAACCACTAAGAACTCGGGGCGGGGGGGGCATGCTCAGCCCTGGCACCACAGCTTTTGGTGCAGGAGCACTGTGTGCGCCCCCCCGGTCCCGTTCCACCTCGGTACGCTCTGAACTTCACCAGGGTCAGGCTTTAGATCTCGGTCTTAACAAAACGCTGCCTCGTAGTTGTGAATAGAGCCTCAAACCTCTGAATCACCACCTCTGGCGCGGTCACCACTCACACCGCAGGACCCGATGCTGTTCCTTCCCCAGTGACGCTCCCCGTCCTCGCATCCCTACAGCATCCGAGCTGAGGAACACCAGGACCACGAGAAGCCGCCAGGATGAAGCTGAAGCCGTTGAAGTGTCGCAGCTCGGGGCTGTCCCGCTCCATCCCTGCGGGGTGAAGCCGAGCACAATCCGGCTGTAGGGCAGCACCATCTGGCGGCACCGGCCCTCCCGCCACCCCAGTTCGCTCCCAGTCAGGACCAGTGGCAACGGGAGCAGGGCAGCAGCCCGACAGCAGCCACGGCAGGAACTCGTGCCCGTCGGGAGCCGAAGCCGGGCTGCGGCACATCCCAACGGGAGCAGGCGCTGCGGCTCACAGCAATGAAGCAGCGCGGCGCGGAGGGAAGATGCTCTTGGAGATGGGGAGAGCTCGGGGTTAACAATCTGCTCCCAAGGGAGGCAGCACCCGGCAGCTTCCAGACCCCTTCCCACAGTCCCCGAGGGAGCTCTGCCTGCAGGAAAAGGAGCGCGGCAGAAGGAATGCGGCTGCACAGTGCCTCACGGCTCCTGGGAAGCCAGGGAGGGAGCTGCAGCCTGCAGGTCAAAGCCGGCTCCAGAATCACAGCAGCTGCTGCTGCAACCTCCATCCATGGGGAGCAGGAGAAGCGCTGCTGCTGCCGTTGAAGCCCATGTGAGAGCAGTGACGGGGGGTGAAGCCGAAACACTTCATCAATTGCCTGGGAGGATTCAGGGTTCATTGGGCAATGCAGACAGTGTGTGACCCCCTTCTGAGACTCCAGAGTGGCCAAGCGGACAAGCTGCCACCTCCAGCTCTTCATGCGGCCCATGCAGCACATCCCATTCCACCCACATCTACATCACCTCTTTAAAGGAATGCCATGGCAGGGGTAAAACCAGAGTTAGACTTAATTCCAGCTGAGGGTGCAGATGCAACTCTGCTCACCAGAGGCCTGTGGCTCCAAACTCCGCTCTCCGAGACCCAGGAGAGCTTCTATCGAGCTTTTCCTTGTGAATTAAGCCAAGAAAAGGTGAGAACTGAGGGGGTTTGGTGCTGGGAAATGCCTGGGCCGAGGAGGGTGTTTGTTAATGAGATCTTTTCCCTGCTGCCTCCTGACATGAGCCAGCTGGGAGCGAAGAGGCAAGTGCCACACTCCCACTGTCGGGTTGGTTTTGCTCCCCAAAGCTTTCAGGATTACAGGCTCTTGAGAAAGCGCTTGGGAGAGGCTCCATCGAGTCAAGGGAAGGACACACTCCCTGGGCCTCAGCACCAGCCACGGCAAGTGAATCCTGCAGGGATACTGCAGTGCAGCACTCCTTAGAAGGGGCTGTTGCTCCGTTTGGCTCCGTAATTGAAGCCGAACCACTCCGGTACCTCAAAGTAGAAAGAACACACAGAATAGATGGAGGAAACACACACACACGATGGATGATGGCAAGATGAAACATCCACATGCTCCTGGGAATACACTGACACAAACAGCCAAGATACGCAGCCAAAAAGGAGCCCAGAGGGTGTCTGTTCTGAACACCAGGCACGTGGGATGGGGATGGGGTCCTCCAACAGCAGCAGGGACTTCAGGGATGGTACAAACCCCAATCTGCTCAGCCTGTGACCACCACTGTGGCATGAGCAGCCTACAAAAGGCAGCTGGAACCGCTTGTCACAGACCACCAGGAGTCAGAGTTGAACTCTTTATTTCCTTTGAACCATGGGTTTCAATCTTCAGTTACAAAGTCCAGTCTGGCCATAGCAAGCTGCAAGTATGGGAAGGGTTCTTTAGTACACAGCCCTTTGCCACAGGAGATAGTTTGGGTTTTACAAGGCACTGCAAGAACACACTGAGAAAAACAGAAGCCCCATCAGGTTCCAAATGAGCCCTGATGAGCAAGAGTGAGATCAGCCACACCTGAGATACCAGACAGACAACTGGGATCGATGAAGAGAGGGCCCAGCGGCTGGGTGATGCTGTGACGTGCATAACCCAGCCCCAGCGCAACACCTAACCCTAAAGAAGAGACAGAACAACCTGCACGGATTTGGCCAACCCAACCCAGAGTGAGAACCAAGCAGCAAAGAGTTTGCTCCTCTGTCAGGTCCGAGAGTGTGTCAGGAAACCCCAATTCAGCGCAATTGCTGAAGAGCATCCTTGGATGAAGGGGATACCGGTTTCTCCCAGTCTTTCCATCCACCTTGGGTGGACGTGTGCCCATCATCACCACTCTGCCATCCAAAAGCAAGCCCAGCACAGGACAAGGCACTCCCTGTTTCATCAAAGTAAACATTTGTGATTTAAGAAGCTGGTGCAATAGAAAACCTGACGGTGCATTGACGCAGCACAGTTCTGTTCAAGGGCAGTGTAGAGGTTCATTTCCTAGCTTTAATTCCTACCTACGGGAGGCATCTTCTTCTCTACTTGGTCTTCCAAGAGACTGAGCAGAAGCAGGTCACAGGTTTCAACGACTACAATGAAGAAGGAACAAGATCCTCAGCTTGGGAGGTTAGGCAGAACATCACTTTCAGCACGTAAGACACTCATCAGACAGGAATACAAGGTGTGTCTGAAGAAAAAGTGCACTTTATACTGCGAAACATGAGAGTTTCTGGTGCAAAACCACCCAACCCTATGTCAGGACGTGTACGTAGGGACCAGGGCTATTTTATCCAAGCCAACAGATAAAGTTTGACAGAAACCTGAAAATCACAATTAAACCCCCCAAACACCGCGAGTGTCATCCCTGCGTGGAAGCACACTGGTTTCAGCTGGCAAGCAGCACCACTCGCTCTTCCAGCAGCTCCGTACCTCAGCATCCGATGGGTGGTCAGAGCCAGAAACACACTAGAAGTTAAAAGAGATGCACGAGTCCCAAGTTAAACCATGAAATATTCAACTCCTTTTCATGGTTTTCCTGGTGTAAAGAAGCTCCTCCGACCACAATTCCTTTCCTACGCTCCATAGGAAAGCCCACACATGTGGTCAATGCATCCCACACTCCATCAAATGAAGATTATTTGAGTATTATTAGAAACGTCTGTAGATTATAAGTTATTTAGTCTTTTTCTCATCAAAAAGAACTCCACTGAGAGCCCATTTGTGAGTCTGCAGGCCTGGAAGCTCCTGGGTTTTTATTCCAGGCATGGAACTGTGTGCCAGCAGCCTGGAATAATCCCCTTTGCCAGGTGACTGAGGCACTCAAAGGTTAAGCATTGCCTGCACAACCAGCACAACAGCGAGAGACGCAGCGGGGTTTGAATGCTACACCCAAGTGCGGCAGCCTAGGAAGGTGAATGCTCAGAGTTTCCTATCTGACTTAGCACAGCACACGCGGTACAAACCCTACCAGGATCAAGTGAACCTTAGAGCAGAGCCCTGGTTCGGTGAGGCTGGTTTCCTGCCAGAGGCAGCAGCAGGAGATGCTTTACAATGCCCCTGCATGCAAACACCACCTCAGCTCCTGCCAGGAGGCAGCCAGGAAGCACGGACCTCAAATTGCCTCCAGATGCCTTTGAGTTCCTCACCTCTGGGGGGGAAAGCACAGCAACCTGTAAGTTCTCATGGTCTTAAGCGTTGGAACAGCCTCAGTCAGGCCCCTCCTGGAAGGGCTCCTGGAGCTCAGCAGTTCTTGGCCACAGTCTCATGTCACAACCACACTCAACACCTCTAACCATCTTCATGACCTTTGCATCCAGTTCTCGCTACCATTCAGGAGGAAGCAAAGGTTGGGAATGCTCCAGATACACGTGAACTGCTCTATAAACCTCACAGATTTGGTATCCTTTCCAGAAGCTGCCCTAAAGCAAACAGCTTCTGTAAAACGGGGCTTTACCTTCAACCGTCCCATCGAATGTTTGAAGTTGGAAGGGATCCATATGGATCAAGTCCCCTATAAGTCTTGAAGGTAAAGAAACCTCCATGCTCACCGTTTCTCTTTGCTGGGGTAGATTATCCAAAGGGAATCTCTTCCAGCCATCAGTCACCAAATGACGATGGAGTTTACGAGTATCTGGAGTTCCTCAACCCCCTCCACAGCATTTAATAACTGCAACAATTACATTGGCATCACCAAACTCCATCAACACGTCAGCCAGCTCCTACTCCAAGCTCGTGGCGAGTACATCAAACGACAGCAGACCCGATACAGTGGAACCTCCCTAATTCTCTCTTGCGCACAAATCTCCTCCGCTACCCCAGAGACAACTTTGCACTCCCAGGATTCTAAAGCATCAGCAGCTTTTAGGGTTTGCAAGTCGCAGGCACCACAATGAACAGCAAACCTGAGCTCCCTACACTTCCTCCCCAGCACGCAGTGCTCTGCGCTTGGCAACAGTGCAAATGTGCAAAGCCCACGTACGGATGCTCCGGAAGAAGCAGCAGATAAGGAAGAATTACCCAAAACATCAGGTTTTGGAAGCTCTGCAGCAGTTTCGTGTCCTATTCCCAAAGCAAATACGCACCTATGGGGAAGGCAATCTGAATGCATGAATTTAACACAATAAAAAGGCAAAAAAAAAGAACAACCCACCCCAAAAGTATTTAATTTAGGTCAGGTTAAATAAAATCAGTTTCATGCCATTTGTAAGAGTTTCACTACACAATCGCTCTACCACCCAAACCCCCTTTACAAATGCAATCTCTGAGGACTAATGCGCAAAAAACCAAGCCCAAAAGAGTATAAAATCAGTTATTTGCTCTATGAAACTGCTCCCATGGAAGTATCACCAGAACAGCTCCTGAGGAGACACAGCTCCAAGGGCTGCTCCAAGCAAAGTATGGCCAAAAAGGAGATGGGTTTAACAGCGACACGTGGGTCAAGCACTGCAGTCCTCAGACAAGCAGCAGCCGCAGGCATCGGCTCAAGGTTCACCTTTGAGGAGCAGGGAGCACCCAACAAGGAATGTCCTGTAGGTGCTGCACAGGACCCAGCTCCACAGGCTGAACACACCAGTGTGGAAAGCCGTCCTCCCCACGCAACCGCTGCTATCTACCTTCCCCACGGATGAACCTGGAACTCCTCCTCCTCACTCACATCCAGAGGGGAATCTCTAAGGCTCTGAGGAAGCACAAACGTTTAAGACATGGACAGACAAGGCACATCTCACCTCGAGACTTCCATCACCAGCACAGTGACCTGCTCCGACCCCTTCTGCTCCAGGCGAGGGCTGCCTGGATGCCAGACCTTCCCATCGGAATCAGCCCTTCCTGCGGCCGCTTTGATGCCTTAGCTTTTCTGCTCTCCCCTCACTCAACTGTTCTTTTCCACTCCCATTTTCTTCCCAGCTACATTACAGGTAAATTAAATAGCATGCCTAAAACTCCCTTAAACCAGTTGCTGAAGTTCAGCACAACACCTGAATTCCTCCTCTTTCAAGCACTCAGCACCTAAGAGACCCCGACGCCGAAGGTTCCTACCAGAGACAGGGACAAACCTACGAGAGAAAAGGAGCTCAACCATTGGCAAAAGCCAGCGTCAAAGCCACCAAAATCTCAACACAACATTAAATAGAATAAATTACCAACCAGGAAGCCTGCCTGCCGACGACGCCACGAGTGCTACCTCCCATCTGAATACGAAAGAGAATCTCGACTTGGAAAGCAAACTCTTTTGCTCAGAAAAGCCTGTACAGTACATCCAGCGGGAATTTTCTTGGGAAAAAACCCAGCATTTTATCCCAACATCTTCACAATAGCGAAGTTATTCCAACTGCAGAAGCCTTGGTCCTCTCTCCAGGGGGGTAAGAAGCGGTATCTATTCCCTTTGTCGCTAGACTTCTCCTGGAAAACAGCAAGTTAATGGCAGCTCTCACTGAGAGATACTAGAGCAGGATCATTCCTAATTAGAAAATTAAGATAATGGCATTCCAAATGTTGGGGTGCGTATATATATGTGTGTATATATATATATATATGTAAAAGTATTAGGATCGAATCACAGACCTCTTCATTTAAATGGCCCCTCAGTGAGACCTACTGGTCATCAACCACCAATGTCTATTCCCACTGTACCATCACCCATCCTTCATTGGAGCCCTGTACCCTGGCAGCAAACCTGCACAGAACTGCTTAGAACCTCCATGTATGCAGTGAATTCCTGGGAATGTTCATGCAAGCAGCAGCAATCCGTACCCTCCCACTGGGAGGGAAACATTAAAACCAGCCTGGAAAACTCCTCCGAAGCAGAATTCCTCATTTTCAACCAATTGCCTCTGGTTTACAGACAGCAGACTTAAGATTTTAGCTAGGATCTGGCAGAATGCCTTTCAATTGGCACGTTTGCATATTCATGCCCCTAATAAATCAAAGTGACGACTGCTGAATTGAAGTTAAACATTACTCTTCTAACCTTTCAAAGGAGGAAAATGTATAACTAAGGAAGTTATCAATTACTCAACCTTTGCCTTCAAAAGAACAGCTAGCACCAAGCGTAGGGTGAAGGTCTCCACTGAGAAAGTGGCCTATAGCAATGCTGTTTCACCGCTACTGGTTTGTTTCACACAGATGACACAAGGTGTTTCGTACAGGAGGTATATGTTGACTTGAGTGAGGAAGGTGGCATTGAGAAGGGAATAAGAAAAGACATTTGGAAGTATCTGGCCAAGTTAGGCTCACCCTTGTGTACAAGAAACAAAGGCAAAGCCAACTCCTGCTCTGCCACAGAAGGAACCCAAAGCACGTCCCTTCTATCTGCAGCTACCGGTTAACGTTACAGAGGACCCTGTGAATATTTGGACAATGTGGGGTAAGAAGTCAGTGCCTGAAGGATTTTTCCATCTCAGCCATTCCCAAGATTCCTTGTCTCCACCAAGCGCTGTTGTCCAACAGACAATCCCACACCATTCCAGCTCTTTATATCATAACCTTGGGCCAAAGGAGGCGGGGAGAAAAACCCCAAAACAAAATGAAAGCAAACCTTTCAACTTAAAAACTAGTCATGAGAAGACTGGGTTATCAATTCCCTGCACCTGAACACCAAGTCCAGATGAGAACCCTTCCATCTGCTCTGGGTTACACTGGTCAGTAGCTGTCGCTCGGCTGCCAGAAGCTCTGCATGAAGCACAGCACACACACTTCACTCGCTTCACATATGAGGAGTTGCAGGTGTTACCAGGAAGAGGTTCTGACTCCTTCGTTGCCTAGGCTGAAATGCACACATTTGACAAAGGAAAAAAGAAAGAAAAGGTCCATTTTGAGGAGTGGAATTTCCCTTTCGGAAGTCTCCAATTCTTGGGTCTGTACGCTTCGGGCCGATTCCCCAGTTAGTTCAGTAGCAGGGAAGGTTTTGGAAGTGCAATACTAGGATAACTTCTGCCCACTTTCAGTGTTCATGCTGACAATTGATTTTGTCTTCAGAATGCTCCAAAACATCCAGCATTTCTTCTATGATAGCCTGTAGTGCCCGACCCAGCTGTTCTGCAGTATAGGGCTTTCCCAGCGGAGGCACGTGAACAAAAGCCGACCTCCCGCGACTCTGGTATAAGGATGTGTAGTAAGTGAAGTCACAGAGGTACCTGAAACACAACGAGAGAGCTTATTTAGCACCAAGTGACAAATCCACTGAGAAAACTGCAGGACACAGTCACGGAATGGTTTGGGTTGAAGGGACCTTAAAGCTCCTCCAGCTCCAACCCCTGTCACGAGCAGGGGACACCTTCCACTGGAGCAGAGTGCTCCAAGCCCCTGTGTCCAACCTGGCCTTGAACACTGCCAGGGATGGGGCAGCCACAGCTTCTCTGGGCACCCTGTGCCAGCGCCTCAGCACCCTCACAGGGAAGAGCTTCTGCCTCAGAGCTCATCTCAGTCTCCCCTCTGGCAGTTAAAGCCATTCCCCTGTACCATGTCCCTACATCCCATTGTCCAAAGCCCCTCTCCAGGTTTCCTGCAGCCCCTTCAGGCACTGGAGCTGCTCTGAGGTCTCCCCTTCAGGAGCCTTCTCTTCTCCAGGCTGCCCCAGCCCAGCTCTCAGCCTGGCTCCAGAGCAGAGCTGCTCCAGCCCTCGCAGCAGCTCCTGTGGCCTCCTCTGGCCTCGCTCCTTCAGTTCCACGTCCCTCTTGTGCTGTCGCCCCAGAAGTGGATCAGGGCTGCAGGAGAAGGTCTCACAAGAACAGAAGAGGATGAACTTTACACTTTTTATCACGCTCACTGGCATCCGTACCTGCCAGCATCCTTCGATATAGTGACCGTGACGTCCAGCCCCAGTGCTGAGACTCTCTTGCAAACTGTGTCCATGTCAATAATGGAATCGATGCACTCAGGGCCTCCTTCCACGCAGCATTGAGAGCCCGGGCAGAAGCGGCAGTTGTCTAAGCCTTTATAACCCACATTGTGGCCACACTTCTCCAGAGTCACAGTCGTAGCCATACCCGAAACACCCACATGAACCACCAGCTACAAGAGAAAAGAAACAAGTCAGACCAACCGAAACAGAGCTGGTGGAAAACCCAGAGCCCGCTATTCCCAGGTAAAGACCGGGGGTTGTTGCAGGGGTTCCTGCATGAATAGCATCGTAACGAGTCATTAAGCAATGAACTCATGGGTCCAGTCCAGACAATTCTCCTTGTTTCACCCCCTCCTGGCCCAAACTGGGATTCACTCAGGGGTAAGATGAACGTGGGCACGTTTGACCACTGGTGGCACAGCCCAACAAGTGCTGCCTCGATGGCCCTTTGCGGTGCCCTCTTCGCACCAACTGCTCCCGTTAAGCGACTGCTCTATTCTGAGCTTTCAGACCCCGCAAATTCGCATGTTCTCACGGCAAAGGGACACCGGCCTGAACACACGTTGAAAACAGCACTTCCCATTCTGCTCGTTGCTGTCAGCGGGACAGATCTCAACCATTTGCTGTGTCTTTTCTCCTCCTCTACTCACTCACTTGTGGACTGTGCTTTTTCCATAACGCAGGAATGAGCCTTTGCACTGTCTGGTATTCAACTGGGACTTCATAGACGTGCAGATCCACATCATCTCGCAGTCCCAGCTTCTCCAGCTCCTAAACACATCAGGAAATAAAGCCAAGATGCTCAGACACAAGCTCAGCAGAGGACAGAAACTTCTGGAAGGTTTAATGGTGGAGGGAGTCTGCAGTGAAGGACTAACAGCAGTTGACACTGCGGCTGTATAACCTCGTAAACAGCACAGTTAAAAACCTCAAGACAACAGGGAACAACAAAGGCATCTCTGCACCTGCACGAACAGCCTTCACCCACAGGACCGTTTGCTTCACTCTGATGTGTGTATAACAAAGAGGTCAACACTGAAGTGACAATGGTTATCTGCAACAGCCACACTTCAAAGAAAGGTTTGGCTCCTCATATTCACCTACTGAAAGAAGGAGGTACATGTAGGGAGAAGTCGAATTGGGAGGATTATATTCATTGTCTAATTTGTCCTCTGGCTGATGACCTGGAGAGCAAATTCCCATTTGCTCCCAGGTGAGGAGCTCTCAGGGTTAGGTGACAGCAGACCCAGGCTGTGACTCTGTGTCTATCAGGCTCCACACAACACTCCTCTATGAGAAACGGAAGCAACACTGGCACATCCTCCTCAACATACTCCTTACCTTCCTTTTGGCAGGATCTGGATACAAGACAGCTCATTTCCACTGCCGCTTTTACCTATTTACCTAATATATCCTACTTCACTTTGCAATAGGAGCTGTTACCATTGTAGCGATTCAAGTAACGCAGTGAATTATTTCTCCCCCTATACCCTTAACTAAAGCCATAGCTTGAAAACATCCCAACTATCCAGGCAATA
The DNA here is from genome assembly GCA_017639245.1 of Myiopsitta monachus. NCBI lineage: Eukaryota > Metazoa > Chordata > Aves > Psittaciformes > Psittacidae > Myiopsitta > Myiopsitta monachus. The sequence goes on along the minus strand of CM029937.1, from coordinate 4,401,142 downwards.
AACTCGGCCCGTTTCCCTTTATACCTTTTAAAACACAAAGGGTCAGTTGAATACCTTTAAAACCAGAGGGAAAAGGAAAGATCTTTTTTCCCCCCTGACTCTTTGATCCCAACACCAACTTCCCTCACGGTCCTGGATACTTCTCCCTTGTACTTCTTTGGCCTCAGGTTCAACACGCTCCAGTCTCACCAGCAAGAGTCTACTGACTTGCTCCCTTGATACTTCAGCCGTTATCAGTCAAGCCCACAACAGGACTTCGTCAGAAGTCAACCTTTTGGAGCCACCAAACCCAACCTTCCGAGGACTCAAGGGAAGGATGCAGCCCCTGGAAGAACACAGGTTCTTAAACAAAGCCGTCAGCCGAGCTCAGCCTGAGGAGCCCTGGGCCAGGCTACAAGCTCACACGCAGCACAGGCTCCCTGTCTGGTGCTGCTCTTCTCCTGACCACATTCAACTGGAAACACCAGCTTCCTCATGCCAGAGCACGGAGCAATTCCTTGTGCTTACACCAAAGGGGCTGCAGGCAGAGCAAGAGCAGAACCTGCTCCTCCCACAGCCACAATCCCTGTAGTTCTTACAGATCTCGAGCAGAGAAGGCAGCAAACTATCAAAGGCCTCTTCAATATAGTCTTGAATGATCAAGTTACCTTTATTGCAGGTTCAGATCCGGTGAGCAGAGCCAAGAGCTCTTTCATGCAATTCTTGGCCTTTATTCTCCTGCACACAGAGATGATGCAAACCTCAGGCTAAAGAGTGCACCACAGCTAAATGTAATGAAGCTCCTTCACCTTCCAATCTCGTATTGCCCTAGGTTTACACTGCAATTAAAGTCAGTTGAAAGGAGAGGACAAGCTGAGGCTTTTGGACCTCCCCGTTACAATCCTACCTCCCCTATCTAAACACAAGCCCTATCTCAATATCCTTTCTGTCTGCAGTTGTCAGCATGAGTGGTTTCTTTACTGAGTAAAGGAAACCTTTCCCACTTGTAAGGACTGCAGCCAGTGTAACAAGACTTAAGACAACTAAAACAGCAAAGGCAAGAGGAAGACTTCCACGGAGCAGCAGATATGAGCAACAACAATGATAAATCACTTGCTCCGGCTCCGAGGGCAAGGCTGATATTAAAGGCTTGCTGTATTGATTAGTGTCTGGCATACACAGACATCCATTACCAGAGATGGATGCTAAGTGATGTTTCATCACATCTCCTTTGCACAGATCTGCCTTCAAAACGTCAGCTGGTTTATGTGGCGCGTTAATAAAGTAAGTAGTTTACAAATGAGAGCATTCAAATACAAGTCAGCCTCTTTAGGCAGATCTCCAGCGTTAATAGGGAGGAATTCATCATCGCTTCCCTAAAGAGCATCAAACAGCTCCTTAAGATGAGCTTCACTGTGGAAACTTTTCCTGGCAGCACAAAGGAGACACCTTGGGCTGTTTGAGCTCAGCCCCTCAGTGACAGCTCCAAACCTTCTCCAAACCCCAGCTTTACAAACCCACATCTTCCCTTTAACCAAGCACAGCACTGGGTGCCTCCAGTCCATAATAAAGATGTACACTGGCCCCCAGACAACTTATTCCCTTGTATACCTGACAGCCACAGAAACCCGAACGCGTCTGCCCGCTTCCCTGACCCCTCCACAATGGTCGCCTTTGTGAGCCTTTAATATCCTTATCAGGTCTGTCTAGACACCCTGACAGCAATTGTCCTTAGTAATGTCACAGCACAGCCTGACCTCTCTACTCCTCCTCCTCCTCCTCAGCCAGCAGCGCTTTGGGGGGATGAAGGTAGGAGCCCGTTTGCTTCACAGTCCACCTGTGTCTACACCTAAGTTACACCAAGGAGGCCAGAAAATCAACAGAAAAGCTCGCTTCAGTAACTGCTTCTCGAAAGGAAGGTCCTTCCCAAGCAAAAAGTGCGGCTGAGAAAATTCCTCCAAAGGAAACTCGAAAACAAGGAAAACGTGGACCAGAAAATCCACATTAACGGGGAGAACCAAAGCAGAACGACGGTGTTATTCCTGCTGAATTGATAGGGAATCTCTCCCTTAGGCATACAAATCCCCAAACATCTCCCCGTTATTACAGTGCAAGTGCTGCTATTGAAGGTACCCATGTGTGAAACTCCTTTTGCTTTCAAAACCAAGCAGCTCTCCTAGAAGCCTGCTGCAGTCGGAGGGAACAGACACCCCGTGCCCGTGCCAAATAAAACCGAAGAGGAGTGGAAAGAAAAGCAGGGAATTGGATTCCTCGGGATGCGGGCTAATAAAAGCTGTAATAAAGCAGAAGTAGCTCAGCCCCGCAGCAAGGCAGGATTTAGCAAGATTGTTTAATTGATTTTTCTTCTATTAAGATGCAGATCACAGCGTCTGGGGCTCAGGCGCGCAGACGCGCCTTTGTGTCCCCTCAGCTCCATGAAGTCCCCCGTCTGAAACCTGCACAATGCCCAACTCGCCTGCGCTCAAAGCCATGCTGTTCCTTTTTGTCTGGGCCTCTCGGGGCTGAGCAGGGTGAGGGAAGGCAAATCCTCCCCACTGCTGCCTGAAGGCTGCGGTTTAGTGAGGAGCTCAGGACTCGGGAGGGAGACGGGCTCCAACGCAGCACAAAGCACAGGCTCCAGCTCGAGTCTGATACTCTCCAAACAGCCCCAAGCCCCTAAAATGAATGGAAAAGGCACGTGGTCCCTTCGGCTCTCAGCTGAGCAGCCACCAGCGCCTCGAGCTGCTGTGCTGGAGGAGTGACATTCAACATAGGGTGCGTGTTCGCAAGCGCCATCACAACAGTCACCACTCTTCCTGCTCCAGAAGCACAACACCCTTTTGCCTATCCCGCCTAGAATAAAAGTAGCTGGTTCACAGGAGGAAGAACACACCAAACTCATTTGCCTCACCGCTCAATTTCAGCACCAGGGCCTTTTCTTCCCCATATACTTGCATTTTACCCCCAAAGCTGAAACCAAGCAAACCCTAACTCAGATATATTCATTTCCAAAAGGGCTCCGGCAGGCAAAGGTTTCTTCTTGTACCAGCCACCCCATTAGACATCTGGACGTTAGTTGACTGTAATTGATTAGAGTTTGTGATTTAATTTAAAAGCATTCTAAAGAAGATATTAATCTCTGAGCTCTGAAGGGAAGAGAGATGTGTTGGAGAGAAAACCAGATCTAATTCCCTGGACAACCGTACTAAAAGGTACCCTTGAATTCCCAGGAGCTTTGTCATAAACCACATCCAGAAGTGACAAATAAGGAAGAAGAGGGATAATGTGGCAGCACTGGCCCTAGGTAATGCTTTTACAGCAAGTGACCTTAACTCCCTCATTCAGCTGAGCCTCTGGCAGGAGTCTGGCTCCTTCTCCTCGCCTCTGCTGGGGCCACCTCAGCAGTACAGGATGAACGTGCTCCTGCAGATGCGCAGCTACAAGTGGCATAAACTGATGGAGCATCCCACGCCGTTCCTCAGCAGAGAAGAAGCTCTGGAGGGACAAACACTGCCTCGTCCCCCCACCCCATGCCTCCTGCTTTGCCCGCTGCAGCCCAGCACCAAAAGCAGAAGGAACAGAGGGGAGAAGCCAAGGGCAGGTCAGAGTCCTCCGACTCACAGTGGACTTGACTCTGCAGTGCACTTGACTCCACAGGCTACCAGGGGGAAGTCTCATTCCAGATGAAGCTTGGCTTAAAGGTTAACCAACTCCCCCATTCCAGCTGAGAGACAAGCACAACAGTTCTCCTGGGGTTGTTTACTCACGGTTTGGAATTCTCCCGGGCAGAGGAAGAGCCCAGCTCCCTGCCCCGTTTAACAGCTTCCAAACCTCAGGGCTTAGCCTACGGATTCCTTCCTTTCCTGAGCTACACTAGCTCTATCCCATTACATCCTACTAGCTAAGGGATTGCTTTCGGAGCAGCGAATAAAACATCATCTGACCATCTGGAGCGAGCTGCTCGCAGTTAGTAAAGGGGGAAGACAAGTTCCAAAAGAGCCACAAGCCAAAGCTGGAAGGGGGATGTTATCAGCAGGGCTCCCTGGCTTTAACTTGCCACAGACAAAGGTATGTAGAGGGTTACCTGAACCGCAATCCAACTGGCGTTAACAGCGTGCTCTCCAAACGGACCAAACCCTGCAAGAGAAGTGAAAATCCACAGTGGTGAATTCATCCCAACAGGTTTGACTGAAGTGAAAGGTGCAAAGGGGTTCTGTGCTCTCCAGGTACACAGAGCCTGAAAGAAACCCCACTTGTAATGCCCAAGCCTTATTTACTTTACATCCAAGTACTAAGAGACCTCCACAGACGTGTTTGCGCTATATACCTTGTACTGTGAGCTTGCCTCAAAAGAAACTCCTTTTTCCCCAGCAGACACTGGGGCAAATGGATTTTCTCCTTCCTTGACCAGCTTGGAAGAACTTGTTCCGAACGCAGAAGTTGCCCGATGTCATGGAATTAGAATCCTGATTGGATTTTCTATTCCTGATTGGTTTAGGCCACAGCAGATGCTTCCCCAAAGGGAGACAAGCCTGGTTCAAAGAGTTATTCTCTGCTCAGGTCTTCACCATGATCTCTGCCAGCATTAGCTTCTGCCTTAGGAGGCAAGAGGCTCTCTGGACACTCACCTCCAGCAAGCAGTATAGGTTATGATAACGTTATCAACGCCATTTACTTACCACATCTTGATTTCCTAATGAGTAACTCAGAGTTGACCGGTAACCCCCAACATCTCCTCCTGAGCAAGCACACAAAGGTTGGGCAATCCATCTGGGCACAACAGTCGATACGCTTTAATCTGAACTGTCAGAGTTTCCCTGGGAGCCTCATGCCATTAAGAGACATAAATTGTGCCTAACTCCTGAAAGGGTTTGAGAGGGACCACAAATATTATGTGACACATTAATGGAAACGTCCTATTTGCTCTCAACGGCACGGCTGAGGTTATGCTGCATGCAGGGTTTGCACGGGGTGGGCTCATCCATGCTGATGGGGCTTTTACAATCAAACCCATGCCAATATCTGCCCAAAAGGAACCTGCTGAAGGCTTCCACAAGATCCGAACGTTGGTGTTTTCCCGTGAGCAAACCTCCAGGGTTCCTAAGACAAGCTACGACTGCAGCAGAGAACAAGTCCAAGCACTGAACCCCTTCTCAGTTGTTCCTGCAAGCCAGTGACGCCCAGACACAAGCAGGACCTGCGAAGGCTCCTTCCTAAAGTAACCACGAGAGCCTGAACCAAAGGGAATCCAAACACATCCAGGTCTTTCCAACAACCCAGCCACGGGAAGGCTGGAATCCTACAGGTGCCCACACAGAGAACAGAACCCTCTCGCTCCGAAGTGAACCGGCACAAGCACCAGTGCGGGCTACTGCTCCTCTGACTCATCTCCTGTCTGGATCCTCCCGGTATCTCTCTCTCGCAGGAGAAAAGCAACTTTGTGAGCAGCACGGAACTCCAGCGAGCATGCCCAGGAGTTCCTCCGCATCCACAATAGGGCCCTCCAAGGCTTATTAGCAGGACAGCAGCTGCAGGGATCCGGATGGGATTAGCTCCTTCACCACTGCTAAACCAGGAACCGCGCACAAACAGCACTGACCCTCCCGCTGCAGCTGACGGGAGCACACCCGGGCTCGCTCCAAAGAGGAACCCAATGTGACAGCACCAAGAGATGACCCCACAGGGGCAGCGCTGCGCTGTAGGAATGGGCTTCCCCGCACGCAGCGGGGCAAGAGGGGTACCGCAGGCAGGAGGCTATTTACTGACGCCAGGTTTCTGTTTAGTCACGGCGAGCGCGGCCGCTCCGCAGCGATCCCGGCTTTGGGAAAGCCGGGATCTGCCACCTGCTCCTTCCCTCTCCAAGCGCTCCCTGCAAAGCCGCTCGCCTCCAGCGCGACCCGCGATGGCAACGAGCCCCTTTCGCCTATTCAAACCTCAGCCCTCAATAGTTCCCCCCCCCGAGTTCCCCATTTGTCACAGCGCTGTCCTGCCCCACAAATCAACCCGGCGCCCTTTGTACCCCGGGGAAAGGAGCCTGACAAGCTCCCGCCTGCGACGCTGGGGCCTCCCGTCCCCTCGCATTCCCCAGCTCATCCTTCCCCCGGGCGCTGGTGCTGCGCTGGGGGGTGAGCGCGGTCCCGGCTTCCACTCGCTGACGGCTCAGGACGGGGCGCTCGGAGCGCACAGCCCCCTCCCGCATCCCCGCGCTCCTCGGAAGCCTCAATCCCCTCCTTCCCCCAACCACGCACCCCTGGGGACGGTCAGGGATGGGTCCCGAAGCCCCCCCCCCCCCGCCTTTCACCGGCGGAGCACCGGGGCAGCCGCCGCACGCCCCTCACCGAGCAACGCAACCACAGCCCCGCAACGCTGCCCTCCGCCCGCAGGGCTCCCGCTCCTCACCCCGCACAGGGGCAGCGCCCGCACGGACCCCACGGCTCTGCCCCCGTCGGCCCCCCGGTGCGCTCCCCCCGTACCGGTCACCACCACCGCCCGCCGCGGCTTCTCCATCGCGCTCCGGCCCCGTCCCACCGCCGCCCCGCACTGAGCGCGCGGCCCCGCCCCGCCCCGCCACCAGCGAGCGCGCTCCGCCCCGCCGCCGCCACCATAGAGCGCGGTCCGCCAACCCGCCCAGAGCGGCCCCCACCCCCGCTCCGCGCCGCCGCCGCCACCACCACCATAGAGTGCGGTCCGCCAACCCGCCCAGAGCGGCCCCTACACACCACTTCCGCCGCTAGCGCGGAAGTCGCTCGGTGAGAGGCGCCGAGGAGCTCCGGGCCGGGCCACGCGCGGGAGGGGGCGTTGGGAAAGGCACGAAACGGGAAAAACGGGAACAACGGGGAAAACGGGAGCGCCACCGCTTCCCGCCCGCCCCACTCTTTCTTTTCATTTACGGCGCTGTCGTAAAAGCGCGGACCGGAACGGTTTTCCGGCCTTAGCCCGCGGGCGCTCTGATTGGCTCCGCTGTGACCGCGCCGCGCTCTGATTGGTTCCGCCAGGGCAGCGCCGCGCTCTGATTGGCCCCGCTCGGGGACGGGGGCGGTTTGAGCGGCAGCGACCGGCGCGGCGGCGGCGGCTCCGGCACGATGGTGAGTGGGGGCACCGGGACCGGGGCACCGGGACCGGCCCCGGGCCCATCTGCGGCCGTGCCCCGGGCCTGAGCCGTCTCTCTTCCCCCCGCAGCTGCCCCTGTCCCTGTTGAAGACGGCGCAGAACCACCCCATGGTGAGTACCGGCATCGCGGCCCAGCCGCGGACACACACCCCCCCCCTCCCTCGTTGCCCCATCGGTGCCGGGGCTGCGCCGTGACCCGTGTGTCCCGCAGCTGGTGGAGCTGAAGAACGGGGAGACGTACAACGGGCACCTGGTGAGCTGCGACAACTGGATGAACATCAACCTGCGGGAGGTCATCTGCACGTCCCGGGTGAGCCCCGGTTCCCCCCCCCCCCCGCGGGGCCTCTGCCTGAGGCACGCCTTTACCGTGGCGGTTTTAGAGCAGCCATAGCGCAGGCGCCTGTGCTCCTGCGGGGCAGCGCTGTCCACGGCGCGCTGATGCTGTGTGAGCCTCTCTGAGAGCCACTGAATCCCAGCCCGGTTTGGGTGGAAGGGACCTCAAAGCCATGGGCAGGGGCACCTTCCCCTAGAGCTTTACCCTGTGAGAGGGTTCTCAGCGTGGGGCTGGAGGCCCCGTGCTGTGGCCGTGCTGAGATGGGTCTCCCAAGGATGGGGCCTCTTCCATCACATGCTGTTTGAGAAGCAAAGTCTGCTGCAAGCACTGTGCTTGATTTACTGTACTTGCTCCTCTTAACTCTCCGCAACACAGGAGGCTGTTGTTTACCCGCTCTGCACTGTCTGGTACTTTTGCCCTTGGCCAAAGTAGCTCCTGAAGATTGTGATCAGTGTTTTGGGCTTTGACCTCAGTCAGAAGTGTCTGGTCTTGTCCCTGCCAGGCGTCTGCTGACAGAAGCAGCAGCGAGATCGATGCGAAGAGCCTGGCAGAGCTCCTCATGCTCCTGCAAACCTCTCTGCAAACCCCCAGGAGCTGTTGTTTTGAGCCTGCAGAAGAGAAGCTGCATGGAGCCCTCAGCAGCTTCCAGTATCTGAAGGGGGCTACAAGGATGCTGGAGAGGGACTCTTCATCAGGGACTGTAGCGATAGTATAAGGGGTGATGGGTTCAAACTGAAACAGGGAAAGTGCACGTTGGAGATAAGGCAGAAGTTCTTCCCTGTGAGTGTGCTGAGGCGCTGGCACAGGGTGCCCAGAGAAGCTGTGGCTGCCCCATCCCTGGCAGTGTTGAAGGCCAGGTTGGACACAGGGGTTTGGGGCAACCTGCTCCAGTGGAAGGTGTCCCTGCCCGTGGCAGGGCTTGGAACTGGATGAGCTTTAAGGTCCCTTCCAACGCAAACCATTCTATGGTTCTATAACAGTGCTGGGGCACAGGGGCATGTCTGATGCAATGAATTACCCCTTGAGCAAGGTTTGAGAGGAACCTTTGGGGCTAAGAGAGGGAAACCGGGAGCAAACCCTTCCCTGTGCCCGCGCCATGGGTGCCGCATGGATCTCCAGGGATCCTGGCAGCCTCTGCCAGCCTCGAAATACCCAAAGGCCTCCAAAGGCCGAGTGAAAGCGGAGCTGGAGCCGCTCCGGGGCTGTTCTGGTGGCACTGGTGCGGACTGGCCGCTAGATGGCACGGAGCGGCGGCGGAGCCCGGCCCCGGCCGGGAGAGAGGCGGTTGTTTACTGCGGGGAGGCCGGAACGAGGAAGCGGAGGAGCTGCCTCCGTCCCTTCCCTTACCCCGAGCCAAGGAGCAGCCGGGCGGGCCCGAGGCAGGGCGGGGGCTGGTGGGTGTCTCTTGGAAGGGAACTGTTCCTGCCTTGTCTTGTGTGCTGAGGACTTGCCTGGGCAGGCAGAGGCGCCCCAAATAACTCCTGGGGTGTGTGTGTGGAACCGTTTCATCCCAGGAGAGGAGGAACGAGGCGTTCCTGCTTCTCCTCCTCTGGGACACCACAGATGCCTCTTCCACATGCTGCTGCTCGAGGCTGGGCTGGAGCCACCCCATCTGCAGCCAGCCCCGGCTGGAGCGTCGCTGCGGGATGAGGCGGGTCCCTGTCCCTCCTCCCACTGACATCATGGGCAGCTGAGCTGTTGTTCAGCTCCGTTCCTATTCCCAGAGCCGTTCCCGGGATGCAAGAGCTGAAATCCTCATAGGTTGTGTCCTAGGAAAGCCCTGGAGCTGTTGCCCAACTGCCAAACACCGGGTGGAGATCCCGGCTCCGTAACTGGGCACCTGAAGACTTTCTTTTCTCAAGAACCCATCAGCTCCTTATTTCCACAGCTGCAGTTGCCCTGCGCTGGTGGCACAGAGCCCACAGCTCCGGAGCTGCCTCCCTGCTCCATCCACACCCAGAGGAGTGCAGCAGGGAGGTGACTCCCAGCTGGGGCTGCTGGAGGACAAACCCAGCCATGCTTTTGCTGCAGCTCTGGTTCTCTTACCCGAGCTTTTGAAGCTCCCCACGTTGGCCTCTCCAGCCCCACTTTTGATTCCCTTCTTAGAAGGGAAGGTGCTTGTTTCCTCAGCCTCCTCTTCTTTCGCTTGCATCAAGTGTTAGAGGCACCGAATTGAAAGTGCAGTTGCTTGTGGCTCAGTGTCCTCCCCAGCCTGCAGGGCTGTGTGTTCTGGAGGGAAAATCCCACCCTCTTGTGTTCCTGCTTTCAGATATGCTCTCAGAAAAGGTCTCGAGCTCTCACACGCTCCAGATGTGATGGAAACCCTCAAAATGCCCCAGAAGTAGATAGAAAAGCCCCAGGTTTTGTTTGTAACCCAGTGTGTTGCTCCCCAATAGGATGGAGACAAGTTCTGGAGGATGCCAGAGTGCTACATTCGTGGCAGCACCATTAAATACCTGCGGATCCCCGACGAGATCATTGACATGGTGAAAGAAGAAGTGGTGTCCAAGGGCAGAGGCCGTGGTGGGATGCAACAGCAGAAGCAACAGAAGGGCCGTGGCGTCGGAGGTGCTGGACGAGGTAATGCTCCTCTTTGGTTTTCAGGGCAAGGAGTGGCTCCTGCTTCCCAGCTTGAACCCCGGCTGTGTGGCGGGGAGAAGCTGGAGCCGCTCCAGTGCAGGATCTAGTCCAGTTCATGTGTGTTGCCTTGCCTGTGAGGCAGCTTCTACCAAAGAATAGGAAGGATTCGTGCCAGGGATGTGCCTCCCTCGTTAGTGGGGTTGGGCAGGAGCTTAAGAGAGTCTGAACTTGACTGTTTCTACCCCTCCTGGCTAGTCTGGGAGCGTGGCTTGATGCAACTGGTGTCTCCTAGCTTAGAGACGTAGGGAGGGGAGCAAATGGCTGCTCTGTTTGGAAACAGACTGAGCTCTGACCGTGGCACTGATAAAAACCCATCATCTTCCATTGGAATGGGGCTTTGGATCTCCTGCCTTGTTGGTTCGTATATTGTATATACCAGGGGTTGTGCTTCTCCTGCTCCACGTGAAGAATTCGTGCTTCTGATCAAAGGGGAGGTTGCCACTCAGGAAGAAATAGGTCACTAAAGCAACTCTTCCTTCCCTGTCCCACTTCCTGGGCTGAGCTGAGCTCGGGGCACTTCACCTCAGGGAGAGGTTGCTCTTTTCTTCCCCAGTTGCCCTGCTGGAAGCCTGAGAGCTCTTCCTCTCCCTGCCTGCTTGCCCCTCCTGCCACATCTTTGCCATTCACTTTGTGGTCACGTTGCTCAGCCCTGGAGTCACTCTTGGGCCAGGCTTAGCCTGCAGTAGGAGCTTGAAACCCCGCATGTGCGCCCTTGCTCCAGCACCACCTGGGAGATCCTGGGGTTTGGAAGGAGCCCTGAGGCCTGAGCCATGATTGAGGGCTCTGCAGAGCACCCTTCAGAAGCCACCTATGCAAGGAATCCCAGTGGGAAGCTGGGCTCTACCTGGGGCCATCCCAGGACCTTGGGGAGGGGAAAACCCTGGAGCCTTGTGCTGCCCTGGGACCTGCTGGCAGCTCCCAGCACATAGAAGTGACCTTTACGAAGCTGAAGGCGCCTTTCTTTTTCCCTCCGTCCCTTTCTCCCTTGGCAGAGCAGCTTTTTGGATGTGGTTACTTGGACAAACAGTTTTGCTGCTCTGTTTTCTCTGCTGTGGAAATACCCACCTTGGGAGAGCGGAGCAGAGCCCGGCTCTGTCGGAGGTGGAGTTCCCTGCTGGTCTGATGTGCAGCCTCAATGTGCTGATGGAATATGTTAAAGGGAAGCTTTGGCATTTGCTAATTAGCTCCAAGCTTTGGCTCCCATTAGTGAGACATGAAGGGAGGAGGAGGGGAAGGGGGAAAAAGAAAGGCAGGACAAGTGGGTTGGGAGGCCAGCAGGCAGGAGGGAAGCTGGAATTGCGCACGCACTTGAAAGGATTATTGTTCCTGACACTGGGAATCCTCCATCTTCTCAGCTTGCCAAATCCAGGAGTGGGGCGGCCTTAGCGCTGCAGGGTTAGGAGTCATCCTCTGCCTCTGGTTGAGGCACATCCCCTCCATGGAGCAAGCAGAGGGCTCTAGAGAAGCTCTTCTGCCTGGTGCCTGCCCTGCGTGTCCTCTGGGCTCTGTCTCGTGGGCTGGGGTGGCTCCAGAGCTCCTTGATCACTGAGATCAGTGTCAATGCCTGGCATTGCTGTGGGGCTGGGGTGACTCTGCAGGGAGGGGGGGCTCAGCAGTGGGTCCCACCGCAGCTCCTGCAGCCAAACCAAGTCACCCCCTTCCTTGTTTCAGCTTGCACACATAGAACCTGCTCATCCCACTGCTTTTAAAACACTGGTGCTTCCATGGATCCATTTTTCGGGGGGTGATTCAACAGAGGGTTAGAGCAGAGCTCTAGGGCAGGGAACACACTGTGAAGGTACAGCTGAGGAGGGGGGAATCCATTGATCCACTTTATAAATCCAGGCTCTGGAACTGAGAGGGGAGAAATGTAAAAGTCCTAAGACTGGAAAAGAGGGGAGCACATGGATAACTAAAGCTCCGGGCAGCTGGCAGACGTTGCAGTGATGCTCTTACACCCCTGCTCTTTCTTTCTGCCCCATAGGTGTGTTTGGTGGCCGTGGCCGAGGGATCCCAGGCAGCGGAAGAGGCCAGCAGGAGAAAAAGCCAGGCAGACAAGCAGCAAAGCAGTGAGCTGGCTGGGGCCGGGGCTGCGATGCCGATGGGTTTTCCACCTCAGGATTGCCGTGTGTTCAAAAGTGTCCCCTTCCTCCTCTTCCGCCCATCGAGCCGGGCCCAAATCATGTCCTTTGGAAGCCCCTCTCACAAATTCATGTGGTAAAAAGTGGAGTTATTTGCTCCTTGTAGTAGGCAAATCATTGGATTTACTTAAACTGCCCCATTCCCGGTTCAGGAGCGTTGGTTCTGCTGCTCCTGGGAGTGAAAATACTTTAGTTTTCCAGGCTCCCCAGGTTTCATTGGAAGGATGATCCTGCTCCGTGGTACCAGATCAAAGGCAAACAAACGCCTTCTGAATGGTTTGGAATCTTTCTTTTTATACTTGAAACTTACTGCATTTGTACCAGATGTGAGCGCTTTGGGTTGAAAACCCCCAGCTCCAGGACCTTGTATCTTTACGTGAGTAGTCTGAAGGGTTTGGGGTGCTTTAGGAACAACCAACCTTGAAGCCACTGCTCCTCTTCCTGGCCAGTCCCTTCTGTCTTTCTCCTATGGCTTAAGGCAGGACTTGGGACAAACGTTCCTTTGGCCTTCAGAGATTGTTCCCAAGAGAACTTAGTGATAAATGAGCATCTCCCAGTGAGTGTGTGGCTGAGTTGCCTTCGGAGGGAAGTTCCCTGGGAAGGAGAAGGCTTTTCTGGGAGGTTTGTGTGCCCCCAACTCCCTTATTTTCCTCTTAATTCTCTTATTCCCCCCCCCCATTTTGCAAACTCAGTGACACCAAGTCCCGAGCGCTGAGATTTCTCCAGCTCATTCCCAATACCTGGTGCTTCCATTCCCTCCACCTCCTTTTCTCCTCCTTTTCCAGTCCCTGGGGACACAGACCGGGCTGTGAGTGTGTCCCAGCCGCAGGTTTGGAAAGCTCCTGGGAATTCCCAGCTCAGGTGGTTCCCATCTTCCAGCCCACGGCCCACAGGGTCCCATGAGGAAAACGCACCCACAAAACATCCTGGCTGCTGTGAATGGAATGTGGGGAAGGGTCATAGGAGGGGGAAGAAAGAGGCTCTGGCGTTGCCTTTGCCCTCTGAATGGGTGAAAAAGCTTAATTTGAGGGGAAGAGCTGATCTTGTGACTTGTTCTAAAGAGGTTTTGGGGGGGGTTTGTTGTTTCGGGGGGGTTCCACACCTGATCCTCCCCCATTGGAGCCCGCTCTCTGCCACTGCTCCGAGGAGGACCGTGCTTTTATAGACTTATTTTTTTACTGTTTCTAGACCTCCGTGGTGAGCAGGAATAAACCAACCTCTGCAAAGCGGTTCCCTCTCTGTCTGTACCAGTGCCGAGCCCCCCCAGACGCCAGCTTCACCTTGGTGTAAGCAACAAACCCCCAAGCAGATGGGCTTAAACCTTTGGTTGCCAGCAGCAGCCACCATGCCTCAGCGAGCCGGCTGCTGCCCAGAGCCGCTTCCGGGAATGGGAATGGGGCACACGTGTCCTCCTCCCTGCTGGAAACTCACCATCAACGCCCGGGTGGCATTTGAACAAAGCCCGGCCCGAGCCCTGTGTCAGACTTTCCCTTCCCAATCTGCTCCCTCCCTTTCGAGTCCCTCCAGCCACAGAACCTCCCCGTGTCCCCGGTGCATGAGGAAGCGGTGGCGGCACTGGCTGGATAAATCCCTGCAACAATGGGGCCTTTGGCTTGGGAGCAGGGTAGAGTCCTCCAAGTCCTCCTCTCCTGCTTGGAGCTCTGGGCTCAGGCCTTGGAGCTGCTGAGGTTCTGCTGTTGTTTAATGACAAGCCCAGGCTCCTGCAGCCCTCCCTAAAGCTGTCTCCTTCCTTTTTCCATCTCTGGAAGGCCAGCAGGACAGTCCTCCCTGTGCAGCAGCGGGATGGGTGGACGATGGCTGTGTCCAAGCAGCATTGAGCATGGGCAGCGCTGCCCCCATTGTCTGTGTTTTTAGGGCTTTCTGCCCCAAAACAGTGTCTGGGGCTGCTGTTTGCTGGAAAACCACAGCAATCCAAGAACGAACCAGGGAGGAGCGAGATGAGAGCCACAACCAGGGAGGAGGAGGAAGGTCGGGGGGGGGGGGGGGGGGCGGTCAGCCTGGCAGGACCCAGCTGGGTAGGACCCACCGGGGCCAGCACGGCCCTGTCCCTGCTGCCGGTGCCACCGTGGCCGTGCCGGTGGCTCCGTGACTCATGGCTCCGGTGCCTCAGCACAGGAATAGTTCCCCAGCAGCCGCCTGCGACGCGGAGGGAGTGGCTGCCCAAATACTTGAGGGCTGCGCTAAGCAACTAAAAATACACGTCAAAGCCTCCTCCTCCTCCCCCTCCCCGTCGTGTTTTCCTCTTTTCTTTATAGGGTTTTTTATAACGATGATGTTTTTCATGCCTGGGTTCACTGACGGAGGCCCCCGGGGCTATCGCAGCCCCTTGGGACCGGCATGGGGTTGGCTTTGGGGGCAGGCACTGGTGGCCGCTGTCTTCTTGTGTTCCCTGCTCTGTTCCTCTCTCCTTGCGGCAGTGACTAAGAGGCAGCTTCCCCTGTGTGCCCCGAGCCCACGGAGCACATCTCGGGACAGCGAACGCTCTCCCTTGTTCCCTTTATCTGGGAGCAGGGGAATGTGGGTGCACCCATGGTAGCTCACGGCCATCTCGCGTTGGGGCTGTGGGTGTCCAGCAGTGCTGTGACACCTTTTCTGGTTGAAGCAGGCTCAGGCACCACCAGCATCAAGGAGCTGGGAAGGGTCCCATGGGAAGAGCAGGAGCTGCGCGGGGTCCTGCCGCAAGGATGCTCTGGTGACCATGGCCCTGGTGTGCGTGACGGAGGTCCGGTGGTGGCAGCGGTGACACGGGCTCGTCCCAAACCCTCACCGCCTGTTCGAGGGTAAATATATCCCGGCTGGCAGGTGGGAAGTGCAGCGTGACTCAGGGGGTGCTTGGCGCCGCCGGGAATAGCAGCTCCGTCCCTGAGGTGACAGTGGCACTGCCACCAGCCCCATGGGCAGCGACCGCCCCACTCCTGCTCCCCACGCCTGTGCCCTCCTGGGGGGCAGAAGGGGCTGAATCATGGCCCTCATTAAATGCTCATTAAGAAAATGAAGCTGCCGCCTCGCTGCGGGCATCGAGCTGCCACCGGTGGTGACTCCGGTTTGGGGACAAGGGACACGTGGGATGAGCACCAGTGGCGATGGGGGGGGATGCGGCAGGATGAGGACAGGGTGCTGTGCCCCTTGGGGTGGTGAGGTTTTGCTGGTGGGTGCTGGCAGCTGGGCCCAGCTGGAGCACGGATCGTGGATCATGGATCGCGGCTCATGGATCGCGGCTCATGGCTCGCATCCCTGGCCACCGGCCAACCAACCGCTCTTCCAGGGAGGCCCTGGGGCCGTTTTGTTCCTCCTGCAACTGTTCCTCCAGCACCTTCAGCTGAAGCTGGTTCTCATTTCGTCCCGCTGCAGCCCCATTGCGATGGGGGTGCAGGCAGGAGCGCGTCCATGGATACATACGGGGTGCAAAGCAGCCTCGTCCATGGGTGCATCCCCACCGGATGGGGATGGATGCCCTGGGGCAGGAGGAGCTACTCCCCCCGGTCCCCATCCATCGCTGTGCCAGGACGGGACTCCAGAACCTGCCGGTCCGGCCGCGCCGCTCCCTAATGATGGGCTTGCAGCGGAAACAGGGACAGGGAGCCCGGGCCCAACCCCCCGGGACACCGGCACCGGGGGCCGGGGCTGGGAAAGCCCCGGGGAAAGGCGCTGATTTGGGCTTTAATCAAGGCGCAGGTTGGGGCTTCATCGGCTGCGGGTGGGTCCCAGCCTTGTCCTGGTTGTCACCACTGTCCCCTGAGCCGCGCCGTGCCCCACGCACGACGCTGTGCCGGACCCGCACCTATGGCGCGGGGTCCTCACTGCCGTCATCCGCACCACGGGGGCTCCGAGCCCGCCCCGCACCGGAGCCACCGTCACCTCGGCACCGGTCCCCCCGCGACCCCCCGGCGGGGGCCGCCTCCTGCCGGTGCCGGGGGGGTTATCGGCGGCCATCGGCCCTGACGTCAGCCGCTGACGCCGATCCGCCCCCTCAGCCGCCCGCGGGCCTGGCCGGCCGTGACGTGCGGCGGCACCGCCGCTTAACCCCTTCGGTACCGCGGGGGCCGCACGGGTCCTTTTGTGCCGCGGCATCGGGGAACCGCCGCGGTGGGAGCCCCCCCCCCCCCGTGGTGAACCGTGCGGAGGCACCGGTGCCACCGGGACACAGCTGTGCGGCCGCGCACGCACAGTTCACGGCCGGGCCGCTCCCGGTGCGTTTGGGTTATTGACCCCCGGTGCCTTCAACCGGTGCCCATTGCCCGGTGTCAGATCCCGGTCCCGCTCCTCCCCGTCCCGGCCCCTCCCCTCCCTTTTGTGCCCATCATCCCCGGCGGGGCGCGCGCGCGCGCCTTCGCTGGGCCACGTGACCGCCCCCTCCCCCGCCTTGACGTCAGCCCAGGGGCCCTCGCGCTGTTGTCCCGTTTTCCCTCCGGTTGCCCGGTAACGGCGGGGGGGGGGAGGGGCAGGAGTGGGCGTGGCCCCGCCCCCTCCCCCCCCCCGCGCTCGGGTCCCGCCCTCTCCGTGCGCGAAGGGGGGAGGAAAATAGTAGGCGGGGCGAGGACGTCATCTGCAGCCAATGGGGGCTCGGCGCGGTTACGTCACCGCGGCGGCGCCGCCAATAAAAGGCGGCGAGAGGGCGGCGCGGCGGCGGCAGACGCGTGTGTGCGCGCGCGGGAGCGGGGCCGCGCCGGTGCTCCCGGTACCTCCGGTCCCCTTCCCCCTCCCCTTTCCCTCCGCGCTCCTTCCCCCCCGCCCCGGCCCCGTTCCCCCGCAGCCGGGCGGGGGAGGAGGATGGAAACACCCTTCTACCATGATGATGTGTTGAGCGGGCTCGGCGCCGGCTTCGCCCCGTCCTCCGGTAGCACCGGGCTCCTCCTGCCTTTCCCCGGCGGCAGCATGATGAAGAAGGACGCTCTCGGGATGGCTTTACCGGAACAGGTCGCGGCGGCTTTGAAAGCACCGGGTGCGTCTAGCGGCGAGGCGGCGGGGCTGCTGGGCTCGGCCGAGCTGGGGCTGCTGAAGCTGGCGTCCCCCGAGCTGGAGCGCCTCATCATCCAGTCCAACGGGCTGGTCACCACCACGCCGACCACCGGCCAGTTCCTCTACCCCAAAGCGGCCGCTTCCGAGGAGCAGGAGTTCGCCGAGGGCTTCGTGAAGGCGCTGGAGGACTTGCACAAGCAGAACCAGTTGGGCGGCGGCGCGGCGGGGAGCGGCGGGGCAGCGGCGGCAGGAGGAGGAACCGGCGGGGCGGGCGGCAGCGGCGGGGGCGAGCTGCCCGCCGCCGGGCTGGCCCCGGAGCCTCCGGTGTACGCCAACCTCAGCAGCTATCCGGCCGTGAGCTACGCCGCAGACCCCGGCCCCTTCGCGGCGCCTCCTCCGCGGCTGCCGCCGCCGCCGCCGCCTCCTCCTCCGTTAAAGGACGAGCCTCAGATCGTCCCGGAGGTGCCGAGCTTCGGGGAGAGCCCTCCGCTCTCCCCCATCGACATGGACACGCAGGAGCGGATCAAGGCGGAACGGAAGCGGCTGAGGAATCGCATCGCCGCTTCCAAGTGCCGCAAGAGGAAGCTGGAGCGGATCTCCCGCCTGGAGGAGAAGGTGAAGAGCCTCAAGAGCCAGAACACGGAGCTGGCCTCCACCGCCAGCCTGCTCCGGGAGCAGGTCGCCCAGCTCAAGCAGAAGGTCCTCAGCCACGTCAACAGCGGCTGCCAGCTCCTGCCGCAGCACCAGCACCAGGTCCCCGCGTACTGACCCTCGACGGACCGGGGGGACGCCCCCTGCACCCCCTTTTGCTCCCCGGGCACGGACTGAAGGGGCCCGGGCGTGGACTGAGGGGCCCCGCGGGACTCGATGGGGTGATGGGGGGATGGACACAGCGTTCCCGGGGGTGCGGGGGCCGCCCCGCGAACGGACTGAGGGGGAGCCCGGCACCCCCCGCGCCCGACACATTCCAGTGAGGCCCCAGTAAAACCCCAGGACACGGAGCCCGGCTCCTGGCTCTCTGCTGCGGCGGGGGGGGGATCGGATGGGGCGGCGCGGGCAGGAAGCGGTGCGGCCGGCTGCCATCTTGGGGCGGGGGGGGGAGGAAGAAGAGAATGGGGACGGGGGGGTGGGGAGGTTTCGGGGTGCTGGGGAGGGAGTGGGGGTGACTGTGGGGGGAGTGGGGCTACCCCGGGTCTGGGAGGGGAGGTTCGGAGAGTCCTTCAGGGGGGTAAGGGGGTGTTGGGGGCCGGGGGGGTGGGAAGAAGGGGTCTCGTCAGGTTACTGGGGAGGGTTTGGGTGCTGGGGGAATCCTTGGGCTGCGGGGGGGGGTGTCTGGGACTCCCTTGAGGGGGTCTGGGGTTGAGTTCATTTGGGGGTGTTCTGGGGCGGTCCCTGTGGGAGGGGAGGTGAGGGGCGCCCGGCTGCTGCTCCTGCCTGTGGCTCTGTCCCAGCTGAGGGACCCCTTGGGGCTGGTGGTGCCTCCACGGGGGGGTCCAACCCCCATGCCCTGGCACCCCGGGGTCACCCCACAGCACCCGCCTGGGCCCCGCTGAGGTTGAACCTCCGCAGCTCCTCCCTGGGCTTTGGCAACTGCCTTCGCTTCCTGGCACCTCCATCGCTCCTCCTCCTCGTCCCCCACCTGCGGGGCCTGGGCCCGGCTCCATCCCATGGAGCAGCACCCAGGGATGGAGCTTGTGAGGACCTTGGCCCTGGCATGTCCCAGCTGTGCCGTGCCCGCACCGGGATCGCCCCGGTGCCGGGGCCCTGCTCTGGGGGGTGGTGGCCCGGAGGAAGCTCCTTCCCCGCCACGCGGAACATGGCTGCGCTGCGCCCCGGATGTGCTGCTCCGCGCGGGGATGGACGGCGCGGCCGCAGACGCGGTGCGGCCCCACGGCTGCCTCCAGCACCGGGTCTGGTGTCCCCACATGGCCGCGTTCCCAGGTCCCCGGGTCACCACATCCCTGTGTCCTCAGATCCCTGCGTGCCCATGTCTCCGTGTCCCACCGTGCCCGTGTTCCTGCGCTCCATGCGCCCAGAACCCTTTGTCCCCGACTCTCCGTCTCCCCACATCCCTTTGTCCCCATGTGCCCGGGTCCCTTTGTCCCCACATTTCCCATATCCCCCCGGGGTCCCGGACTCGGGGTGTGCTCCCGGTGCTCGGGATGCGCTCCCGGTCCGGGGGGGTGTGGGGGGGTCCCTGCGCTGCGGTGCCAGCAGGAGGCGCCGCGGGCGGAGCGTCCCCCGCCTTCCCCGGGGCGGATAAAGGCGGCGGCGCGGTGCGGTGCCGGTGCCCGGGGAGGCGGCAATGTCCCGGTGCGCGCTGCTGCTCTGCTGCGCCTTTGCCCTGCTCGCGGCAGGTACCGGGGATGGGGGTACCGGTGGGGGCTGTGTGCGCCGGGGGCACCGGGGAAGGGGGGGCTCCGTGGCCTCCCCGCCCCCTCCCAGCCCTGCAGCACCGGGGCACTGGGGAGGGACAAGAATGGGGTTAGTGGGGGGTCCTGCCCTGCTCAGTGGGGCCACATCCAGCCCTGCCTGGGGTGTCCGGAGCCCCATGGCACCGGGGGGGGCTGCACCCACACCCCGGGGGTCCCAGGAGCCCTTTTGGGGACTGTTCACCTGCGGCCGGCAGCACCCGGAGCAGGATGCGGCTCCGGTGCTGCCAAACCGGCTCACGGGGGTGTGGGTGCTCGGGTGCCTGTGCTGCTGTGGGGTGTCTCTGGGCCCCCTCTTTCCAGCCTGGACCCCCAGCACCCCCACTGCACGCTGAGGTGCCTCTTCGCACTTATCCCAGCACAGAAGCTGGCCCCCAACACTGAGCGCTTGGCGCTGGGTTTGCTGCCATTCCAGCGCATGGGAATGGGTGGGAATGTCCTATCCTGGTGGGTCTGGTGGCTGTGGGGACCCGCAGCACCGTACACGCTGGGTGCTGGGTGCTGCTGTGCCCTGGGGCCAGGCTGGCCCTGCTCCTCCCCTTGTGCAAACAGGGTAAGGCAGATAAAGGCACTGCCCAGGAAACGCTACCGTGTGGCCCTTGCTCCGAGGGTGTCCGGTGTGTGCCACAGGCGCCCGTCTGGCCCATGTCCCTGTGCTGTGGCACATGCCTACCACTGCCACACGTTTGTCCCCAGCGGCGCTGTGCCTGTGCCGGGATGGTTTGGGACAAGGCTCTTCCCGACCCGGGGTTTCTGGGATCTGCTACTGTCCAAATCCCGGGTTTCTGTCCTCTCTGTGTCTTTGCTGACCGGGTCTCTCCTCCACGCTCTAGATGCAGCACACGGCCACGATGGTGGCTCAAGGCCAGAAGCGTCACTGTCCCCATCCAGTTCAGTCACAGCCACCAGCCTGGGGACACCCGATGTGTCCTCATCCGGCTCTGACACGGGGACAGCCCATGCGTCTTCAACCAGCAAAGCAGCAGCATCTACACCACCTCCCAACCCGGGCACCGCGGTGTCCCCATCCAGCACGCCGGCCTCTATGGTGCTTAAGACACCTTTCTCCAGCACAGCTGCGATATCAGTTCCAGCAGCACCTACGTCTTCATCGGACACAGCCACAGCATCGTCTCCCCCTGGGATAACAGGATCACCAGGATCTCTGACAAGCCCATCCGACACGACCATGGCACCGTCTCCATCCAGGGCACCGGGCTCGGTGGAAGCAACATCTCCATCCAGCGCAACCACGGCACCGTCTCCATCCCAGCCGGCCATGCCCAGCTCTGTGGCCACCGGACGTCCCCCCAGCTCCACAGCAGCACCAGCCCCCTCCTCACCCGGGTCCTCCAAGCCCCCTCCTGCTCCCAGCTCACCCACAGTGAGCCCCGGTCCCAGCAGCACCTTGGCCACCAGCACCAGAATGGCACCAGCCATCGGCACCAGCGCTGTGGTTGGCAGCCTCGGTGAGAGCCAGGCCAGGGGGGCACCGTGCAGGCAGGGAGCCCCCGGAGCTGTGGCCGTGGGGCACAGCAGCAGCCCTGGGACACCCTAAACTCCCTGCTCACAGGATGGGGCAGAGGGGATCTGGGGTGCTGATCCCTGGGGGAGCCCAGAGCCCCCTGGGCTGCCCCATCCTCCTTGGACCCTATCCCTGACCCTGGAGGTGACATGGGAGCAGGGTGCTGGGTCTGTAAGGGATGGGACAGTGGTGGTGGTAGTGGGAGCTGAAGCCAGTTCTGAGCTCCTCTCGCCCCAAGACCCCCTGTGGTGCTTGGGCACAAGGCTTGGCAATGCTATGGGGGATAACCGGGTGCCCATTTTGACCCCACAGCGCAGCCCCCCCCCCAACCCAGCCCTGCCGTGGTCGCCATCATTTGCCTCTTCATCTGCCTGCTGGTGGGGGGAGCAGCGGTGCTGCTGGTGCGGCTGTCCCGGCGCAGGATCCCCCGCTTCCAACACTTGGACGAGGTGCCCATGGTGCGGGAGGGACCGGGGGGCGGGGGGGGGGGAGCCGGGGGGGGGCAGTGGGGCCGTGCTACGGGCACTCACCCCACTCTTTGTCTCTTTCCTAGAGCAACCCGGGTGACCCCCCCGCTGCTGAATAAAGAAGCTGCTGCCTCGGCTCTGGTTTCCCGTCTGCTCTGCTCCCTCCCCAGGGACAAACCCCGGTCCCGGGGGGGGGGGGCCTCGACCGCTCTTGGGGTTCCCCCCCCCCCCCGGCTGGAGGCCACGGGGTGGGTGCTGGGTGCGGTGCTGCGCTGGGTGCTGGGGGCCACGCAGCCCCCCCTGCGCGGTGGGGTGGGATGGGATGGGAGGGAGCGCGCGGTCAGGCACGCACATCGCCTTCCTTCTGCTCCGCTGCACTCGGCCGGGGCCGCGGCGAGGACCGGGCGCCGGTAAGGGGCTGCGGGCGAGGGCGGGGGGGTGGCGGCAGGGGGTCCCTCACACCGGGACCTTGGGCTGAGGGTGCTCCCGGTGCTGGTCAGGGCTTGGGGGGACTCAGTACTGCGGGGGGCTGTCCATGAGTCACCCCCGGTGCGCCCCGGTTCCCCGCAGACAGAGGGTAATGGGTGCCCGTGGCTGATTGTTAAGGTGGCACCAGCGGGTCCGTGGCTTCGGTGGGTGCTGCACAACGGAGGCCACCCCCAGGCCTCGGCCCCACGGCCCCTTTCGGCCCTTGAGGGCATCTGAAACCCGAAGTGGGGCCCGAGCTCGGGCAGCGGCCGAGCCCCGGTGCCCATAAATCACGGGCGGGAGGAACCCGCGTGTCCCGGGCCAGAGCGGGTGCGGCCGCCGACCCCCCCACCGGCCGCGGCTCCCTGAGCTCCCCCCCACCCCGCAGGGACGGCGATGCGACGGAGCCGGACGGCGCTGCCCTTCCTCGGCGCGGAGGTGAGACCGGGACCGAAACCGGGACCGGGGGGAAGGGGGTGTCCCCGGTACGGGCGTCCCAGCGCCGGGCCCCCGGGCAGCAATAACCGAGACGGGAGTTAATTATCCCCTTAATGGGCGGTTAATTATTATTCACCTCTGTAACTGCGCGCCGGCTCCTGGGGGTTTCAGGCGGGGTCCTCGGGGGGGTGTCCCCTCCACTGGCTGCCATGGTGGGGGGGGATGTCTCGGCGGCTCCGTGCACTGCGGGCATCGCTGCCGGTGCCCCTTCCCCTCCCCTCCTTGCCCCGGTACCCTTCGGGGCGCAGCGCGGCACCGTGCCCAGCAGGGGGCACCCGCGTGCTACCGGCGCCCGGTAACGGCGGCGTGCAGGGAAGCCCCGGGGCAGGGACCCCGTTCTGCGGAGGGGGACACACACGGACACCGGGGAGCGCTCCGGGAGCAGCTCCGCGGTACCGGGACCCGCGCCCCTCACCGCTGCGCTGCTTCTCCACAGCGCTCCCGCGAAGCCGCCGATGCCGCCCCGTCGGGAGTGGGAGCGGCGCTGGGCGCCGTCCGCCGGCGGTTCTCCGGGAGCCCGTTGCTGCCGCCGTTGGGCTGCCGGTTGGCGGAGGCGGCCCGCGGCCCCCAGCCCGAGGGCTCCCGGGTGGTTTTCACCATCGAGGAGAGCGGCCCCAGCAGCGGCGACGAGGCCGAACCCCCACGGTAAGAGCGGAACGGGGGGGGGGGGGGGGAAGGTGTTTGCTCGCCCCGGTGGCACCGGGATGGGGTTACCGCGCAGGGCGCTGCCGTCGGTGCCGCTCCCGGTTTCAGCACCGGCGGGCGGACAGCGGCACCGGAGCACCGGCACCGGCAGAGAGCCCGGTGCCAGCGGCCGGCGCGGGGCAGACCCTGCCATCGCCGTCCCTGCTGCTCCAGCCCCAGCCTGTCCCGATCGCCTCCTTCCCCGTCCTCATCCCTGTCCCCATTCCCATCTCCTCCGTCTCCACCTGCCCCATCCTCTTTACCCCATCGCCCACCCCTGCCCTCATCCCCTGAACCTGTCCTTTCCATCGCTGTCTCTGTTCCGGTCCCCTCCATCCCCATCCCGGCTGTCCCCATCACCCATCCCGGTCCCCATCTCTGTCCTCAACCCTTCTCTCCGTTGCCCCCGTCCCTGTTCCCATCCCGTGTCCCAGTCGGCTGCCGCCTGCCCGGGGGTGACCTCGCTCCCTCCCCTCCCACCGTGGCTCCGGCCCCGCTGCGCGGCTGCAGGGTTATTTTTGGGCCATTCCCCTCCTCCGTGCCCGTCCCAGCCCGGTTTGTGGGGACAGCACGGGGCTGGCACAGCCGGGGACCTGGCTCCGGTGTCACCCGCCGCAGACACGTGTGCCATGGGGACAGCCGAGCCCGGAGGGGTCAGGGACTGACTGTCCTGGGGACGGGCACTGGTTGTCCCGCTGTCCCAGGGGCTGGGGAGGGCCGCTCTGCCCCCGGCCCCCTGTCCCCTCATGTCCCTCTGCCCTGATGTCCCCGTGATCTCTGGGGACGCCTCCACCCCTATCCCGTGGGTTTTGGGGTCCCTGCCGTGCCGTTATGGGGGGAGGAAGGGGGGGGTGGGGGGGGCATTGCCGTCCCTCCCGAGTCCCTGCCAGCTGCGGGATATTTTTGTGTCCTTTGGGAACAGCCGGGATCCATCCAGCGGGGCCGGCCTCATCCTGCTGCTCCCTGTCCCCATCAGGCTCAGCCGCAGCAGGGGGGGCTCCGCAGGCATCGAGGCGCTCCCAGGTCCCACAGTGGCACCGCCGCACCGCGTGTCCGGGATGCTCCACGCTCGGCCACGTCCCTGCGTGGCACCGTTGTGTCCCTGGGTCGCTTGGGGCTCAGGGCGCCGTTGTCCCCCGCGTGCGGGCGCAGCACCCTTGGCCTTTCGGGACACGAGGGTGGCCCGGGGCCAGCGAGGGGCCATGTGCCCGGGCTGCAGGCGCGCACCGGCGGCGCAGGCGGGGGGGGGATCGCGCTGCACGCTCCGGAGCCAGGCACTTGTTTGATTTCCCAGGCGCGGGGCGGGGGGGGGGGGGGGGGGGGGATGGAAACTTTCCCGGGGCCGGGACTGGGGCGGCCGCGCGCTTCCTGCTCCGCACCGGCAGCAGCGTGGCCTCGGCGCCGCACCGGGGGTCCCTGTGCCGGACTATGCTGCCCGCCCCGCACCGCTCACCGGGGGCTTCTCCCGCGGCTTCCCCCCCCCGCAGTTCCCCCCGCAACTCCCCCGTGCTCTTCAGGAAGCTCCTGATGAACCAGAGCATCCGCCTGCAGCGGCGCTTCACCGTGGCGCATCCCCTCTGGTAAGGGGGGGCGATGCTGGCGGGTCCCCGGCAAAGGGCGGGAGGAGCCACCAGGTTTGTACTTGGGGGTCAGTGTTGGACCCCCCCCCCAAATGCTGTGGCAAGTCCCCAGGGTTGTGGATCCACAGGGACGTGGGGGACAAGCAGGGGACAGAGGGGGGGTCGCTGGGGCTGAGCCGGGCAGGGGGGGGGCCGTTGGCTGAGAGCGGCTGAGCACGAGCACACTCATTGCAGTGATGACACTCAGGGAGCCTGCAGGTGACAGGCGTCTGCTCTATGGGGGGGGTGTGCGTAGTGAGGAGAGAAAAGGGGGCTTTTCCTGCACAGCAAAGCACCAAAGCAGCCACCACGGCACAAGCGGCCACCTCGCTGCCCTCCCCACCATGGAGCTACGTTGGGTTGGTTTTGGGGTGCCCCCCTGCCCTCACCCTGGGGTGCTGACGCGTGCCAGCCCCACTTGCGCGGGCGCTGTGGGGATCAGCAGATCCCTCCTCAGCGGCAACAGCATCTATTTATAGCAGCCCCTGGCCCCCCCCCGGCACAGGCACCGCACGGCCGGGATCCATCCTGTCACCGAAACAAGGGGGTTCCACTCGGCATCAGCCCCGGTGCGGGGGGTCGTGTCCCCCCCTGCCCACCCCGGGGGCTTGGGGCTGTCACTGGGCTGGGAACAGACACAGACATCACCCGTAGGAGCCACAATGCGGCTTTGTGTCCCCGGTACCATCGGGGACGCGAGGCTGAGGCGGGAAAACAAGGGGCTGCGGGGTGGCACAGCCGGTGCCTGCCCGGTGCTGCCACTACCGGGGACGGCCGCGCCGCGGGCACCGGGGAGATGCAGCCGGGCAGCCGGTGCCCGTCCCGCAGGCACTCCTGCATCGGGTAGGTGCTGAGCACCCAGCGGTGCGGTGGGGACGGGGTGGCCCCATGAGCTTCCCCAGTTCACCCGCTGCTCTGGGGTGACCTGTGCCTGTCCCCATGGCAGCGGCGGGGGGGGGACATGGCCCTGGCTGCGTCCCTCACGCAGCCTTTCCCATGACCCCAGCGCTGGTGGAGCAGGAGGAGGGGGGTGAAGCAGCCACAGCCACCGTGGCAGGGCCCTTGTGGCTGTCCCCATGTCCCTTGTACCCCCCCCAGACCCGCGTGGCTGCCTGGTGGCTCTGGTTGGGGTGTCTCCAAGGGCCAGGGTTTGGCTTCCCCTGTGGTTTCTGTCGTTTGACATCCTCTGGCTCCGTGCCGTGGCTTGGACTCTGTCCTCCCCATGGGACACGGTGCCCTAAGCCAGGGTGGATGGAGGCTATGGGGCTTTCGAGGACTTGGGATAATCAGGAGCCGTGGTGCTGGGAGCAGGCAGGAGCTGGCTCTTCCCAGGGTCTCTGGAGCCAGGGGCATCACAACCTGGGTGACATGAGACAAACCCCCTTTGCTAGCGCCGCACTGGGGATGAGGGGCTCCACATGCGCTGAGCTGTGCCCGTTCTCAGCACCGGGGTGAAGGAGCCGGCAGGGGCACGGGGCAGTGATTGGTGTCACCGCAGGAGCCACCATGAACAGGGTGGTGGCACGGAGGCCTGGTGGCATCTGCCGAGCTGTGCCCATGGGCTGAGGTCCCACTCCAGCCTCGTCCCCTCTCCCCTTGCAGCTTTGACCTGGAGAATGGCCCCCCCGGCCGGGCCGTGCTGGACCCCCAGGCCAGCCCTGGTGCGGGGCTGGTCCTCCAAGGCACCTTCTCCCATGGCCAGCGCCGCGAGTCCTTCCTGTACCGCTCCGACAGCGACTATGACCTGTCCCCAAAAGCCATGTCCCGCAACTCCTCCATCGCCAGCGACCTGTGAGTGTCCCCCCCGCTCCTCGGGACCCCCGGTGCCCTCCCTGCGGCTCACGCTCCCTTTGCTCCCGCAGGCATGGAGAAGACATGATTGTCACTCCCTTCGCACAGGTAGGTGCTGTCCCCGTGCCCTGCTGAGGAGGGGATGGGGCCCTTGTGCCCAGCACTGGGGTTGGGGTCCCGGGGGGGGTCTGCCCGGCCCCAGCTCCCTCTTGCCCCCCCCCAGGTCCTGGCCAGTCTCCGCACGGTCCGGAGCAACCTGACCCATCTCCAGGACCGCGCCGGCATGAAGTGAGTTGGCCACAGGATAGGGAGGGTGAGGGTCTTGCCTGGGCAGGGGGACTCTGACCCATGGCAAGGGGGGGACCGCCATGGGGGTCCCATCTGCTGAGGCCCCCCCATGTTCCACAGGCGAGGATCGAGCAGCAGCCTGCCCTCCGGGAGCAAGGCCAGCTTCACCGGTGAGTGCCGGCGGGGGGGGGATGCTGCTCCTGTGGGCCTGTCTGGCTCTGTATCCCTTGGGGGTGCAGCAAGGGCCCCCCCAGCCGGGGCTGTGTCCTTTGGGATCCAGGTCTGGTTTTCTGCAGCTCCTCCCATGGTGGGAAGGCTCCGATTGACATCGAACCTTCCATTAATAAAACCCAGCGAGAGCAGGGCCCTGCCAGAGCCCCGGGCTTGGACGTCACCCCATGGGGCCAGTGGGGCACGCTGCATGTGATGGGGACGGTGTGATGGGGCTGAGCCCCATTCCCAGGCATGCTTGACCCCAGCCCCTGGTCCTGGCAGGTTCCCTGCATCCCCCCTCTGCTCCCATCCACCGGCTTGGCAAGGGGCATGCTGCGGCCAGGACCCTGCGTGTGTCCCGTGCCGGGTCCCCGTGCCATCTGCACGTCCCGTGCCGAAGCTGATGGGTGTCCCCCGCAGAAGATGCCCACCAGAAGCTCTCCCGGGAGACCCTGGAGGAGCTGGATTGGTGCCTGGACCAGCTGGAGACGCTGCAGACGCGGCACTCGGTCGGCGAGATGGCCTCCAACAAGGTGAGTGTCCCCTGCGCCACAGAGCCCCCGGGGGGGGGGATTGGGGTCCCTGCTGCCCGCTGAGCCCTGCCCGCTGCCCGCAGTTCAAGAGGATGCTGAGCCGGGAGCTGACGCACCTCTCGGAGACCAGCCGCTCCGGGAACCAGGTCTCCGAGTACATCTCCAGCACCTTCCTGGGTGAGGCCCCCCCCCCCGGCTGCCACCTCTGCCGGCAGCAGGGACCTGGCACTGGGCTCCCCCCTTGCTCACGGTCCCCTGTGCCGGCCCAGACAAGCAGCATGAGGTGGAGATCCCCTCGGCGCTGGCCAAGGACAAGGAGGAGCGGCGGAAGCGCCCCATGTCCCAGATCAGCGGCGTCAGGAAGCTCACGCACGGCTCCAGCCTGGCCGCTGCCGGCATCCCCCGTTTCGGGGTGCGCACGGACCAGGAGGAGCTGCTGGCCAAGGTGGGTGACCCGGCCGGCCGTGGGGTCCCCGGTGCTGGCCCCACATGGACCCCTGTCCCTCTGGTCCTCAGGAGCTGGAGGACACCAACAAGTGGGGGCTCAACGTGTTTAAAGTCGCCGAGTACTCAGGCAACCGCCCGCTGACGGTCATCATGTACAGCATCTTCCAGGTGAGTATCCCCGTGGGATGGCCCTGTCCCCATGCCCGGATGGGGATGAGCCACCCCCTGTCTCCCTGCAGGAGCGTGACCTGATGAAGACCTTCCGCATCCCCGTTGACACCTTCATCACCTACATGCTGACGCTGGAGGACCACTACCACGCTGACATGGCCTATCACAACAACATCCACGCCGCTGATGTAGCTCAGTCCACCCATGTCCTCCTCTCCACGCCTGCTCTCGAGGTGAGCCCTGGTCACCCAAGGCCACCGCATGTGTCTGGCAGGGCCGGAACACATCTGCAACACCTTTTCCCACTATCCCTAGGCTGTCTTTACGGACCTGGAGATCATGGCTGCCATCTTTGCCAGCGCCATCCATGATGTTGACCACCCTGGTGTCTCCAACCAGTTCCTCATCAACACCAGTGAGCAGGGGTGCAGGGATGGAGATGGTGGTGGGGGAAACGGGGGACCCTGGCTTCCAGCAGCCACCCCGTGGTGACCGGTGCCATCCTGCAGACTCAGAGCTGGCGCTGATGTACAACGATGCCTCGGTGCTGGAGAACCATCACCTGGCCGTGGGCTTCAAGCTTCTCCAGGAGGAGAACTGCGACATCTTCCAGAACCTGAGCAAGAAGCAGAGGCAGTCGCTGCGCAAAATGGTCATCGATATGGTACGGGGAACCCAGACCCCCCCCCCGGGCTGGGGGGCTTTGTGGTGGGCTCAGGCTGAGCCCCATTCCCAACTTGTCCCCTCCAGGTGCTGGCCACGGACATGTCCAAGCACATGAATCTGCTGGCGGATTTGAAAACAATGGTGGAGACCAAGAAGGTGACGAGCCTGGGGGTGCTGCTGCTGGACAACTACTCCGATCGGATCCAGGTGAGTGCAGGGATGCAGGGAAACCTTCCTGGCATTGCAGGCACTGGTCCTGGCTCTGGACAGGACTGCCGGGATGTCCTGTTTGGTGCCACTCCATCTCCAAACACCAGTTGGCCATGGCCAAGGGGATTCCTGGCATAGGGGGGTGGCCCTGGGGGACAAAGGACGCTGAAGCGATGTTGTGGCTGTGTCATAGAATCATGGAATGGTTTGGGTTGAAAGGGACCTTAAAGCCCATCCAGCTCCCACCCCTGCCACGGGCAGGGGCACCTTCCACTGGAGCAGTGCTCCAAGGCCCTGTGTCCAACCTGGCCTTGAACACTGCCAGGAATGGGGCAGCCACAGCTTCTCTGGGCACCCTGTGCCAGCGCCTCAGCACCCTCACAGGGAACAGCTTCTGCCTTGTATCCAACCTGAACTTCCCCTGTTTCAGTTTGAACCCATCACCCCATGTCCTATCGCTACAGTCCCTAACGAAGAGCCCCTCTCCAGCATCCTTGCAGCCCCCTTCGGACACTGGAGCTGCTCTGAGGTCTCTCCAGGCTGAACAGCCCCAATGTTCTCAGGTTCTTGCCTCTGTTTCCCAGGTCCTGCAGAACATGGTGCATTGTGCTGACCTCAGCAACCCCACCAAGCCGCTGGAGCTGTACCGCCAATGGACCGACCGCATCATGGTGGAGTTCTTCCGCCAAGGCGATCAGGAGCGGGAGAAGGGGATGGAGATCAGCCCCATGTGTGACAAGCACACGGCCTCTGTGGAGAAGTCCCAGGTAGGGGCAGCGGCGTGGGGGGGGGGCCGGGGTGGGTTCCATAGGGCCAGGTTGGGGGCTCAGCTTTGCCTTCTTTCAGGTGGGCTTCATCGACTTCATCGCCCACCCGCTGTGGGAGACGTGGGCAGACCTGGTGCACCCCGATGCCCAGGAGCTCCTGGACACGCTGGAGGACAACCGGGAATGGTACCACAGCATGATCCCGCGCAGCCCGTCCCCCCCGCCCGACGGGCACAGCGCATCCCCGGCCACCACCGACAGGTTCCAGTTCCAGCTGACACTGGAGGAGGAGGATGAGGAGGGTGAGCTGGACATGGAGCCAGAAGGCGCAGAGAGCCCCTTGGATGAGGACAACAGTGGTTCCAAGACACCAGCCACAGACGACTCGGGGTCGGCTGACGTCAAGTGCCTGTCACCGGGCCCTGGGGACCAGGACTTGCCCATCACCTGCGCCAGGGATGTGGACAACCGGCAGGCACTGGAGGGGACGATGCCAAAGGACAGTGGTGGCAGCGGGTGCTTGGAGCTGGACACGGAGGGCAACGTCACATTCCTGCCCCTGGGCACATAACAGCACCGGCCGCGAGTCCCCCTCAGGGATGTGGGACTGGGCACTGCCCCGGTGAGAGCATCAGCACCAAGGAGACAGGGAGGGACCCAAAGTGTGTCCCCATGTGGAGGGTCCTGATGGGCACAAGGACGCTGCTCACCTTCTCCCAGCGCCTGTCCCCTGCTCCCACCCAGCCTGTGGGAGGGCTGGGAAAAGGCCCCCGTGCTCTTCAGACAGGGCTTGGGAACACTGTGCTCCAGCCCCATCCCAGCCGTGGCGATGTGGAGCCCCACAGGGCTCCGGGGAAGAGGTCCTCCATGGGGCCAAAAGCGTTTTGACATCTCCCAAGGTGGCCCCTGGCCCAGCACAGCCCCACTGAGGGCCGGCGAGGGGGGTGATGGCTGCTGGTGCCAGCATCCTCAGCGCGGCTGAGCACCGGCACAGGGCCACGAGCCCGTGGGTTATTTATTTAGGGTCAGGTTCACTGTTTCAGGCCTTTCGTAGCTCACGTTTTCGTACGAGCCCCCCCCGGGGGCACTCACGTCAGAAGGACACGATCCCGCTCTGCCATCAGCACTCAAAACGCTGCCTTTGGACTTTGCACTTGGGGCTCCAGCGGGTGCTGTGACCCCCCCCCCCCCCCCGTGTCTCCACGGGGGCCGGGGCATCCCCTGAGGTTCCTTTTGGTCTTCCTTCACTTTCCGGAGATTAAACCCGGTTTGTTCCCTTCCAAACACGAGCCTTGGAAGTGCCAAAGCCCAGCGTGGTTGGTGGCCCCGTTTCCTGCCAGGCACCGGGGGAGGGGTGAGGGGGGGCCCCTGCTCCATTGTTTGAACAAAAGCTTGCTCCTCCCTGGCAAACGCAACCGGGTAAGGTAAATATTGAACCGCCGGCTTGGCGCGGCGCTGAGCCCGTCCCCTCGCTCTTCCGCATCGCTCCCAACGGTGATTTAGAGCTGCAAACGCCTCCCCACCCGTGGCAATGCCCCATCGGGGCCCCGGCTCCTCTGTGGTCCTATCCCATCCCTGCTGGGTCCCGGCGCTGGGTGCCGCAGGAGCCGGCGGGTGGAGCGGTGCCAGCCCCGTCTCGCAGGCATCATCCCCCCCCCCGTGTCTCCGGATGAAGCGGAGCTGGTTGCTGCGGCAGGTTGATGGGAAGCAGGCTCCCAGAGCTCCAGATCCAGCCCCAGGGGCAGGGAGCGGGGCGGGAGCTCATTGAAAAGCCTTTTTCATCCCTTGCTTGGCTGAGAGGCAGCGCCATCCACGCATCAGGGGGGCGGTGGAGCCCGTGCCCGGGGGAGGTCCGGTGCGGCTGCATCCATCCCTGCCTCCCGGTTGTGCCGTGATGCCGCGGGGGCTGAGGGCCACGTCCCTGCTCTCGGGGGGCTCCAGGCAGAGCCCGAGGGCGTCCGGCTCCATCCTTGCACGGGCTGTGGCATCCTTGACGCGTCCCTGCGGAGCAGCCATATGCTGCCGCCCCCTAATCCCCTCAGGGCTCGGGCAGGACATGGCGTACCTCGCCTCGCCTCACGGCCAGGTACCCCTGTCTGGGCCTGCAGGGGGGCGGTCGCGATAGGGCGTCATATCGTGACAGGGGAGGCTGTGGAAGCTCTCCTTCCCTCGAGCGGGGAACAGTTGGCGCTCCCCGGAGCGGCGCCGGGTCCGCGCTGCACCCCCGCTCCGGCACCGGATGGTTCGCCCCGCGGCCCCGCGGAGGCGCCGCCGGACCGCACCACTGCGCGCCGCAAGGGGAGCCCGGAGGCGCCCACCCACCGCGCCGGGAGGGGCGTCTCCTCTTACCCCCCCCCCCTCCTCCCTCACCCCGCCCGGCTCCTGTCCATCATAGAGCGCTACGGACCAATCAGCGCTTCTCTTTGGGGACAGAACGATGACGTTGCGTGCTCATTTACATACACCACGCCCCCCTGACTCGACGTCACCCGGGCTCTGCAGTTGCTGCAGGAGGAGGCGGCGGCGTGGAGGTGAGCGCGCGGCATTCCCCCCCCCCTTTCTTGTGTCTCCCCCCCCCCCCCCCAAACGGGTACCCCCCCTCCCCGGTACCGGCGACCGCCGGTACCGGGGAGGGGGGGTACCCGTTTTGGGGGGGGAGAGCAGCGGGAAGATGACTGCAGCGTTGATGGTGGGGGGAAAGATGCATGGGGGGGGCCCTGCATCCCCGCATCCACCCATCCCCTGCGTCCCAGCATCACCCCCCCCCGCACCTCCCGGCGCGGCGCCCGCAGCACCGAGCACGGTGTGTGCGGGTGCTGCTGCAGGTGCCATTTTGCAGGGGAGATGCGGGAGAGGCTGCAGCGCCCTCAGTGCAGCTGCGGTCCCGTTGCTGGGGTCGTGGTACCCCCCCTTTTGCAGGGGTCGTGGTCTTCCTCTTTGCCGGGATCATGTCAATCCCTTTGCCAGGGTCGTGTCTACCCCCCTTTGCCAGGGTTATGCCCCCCCTCATTTGCCGGGGTCGTGTGTACCCCCTTTTGCCAGGGTTGTTGTTCCCCCACTTTGCCAGGGTTATGTTCCCTCCCCCCCCCCTTTGCCAGGGTCGTGGTCACCCCATTTGCCAGGTTTGGGGTCCCCCCTTGGCTGGATTCTGTGCACCCCATCTTTGATGCAGGGACCTTCTTGGGGTGGCTGCATTGGGGGTGATGGGTCCTGGCCCTGCAGAGTCCTTTCGAGCCAATCCACCGGCGTTGGTGGCAGCTCGCCCATCCCAATCCAAATAGGATCAAACCGTGCCTGCCCCGGTGGGAAACCGGTGGCACCGGGGCCCGGCATCGGATGCGTTTGCCACCGCCGCCATCCCCGTCACGGCCTCTCCTCTCTCCCTGCGTTGCAGATGGCGTCCGCTACCGACTCCCGCTATGGGCAGAAGGAATCCTCGGACCAGAACTTCGATTACATGTTCAAAATCCTCATCATCGGCAACAGCAGCGTGGGGAAAACCTCCTTCCTCTTCCGGTACGCTGACGACTCCTTCACACCCGCCTTCGTCAGCACCGTCGGCATCGACTTCAAGGTCAAGACCATCTACCGGAACGACAAGCGCATCAAGCTGCAGATCTGGGTGAGACCCCGGCGCTGGGGGATGTGTGGGTGCTGTGGGGCTGCTCCGCTGTTTGCTTTGCTGGGGGGGTGATGCTGGTGATGCTGTCCCCCACGGGTGGCACGGTGCTGATGTGCTGTTCTCACCCCAGGACACAGCCGGCCAGGAGCGGTACCGCACCATCACCACCGCCTACTACCGCGGTGCCATGGGCTTCATCCTGATGTACGACATCACCAACGAGGAGTCCTTCAACGCTGTCCAGGACTGGTGAGCGCCCAGACAGGGTTCTGGGGTCACCCCCCCACATACCTTTCCCAGGCACCCCCATCACCCTTCTCTGCCCCCCCCCTATCATCCTTTCCCTTTTCCCTTCTCCAAAGGTCCACCCAGATCAAAACCTATTCCTGGGACAACGCCCAGGTCCTGCTGGTGGGGAATAAATGTGACATGGAGGACGAGCGCGTCGTCTCCTCGGAGAAGGGCCGCCAGCTCGCCGAGCACTTGGGTGAGCCGGGGGGGGACCCATCTGCCCCCCCCCATGTCATTGAATTCAGGGTTGAATTCCCTCCCTGTCATTCTGCTTTGGGAGCGGCGGTGATTGTCCCTCAGTGCAAGAAATAAGGCATCACCGAGCTGTGAGCGCCGGGGGTGATGGTGCTTCCTTCTGCAGCACCCTAAACCTGCTGAGGGGATGAAACTGGGTGGCTGCAGGGGCAGGATGGAGCCGAGTGGTCCAGGGGGATGAAACTGGGTGGCTGCAGGGGCAGGATGGAGCCGAGTGGTCCAGGCATGTGTGGCAGCACCCTAAACCTGCTGAGGGATGAAGCTGGGTGGCTGCGGGGGCAGGATGGAGCCGGGTGGTCCAGGGGGATGAAACTGGGTGGCTGCAGGGGCAGGATGGAGCCGAGTGGTCCAGGGGGATGAAACTGGGTGGCTGCAGGGGCAGGATGGAGCCGAGTGGTCCAGGAGGATGAAACTGGGTGGCTGCAGGGGCAGAATGGAGCCGAGTGGTCCAGGGGGATGAAACTGGGTGGCTGCAGGGGCAGGATGGAGCCAGGTGGTCCAGGCGTGTGCGGCAGCACCCTAAACCTGCTGAGGGATGAAACTGGGTGGCTGCAGGGGCAGGATGGAGCCGGGTGGTCCAGGGGGATGAAACTGGGTGGCTGCAGGGGCAGGATGGAGGTGGTCCAGGCATGTGCATCCCTTCAATAGTTACCGATGGGAGGAGGAGCCGTGGACGGTTCTTGCGGGGCACAGCCCTGATCTGTGTCCGTGTCCCCCCCTCCTTTGCCTGCATCCTCCAGGCTTTGAGTTCTTCGAGGCCAGCGCCAAGGACAACATCAACGTGAAGCAGACCTTCGAGCGCCTGGTGGACATCATCTGCGAGAAGATGTCGGAGTCGCTGGACACGGCCGACCCGGCGGTCACCGGTGCCAAGCAGGGCCCCCAGCTCACGGACCAGCAGGCCCCCCCGCACCAGGACTGTGCCTGCTAGGACCAGCCCCCCCCCTACACCCCTCAATATTGGTCAGTGCACCCCATTCCTCCCCCTTTTCCTCCCCCTGAGCCCCTCTTCTTGGGGGGGTCCCACGGGGGCTTTTGCTGCTGATACCTCCGAAAGGGCTGCAGCCCCTCTAGGAGCCCCCCCTTCAGTTAGGCTCTGCCCCCTCCATCCCCTTAATTTATTTTGAAGCCTGGGCTGGTAGAAACCCCCCCGTTCTGCTTTTAATCGCTCCAAACCCCCATTTTCCCTGAGGAATACTATTTTCTCTGCTTACCCCCATCCCATCCCTCCCTTGGGAGCAGGGATGCACCTCCTGCCCTTGTGGAGAGCCACAGTGGGACCCCCCCCCAAACCTCAGATCCCAGCTGGGCCTCCCCATGTCCCCATCCCCAGCCTGGCCTGCCCAAAGAGCTCCTTGGGGGGGGGTTCTCTTTGTGCCCGGCTCGTCCCCCCCCCGATGGATATTTCCTATCTCTTGTTTATTTGTATAAATAGATGCTAATTTATGCTCCTGCCGTCTTCCTCCTTGTACATAAAGAAGAACCCCTTGTAAATAGGTGTAGAAGTGACGCTGTGCGTGACCTGCTGTGCTGTGGCCGTGTTGGTGCAATCCAGGTTTTCTTTCTCTCTGTGGTAACCTTGCTTGTGAATATCTTTTCAAGAGAAATCTTATTTAAAGGCACCCCCAGAACCCCCCCAAATGCATCCCCGAGAGCTCAGCCGAGCAGCCTGCAGCAAGTTAGCCCTGCTTTGGGGATGGGGAACCTCGGTGCAACCCCGGCTTTGCCTCAATGGGGACCATTGTGTCGCTGATCTGCTACAGGGCGTTCGGCTCCTCCTGTGTTCCTGTAGTACCGTGCTTCTGTGGAGACTGTGCCCAAGTGGATGTTCCTGTAGCAAACCTGGACCTGGAGGTGTTGCTTCCCTCTTATTTATTTTTCTTGGAGCTCTGTGTTTTTATTTTCCAGGTCTCCCCCTTCCCCCCCCTTTCCCTGACTGCAAATCCCCTTCCCCTTTCCTATTTTTTTTGTGAAGTTTACTTACGGAAGAGTTAACTCTGTACTGTACAAATGTCAAAAGTGTCAAAAAAAAAAAAACCAAGAAAAAAAAAAGGACAAATTTCCTAAAAATCACTGTATTCCAGAAATGGTGTGAAGAAATAAATCACTGCTGATCACTGGCCTCTGGGGATCACTGCGGGCGCAGGGGGCCCCGTCTCCGCGTCTGTACCCTGGTAACCACGGCCCCGCTGCCCTGAGCAAAAACGGATCTGGTTTCTTCATTAGCATCCTCCGAATGGCTCCTGGCAGCCCGGGTGGCCCCTTGGTGCAGGGGGGTCAGGAGGGATGAAGACATTGCTCCAAGGCACTGTGCTAAGCTTTAGGAAGGTCAACATTTAGGCAGGTTCCCATCGATGCTGGAAACAAGGGAAGGTCCCAGTGGGGGTCCAGACCCTGCACCACCATCGCCTTAGAAGCACCCAACTGCCTCCGCGTGGATTCAGACGTGGCAGCGAGCAGGCGGCTGCACTCACACCACTGTATTTATAGGCACTGGGTGGCTGCGGGAGCCCACGCGCGGTGCTGGGGAGAGGGGGGGTGCGAGGAGGAGCTGAGTGACTCCTGCTCTAAGGACAGAGCAGCAGCAGGGAGCGGGCGGAGGAGCTGCACCGGGACCAAAGGGGCAGCGTCCCCTTGCCAAGCAGCCGGCACAGGGGCAGAGGAAGGGGCTGGAGTGGAGCAAGGGGCCAGGCTGGCCCTGGGGAAGGGCAAATCAATCTGTCAGGAGGGGGCAAAGCGGAGCTGTAGCGGCTCCTCCCCACGCCAGGGGCTCTGTGGATAGAGACGGAAACCGCTTTACAGCCTACCCTGGAGCATTGCTGGGTTCCAAACACAACCCCAGCCCAGTGTTGCGCCCGGTCGATGAGTTAACCAGCAAGAGCTGAGGTGGCGGTGGTGGTCTCCAGCCATCGCTTGTGGTGGGTGGCTTGAGCCACGCCGATGCCCGGAAAAGATCTCACCATGGGAAGAAGCCTCCGAAAACGCCGCCATTGAGAGCAGCTCCATCACGTCCCAACCCTGCGCTAGGAGTGCTCCGTGCTCGGGGGGGTGCCGGGCTGGAAAACAGGAGAGGTGCTGTGTGTGGCGCGAGCCCAGCTCGGCCGCGGGGGGGATGCACCCCCAGGGCTGGGGCTCACCCTGTGTTTGAGGTAGGAGAGGTACGTGTCCCAGCCCAGCGTGATCACGTTGACGTAAATCACCCGGTACTTGGGGGGGACGAAGAGGAAATTGATGAGCTGAGCCCCGGGCCAGACGCACCAGTCAGCCTGTGGAGAACAAGGAACCGCAGTCACAGCCTGGCTTGGCTGAAGGAACTTAAAGCTCCTCCCGTCCCAATCCCTGCCACGGGCAGGGACACCTCACACTGGAGCAGTGCTCCAAGCCCCTGTGTCCAACCTGGCCCTGAGCGCTGCCAGGGATGGGGCAGCCACAGCTTCTCTGGGCACCCTGTGCCAGCGCCTCAGCACCCTCACAGGGAACAGCTTCTGCCTTGTATCCAACCTGAACTTGCCCTGTTTCAGTTTGAACCCATCACCCCATGTCCTATCACTGCAGTCCCTGATGGAGAGCCCCTCTCCAGCATCCTTGCAGCCCCCTTCAGACACTGGAGCTGCTCTGAGGTCTCCACGCAGCTCCTCCTCTCCAGGCTGAACAGCCCCACTGTTCTCAGCCTGGCTCCACACGGGAGCTGCTCCAGCCCCTGCTCATCCTCATGGCCCCCTCTGGACTCGCTCCAACAGCTCCATGTCCTTACGCTGAGCCCACCAGCACCGCACACAGCGCTGCGGGGGGGGGGGGTCTCACAGAGCAGAGGAGCCCCCACGGAGCTGATGAAACTCAAGGGCAGGAGGGAGCGCTCGGGGGGTGGCTTTACCTTGTAAAACTCCCAGAACTTCTCCTTCAGCTCCCCCCAGCTCTCCTCCGGAGCCTTCCCCTCCAGCGTGCCCATGCCTGCGGGACACAGCGTCAGCGCACCGCGGTGCTCCGGAGCTCCGTGCCACCGGCGCAAGGAGGGCGCTGGCACCTACCCAGGAAGTACCAAGCGCCCAGGGCAGGCGATGCCACCACCTGGTCCATGAAGACTTTCTTGAGGATGGTTCTGAGCCCCCTCACGCCCCGTGCCGGGAAGGCAGCGTCGAGCCAGAGGTACCAGTAATGCATGAGCGGGCCCATGCT
This sequence comes from Myiopsitta monachus, assembly GCA_017639245.1. Lineage (NCBI taxonomy): Eukaryota > Metazoa > Chordata > Aves > Psittaciformes > Psittacidae > Myiopsitta > Myiopsitta monachus. The sequence continues at coordinate 4,362,835 of CM029937.1, read as the reverse complement.
GCAGCCGACGGCGAACATCCGCCCTGCAACACAACACCAGGCACCCGTGCATTATTCATGGGACAGCCCTGCGCGGTGCTGGGGGAAGCACAAAGGCTTTGTGTGGTGCCGGGGAGCTGGAGCCTAATTCCTGCTCCATCGGAATGAGGATGAATTTAGAGTCATACATCATAGACTTCAGAATGGTTTGGGTTGAAGGGACCTTAAAGCTCCTCCGGCTCCAACCCCTGCCATGGGCAGGGGACACCTTCCACTGGAGCAGTGCTCCAAGCCCCTGTGTCCAACCTGGCCTTGAACACTGCAGGGATGGGGCAGCCACAGCTCCTCTGGGCACCCTGTGCCAGCGCCTCAGCACCCTCACAGGGAACAGCTTCTGCCTTATAGTCGAACCCCAACTTCCCCCGCTTCAGCTTGAACCCATCACCCCCTGCCCTATCACTGCAGTCCCTCTCCAGCATCCTCGCATCCCCCTCCAGGCACTGGAAGCTGCTCTGAGGGCTCCATGCAGCTTCTCCTCTCCAGGCTCAAACCAAGAGCTCCTGGGGGTTTGCAGATCGGTCTCCAGGAGCACGAGGAGCTCTGCCACGCTCCTTTCGGAGCCGCCCAGGACACGGCTCATTTCTGGGCTGCGAGCGCACGCTGGAGCCGGCTCATGCGCAGTTCCTCACTGACCAACACCCCCGAGTCCTCCTGAGGCTGCTCTGAACCCCTTCTCTGCCCACTCTGTAGCTGTGCCTGGGCTGCCCCGACCCAGGCCCTTGCACGTGGCTTTGCTGAGCTCCACGAGCTTGGCCTTGGCCCCCCCCTTCCAGCACCCTCGGGTCCCTCTGGATCCCACCCCTTCCCCCCCCCCGTGTCCCTGCCCCACAGAGCTCAGCATCAGCACGGCCCTGGGCGCTGCTCCCGGTCACCTGTGCGCGCCGGCTGCAGGTCGGTGCCCGGGTGCCGCCGGCAGTGCCAGGCCTGCTGCAGCCCGTCTCCGGTGGCCAGCATGGCTCCGCAGCTCGCCGTGTTGGTCAGCAGCAGCAGCCGCCCCGTGAACAGCCGCCGCCAGCCCCGCGCCAGCATCCTGCGGGCACAGCACCCCCCCACCGCCCCTGCCAGGGGGGGGTCAGCGGGGATGGAGACAGCCCCCGCAGCACCGCGGTACCCACTGACGGAACACTCCTGAGCCCCCATTACCCGCGCCGTGCCCCCGGTACCACTACCGTGTCCCCGGTACCCGTGCCTTGGTACCGGTACCCGTGTCCCCCTTACCCGTGCCACGGTACCGGTACCGTGCCCCCCCCCCCCCCCGTTATCCCGGACCTGCCCCCGCTCACCACCACCGGCACGCGGAACAGCGGGCGCAGCCTGTGACATGCGCACTTCCGCTTCCGGCGGCCGCCATGACACGTACCGAGGCACAGGCGGCCGCCATGACACGTACCGGGGCACAGGCGGCCGCCATGACACGTACCGGGGCACAGGCGGCCGCCATGACACGTACCGGGGCGGGGGCGGTCCCGGTCCCTGTCCCGGTCCCGGTCGGCCCCCGCAGCGCCGCCCCCAGCGCCCCACCCGGAGCCTCTTGGTTTGAACCGATCCCGTCCTTTTATTGCTCTCCCCTCGGTGCTCCCGGACCGTCCCTCAGCGCCGGCAGCGGGGCGGGGCCTCCGACGTCGCTGAGCTCCCGCAGGCTTCGGGCTTCTCTCCCTGGCAGAGAGTGAGCGGTGGAGCCGCGACGGGGCCGGGTCCCGGTCCCTGTCCCGGTCCCATTCCCACCGGGATCCCACCTGGTAGAGGCGGCAGATGAGCCCCAGCAGCGAGGCCTCTGCCTGTGCCTGCAGCTCGTCCGTGTGCTTCTGCGTGTGCGGACACGGGGCCGGTCAGGGGGGCTCCCCCCCGGCCCTGCCCCGCGGCCCCGGCTCCCCCCGCGGCCGTACCCCGTTAACCACGACCCATGGCACGTATTGGTGCGGGGGGTCGAGCGCCTCCGTGCGCTGCGCGTTGCGGTGCATGAGAGCGGCGCCGGTGTCCCCCTGCACGCAGGCGGCGATGCGGCCCCAGTCCAGCTGCGGGGCATACACCTGCAGGCACTGCGGGAGGCACCGCGCCGTCAGCGGCGAGCGGAGCGGCCCCGCAGCCGGGCGCGGGGCGGGGGGGGGGGGGGCACGTACGGCATCCAGGGTCTCGGTGACGGAGCTGCCCGACTCCAGGCAGAAGATGACCGGGAAGTAGGTGCTGAAGTTCTTGGCCTCTTGCATCAGGCACGTCTGCGGGGACAGGGAGAGGGGCTGTGGGCAAGGGATGCAGGGACAGGACACGGGAATGGCTTTAAGCTGCCAGAGGGGAGGCTGAGATGAGCTCTGAGGCAGAAGCTCTTCCCTGTGAGGGTGCTGAGGCGCTGGCACAGGGTGCCCAGAGGAGCTGTGGCTGCCCCATCCCTGGCAGTGCTCAAGGCCAGGTTGGAATGGGGCTTGGAGCACTGCTCCAGTGGAAGGTGTCCCTGCCCGTGGGTGATCTTAAGGTCCCTTCCAACCCAAACCACGCTGGGATTGAATGTCATACATTCTACGACAGAGCCACCAGCTCCCCCCCCCCCGCGCCAACACCGCGGGGACAGAGACCACCCCCATCACCTCAATCATGTTGCCCAAACACTCCTCCGGGCCGTGCTGGCACTGGAATTCCCACTTCCCGCTCTCGTTCCTCTCCTGCAGGACCAAGCGCTCAGAGCGGGGCCGGCAGCACCGGAATGAGCCCCCACGGCACCAAGGTCGCGCCGGCTCCTACCTGAGCATTACCATAGGGCACCAGGGTGATGCTCAGGGCCTCGGGGGGCAGCAGCAGCCAGGTGGTGAAGAGCTGCTGCACCAGGAACCTGCGGCACGCAGGGCACAGGCTCTCGTAGAACAGGCTCAGCTCCACGGGGGCAGCAGCCGGGTGCGAGGGGGGCGCGCAGGGGCTCGGAGCCTGTGTGTAGGAAGGGTTCGGGGTGCGCGGAGGGGGGGGGGGATCGGCTGCGGTTCCCCGCTCCCCACGTTCACAGGGATGGGGGAAAAGCGCCTGCGAAGGGGGCTGGGAGGGGGGGATGAGGGTGTGGGAGGGGAAGTGAAAGTCCTGCAGCGCCGGGGCTTTCCACACCAACTTCCCCGTGCAGTGGAGCCCAGCACCCACCGCCGAGGGGTGGCTGCAGCCCCTTGGGTGCTGCCAGAGCCACCATAGCAGCGGTGTCGCCGTCCGGGGTGGGCACAAGCTGGAAAGCTGGGTTATGGTGTAAAAGCACAAGTGCCCGGGGAAGGCTCAGGGCCCGGGGGGGTGCCGGGCACCGCTGCGGTGCCAGCGCTGCACGGGGGCTCTGAGCACCCCTGTGGCATTGCCGGCCCCGTCCCCGCTCACCCAACCCCACGAGGGCCGCTGTCCCGTGTGCTGCGGGCGGCCCCGACGGCTCTGACCTGGCAGGCGGCGGCGACGTCCGGGGAGCGGCACCAGAGCCGCGCGGGCCGACGGTCACAGGCGGGAGGAGCCGCGCCGAGCCCCGGCGCCAGCAGCAACAGCAGCGGCGGCAGCAGCAGCGCCGCGGGGGCCATGGGCGCGCTGCAGAGGACGCGGCGGCGGCAGCGCTGCCCCGGGGAACGGCGCCGGAGCTGCGCCCGCCCTTCCTGCCCCGCTCAACCGCCCCTCCGGTGACGCCGGCGCTGACTCACGCGGGACGCGCAGCTTCGGCCCCCTTTGTCCCGCCGCAGCGCTGGGCCCCAGCCCCGCTGGTGGCAAGGGCCGGGCGCGACGGGTCCGGGGTGAAGCCCTCCCACCCCGGCGGCTCTGCCCTGGAGTCATTCCTAGCGCTGGGAATGGGGGAACTCTGTACTTCCCCCGGTGCTTGTCGCCGCTTTGAGCTCTGCTGCCACCTGGCACGGGATGGGGCACAACCTGCACCCATCTGGGTCCCAATCCCCTGCCTGTTCCCACAGAATTCCCTGCAGCAGTTCCATGAATTCTGTTTATTTCTTTTTTTTTTTGGGGGGGGGGTTTGTTTTGTGGGGTGGTTTTTTTTTTTTTGGAAGTACCGTACAAAAATCCTCTTACAGTAACAAATAATGGGGTTGACATTAGTAAACATCGAAAGAGCATAGAGAGAGCTACTGCTGGTAACGGGCAGCTGAAGTGGCGAGGGATTATTGCATATACCTAGAACTAAAACCTCAGCTGTGCTCATGCAGCCGCCACATCCTCCCCGAGCACAACGCCCCCCCACCAGAGCCCTCAGTGGGGTGATGGAGGAGTGTGGAGCATCCCAAGCTGGGATAGAGAGGGACAAGACCGGAGCTGTGCCCCGGGGAGCAGGAACGGCCACGTTGCGCCCATGGGATGTGGGTGAGCAGCGCGGTTGGGGAGACAACAGGGAGTTGGGGGGGGGGGGGGTCACAAGCAGCAAAGCACAGCCCAGGGCCTGGGAACACATCGCGAGCAGAGGCATCCAGCGGCACCAACAGCACCAGCAAAGCAGCGAAGGACAAATCACAACCAGCTTCATTGCAGGGGGAGCTCAGGGCTTGGGGTTCCCCCCCCGGGGGGGGCCAGGGAAGAGCTGAGTCAAGCACCGTCAGGGAAAGGCAGCCCTGGGGAAGGGCTTTGTCCTCCTCCTTGGACACAGCGAGCAGAGCCCTGGAGGGGTAATTGGGGGGGTTGGGGGGGTGCAGAGGGGTAACTATGACCCCCCCCCATGATCACACAGAGCTGCCCAAGCTTCTGGGAAGGAAAAGGCTCCGGTGAGAAGGGGACTGCATGGGGAGAAGAGCAGGAATTCAGCCAGGAGGAGAAAAGAACGTGTTGAGAGAAGGAAATACACTGCTGGGAATGGGGTGGGAGCCCGGCAGGAAGCTTTGGGGCGCTGGCACGGCACCCCCCAGAGGCCTCTGCAGCTATGAGCACCAGGCCTCCCTGCCCCATTCCCACGTGTTCTCATCTCTCACGTGTCCAAGCACGAACTATTCCCTTCATTATCCTGGGTGGCTTTTCCCGAGTGATGCCTGAAGCCACACGTGGCCTTCTCTGGGCTCAGCGCCCCGCAGCTCCCCGCAACTGGCGCCTGCCCCTTCCATGGCATTTGGGCACCCTGAGCTGTGATGGGTCAGGGCTGGCACTGCTGCACTGTGGTCTCAGAGCACCAGTAATGAACCAGCCCCAAAATCACAGCCCAGGGCATGCAGGGAATGGGGGCTGTACAGCTGAGCACAGAAGTTGCCACAAGCAACAGGGGATGGGATGTTTGCTCCAGCAACCCCAGATCCAAAAGGATCTGGGCCCCAGGTGAGAGCAAGGCAGAGCTGGGGGAGGAGGGACAGCGCGGTACCCGACGCAGATGGCACATCAAGAACAGGATGCAGAGCACAAGCACGCAGCACCTCGCAGGTCCAACAGCAACAGAAGCGGCGAAGCCTACGGCATCCATCCTGAGGATGCAGCTCCGGAAGGGAAAGAGCCTCTCCGGCAAATCAAGAGGACAATTAATGCTTTCTTCAAGCCAGGCAGCCAGGATAACCCAGTGAAGCAAACGCCACCACGGCCTCAACTCTCAGCCCAGGGCCAGCAGAGCCACCTCTGTGGCCCTTGAGCCCTTTGAGCTCAGACACAACAAACCCCTGCCTGCACCAGCCAGCTCCGAGGGGCAGCACGACAGCAAAACCCAGCTCCTTCACCCCCATACAGTACTCATGATTCTAAGTGCTTTGCATACAGAGTTCCACATCATGCATATACATTTCTACGTGCCAAGGCCCTCGGCCCAGCAGATACCATCCTCCTGCAGCAGAGAGGTCCTTCATTTTGTACAGGGCTCGTAGTGTGCGTCGGCCTCCGGCCCCTCCTGCTTCAAGCTGGCAGGACCCGGGCCTGCAGCAGCCTGGGCAGCTGCTGGGTAGTGGGAGTTCAGCAAACACCAGCACTGGGAAAGCAGCTGATTACAAAAGGAACCGTATTTACAGAGCTACAGTGAGCTTCAAGGGGAAGGTTCACCCAAGCCAGCCAGAAACAGGGAGCTGTGCATCCAGAGGTTCTGCCGGGGAAAACACACAGTGCCCACACGGATTTCACAGCTTAGCTGGCACAACTAAGGCGAGAGATTCCTCACTAACTGGATCCTCCCTCCCCAGACAACAACACTCCAGAGGTGATTATGGAATTAGGGAACAAGATGGGGAGGTGAGGCATGGCGTGGAGCGGAAACCTGGGTTGAAAAGCTCCCCAGAGGACAGGGTTTCTCCTTTCTAAATGAGTCTCTGCATGGAAGAGCAGCACCTCTCGTACCAGACACTGCCACAGCCTGCAAGTCACCAAGGGAAGGGAGAGTGGAGGATGCACATACCCAGCGGAGCCTCCTCCTCTGCCTCCTCCAGCATCCCAGCAGGGAGCCTCCTGGAATTGGGAATCTACCTCTACAGTGATGCATAGTGGGCGACCTGCCAGCAACAAGGGATCTGACCTGCTTATTGGGGAAGGAGAGAGGACTGTGCTCACCCCAGCAATTCAATCACGACTGGATCCTGCTTCCTAAAGGCTGGAGTCCACCGGGAATCAACAGCCCAGCCGTTTTGTCCCACCAGCCAACACGGGTTTCAGCTACTGACCAAAAGGGACATCAGGAACGGTCACAGACATCTCAGAGGCTCTGGAGGGGCAGGAGCACAGAGACTCAACTATACAGGGTGCAAAGAGTCCAGAGCCAGAAAGCAGCGCCCTGGGGAGAAGCTGAAGGCAGCTGTTACGTTGTGCATGGGCTGCTCATCTGGCTGGTGGCTGGGAAAGGACAGGGTGAGCCAGCGTGACATTCAGGGAGTCATTGTGCTGCACCAGAGACGTGTGCTTGTAGTGCAAGACCAGGTCCTTGAGGGAGGCGTAGAGGTTGTAGGGTTCAGCGAACCCGTAGCCTGTCGCTGTTTTGTAGATCACACAGTGCTTGGTGTCACCGTCCACCCTGCCAGGGACATAAAGGACATGGGTCAGCAGTGGGACAGGCACAGCAGAGCACAAGCAGGCATCACCAGAGCAGCCCAAAGATACATCCAGGACATACTGGAAGCCCAACTGAGGCTTCCACCAACTCCAGCACCTGCTGAGTTGGAATGCAGGAGCAGAGCCCATGCCAGCCCCATCCCAGCACATGCAGATACTCACACCACGGAGCAGGCGTAGCATCCCTTCTGGCTGCTCTCACGGATCAGGAAGGTGCCATCCCGCTTGCCGCAAAGCATCTCTTCTGCCTGCAAGCGGTTGATCTTCCCCACGTACCACGTTCGCTCCTCATGGTGGGGCAGCTCCTCCTCATCATCCATCATGGAGTACTGGCTGCAGTTGAGCACAGATGGGGTCAGATCCCCCCAGTTTGGGCATGTGGCCCCCACAGCTCCCCTCCCACTGCTGGATGCAGCACCCCTTCCGGCAGGGAAGATGTTCCCAGCTCCCAGGCAGGGAGATGGGATCAGCCCCAGCACAGCCGGCTGCACAGTCTATGCTCCTGCAGCACCCCCACAAATCACAGGATCAGCCAGGGGCTGGAAAAGACCTTCAAGATCATCAAGTCCAACCTTTACCCCAGCACTGCCAAACCCACCACTAAATCCTGCCACTGAGGGCCTCATCTACACATTCTCTGAACACCTCCAGGGCTGGGGATCCCAGCACCACGCACGCAGGGACACTCACTCCTCTGTCTCGTTCTTGATACCCAGCCACTCGTTGATCTTCTTCTGCCGGGCACCCTTCTGTGTCAGCCACCTGGGGAAGGAGAGGCAGAGCTCAGCGTGCCCAGGCCAGACACCACTGGAGCAGCCATCACCAGAGGGCAGCAGCCGTGCCTGAGGCCGCACGCTGCAGGGCTCATTCCTGCACACAGCAGCCCACAAACTGGCCTGGCAAGCCCCAAAGCCCTCAAGGAGGCAGCTGGATCACTGGTGGGGGGGCAGCAGGGCCCCACTCCCAGCCCTCCACAGAGGCAGGAACTACGTACACCAAATACTGGTCTCGCAGTTTGCGCAGCTGCATGAGGTCTGGCTTGAGGCTGTTCATGCGCTTGTCGATCTCCCGGTTCTCCGAGGCTTGTTTCTTCAGGTCCTGCTCCAGCTTCATCTTGCTGTCATGGATTTCTGTGATGCGGGACTTGAGTTTCTCCGAGTTCATGAGGATCCTGGGAGAAAGAGGGGGGAATGAAGCTGTGAGCCAGGGTGGGGGAGGTGGAGGAGGCAGCCTGCCAGCTCCAGCACACAGCACGCTGCTGGGAGAGACAAGGGTTGTGTGTGCCTTGGCTCTGTGCTGGGCCAGGACGAGCTGCCAGCCCCCCAGAGCTCTTCCCCAGGCAGGGCAGGTCACCACCACCCCCTGTCCTCACCGTTGCACCTCCTTCTCATTGCCCTCCCGCCGGAAGCGCTCGATGTATTCCTTGCTGCATTTCTCCTGCGTCTGGCACTGCTCCTCAAAGATCTTGATTGTCTCGTTGAAGGCCTCAATTGCAGTCCTCTTCATCTGCAGCTCCTGAGGAGAAGGGACGGGAGAGCTGAGGACAGGGGAGCACTTGGGCAGGTTCTGCCCATTCGCATCCTCTCTTTCCCCCTCCCCAAAGAAGCACTGTCCTCGCTGCAGCCAAAATATCTCCCTCTTCAAAGCCCCTTCTCTGGGGTGTCCCCTGAAGTCCAGCAGCAGACAAATGAAGCAGGGGATGCCCAACCTCTGCTCCCTCCCATGCACAGCGGTGGCCATCAGATGTCAGGGCAGCCCAGGGGGAAGGCAGTGCCTGTGTACCTGGGACGTGCGCGTGTACTCCTCATACAGCAGGTCATACTCCCAGCTCTTGTCCTGGTACTGCTGGTGATAGACCTTCAGCTGCTCCCCAACGGCTTCCACGCTGTCCTCCTTCACCACTTGGTCCTGCCATACACAGAGCCTCCATAAGGGCCTGCTCCTGCCCTACAGCAGCCCCTCTGCGAGGCAGCTGGTCCCACAAAACCCCACCAGTCCTGCAGGCTGGCTGTCACCCCACACAGGAACGTCCCAGCACAGGGAAGAGGTGGGACATTGACATTTACCGAAGGACTGGGGATGGATGAGCAAATGCCCTTGGCCAGCACTGCACAGGCCTCACCTGCTGGTACTTGGAGATGGGGTAGAGCAGCCTGGTGTCCAGCTTGGCGTTGTACTGGGCGAGTGACTCGTGCCGGTAATGGGTGATGAGCTCCACCACCGAGCCGAAGGTCAGGGGCTCCGAGAAGCCGTACTTCCCTTCCCGGTGAAAGATCTTGATCAGCTTGTTATTGCCTCCCTTCCTGTGGTGAAGGGAGAGGAGAGGACACTCACCACCGCCTTCCAGCCTGACATCTTGTCACCCAGGCTGCTGTCAGCGCAGGGACCCCAGTGCCCTACCTGAGTGTAAGGGTGTATTCCCCCTGGATCTTGCTGGAGGCATCACGCACCAAGAAGGTACCATCCGGTGTGTCCCGTAGCTTCTCATTCACCTCCTCCCTGCAATGAACATGATTGTTACAGCCTGTGAGATGCAACCAGAGCTCACCCACAGAACTCCATGGACAGGGCACTCCTTACCGCGAAATGTCGCCCCAGTACCACTCGGCGTCCTGCAAGGACATGCTGTTCCCGTTGGCCAAGCTGGCTGCGCTGGGCTTTGGCTTAGGGGGTTTTGGAGGCAAAGCTGTAAGAGAAGGAGGAGTGAAGCAGGGTGAGCCCAAGTTCCAGCTCCCCACAGGCAATCCCTTGGAGCACTGAGTCCGCCTCCCTGCTGTGACTATCTTGGGAAGCCCCCTTGGCTACCACGCTGCTGGGAGCTGCTCCAGGCACATCCACAGCAGCAGATGAACGCCTCAAGGCGGGTTCCAGGCACAGCTGGGCTCCAGAAATGCCCTCAGCAACCTGCTTATGGGGGCAGAGACGCCACATCCCCAGAGCACAAACCCCAGCACCTTAGGCCCCAAGGAAGGGGCATTTCAGTACCTGGAGGCAACTGTTCCGGCTCCAACTCCTTCGTCTGCAGAAGCATCTCCAAAAACAGGACGGAGAAGTCAGGGCTCAGCTCTGGGCTGCAGGCAGAGAGGAGCCAAGTAAGAACAGCAGCTCTGGGGGGGAAACCTGGCACAGCTCCTGTGCTCCCTGGGCAAAGGGGCAGCCGGTTCATCCCAGCTGCCAGACCCCAGGTTGACACAGAAGCAAGGCTCTGCCCTGCCTTTGAGTCCCACCTCTGTGCGCTGCCAGCAGTTTAATCCCACGTGCAGCGAGGCAGGGGCTGCAGGCAGACCTGCTGTTACAGGCTGGACTCCTCGTGCTGGCAGGCACAGAGGCTGATGCTTGGTACACGGCTGGAATCCGAAAGCCTCACGTACCTGGCGCCAGGCAGCCGGAGGAGAAGGGGTCCGAAGATCTCTCCCAGGGCCCGAGGGTGGAGGCTGTTGCTCTCGGCCTGCTGCGATACCTTCCCCAGATGCCGGAGCAGGAACTGCAGGGTGAGCGTGTTCTGGAGCGGGACTGCAGGCGACTCCAGGGCCAGCAGCAGCTGCTTCCGGCAATTCTCCGGCTGGGGTATCTCTGGGGAGGAGAACCAGACCCGATGGAAGAGCAGGGACAGCCAGCACCGCTCCGTGCTCCAGCTGTGGCAGCGTGGGAGCGCCGTCAGCAGCAGGGGCCATGTGCCAGACCCCATAGGACAGGGCTTGCTTTAATGCCCCAAACGCATCCATCCCACACAGCCACCCATTCCCAAGTGCAGCCGGGGGAGGCCCTTACCCTGCAGGATACGCAGGATTTCTCCGTGCACGGCCACTGGCACCACGGGGGAGGGCAGGTCCTGCAGGTAGCCTCTCAGCGCCTCGCACAGGGAGTGCACGTCAAAGGGCTCCAGGTCGCCCAGGGTCCAATCTGCCAGGGCACAGAATTGCCATGGTGATGGGTGCAGCTCTGGGCACCTATCCCGGAGACCATCACACACCATCCAAGCAGCTGTCACAGGACATGGCAGCCGCAGGCAGCCCTTGGGCAGCCGAACAGCAGCCAAACAGGATGAGGATGCCTGGAAGTGATACCTGCACCCCAAAACTAACCCAGCCCTGGGAACCCACGCAGGTTGCCCCCCACCCCCAGGATAGAGTACAGCTCATTTTGGGTGCCCACCCTCTTTGCCCTCAGCCCTGCCACAGGAATCCTGGGCATGCACGACTCGGATGAGAGCTTTGTTCCCTGCTGCTGGTAGAGACAAGCACAGCCTGAGCAGCCCCACACTGAACCCAGTGGGGAAAACATCTCCCCCAAACCGAGCCATCCCATGAACATGAGGCCGTCGGGATGGCAATAAAGCCTGTCCCAAAAGCAGCGCAGCCAGAGCTGCCAGCACCACGCAGTTGAGGTTTGCAAGAACGTCTGTGGAAGGGGACAAGCCAGCGCAGTGCTGGATGAGGCCCAAGCTCAGCCAAGCGGCAGACAGCTCCGGAGGCTCCCCGGTACAGACATCGGCTGCCGGCACAGTGGAGCCACGGCTCCAGCCACCAAACTGAGCTGAAAGATCCTCCCCTGCTGAGGAGTGCTGTGACAGAGGCAGAGCACCCCCGAGCAGGACACAAGCACAGGGGTTCACCAGCACCACGTCCCTTTGCTCCAGGAATCCCCCCCCTCTCCCACTGGAGCTGGGGATGTGTGGGGCCGGCCCAGCCCCCCAGGCAGCGTGCTGGGAGTCAGGAACTGCCTGGCCTGGCTTGCATTACTGCTGGCGCGCTCTCAGCCACTAATCTCCTCCATCTGAACACATGCATTCGCCTCCTCCCCGCATGGAGCTGTTTCTTACCGGTTCTCAGCGCTTGCCTCAGTTCAGAGCCAGATGTCCTGTACAGCATCTCGCTGTCTACCCCTGTGGAAGCAGGGACACGGTGCTCAGCTGCCAGCACCGGCTAAACCAGGCCTGGAAGGGGGCCAGGCCAACCTCCTGCAGCCCCTTTGGTCCCCAGATCCTCCCACTCAGTGTCCTCGTTTCTCCCCCGTGGCATAGATGCAGGCTGGAAGTGATTCCCAAACCCCAGCACCCATCCAGGGCACACAGACCCAGCACCTGCTCCCCAGGCCCCTGTGCAGGATGGTGCAGCGGGGTCATGCCTGGCTCTAGGGAACAGCAACTCAAGCCAGTGAGGAGCAGCAGAACCTCCCCTTCTGCAGGCAGCTGAGTCCTGCATGTCCCATGGAGCTTTTAAAGACAACTGCCCCCCACTCTGCCCTCACTGGGGGGCTTCAGGGGTATCAGCCCCACAGTGCTCAACATCCCCCCTTACCTTTCTTCTCAATAGCTTCCACCAGCTTCACCAGCAGTGGGGGTGCGAGCTCGGGAGGGCTGAACTGTTCCTGCAATTCCAGGAGAGGAGACCCTGGGGAAGAGGGAGGGAGGGAGGGAGAGGAGGGTCAGCCTCAGCTCAGCCCCCAGCAGAGCCAGGCCAGGGCACAATCAACTCACTCTTAACAGTGAGGAAAGCCGTGGCCCCTGCTGCAAGGCTGCAGCCCATGCAAACACTGCACAGAGGCTGGGGGAGCCTGGGAGCTGGCTCAGAACAAGCCCAGCCTTGCTCCAAGCCCCTAAGAGGGGCAACAGGGGATCCCTATTGCAGAGCACAGGAGACAGAGCCTGGGCACAGGCAGCACAGGGGTTAGCAGAGCTCTTGGAGCTCAGGCTGGGTTCGGTGCCTGCCCAGCACAGGGCTGGCAGAGGAGCAGGGCCAGGGAGCTCGCTCCTGGTGGTGAGCTGTGCTTAATCCAGCGATTCAGACAGAACTCCATGTCAGCAAATTCCTGCTCTTGATTGCTCGTTTAACATGGAAACCAGCCCTCTGCCTCCCTCTCCCTGGGAGCCCACAGCCTCCCGCAAGCTGTTACAGGACACGGTGTGGCACTGGGGTTCCTCTGTTCCCAGAGGGAGGATCTACAGCCCTGCATCGGGTGGCATTTCACTCCAGAAGAGCTGAAAGTCCAGCTCTGGGCTCCCCAGTGCTGGAGGGTGATGCATGCCGGGGCAAGAGCACACAGGCCCGGCCAGGCAGCTGCCAGTGGGATCCTTGCCGCAGGATGAGCAGTGCCAGGCCCTGTCTTGCATCCAGCTGAGCACCAGCTGGTGCGGGAGGCTCCTCCGGGACCCCGGGAAGCCCACGGTCAGTGCAGACACCGGACACGCTCCACTCTGGGGATGCAGAGCCAAAAGGCTGCTCCCCATTGCGAAACACAGCTCTGTTGTCATGGATCTGACCTGAACTTGCCCGGTGTGGTCTTACCATGAGGCACAACAAGCTGGAACTCCACACTGGCCTGAGCCTCCTGCACCCACAGCCTCATGGGGAGACAAAGCAGCCACAGAAAGGGGAGCACCTAGTTCTGTATAAGCCTGTGCTGCCGGGGGCGGGCAATTCCCGATGGGAAAGAGCCCCTGGCCGTGGGAAGGGGCCCAGCGTGGTGCTGAAGATGCAGGCAAGCCGCCAGGCTGGCAGCTCTGAGCCTGACCCTTGAGAAGGGCTGAAGGGAGAGTAAACAGTGGTGCTGCCCACGTGGCCCGGCCGGGAATGTGCTGTTTCAGCAGGCAGCAGCTTGCCTGCTCCTGCTCTGCTCAGCAGCCTGTGCAGAGCCAGCAACAGCTCCCGAGCCCGCGGGGCCGCGCTGCCCTGCACAAGGCTGCTCACAGCAGGGCCGGGGCCGCTGCGGAAATAGCACCGAGCCGCATGTTCCGCTCGGCTCCTCCTTGGGGAAGGCAAACACTGGCAGCTCATAAATCCACTGCTGGAACACGCTGGGGCTCCTCGCTCTGCGATAGCAGGCCTGTGGCCAGGCCGTGGGACAGAGGTGGCGCTGGTCCTGCTCCACGTGTGGCACTGGCAGGGGGATAAGGGATTCCTGTCAGCCAGGGGAGGATGAGGGAAACAGCGCAGAAACCCCATCAGCTCTGAGCTTTGGGGGGCAGCCAGAAGACATCTCTGCACCTCCCAAAGCACAGCCCACAAGGAAGTGACACCGGGTTGGTTCAAATGCAGCTTCTCAGATGCAAAAACGCACCTCCCCATCAGCATCGCAGCAGCCAGCACTGGAAAATAGCCCTTGGGTGTTTGAACTGCCACTCTGCAGGCCCCTGCTGTGCCCCAAATGAATGCTAGCTGGGGAGATGCACCCACAGGGGACAGGGCGGCACCCTCTTTGTGTGCCCTCATACCTGACCCTCACTCTGCTCCATCCTCAGGCAGGATGCAGACTGGCTGACTTTGGGTTTCCTTCCTAACTGCATCTTTTCTGTGTGTCAGGAGCTTTGGAACGTACCTTCTTCCACACCCCTGCGTGGGGCAGCAGCTCTGACCACCCAGACACACCTCCACCAAGCCCTGCTTGAGAAGAGGAGGAGGACAAAGCCCTCCAAGTGTGTCCAGAAAGGCTTAAATCCAGCCCCTGAGGGAGCACAGCGCTGGAAGCAGGCAAGGCCAACACATCCTCTGCAGAGCCTGTCCCAGGCTCCCAAGAAGAGAGCAGCTTTCTGCGGGGTGACTCAGGTCAGCAGCTCTCACTGCCAACCCAAAGGCACAGCCTGACCACATTCCCACCCTGTGGAGATGTTTCCACCCCTCTGGCTCCGGGAGCAGGAGCTTGGGAGGCAGCTGTGGGGAGCTGCACCAGCCCCACCACCCTGGTTTATGAGACGGGGGCTTCTTTCCATTCCTTAAGACCTCGGAGGTGTTTCCCACAGCTAGAAGCAGCTGGTGGGATTACCATGGCTTTTGGACAGAGGACGGGGAGGACACGGGACTGCCACCCACAAATGTGCTCTGATGCCCACCAGCTCCTGCTGCTGCTGTCCCTGCTCCTCCTGAGTGCATCAGCACAATGTCTTCTGCAAGGCATGGGGAGGCAAAGCGTGGCTGTCACCCCACTGTGCCACCTCAGAGCCCCTGCAGCAGGGTTTATGTTCAAAAGCAACAGGCAGCGGGCAGGCAGCTGCCGGAGCTCCACAGGCAGTGCCAGGGCATGGCAGCATTCCCAGCTCCTGCACCAGGTCAATGCCAAGCCCAGTGCTGTCTGGAAAGCAGCTGCAGGATGGCCCATGTCCTGCCTGAGGGTGGCTGCCTGGCCCCAGGGAGAGCTCTGGATCCTCAGGGAGGGATGGGTGCCAGGCAGACAAGCAATTAGTTCCAGTTCTGGGAAGGACTCTTTTAGACCCTGACTTCTCTCCTCTTGCCCAGAGACAAGTAATTGTGTGTCTCAGCAGGGCTGAGCGGCTCTTGGCAGGGAGCGATGGTGCTCCAGAGGCTGAGAGATGGTTGGGAGAGGTCAGGGCTTATTCCTAAACAGAGGGAGGGGCAAACCCCCATCAGAGCAGGGAGAGGGACCGAGTACCACAGGGATCCTGGCTCGTTGCATGCCAGAGAGGGAAAAGGATCTTGGAGAGGTAGGAGTGGGACAAGGCTCAACCCAAGAAGTTCTGCTGAGCAGATTGATGAGCTGGAGGAACGTGCTCTTCTCTTGGCCAGGTTTGAATGTGAGCCCTGTCCTGGTTTCATCTGGGGTAGAGTCAGTTTTCTTCCTAGTAGCTGGTGCAGTTCTGTGCTTTGGCTTTAGGCTGACAATAATGGTGATAAAACACCGGTATTTCAGTTGTTAAGCACTGCTTATCCTGTGTCAAGGACTTTTCAGTTTCTCATCCTCTGCTAGTGATGAGGGGCACAAGAAGGTGGGAGGAAGCACAGCCAGGACAGCTGACTTGAACTAGCCAAAGGGATATTCCATAACCAGTATGCCCAGTATAGAAACTGGGGGGGAGTTGGTTGGAAGGGGCCGATCACCACCAGTGGGGTGGTGAGCAACTGTACTGTGCATCACTTGTTTTCCTTAAGTTATTCCTCTCTTTTTGTTATCTCTCTTTCCATTTTTATTGTATTTGACTTGATTTCAACTATTAAACTGTTCTCATCTCAACCCACGGCTTTTACCTTTTTCCCCCCACTGGGATCAGGGAAGGAGCGAGTGGCTCTGTGGCACTTAGCTGCTGGCTGGGGTTAAACCACAACCGCAGACAACACGATGGGGCAATCAACCCAGTGCTGCCCAGCAGAGCCCCCCACAGCCCCTCAGCCACCACGTGCCGGGAGCAGAGGAGAGTGGGAGCACGCAGCAGGGCTTACCTTGCTCCAGAGCTTCTGGGAGGCGGCAGCCGCTGGCGCCCGGCGTGGCGGGCAGAGGCCTCTGCACTCGGGGCCGGTGCGAGGGGACCGAGATCTTCACCGGCCCCACGTACTCCACGTACGTGCCCGGGAAGTCGCCCTTCTGCTTGGTCCGTTCGTTGACACCCAGGATCCATCCGATTTGATTGGGGGTCTGCTCATCCCCATCTTTGAAGCCCAAGGCTTGCAGGGCCCCCTTGCTCACCACCAGGATGTCCCCAGGCAGCAGATCAATGTCCTCCTCGCGTTCCTTGCGGTAGGGGTAGAGCGCACGGTACTGGAACCCATCGGTGCTGCCCATTCTCTCTGCTGTGGGGAGAAGGGCTCCGGATGGTGAGGCAGCACGTTTCGGGTGGGAGAGGAGGGACTTCAAAGGCAGGTCTCCCCCATCAGCACTCTGAATGTCTTTGCATGAACCAGCACCCCAGGAGTGTGGTCCGGGTGTCCCGGTGTGCTTAAGTGCAGCCCCTTTTCCTTAGCTTGAAACCACGATTCAACCAAATGATGGAGCAAAGGGAGAAGGAGACAAACATAATCCAGCACTCACGAGCGGGCATGCAGCAAAGAAACAGGAGATCAGGGTCTGCTTCACCGAAAAAGAAGCAGGTTTCTTGGAGTCCCGGGGGCAAAACCAAAGTGGGCTTCCAGCCCAGAACAGCGTAGGGTGCTACGTCTGCCTTCCCAGGGCCTGCAAAGAGAAGACGACTTGTTAATGCAAAGCCAGACACCTCTCACCCTCCTGAGACACCACCATTCAAACGAGGGGTTCATCTGAGCCCCTGAGCGAGGCAGGGCTCATTTCTTTCCTACCTACCAGCTGATGCTGAGCCCTGGATCCAACCAGGACATACCAATTACCATTTTAGACTCCCAAAAGCAAGAGAGGAGCCAGCAGCTGCGAGCAGGAATGCCACCTCCTCTCTGCTACAGTCAGGCACCAGCTCTGCATCTTAAGGAGGTTCACTCCTGCTTCTGCAGCTTACCCTCCTCGTAGCACTTATGCAAACACGAAGACAGCAAGTGGGACAAAACAGCCTTTATGCAGGAGCTTGCATATAGAAAAGAGTCACCCTGCAACCACCAGTTGGGAGGCTCTGAACAGCAGCCAAACAAACAGATTCAACCTTTTCTTGTTCAATCGATTCCATTTCACAGCTCACCTTTACATCTCCCCATGCAATCCCCCCCAAGGCATTTTGCTGAAGGTAGCTGCCCACAGATGTAGCTTAACCAAGCTTTCAGTGAAAGGCTTTGCCATTCCCACAGAGCAGCACTTCAAAGCTTTGCTCTGAGCAAAGCAACAGCATCAAGTGCAGGCACGGGTTCCTTCCACAGAGATGGCCTTAAAATCATCTTGAGGAGTCTTCAAGCCTGCTTAGAGCTGCTCATCTGCCTTTCAGCTATTCAGAAATGGAAGAATCTGCTGCCTGCCCTGCCCAGAAATCCTCCAAAACCCAGGAACCTGGGTTCTAACATGTTGTGGAAGGGATGTGTGAGCCGGGGCATTCCCAGCAGCCAGGCACGTCCTCTTTTTCCCATCCCCTCCCGGCCGCACAGGCCAGTTTTCCACCTCCCCCAGGCAAATCCCAGCATTCCGGTTCCCATAGGATGGCGTGCAGCCCAGGACAGGACCTACAAGGAGCTGGGGCAGCCAGGGACCAGCCTGCAGGTCCTGCTAACGGCTTGGAGCTGTTTTGGCCCAGAAACCACGAAACACAGCTCAAACTCAAGTCTCCTCTGAAAGCTGTTGGCGAGCAGCGAGGTGCTGCTCAGGGCTGCAAGAGCCTCTGTGGAGGGAGGCGAGGAGGCAACGGGAGCCGGGCCACTCTTCCCAGCGGGATCAATGCACAACCGAGCACGGCACAGAGCCAGGGCGGCTCTGACCACTGGCTGGACTCTGTGAGATCCACCAGCACTGGCAATCTGCAGCACTTCCAAAGAACCCTTCTTGGACCAGCGACATGTTCCAGTTCACATCAGCTACAAACCCCTCTCCTGCACGAGTCTGAGACCTGCGCAAGCCCCCAGAGAGGAGCCAGCTCCATGTCTCCGCAGCCAGGCTCTGCGGGTTCCTTCCTTGACAAAGAAGAAAGGCACAAAGAGGCTGTGGCACATGAAGCCTGTGCAGCAGCCAGGGCCTGCACTGGCTGCCTGTGCTTGGGCAAGTGTCCCATCTGGGCTGGCTGTGCCATGAATGAGCAGGCGCTGCCCCCGGGGAAGGGAAGACACTCGTGGCCAGGCTCTGGCGGATGAAGAACAGGACTGAGCCTGATCTTGGTTGCTCGAGAGCTTCCCTGGAGCAACACCAGGCTTGCAGAACTCATGGAAAGCCCCTGGGGAGGTTCCTGGTGTTCGCAGAAGCAGCACATCCCTGCACCATGCAAGCTCCCACCATTCTGGGCTGGCGGCCGCGGAGAACTCGCTGCAGAGCCCACATTCCCCCAGTCCAATTTTCCCAGCCAGGAAAATATTACTTCATGATCCAGAGCATAAAGAGAGATTTATGACCAGGCTGCCTGCCCGCCCCTCGCCCATCTGAGCGCTGCCTGTCAAGGTCCCACAGAGCCGAGCCGGCAGTGCCATGGGCACTGCCTGGCTGCCAAGGGCCCGAGTGGATGCTGCCTGCTGGGAAAGACTCCGGCAGCTCCCGCTCCTCCCGGACCCCGTATCGCACCCAGAGGCAGCAGAACCCAAAGCCCGTGGGGTCAGTGCTCCCTGACAGGCACCTCCCCGGATTCCAGTCGTGCATCCCAGTCCTGACTCCAGGCGCCTCAGACAAGCCAGTGCAGCTGAAGAGGCTGGAAGGACAAAACGTTCAGCCCTGGCAAACTTGTTCAGTGGCTTTTCAAAGCAGATCCCTGCGGAGGGGTGGGAAGTTGCTCTGGAGCACAGAGTCTCTCCAAAGAGCAGGTTCCTGCACCTTCTGCCGCACCATGTGGCTCCAACAGCTCGTAGAGTAAAGGAATGGTTTGTGTTGGAAGGGACCTTAAAGCTCATCCAGTTCCATCCCCTGTCACGGGTAGGGACACCTTCCACTAGAGCAGCTTGCTCCAAGCCCCTGCGTCCAACCTGGCATTGAACACTGCCAGGGATGGGGCAGCCACAGCTTCTCTGGGCACCCTGTGCCAGCGCCTCAGCACCCTCACAGGGAAGGCTTTTTCCTATGTCTAACCTAAAGCCTTCCAACCTTCTTCTCTGAGGTGGGAAGGCAGAGATTCAGGTCTGCGCCACCCTGCTCTTCACACCCCAGTGGGTCACTGGGCACATATAACTTAGAGCCAGCCTGGTGCTGGAGCAGCCTCACCTGCCTTCCCCAGGGGGATCAAGTGCCTGTGAATGCAGGTGAGGAACCCCCCCGGAAAACCCAAATCCACAGGGCTCATGCTGGCATAGTCCTCTCCAGGGAAGCTTTGCAAAGCCCTGAAACAGCTCTCTGGAGGGAAGGCAGCGCTGAGAGCCTGGGACACGCACGAGCCTGTCGGCTGGAAGCACACCTCCGAGCCTGCCAAAAGATTCCAGCTGGGCCCAGCTCCAGGTTCGCTCAGCTCTCAGAGAGGAGCCTCGTGTGTCTGCGCTGGTGAGCACTTGCTTCGGCTGCTCTGGCAATCCCATGCATCAGGCAAGCACATACCTTTGGTAAATCTCTGTCAGCGCCCAGAAACAAGCCCTCGATTCATTCCCTGCTGTCAATACTGTCTTTGTTGAATACATGGGGTTGAAACAAAAA
This sequence comes from Myiopsitta monachus, assembly GCA_017639245.1. Taxonomy (NCBI): domain Eukaryota; kingdom Metazoa; phylum Chordata; class Aves; order Psittaciformes; family Psittacidae; genus Myiopsitta; species Myiopsitta monachus. Next base: position 4,342,906 of record CM029937.1, on the reverse strand, counting down.
ACACATCACAAGTCTTTTTGTGTGTGTCCAGCGCAGAAATAAAAGCATCTTAACATTTGAAATGTGGTTCCTGAGCTTTTAAATCCCGTTCCAAATGCAGTTCAAAGTGCAGTTTGACTCCAAGCGACGCTGAGCGTTCCTTTCACTCCAGTGAGGCAAAAGAATGCATACAAATATTTAAAGGCAAAATATGCTTACAACAATCTATCCAGCTCAAACCTTTCCAAGCTCCAGCACGTCCTTAGTGAGCACAAAAAAACCCACCCAAAAGAAGTTTTGAACTGCAAACTCCTCCATGTTAATGGGTTGCAAACAGTGAGAACAAAGCTTTCCTTTAAGAAAAACCAGAAAGGAGGATGTATGCAACTAGGGATGGGAATAAAAATGGACATGGGCCCGCCTGCCATGTGCTGCCCTATGGTGACAACTGCTGCTCCACTGAGTCCTTCTGACCCATACACCCAGGCAGCTCTGCTGGCCTCATGCCCTGGCAGTGGCAGGAGCATGCCGTGGGTCACGCTGCACCCACATGCACCCAAAGCAACGAGCAGGAGCCTGGCAAAGCCTGGTTTGTAATGCGGGACAACCAACACAACAATCCCTGTGCTCCTGGGCAGCTTCCCGGGCCAGCTCCCTGCTTTGGAGCCTCAACAACTCACAAGGCTGGAGCTACAAGCGAGGCTGTGCTGGCAGTGGCAATGGCAGGGAAGAGCTGGAGCCGTGCTGGGAGCACTGGTGGTGGCCATGGCACTGCCATCCAGCTATTTCCCTCCAAATGGGGATGAGTGGCAGGGAAAGCAAATTCCATCGGGAGCCATGCCCAAGCCTGGGCTGCTGTCCTGACAGTGACAGCACCGCAGCAGAGGCACGGGGCAGCGGAGGCCATTGCCACCTTTTTCTCCTCTTTTCTCCCCAAGAAATGCTTCTCACGCACCTGGCAGCAGAGCCTGAGGTTTAGCAGTGTCCTGGCCATGGCCACCAGCAGCCCTTTGCCAGGGACAAGGAGCAGAGAGGTCTCAGCAACCTCCTCCTCCAAGGCTGGACAGTGCGAGAGCACCTCAGGCAATCCAAGACTTCTCACACTGTTTGGAGGCTCCTCCTGACATGGGATTTTCTTGCCTCAGTTGAAGCTTGTCCTGTGCTCCCCACCTCAAACCTCCTCCTCCTCCCTGCAAGAACCTGTTCCATGCTGGCACTGAGGGGAGAAGGACCAGAACACCAACCCCAGCACTTCACTGCAGGCTCCCTTGCAGGCTCCCTTTCCACCAGCACCCCAAGCAGCAAGAACATACGACTCCCATTTTAAGAGCATTCCCGGAGCTGGGTTTAGGGACTTTCGACAGAAATAAACCCAGAAGCTGTATTTTAGTCACTTCCCTCAAAAATAACAGCTCTAAAAAAGCTGAGGATGTGTTAAAAAATAACCCCCCCGAGTGCTCTTGCTGAGTTATCTGCACAAAATCACCCTCCCCGGGGGGATTTGGAATTCTGCTGATTTATGAGCAGCTCTGCACAACGCAGCAAACCTATGAAGTAACCTATACGGTGAGGAGCACCCAGGTTAGCAGGTCAGCATTACTCGGGTCCTAGCTGAGATAAGCAAGACCTTCCAGCTTGAGAAAGCCACTGTCCCTGCCTCCGCTGGCTTTTTCTCTTCCATAGCTCAGTTCCTTAAGCTCCAAGCTGCGGCTCCAGATATTCCCAGAGGAATTGAAAGAGCCCTCGATATTATAAATACTCTTTTTCATTGTAAACACAGCGCAGCACTCGGAGCGAACCGCTGGCGCTCTGACACGGCTCCAAACCGGTTCCAGAAACCACACTGTTCCTCGCCACATTCCAGCTGAGCTGTGCTTTCTCTTCCAACCCAGAGCTTTTGTCCAGCAGGACCCAACTGCGGGCAGAAAGGGTTTTTCTATGTGCTTAAAACCTTGTTCTAGCGAGCTAAAACCCAAGGGGTTTGAAGCAGCAAAGGAGCACCAAAGCCTTGCTGTGTCGAAGAGAGTCACCAAAGAAACCAAACCACGGCTTGGACTTTCCCACATCATGGAAGAGTCGATGACTCCAGCAGAGGCCAACCCAGCCTCGGGGACACACCAGCCCTCCGCATGTTAGGGAAGGGTGGGGGAATGGCCAGGAAAGCAGTGATTTAGGCTATATTTACTCAGCTGCCTCCATTCTCTGCTCTCACAGAGAAAGTCACAGGGCCAGTTCCCCAGTGGCTCTAAGAGCTGCTCAGGAAATAAAAGCCGTGCATGAATGGCGAGGAGATGCGGCCATTCCTGCGCTGCACTGGGCTCGGGTGCCCAAAGGCACAATGCTGGGACCACTCCAGCTTTTGCAGAGCTCATTCTAAACAGGTTCCCCCCCCCACTCTCGGGTTTTACTTCCCATTGGAAACACCTCAGTTTGGGAAGTATGTGACCACAGGAACCTTCCTGTTCAAGGGGCTAAGAACCATCCACAGGATCACAAGAAACACAGCGCACAAACCGCACTGGAAAAAGGTGGGCTGGCCACCATCCTACAGCCAGGTTTGGGGGCCTAGAGACAGCAAAACAGCCACCCAGGCTGGATTCCAGCACATCAGCCGAATGGGAGCATCCCTGCAGCATTCGACCCCAGCCTGGGCAGAGCCTGGTGGGATCAAGCCACATCCAAGGCATCAACCCAGCCTGGATCCCTGCAGCCCCCATAAGCAGCGCTGCCAGGGACCCGCAGCAGTGGGGGCTGCACGGGGGAATGCCACCGAGGTACCCGCGATGGGGATGGAGACAGCCCGGGGGGGTCGGAGGGATACACAAGGAGGGGACAGGCCCGGCCCCGGCGCCTCGGGGCGGGGTGGACAGGGCCAGAGGGGGGCGGCAGTGCCCTGGCAGCGGGCGCCCTGCGCTGGCACAGCCGAGAGCTCAGCCCGCGGGGCCCGGCGAGGGGCGCCTCACGATGAGGGGCCCTCCCCACGAGGGGCTCGGTCCGATTCCCTTCGCGCCTTCCCCCCCTGCTCCGGTCGCGGTCCCCCCGGGCCCTTCCCACCTCTCCGCCGGCCCCATCCGCCGCCGCCGCCCGGCTCCAGCCCGCTCCTGCCTCACAGCCCAGCGGCAGCCTGGGAAAGGGCCCGACCGCCGCCGGAACGGCCCGAACCCGCCCCGGAAAGAGCCGAGAGGAGCTGGAGGGGAACGAACCTGCCCGAAGCCGCGGTGGCCCCGCCCCTTCCCCCGGCTGCCGAACGCGATCGGGACCACGCCCCTTGCCCGAGCTGCTCCGGAAGGAGCCGAGGGGAAGCCGGCGCCAACCGGCTTTCGGCGCTGAGGGAGAGCGCGGCGGCGCCCCCTAGCGTAGGGTTGGGAGCACGGATCGGGCCCGGCACCGGGACTGCACCGGGGACGGGGCACAGCACCGGGCATAGCGCTGGACATAGGGCATGGCACCGGGCATGGGACACGCTGCTGGGCACTGGGACTGCAGCAGGCACGGGCAGTGCACTGGGCACCAGGACTACACCGGGCATGGGGCACACTGGGCAGTGTTGCTGTGGACACAGAGCACTGCATTTGGCTCTGCGGTGGGCACTGGGCACCATACCATCTGGTGCCGGCAACACCAACCCCCCCTCCCGGCTGCAGACACCACATCATGGCTCATTGCAAGAAACAATTTTAATACAACATAAACCTCATTGAAGGTAAGAGCAGAGCTGGGCACTGTGCAGGAAGACACGGTCCCCTCGGCTTTCAAGACAGTTTCCACTCAGAGATTCCTTTTCCCACCATATCCATGCCACTGGTGCATGGCCAAGCCCCCTTCCCACACTGCTGGTGGGCAGGGGGTGCCTGATGTCTTCCCAAATCCCCGCTGCCTTCCCAGACCTTTGTACAGACAATACAGGAAGAAGCAAAGGAAAGACCGAGCTGCTACGGCCGCTCATTTGGTGGGGTTAAACGGCACCGGTTTAAACGGGAGAAGCAGGAGACGGGACCTGGCACCAACCACAGGCACACAGAATAATCCAACGTGCTGCTCCAGGGTAGGAAATGTGCCCATTAGTGGTGGCACAGGGATGCCCGATGGCAGGGGGGCACGGTCCCCACATCACCGGCACCAGGGCAGCAAACTGCAGCGAGGGGAAAGCTGGAACATGCACTATCAAATGGGAACGTTTCTATCATAGAAAACAGTAGAAATGGGAGGGAAATGCCGGGTTGAGCCGTAATGTTGTTGGATAAAAAGCGACAGGAGGAAAGGGGGGGAGGGAATTAGAGATGCCAAATGAAGCAGCAGCACAGGCGCTGCCAGGAATACCGGCTTTTGATGGATATCTGTATGCACTGAGTGATGGCCACCACGGAATGCGGTGGTAGAAGAGATGCAAAGAGCAAAGCCAACCCTAAAAATCCCATTAATATTTGCACCTGATTGCTGACCCCCCTGGGGAGGCCTCCGCTTTTCCCACCTGGAAAGGCTGATGGAGCTGGGGTGCTCCAAAAGGTTCCCAATAAACCAATTAAAACCTTTGCATCTGCTATAGACTGATAAATAAACCATCTGCATCATCGTATGATGAACCCTATGCAAATAAAATCACCCCTCTGCATCCCAGCAGGGACTGGCAGTATTGGGGAATGCTGCTGTGGGTCTGGGCCTTTTCATTCTAACTCCTACAGTTCCCCCCCCCCCCCAGGCGGGGGTTTCTCGGGAGATTTGGGGTCTTTCCAGCTGAAACCGAAGTTAAAAAAGTGGGGGAAAGCGAGTGGGTTAGAAAACAGCATGTGGTCAGGCTGGGAACTGCATGGAAAAGCCTGGGACACCCCGGGGCCGTGTGGGACCCTGCGCCGGTCCTGCACTGCCCGTTTAGCTTATAAAAAGTAATAAATTAATTGAGGACTATTTGCATCGAGTCCGAGCTGTACACAAAGGTGGGGGCCCTGCAGCCAGCAAAGCTCCCGCGTCTCTAGAAAAATAAGAGCATCTCTCGAGGGGTACAAAAAGCCTTCGGGGGAGCCCAAGTGCCAGGGCACAGCCGCAGCCCGGCCCCTGCTGATGTCCACGTTGGCTCCAGGGGTGTTGGCCACGGATATGGGGACGTATCGCACGTGGGATGGGGATTTCTGGGAGGCGGTGGGATGCTGTGAGGAGCCTGAACCATCCCCGGGTGCTGGCGTAGGGGCTCAAGGGTGCTTGGTCCCGCTCCATGCGCTGCTCCGGGGTGCCGAGTGCTGAGCACCCAATGATGCCTGGCTCCGCAGCGGTTGTCGGTGGCCGGTTGCTCCCTCTCTGCAGTTCCAGTGCTGCTGGGAGCCATGGTCCTGATGCTCACATCCATCCCGCCACCGCAAGGAGATGCTGCTGTTGGGCTCCTCGGCATTGCGGATGGGGTAGGAGCCTTGGCATTCCCACTCGGCCACCGCCAGCTCCTGCTCGTCGCTCTCAGAACCCTGCACCGCGATCTGTGGGACCGAGCTCGGCTTTGGCTTCTCGCTGCCACCCCCGTGCCCGGCTTCACTCTTGCCACTGTCTTCACTTGCCGACACCGCATCCGGCTCATCGAAACTCACTTCTTGAACCGCTTCTTGCTTCTTGAAGGAGTCCCGGCGCTCCGAGAGGTTCAAGCGACGCATGACCACCACCTCCTGGTCCCGGTCGTGCCTCTCCCCCAGCCGGGAGCTGGCAGCGGGGTGATAACCATGCTCCCCTAGGTACACCAGTGCTTCACCCTCCCCGATGGCCTCCCCATCCATGGTGGGCATCTCCAGCCCCAGCTTGCGGGCACTGCCGGTCTTCTTCTCCACCAGGATGGTGACGATGTCAGCTGATTGGACACGTTTGAGGAGAGGGGAGCGGGGGCAATCAGCACTGCGGGGCCGTGAGCTCTGCCGGACGATGGTGGGGGGGGACAGGGTCTTTCCTTGGAAGGAATGAGGGGTTTTGGGGTACCCAGGGAGTGGAGATGGGGAGCGCTGGGGAGAAGGTGGGCGCTGGGCAGAAGAAGGGGTACAGGCGAGGGGCGAGGGGGGGATGCTGCTGGTGGATTTGCGACGTCCCACTTTGTAGCGTTGCCCACCCAGTTTGGGTGCCAGCCCGTGAAGAGAGCTGGGGCGCACGTGGCCGGCGGGTGACGTTGGGGTGCTGGAGGAGGGAGAGGTGCTCTGTGGGGACACAGCATCTGCAGTACAAAGAGAAACAGATCAGCGTGAGGGATGGGGATGGGGGGCATACGGCATCCCCACCGCGCTGCCCCAGAGCACATATCCTGCTTTGGATCAGGTTGGGATACCTGTGGGCAGGTCGGGAGCAGGGCTGCGGCAGGGTGTCGTGGGACCCGGGGACACGCTGTGCGTGGGGGACTCCGGGAGGCTCTCGCTGGAGGACAGCGAGTGATGGAGACCGGAGGAGTAGCTGCGGCTGGTGTGCAGGACCGAGGACTGCTTGGAGATCTTCTTGAAAAGGGACTTTCTCCTGGGGAGGGGACACACGCAAAGGCGGTTGGGAAAGGAAGAGCCCTGAAAGCTGTGGCCCCGAGTCTGCCAAGCTGGACACCACAATACGGCAGAGCCAGAGCAAACCCCCTCGGTACGGCACACACCAGGACAAATGCCATTCTATCCCAGCCCAATTCCACCCACCTCTCCTGGCCGTCCCTTTTCCTGCTCTTCTTACTCCTCCGCGCCATCCTGGTCTTGGAGCTGTTTTTCCGCGCAGGGCCGATTTTGATGGAGGTGTTCTCCAGGGCCGTGGTCCTCAGGGCCACTTTATTCCCACTCTGAGGGATGGGAAACGAATCACTGCAGCGCGCTGGATCCAAGCACCGGATCCAAACCAGCTCCTGCCTTGGTGGAGGCAAGGCTGGAGAGCTGCTGGATTGATGCACTGGTCCTGGGCAAGCAGCGTGGCTCCGGTCACCTACCTTCAGCAGCAGCTCCACGACGTCCCGATGGACTAAACCTAGCACTGACTCGCCATTCACATGTGTGATGAGGTCACCCGCTCTCAGCCCTGCTTCCTGTGCCGGGCTCCCCTCTTCCACGCTCTGCAAGCAAAAGACCAAGATTTCATTTGGATGCAAAGCCTAAGTTTCCTCCCAGGGTTTTCCCATTGGGAAACCTGGTGTCTGGCACTACTGGTCCCTCCCCACATACCCAGACCATGTGGTGCACAGTGTAGACGTCGCTGTCACCCATGTAGACGCGGATGGCGCGCAGGGTGAAGCCGTACTTCTTGCCCGAGCTGTGGATGATGATGGGGGGGCGGAGGCTGGCGATGGCCAGAGATGAATCTCGGCTTGGGGAGGAATCACGGGAAGAAGGGTTGGACGAGAGGGAGTGGGGGGAGATGGGGCTCATCAGGGCACCTCCACCTGAAGTCATCTGCAAGCAGGAAAGCCGGCTCAGCCTGGGAAAACCACGTGGCAACGGGCACCCGGCAGGATAAACCACGCCGTGCACAGACCTGATGTGATGATGAGGGACAGGGCTGAGACAGAGGCAGGATTTGGGGACGCGGCTGCCCGGGGAGGCTCTCTGTCTGTCTGGCACATCCTTCTGGCTGCTCAGCCGACGGCTCCCACCCGGCTCTAAGCCCCGTGGAGCTGCGGTTTTGGTGCCAGTGCTGTTGCTTCGGAGGCGAATGTGGTTCAGGCTGACGAGATCGGCTGCGTGAAAGGGAGGAGGGAGAATTTGGGGGTGGGGAAAAACCACCCCATGCCACGTGGGGACCTCGGTAGGTCCCGGAGCATTCCACACTGGCATCCCACACACACCGGATAACACTGACGGCTTCACCATGCCACCAGTCCCTGCGTCAGGGTCTCCCAGCACAAACTTGGGTCTCTCCGGCTTGGAGGATGCCACGCAAGGACTTTCATCCTCCGAGGAGAAGGCGAACTTGGGCATGGTGTCCAGGCTGACGGTGCTGGGCAGCGCAGTGGGGCTGCGGCTCCGCTCATGCCGGGAGGTGTATGGCGTGGAGCTGCAGGATGTCCAGGAGCGGAGCCTGCATGGGGACAGCAGGAGGGCTTGGGACAAGCAGAGATGGGTGAGGGGGATGGCAGCAAGCTGCTGCAGCACCCCTGGACACGAATCGCCAACACCTCTGCCAGCCCTTGGTGCCAGCACAAACCCTTGGTGCCAGCACAAGCCCTCGGCACCGGTACAAGCCCGTATCAATGTTGCATCCCCCATCTCACCACGCACCGGGGTTCAGTGCCCTGCCACCCGGCTCTTGTCCTCATCTCCCGAGTGCCTGTCCTCTTTGTCCTCGTTGTGACTCCGGTCAGAGGATGAGACGCTGAGAGTGGAGTTAACTGCCAGGAATTCGGAGCTGCTGTACACCTGAGGAGGAGATGAGCCATCAGCACGGAGCACATTTGGGATCCAGGCTCTCCGGCATCAGCCAAGACACCGATGCTCAGCACAACTGTGCCGGCTGCAGTGCCAAAGCCCCTCATTCCGGATGCCAGAGGAGGATTTGGAGCACCTTGCTGAAGCGGTGGGAGCAGGAGGAGAACTGCCCGATCTCCACGGATGATTCCTCATCGTTGGTTTCTTCATCCTCCGAATCCAAGTGCTGGTACCTCTCAGAGCGAGCTGAAAGCAAGAGCCAGAGCAGGCAGAGCTGTCACTCTGCCCGCAGCACACCGCATCCTGCCTGACCCTGCTGGGACCTACACCCATGGAGCTGTCTGCTCCATGGGGAGCAGACAGCCGAGTCCCAGGTCTCTGGGGAGTTAGGGGGTGAGAAGGTTTTTGGCAAGACTGAGCAGCCTGGAAACAGGATTGCATCTGGTTTGTGACTTTAGTGGTCAAGTGACCAACTTCACCCAGGAGTTTTCCACCTCCTCCATCCCACAGGAGCATCTGAACTGGGACAACGGATTGACAGAGCAGGGGAAAAGGGGGTGGATTTGGCCTCACTGTCAAAGTAGCTGGTGTCATCCTCCGACTCCAGCTGGGGGATGAACTCGGCCTTCTGCCGCAGCAGCCCGTTCCAGTCCAGGTGGAGGAAGAAGGAATGGTGCTTCACTTCATGCGCACCCCCTGTCAGGCAGAGAAACCCACATCAGGGGGATCAGGCAGGATCTGGGATGCTCCCACTCCCATCCCAAATGGCACCGTCTCTGCTCCATGCACAGCAAATGGCTTAAACCAGGATGGACCAGTTAAACCAGCAGGAGACCTCCTCTGAGCATCCTCAACATGGCTTTGGTTTCAGCACAACCCCAGCTTGATCTAAGTTCGATGCCGGTCACCCCTCAAACACTACACAGGCATTGCCATGCGTACCGGTGCCCAAGCGCTCAAGGGGACACTGTCTCAGCAACCGGGTGATCAGGTCCTGGGCATCTGCAGGAAGAGCCTCATCCCCTTCTGGCCACATAATTTCATCTGCAAGGAAAAAGGAAAAGGAGTTTGGAGTGGCCGAAAGAGTGTGGGGATTGTGATGATGTGAGGTTGCAGGAGAAGCTGCTTCCGGGCAAGAGGAAAGTCCTCCAGGAGCTGCAGCACATGAAACCATGCTGCCAAATCAGGCAGTCAAAGCTTGAGGAGCCTCTTTGCTGGTTAACCGAGTACGAATGAAGGGATGAAGCTCTCTGTGTGCTAAGGATGAGCCACGATTGCTGGGAAGTGGGAATCACCAACACTCACCGCTGATAACCTGCCCAAAGAGCTCCTCAGGGGTGTCTCCAAAGAAGGGGACGCAGCCCACCAGGAACTCGTAGAGGATGATGCCCATGGCCCACCAGTCAACAGGCTTCCCGTAGCCCTGGATGAGGATGACTTCTGGGGCAATGTACTCCGGAGTGCCACACACCTGCATGGGAAGCAGTGGCTGACACCTCTACAATGACCTCTACAGCAGGTCTCAAGGCTATCCCAGTCCTTAGTGACAGCAGACTGGCCAAGTAGGGCAGGACCTCGTACCTGCTTGTCCATGAACTCCCGCGTGTCCTTCTCCATGTGTCCTTCATAGAGGTTCGTGGTCATGTTCATCAAGCCGATCTTCGACAGACCAAAGTCCGTCAGCTTTATGTGGCCCATAGAGGTGATGAGCAAACTGCAAGAGAAGACGGATACCCCACAGTGATGCCATTTGCTTCTGGGACCTGAGCAGGACCAGCCGTACCCCAGGACTTCTGGTGCCAGTGCAACAGCACAGAAACAAGTATTTGGGCACCATACCCCATGACCGCATTCTGCCTTATCCCTTTGGCTTGGATCAGCACCTTTCCCTTCCCCATCCAAACCCAACCCCATCCTTGCTCAGACCTGACAAACGTCCTCACTTGTCAGGTTTGAGGTCCCGGTGGACGATGCCGTAGTTGTGCAGATACTCCAGAGCAAGAACCGTCTCAGCAAAGTACATCTTCGCCATGTCAACAGGCAGCGGGCCCATGTTCTTCAGCAACGTGGCACAATCCCCCCCTGCGGGGACACAGAGAGGCGCTCAGAGGAGGCAAGGAGATCATCAGGCAGGGCTATGCTGCCTCTCCTCCCAGCCAAACCCTCCTTGGAGCAGGGCTGTGATACAGGATCACAAAAGCATCTCCTCGTGCTTTCCGATCTGCTCTCTGGAGCAAAGCAGGGCAGGAGATGCCCAGGTGGTGTCTTTGATGCTCAGACACTGACGTTCCCTGCACCACCCAGCCCTGAATCCCGTCCTCACCTTCCACATACTCCATCACCATGCAGAGGTGCCGCTTTGTCTCGAAGGAGCAGAACATGCTGACCACAAAGGGGTTCTCCGCAAAGGTGAGGATGTCCCTTTCCACAAACACCTGCTGGATCTGGTTCCTCAGGATGAGGTTCTGCTTGTTGATTTTCTTCAAGGCAAAGCGCTGCCGCGTCTCCCTGTGCCTCACCAGGTACACGGCCCTAGGAGACAGCAAATTCCTGGACCTCAAAATGTGTTCTCCATATGTTCCCCACCAGCAGAACAGGGTGCAGACAGGGAGGACTTGGGAGAGGTTTACAGATGGAGACAAGCGTTAGGAGCTTCCCAACTCACCCATAAGCGCCATTGCTGATCAGTTTGATGGTCTCAAAGTCACCCTCACAGGGCTTCCTCCGGGGAGCGGTGGCTGAAGGCTGGCTCTGAAGAAGACACAGGAGGTTTCTAACATTTCCCAGTGTGCTGGCACTCATCCGAGCACCATCAGCTCCTTGCTGCCAGCAGACATCCCTCCCTGAGCCCTCTCCAGCTATAAACCCCAAACCAGGAGACAAAGATGCTCTGCAGATCAAGAGTCCACTCGAGAAGCCAAAGGAGGGACTGAGAGATCTTACACCTGAATACAGCAGCCACCCATGGGGACAGCGCAAACTAACATCTCTCAGCCTAAGACAGCAGAGGAGCTGCTACAAGGAGCTTTGGTGCGGGGTGAGGCAGGATGAAGCCGGGGGCAGCACGTGGGACATGCAGGTAGGACCATGCTCACCTCACAGGCATCATCGTTCTCTGGTGTGATGGTGTTCCCGCTGTCGAAGTGATCCAGCTGGACCATCTCTGCAGAAGACAGGGATGCTTTTCACCTTCTTCATGCTCAACCCTCACCAAAATAACCCCCCACCAACCGCTCACTCTCCAGACTCAAAGATTCCACAGGGATTTAGCCACATGCTTTGCCCAAGAGGGAGGAATTCGGGTGATGGCATTAAGAGGTTGGATACGAGGTTAAACATTGAGAGAATTTGTTTTGTCCTGGTCATTCCCGTGTTCCTCAGGGATTATGGTTCTCCCCACGAGGCCGTGGTTTCCTATGGATTAAGTGTTCTTGAGCTTAATCTGCTTTGCTGAATGTGCTGGGAGCAATAATGAGGGACGTGGGGCTGGCCAGGAGTCTTGGACACTGCCATCCTGGTCCTGCTGGGACCTACCCTATGACACCAGCGCAGCTCTGCTGGTCCCTCTGCCCCCTCCCAGTGCTGATTCACGCTCACCAGTGGCCCAAACTGGGAGTCCACATCCCACTGCAGACCTTGGGGCCACCAACCTAAGTGCTTCCCTACCCTCCAGTGGGTCCTTGACGAGCCCGAGTTGGCTGATGATGTATCGGGGAATATCGGTCTTTATTCCCTGGCCAACTTTGGCGTGTCCTTCCGCAGCTTCCAGGAGGTGATAAAACTCCTCCGGGTCAAACTCCTGGATGGGGAAAACCACACACAGTTTAGGAGAGAGGCTTTGCAAAGTTAAACCTTTCCTTGAAGCCTTGCGGGTGCCACCTGTAACTGGGGACAGGCTCTGGATGCATGCAGGAGAAAGCTGAGCACTGCTCCTCTTCCTAGCATCATTCCTCCATCATTCCCCATGGAAAGAGTTGATGGCAAAAAAAATGTAGCCCCATGAGGTGGTCTTGGAGGGGAACCCAAGGAGACCACACCAGGAGCATGCTTTGACATGACTCCTTCTTCCAGCTGCAGGAACCACAGCACAAAGGTGAGGTGCAACAGCCAAAAAAATCCCTTGAAATGGATGATAAAACTTCCCACGAAGTTCACTTCTCCCTGCTCCACTAGGGAAAACCAGCTTCTCCTCTGTGAGATACGGCTGGAATGCTAAGGCTGGTATAGCTCCTTGCTACAGCCTGGCCAGGATGGTGAGGAGCAGCAGTTCCCATTGTGGACCAGGCCAGGTGCTGAGAAGATGCCTTGTCTTTCATGGCAAGCCTGCTCTCAGGGGGGACATCAGGAGCTGCCATGTCTTACCAGGCACTCCAGGAGGCGAGCAGGACGGGAGATAATGATCAGCAGCTTCCTCACCAGTTGGTCGATGAACTTCACCTCCTCACTCTCTGAACGCTCCTGAGCCTGCCATGGAGGAGACCCAAGTCAGGCAGCGCTCAGTGGCCTCAGGAGGACATGGGACAGGGCACTGCCCCATACTCACATCCCGGAGCATCTTCTCGAGCTTCTCCTGCAGCTCCATGAAGTAGCGGGAGGTGATGAGAGCTCCCTGGGACTTTGCCAAGCAGTCACGGGCCAGCTCGATGATTTGGTGGTGGATGAAGCCCAGCACCCCGTCTGCCAGCGGCAGCGTGCTGCTCGGAGAGAAGTTTGTGATGGTGTCCTGTAGACGCTCTTCCATCTGGGCCGTGGCCTGCAAGGCACAGTCATGGAATACCAGGTTGGAAGGGACCTCAAGGATCATCTGGATGGTGACGCCTGGGAACACGCATCCCCATGCACGTATTCCGAGCAGTTACCTTGGGGAACCGCTCCTTGTAGACATGGTTCATCATCACAACCTCATTATCAAACATTCCACTCGTCCGTCCAGGGCTGCAGAGGGAGGAAACCAGTTGGGTTATGAGGTCCAACTCATTTGCATCTAAGCAAATAGCTACTACCCCTGAAGAGCAATTTGTTCTTTCCTTCTAACACCTATCCCAAGTGGTTAAAGCTCATCTGAGTGCAGCCACCACTTCCAGCAGCATCCCTCCCATCCTGCGTGGATCTGGTCCAGGGAAGGCTAACCTCCCACAAACCCAGGTCTCCAAACTCAAGCCACTTGCAATTCCAGTGCTGAGAAGCTGGTGCATCAGTCACTTGGCTTTGAAGAAGGAGCTCATCCTTCTCTTCCTCTGGATCCCACTGTTTCTTGCCACCGCTGCCCTTTTTGCAGCTCACCAGCAAAATAAACCCCAACCAACCCCGTGGTGGATGCAGGACCTTCATTAAACACGGCTTCTCTCTTACCCTCACCCGACATTGCCTCTCCCAGCCTCTATTGAGCGAGAAGCTGCAAACCAACTGTTTTGGAACAAACCCCACTTTCTCCAGCTTCAGCCCCAGGAAACGTTGCTCTCAGGAGTTGTCTGCTGCCAGGAGACAAATGGCACATCCCAACAGCTGAGAAGATGCTGAGAACCAGACCCTAATGCCCAAAATCACAGAGCTTAGGATCATAGAATCATAGACACTCGTGGAAGGGTTTGAGTTGGAAGGGACCTTTGAAGGTCATCTAGGCCAAACCCCATGCAATAAGCAGGGATATCTTCAACTACATCAGGCTGCTCAGAGCCCCGTCCAACCTGACCATGAACACACCCAGGGATGGGGCACCTAGACACTCAAGCCATATCTTCCCCACTACCCCAGCAAGGCAAAAACCTTGGGATGGGCTTAGCAGGACCGGGATATGTCAGGAACAGCTCACGAGAGGGCACAGGATGCTCTGGCTGTGCCAGCACCTGGTGCATCACCCTGGCATCACTATGGGTGCTCCTCATGGTGGGTGCTGTACCTCAGGCTCCTGGACCGAGGGCGCAGGCAAGGCGAGTGCCGCCCTTCCTCATCCATGACGCTCTCTGTGCTGCGGAAGTGCTTAGAAAGGAAATGCAGCTCATCGGGGGTGGGCTGGTATGGCAGCTGGTGCAGGCGCTCCTGGGAGGATGAAGATGACTGGAAAGAGGAAAGAGATAGTGGGGATGAGAAGACGCAGCCTTGCTTCCTGTCAGGGGGTGGAAACCAGCCAGCCAGGCAGGAAAATACTCCTCGGAGCCTCTTAGGAGTCTGGAAATGCTGTCAGGCAGCAAGCTCTGTGCTTGGTAATGTGAAATACAGACGGCAAGGCCAGCCCAGGGAGATCTGCACTGCCTACTCCCACCCCAAAACCCCCAGCTCTCCCAGTCTGGCTCCACTGAGCCCCATCCTTTGTATCTGCAGCATCCCAGGTAGCTCCTGCCTTGCCATATCCCTGCACAGTTGGGATGTGCCCTGTGCGCACTTGACCTGTGCTGCATAGGGATGCTGTAACACCCAGAGATGCTGCAATGTCCAGGGATGCTGTAATGCCCAAGGATCCTGCAATGCCCAGGGATGCTGCAAAGCCCAGCGATGCTGTAACACCCAGGGATGCTGCAATGTCCAGGGATGCTAGAACACCTAGGGATGTTCTAGTGCTTAGGGATGCTGTAAGCTGTTAGCCAAGCTCTACAGCTTTCTTAAAAGCCCATTTGGGAAGCATGCTGCAGCTAAAGCACATGATCCTCTAGGAAACAGAGGGGCTGCCTAGGAACCAACAGCCTTGAGAGGCATTTCACCAAAAATCAAGAGGTTTGGGTTCCTCTTGCCTGCTACCTCGAGAAAGCAAATGTTACCGAGACAGTGGAGCTGGGGGTGTTGGTCCCATAGCCAGAGGAGGGTAGCGAAGCCAGTGACCACCTTCTGCCATCAGCCCTGTGAGTGCAAACGTGCTGGTCACATACAGGAAAGATCAACAACATCTAAATGCAAATAAATAACGTCAGAGTGATAAGGATGGGGAAGAGGGTGCAGGTTTGGCTTGAATAATAAAGCCCTGAAACCCATTTTTGGAATGGACTGAAATAGGGTGAAATTGGAGGGTTTGGAGGTGAGGGGCGATGTTCTGCAACCCCACCAGTGAGAGCGAGCAGGGTCCTTGTGGAGGGACAGTGTTGGGGTGACTGTTTCAGATGGAGAAAAAGACCCCAACAACTGCCAGGAATTTGATTTAGAGCAAAATTCACCCTCTGGGACATTGTTCTAAATCAGATTCTTGCAGGTTGCTGGGGAGAGATCAGGATTCCTCTGGACCCATCCTGAGACAACAGGCACCGTGGAGTGGAGCCCAGTCATAAACAGGAAGGGAACTGCTCCTACGCAGGCGAATGCTTCCTCTTGGAGATGTTTCTAATGGATGGGGCAGGTCAAGATGAGGCCCTTCACCTCCTGCTGCCGTTTCCTGTGCGGGGCCAAGGACAGCAGGAGCAGGCAGGGCGCTGGATCCAGCACTGGCACCACCGTGTATGAAAACCATCTGTGAGCCTCCAGCTTTTTTCCATGTGAGGATCGATGGGTTAAATCAGCTGCTCCCCTCCATGTGTGCAATTAATTCGTTAAGCAGGATTCTGGCATCTGCCCCTGCAGCAGTGCAGGGTGGGGAGGGGATGCAGCAAGATCTGCCTCTGCGGGAACCTGAGCATCCATGGGAGCATGGATGAGCATCCATTGGGAGCGCTCAAAGCAGGTCTGAGCTCATGGCTGGGGTCACTATGGTGGGAACAGGGATACTTCTGCTCCCAGAGCTGCAGGGAGCCTGGTCTCAGAGCAAATCATCCTGCCTAGGGATGCACACAAAGAACAGATATATCCCCAAATGCAGCTCCAGCCTATCCCTGGTACCTGTCAGTCCGAGGAGCATGGCTGGAGTGGTAGGAGGCACCGGTGTCACAGCAGAGCAAACAGCAGCAGACCAAAAACCAGGGAGGAAAAAGGGGACAATGAATCAGAACAAATCACTTGAGATGAGCAGAACAGCCTCAGCTGGGGGGTTCTCATTATCAGTGAATGTAAGAGGTCTGGGAGCGGGGCAGGAGCTCACCTGCGAGCGAATGGGAAGTTGATGGAGGTGCTGGCAGAGAAGTTGCGTGGACTGTCCAAGGGGCTGCTCCCAGCTAAGGGGGGAAAGGGAGAAAAGTCACCCCAATACCCACCCCGGTGTGATGCCCGGCATGCCACGGGTGCCCTGCCAAAGGAATGAGTAAATCACTCCCCATGTTATTCCCTCCTGGAAAAGGCACCCGTGGCCAGGAGCTCCAGGTAACCCCAGCCGCTGCTAACAAGGTGCTGCAGAAGCAGAAGTGTTACCCTCCAAAAGAGGCAGGTTAAGTTTTGGAGATGCTCAACCCATCCCCTGGGACATCCCTTACCTGTCGGCACAGAGAGCGGGGAGAGAGGCCGTGAGAGGGTTGGAGAGGGGGTGCCCACCACTAAGCTCTTCCTATTGCTGCTTCGGCAACTAGGGAAGAAACAGGGAATTAATCTGGGGAAGCAAAGGACGGGCAGGACTGACGGGCTCGGACACGTAGGAGCTTGTACGTGATGGGGCACGGCTGCCATCACCCTATCAATTACGGATCTCCTGCCGCAGGGCAGATCCATCCCCAGGGATGGGCCAAGGGGTTATTTTTAACAATGAAGCGTGTTGTGGAGGTGCCACGTGTGCTGTTGGCTCGCTGGGGAGGTTCAGAGGCTGGCAGCCCCACATGCAGGAACAGAAAAAGGGATGTAAAAAGAGGAAGTGATGGAAATGCCAAGCGGCCACAACCTGACCTGCTCCATCATGTGGAAAATGCCCCCCCCCCCCCCCAGTTCCTATAACCCCCTTACACTTGGTGGTCCCCAAGTCACAGCAGAGAGGACAGTTGGTCCCCAGCCCCATGAAACTGCAAAGACAGGGCTGAATTTCCTCCCCAAGCTGGGAATGTGAACATACATGGATGCTGCTCACTGGAGGCCATGGTTTAACTTCACACCACAGCCAGATATACCCACAAAATCAAGAGGATGAACCCGGAGTAAAGGGATTCTTCCCGTATCCCAAACCCAGATGTGAATAGCAGATGTGGTATCTGGGGTGCAAAGGACAGTGCTTTGCAACCCATTGTCCCTCCAGATGGGTGTATATGGAATGGATGCACAGCCACACATGACACCCATCACCCCTTCATCTTCCTCTTGTTCCTTGGGAGCAGAGCCCAGCCCTCTCCTGGCTCCATCCTCCTTTCAGGCAGTTGCAGGGAGCGATCAGGTCCCCCCTGAGCCTTCTCTTCTCCATCTGAACCCCCCCGGTCCCTCAGCCGCTCCCCATCACACTGTGCTCCAGGCCCTGCACCAGCCCTGGTGCGCTTCTCTGGCCCCGCTCCAGCACCTCAATGTCTCTCCTGTAGTGAGGGGCCCAGAGCTGAACACAGGATTCGAGGCACAGCCTCGCCAGTGCCCAGCACAGGGGCACAATCCCTGCCCTGGCCCTGCTGCCGCACTGGTGCTGGTACAGGCCAGGATGCTGGGGGCTTCTTGGCTGCCTGAGCACAGGCTGGCAGAAACCTTCCTCCCCCAACCATCCACCCCAGCCCGGCCCCTCCTTTTGCTGTTCTTGCTTCAACACAGGCTCCTACAGCTGCAAACCCACAGCCCAGCACGGAGCAAAAGCAAACCACAGCCTCTGCTGTGCTGGGTGGGAAACGGAGGCACGGCAAGAGAACCCGCTCCAGCAGCCCGGCAGAGCGCTGTGCACCAAGAGCACCCAGCTTTGGCACTGCTTCACCATTCCCCCCGCTGCAGGGAGCAGGGGGTACACGTGTCTGTGCGCGGCAGCATCCCGAGGGATGGGGGTTTGCTCCTCCTCGCTTGGTTTCATTTTGGAAGTGAAAACAAACCTTCAGCGGAGCAGTTCCAGTAATGGTGACACGGAGCGAGGCGCCGTTTCCTGTTTCCGTGCGCTCCACCCTCAGCTCCACAACCAGCTTGCACCGCTTTAACCCCCCCTTCGCCTGATGCATCAGGTACAGCTGGTTCCCATCCCTCCGCACGCAGAAACCTCGGGCTAGGAACAAGCCTCGGGGGCAGAGGGGAGCTGCTGAGCTCTGGAGGCAGGAGCCAGGGCTGCTGCCCTCTGCCTCCATCACCTACTTGCGTTTTTGGTACCAAACATGGAGTGGAAAATTGCTGTCAGCATCTCCTCCTGCTCACGCTGAGGCTGCCTCGGCCTCGGCGCTGCCGTTGCCATCCTGCACTGATGTCAAAGGATGTGGAAAGTGTGTGACAGCCGCTATAACCCCGAAGCCTGGAGCAGAACAGCATGGCACCTGCCTGTGAGGAGCAGCCGGCATCTCCCACCACCCTGCCAGCACCCCCACCAGCACCCAGCCTCAGCACAGCACGTGTCCACAGGCAGGAGACAGAGGAAAACATGGCAGCTTCCTGCAGGCTGCCTCCTTGGAGCCGTGGGAAGAGCAGGATCCAGCTGCACAGCACAACGCTGGTGTCTCTAACTGGTAAATGGCTCTGCCAGGATCCAGGCGAGCGGTGCTGGGAGTCACCTCTGGGAAATGCATGGAGGGAATGCAGCATCCCGCAGGATCCAGCCCCTCAAACCTCCCAGAGCACCGTGTGTCAGATGCCAGCACGGGCGAATCCCAGGCAGAATCCTGGAGTGTGGGGTGAAGTTGGTGCACGGTGGTGGGAGCAGCATGGGCAGGGTCAGGCTGATAAGGGAGCAGGCGCAGTCTCAAAGGGCATCCGCTCCCGGCTGCGTGATCAAGAGCATGAGCTGGCATTCCCAGCTCCCCCTGTGCATGGCTGCAGACATCTCCCCCTAAAACTGGCTGCCTGGTGCTCACATGCCTGGAGATTTGGAGAAGTGCCATGGATCACCACATCCTGGAAAAATCAGCTCCTACCGAGAGAGGTTTAACATCAAAACCCATCGAATCAAGCACCTACATCCTAAGTTTCTCCATGACATTCCTGCTCTGTGGCTTGTGTCATGGTGATGAACTTGGCTGCCTCCAGGGATGGAGGCTGGGATGGGGAATGCTGGGATCCGGACTGTGGATGGTGAAATGCAACACGCTGCATTGGCACGAGCCCGGCACAACACCCCCCCGAGCACCCGGCATCGCTCTGTGGGGCTGCTCTGCTTCTTCATCCCCCCCCCAGCCAAAAGCCTGGCACTGCGGATACTCTGATTAACCCACCCCAGAGCAGTGAGCACTGCTCCGGGCACCTCCTAAGAGCCAAATCCCAAACCCCTGCAGGGAATCGCAGGGTAACAAGTTGGGAAGAGCCTTTATTTCTTTGCACTGCAGGAAAACAACCTAAAGAAGCTGCCCTGCAGCCCGGGGTGCATCCCTGCATGTCCCCGTGCCACAGGTCCCTGTTAGTGGATGGGATATGGTACCTGTTACTTCTCCTGGCATGCTTTTCTACAGTGGGGGCAGCATCCACGGAGAAGAGTCCCATCAGCTGCCAAAGCACTGTCTGTCCTGCCCTGCACGGGCCATCCCTGCATCCCTCCGCAGGAAATTAGGATCCTGCAGACCTCTTAATCCCACTAAATCACATCATATGTTTCCTGCCCACTGTAAAACAGGCCAGGCTGCTTCTCAGTGTGGATTCTAGGAATACCAAAGACA
Source organism: Myiopsitta monachus (assembly GCA_017639245.1). Classification (NCBI taxonomy): domain Eukaryota; kingdom Metazoa; phylum Chordata; class Aves; order Psittaciformes; family Psittacidae; genus Myiopsitta; species Myiopsitta monachus. The sequence goes on along the minus strand of CM029937.1, from coordinate 4,322,979 downwards.
AGCAAATCCTCTGCCCTCTATGGGAATGACAACCTCGTCATGCTCAGCTGGACACAGATGACTGCCTAGATCACCTCTCCCGTTACACATCTCTCCCGGGCCCCCCACCCCAGCTGGGAAAGCCTCATCCAAGGCCTTGTCTTATTCATTAAGGGTCCCCAGGCCCATCCTCGCCTGCTGGCAGCAGCAATTCCTAGAGCTCAGGTGAAGCCGGGCTGGGAGAGGCGCTGGCTGGATCCATTTGCTAAGCAACCACGGTGCTTTGTGCAGCCCACAGTCATATTAAAAGACATTGACAATGGGAATCTCTCCCCTCTGCCTCCGCGCTGTCTTAAACACCTTATTTCTGTAGAGCTGGGGAAGGGTTTTATGCCTGGGCTGGCTCCAGAACCCCAAATCTGCTGGATGGAGGTGCCAGCTTTCCCAACCCGCACCCCTGGAGCTCTGCGGGTGCTCCTTGCACCTTTGCCAGGGCTGGCAGTGCTGCCTGTCCCCTTCCTTGGGGACAAATCCCATCTACCCGCTTAGGAAAAGCCTTGTGTTGCAGCTGGAGACCTGGGGTAGCCCCTCAAGCATCTTTATGCAGTAGCCCCCAACACCACCCCAGCCCCACTGATGAGGGGTATGGGAGCCCTTTGCCCCTTCCCCTCCCAGCCCTGCCTGTGGCTGGCTGCAAGGTACTGGCCTATTCCCACCCCTGGGCACCCCCACCTTGGCATGAGACATATGTAATCAGTGCGGTGCCCACCTCAGCACAGGGGTTCCCTTTCCCCCCTTGTGCATGCAATGCCCTCCCCAGACATGCACCCTACTCCAAAGAGGCCCAACCGACACCCCCCCCAACCTTAGGACTGGCACATAGCACCTCAAAACATGTGTCACCCAATGCCCTGGGACCCTCAACTCTGCACCCCCATAGCAATGGGCTCCCAACCAAAGCACTCTCTGATACACCCACAGTGCACTGCACCCCCCAACCACACACCTTTCTGTGCACCCCCTCAGTGCACAGCCCCCCAAACCACACACACCAGCACAGAGCTCCCCCAACCACACTCTTTGATGTGCACCCCACAGTGCAAAGACCCCCAAACCACACACCGCAGTGTGCACCCCCCCAGTGTAAAGACCCCCCCAAACCATGCACACCAGAGCACAGCCCCCCAAACCACACACCGCAGTGTGCACCCCCCCAGTGTAAAACCCCCCCCCAAAGCACACACACCAGAGCACAGCCCCCCAAAACCACACACCGCAGTGTGCACCCCCCCAGTGTAAAACCCCCCCCCAAAGCACACACACCAGTGCACAGCCCCACCCCCCCCCATTCACTCCGGTGCCCACCCGCCCATGCACGGTGTCTCCCCCCACCAAACCACGCACCCCCGTGCACCTCCGGTGCGTGGTGCCCCCCCCCCCCAGCCGGTGCAGGGCCCCAGCGCCGCTCGGTACCTCTTGGAGCGCTGGAGCAGGGCTCCGGCCGCCCGCTGGCTCCGGTAACCGGGCCGAGCCGCCCCCCAGCAGCTCGGGTCCGACATCGCGGGTGGCTCGGTCCCGCCGGGGCCCGGCCGCATCCACCGGCACGGCCGAGCGGCGCCGCCGGGGCCGCGCGGGGCCGAGACCGCGCCCGGGGCTGAGACCGGGACCGGGGCCGGGCTCCCGCCGCCGCCGCCCGCTGCCGCCCGCCCCTTCCCGTTACCATGGAGACGGGCAGCGCCCCCAAACGGGGCCGGGATTTCCATGGAGACAGGGGTAGCACCCCCAAAAGGAGGGGAAATGGAGGGGGGGTGTCCATGGAAACGAGGCAGCGCCCCAGTATGGGGTCGGGGTTAGTGTAGAGACATGGCTGCACCCCGAAATGGGGTCGGGGTTACCATGGAGATGGAGCATCACCCCAAAAATGGGCTCAGGGTTGTCACAGATGTGGGGCATCACTCCAAAATTGGGGTCAGGGCTAACACAGAGATGGAGTATCACCCCAAAATGAGCTCAGGGTTGCCACATAGGAGGGGCGGCACCCCAAAATGGGGTCAGGGTTAACATGAAGACAAGGCATCACCCCAAAAGGGGTTCACAGTTGCCACAGAGATGAGGCAGCACCCCGAAAAAGGTCAGAATTATTATGGAGATGGGGCAGCACCCCAAAATGAGGCTTGAGGTTACCATAGAGATGGGGCAGCATCCCAAAATGGGGTCAGGTTACCATGGAGATGCAGCATCTGCTGCTGATGCATTCAAGGGGCATGAATCCCCCCCTCCGAGTCAGCAGGGGTGGCCCAAAGCCTGGGGCTCCCTCGGCAGGGGGGAGTATCCCCCTAACAGCACCCTGCCACCCATGGGACACCATGCTCAGCTCCAGCAGTATCCTGCAATCACTGTCCCACTCCAGCTTTTGCATTCAACGGGGGAGATCCTGAGCAAAGACCCAGCGCCATCCATCCTCCTCAGTGCCAGTGCCAGCACCCAGCGTGGCGGCATGGTCCCAGGCCCGAGCCACATAGGGTGGCACTGCCATGCTCACAGCCAGTGCCACAGCCAGGAATCCCGATGCTCATGGGTTTGGGGAGGGGTTCCGCATGGCAAAAGGGCAGCACGAACCCCGGCAGCACCGCGCTTCCCTTTGCCTCACGCCAGGCAACCACGAGATGCCAGCACGTGGAGGCACCCAGGGGTGCTGCCAGACTGTCTGCCATTATCCTCATCATCCTCGTTCCCATCCTGTCCCCACCCCAAGCATTCCAAAAACGCCCTCCCCGGAGCCCCGGCTGAGCAGCCACATGGCCACACGTGTTTCCCCACATGCCACAGTCACTGTGGGTAAGGGGCAGCCAGCCAGGGCGAGTGGTGGCAGGGATGGACCCCCTGTGTGCAGGCAGGGTGCAGGCAGCGCCCTGCTTCTTGCCTGCCCACAATCAATGGCTCTGCCTGTTGCTGAGCAGCAGCAGAGCTCCCCAATGGTGCCCCATCTCCCAGCAGATGGATGGAGGCACCCGGCAGCACCCATGGGTGCTGAGCAGGCCACAGCTCTGCCCCACAGTGCCGTGAGGCACCGGGCCAGGGTGTGACCATGGGGTGCCAGCACACCCGCTGCACCTTGTCCCCGAGGCATAGCACAGCCAGCACACGAGGCAGGGTCCAGCCACCCGCCTCTGTGACAGCAGCACCCACCAGGGCACTGCAAGGAGCTTGTGGCATTTTGAGTGGGGGACACCCATCCCCCAGAACAGCCCCCCCTCCTCTTCCCCCACGGTGGAGCAGAAAAGGTGGTGATGGAGGTTTCCAGGTGGGGTGGAGGCACAATCCCCCACTCTCACCCTGCTCCCATCACGGTGCCCATCCCTGATCCTATTTTGAGGTGATCCCCCCTCAAAACAAGGATGCTCAGTGCCAAAGCTTGGGCTAAAGTGAGGTTGCTCCCACTGGGGGTCCCCAAAGTGGGAGCTGGCCACAGAGCTGGGGCTCACCAGCATGGCCAGGGCACTTTTGGGGTACACAGGGCTGGGGACAGACCCCAGCCATGTTGCCCCAAGTGCCCTGCAGAAGACAGCGCCGCTTCTGGGGACTCCCAGGGCACCGTAGGGGGGGGGACGACCCATTTTGCTGCCCCCAACTCCACCTCTATCTACTCTGCTCCCCAGAGCCGGCAGCTGCGGGGTCCAGGGAGGGTGTGGGGGGGGTCTTACCTCCAGGGGTGCAGGGTTAATAAGGGGCTGCAGGGGCTGCAGGGGCTGCAGGGGCTCAGCAGCGTCGGGCTCTGGCTGCTCGGTGACAAGCTGCAAGGCAAGACGTGCCGGCGCGGTGTCAGCGGGTGCCAGGGGCACCCCGGCGGCACAGCCAAAGCCCCCCGGGAGGGCTGGGGGGGGGGGAGGCGATGGGGCCAGGGGCAAAGAGGAGAGGGGACAAGGGCTGGAGGGGGGACCAGGGCTGGAGGCCCAGGCAGGGTGGGGAACACAGGGGACTGCGTGGACAGTGCGGGCTCTAAGGCTGCTGGAGAGACACCGGGTGGTCTGGTGCTGCCGGGGGAGGGAGGATGCTCCCGGGGCCGGTCCGGGGCTGTGGACGCAGGAGGAAGGGCTGGGACCAGCGGCCTGGGGGTGGGGGTACAGAGGGGTGGACCGGGATGGGGATGCTCCGAGATGAGGATGCTCCGGGACGGGGATGCCCCGGGGCCCTGCCGCCCGTAGCCCGCTCCCCGTAGCGGCGCGCCCCGCCCCGGCTCCGACTCACTCCAAGGTCAGCGAGGGGATCTTCAACCTGTCCCGCCGCGACTTCATGACGCCGCCGCCCCGCTCCGCTCCGCTCCCCGCTCCGCTCCCGCCGCACCGGCGGCCCCCGCGCTGGGCGGCTCCCGAGGGCGGGCGGCGGCTCCGGCGGGGATCCCTGCTCGACCCGGCGGGCCCGGGCCCGCCCCTGCGGATCGGATCTACTCGGCAGCCCCCACGCCCCCGACGCGCCTGATTCGGTCCAGCGGCAGCCCCGATCCGTACCGAGCCCGGGATGCGCTTCTGGTGCTGAGACACCGCAGCTCCAGCACAGCTTCCAGAACAGCCCCAGTGCATCCCACAGAGCCCCAGTATGGCTCCGGTGCACCCCCAACGCAGTCCCAGCACAGCTTCCAGAACAGCCCCAGTGCATCCCACAGAGCCCCAGTATGGCTCCGGTGCACCCCCACCGCAGCCCCAGCACAGCTTCCAGAACAGCCCCAGTGCATCCCACAGAGCCCCAGTATGGCTCCGGTGCACCCCCAACGCAGCCCCAGCACAGCTTCCAGAACAGCCCCAGTGCATCCCACAGAGCCCCAGTATGGCTCCGGTGCACCCCCAACGCAGTCCCAGCACAGCTTCCAGAACAGCCCCAGTGCATCCCACAGAGCCCCAGTATGGCTCCGGTGCACCCCCAACGCAGTCCCAGCACAGCTTCCAGAACAGCCCCAGTGCATCCCACAGAGCCCCAGTATGGCTCCGGTGCACCCCTAACGCAGCCCCAGCACAGCTTCCAGAACAGCCCCAGTGCATCCCACAGAGCCCCAGTATGGCTCCGGTGCACCCCCAACGCAGCCCCAGCACAGCTTCCAGAACAGCCCCAGTGCATCCCACAGAGCCCCAGTATGGCTCCGGTGCACCCCCAACGCAGCCCCAGCACAGCTTCCAGAACAGCCCCAGTGCATCCCACAGAGCCCCAGTATGGCTCCGGTGCACCCCTAACGCAGCCCCAGCACAGCTTCCAGAACAGCCCCAGTGCATCCCACAGAGCCCCAGTATGGCTCCGGTGCACCCCCAACGCAGCCCCAGCACAGCTTCCAGAACAGCCCCAGTGCATCCCACAGAGCCCCAGTATGGCTCCGGTGCACCCCCAACGCAGCCCCAGCACAGCTTCCAGAACAGCCCCAGTGCATCCCACAGAGCCCCAGTATGGCTCCGGTGCACCCCCAACGCAGTCCCAGCACAGCTTCCAGAACAGCCCCAGTGCATCCCACAGAGCCCCAGTATGGCTCCGGTGCACCCCCAACGCAGTCCCAGCACAGCTTCCAGAACAGCCCCAGTGCATCCCACAGAGCCCCAGTATGGCTCCGGTGCACCCCCAACGCAGCCCCAGCACAGCTTCCAGAACAGCCCCAGTGCATCCCACAGAGCCCCAGTATGGCTCCGGTGCACCCCTAACGCAGCCCCAGCACAGCTTCCAGAACAGCCCCAGTGCATCCCACAGAGCCCCAGTATGGCTCCAGTGAACCCCTAATGCAGCCCCAGTATGTCGCTACCATCCCTCTGGTGCCCTCCCAAGCACATTCCCCAGCACACAGCCCTGTGACCCCTGACAGCAACAGACCGGTGCCAAGAACCCCTCCTGCCTTACCTCCACAACACCCCAAAAGCTCCCTGGAACAGCCCCAGTACACCCAAACACACGCCAACACTCCACCCCAGTACAGCTTCTCAACTGCCTCCTACCACAGCGCGGCACACCTGCAGCGGAGCACCAGTACATCCCAGTGCACCCCAGCACACACACAGCTGGGTCCATCCCATCAGAGAACACGGTGATGCCACCCCGGATTTGGGCACAAGAAGCACGTGACACCCGTCCCCCCTGCCCCCCACGGCGCTGGTGCCTTGGTCCATGCCCCTCCCAGGGACCCCCATCCCGGGCAGCTGAGCTCAGGGACTTACGCTCTTCCTCGGCGCGGCAGGCTCAGCTCCTTCTGCAACGAGAACAGGGAGAAGCAGGGTGAGAGCACGGCCCCAGGCACTGCAGGGTGCCCACACGTGGGACCCCCACCTCCTGCCAACCACAGCCACAGCATCCCCACTGCCTGGCGCTGCAGGATCGGGCCCCACTCACTGTGCCCCAGCTCTGCTGTGCCGGGTGAGGGTGATAAATCACCTGCCCAGGGTCAACGCATGGGGAAATCTCCTTCCAAAGCCCCTGGGGCTGGCGGTCCCATAGCCAGGCCTGGGACTGAGGGCACACAGGTGGTGGAGAGGGCACAGCACCCAACTGCCTGGCTGCAGTGTGGTATCTGCGTGGTGGCTGTGCCCTGTCCCCCACCCTGTCCCCCCAGTCCTGGGTGTGGGGAGCAGCCGGGTGTCCTCACGCTGTTTATTTTTCCAGCCACTGGGAATATCTCTTGCAAGGGCTGTTTGCTCGCAGGCACAGGGCAAAGGGCAGCTGTGCAAGCAGGAATTCCATCCCACATCATCCTCTCGGCGTGGTGAACACTGGCTGGCTGTGGCACAGACCCAGTGCCCACCTGTGTGCCATACAGAGTGGCACAGACCCCGCGGGCACAGTGTGGAGGGGCCGGTTGTGCGTTGGCATGCCACAGGATGCTGGCACATGTGGCGGGTGCATGCGCTGGTTAATACCCCATCATCACCCTGATCCCGCACCCACCGCCGGTGCCCACCTGCCCAGCGCCCCTAAGCAGCTTAGACACATTCCTGACACGGGCAGGAGCTCCTCATATGGGGACAGACGGCGGTACCCATGCACCCACACTGCCCCGGAGCGCCCGTGCCCCTTCCCACTGCCCACGCCACGCATCCCCTGCGGAAATCCCGGGATTGGGGCGCGCTGCAACGCAGTGATGCAGCAGCATCGCCATGGCAACCAGTGACATCATGCCTGGGTGCACAGGGACTCCGCATTCCCCGAGCCCACGGGTGTCTGTGTGCCCCGGGGTGGCGAGGGTGGGTGCCGGGGGTAGGCGTTGGGGGCGGGTGCTGGAGTCAGGGGTGAGTGCAGGGAGTGGGTGCCTGCGTCCCAGTGCACCCAGCAGCACTGGCTGACCCCAGAGCTGGGCTGGGGAAGGGGGTGCAGGGTCCTTGCATGGAGCAGGAGCCTCTCCAGCACCCTCATCCAGCCCTGATGTCACCCACCCTGATCCTCACCCACATCCAGGGCCACCAGACCTGGAGCAGAGAAGGGTCACACTGAGGGGTTTACTGCTCAGCTATGGGCAGATGGGACAGTGGGACTGAGGACAGACACCCTTGTCCCCCCCACTCCACAACACAGCCTCCCATTCATCTGTGGGTGGAGGGGTGCAGAGTGGTCCTGTGGCACTCAACACCCATCACTGCCGTGGGCTCCCTGGCCATGCTGCATCCCCAGGGACAGCCAGAGCATCACCTGAGAGCCCTGGGGAGGACCCTTGAGGGGCAGCACCACAGGGCCAGCACCCACCGTGTGCTTGACGTGCTCATCCAGCACAGCACATCTCCTATCAGCACATCCCGGAGCGAGCCAGAATTAAGCATCAGCTGATCCCTGCAGGGATGGCAATGGGGACGGTGTCACTGCTCAGTGCTTTGGGATCAGCTCCCTTGCGGGAGCCCCTTCTCACCCCTCCCGCCACGGGGATGTGGGCACGCAGCTGGGGCCCACGGCTCTGTTCTCCACGGGGAATGCCAGGAACAACACCCACAGCCAAGAGCCCCGGAACCCATGGCCATGGCTGCATCCACAGCTCCCACGCAGCTCCTTCCCGGGCTGAGCGCACAGCAGAGCGCGCCTGCCCCACGGAACTGCCAGCTCGGATGAAGGCAGCACCGTGCATCCTCCAACCGCCCAGACAGCTCAGGCCAGGCCCCCGTTACTGCGGCTCCGCTCTGCAGATGGGGCTGGAGGCGTGAGGCCACCCAGAAAATTGGGCTCTGTGTGCTTGGGGGGGGGCTGTGGCTGTCTCCCCTCTAAGCACAGGGTAGGCACAGATGATACCCTTGCCCTGCCAGAACACAAGGCGATGGAAGGGGCAGCTCTTCGGAGGGGTAAATCAGTGCTGGCACGGCAGTTTGGCACAGACCAGTACCATGCTCTGGGCTGGAGGGACCACGATGCTCCCGTGGGAGCCCCCAGCCCCTGCACAAGTGGGTGCAGCCACCCCAGCACCCCACAGCGTGTGGCTGGGGCTCATACCCTGCCCTGCTCCTGGCACTGGGTGCCCAGCTCCTGTGCCCCATCACACGCTGCTCGCACACGGCACCCACCTCTCACAGGCACCCAACCCAGAGGACCCTGCTCCTACACCCAGCGCCCAATTCTAGCACACGCACACCCCCAGAGCGCCCAACTCCCACTCACATCACCCACTTCTTACACACACGCGGAGCACCCATCTCTCACCCCCAGCACCCACCTCTTGCACACGCAGCACCCTCCTCACACGCACCCACCTCGCACCCGCGGCACCCACCTCACCGGAGCCGCGCTCCCCCCGGACCCGCTGCCCGTGCCCGGTGCCGGGAGGCTCCTCCCCGCTCCCCGGTGCTCACCTGGAGGCCCCGGCGCCGCAGGATGCTGGGCTCGTCCATCCCGCCGCCGCCGCCTCCCGCTGCGCCCGCTCCGCCCGGGGCGCCGCCCAGCGGCCCCGCCGCGTCACCGGACGCGCATCAGCACCGAGCCCGGGGCTGGCACAGCGCGCCCGGCTCCGTAGAGCCCCGGGCAGCGCAGACGGCGCTGGCACAGCACGGAACGGGACAGCCCGGGGCTGGCACAGCTTTGTTGGATGGGGCCGGCCCAGCAGGGGCCGGCGCGGCGCAGCGTGGCACAGCGCGGGGCTGGCGCAGGCTGCCTGGCTCAAGTACGGCATGGCATGGCCTGGGGCTGGCACAAGGAGAGCCACCCTGGCTCGGCGCGGTCCAGCCCTGAGCTGTCCTGTGGCTGGTGTGGCACAGCGAGGTCCTTATAGCCCAGCGCAGCCTGGCATGGCATGGTCCAGCGTGGCCCAGCCTGGCATGGCATGCTACATACATCATGGCGTGGCCCACCCAGCCCGGTCCTGCTGTGTGCTGCAGCATGGCGCAGGCTGGCATGGCTTGGTTTGGCATGGCGCAGCTTGCCGTGTACCACCACCTAGGCACACAGTGAGGCAGGAGGTGCCAGGGGACCTCCCGTACCCTCACCCCGGCCGTGCAGTGCGATGGAGGGGTCCCAGCAGCGCTGTCCCAGTGCAGGGACGCTGCCCGAAGCAAAAGCCACACAAGGGGACACTCTCTGTGGGAACAAGGGGACTCTGTGCATGGCCCTCGGTGCCACCCGGCTCCAGCATCGCGGGGTCAGCCGTCCCATCACGCGGCTGCCAGCGTTGTCCCAGTGACACCATGTTCCCCCGCCTCACTGGGGCTTTGTTTGTGCTTGCAGGGGACAAGTGGTGCCGGGGATGGGCGCAGGAGCCCGCTATTGGCGTGGGTGCGCGCTCACACTGCTGCAAACCCAATAACCCCACCTTAGAGCAGCCACTCGAGACCCACTCAGGGCAGAGGATCAAAACCGTGGCAAAGAATAAAGCACATCCCCCCCCCCCCCCCAAAACCCCGAGACATCTTTGCTTACCTTGCGGTTCTCGCAGGCTGGGGCACGTGGCAGGGCCAGGGCATGCGGTGCAGCCGGGGCAGGGTTGGGCTGAGTCCTGCCGGCAGAAAAGGGGGATCTTTCGGGTGCTTTCTCTTTTGCTTTTGGTCAAAGCGAGACCGGCAGCCGTGCCTTGTACTCTGCCCTGCCTGGGAACAGCCGCCTTTTGGCAGAGCTGCCACCAGAAGAGGAAATACCGGGTGCGCGCTGAGAGCTGGGGCTGCTGCTGAGCCGCGGGGAGCACCCACCGGGTGCCAGGGGAGCAGGGAGCCAGGAAGGGCTTCAGAGCCCTGGATCCGGCGTGGGACAGCCCAGGCGGCCGATGCTGGGGTGGCCGATGCTGAAGTGGCTGCTGGCGGCACTGGTGGCAGGCGGTAAGTGCTGCTGTGGCGCCAGGAGATGGGTGATAACTGCAGCAGACTTTCAATAAACGATTCAGGGGTGATAAGGTTCCACGGGAGGGTGGAAATGGTGGGTTTTGGGTGAGAATCATCCCTGGGTGAGCAACGTGGTGGTCAGGTAATGGCCACGCTGCTGCTTCATCCCAGCCTTGCCCGACCCGCTGGGGTTTGGGAGCCTCCAGCCCCTGCCCTCTCCCACAGGCACCACTGCGGTCCCCAGCCTCTCCTGCTGGAAGCGATGTGGCTTCCGCTGGTTCCTCTGCTCCTGGCCACCCCTCGGCCCTGCCGGCAACACCTCCTATGTCCTGACACTCTGGTGAGTGGCCACCGCATCCTGGGGAGCCCACAGGATGTGTCCTGACAGTGACACGTGGGGACCTGTGCCGTCCACATCCCAATCCCATCCAGACTCAACCTTGCCCCCGCTCCATCTCCAGCTACACAATGCCCAGGCGGTGCCGGCAGTTCCAGGCTGGCACAAAGACAACGTACACCCTGAAGCATCACCATGTCTACGCTCTCACCAACACCACAGCCTGGGTGGAGGCGCACTGGGGGGACCACATCCACAGGACCCCCAACCACACACTGCGCTTCGATGAGGCTGGTAAGCACCCGCAGGGCTGGGCTGAGCGCCGGTGCCAGTACCGATGCCCACGAGACCACCCCATCTTTGCAGTCAAACCAGATCCACCCTCCACTGGGATGCCCTTCACTAAGACCAGCAACCGGCTCCGGCTGCGGATGCCGCGGCCACTGTGCCACAGCGGGAGCCGGCCGCCGCAGCGCGAAGCTCGATTCCGGAAGATGGGAGCCCACGGCTGGACGCAGGTAAAACTGTTTGCCAGAGCTGGTGGTGACCGATGGGACAACCACAGCGTTGTGGCAGTTCAGGCAGCCCAAGGAGCGTGGGGGGCTCGGTTACACCACTGTCATTCCCCCCCCCCCCGCAAAACCTGGCCATGTCCCATCTGTTTCACTGCATTATCAGCTCTGCGCCGTCCTCCTGGCCACAGGATCCTGCTGCGGTAACGGGATCAGGCTGCGATCCGTGGGGGATTACACAGCAAAACCCCAGATTATACCAGTGGTGACGACAGATGAAATCTGGACACTTGTCCCCAGGGAACCCCCTCTGAGGACCCCCCACCCTTGTTCATTGCTGTTAGGAGGGTCAGAGGGGGGAAGGCCTGGTGCCCGGGCTGAGGGGACCCTTCCTGATCACCACATCCTCTGCATCCTGTTTGGCTCTCCCAGCCTGTGGGGTATTTAGGAGACACAGGGCTGCATTGCTTTCACATCCCAGTAACACCCTGGTTTTACTGGGTGCCTCCGTTCCTGGTTCTCTCTGCAGGTGACATGTGAGACAGTGACAGACGAGGATGACTCAGGTGGGTTTAGCAGGGACAAGCACCTGCCCTGTGCTCTCCCTGCAGCCCCCCAGCACCCCACAATGGCCAAAATGGGTTGGGGGCAAGGAGAAGGGGGTCACTCCCCACCCGACCCTCTTACCCCACTCTAGTGACCTGCACGCTGAGGGGGGACGGTGCCTTCGAGGTCCAGCTCCGGCACAAGCTCCCCCGCTGGAGCAGCTACTGGAGCGACTGGAGCAGCTCCATCTTCATTCCTGCAGGTGAGGAAGGGGAGAGGAGGCGGGTGGGATCCCGATGGCTCCCAAACCCAACCAAGCCGGTTCCTCTTGCAGAAATCCTGGCGGGCCCGGTGCTGAGCTACCAGTTGGGAAAACTGGGAAGAGACGGGCAGCGGGTGCTGAGGCTGAGCTGGCAGGTACGGTGGCATCCCCTGGGGTCCCTCCTGGCTGTCCCCCCACCACTTCATCCCCTCTCCTTCCCGCAGCGAGCCCCTGAGGAGCAAGGGGACGTCACCTACACTCTGCATGCCCACGCGCTGGCATGTCGCTGCGCTGGGCTATCCGAGGAGGACGCCGTGGTCCTTGGGAGGGATGTGACATCGCACAACCTCACCCTTTCCGGGGCTGAGTACGAAATCCTCCTGACAGCAGCCAACGCGGCCGGGCCAGGGCCGGCGCGGCGGCTCTGTGTGCCCGCAGAGCAGCGGCCAGGTACCGGCCCTGCGCAGGGACCCCGCTCCCGGCAGCCTCCAGGAAGGCATTTTCCCTCACCCCCTGCATTCCATCCCAGGTCTTGGCTTCAAGGATGTCAGCGTGACCGGTGGCACCGTGACCGCGCGGTGGGAAGCACCGAGCCCCGGCTCTCTCTACTGCTTCGAGCAGCAGCCGCTGCCGGGAGTCCCAAACCAGGGCGCTTGCGTCAAACGGGATTTTCCGGCCAAAAGCATCCATGTGGAGAGAGGCAAGGGAGCGCCCGAGCCCCCGCCCCCCATCCCCACTGCCTGGGGCTGGATCCCGGCGAGGGTTTAACCGGCATTCCCGGTTCCTGCCGCAGGTGCACTGGAAGCGCCGGCTTGTCACCGCCTCGCTGTGCATGGCTGGGCCCCGGCGCGGGGCTGGGCCACCTTCGCCCTGCAGCACCACTATGCCAGCAACGGTACGTATGGGAACACAGAGCATCCACAAAAAGGGGGGTTCCCAAAGTGCTCCCCCGTTTATTTGCACACACACCCCCCCCCTTGCAGCCTCGCTGGCCGTGCCCATCCGCATCAATGCCAGTGCCGAGGATGCCGCCATCACCCTCTGGTGGAGCCCGTCCCCCCGTGCCACATGTCCTGGGGTGTTGGCCAAGTACCTCATCTGCCACGCGGCTGAGGGGGACAATGTGACCTGTGAGTGGGACCCCCCCGAACCCCATGGGGCTGGAGGAGGCTCTGCCTGCAACCTGCAGACTTACTCCCTGCTCCCCATTACTCATCCAGACAGCGAAGCAGACGCCACAGCATCACACTACACCCTCCGACACCTACAGCCCGGCACAGCCTACAGGGTGAGCGTTCAGGAGGTGACAGCAGAGAGCAAAGGGACCTGTGGTGTTTGGTGGCACTTCCAGACCAAACCACTGGGTAATGACTGGAGACCCTGTCCCCTCCCCAGTCCCCATGGGGTGCTCACCCTCATCCTGAAACAGCTCCCGTGTCCCATGCAGGGTGCTGGGGACAGAAATGCCACCACCCCGCTGTCCTCATCTCCAGGTCCCCAGGGAGCAGCGTGGAAATCCAACCTGAAGTACTTGGGCATCTCGCTCAGTGTCCCCGCCGTGGCTGCCATCTACCAGCTGAACAGAAAGAGGTGACAGTGGCACCCGAACCCCCACCCTGCGCAGGTCACCCGCCTGCCCATCTCCCCCATCACCCACCCCATCACCCACCATCCCCTCCCCAGGGCTCGGCGCCTCCTCTTCCCACCCCTGCCCAAGCCCACGGGCAGCAAAGCCATCCAGTTCTGCACCAGTGAAACAAGCCAGGTGAGAGGCAAGGTGCAGGAGAGGCTGCATCCCGCACCCCAGCGGGTTCCTCATATGCGACATTCCCATTCCAAACTTATCCCACCCTTAGGGCCAGCCCTGGCCAGGCTTTGTGGAGCCCTTGGAGAGGTTCAGCCCGGCTGAGCTGCTGCTGACAGAGCTGAACCCCAGTAAGGAGGGCCCTGATGGCAGCACAGAGCCCAGCGAGGCACAGCCTGGCCCCACGGCTGAGGAACCGGGGGTCGTGTGCCCTCCGGGCTGCGAGAAGGAGCTGCCCTTTGCCTACCGCAAGCAGGAGGTGCTGAGCCCAGAGGGATTCCCACCTGCCTCGGCAGCACCAGCTACACCAGCCACCCATCTGAGGGGGAGGAGAAGGAAGAGGAGGGAAGTGGGGAGCTCAACCAGGCTCTGGTCCCCATTGCCCTGCTCATCTCCGACAAACCCATCATCATCAGGGACCCATCACTGGAGAAGGCGGTGCCATAACCATCACCAGGGATGGATGGCAGAGGGGTTTCCCATGGGATGCTGAGCACCCACCCTGTGGGTTCATGGTCACAGCATCACTTTGGGAAGGGGGGGATGTTCTGGTTTTCAGGACATGAAGGTGACACCTCCAGATGCAGCACTGCATGGGGCCAGGGTCTGGCCATGCACCTCCCAACCTCAGCCTGTCATTGGTGATAAAGAAGTGGATGCAAAGCTCAGCCTGGGATGAGGGTATTTCCTTGGCAGGATCGGGAGAAGAGGCAGAGCTTCCTCCTGCCCTCCCGCCACAGCCAGGACCAGCATCACCCCGGCAGGATGGGGCTCAAACAGCCCCAGCACTGACCACCTGTCTACTTGCAAGAACTAAAACCTGTGAGAAAGAAATGGGAAAATAACATAAATAAAAGACATGCACAAAGCAGCAGGGCTCACGTGGCTTCCCTGGCCTGACCCCGCAGATTGCAGTGCGCAGATAGTCCACAGAGCTGCGAGGATGCAGCCAGGACGGGACTGGGAGGGACTGGGGACAGGCAGGACCTCTTATACCCTCATATGGGGCCACGCTGCTGCCGTGGGCCTCACGTGGAACAGAACAGGAGATGCTGCTGAAGGTGAAGAGCGGTTTGTGGTCGTATCTGCCCTGCCACAAGCGCTGGAGGCGTCTCTTTACCTGCTGAGAGTGCAGAAACCTAACGAGAAGGGGGTTAGCACGGGGAAGCCCGGGATCGGGCAGCGCCGGCGCACGCCGCAGCCTCGCTGCTGCAGGCGGGTTAGGAGAGGGGCTCACCTCCATCACGCTCCCAGCACCGGCGCACGGCTGCCTTCGGGCTTGCTGGTGCGGTGGGGTGGGATTTATGGCATGGTTCCCATGGTTCCCGGGCAGGATTCCCACCGCGCGTCCAGAGCCTCGCAGCTGCCGGCGGAGCCACGAGGTGGCACCAGCCCCGCGTCCCGGCGGAGCAAATCCACCCTTCCCGTCCCTTCCCTTCCCTTCCCACCACGCAGAGCCCCACGGGCCCCTATTGGTGGCAGCTTCTATCCTTGTTCCACAGCGCTCCACATCCCTGGGAATTGGCTGGAGGCCGGGGATCCAGCGCACACACACACACCCCCTCCCCCCAAAACCCGATGGGAGAGATCAGATTTAGGGATTTGATTGGGATTTGGGCTATGTCAGGCTCTCCATCTGGCTCAGCCATGTGGAGGAAGTATTCAGGTACCGGCTTGGTCTGAGTACGTACCTGGGTTTCAGCTGTGGCCCTGTTTACAGTCCATTTTGGAGAGGCAAAGAGGTGAAGGAAGTGGCACCAGGGTCACAGTTGGGTGGCAGCGGTAAATACATTGCCCGGCTCTGGGCCAGCGCCACCACCAGGTTAATCATTGCTGCGATGGAATGAATCCGTGCCAGGACAGCCAGTCCCGACTGCTGCATTGAAAACACCCGGGGGGGGGGGGGGGGAGGGCGAAACCCCCCCCCATTCCTTCCATGAGGTCACCCTCCTGGGATCCATCCCACCCATGGTGCCGCTCTCATCCCCGCTGATGCCTCTGGGGACAGCCCCATCCCCACTGAGAGCTCCATGCATCCTTTCCCACACGTGTCCTGGGATGGCCAGTGCTGGGGAAGCCAAATATAAGGCAGCCTTGGCAATTAGCACCAGCGAGTGGCTCAGGACTCTCTCATTAGGTTAAATGAGTCCCCAGGAGCTGCTCTGAGTCCAGTGATGGGAGGCCAGCCACCGGGCCAGCTTTCACAGCCAGGATGTGACCTTCCCTGCTCCTCCAGTCCGGGTCTGACCCCACAGGGCATTGGTTATGCCTGGCGGGAGCTGCTACCACCCACAGCCTGAGAACGGGCAACTCATTACGCCCAATGGGCGACTCCTAAGACAGTTCTGGTGTAAGCAGCACAAAGCCATTGCAATGGGGAAAACAGAGCTCAGCCCAGCATGGGGGGATGGCAGGAATGCAGCTGGATCAGCAGCAATCCCAAAGGGACCCTGAGCTACGGGGTCCGCCCAAGCTTGGGGCTCTTCCTGGGGGACCGGAGCTGAGCAGCCACAGCCATCCCCACGCCGGCACCTTTGCAAGCAGCTGATTGAATACCCGCTGCCTGTTATTTTTAGAGGAGGACATCTGATGATGCCCAGCAGCACCTCTTGAAATTGCCTGATACCCCGACTATTTCTGTATGGCTGTTTACACCTGCCTGTGCCAGCGCTGCCTGAGCACCACAGGGAAGGTGCTGGTTGCTAAGAAGAGTGCTGTGCACCCCTGCCCTAAAGTGGAAAAGCCTGACCCTATTCCTTCCCTATTCCCACGGGGTCCGAGTGGCACATCCCCAAAAGCAAAGGGCGCTGCGGACACACGCGGGTGAATTTATCCCATGCTGCTAAGAAAGCACATGGGACAGGCAGGAAGATGCTGGGAGCCTGGGGATTTGCCTGGGGCTCCCTGATTTTGGGGGATGCGAGCTCGGAGGGCACCAGAAGTAAAGCATAAAACAGCCCCAGAAACATCAGCTCCTTTGGGGCCCGAGCCCCCAGGGAAGGTGAGATCTGTCCGTGCAGGTCTGAGCTGATATTTGCTCCCAGATGGAGGAGTTTAACCTGTTTCCCAGCCTGGGGAACCAGCCCCGCAGAGCAACAGCCTGGTTTGAGCACGGGCAGTGATGGAGATTGCAGCCTCACAACCCCTTCCCTCATCCATCCATCCTTATCACCGCCTCTTCCCTGCACCCAGCACCCTTCCTCCCTCTCAGAGCCCCATCCTGGAGGACAGCTAATGCCAGGGGGGTGTTTGAACCCGGCCCATTCATGGCAGGGAACAGGGCAAAAAGCCACCACTGCCACCATCCACACAATGCCACCGGCTCCCAGCGGGTGGCGGAGCGATTCAGGGTCTGCTTTGTCTTGCTCTCTAAGCGAATAAACCTTAAATGCCTAAGCAAGCAAAATATCGCTAGGATGTACAAATATATACACGCAGTAAATTCTTTAAGTGGAATTCAAGGTCTGCATCTCAGGCAGGGGCAGATCCTCACGGTAGAAAACCCTATGCAGATGGGGAAGCTTTGCTTTTCCTCCCTAGGAAAAGCTTTCTGGGATGCTTCCCCCTCCAAAAGGCCCCCAAGCATCATCGGCACCGGCATCCCAGGGGCGCCCATGCAGTGGGGAGGGGGCTGCAGGGACCACGGGTGGACAGGCGGCCGCCGGCCGCCGCTGGGCTCGTCTTGTTCTGTGAGTCACGGGTATTTCAGCGCCGGTTTTGCAACCCTGCGGTGTCACAACAACAACAACAACCGCGGTTTAACTTCGCAAACAGCCCGCGGCCGCCCCTCACCCCGGCTCTTTCCTGCTCCTGTCGGCTGCTTGCAACAGCTTCACCCGGTTCCAAAGCCAGGCATGGCAAATGACTCCGAGCAGCATCAACACTGAGGATTTAATGGGCTTTCTGCCCGCATTGAGAGGGACTCGGAGCTGCCCCATCCCCTGCAGAGCCGCGCTGGATGCGAAATCCCACCGGGACACTGCGTGGGAAGCCACCTTCTCCTTCTGCCACGCAAGAAACCCCCGTGTGACAGCGGGGAACGCTTCCTTTCTGCAGCTTCAGTGCTTGCGGGTGGCTGCTCTCGGGCCAGCGCAGCCCCTGGCACGGCTGATGCTTTCCAGGCTTTGGCAGCAGCCTGGGGCGGCGAAGCCACGGCCGTTCCACGGATTTGGTTTCCAAGCGAAGCTTAACAACAACAATAAATTAATAATAATAATGATAATCCTAATAACAATAATTAAAGACATCGGCCGGCGCTGGGGGCCGGGCTCCACCTCCCTGCGCTGCCCTGGCTATCGGGTGATCGGGACGGGGAGGACGCAGCGTCCTTATCGGCACACGCTTGGCAGCGGAGCCAGCCAGAGGTTTGCAGCGTAAACATATTTTGCTCAAGCTCCGAGTTGAGCTGAGGATAACGCCGGAGAACCCCCCCCCAACTCCCGGTTTTCCCAGCAAACCCCCATCTGTGCGCGCATGGGAACGGGCTGAGCCCGGAGCAAGCACTCAGCTGCGCTTTGGAGCAATAAATACAGCACCAAGAGCACCCCCCCCCCGCTCCCAGCTCCGCTCTTCCCGTGTTTTCCAGCCTTTTGCAAGCAGATTGACTCTTCCTTCACCCGCCAACGGGCTGGGAAGTGGAACAAACCAGCTCAGGCTCCCCCCGGATCATCCGGCTGCGCCGCAGCCACCTCCAACCAGCCGGGCTATCGCTGCCTCCATCGCTGGGCAGGGATATGGGGGCATTTACGCAGCTGCTCAGCAGGAAAAGCCTTCTCCCTGCTCCACATAAACCTTTGAGTTTAAAAGTAACTGGGTGCAGGCTGGCTAATGGGGATGGTAAATGGGGAGAGGGGGTAATGGCCATCCCTGCAGGCTGGCTCCGAGCCGCCTTCTCCCCAGAACTGGCCTGGGGGGGGGGGGGTGTTGAAATCAGCTCAAACGTTCTACTTCCTCGGGGCAGGGTGTGGGGAAGGGGAGGGAAAAGGGAGCAGCGCACTGTTAACCTGTGAGACTGGGGAATGGGAGCAGGGATCAGAGCCATGGGGTTCACCCCATCGCAGGAGCTGCCCAACGGGGCCAGGAGCAGCGGGGCGATGCCCCCTGCTCTAAACCTCTAGCAGGGGACTGCTGTGTCCCTACCAGCGCCTGGAGCAGCAAGGTTCCTGCTGCAGGGAGATTTGGGGGCCTGGATATGGGGTGCATCCCCTTACAGGAGACCCTGCTCCAGTTGGGGGTTTCCGCACGACTTTGTGAAGCAGGGAGTGAGGGCAAACACAGCCTGGGTGGGGAATGGCACTGGGAGCAAAGTCCTATTGTGCCATGTCCCAGGCACGGCCGTGTCACCGGCACATCCCAGCCTGTTGCTGTGTGCTGGTGTGGGAGCTGTGCCGGGACCCGGCTGGACAAGCGCCATCCATCCCCTGGGCTGTTTGTGTGCCAACACATCACGCGCCGCCGGCGGCTGACTCCGGAGGGGGGGATTTTCCTTTTGGTGTTGTTGGTTTTGTACAAAGCCAAAATATTTGTGTCCGCACAGGGATGGCTCCGGGTCCCCGAGCCCAGGACACTGCATTGGGGTCCCAGCACCCATTTCCATGGGGAGAGTCACTGCTGGCACCCGGCGCCAGTGGTTCCATCCCCACCCCAGTCCTTGCTGCTTATACATAGACATGTTTGTGCACGGCGCTGGGCCCTTTCGTTGCTCCCAAACAAAGTCGGAAAGCCATCAAAATTTTCCATTGCCAGAGGGAGCGGTGACGAGGGAGCTGGAATGGGGATCTCAGCCCCAGAAAAACAAGGGGTTGGGTTTGATTCGGGGAATCACGGAATCCCAGACTGGTTTGGGTTGGAAGGGACCTTAAAGCTCATCCGGTTCCAAGCCCTGCCATGGGCAGGGACACCTTCCACTGGAGCAGTGCTCCAAGACCCTGTATCCAACCTGGCCTTGAGCACTGCAGGGATGGGGCATTTGCCTCTTCTTTGGTGAATGAATAAAGAATAAGGAATAAAGGTGGTGGTTTGCTCCGGGCAGCCTGCAGCAAACCCGGCATCGGTGCTACCAGCAGGGCTTGTGGGGTGTCTCGGTGAGCACCATGATCCCGCTCGCACTGGCACGACGCTTTCCAGGTGTGGGACATGTGGCACATGCGGTATCCACCCGGCTGCTCCAGGCCTTGCTTTTTGCCATAAACCCACCCTGGTTTCTCTGCGGTTTCCCCTGCATCCGGAAGGGCTCTCGGCCTGGCCGATGTTGCGGGGAAAGCCATGGCTCCTGTGGAGCTGGCGCAGGGATGCAGGACTTCGCCTGCGGTTTCCATGGGTGGGAGCGGCTCCGGCACACTCAGAGCTGAGTCACGGGCGGAGGATGCTGCGGTGCCGCCCCGGCACGTCGGGGTGCGCGGCTGCTGCTGGCACCCGGCACAGCTCTGCTGCTGCCACGTGGAGAGCAACCCCGGAGATGCTGCCAGGGCCGGGATGTGTTGGTCACAACCCCGGTGCTTTTGGAGGTTGGACCAAACCCAAAGCAAGGCCTGGTGCTGCCGGGGCTCTGTGTGTGTCCCCTTATGGCTGCTCAGAGACCCATAATGAAGGGATGAGCAGGTCTCCATGCTCCTGAGCACCCACCAGCACCAACCTGCTGCTCCCTGGGGTGCGAGCAGTGTGAACCCAGCGTCCCACCGTCTGCAAAGATGATGAATTTGGGCGGCGCATCGACCACATCCCCAGCGCAGGAGCATCTCCTTGTGTCAAAATCCAAGGGGATTCATCCCCAAGCACCCCCCTGCAAACAGAGCAGCCCCTGGTGCTCCCGAGGCAGGTTTCGGGGTGCACTGCACCCTGCAGCGCTCATCCCAGCTGGGATGGGGGAAGGCAGAGCTTGTTTTGGGAGCTGGATGGGTGCCTGGGCCAGGAGGCAGCAGCCTCACACCTAATCCCTGTCCTTGCGAGGCTGCGCAGGCGCCGGCACATTCTGTCCCCGCTGCGACAGCCACGAGCTTCACGTGTCACCCTCCCCGCTGCTGGCCCCCGCCCTGACCCCGCACCAGGGGACAACAGCCTTGAGCAGAGACCACGGCCACCGTGCGGGGACCGAGCATCCTCCAGGATGGGGAGAGCTGAGGGGGAAAGGAGCAACCCCCCAGGATGCTGCAGGAAGGGGCTGCAGAGCCAGGAGCTGTGGGGGGAAGGTCCAGCACCCTGCAGAGCAATGGGGGGCAGCAAGAGGTGTCCCAGCACCCCCAGGTCCCACAGCAGAGGGGTCCCACAGCTTTGGTACCCAAGGACGAAGAGGAAAGGAGGGAGGAGCAGGGAGTGGGGGGATGATGTTTCCGTGCCCCTTGCGAGGAGCAGGTTTTGCTGGGCGGTCTGGGAAGCATTTTCCAACACTCGAGGCCAAGAGCTATAAATACTCCTGCACTGTACTTGCTTAATGCAGCTCCTGCGCAGCAGCGCTGCCCATGGCACGGGGCCCTCCCGGCTCAGCAAACCCCAGCGAGCCCCAAACCCTGTGCCAGCGAACAGGAAGAAAACCGGGGCTGATCAATAAGGACTTTGGAGCCGGGGAAGGCAAACAGCAGAGGTCGGAGGGAGCACCGGCGGCACTGCCAGCGGTTGGGAAAGCACCGCCCAGGGGGGTCTGTGCCTCATTCCACCTCCCAGGCTCCAGACGAGGTATTTTTAGCCCCTCTGGGATATAGGAGCACGGCCCTTTGCTGGCAGGGGACCCAGACCGTCTGTGCCCCCCCCACCGCTGCCTGCCCTGACCCGAAAACCCTGGAAGCGTTTCCATCCTCGCTGGGAAGATTCCACTCCCCTGGGGGCCGGGAGCGGTGCCCACGGGCGTTGGGTTCCCTTGGCCTGGCCCTGGCATAGCGCTCCCGCTCTGGGATTAAGCATCCCCTTGTGCGGCCGGGGCGGGTGATCAGGGTCTGACACAGCCCCAGGCACCGCTGCGGCTCAGCCCAGAAAGGCTCCGTTGTGTCGGGCGCGGGTCAGAGCCGCTCACAGGGGCCCCGTGGAGGCCGTTTTGCCCCCGGGGGCTGCAGCGCTGCGGTTCCCATCCCTCTTTGATGTCCCAAAGAAGAGGCAGGAGGCGATGCATGGGTCAGCCCGAAGAGGGATGCAAACGCATTCCCTGCGAGGCCGCTTCATCCTCTCCCAAGGAAGATTGCTCAGTGCAGAGCTGGGAATGCCAAATAAAGAGCACGTTTGAACCACGGCTGCAGGAGCAGCGGGCTCCTGTAGGCAAACCCGGGGCTGAGCGCCTGGCCCACTGCGGGAGCAACGTGCTCCAGCACCGCTCAGCGACCACCAGCAACAGGAGAGAAGGATCAAGGGAAGGGAAATCACATTCCAGTGGCAATAGTTGGAAGCAGCACCGGCTGTGGAGGACAGAAGCGAAGCCCCGACTCGAGCCCGGCTTTGTGTGGACCAGGAGCTGCTGTGCTCAAGAGAGATGTGGAGCACAGAAACGCTGTTAAAATCCAAATCCCAACTCGATGATGCCTCCCTGCTCTTCCTGCGTGGCAGCAGCCATTCCCGGCTGGCACAACATGGGGCTGAGCCCAACCCTCCTTGGGAACGGCTGAGACGCTGCAGCTGTGTCCAGCTGGACCCAACGGGTCTGTGCCAAGCTCTTGGGATGGAGGAGAGCGTGTCCGTCCTCTGTTATCCAGGCAGAGCAGGAGGGCTCCGAGCACAAGGGACCAATCCTGCTGGGGAGCAGCACTGGTCAAACGACCCCGTTAATCCCAGTTCAGCGTGGGACTTACAAGGCGGAGCAGGAGCATGAAGTAGAGGGAGGGACACGGGAGCAGGAGCGCTCCCAGCAGCCCAGGCAACGGGAAGCATGGAGAGAGCAAGAGACAGGTTCTCCGAGCCCCATCCGGGCGTAAAGAATTTATTATTCCAAACAGAAATTCCCCAAGGAAAAGTGGTACAAAAAGAAGAGAGACGAGAGCGCTCCTTACAAAAGTGTTCACAGGTAGAAAAGAATCAGCTGAGCAATCCCAGGGCGCAGAGCGCGGCCCCAGCACGGGGCTTTGGCTGTGCGCAGGAAATGAGCGGCCCCGCGGGCAGGATTGGCTCAGTGAGGGAACGCAAAGGTCCTCAGCACCCAAACTCTGCTCAGGTCCTGCTGTTACAACACCCAGCCCCCTGGTTCCCACACCAGCGAGCACTGGTTGCCGCTGTGGCCTCACCGCACCGGGGCCACTGACCCCTCTATGGGTGCAGGATCAAGCCCATCCTGAGAAGGACTCCTGGCCCTGCAGGACTCTTTTCAACTCCACAGGTCCACCAGCATCTGTGGCTGCCACCAGCCTCAGACCCGGCTTCCTTCTCTCTGGCCACCAGGGAGATGCCACCCCCATGGTGGTACTGCAATTTGGGGCTTGGTTGGTTTCAGCCCCGTCACGGAGCAGGCAGCAGCACGTTGTGCAGGGTTGGTGCTGACACACAGGAATCAGCTTTCCTGTTCTTGGTAAACAGAACCAAACCGCTGCCCTAGATCATAAATGGGTCCCCCATGTCCTCTGCCCTGGTAACGGCCCATGGAAGCCTTTACAATTTCAGTGGGTTATCCAAAACCATTCCCCCTGCAAGGCATCACCAGGCTCATGGCAAAGATTCTCAGCAGCGGATGATGCTTCATTTGGCCAGAAAAAGGCCTTCTACTTCCTTAGGGAACTGCAGCCCTGGTGAGCTACTGCAGGAGCAGGGCTTCCCCTGCACCACCACAGGACAAACCCAAGCCCCATCAAGATATGCTCTGGTGATCCTGAGAAACACCTCCAAGTGTCTGTTTTCCATGACAAGAGTTGTCAGCACATGGCCACTGCAGGCAAGGGGAGAGCAATCCTGGCTCATGCTGAACATCCCATTTTAACCCCCAAATTCTGGGGCCCTTATTAACCCTCCGTGTCCTGCCCAACCACACATGCCCCGGCTCTACACCAGAGTCTCCCGTGTTCTCCTACCATGCACGAGCCCATGACACCACGCTCGGTGCTGGTCTGTAGACAGTCACAAGAGAGTTGAGGGCAGCAGTGGAGCCGAGGTCTCGCTGGCACTGCAGCAGCTCTGCTCTCACAGGCACCATGTCTCCATTTCCAGACCCAGGTGCTGGGAGGGTGAAAGCTTTCATCCCAAGGGATCACTCCACTGTCAACTGCATCTGATGCGCTTCTCTCAACAGGTCATGCAGCGCGGGCGGATGTTGTCCGAAGGGGGGTTTGGATCAATCTGCAAAGCCACGTGAAGAGTCAAAAACCTCAGCAGTGGGCACACGGCAGCCATCTCCATCAGCCCCCCCCAGCCCAGAGGGATTTGTTACCTCTGAATACAATGGAGGTGGTCGGAAGCGAAACTCCTGGATGTAGGCAAAGAAGGGACCTTCCAGGATACCCCCAAGCTCACTGCGGCACGGTGGAGCCAGGCTCTGCTCCGCCTCAGGGCTGGACACCACTGCCGAGTACTCAGGAGGAGCTGGAGAGAGAAAAGAACATGAGGGAACGGGAAACACTCCGTTAACCAGGAGACCCGCAGGTAAAAGGCCTTTAAATCCCCTATTTCCCAACCCCTGCCAGTTCCCTGGGGAAGGAGCCCAGAAGATGCAGCACCACAGCCAGCAGAAGCTGGATCAGGAGCAAGAGCCACGGCGAGGACTTGCTCTGACCTCAGCATCCAGAGCGCTTTGACAGGACCTGGACAGACGCTGGGGAGAGGGAGATGCTCACCCTCCAGCTGCTCCGGGATGGTGCTCAGCCAGTCCAGGTTGACGCTGTACTGGCTGCTGACACTGGACGTGCGGCTCCCAAATGGATGCAGTGGGATGGTTCCGATGACAAGTGGCAGCTCAAGGAGCAGCTTGGACGTCCCAGGAATATCCACACAAACCTGCAGACGGGAGGCAGCAGGGAAGGTTAGCTGCTGGTGCTTTCCCAGCTTGAAGAGGCAGGTATCTCTCCAGAGCACTGGCTTAAGCTGGCTAGGAGGGAATTCTTGCAGTGGGATGCAAAGGGAGATGCAACTCCTCCTGCACGAGCCCTTGTGCTGTGCATGAGGGCCAACAGGGAGAACCCAAGACCTCACACAAATCACCAGCCCCAAAATCTCTACATCAGCCCAAACTGGACACAGCGAGCCCAGCTCTGGTGAGGAGAACACTCAGCACTGAGCTGAGCCTCCTGCAATGCTCCTCACCTTCAGGGAGTATTCCACCTGGATGATGCGGCATTGCAGGATGGACGGCCCCACTGGTGGGATCTTCAGTGCCCGCCCATGCCAGACTTCCCGCTTCCCTGCTGCAATGGAATCACCGACGATGCTGGTCACCACCGACTTCTTCTGCTTCTTGGTGCCCCGGGCGATGAAGGTCTGAGTCTGGATGATGGCCGCCTTGGGCACCACCACTCGGTTTGTGCAGTTGTCAATCTCAGCAAAGATAGGGATGACCTCACCTACCAAACCAGAGACACGTGTTGGAAGAGGGGAGGCAGAGCCCGGTCCTGCCTCAGGGAATTCCTACACGGGATCACCAAGGGCTGGACACGCAATCCGGCACCGCAGGCACAAGGTTTAATCCAGCAGGAGCGTGTCCTGAGGCTGCCCACATCAGGAGCAGACACTAAAGCGCTCTCACCAATTCCATGCCCAGCTCACACTGCCCCCAACTCCCCTCCCAGCAGGGCCCGCGGAGGTTCAAAGGCACCCGCGCATCATCTCACCTGGGGTGTAGCCTTTGCGGTCAATCTTGGCAGTCACAGAAACCTGGCCCCGATTGCAGTACCAGGCACGAGCAAGTTTCTCCTTAGCACCTGCCTGGGGAGCCTGGAGAAACGGGGATTATGAAGCTATTTAGTAAGAAAGGATGAAACTCAAAGCAAGCACCTCCCTGGCACTGAGAACCTGCCAGGGAGCATCAGCAGCTTCTTCAGTATCTGATGCAAGATGCTATTGCAACCCACTGAAGTTTCCAAAACCTGAGACACAGCCAACCTCTGCCCAGCCCAGGTAACACTGCAGGGCAC
Organism: Myiopsitta monachus; assembly: GCA_017639245.1. Classification (NCBI taxonomy): domain Eukaryota; kingdom Metazoa; phylum Chordata; class Aves; order Psittaciformes; family Psittacidae; genus Myiopsitta; species Myiopsitta monachus. Next base: position 4,297,263 of record CM029937.1, on the reverse strand, counting down.
AAGTTACAGAGGGAAACATATTCCCTTTGGAAATCAGGCCTGGATTGTAATGGAGGGGAAGCAAAGGGGAGGATTGTAACGGAGGGGATTGTAATGGGGGGGAAGCAGACACCTTCCCCATGGGCTTCCCAGAGAAGCTGCGGATGCTGCTGCCCCGAAGCGGCGCAGGGGGAGCTCACCAGCAGCACGGGAGTGTTGATGTCGATGGGTTCAATCACAGTGAACTCCTTCTTCACTTTCTTCACTGTTGACCAGGGTCTGTGCAGCTTGGCTTTCACCCAGTAGCGCACGCTGCCGTGTTTGCCCTCGAAGGAGGTAGCCAGGGTCCTGTGGACAAGCAAGGAGCCTTTTAGAAGGGGTCTGATAGAAGAACCTCACTTCTGAGCTGCCCTGTGCCTCCTCCCAGGACCTGTGCCATGCACCAAGTGATTTCTCTCCCCCTTTGCATTAAGGCAACAAAAGAGACGTGAACTTACTCGGGGAGCTGGAAGGTGAAGGGAAACTCGTGCCTTCCTGCCTGCAGCACAGTGGCTTCACCATTGTCTGTGGGCAAAACAGATTGAAGATGATTATCTCCCTCCTGCAGAACTTCCTCCCTGGCCAAAGCGGAGGCAGAGATGCGTAGGACACAGCAGAAGAGCAGCACGAGGGCACAGGAATATTTCTGCCAGGGTTAAAGTGCAGCAGCGGTGACACGAGAGCAGGGCACATCCCACGGCACTGTCTGCTCTGCACACGCGTGTCGGGCACGCACAACCCAGGGGCACCTTCTTGGAGAACCCTGGGTGGGTCCTGCTTCATCCGGCACCCGCTCTGCACCGCGGCTCTCACCCCAGAGGTACCTGGCCAAGCCAGAAACACCCCGTGTCGGTCACCCCTGCGTGTCCCCCAGGGGTAGCAGCCCTGTCCTGCCTGCGCTGCACAGAGAAGATGGGGCCGGAGGGGACCCCTCGGGATCATTCAGTCCAATCCCCTGCTCAAAGAGAGCTCCTGAACCTCCGCAGGAGTTTTCCAACACCGCTTCCCTACCGAGGAACACCTACAGCAAAGGGGGAGTCTTGAGCGGGGCAGCCCCTAACTGGGGTCCAACAGCCGGGTCCAACCACACACTGCAGCATCCCAGGGTGCTCTCGGCATCTGAGGTGTTTTCAGAGGACCTATGCACCCAGTCTCCAGAGCACCAAGACCCTATGGCACCCCATGCACCCATACTGCAGCTGGTTGAGGTGTCTGCAGCACCCAGGGTGCCTCAGGCTGCCCCATGCACCCATTATTTCATCCCATGGGGTCCCCGGTACACCCACGGCCTTCTTCCAGGAGCCGACCGGCGATGGAGCATCCCATGGGGCTGGGCGGTGGGTGCCGTACCTGGGGGTGCCAGCAGCGTGTCGCGGTGGCTGAGGAACTCCACCTGATCGCTGTAGCTCTGCGTGTAGGCGGTGCTGGAGCCGGCGCTGCGGGACTCGGTCCAGTGAACGCGGGCAGCGCCCATCGCCCGCAGCCGAAGGGCGCCGAGCCGCGCCGCCGCCGCCAGCTCCAGCACCACACGGCCCGACACCGCCTGCCCGGGGCTGAACGCGATCGCGGCGTCCCCCTCCGCTCCCTCCAGCACGACCGAGAAGCGTTTGATGCGATCGAAGAGCATGGCAAGAACCCGTCCCTCGGCGCGGCGCAGCCCGGCCCCGGCGCCGCCTCCGCCGCCTTAAGAGCCCGGCACGGCCGGGGGCGGCCCCGGTGGGGCGGGACCGGGCGGCCGCGCTGAGCTTTGCAAAACAAGGCAGGGAGCATGTGCGAGCCTGGCTCCGCTCTGCTGAGAGCCGTCGGGTTCCTATGGGGCCGCGTGTCCCGTTCCGGAGGGTCCTACAGTGCAGCGAGACGTCCCGATGGAAGCCTGGACCGCAGGAGCCCACGGGGAGGTGTCCCGGAGCAGGATGGTCCACGGGGCTGAACGCTGCCTGGGATAAGGTCCTGTGTGCCCCACAAGCTTCCCTCCAGCTCCCGCCCCACATTCCCGCTCCATCCTCATCTTTTCCTCCACCGGCCGGAATCTGCGTTCGCAGGCCGCGGCCCCTTTCATTCCACTTCCCACCAGCGAGAGGCTCTGCCACACACAGATCCATGTCCTTCGTTTCCCAAGAGCCATTCCCAGGGGTCAGAACAGGCTACAACTGGATCTGGGCTCCTCCTGGCCAACTGGCGATGAAGGGAAAACTGGTCTGGGACATGGCTTTGTTTTTCTTTCCTAAGAAATGAAGAGCTGGCCGGGGTTCAGCTTGTGCAATTGCAGTGAGCAGCACATCCTCCCTGCGCCTGTTAACCGGGCAAGTGCTGCTTCCCCACCAGCTCCTGCTGCCCTTTGGGTGGTGCTGCTCCAAAACCCAGTGACAAAACACACCTGAACGGCCGGGCACGGCGTGGGGACTGGCTCTAGCGACAGCATCTACAGCTGCCCCTGCTCAGAGTGGTGATTCTCAGGGCAACACCCCCATTGGCAGCGCCCTGAGATGTTGTAAGAGGAGAAAGGGGTCTGCGCCTTCCCCAAGGGGTTAATGCAGCTTTAGAAACGTCTCCTTTAATCATGATTGTCACGTTTGCAGAGTGCCGGGGCTAAGACAAAACAGGCGTTAAAAATGTTCTGTGCTTTTGGCTGCCAAAGCTGGGAGGATTTTTGAGTTGCTCCCAGCTGCGCTGGGCAGGGCCTGAACGCACTGGAAACGAGCGGGGCTCAAGCCTTGCAAAGCTTTAGCTGTCTCCAAAGCCTGCCTGGAATGGCTGTCTCCCTCCCCAAGGGAAGAGACCGTGTTGGGTTTCATGTGCACAACCGGTTGCTGCCGCGAGCAAACATGAATCACAGCAAACACAGTAAAGGGACAGGGAAAGAAGGAAGGGAGGCACAAAGGGTGACAGCAGCTCTGGGAAGGCTCCCGGTGCCCCCCCCCCTGGGGTGCGTGGTGACATTCGAGGTGATGGGGCTCCTGAGAGGGGCTGCAGCCTCAGCTGGGCTGAGGCAGCTCCATCCTGCGCTTGGCACCTTCCTCCTCTCCCTGCAGACACCACCACCCCCCCCCCCCGCAGCCTGTGACTCAGCCCTGCAAACATCCTCCCTGCATGAGACGTCCACAGCCCCCCCTCGCTGCCCCCACGGGAGGTGGGATGTCCCTCTCTGGCCCCTTTGGGACCCCGGTGCTGGGAGAGGGTCCTTGGTATCCCCAGGGATCACCAGCTGCAGGGGCTGCGGGACCACAGCCATGGCCTTTCCACTCAACAGCGCTGCAGGGTGCCCAAACCCAACTGAAACCCGGGGCAGGATCCGTGCAGGAAAGATCGCAAACTCTTGAGCCCCATCTAGAGTCTGGCCAGGCTTAAGCTGGTCCAAGCAGGAGCGGGCACCCGGCTCTGAAGGGGCTTCTCCTTCCCCGGCCCGCTGCTGGGACCTGGTGGCTTCTCCCCACTGACTCTGGAGCCACACAAGGGACCCTGGAGAGCCGCAGACTGGGGAATGCAGCAGGTAAAACCTCGAGTCAGCAGCTCTACCCCGACCCAGCATGGGGACAAGAGGGGGCAACCCAGAGCCTTGCACAAACTCCCACTCCCAGCTTGAGGAATATGCTCCTGCTCCGAGCGTTGCGAGGATTAAGGTGCTGATCAAGGACACCCCACAACGGGACAAGAGCCCTGATGTGCTCTTAGCCCGTGTGCTGCAACTGTCCCGGATGTCTCCATGGAAAGAAAATGGCTTCTGGATGTTTGTGTCTCTCCCGAGCAGGAGCTCACCTCTGGGAAGTGCTGCGGGGTTGTTGGATAGAAAAGATCACTGCACAATATCACTGCTGCTTCCTTGGGCTCCCTCGCACCACCTTGTGCAGAAGGGTCCAGGGCTTTCCTTGCGTTGCCTTTGCCCATTAAACCCCTATTTTTTCCTCTCTTCCTGCTCCCTAAGATGATTACACAATAGACATGCAATGGCCCTGCCCACAGCCTGAACATCCTTCTTTCACCCTTCTTCTTGTCTTTATGTCACAGCACCCCAGTGCCAGCGCTCACCACTCTGCCAGGAAACTGCAGATAAACTCTGGGGAGAGCAGAAGGGAGGGCTCTTATCTCCTCCTGGCTTCCCTCCTCTGCACTGCCTTGTTACCATGACAAAACTGCACTTTTCAAACACCACGCAGACACAGTTGATCTCATCGAGAAGCATAAGGAGCAGTCACAGGGACTTTGGGATGATGGCACGTTTTCAGCAGCTTTGTGCCAGCTGACATCAGGAAGGTCCTCACGCTGCCGCTGGGCAGCTGGCAGAAGCCAGCAGGATGCGAAGGAAGTGATTTGGGCTGTGGAATGACACTTCTCTACAGCCCGCAGCCTTTGCTGCCTTAAACCACTCCTGTGATCACACGCCCGTGTCCCTCTCACAAAGGAGAGAAGGAATCTGTGGGTGGACAGAGACAATAAAATCCTAGCCCACAAGCTGTGGCGAGGCGCTCTGCTCCCCACACAGCCCAGTTCAGCCCTCCCCAGGCAGGAAGCAAGGGCCAGAAACCACCAGCTCCAAGCTCCAGGAGTGCAGAGTGCTGGCGAGGCAGAGCAGCTCAGGCAGCTCCCCCAGCCCCTGGCCAAGTGCCCTTCTCCCCATGGCTCCAGGGGCTTCTACCACACACAGACCCAGCAGCAAAATCTAAACATGCTCGCAGCAGCCTGTGGCTTCCCCATAGACATTCACTGCAGCGACAGTGGGGAATAAAACTTACCCTGTAACCCTACAGCTGAAGCAGACACTGGCCAAGCACTGCAGCGGCCAAGTGCTCAGACCTTTCCTGCTGGAGTTCAGGACGAGGGCCTCTCCCATGTTCTCAATTGCAATTGGAACACTTAGCAAAGGGGCCATCCTTAGGCACAGCGTGGAAGAGCCACTGCCAAAAGGCAGAAACTCCAGAATAATGCAGGTATTTGGAGCAGATGGCAAGGTACAATCATCCAGAAATAGAGAATACGAGCCCCCGGGGCAGTCCAGAGACAAGTACAGCTCCAGGAAGACAGCTCATGTCCTCCTTCCATCCCTCCAGCCTCTTCCTTCAACTCCACATTTGCCAGCTAGAGCTGGCACTGCTTTCTGGCTTGCACTATGGCCACAGACACAATTAATACCTTCAGCGTGAGTTAAGTCCTCCGGCACACAGCACCATGCCACAGACAATCATGAGGCCAGTAGAAGCAGGGTAAGGGGGAGAAAAAGCCACAGAGCCATGACTAACACTGTCATTGGAGGGGAGGACGAAAGACACGCACTTCCCTAAGAAAAGATTTCATGAGTGTACGGCCAGCTGAGGTATCCCATACCCTTCAGTTCTGGATCATTTCATCCCAACCACACAAAGAATTCAAGCTGCTTGTCCTCTTGCAGTAGATCTGAGCAACGTGCTAGCTGGGCATCCAGTCCCAGCATCAGGAAACGGCAAACAAATATTTACTGAACTACTAAGTGCTCTTTCCACACTTGTGAACAGACCCTTCTATTTGCACTTCCCTGTGCAAACAGAGCAAAAGCCACAGCTCTTCGGTGCTCCCCAGCCCCGAATTTGCAGGCAGCCTCCTAGAAACCAGCAGCAGAGAAAAAACCCTTGGCAAAGACGAGAAGAGGGTGTCCAGGACAGGCAACCATGGGTTGAGAAGCACCTACCAGGGATGATGCCTGCAGCCCAAGCGGCTCCTAACCCAGCGCCCTGGTGCAGAGAAGCCCCCTGGTAGTGCAGCCTTACCGGGGATGAGCTGGCAGCGGCGGTGCAGGAAGGTCTGGTAGGCTGTGTAGTCGCGGTAGACAATGTTGAGCCCCACGCTGTGGCTCTCCAGCCAGTGCGTTAGGGCTCGGCCACGGGCGAACACCTCGAGCGCTCGCAGCCGCAGTGCGCGGCGGAGCTGCAGCTGCACCCGCCCGTGCAGCAGGTCCCCGCTGCTGTGGGCTCCCCATGCTCGTCCATCTTCCAGCTCCAGCGCCAGGCTCTGCAGGCACCCCAGGGGCTGCATGGCTGCTGGCCAGGCTTAGCTGGCAGCTCTAGGCCGGGCCCTGCCTGGGACAGGCAGCTCTGCAGCTCTCTAGGGAAGGGAGGAAAGAGCAAAGGCTGCACCGAGACCCCCTAATTTATCCTGCCCCTAACTGGCCTCACCCTGCAGGCCTAATCCTCACCAGGGTGGGCCTGAGACCCTGTTTTGCTGTGATGCTTTAGTAGTGACCTCATGTGCGTTGAGGCTGTTGCTGTGCCGAGGATGGGGCTGCTGAGACAACTGACATGGTTTTAAACTGATGGCGAAATGACGTGACTTCATCTTATCTCTGAGTCACAGACACTGTCGACGTGCAACTGGAACGTGCTGGTGGCTCCGTCAGCAGGAGGAGGGTCACGCACCACCAGCCCTGCTGGCAGATTTCATGCAGCTGGAGGAATCAAAGACTGGAGATCAAGAAATGTTTGGCCTTCCCAGTTCAGGCATACCTGGGGAGTTGCTGGAAAGGGTGGGAGAGGGGTTTAGAGAGCAAAGGGCCCTTCCCCAAAAGTCAGTTTTACTTTCTGTGTCTGAAGTTCTATTGGAATTGGTGTGAACAAGTGAATAACCACAGGGCCCTCCCAGCCAGTGGGTTCCACCAAGGGGTGGTGTTCACTATCTATGCCCCGTGAACTGTGGCTGTTTCTGCAGTAGCATAGGTGGCAACGACATCTCAGGGTCACGTAGAAGTAACAGGGTAGACTTGTAGCAGATGCCAGTTCCTGTTCCTACACCAAATATGCAGTCTAGGTGTTTGAACCAAGGTCTTTACAATGTATGGGACAAGATCCTGAACGAGGCGCCTGTGTGCATTTGCAAGACTTGAGTATGTGGAGCAAAGCCTATCCCTTTCATGAGAGGCAGAGTCAAAACCCAAGAGGAAAGCATGTGGGCTGTTGGGTCCAGCCACTGCTCACACACAAACTGCAGCAACTGGAAATGGTCTGGACACCGATGCTCAAAGGCTTCGGTTCTGGCTCACAGCATGTGCAAATCAATCCCACCTGCACTAAACAGCTGAGGAGAGCTTGAGAAGTGGCAGCTGTGACAAGGCAGCAGCTGACCCTGCTCCTTGGCCCCCCAAGGGATGGGGCTGGCCACCCCACACACATCCCTTTTTATAATACCTGTGTCCCAAACAGAGCTAGTGCAAGCTCAGCATTCAAGAAACCTATGTGAGTTAGTAACTCATCAAAACCACACAGCTCACCTGCAGAAAAACAGCTCATCATAAGCTGGGGAGAGCTGTCTCTCTGCCCTGCTGTTCACTGACCTTTGGTTTCAGCCTTGACACCAAAATCCAAACAGCTCCTAAGGGAATAGTCCAGCACACACACAGCCCTGACAGTGCCTCTTACTCTGTTGCTGATCTCTTGCCCTTTCTCTGAGCTTCCCATCACCCCACCTACCTAGAGGCATTTGGTGGCTCTTGCAATGCAGAGAGATGTCACGCACATCTTTGGGCTAATCTCCCAGTGTTTATTCTTGCTGCCACAACACCTTCTTGTGTCCTCATTCAATTTGAGAAATAAATGCTCCCTGTAGTAACACATAGATGGGCTAAGAGAGGAGCACCAGGATGGCTAAGAGGTTACACAATGTGTAGGCAGTCCACAGAGCAGCATGTTCTGGGTGGTCACTCAAGATGGGAGAACATCATAGAGCGAAGTGCACCTTCCTCTGGGGACAGTATCTTTTCAGGGTCCCCAAGGGGATGCAGCTCACTTGGAAGCTTGCCTTTTGGATGTCTGCTGGGCCTCTGAACTTGGGTGTGAACTGATCTTTCTGCTCAGTCCTGAAGAGGTCCTGTGCCCTCCAGGGTAGCCCCAGGTGTGAGTGTTTGATCTGAGGAGAGGAAAGAGTTTTCAGCACATGGGGACAGGGCTGGGGAAGAGGCAGGTGGTCACATAGAACTCAGCAGCCCCAACATCTGAGCCCCGTATTGGTACCTGAAGGGTCACCCCCCTGGGCAGCTGCAGTCTGTGCCTATCTGCATCCTCCCTCTGGCAGAGGCACACTGTTCTCTGCTGGTAGTGCAAAGAGATATTTACCCTGGCTGGACACCTCCAGCTATGCCAATTTTCCTCCTCTGATCCTCTGTGGGGGACCAGAATTACCTTCCCCCTCCCTCCAACATGCCTTGGCTTAGGGGTTTGGCTGCCTGTCCATCCTCTCCCTTCAGAGGCTTTTCTCATCTGCAACTCTGCTCCCCACAGAGCATTTACTTGAGGCTGGAGCCAGACAGGATTTGACGCATGGCTGTCCCAGCTCAAGAGCACACATAGAAACTGGTGATGTTAGTGGGGAGGCTATAGCTTTGCTTGGTGTAAACCTGCTTCCCCAAGCCACTCCATGGTAAATCCAAGGCTATTAAGGCTGTACCTGCTGTAGCATCTCTTCAGAGGGTCGTTGTTTCTGCTGTCTGTGTGGAACCAGCGTGGCCTTCATGGTTGTGACAGAACATTCATCTGCTGACAGATGGAATTGAAATGAAAATTAAATTCAGGCCAGTAAGTTAGGAGGCAATATCAGAAAAGCTCTGTGGTTTGACTTGCAGTCACAGAGCTGTATGCACCTCATTAATGAGAGGAAAAGACAGGCTCTGCTGCCAGCACTTGGCTGAAAACTTTTGCCCAGACAGAAAACACTTCTCAAGGTGAGGAGGTAAGTGAAGAAATTCCGATGGCAGCTACAGTAATATCGCTCCATAGCGCTCCCTGCTAGTTGTGGAGCTGCTCCAGAAGCTTGAGGCCAAGGAAAAGATCAATTCAACTGTGATCCATTCCACACTTAGTAAAACAAATGGCTTAAACCCAGATACTTGGCATGAAGGGACCTCTCTGCTGCAGAGTACTGGCCATCAGAAAGAGGAGGCAAAGTCAGAGGATTTTGATAATGACCATGACCAGCTCTAACCACATTCCCTCCTGAGCTTGCATAAACACAGAAATCCTCTCCTTCCTCCCACATACAAATACAAAACAACTTCTAAAAACACATGTAGAAAGGGCCTGCCTGGTTTGGGGATAACAGTCTCATTTTACTAACGGTGTGTTGCTGCACCAGTGCCTTCCTGCCATCTCCAACTCAAGATATCTGAGCTGCCTCCCTTCCCAGAGCATTGCCATCCCTTGCACAGAGCGAGAAGAACCTCAGCAGGCTTCATCTGGCACCACACCAGTCTGGGCAATGTAGCCTTACAGTGGTAGTTGAAGGGCATGTGGCTCTCTCGGGGGCTCCTGCTGTCTGCCATCACTCTCTCGCTCTGCTGGGGTGGTTGATAGTCTGACTGCTGCGTTGTGCTGAACAAACAGGAGCTTGGATGCTCATCTCCCAGGCAGAGCTTGGTTGGATGTTTGTGAAGCAGCAGGTCAGGCCTGGGGGGGAGGTTCCGGCAGTCAGTCTGGGAACACAAGAGCTGCTTTAACAGAAACAGGCTGTGCAGGGAAGCGAGAAGGAACAACAGCATTGGCTTTAGGTGCCAGAGTAGTGAACATAAAAGAAGAGAGGGTCTCCAACAGAGAAACACCCTCACAGCAAAGCTGGGAACAGACCTCTGGGTAGGAGAGCTGTGTAGTAGTAGTGCTTGCCAATGCTCGATTTCTTTCAGGGTCTTCGTCACCTCTGGGGATGGATGAGGCATTCTGGTTTGGATGGGCCATAGTTATGGGCTCTGGTAAAAGCAAGAGTGAAGGAGGTCAGAGCACTTCGGTCTCTGAACAACTGACAGTTGACTCTGTGTCACAGACTTGCCTTACCTAGATCGTACGCTGGGAACTGCTCGGATGTTGAGGTGGAGAATCTGGTACAGCCATCCCCCAGTTGCACATTTGTGTGCTGGATCTTGGAGGCAGCATGTTCCTTGTCATAGGCTCTGCAAGAGATTAGATAGGAGAGGCTTAAACAGCAGTGTTCATCAGAAGGACCAGTTCCTGAGGATGCCCACTAGGTTCTCCGTCTGATACCTGTGTGTCCTTTTGTCTGGGGCACTGTAGGCATGTTTCTCCTCACTCATAGATCCACTGATTCTGGGATCCCCAAATTTAATAGATGTGTGCTGAAGGGAAGCCAATAGAGATACAGAACCTTGCACTTGGCCTTCCTGAACTTCCCCTTCCTTCCTGTCTTTCCATCCATCTGGTTTCCACTAGCACAGATCCCACCCCTTTCAGGACAGAATTCCACGTGAGAACTTGCTGTCCTTTAACTGTGCCTTGGTCCTCCTCAAAATCACGCTGTTACCTTTCCACTTGGCTTTGCAGGTGGACTCCATTCACCCGTAAACTGTGCTTGATAAGACGTGTGGTAATAGGACTGTCCATCCCCTTTAATAGTGGGACCACATCCTGCCAAACAGACAGAAGGGAAACGGTGTTATTTCTAAAAATGCTCTATTTACCCTTGTAAGGAAGTACTAATGCTGCTGAAACTGCAACCTTGAGGCTGCTGCTCTTTTAGCATTTTAGTACTACTGAACTTATTTCGTTTAGTGAAATGGCAAAGTAACTGACACCAGGTTGCAATAAGGTGAGCCACAGCACTGCAGCATATGGATGTGGCACCTCAAAGTGATGCAGCTTTGGTGTGAATCCTGGAGCATCTGAGGTTGCAGCAAGCGTAGAACAAAGGCTCTGCAGCCAAAGCTTGGCAGCCGAGTGGCTGTAGTGAGTGCTGTCACGCTGTTCTATGAGCATCAGATTCATTTACTCAGCTATTAAAAGAGAAAGCAAACCAGCCCCATAGTTCTAACAGGTTGAATTGCTCTCAGCAGGACTCTGAGCCAAGGCACCGGCTCCCAGTGGCCGGGAGGCCTGTGCTTACCCCTGTGTGAGTGCCACAGCCTGGCAGCAGCCTGGACCTCATGCGCTGGGTACGAGAAGGTGTAGACGGATGGAAGCAGTCTGATTTTCTCCCTGTCTCCGCAGGGAACGCTGTCCTCCCGTCCCCTGGCCGTGGGCATGGGGGGGCTCTGCGCCGCGGGCTGTGGACAGAAGCGCTCCCTTGTCTCTGAGGTGAGGACGCAGACGCGGGGGTCCGTGTGCATGCGGACCCCCGGCTGTGGGGGCACGAACGGAGCCGCGGGCCGCAGGGGCCGCTCGGGAAGCGCCCGGCGAGGCTCCGAGCGGGGCTCCCCGCCGCCGCCCGCGGCCGAGCCCAGCACCGGCCCGCTGCGGGGCGGCGGGGCCGGAGACCGCCTGCGAGCCCCCCAGCGCGGGGGGAACTGAATGTGAGAAAGCGACTTCCAGGCGCTGCCCAGCGCCCGGCGCTCATCCCCCAGCCGGGCATGGGTCGCCTTCAGGGAGACGGAGCCCGTGCGGGTGCCGGGGACCACCGGCACCGCGCCGCCCGCCATGGCCGCAGCGCCTCGGCCCGCAGCCGGGCCGCGTCTCCATAGCGACGGCTTCCCGGCGAGCCCGCGCCGTGACGTCACATCCCGGAAGCGTTGCTATGGCGGCGGGCGCACTCAGCGGCCTGGTCGCTGCGCTGGAGACCCACCGGGGCCGCGACCGAGCGGTGAGCGGGGAGAGCGGGAACGGGAACGTGAACGGGAACGTGGAACGGGAGCGGGAACGGGAGCGGGAACGTGGAACGGGAACGGGAACGGCGGGGAGACCGCCGGGCTGGGGCAACCACCGGGCTCTGGCTCTGCCCCTCACCGGGCTCTGCCCCCTCGCCGCAGGTCCGTGCGCTCTGCTATGGCTGCCAGCTGGCGGGCGGGGCGCTGGCCGGGCCGCAGGCCTCCCCGTCCGGCCTGCCCGGGCGCCTGCTGGCCGTGTCTGCCGAGCTGAGCGCCTGCCGCACGGCGCTGCGCCTCTTCGATGACCTCGCCATGCTCAGCTACAGCTGCGGCTACGGACTGGGCCCCAAGGTGAGCGCGGGGTGGACCGGACACCCCCCACCCCCCCCACCGCAGGAACCAGTGCGTGTCCCCCCCCGTGCCCCCCGCAGGACGAGGACGGGCTGGTGCGGGCGCTGTCGGTGCTGTGCAACGTGGCCAACCAGCTGTACTACCCCTGCGAGCACGTCGCGTGGGCCGCCGACGCCGGCATCATCCGCAGCCGCGCTCAGAAGTGGTGGACCCTGAGCACGGGGCTCTGGGCATTGTCCCTGCTCCTGGGTATCCTGCGGTAAGGTGGGATGAGGGGGGAAGGAAATGGGCAGGGAATGAAGAGTGTCCCGCTCTACTCGACACGTGTCAGGCCACTCCTGGAATGCTGGGATCAGGTTTGGTCCCTGCTAAACAAAAGGAAGATGTGGATGGGCTGGAGAAGGGCCGCAGCGATGATCCAAGGATAGGGCAGCCGTGTGCTGAAAGGCTGAGAGAGGTGAGTCTGTTTAGCCCTGGGAAAAGAAGGATCAGGGAAGACCTTATCACCATGGTCCTGTTATTAGAGTGGCTACAAAGACAATGGAGACTCCCTTTTTACAAGGAGTGACATGGAATGGACGAGGGGTAATGGGTACGAGTTACTCCTGGGGAGACCCTGACTGGACACAAGAGGGAAGATTTCCCTCGTGAGAACAATCGGCCATTGGAATGATCTCCCCAGAGAAGGGGGGAGACTTCCCAATGTTGGGCACTGTTAAAATTTGGCTTGGTGATGGGCCATCCAGTCTGGGTCATGCTTTGCCTAGGAAGGTTGGACCAGATGGTCCTTGAATTCCCTTCCAACCTGCTGTTCTATGATTCTGTGATTAATCCGGATAAAATGAATGGCGTTCCAGGCAGCAGAAGGGTGCTTTTCCTCACGGATACAGTTCATGTTGAGAAACCCCCCCTCCCATCTGCTGCAGGGGAGATAACTCTGTTGTCTTGCTTTCAGATCCCTCAGAATCTTGTGCCGGTTAAGAAAGCTGAGGCAGCACAAGTGGTATGATTGCCTTCCTTGGATACGCAGTTCATTTAACACAGCCCTGCCTGTTCTCATTGGTGAGCTGTCGCTAATTGTTAACGCAGGATGGGCTATCACTCACGTCACTTTTGCTTCCAACAGGACATCTTCGCCTCAGAGTCGGAAGGAAGCGAAAGCCCAAGTGAAGGCTGAAGTTCTGAGCATCCTTGCGCAAGTGGCAGATCTCTGCAATGCAGTCCATTGGCTGCCTCCAGGGTTTCTGTGGGCTGGAAGGTTTCCTCCATGGTTAGTTGGTCTCCTGGGGACTGTATCTTCCCTGATAGGTATCTACCAAGCCTCCAGAGGAGGGAATTCTGAAGCTGTCTAAACCATCAGTAAGCTTCAGGAGCCCAATTTTTACCTGGTGAAGATGCCTTTAGTGAGGCCGGGTGCACTTTAACTCTCCTGGGAGGCAGTGATTGTGATTTCACCCATCCTGTAATTGGGACTGTAATCAAGATGTGTCTTACAGAGAGGATTGTTCACAGCTAATGATTGTTATCTCTTTATGGAGAAATCTTTCCGGTGAATCCTCTGACAAATCAAAAAATCATCTAGGATTGGGAAAACAGGGAAAATAGGAAAAAAACAGGGAAAACCCCTTTCCATCCTAAAAGACAAATGCAACCCTCCAGTCTTCGCTGTCACTTAAAAGCGCACAAAGTCAGCATGAGGAGGGAAAGCAGCCATGGTTCTGTTGCACAAAACTTCCCAGAGTTGGATCCTGTGAGCCTGAGCGTGGCGCCTTAGGAGGCGACCTGGATCATAGCAGTTTCTCCATCAGATATTCCGGTGTTTGAGCCCAGAACTGCTGCCCCCAGCAGAAACAGGAGCGAGCGGTTGGTTTGTGATGGTTGGGTTTCTCTGGAGGCAAGAGGGGAAGGAAATAACCACTGGGAGCCGAGTGGGGCTTTCTTGCAGTCCGTGTTGCTCGTTAAGGAGAAATACTGGAAGTTGGGACTTCGTGGGTAAAGGAGAAGCCGCGCAGAGCCTCCAGCCGTGCCTTGTGGACTGCCGCCGGGTGGAGCTCTTCCACCAGGCTCCGGCGGCAGCCAACGGACTCGTTCCCTTACAAAGCAGTGAACGTATTAATCCCCGTTCAAAGAACCGAGCAAACCCACGCCAAGACGAGGTTTACAGTTATATTTCTAGGTGGTGCCAATAATAAACGAGATGAATGCTTCAAAGTCGGCCTTGAATGAGCGTTCCTTCCTGATAACAGGGCAAACGTTCTTTTACCTGGTTCTAGAAAGCTCCGATCGGTGCCTGGGCAACAGGAAACGTTTGTGCTGTGGGAGCTTGCAGAGTACCGGCCTTGGTTGTACCAAAAGAATTGGGAGCACCTGATGAAGCAGCAGGAAAATGCACCTTTGGAATAAAGTCGTGCTTTAGCGTGTGTGGAGCTCCTGCGCCTGCAGCGTGGAGCCGGGAGCTCCGAGCTCCTCTTTTCTGTTGTTGCTTTTGGAACAGACATGTGAAACTATCATCTGCGTGTGTCCAAAGGGCAGAGCCCGGACTCGATACTCTCTATCCTTTGCCCCGTCCTTGCTCTTTATCTGCACTTTCGCCCTGCAGTGCACCCCCAAGGACGCGTTCCTGACTGCGCTCCCGGTTTGCTGTCAGATCTTCAGCTTTTGGGGCAGAACAGGAGGGAGGCAGAACAAACCGGATGAAAGTTGGGTTTTTTTCTCTGCAGATCTTGTGCCTGGGTCCTGCTCGGGGTGGCTGCAGCTGCTGCCTGCTCCTGTCGCCCTGCAGTGGCTCCTGCGGCCGTGTCGGGGGGGTTAATAAGAAATCAGATTCTCTTTTTACATCCTTAACCTCATGAAGCAGTCCTCCTGGATACCCTCTCCCGCTCAGTGTGGGACCTGCGGAGATCTGAAAGACCCCAAATACGTCTCTGATACCGAAATAATAAAACTATACCACGCTTTCAATTTTACCACAGAGAAGGGCCCCTCTCAGCTGCTCCGAGTGCATTTGCTTCCCCTGCTTCCATGTTGAGCCATTTGGAAGTGCAGGAGAAAGCGAAGACAAAGCGAAATGCGGTCACTCCGAAAGCGGTGCGTTTCCGCGGAGCAGCGGCACAAAGCCCCTGCGGGGGCTGCAGCCGCTTGCCCAGGGCGGCGCTCGCTCTTTCGCAGCTCAAACCCCCGCACACACAGACCCCATCCTCCCCAGAACCGCCTTTTTCTGGGGGGTGGCTCCCGCTTTGCTCCACCCGGGGGAGCGCGGACGGTGGGGTCCGAGGGCGCCCAAGCGAGCGGCGAGACCCCAGCCGGGATCTCGGGGCCCTCCGGGAGCGCTGCAGCACCCCCGCGGCTGCAGAAGGCTCCGGGAGGGTCCCAGCGACCGCCCCCGGGCGGAGCGCGGGGCTCGGGGGGCACCTCCGGACACGCGGGGGTTAAGGGGCGGCGCATGCGCACGCCCGGCCCCGGGTCCCATTCACAAAAAAAAAAGAGCGAGCGCAGGGCGCTTGCGGCCGCTGATTGGCTGTTCTGTCGCGGGGGGCGGGGCCTGCGGCGGGGCGGCCACGCGGCGGGGCGCGGCGGGAGCGGAGCGCGGTGCGGTGCGGGACGGGAGCGGTCGCCGCCAGCGCCGTGGTCCGGGGCCGCCGTCGGTGCGGGACCGCCCGGGGCCCCGCTTCGGGCTGCGCGGGGAGAGCCCCCCCCTTCCCCTCCGAGCTCCTCTGACCGCGGTCCCGGTGCTCCCTGCGCTGCCTCCGGTTTTCCCTTTGCGGAGCGGCCTCAGCACCATGTCCGTGAGCAGCCACGAGAACCGGAAATCGCGCTCGAGCTCCGGCTCCATGAACATCCACCTCTTCCACAAAGCGGGCCACGCCGACAGCCTCCTCACCCACCTCAACCTGCTCCGCAAGCGGCAGCTCTTCACCGACGTGGTGCTGCGTGCGGGGAACCAGACCTTCCACTGCCACCGGGCTGTGCTGGCCTCCTGCAGCCGCTACTTCGATGCTATGTTCAGCGGGGGCCTGAAGGAGAGCAGAGACGCTGAAGTCAACTTCCACGACTCCCTCCACCCCGAGGTGCTGGAGCTGCTGCTGGACTATGCCTACTCGGCGCGGGTGCTGATTAACGAGGAGAACGCCGAGTCCTTGCTGGAAGCCGGAGACATGCTGCAGTTCCAGGATATTCGGGATGCTTCGGCTGACTTCCTGGAGAAGAATCTCTACCCTGGGAATTGCCTGAACATGCTGCTGCTGTCCGATGCCCACTGCTGCGAGCGGCTGCTGGAGCTCTCCTGGAGGATGGCGTTGGCCAACTTCACCTCGCTCTGCAAGACTGAGGATTTCCTCCGACTGCCCAAGGACAAGCTGCTGGAGCTGGTGGAGAGCGAAGAGCTGGAGGTAGAGGATGAGACATTGGTCTACGAAGCTGTTATGGGTTGGATCCGGTACGATTTGCCCCGACGCCATGAAGTTCTGCCCGAGCTGCTGCGCTCCGTCCGCTTGGCCCTTCTGCCCGAGTCCTACCTGCGCAAGCAGGTGGCCTGCGAGAAGCTGGTGACCAGCCACAAGCTGGGGGAGGAGATCGTGGCTGACGCCGTCCGATGCAAAATGAAGATCCTGCAGAACGACGGCCTGGTGACAGGCTGCTGTGCCCGGCCCCGCAAGGTCAGCCAGGCCCTGCTGCTGCTCGGGGGCCAGACCTTCATGTGCGACAAGATTTACATGCTGGATCCTAAAACCAGCGAGATCATTCCCCGTGCGGACATCCCAAGCCCTCGGAAGGAGTGCAGCGCCTGCGCTATCGGGTGCAAGGTGTACATCACGGGCGGCAAAGGCTCCGAGAACGGTGCTTCCAAAGACGTTTGGGTTTACGACACCCTCCACGACGAGTGGGCAAAAGCTGCTCCCATGCTGGTGGCGCGGTTCGGCCACGGCTCCGCTGAGCTGGACCACTGCCTGTACGTGGTGGGGGGGCACACAGCAGGGAGCGGCGCCTTCCCGGCCTCTCCCTCCGTCTCTCTCAAGCAAGTGGAACACTACGACCCGCAGCTGGACAAGTGGTCCTTGGTGGCTCCCCTCCGCGAGGGCGTCAGCAACGCCGCCGTGGTGGGAGCCAAGATGAAGCTGTTTGTCTTCGGTGGCACCAGCGCCAACCAGGAGAAGCTGCCCAAGGTGCAGTGCTTCGACCCCTGCCAGAACCGCTGGACGGTGCCCGCCCGCTGCCCGCAGCCCTGGCGGTACACGGCCGCCGCCGTGGTGGGCAGCCACATCATCGTCATCGGCGGCGACACGGAGTTCTCCGCCAGCTCCGCTTACCGCTTCCACAGTGACACCTTCCAGTGGTCCAAGTTCGGCGACGTCACCGCCAAGCGCATCAGCTGCCGCGCCGTGACGTCGGGGAACAGGCTCTACGTGGTGGGGGGCTACTGCGGGGCTCAGCGCTGCAAGACGCTGGACTGCTACGACCCAGCGTCCGACACCTGGAGCAGCGTCACGACGGTGCCTTATTCCCTCATCCCCACCGCCTTCATCAGCACCTGGAAGTACCTCTCTGCCTGAGTCACGGCGTGGCAATGGACCGCGGAGGTAAATAGTTGTGGGTCAACCCAGAGCTCCTCTATGTGCCGCGCAAGGGGTAAACCCTGAGGGGCGGATGCGTGTGGAACCGGACTGGGACTGGAGTTGGTGTAGAGACCGGAGCATCAGCTCCAGAAACGCGCTTCCAGGCTGGTGGTTTGATGTAGAGCTCTGCAGGAGTGCGAACAAACGTCTCTTTAGGTGCTGAAACGCTGCGGGGAGAAGATGGGTATTAATAACAGACGCTTCGCTGGCATCCCAGCCCTTCCGCTGAGTCTTGGCCTATGCAAAGATTTTGGGGAATGCTCTCTGTGAGGAGGATTGGGTGTCATCCCTGGGGCAGAAAGCTCCTCAGTCGCTGGTTAAGGGGCGAGCTGTCTGCAGGAGACCCAGCGGTGCCATGGGAGGCTGCTTTTAGCACTGCCTCCTCCTCCTCCCGGTGCCATGGGTAATCTGCTGGTGGCACCCAAATGTCTTGCGGGTCGTGAGGGCTGTGAGCTGGTGCCAGGACAAGATTACAGCTGGGATTTAGTCCCAGAATGGTTGGTAATTGCGTTTGTAAGACAAGCCCTGTCTGCATATAAACACAGGGTTTCTCTGCTTCTAATTATTCTCCCTGTGTCCCTTTCATGCCATTTCTTTCCTGCAGCGCAGCCATGAACTCTTTCAAAGTTTGCAGCTGGAATGAAACCTTTCTAAAGGCAGAAAAGATGCCAAAGAATCCCAGATCCCTGCAGGGGTTTTCCTTTCCCCCTTGCAAGAGATGTATCACCCACACGAGCTTCCTCAACATGGTAAAATACCCTGTGATGCCTCCTGCCCGCTGGATCTGACCTGGATGCCAGCCCTTGCCTGGATCCCCGTGGCATCAGCAGGGCTCAGGGCTTTGGCTTTGAACCGCTTCTGTACATCCCCTTCGTTCCCAGTGGGAAGGGGAACAGCAAAGGGTTTCCAAGCTCCTCCTAACTGGTGTGAGCTCAGAGGAACCAGAGCGATGGGCTGGGTTAAGTGGGACTGTGCCAGTCACTGGCAGCAGGCTCTGGGCTGTGCTGCTGACCTGAGACGTCTTCACACGTGACAGTGCTTTGCCCAAGGTTCTGTACTTTGTTAGTGTAGAGCAGTTGCGTGTTCCGTACTCGGCCTGGAGCTGCTTCAATAAATCTCAATAACCCCCACTGTGTCCCTTTGTCGTTGTACTTCAGCAGCCACACTTGAGGAAATAGTGAGAAGTGTTCCCTGCTTGAGTCCAAATCTCCATCACAGGCTCAGACCTCCCTCTTACCTTTGTAACTATGGGACTTAGGAAAGCGCCGGTACCGCCTTCCAGCTTTGAAGGGCACACAGATCTGTTTAAAGCTCCGAAGATTGAGCGTTCTCTGCCCTTCGCTGGCAGCATCCTCTGCAGAGGGTTTTCCTCAACGGAGGGAAGCGCTGCCGCTTCCCCCCCCCAGGGCTGTGCGCTCCAGGCCCTGCTGCAGGTGGCAGCGGTTGGGAAGGGAAGGGAAGGCTCTGTTACGGGTGGGAGGTACGAGACAAGCATCAGCATGGTCAGAGGGAAGGTGCGACTGTCTCACCGCAGCAGCAGGGTCGGGGCGCGATCCATTATCCAATTCCAGAGTCCAATAAATGAGGGTCACGACCCTTCCTAGCTACCGGTAAAGGCAAGAACTGGCGAGACGGGGAGGAAGAGCTGCGCTGCTGCGGGCGGCTGAAGCGCAGGACCGGGCTTCGGCTCCGCTCTGGTTCCTGATGGTCATCCTCAGCCCAGGCTGGGCCTTTCTTCATATGCCCTCAGTGTTTCACCTCTCCATCAGTGCAGAGGCCAACGGGAGGCTGTGCACCAGGGGAGAGGAGCCCACAGCCTGGAGCACCCCAGGCAGCAGAATAGAATCATTTTAGGTTGGAAAAGACCTCTTAGATCTGGAGAGAGACTCTTCGACAATGGCCTGTAGGGACAGGCCAAGGGGATGGCTTTACCCTGCCAGAGGGGAGACTGAGATGAGCTCTGAGGCAGAAGCTCTTCCCTGTGAGGGTGCTGAGGCGCTGGCACAGGGTGCCCAGAGAAGGCTGTGGCTGCCCCATCCCTGCAGTGCTCAAGGCCAGGTTGGACACAGGGGCTTGGAGCACTGCTCCAGTGGAAGGTGCCCCTGCCCATGGCAGGGGTTGGAGCTGGAGGAGCTTTAAGGTCCCTTCCACCCCAAACCAGGCTGGGATTGTATGACCCAGCAGCTGGAGCATGGGGCAGCTCCCAGCTTGGCCGTGCCTCGTTCATAGGCAAGCTTGCAGCCCAGAGGAAAGTCACAGCACCGGACTAGAAGCCAGCAGGGAGGCATCTCCATCCCTGTTAGAGAGCCTGGAGCTGCTTCACCTTTGTTACCCCCGCAGCTAATCCTGAGCGCTGGACAAAGTCCAACTGTGCTCAGCAGGGCAGGGGAGCAGAGCTTTCATTCGGAGCCATTCGAGCAGCAGCCGGTTCAGTCGTGCTGCCAAGCACTGAACGCTGGCTCCCAGCCACATCCACCTTTTGCACCAGGGACAAAGTCGCTTCTGGGCCCCATCTGCTCCTGTGCCACCCCCCTGGCATCTGCAGCCCCAGGAGCGAGCAGCCCCGCTAGCAGCCCTGTGCCTTTGGGAGCGTCTCTGATTTGCTTCCTCATTTCAAGCTGCGCCCGCAGCCCCATACCTCAGGGGAAACCAGCACTTCGAGCACACCTGGGCTCGGCTGCTCCGCTGCCTCCCAACTGCTTGGCAACAAAGCCAGAGCTGCTTTTCATGGCTTTCATCCTCCTTCATCTGGCAGAAAGCCCCATGGTGGCCCTCCAGCCCCACCTCCTCCTGCAGGAACCAGCTCTCGGCACAGCAGGGAGCAGCCCTGGGGAGCTGTAGACGCCTTCTGCGTGCTTGAAGTCATCCCAACGGACCTGTTTGCCCGGTTTGGTATTTCCATGCATTGATCCACTCGCTGCGTTGGTGCTGGGGCCGGAGGATTTCGGCCAACTGGGCTGCAGGTGAGTTTGGTGTAAGGGGTTCGTTTGGTTACTGAGGCAGAAATCCTCCTGAATGAATGGAACTCATTTCGAACCTCGACATAGGCCTCTCCTCCTAGCCCAGAACCCCACTTTGTGGCCTCACCCCTCCAGCTGCAGGAGCCAGACCCCAGCCCACAACCACATCTGGAAGAGGCAACACACAGTGGGCACTGCTAGGCTCCAAGCCAGAGCCGTCGAAGTGTGACATCGCTGTCCCATGGGATATTCCTCTTCTCACACAAAGCCTATGAGCCTGCAGAAACAGATCATCAGGCTAACCCACCTCCCCGCTGCCCTGCAACATACTCATGTAGGCATTGACTTGAAGACAGCTGTACCGCTGCTTGCATCGGTGGGTGCTCTCTGAGCATCCCCTGCTGCCGCAGTGCCAAGGCATCACACAGCCCTTCTCCCTTCTCCACTGTGGATACACAGGGATGTTAACTGCAAAAACCAGCACAGGAATAACTGTGAAATTCCCTTTTCCGGCTCAGATTGGCTGTGGATCATTCCAACGCTCTGCAGTACACCCAACACGCATCTAGCAAAGCACTGGAGTATGTGCTGCTGCTACAATGATGATTCATGGCAGCCCAGGAAAAGCAAAGCACAAACTACACACAGGGTGATTTTGTCCATGACTTTGGATGGTGTGGAAGGGGAAGAAAGGGCATTATGCATCCACCTGTCTGAAATCCCCAGAAAGATCTGCATGTGACATGCAGCCATCTGGGATAGCTTCAGGTTGAGCACCATCCTGTGCCCCATGCAGTGAAGAGGCACCAACTACTGCTCGGGCATGGGAAGAGGCACATCCACGTTGTGCTGCTCCTGTGTACATGGAGCCCCAGAGCAAAGCAGTCCCTGTCCTCTTTGAGCCTCCTCTGTGTGCAGCAGTGCCCCAGCACCAGGGACCGTGTGTCACACACTGCCAGCTCGGAGGGGGTTTGGCTTTTATCCTCTGCCAGATCCCACGGGCCCAGAAGCAGCAAACAATGAAGGCACCACACAAGCACAGGCCACACATCCCTCATCCATTGAGCCTTGCGCTGGCCCCATCGCTGGGATGAGAAATCAAACCGGATTTGAGTCACAGGGGTGAGGAAAGGGAAAGGCAGAAACCAGCACATTCCCACTGTCAGAGCACGCTACGGAGCCAATATCCTCCGTGCATGTTTGTCCTCCAGCATCTGGCTTGCCAATGAATCTCAGCTGCACGTATGGGAACCATCAGCCTCGTCTCACCCACATGAAAGAGGAAGGTTTAGCATAAAGCTGGTCATTGCCTATGGCCCCGGAATGAGTCATCCAAACAGACAGCAAGTGGTTTGGGTTTCAGGTTAATGAGCTCCAGATCCCAACGCCAGACAAGGCAGGGCGGAGCGGCTGGGAGCCGGTAGGAGCAAGTTACGGGCTCTGAAGGCACCATCCTGGAATCACACCCTGCTTGTGAACACCAGAGACTGCGTCTCTCAGATAGCAACAGCGTTATGGGTGACAGGGGAGGTGTCTGCAGTCACCCAAAGGGGGTCTGCGCTGCTGCAAACCCGGAGCCAACGCAGAAACACTGCACTGCTTCCAACACCCGTGGCTGCGGCAGCACCCAGCCGCTAAGAGATGCAGACCCTGCCCCAAGATTTCAACTTGCCCCTGCTGAGCTCTGGGCAGCTCCCGTTGGGAATGTGCTGCAGGGATCCCCCGCGGCCGCGTTGACCTTGGATCCCCCTGATCCTGGCTCCTGCGGCTTTCGGGAGACAATTCCTACTGCATTCACCACGCGATCACGGCTGCAGGAGGGTACAGTGCAATTATTCATCTCAGAGCTCGGGAAGAGCTTCAGTCCCGGACTGTCCCTCTCAGCTGTCCCAAAGGAAATCACTTGGATTCCGTTTGTGCCCGCTGACAACCACTTAGAAGTGGACACGAAGCTGCTCCCTCGCAGCTCTGACAAGGCACAGAGAGAGGGACCTCCAGTGGCTGCTCCAATCCTGGGGAATGGAGCAGGGCAGAACCAGATGGAAGAAATACACTCTTAAGGGAAGTGCAAGCAAAAGCTGACACAAACACGGCAAAACTTCACTCACTGACACATCAGCCTGTTACTTCCCATACAGATTATGCCATATTTTAACGCTGGTGTGCCTGGAAGTTTGTGATTATTTACAAATGCTGGGAAAAGTCGGAAAAACTTGTGTTTTTCCAAGCGAGTTCCAGTTTATGCCACAACCCAGATGTCACCCATACTCCGGAGACTAAAACCGCAGGCTGCATCCCACTGCCTCCGTACACAAAGAACACAGGGCCTCCAAAGATGCTTTGATCGACACAAAGATGTATCGCTGTGCCAAGCGCCTGGCACAGCGCACCACTGGCACCGGCACCAAAACCAGCTCAGGGTTTTCCTTAGCGCTATGGAGCAGGATCCCACTGATCAAAACCACGCGTCCTGGGAGAGCACTGCTCCAAGTCGCAGCTCTCCCCCGTTTTGTCTCTGTTTTAGCTCTTGTTTGTGCCACAAGCGGGGATTTGAGCAGGAAGCTGACAGTGGAGCTGGGAAGCGCCGCGCAGCCGGAGGCGATGGGATGGTGCTGGGAGCCAAAGCTGCCAAATTGGCACGAGCACGAGGGAGAAAGTTTCTATTTTTGTTTGCCTTGTTCCAAACGGGACCCGATACTGTCTGGGACAGAGCCAGGCATGTCTCAGCCTGGCACCATGCAAGGTACCTACATGCCAGCATAAGCAGCGTGTTGGGTTCATTCACTCTAACGCTGAGTTCAGACATTCTGGGACCAGCTGATTTTTCCTAAGGGAGCTTACCTCACTGGCAAGGGCCACAGCGCTTCAGATCCTCCACTTAACACCTCCTGCTGCTCCCTCCGCTCCTCTGGAAAACCATCAGCAGCTTTGTTCCTCTGGCACCGTATTTCTGTGCAGGGTAGAAAAGGAGAAGCACGTGAGAAGTGGCTGCTGCTCTGCTCTTTGGTGCAAACAGAATAATGATCACTATACACAGAGAGAGGCAGGTCGGTTTTCAATGTTCTTTTTTATTGCTAGAAGTTGGTTTCAGTCCTATTGCAGCTCTGAAGTCCTTCAGTGGAGAAACATTGCGATCGTTGTAAAAATCATCATTTGGTGTGCTAAGATCAAGTTCACAATTAACCGTGAGTGCACAACTCAACAGAACAGTAACACTGAGCCATCGACTTTACAAATCAAATAAAGACTACAAAGATGTGGCTGCTGCGGTATCAACAGGAAAGGAATTATTTACACTGTTTACACCCTACCAAAATAACCAAAACCAAACGCTTCCCCAACAAAATGGTCAATTTAACCATGGACCAGGATTAGTTGTTACATCTTTACAGTGCAAGGTGGGCCTCGAAACCAGACCTAAGCCTAAGGAGCATCAAGAGTTCACAGCTCCGAGTGAGATGCAGTTATGCCGATGGGATCTGCTTACACGAGAGATTTCTTTCCAGGTACAGAGAGAAACGGGATTTGAACGGAACTTTCCTAAAGTGCTCCAATTGCTTTCAGTACAAAACTATACAAAACCTGATCTATAAACATGGCACGAATGTTCTGAACCAGAGCATCGTCTGATGAACCGATGGGAAATGATGGAGCCACCAGCGGGTCTGGCCTCGAAAGAGCAGGGAAAAGGCTTTTCTTTCGCCTCTTCGGCAAGCTCAGGCAGGGGTAGCACATGTGTAACCTGTTTGCTTTGTCTTGTACATGCAAGAAGTGCTGGGGAAGACAACAAAACGCTCCGAGTTTCCTTGCGCGGGGGCACAACACACAGGGACTCCACTGAGCAGCACCGCGGAGCCTCAGCTCCTATTCCGCAGAGTTGAAAGTAGAAGGGAAACCAAATATGGATTTCTAACCCTTTCCTAGCTTAAGTTTCAGCTCTCATTGTAAACGCAAATGACAAACACCAAATTCCATGGACGCAGAGGATTACTCAGAACGACAAAACGGTCCGCAAATTATTTGGAATGACGCCTATCTGCACGAATGCCACTACCTGGTGAGCATGCACCACGCGGAATACTGATTCTTCTGCCTCGCACTGGGAAACGATCAGTGATCTCAAGCCATGGGACGTGCCACAACGACAATCCACAGGGAGCACAGTGAAAAACTAGGAAAGCACTTACAATACACACACAGTGAGCACGGAGGGATCCTCAGCCTGAAATACGTAATGCCCATATTCCAGACGGGAAGGGAAAGAGGAAGCCTCCTTTACGCCAGAGTGAAAGCTGAAAATCAGACCCACAGGAACAGCCTCTACATTGCAACATTACCACATTAAATGACAAACACTGACCAGAGTTTTAAGGCTGTGACACAAAGCAAAGGAGGAAGCAGTTCAAAGCTCGTGCTGTCATTTCCTCCACACCCCAGCTCAGCAAGAAGCCAAAAGGCACCTGGGAGGCACAGAATCTTCAACTATCTCATCCTCAGATATCACTTGAAAGGAAACTTTCAGCTGAAGTTATCAAAAAGTCAGATGGAAAGGATGTTACTCAGGATCAGCAGCACATTACTTAGCTCAGGACACAGCAGTATTTTGCAAACCAATTTGCCTAGAAGAGGTATGTTCCTAGGAGCGAGATTTGAAGGTAAGAGTCCAAAACTGGTTCACTCATCTGCAGTGATTCAATAACTTCACGGACTCAGTTTTGCAGAAGAGATGACCCATTATTCATTTAAAGAATAATCTTTCACTTGCTTCCATCAGCTTTCAACAAGTAGTTTTACCACACTCTGCTAAGGCAAGCTCTGCACTAGCAATTTGATATCACAGCATCAATGGCATATCACAGCATCTGCCAATTCTAAAGCCTTCTCCAGGCTGGGTATGGTACCGAATGGGAAGCCACGTGCATACCTGCTATGGCACTTCACTGACTCTGGCCCAAGTGAAAGAAGATGCAGCCCTGCTCAGGGTGAAAACAGTTGTCCTCAAGCAGCCAGCCATGTGTGCTGAGGACAGATGACTTTTAAGGTAACTTCTCAGTTCCACATTGAAGACCCATATTCCAAGGAGCTTCTGGGGTGCTGAACCAACAGCCCAGCCTGTAACAGTCCTGGGTCCATAACTCTGACAGTGAGCACTGAAAGAGTTATGTTTATGGTAAAACATTAAAAGGACTGAGCCCTCACTGCAGGCTTTATTTCCCAGATGTCCCTGTTCAGTAGCTGACCACCCACTGCACAGAAGCAGCCAAACAACCCCTTCAGTCCACAGAACACTCTCTCCCACCCTTTAGGACAGGCAGAAATTACATTACATAAATACTGCCAAAAATGAGTTTCAAATACCCAATCAGTGTACATCCCTCTGTGGTCGAGGTGGTTTATTCCACTGCTGCAACTCTGCTTCAGGCTAAACCTCCAAAACCCCTGGTAATTTAAGGCAATGGGGGCACTGAGTTTTCACTAGGAGCGGCCCAAACCACAGCACGAAGGAGGGAACAATCTGTGCATTCTTTGCTGCACGTTTACAGGAGAAATGAGGCGGGAGCAGAGATGCCTGGAGCCAGTCCTATATATAGACTATACAGAGCTGCTGGAGCTCCCACGCTGGCTTGAGAAGTCACATTAATTGTAAGAAGAATTTCCCTCCATTCCAACTTAGCTTTTAGGAATGGACTTCTACTGGTTGGACTTGATAATCTTCAAGGTCTTTTTCCAACCCAGTTGCTTCTATGATTCTATAAACGAATATAGGGTAGAACTATGTTCTAAATATCATCATCATCACATCACAGCAATGCAAAAATCACAACATTCCCCATGCTGTTAGCTGCAAATCCAGCCAGAGAGTGTAAATTCTGCAATGCTGAGGATTTCCCTTTGGTATTACAGTGAAGTGTGTCCGGCCTCAGAGTAATAACTTGCTGGGGGAGTATCACCAGCCCGGTAACAAGTCAGAAGGTTTGGAGTTTCCTCTCACTGAACTCAGTGGCACTGCTTCACATTTATACCAGTATCACTCAGAGAAGAAAAAGACCCTTTAGCCCATGAAGTGTTACAGCAGGGAGTGCTTGTTCCCTAAGACTGATTCAGGATTTTGTTGCTTCTCTTTCTCCTCTCACGCTGACCAGTAAATTTGGATTTTTCAATTTCTTTCCTGAAGACAATAACTGAAATTATCATCACTTGAAAATAAACTCTATTTTCTGCTGAAAATGTACAGCGTTATTGCCCTGTAACTACTGAAATCATTTTGAAACTCTCAAACAAAATGAAGTTACAGCCTTAAAGTACATTCGTAACACCACAACTGAGACAGCATCAATGATTTGACGAGACTGACATACTGCCATTCCACAGGATGAAGAACTGAGCAGCATTCCATCCACTGCTGCTGAAAACCACTTCAACATTCAACATAAGACAAACCCCATTATCGATCATGCTCTAAAAAGTATTAACCCCAGATTCAAGCTCTGAGCTACCCATTTCTTTAATTCTGTAATCATACCCCCTACAGAATCTCTCCCGTGCACAATGTATCTGACCAGTCACATCCAATGTATACCGGAATACACATGCTTAGGTGATGCATATAATGAAGAACTGAGATACAGAGTGAAGGAATACAACAAAATGACTGTGCAAATTACTACAAAGGGAAATGAAATGCCTTCTGAGCAGCACACAATGTCCTCATCATTCCATGATTAAGAACTGACCCATTTAACAAGAGGTATCAAAGCTGGTTTAGCTGGAAGCAGCTAAACCAACACAGGTTTAGCTGAGAGTTGGTTTCTTTGTTTTTATTTTTTTCTCTTTTTAATTTTTAATTTTTTTTTCTCTTTTTAATTTTTATTTTTCATTTTAATTTTTATTATTTTTAACCCAAACCATTCTTATTCCCTTCATTCCTGACACAAGGCTGCAGAGAAGCCTCTGCAGTAACAGCAGCTTTGATGTCTTCTAGTACTTGGAGTAAAGTCCCAACAAGTTAACAGACAAACAAAAGATGCAGAAAGCTCAGGATTAAACAAGACAATAAATTACTGCATTCGACCACTTCTTGTCCATGTCTTCAGCAAAGAACAAAACCCAAGTCTCCAAGTTCATTCTGAACCAACTCAGGACTTTTGCTTGGGAACCTGTGCTGCTCTCTCCCAGTGTCTCCAAGGAGACAGGTACCCCAATGCAAGCTCATGGCCAGGGAAATGTGCATTTAGTCCAACTCTTCATTACTGTTGTACATTCTCACACATCCAACCCTTCTCATCCACAAGCAGGTGGAGCTCCTGACCCTTGAAGACTCTGTTAAGAAGCTTACCTTCTCTTTTCCACTGTACCTGGCCACTGAGCATGCGCTCCACTGAATGCTCTAAAGGAACAGACACGCTAGTCTGACTCCGAGTGGGATCACGATGTGGGTCATGCCTGGCTGTAAGGAGGCTAGTCAACTAGTTATCAACGCGCCATTACCATAACCCATTACTGACCATGTACCTGTAAAAACAGATTTAAAAATGTGCAGCCATTTTGGGGCCAACAATTAAAACTTTTTACATAAAACCTGGGTGGTTCAACATCAACTCTAACAATTTACAAGATGGTGCCCACAAAGAGTGTACATTCTCCAAAAAGAGCACGTTACAATACATGCCAGTATTTTAATAGGCTCTGAAATTTATACACCCATGCCATGTGTCAATACATTTCCATGTTTGGAGAATTTCAAAGCAAATTATTACTACTGTGCCCTCATTCTGAGCTGCCGGCAGAGAAGCCAACAAAGTCGAACAGTAATCCTGGTCTGGTCCTTGCTAGTAGTAATGGGGTAGGGATGAAAAGACATCCATGTCGGGTCTCTGTCACGGTGCACGCTGGGGCCTGAGTTCTTGAAACAGTAATCTCAGAAGATCAATCTTTAAATGGAAACAATTAGAAGAAAATGACATCTTCTTTGCTGGTATCATCTTGCACGTTTAACAGACTCGGCTGAGAGGTCACCAGGGTCTGAACAGGAACGTTATTGGGCTTGAATAGGTTTGCTGAGGCAGATGAAAGTGCTTCTGGCTGAGCATCTGTAGGGCCATAAAATTCTGTAGGAAATAGTGGAAGAAGACATAGTCATGACACTGCCCAGAGAGCCCGATGCATTTCATGGACATGCAAGCTGGTCAGGACATACCTGGCTGCAATGCAGTGGTCTGGCTGCTCGGGAGGACTGGACTTGCTGACCGTCTGCCTCTCAGGACACCCTCATCTCGCCCAACAAGCCTGGGGGGAAGCAGCTGCTTCTGATCAGTGGATGCTAAAGAAAACATTTTACAAGTTAGCACTTGAGGCTAGCAGCACTTCACAAGTCCCACTAGTCCATGCTGGGGCCCACTGTACCGATACCTTCACATATCCAAGGAAGCTGCTCTATCATAAAGAGCTGGTGCTCCTCTTGCAAGTTACTTACATTTTCTCTTTAGCCGTTTAGACAACAAACATTTTTGCTCTCCTCTTCCTTGAGGACTTGTAATTCAGTTACTAACAACCTCAGATTTAAAACCTAGTATTATAAAGCACAGCAGAGGAAAAAAAAACCTTTGTCCCTAGCATGCAAATTACAATGGCTATTTGTGCTACTTTTAACATGCAGACGTGTGATGAACTGTTGTCTCTGCTCCCCATCTGTCTCACAGCTGCTCAGCAGCAGAGTACATTGATTCTGGCATTATGGCCTCTCAGTTTCTTAATTTCAACAATAAAAGCAATTTATGAAACAGTTGCTCTGGACCCAAAGAACCCCTCTTCTCAGTACGCATTCCTCACACGTCACAAAACCCAAATTCAATACACAGTATTTTTGCCTCTGGTACAGCAAGTCTTGTTCCATTTTATTCTAAGATCTACATATGGGCATAACAAGCATGCATCCCACTAATGCTCATGAGAGAGCAGAGACCAATGTATTTGTGTTTTATACCTTTCATATAAATCACAGAAAAACACCATTAAGTGCATTTCCACTGCAGAGATCATTAGGTAAGAGCAATTAAAAATAAACTCAGGGAAATGTGGTATTAGAGCTTTATTTTCCCCATTTACCAACATTTGGTATTCAGGGTAAGAGGTTATTAGGCTTCATTTATGTGCAAAAACATGAGCAAGTTTGCAATTGTACTAAACTTCAGGCAGGACAGACACAGATGTTTCTACAATGTGCAAATGAGTTTACCCCTCCCCTCCCTGGACAGGCTTGACCCTGAGTCACTTTAGCAGTGCAGACCCAAGTGTAAGCCTGCCAAGACTGAATCCTACACAAAGCTAAAAAGACAATGTCGTAAACTTAAAATTGCAGGTCATTCTCCTGTGCTGGCAGTAAGGCTATTTTAAGTGGTAAAGAAAAAGTGGGGTTTACTGCATCTGTCATTGGCAAAGATCACTGCTTTAGTACCTAGTAGTCAGCTGCAGAAAGTTCATTATGACATGGTGACTGGATTTTTGCTTGCTTCTGTTTGTGACAAAATTAGCCTCTTTCAACTCTACAACATGCATAGGATCTCAGTTCTGGCCTGGAAATCTGTACTTAATGGCTGACAGGCACTAAGAAAGGCACTGCGTTCAGTGTCATTAAAACTCTAGACAGAGAGTGAGAAAGGCTGAAACATTTCACTCATGAAGAACAATCTCTCTCCTTTCTTTTTGCTATTTTCTTTGAACGCTACAGTTAAGCAAGAAGGTTTTATCCAGGTTTATAACCACTCACCATCATTCTGTCCTGCTGGATTACAAGAACTCCATTTTCAGCATTACGCCATTGGGCTGTATTTCCAATATCAATAGCACACACATGTAACTCCTAAGGATTTACACATGTAACTGCTAAGGACTTACATGTGCAACTCCTAAGGATTTTAAGATCCTACTTACTGCGGTAAGGACATTAACAATGTGTAGCTTATTAATTTCTGGGTGCCACATGAGTAGCCAGAGGTTTACGCTGCAGTGCTCCGTCTCCCTGGGACGCTGGAGGAGATCAGAAGCGTGTTTAAATACACTTACCTGAACTGTCTGTCCTATGGGATGCTTTGTTCTTGCCACCTTTCTCTTTGCTTCCTTTTGTAAAAGTGGCCAGCTTGGTAGGAATCTGCTGCTGGACTGCAGCTGGTTTCTGTATCTGATTAGTTGCGCTCAGGAGATGTATTGGCACTTCATTCTTCAGTGCAAGAACAGGGCGATTCTCCAGGGTGGTGCTGTCCCTGCGAACCAAGTCCGGCCGTTCCAGGTAATCCATCCCGGAGACGCTCACTCTCACGGAGGTTTTGAAGGCGGGTGCAGATGGTTCCTACCCCTTCTCCATTGAAGCTAACAGAATGACTTAGCATCTGGTTCTACATGAGAAAAAGGGCATTCTAAGTCAAACAGGTATTTTTACACTCTCAGATTCAACAGTGAGGGACAGCCCTCAGTCCTGAGAGCATCGAGTGCTTTCTAGTGAAAGATATAACAGGTTAGACAAAGCCTAAAACCTGCTGGCAAACAGAAGGAAGAGCATGACTGTAAGTCCTTGAACACTGAAAAGAACCTCAGCAGCTCCAGATTGCTTAATATTGCACCACGCAAAGGAACGCAAGAGCAGACGGCACTAGGTGGTGATAGAATGGAGAGAAAGCAGGACTTTCAGACAGTAACAAACGAACCAATTTCAGACAACTCCAAAATTCACATTTTGAAACACAAGAAATGGTTTTAGAAATCAACTGTACAGAATGCTGTCAATGGAGCAGACCTTCTGCAATCACTCGCCTGCAACAGAGTGGTTCCTGTGTTTAAAAAAATCTGTGGCCAGCCACGTTCTAAAATTACTTATTTTCTGTTCCTCTCTTTAAAAAACCCCATAGTCTCATTACCAGATGCCTGGGTGGAATTTCACAGACATTGGGGAGCTGCCAAGTTATGAGCTCTCTGGCAGAAGCCATCACCAGCTGTTTCAGATGATGGTTCAAGGAGCCCAGCTGCTGGAGCTGGTCTGACAAAGAAAGGGAAGAGCTGCTTTGGTAGGAGACTTGCCATGGTGGTCAAAGCAGCTTTAAACTAGATGTTTTGGGGAGAGGGGCATCAATCCATCCCAATGCTCCCAGTCAGTTGCCAGCACCTGTAAGAAATGCTGGGAGCAATGCAGAGCTATTTCAGCTGCTCCAGCCAATGAGTCAGCTTTATTTGGAGGTCAGCTCAGATGCCTCTATACAAACCACCATTATGGGGAATAAACAAGAGGAATTAGAGGTGCGTGCATGGCTACAGGGATACGATATCACTGGCATCACAGAAACATGGTGGGATGGCTCCTATGATTGGAGTGTTGGAATGAAAGGTTATAGGCTCTTTAGGAAAGACAGGCCTGGCAGATGGGGAGAGGGAGTTGCTGGTTTTGTCAGTGACAGGCTGGAAAGTATGGAACTCTGTCTGGGGACAGATGAGGAGTCAACAGAGAGGTTGTGGGTCAGGGTCCAAGGGAGAACAGCAATGGGAGACATCACTGTGGGGATCTGTTACAGACCGCCTGATCAGGGGGATTCTGTGGATGAAGTGCTTTATAGACAGACAGTAAACAGCCTCACACTCGCAGTCCAGAAAGCTAACACCCACTTAGAACTAAATCTGGCAAAGGGATGTGAAAAATATCAGGAAGGGATTCTATAGGTATGTAGCAACCAAAAGTCAGACTAGGGATAATGTGGGCCCTCTCCGGAAGCTATCAGGAGAACTGGCTACCCTGGATTTGAAGAAGGCTGAGGTTCTCAATGACTTCTTTGCCTCAGTCTTCACTGGCAAATGCTCTGACCACACCACCCAAGTCTTAGAAGGCAAATGTAGGGACTGAGTATGAAGACCTCAGGCCCACTGTAGGAGAGAATCAGGTTAAAGATCATCTTCAGAACCTGAATGTGCAGAAGCCCATGGGACCTGATGAAATCCATCCGCGGGTCCTGAAGGAGCTGCAAATGAAGTTGGCTAAGCCACTGTCCATCATATTTGAAAAATCATGGCAGTCAGGTGAAGTTCCCGATGACTGGAAAAAGGGAAATATAACCCCCGTTTTCAAAAAGGGGAATATGGAAGATCTGGGAACTACCGAGCAGTCAGCCTCACCTCTGTGCCTGCCAAAATCTTGCAGTAGATTCTCCTGGAAGGCATGCTAAAGCACAAGAAAAACAGCAAGCTGCTTGGTGACAGCCAGCATGACTTCACTAAGGGGAAATCCTGCCTGACCAATCTGGTGGCCTTTTATGGTGGGGCTACAGAACTGACGGACAGGTATAGAGCAGCTGATGTCATCTACCTGGACTTGTGCAGAGCATTCAACAATGTCCAACATGACATCCTTGTCTCTAAGTTGGAGAGACATCAATTTGATAGGTGGACCACTCGGTGGATAAAGAACTGGCTGGATGGCCGCACGCAAAGAGTTGTGGTCAATGGCTCAGTGCCCAGCTGGAGACCAGTAATGAGTGGTGTCCCTCAAGGGTCGGTGTTGGAACCAATCTTGTTCAGTATCTTTGTCAGCAACAGTGGGATTGAGTGCGCCCTCAGCAAGTCTGCTGACAATATTAAGTTATGTGGCTCAGTTCATACACCAGAGGGAAGGGATGGGATCCAGAGGGACCTTGACACACTTGAGAGGTGAGCTGATGCCAATCTCATCAAGTTCAACCAAGCCACGTGCAAGGTCCTACACCTGGGTTGGGGCAATCCCAGGCACAGCTACAGGTTAGGCAGAGAAGAGATTCAGAGCAGCCTAAGGAGAAGGACTTGGGGGTGCTGAAACTGAACATGACGAACATGTTGAAACTTGGCTGATGAGAAACTGAAGATGCACTCAGCATAGAAACCAACCGCGTGCTGGGCTGCACCAAAAGAAGCATGACCAACAGGTTGAAAGAGGTGATCCTACCCCTCTACTCTGCTCTTGTGAGACCCCATTTGCAGCACTGTGTGCAGTTTTGGTGTCCTCAACATAAGAAGGACATGGAGCTGTTGAAGCAAGTCCAGAGGAGGCCACAAGGATGGAAGCTTCTCTTCTGGAGAAGAAAAGCTGTGTGGAAACCTCAGAGCAACTTCCACTATCTGAAGGGAGCCTACAGGGATGCTGGAGAGGGACACTTGATTAGGGACTGTAGTGACAGGACAAGGGGTGATGGGCTCAAACTGAAACAGGAGAAGTTCAGGTTAGATACAAGGAAGTTCTTTATTGTGAGGGTGGAGAGGCGCTGGAACAGGTTGCCCAAGGAAGTTATGAATGTTCCATCCCTGGCAGTGTTCAAGGCCAGGTTGGATGGAGTCTTGGGTGACATGGTTTACTGCGTGGTGTCCCTGCCAATGGCAGGGGTGTTGAAACTATATGATCTTAAGGTCCTTTCCAACCCTAACTATTCTATGATTCTATGAAAAAGCAAACATGGGTTAGCGCTGCAAGAAGGGACAACCTTCATTCAGAAGCAAGCAGGTTAACAGGAACGAAACTGCAAGAAAAACAGATTCCTCACCTGTCCCATTTCTGGGGAGAATGTGCCTGACACCGTGTTCTGCTTCTTCAGCTTTCTTTGCTGATCTAGACGCTCCTTCTCCTTCTCAACTGCCCTCTGAGCTTCCCGCAGTCTCTCGAGGTCATGCTGATAGGCCTCTCGCAGCCTCTCGAGCTCTTCCCTCTCCTGATTCACCTTCTCCCTCAGCTGCCGAGTCCCCTCTTCACTTTCCTGCAGCCGAGCTTCTTTGCTTTCAAATTCCCTCTGCTGCCGACTCCTTTCCCGCTCCAGGCGCTGCTGCTCCAGCTTCAGCTGGCTCTGAAGTTTCTGTACATTCATCAGTTCTTCCCTCTGCTTTTCAAAGTTCCGCTGTTTCTCCTGCTCTAGCAGGAGATTGCCCCGTGTAGACTGCAGCCGATATTGCTTCTCCCTGTCTACCATGGTGGCTCTTTGCACCTCAATGTAGCTGTCCTGCTGAGATATCACTGCCTGAAGGGGAAATCAGTTCAGTATAAGGTACATGGCTTCAGAACACATGCACAACTAAACAAAAGACAACAGCCTCTACCAGATTAAACCACAGAGACTTCTGTTTGCAAGAGCAGATCTAACTTCCAACTTGTACAGCCCACTGTGACTGACATGATCCTGAAGATGGCTAAGCAAGTAAGTTATGCTTATGTCAAAATTAACATCTCTTGCACCTAGAATTAGTACTTTGAATCCAATCAGGCAAAATACTGCTGATTACAGTAAAAACAATACATACATACACGTGTGTATCCAAAATTTTAAGAGGAAATGAGCAGGTGGAGCTCAGAGTAGCAAAAGAATTGCATTTAAGTGAGTAGGAAGAAGGAAACAATTACCTAAGACAGCAGACCTTACACTTCCTTCAAAATACCAGACACAGTGTGTGCTTTCTTGATTAAATTCTGCACCTCACTTTAGCTTTAGGGGATATTTTTAACGTAGCTCCTCTCCACACCTGCATAACTTTTATTACAGTAATGCCTAACAAACCTCTTGGATAGTAAATAGTGATTTACCTGAAGACTGAAGAGCAGCTGTAACAGTGTTTGTATCCTTTGGACAAGCTGAAGAAAAGGGGAAGCATGGGAAGGAAAAAGGACATCAGACACTTGAACAGAGCTCTGGTTTGATGCATATGACTTCTTTTTCTTTTTTAAACAGTTATCATAATCAACAGTATCTGTCCAAAACCCCACACAATGGAAGTATGTCTCCAAGAGTTCTCTAACACAGTAACAGCCAAGAGAGCAATATGCCAGCACAATGAATTGCAGTATATCAGTCCTTGCACAGATGTGAATCAGCGCCCTACAGATCTCCCTGACATTCCAGAGAGCAATCTTCATCATCAGTTGTCTTCACATGAGCTATTTAATGATCACTTCCTCCCATACTCCAGCACTGAATCACCACACAGGTATAGCACTCGTGGGAGATTCAGGGGCATGTTTTGTCAGCGAGCTGGGATTATGCAATCTCTCCAAAGATGCAGCAAAAGCAGTTGGCCAGCTCTTAGGAACGCCTATGGACAAACCCAGAGCCCATCTTTGTTTTCTAACAGCAATTTTATCTCTGCATTCATAATGCCTTAGAGTCACAAAGTACAGGCTGTTAATGCTCTTGTGGTTCCACAGACACTAAAAACACTGACCTTTTTGGTGGTGTTTGGTTGGTTTGGTTTTGCATGCCATTATTATAATACAGCTATTTGCCATTTCCTCATAGGAGAAGTAACATACCTGAGACTCTATGGTGGGCTGAAAGCCACTGCTGTCATCCAGCCTTGTTACATCACTCTAAAAAAGACAAAAACAGTATCTGAGGCACTTGCTGGGCTTTGGTAGCATCGCCAGAACAAGTTGGAAGGGTTCATCTCATGAGGAAACAGGTTTACTGCTAAGGCAGAGATTGCTCCCATACACTGAATGACATGTAGCAAGAACACTTAAATCAGAGGCCAGGCTGGAACCGATGCATGGTGATTAAAGCTAGCATTAATGGTACAGCACCAAATCAACAAATACAAAACCAAATTACCATGCCCCTCAAGTGCTAAGCTATCAACTAGCCCCACAAAACACCCTTAATAGAGTCTAGTAATTTGACTGACATAGCTCTGTTACAGGCCAGCCCTACCAGCTTAGTATTACATTTTAACTTTGATAGAAGATTTGGTTTGCACCACTACCATGAAGAGCATCATAAGGAAACACAATGAAATCATGCATAAGCCCAACATACTGTTTGAGATGCTTCTTCTGCATCAGAAGGGAGGTCATGGAGTTGCACATCTGGGCTTACTGCAGGGCCTCTCCAGTCCCACTGCCTCTGGTCACCACCACTGTTCTTCCTAAAATTACCACCTGAAAGGAGAGTGGAATAGGAGTAACCTAAACCAGCACAGCGCCTCTGAAAACTCACTGCAGAACAAAGCAAGCAGAAAACAAAGGTGATTTCGATGTTATAACCAATATACAACTGCATGGCTGCTCCATGCTGATTCAAAGTGGAAGAGCCGCCAACAGTGAAACCATTTCTACCCAAAGTATCACTTTAGTGACTGTGCAGATTCAAAAGGAAGTGGAAAAAGCTTTCCTGATTCAATTATAAAAGCAGGCAGCTGAATTCACACTTCCCAGTTGTTTGGGGTTTTT
Source organism: Myiopsitta monachus (assembly GCA_017639245.1). Taxonomy (NCBI): domain Eukaryota; kingdom Metazoa; phylum Chordata; class Aves; order Psittaciformes; family Psittacidae; genus Myiopsitta; species Myiopsitta monachus. The sequence continues at coordinate 4,260,570 of CM029937.1, read as the reverse complement.
TTTTTTAAACAAAACTAAAGTTTGTGTGGAACTGTGGTAATTAGAGAGCACCGATGAAGGTAATGCCCTCAGCACACCACCAAGAGCCCTACTCTGCTCCCTAGTGTTGGTACTGGAAGTAAAAGATACAACATGCTAATGCCACATGCTGGAAATCTACTCTTTTCCTTCTTTTAGAGCCTGGTGAAGCTTCCTTATATCAGGGCCTCACTTAATTCATTGATCTTATCTCATTTTCTGTACAGAGTAACCCAGAAAAGGCTAAGAAACTCAGAAGGATGCCAAATGGTCCCTTTCTTACTTTTAGTTGAGATTGAGGGACTACTGTCATATCCTCCAAAGGTCTCTGCTCTCCTGGGGAGTCCTGACCCACAGCCATCCTCAGGCTGACAGGATCCACTGCCTAAGTGAGTGAAGATAAGGTTCTGGAGATTTTCAGCTGGAAAAGAGAAGAACATCTCACATAAACAGCCACGTCTACACAGCAAGACAAGTGCATTATGCTAACAAGTTAAACCACATTTAATCCATGAAGTACCTGAAAAGATCAGGCAGTTTGAGAGTTCTCCTGCAGTACAGACGAATTTTCCTTTGTGACTAGCTCTTTACAACAGGCTCTTCATATTGCCTATATAAAGATGACCTCTTCCTAATTGCAAGCTGGGATTGTCAAGCCTTGAGTGTTTGGGTTTTCTTTTCTTTCTTTTTAGTTTGTGTTTTGGTTTGTTTTCCATAGTAAAAGTTATGTTTGTGCTTATTTTTGATCTAAAGATACTACCTTTAGATAAGCTGTTTTAATACACAACCCTCATGTCATATTTCAGAACTGGTGTACTATTAGAGCACTCAGTCGCCCATCTGAATAGACTCCACTGGCTGATCCTTAAAAATATCCAAAAGGTGGAGAAGATCCTCTACCTAAACACACAGGTGCACTTTACCTAGTGCACACTGGTTCTGAGAATAAGGAACTCCAAACAGTGTTACAACAGTGTTATACAGAAGTATTATGTTCTTACAGGGTGATTTTCAGGATGTGGACCCTATGTGCTTATCCCCACCTCTGCACTCGAGTGAATGCATGCCCATTGCCACATTGCATTTACCTTCTGTCACAGCTGACTTCAAAATTGCCTCTCCTTGCAGATTTTCCGGGATATCCCCCCGAAGCAGTAGCCTAGATCGAGATCCTTGGGAATGGTCTTCAAACCCAATCATTTCAGACATTTCTACATATATCTGTTGCTTCTCAGTTAGACTTTGCATAATCAGGTCATCTTTCATGTTCAAACGCTCTAAAGGAAGAAACAAACTCAGTTCCTAATCTCTGTCAGAGCACAGAGTTCAATTGGGAGATGATTTATTTTATGGTTAAGGCATCAAATGCTGAGATATAATTAACAGTTAAGGTGTAAACTCATGCAGCATACAAAGCTTGACTTATTTAACTATTTCTATATAATCTTGCAGCTGCCCTGAAAGACTTATGAAGGAGAAACTTGATCACATCATGTGATAAAAGAGTAAGACAGTCATCAATCACAAATGATGCTGAGAAGCAGGTGGTGGAATATGTAACTAAGTCATTACCTTGAAAATCTTTTAACTTAGCAGCTCTTGCTTCAGCCAGCCTCCTCTCTGTTTCAGGCTCATTAAACGTTCCTCCTTCTTCATCAGGACAGCTGTACAAAGGAGGAAAGAGAGATGTGTGATTTGCACATTAGATAACCTAAAACCATCTCAGGATTCACCTTCAAGATTTTGCCTAGGGTGTAGTTTAGCTTGTCTGTCAAATCTTCCTCCCTTATCCAAAGCTCTGTTACATTTGACATCACTGACATTTTGTGTTTATTTCTGAGCAAAAGCAGAATAAACTCTGTGGCCAGCTTCTATTGCATCTTTAGGACTGGCTTCTTCCCAAGGAACACAAAAGCAAATTGCATGTTTCAGTCTCACAGAGAAAGCTGAGGGGTACTCAAATGGATTTCTACTGATGACTTTACATCTATGAGACCTGTGAAGACAAACAAGCCAGAAATCAAGCTCTCCTGATCTCTTATCGTCTCATAAAATTATGATTTTACCTTTCTACAGCTCTGCGGATGTGTGCCATCCAGGAATTCCTCTCCTCTTTCGAGCTTGTGTGGATTTCATACATTTCTGGTCCTTTTAAGGAAGCACTAATTAAGAACATGGCCTTTTCCTCATTCGCTACCTCTCTTACAATTAACTTTTGCAATGAGATAACTGGCGGTTTAGAGTCCTGTGAAACAAAAGAGAGTTTACTGCACTACATTACATATGCTCTTTAGAGTTTGTGCTTCCCAGCTGCCCCATCTTCCTGCTTCTGCAGGGCCACCAGAGCCAGAAATCACAACACTGGAATGTCACTGCTATGACACTTCTGACATTGTCATTTTTTTTCCTCGTCAATCATAGATGAAAACGTAGAATGAAGAATGACCATTTCAAAACCATGGTGTCCTTGGCACCTGATTGAATATCAAAGCACGTGTCAATTTAAACACCTGAGGGTCCCCACTGGGTCCCAGAAGTCAAGAACAGGCTCAAATAAGTTGCTCAAAATGAGACAAACCCAACATTTGAAAAAGGAAACAAAAATGACATGTGAGGTGAAAGGAGAGAACAAGAGGAAGTGACAGAAGTTCTAAGTTAGCTACAAAGGAAATAAAATCATAACAGGGGTGTTACAGCTTGCCATCAGGCCCTGGGAATAACAAAACAAGGTGACAGCATGCTGTATAACTAAGGATAAACTGGATTAGCTGTCTTCTGCAATGAAAACAAATTATTAGTCACTAAAAACCTATCTATGCTTCATACAGCATAGATGCAATATATGGAGCCTAGAAAGCTCCTCCCCAGAAGGAACTAGCTCTTTGTAACTGCTGCACCCTTGCAGCATAATCTAGAGTGACGGGAAGAAAACTGAGCTGTGGCACAGCCATCGGGAAGGGATGGTTTTGCCGATGCCTCTGAGCAGCTGTAGTGCAATTCAAGCCATGAACTGAGGTCAATGGAAAAACAGAATCACTGAGAAAATCCATGGGCTCCCCTCATTTGATTTATCTATGGAGAAGTGGTATCTAAATTTCAAACAAACTGTATACATACAAAGATGCAAACCCCTGATCAGTCTGTAACTGTAGAGTATGTTACTGGAGGGGAAAAAACGCCAGCATGTAGCAGAGATCAGCTTTTAGGGACTGTCATAAGCAGCTGAATGATATATATATAAGCCAGGGCATGACCCTGCAGTAGAGCACCTACACTGCCTAAGAACATGTATGTGTGCTCTTATTTCTTGTGAACAACGCTTTAGCCTCAGTGTAAGCTACAACAGCCATGATGGTCAAGACATTACATTAACAACATGTTTCTTCCCCTCTATGAACTTGCTCTTCTGCTCATACCTCAGGTGACTTTGGAAAACAGAATTAAGTCTATCAGAGTCAATGTCATAAAATGAACTATTGGTCAAAGATTCACCTGATGCTGCTCAAGAGGAAACGACTTCCAGCCATCCTGATCTGTGAAAGTAACCCCATTCTGTGCATTAGAAGAAGGCTAATTTGAAAAGCAGTTGCTTTTACAGCCCCTGGGGCCACCAAAGTAGCTTTTGCCATTAGAATTCAGCTCTAATGTTGATGTCTTGAAAAAAAATATATGTCCAAGAAAACAATTACATAAAATAGTTTCTGTTACTGGTGCTATTACAGCCATAACTGAAGTAGATCAGGACAAATTGTACACCATTTGCTGCTCTGAGGATACCTGTGGAAATGCCCTAGAAAAGCAAGTGAACCCACTGAGTGTTCTAGAGTGCTGCGGTAATTACATTTGCATTTAGTGCTGACTCCATTTACTTCAGGAAAGTTCTTTGCCCCCAGTAAATCTTAGACTACTATGACCTTACCACATCCCTCACTGAAATGGAAGATTCTTTCCCTGCACATTAGCAAACAGAAGCAGACCCCATTTGCAGGTGCCTTTCAAAGCACAGATCTAGTATGTTCAACACACATGACACAGTTCAGCAAAAGGGAAAGTCACAGCACAAGAGAAGGAGAAGCAGTGAACCTCAGAACAGGCTCAGGGTGCCAGAAAACCACCGGAGATGTGGAGGCTGGAGCCAGCTGATGGAATAGCACACTGTTTTGCACTAAGAGACAGTGTGAGGGATTGAACAAGTACCAGAACTGCTTCAGAAAAAGTGATTCTATAATAGCTGGCTGGTTTATTAATTTTCCTTCCAAACCCCCCACAACAAGCATCTAGTATCTCTGTTTCCTGCACAGTTCCCGTCACTTCCATAAATACGCTATGTGAATGTATCAAATAAGGAGAACAATACCTACCACTGATGCAAATGTGTATTTTTGGTCCTTTTCTTGTAAGAGCAGCAATACATCAGTTAACAGGACTGCCAGAATATCTACAGTAACAACAGAGGAAAAAAAAAGAGCAGATTTCAAATCAGAAACATAGGTCCAGACTCAAAACCCACCCAACTTCAAGTGCCTGTGGGTCAGGGAACAGCACGTCAACACCTGCAAGAGTGGGTCTGCAACTTCCTCTCACGTGGGCTGTCCACAGACAGACTGCAGTCATGCAGAACCAGCACAATACAAATAGCTTGATTTAAAGCTTGAGAACACCTACAGAGCCATCCTACACATTGACAGAAACACTCATGAGAGAATGTGTCTCCCTCAACTGCAGATTCTTCTAGAACTGCAGCTCTCCACAGCACCACCTACTCTTGGCTGCATTTTATGTGCCACTGAAGCTTCTTGAACACCTGAGCAATGAAGCTGTTAAAATATTCAGTGGTGGACACTGGTTTGATTTTCTGGCAAAACACACATTATGCAGAATGAAGGTGTCATGGGGCTGTGAAGCAGAGCTAATAATGCCTTTCCACAGGAGACCAAGTCAGTATGACTCAAAGCTTTGTCATCTATCTAAAGACCTCCCTCTTGAATTGGAAAGCAGATCAGACAGATAATAAGCAAACAGCATAAGGAACTTATCATGCACCATTCTAGAGATGCTTATTGGACAAGCCAAGAATAGAACAAGTGCTACTTCCTCCAATATCCTATTAAACGAGCAGGTTATTGCCATTTTATGCTCCATCGATCAGTAATAAACAGTTACTAAAATAAATATATATACATAAAAAAAAAAAAGAAAAAGCTTGTTTCTCTGTTGTGTTTTCCCCCTTCCTGGCCCTTTACCTTTGAGTCTCCCTGATGCAGCTTTCCAGTACAGCATCCCATCCAGGAGAAGCCGCCTCTGTCCCATGTCATCCTTCCGGAAGAAAAGCCCATTCTTGCATTTCCCTGATGATTTTAGCTCCATTTTATGCATAATCTCTTTAAGGCGCTGTCCCTTCTCAAACTCATTTACAGTGGCATCTACATGAGTGATTGTGTCCTTAATTAAAGTAAGGGCCTGGGTCAGCTCTTCGTAATCTCTAGTTCCAGCTAAGAGAAAAGAGTAGCAGTCAGTGGGTCACATTTTTAACTCTGGAATGCACAATATGAGCTGCTAAACATATTTTAATGTGAAGGTTCCATACTGAGCATCTAACAGTTATTTCCTAACAGCTTGTTTAAAAATAAAGTAAAAGACAAAATATCCTAAAGCTCTACATCTCTTACGAACCGACAGACCAAAACTGCCATGGTTTTGTGGTTTCAGACTTAAAAACCAGCACTTGATGAGGCGACACTGATGTGGATCTGCATCTAGAACAGCATCTTCAGTGAACGAAGAAGTGAGAAAGCAGGAACAGGCAGTACCACCCTGTCCCTCCTTGTCTGAGGAAAGAACATGCAAAACACAGGAGAAGGACCAGCAGACAACTGTGAGGCTTCCAGGAAAGATTACACCTACCTTCTGTATTCTGAATAATGCGTTCCACCAAGACTGGGTATTTGGTGAGGCGCTGGGTTACCAGAAGGATACACTCCTGAACACCAAGTCTCCTCACGATGGAAGAGTTCCCAATTTTCTAGAGAACAAGACAGACTCATCACATCCACTGTGTATATTGCTCTTATAACTGCCTCGCCTCACCATTCCCACATTTTCTGTCTCAAAACGCTTTGGTGTTTTGAGACAGCATCAGCAAATCATCATCATCACAGCATCACCAAATTAGCATCACCTCTTTCATAAAGCAAAACCCCTGATAACGTTAAAAAAAAAGTGCTTTTATTACTGGAAAATATTTTGGGTGTTATTTTCAACTACTGTTAACTAAATCTGGAGCCACACAGAGAAAGTTCCGGATCTGAACTCTCTGACTGCCTATTTGCTGATTGCCCTTTACAATAGGATCACTTCTTAAGTACATAGGAAAGTACTAGATTTTTGAAAGCAGACCGAACACACCCAACAGCCAAATGAGGTCCGCAATGACCATGCCCATGACCTGCCTATGGCAGGGCGGTTGGAACTGGATGAGCTTTCAATAAATAAGGTCCTTTCCAACCCTAACTATTCTATGATTCTATGACTAAACTAAGTGCTTCTTTGACCACATGTTCATCAGTAGGCTCCTCTACAGTACCACAGCTCTGTTCAGAAAGGGAAGACTGTAAAGCACCAGGATGCCACTAGTCGGTCCAGCTACAGGTCCAGCACAATCCTGGCAGTAGAACACAGTACTAAGATCTTTGTACAAGGACTGTGCCTATATATTTTAAGACTCTGGTTACCTAGTTCCTTGAAAGTAAAGGGTTCTTCCTTTTAGGGACTCCTAGTTAAGAAGAGCTGTTAGTGCTACATTGGAACGTTCACACGGTGTCACTTACGGAGGACTGGAAAATGTGAATACTTAAGACTGTGCAATGACATCTGCAGTTCAGGTTACAGGCTTCTGCTTTGGCTGTCTCTTCAGCCCTTCCTATTAATTGCACATTACAGTGTACAGCAGACAAACAAACCACTGTGGAGCCAGTCTTCTGGTTTTGGAAAGATGATGTAGTGGGCAAAACTTGACTCGGAGTACCTTCTTTTTCCATTAACAGCATTTATCACTGACTGAATTTATTATCAAGCCAATTTACAAAGATGGCCACACAGCAGGGCAGTCAGTGACAGAGCCATGAATACCTAAAGGGGGCCTACAAGAAATCTGGAGAGGGATTTTGACAAGGGCCTGCAGGGACAGGACAAAGGGAACGGCTTTAACCTGACAGAGGGGAGATTGAGATGAGCTCTATAGGCAGAAGTTCTTCCCTGTGAGGGTGCTGAGGCGCTGGCACAGGGTGCCCAGAGAAGCTGTGGCTGCCCCATCCTTGGCAGCGTTCAAGGCCAGGTTGGACATAGGGGCTTGGAGCAAGCTGCTCTAGTGGAAGGTGTCCCCACCCGTGACAGGGGATGGAACTGGATGAGCTTTAAGGTCTACATACATCCTCTATTCCCCAGTCCTGTGTGCTCCTGAGAGCCTGCCTCAAATTTCACACCTGCTAATGGTGGTGTTGTGTCCAAACAGCTAAAAAGATCTAAAATACAAGAAGCTATCAACTAATGAGAATCTGCCTCTAACGAGGTGCATTCAAACTGGAGGGTTCTTAAGTACAAAAATAAGATCTAAAGTGGTCAAGCATATTTTGCACAGTCAGAATGGGAGACTTCTGGATGTTGTTTACCTTTATTAAGGTCTGGAACTTCTTATTGCTCTGGAGCAGGTCTTTATAGTGACTAACAGCTTCATTGTGTCCAGAACAGAATACACCATATTTTTCCTTCATTCTCTCCCCATTTTCACCTGAAAACTAATCGGAAAGATAAGAATAAAAGACATGAATCATTAAGAGTAAACCTACCTCCACTGCAAGATTAAGGTTGAACATTGTTTTATGGTAACCGTTTTCTGAGGTGTTTATTCAGTATTTCAATGTCTTCTGTACCAGAAGTGGGAGATTTATACAGTGTGACATCTGAGAGCTTGGAATACCACAAGATAACCAAATATGATGGTTGCCATTACAAGAATTTTTAAAAGGCTTTCTGGGCCTCTGCACTTAAAAAGACTGAAGACTAAAAGGTGAAGGGGAAACAATGGTCATGATGTAAGAAGGAAGTTGCATCCACTCTGTACTAGAATGGGTACTAAAGCTGTCATGAGCTCAAAGCACCTTCACTGCATTTCTAAAAGGTCAGAACCTAGAAGCTTGGTGTTAAATGCAGGAGAGCCATGTTTGGGACGGACACCACGAACATGTCATGTTACTTTTGGAACAGAGTTAAAAACAGCTGCATATCCCACAACATACATATGCACATGCCCAAAGAACACTTAATGATCATTTCATATTACCTGTGACCAGATATGCTCCTGGGAATCATGTTAACACATTACACTGGCAAGATAACGTCAAACAAATTATTAAATCAATCCTTACATAACATTAGCCTCTCAGTTAGCTTGTTAGGAGTTTAATGTTGGTAGAATTTAATCCACACCTGTTTTACCAAGAGGTCTCCAATGTTCTGGATTAGATAATTTCGGTCACTGCCTTCTTCCAAGGACTCCTTCCGTCTCTCCTTTAACTGCAGCAGAAATTGTCCATGCATCTCCAGCAGCTCATCCACACAGGGGAAGAGCTTGTTGATAACTGCATTTGGGAACTGCAGCTCCTCTCTCATGGCTCTGGAGTATACCTTCAGCATTATTTTCAGTGTCCTAACATGGTGCATTTCAGTCTGCATTAGTTCTGAGCAAGGAGAAATACACAAATCAAAAGTCACTGCACAGCATATAAATGACAAGTGAGATAGAACAGAGTGGACTCTGAAAGCCACCACCTTTTGTACCTCCTTCTTCACCACTATCTTTGCATTACTGATGTGAAGCTCCAAAATTGGCTCTGATCATCTCCCCTCCAAACCGTGACTGACCCTACTTATTTAACGGCATCCCCCAGTTGCAGGTGAGCTCTCCCCTGATTGTATAGCTGTGGTTATAGCTGCTTACATAGGCATGCTGACAACTATGTGTTGGCTTAAAACCATTAATAGGAGGACTTGTGCACGCTGAGACAGGTAACAGACTTGAAAATCTTCACTGTAGTTTTCAATCACAAGTCAAAATGGGAGGCAATAAAAAGGATTTCTGCTTTGTTTCAAAATAGGGGCATTATGAAATAGAAAAAGTCACAATAATAACAAATAGTCTTACCATAAATGACATCTTGCCTGTTTTTAATGTCCGGCCTTTGCCTTTTTGCATAAGACTGTTCCACTGCAACACTCCAAGACTCTGCCTCAAACTCATGAGCATCTGTTTCTATTTCACTTCGGAGGGATACAGAATAGGCATCTAGACCAAAAGCACATTCAGTTTCAGTTATTATTAAATTGCTTCCCACCATATCCCTCATTACCACCATTCACAAAACCATCTCAGTGCTGTTTTAAGACTGTGTAAGAAATCACATAAAAATCCTGAAAAGCACAGAAATTCCATACCTTCCAGAAAAATGGTGTCTGCTGTTGAAGGTGCAAGCGAGACAACGTCATCTGAAGTCTGCTTGAATTTGATAAAGCCTGAATCCCCTTCATCCATGTCTCCTGAAAACAGTCTAAATGGCCAAAGAAATTAGACCAAGGGATCAAACCAGAATATTAACATCTAAGTTGCTTGCAAAGAAAAAGCCCCCAAATTCAACTACTTTAGCAGACATCTTTCCTAAACTCTAGTGCAATTAACTTAAATAGATAAAAGTTAGCATTGCACTCCAACTTAGACAGTCAAATCCATTTAGCAAGTCCATCACTGAAGTATTACAGTTTTAATGGAAGCAGCATGAGCAAGTATGCAACTTCAGGTATGACATTTGGAAAAGACATCACCTGGTGACAAGCCACAGCCAGTTCAGAGTCCAAAGGGCTCCTGCACTGAGCTTAACTGTGGCACATAAAGAGTAAACAGCTATTTAAACCAGCAGAGAGCTACTATTTTAATCAAGGTATCCTGCAATTGCAGCCACTGTTGTCTCCTACACTAGTCAGAACTAGTACAACCTAGAATAACCGACCTCAGATTACTGAAATGCATCAAGTCTGAAGACAAATATACCTATGAAAGCCATAATCTAGGCAGAGACACCCAAACTGTGCCCCATTTTACATGATCTCTTTCGTGATATAGAACAGGGGGACTAAAGACAAGGTGATTTAAACAACAACAATGCTTACTGTTGAGGGAAACGAATTAAAATCTCAATAAATCTCTTTTGAGCTACAAAACCAATGTGAATTCTCGCTTTAGTTCCATAATGGTTTTTCTTTTTACACTGGGGGTGGGGACACGACAGCAGCAGAAGCTGAGGAATTCGAAGAGAAACAGTTTACTTACCCAAACCTATTGACAGCTCCAGCAGTATTCAGTGAAGACTGAGAATTTCCTCTGTGGGCGATAGTCATGCCGAGATTCCGCGATAGTACTGGGGTGCCATCAGGTCCCAGGAGAAGGCTCCGAGGCTGCTCCTTCAAAGAATTGGCTAAAGAGGCAAAAATCGAATTGGTACTCAGGAAATGAGGCGTACACTGCAGCTCTCCTGCTCTCAAACCCCGCTCTGAGTGCGGCCGGAGAACAGACAGGATCTTGGATGTCAAGAGCTCGTTGTCCAAAAAAACATTCTCATTCCATTTTCTTGAAAAGGAACCACAAAAAGAGAGCTCAGGATGAGCTGGAATTGTATTGCTCCTGCCGCTGCTTTTTGAATTTGTATTCCCCATGCTCACTCCTGGCTGCCCTCAGACATGGCACAGTAAAGTGGCCCCAGAGATGCACTGTTTTTATACTACCTGTGATCCTTCTAGAAATGTAAAGCTGCCACTTAACTTACTGTATTGGCTAAATCAGCAGGTCTGAAGTGCAGGAAATTGGTCCCTACTGTGCCCATTTAGTGTGGAAATTGCAAAGTATCTTCTCCTTTAGTAAAACACCACAACCTACACACAATTATTCACACCCTACCGTATAAGGGCACAGAACATTTCATGGCAAACAAGAAAACTCTGAGCTCACATCAAAACCGCAAGTCCCTTGCAATGCTTATTGCCCGACAGTGATTTCTATCTGCAGGCACACACACACTGCACATAATAGATACCAGAGCTAAATTTAATTTTAATACTGCAGCTTTTTAATGCTTTTTAAAACCTAGACAGACTGTGAACTGGAAAGGTATTTGAAATTTTAATCACTCTTACACAATACATGGCAGCTTGTAATAGACTTCTAAAAAATGGATACAATTATTTAGCACTAATGTCTGTAATGAATGATAAGGAACAGGAGACAAAATACATCCTGTTCAGAAAGGAACTTCAGGGAAGTCAAAGATGAAGGATCAGCCAACCTTTGAAACTTATCACTGACGAGGTCTGCAGCTGCCCTTATTTCACAGTGCTTTTAAGGACATGGGAGTGGAGGAGATCTCATGGATCCTTGAACCCAGCGCAGCCTCTGCCTTACCCCCAGACCCAACTCCTCATGCAGTCCTGTGCCTGGGAGGCTCCCTCAGGACCATGCAGCCGTTCAAGAGGGTCTCCAGCTCCCAGCCAAGTTCTGTGCATCACCAATTTACGTCTTTTCTTGTAAAAACACCAGTGTTTACCTATCCCCAAAAGTTCCCTTTCCTCAGTCTCACTCCCCCACTAACAATTCTCTCTCCTTCCACTTCTGCCTTGCTCAACAAAACATGGCTAAATCAAGGTATTCATGCTTCATCTCATGAAACAGGTTTTTCCACATTTCTTGATATCCCATACTTTACATCTGCTTGTCTCTCATTTCATCTCTGGAACAGTTGAATAGATTCATATTAGGGCTGTGAGGGAGATTTCTTCAATGGTATTTAATATCGGGAATTATATCACTGCAGCTTTTCCTGCTGGAAGACCTGTTTGGGTTTGAAATCTCCTGCTTATAGACACAGCACAACACAACAAGTAGGTAAACTGAGTCCTCTTCCATCATCTCCAAGTTATGAGCTCCAGCTGAAAGAGCACACTGATTCAGCGGACACTAATAGAAGATTTGTAAAGGGGGGTTTCTTAAACAAAGACTTAATAATAAATGTCCTCCCATTTCCATCTGGGGAAGTACTGAAATCTTCAGCCACCATGTTCTCTTTCTGTGCTCCACAAGCCAAGAACATGAAGATCTGTTTCACAATGAAAGGCCAACTCTAAAAATCCCCACAGGCAAAACATGTGGAGAGGGATGGGACACACACAAACACCACAGTTTATAGCTTTCTTAAACTGTATTTCTCTTTTACATGGACACACCACCTTTGGCTTTTTTTGCTGGACACCGCAGGCTGCAGTGTTACCCTGTGGGTAAAGACAATGCTCATGCTATCAACTGTTCCTTCAGCTCCCAGTTTCTGGTTTTGAGCACGGAAAACAAGCCCTGGCTGCCTAGCAGAGTGTGCACCAGCAAAAAGCCATTTTCTGAGTTCAATTAGCACTGTCTGCACACTGCTGCGAGTCCCCATCGATCGCTGTTAACCTGTCAAACCAGACCAGACTGTATACCACAGAGCTGTTTCAACGACAAGCCCTACAGCCAACTTTTCCTATTTTCATTAATCCTTACTGTTTCCTACTGTCCCTGCACTTTCCCCCTAAATGCACAAAACCATTCTTGGTAAGGCAAACAGCCATTTGTCTTCTGGTAACAATAACTCTTTGTCCTCTTACCCTTGTTTCATAAAGGACACCTTGCAATGCAAGTCAGATGATACCTACCAAAACCATGTGAAACACACATTGTAATGCTCAGACATTCATGTCAGCTGTGGTTCTTACAGCCATCAGAGCAACCAAACGGACCGACTGCAAGGCAGAAAGTAATTCTGCTCTGGTTACAATCAATCACCCGAGAGCCAAAAAGCCTCTTCTGTTAATGCAGACCTCATCCCATCTAAAAGTCAGATTGCTATTGGAATTGTACACCTGTGACTATGATGGTCCTTTCCAGCAGCAAAAAGCTATTTCAAAGCCTATGCTGCAATAAAGCTGTTCATTCCTCTTTTTTACCTCCCAGATCCCTTTGCCCACTTTGCTTCAACAAAGATTTCTGTTCAGACCATTACTGCTAGCTTGTCTTAGAGATTTCTAGCAACCACTAGCTGCAGGCAAGTTTTAAATAGACAATTATGAAAATCTGATGTAAAACAAAGTTCACAGTTCTAGTCTTTTCAGAGGCCAGAGAATAGACAATCAATGAAAAACGAGCTTATTGATCCCTTTTCACCGTGATATTCTGAGGTTACACAGCAAGAAGGTATAAAGAAAAATAAAAAGATAAAAAGATAAAAACACACAGGAGATTGCTAGGAGCCTCTGAGCCATTCCCAATAGGAAAAAAAATGAAGCCATCTTATTAAAAGAGACCTTTTCTATACTTCAATAACACACTGTGTATAGCCTTTAAAACATATTAAAGGAAAAAAATACAATCGAACAGATAAGCCTTGAGCACAGAAATCATTCTTTAGTACAAACCTGGGGAAATGCACTGGGGCGAACTTTGTGGAGATCCAGAAGGTCTGTGCTGCAAATCTTTCTGCTAGGGGAAAGAAAGACAATATTCTTACACATCCAGACCAAACTTTCAGTCCAAAATGAATCCTGTTCTTTCTATCCTACAGCACTAAGTGTGAGCGAAGCTGTGGACTGAAAGGATAAAAGCTTGGACACACTGATAGCTTTGATTTTTTCACATTCCAGACAACTGACCTATAGATGTTAACACTTTGTATAAAAATCCCATCAAATAGAGATCAGCTGAAACAGAACAAAGAGTGAAGCCCCAGCTGAATGCAAGCTGTAATAATAAACAAGTTATGAACTAAAAGCAAACCCTTTAGGTACACAGCCTTCACCTACGCTTTGCTTGCCATTCAGTTCACAGCAATACTAACTGAAACCAACCCAGCCAGCTTCAACCAAAACTTAGACTGCCCATTTAAAATTGCATCTTTGGTAACCTGTACAACTTTCCCATTCTTACAACACAACAATGAGATACTGCAATTCACTGAGACACAATTCATCAAAGGTGCCAAGACATTAAATAAATTCTATGGTCCGTAATGAATGGCTTTTAGGGAGGCTCGCTTTCACTTCGAGAATCTCATTCCTGACTTTGGTCCTCATCATTTGTGCTACCACAGCCTCTTTGCTTTCTTCAGGAGTGGTCTGTCAAGGCTGATTAAACCATCACAGTTTGAGAGATGGTAAGGAGTGGAAATGGAAGCATCAAAGCAAGTGAATTTTTCAGTTTAAAAGGAAAACACACAATGCACAGAACACTTTTAAAGTATATATCAACACCCCCACAAGAACACCTCTGCCCTCAGAAGAGTTACATTCTAAATCACCAGGCACTGAAAGCACTTCCTCTAACCTGTAATTGCTCAGGTTTGAGCTGCTCTGCTCCCTCCTTCCCCCGCCCATAGCACTCCCTAATCTGCTATTAGTCACTGCAATCATCAACACTTGCAGCTTAAACCAAACTCCAACTCCTTCGGGCATAAGTAGTTATAAGGACAGGAAATTATTTTTGAAACCAATACCAGAATAATAGTAACAAAAAAAAGGCAGCTGGGCAGCTATCTGAGCCCAGCCTGTGACCCGATTGCAATCACAGGCACCACGGTGACACAGATAACAGATGAACAGCTTAGCAAGATATAAAGTTAACCAGAGTTCAAAACCAAAATCACTTCTTCATTGCCTAGCTTACAAATTACAGGCAACTGTTACAAACAAACTCCCTTCCACCCCTCAGCTTTAACCTATTAAAATACAGGCACATAAAATCCACGGGTACCATAGAATTTAATCATGCTCTTAGAGAAAACGATGGGTTTGAGCATTCCTGCAGTTAGTCACAGTTCTGACAGGCACAAGCAATGCTGAGTAATATTCAGTACAGCAACAAAACATTTCACTTCAGTTTCCCTACATGCACCGTCATAAATTACTGTAATGACAAGTTAACAGCTCTTTGATGTCTTGAAGACGTAGGGCAAGATTCTGCACTGCTGTAAAGTAAAACACACTAAATTATGAAGCAGTGTTACTACAAAAGAAGAACAAACTTTAAACCCCACCTTGGGTCTGATGCTGCTGCATTCAGCCAGTAAACTCTTGCAGTTCTTATGGACATTCACTGCACAATCTGAAACACACACACAAAACTGAAGTTATTCTTGTCATTCCCAGCTAGGGAAAGGAAAAGTGACACAGGAAAGACATAATTCTGGAAGCGATGCAGAGAAAGCTCAGGTGTTTCAGTGAGCATCCTTGCTGTGCATGTCCTGTTCTTGATTTTACACCAAATGCTCAAGCTTTTTCAATATGGCTCAGAACAACTGATAATACAATCCACGCATGCAAGCCCAAAGAGATGCTATCGACTGCACTAACAGTATTCTGCCTAACCTCTGCTCAACCACAGCACTGCTTTCCTCTTATTTGCAAAGGTTATTTCCAAGTCTCCCAAGTCAAAACTGATACTGTTCAAGAGTTCCTATTTATTTGGCTCCATAGGAATAGTTGCCTTTCTGCATAGAGAATTAGTAGGACCTGAAGTAACTACAGTAAACTAAAGATCAAACGCACTACAGAATCCTCAGAGCATTCCCATCATCAGTGCATCACCACTTTTCTAGCTTCACAAAGGAATTGTTTCCAGATGAGCTAAAGCAGCTCTCTCTCACCCCAAAAGCATAATCCCGTTAATAGTATAGTGAAATCTCACCTCTTTTTTTCCCCTCATAATAACTACTGCTTGAGAAAACAGGAGGACAACTGCTTGTGGCAAGTATTTTCTGCAGTCTTTCTGCCCATCTATAAAATAAGATCCTTCATCAAAAGCAGAACCAGGACACCAGCAACTCAGGCTGTAAAGGAAATCAGGATTTGTTTCTTCCTGTATATTTAAACATGCTACTTGAAAGAGAACTAGAACAAAACTGGGAAGATGAATATGGTATCTGCTAGAGAAATACATGTTTATGTTCAAAGCACAGACCTATTTAAGGTCTCTTCATCCAAACACAACCATCACCCGCGCCTGGCGCCAAGACGGGTGATCTGCTGTGAAGCTCCTGGCTAATGTAGAGAAATGCTCACTTGTGTTTTCCATAACTACACTAAAACACCGAGGACAGGAGCAAAACACTCACTAAGCCTTAAACACAAATAAATTAATAAAGATGTAGAAACGAGACAAAGACTGAGTGCACAGACCCCATGTTCCGCCACTTTCACAAGGGTGGGAAATAAGAGCAGAATGTGGCACTTCCAATGCCTGCCACACAAAATATGCTCCCAAAACCAATCATTTCCTGTAACTTCTCTCTTACTCATACTATTTTTACCAATACCACACCCAATGCAACAAAAGGCACTGGATCTAATTTCAGATGTACGTGCCTCTGCAATCGTATGATAAAAGCGTATCAAAAGTCCTCACTTGCTAAAGCTATGTAAAGAATAACAAACATACATTTGCTACTTCAGCATTGATAAGGCCTCCACCTACCACCAGAAAATGAACAGCTTGTTAACAGCCGCGCCTCAGCATCAAACAACTCATGGACAATGTAAAGCCCTTTCTTCCCGGGACAAAGGAGCTAACTGTAGGACAAAACTCACCACACAACAGGAAAAAGGAAAGGCTCTTGGTGACGTCAGGCTGGGTTGGATTCATGTCACAACCAAGCTCCTTTCAGGATAGATCAGGCCAACGGAGGGACCAAACATTCAGAGTCCCTGACATTTACCTGATGATGATTACAGCTGATGATTCTTTTCCCATTAACGATCAGCAGGACCAATTCTGCTTCAAAAGCTCGGGTACCTTGTTAAGCTGACTGCAAAAGGGATATCAACTCAAAAATGTATTTCAATCTTAAAATCAGACACGTGCTCTGTTAACCATAACAGCTTATATCCATCCCTCTTGGTAGGCATTTTTCACTTACTCAGCTGACAAACTTAATAGTTTCCTATGCTGCTGAAAGATTCTTGACACAACAGGAGAGAACATACTAGAAAACGGGAAGATGCTACAGAAAAGCCTCATAGAACTGTAGCTGAACCCAAGGACTTGATTCTCGAAGAGACTGAAAAGCAATGAATTTAATGATTTCCAGGGGCATTATTTGTGCCCACATAAGAAGAGAATTTCGAAAACTGCCAGAAGAATCAGCCTGTTTTACAAGCATACTTCCTTTGATAAAAGACACTGGCTTTCCCTAGTCAATACACTGCTGCAGACAGCGCTGAACCAAGCACACTCTGATTAAGGATGAGAACAAGCTTTGAATACTTGTGAGTTCAATTTCCCTTCTCTCTTTCGCTTGTAAGATCTCTCTACTCTCTGACCAGCATCTCTGAACTGAGCATTAGAGAACTGCAGGGCTCAGGAAAACAGCAAAGAGAAGCATAAAGGGCAGAGGACAGTGAAGAAGCAAAGAGCACCTGCACACACTGAGACTGATATTTAAGAGCAGAGATTCATATGAAGGGTTGTAAGAAGGGTATAGAAATAATAAACATCTAACCTTAGAAAGGCATCCAAAGAAAGCAGCATTGGTAAACTCAAAACTGGCAAGGGAAAGTATTTTGTATGTACCATCAGTCACTGGTAGCATTTGGTCTTAGTCAGAACAGGAATTTGGGAAGGTACGATAGTGAAGTGGACAGTTATGTTGGCAAGCTCTTCTCAAACTGGAGAGGCACAGTTTACCCCTCCAGGTATTTTACTATTATAATATTATTATTAGGAGCTTTATTTGTTTATACTATATATATTTATTATTATTTATTTATATATATTATATAGGTATTTATTTTTATATCATTACTAGGAGCTACCAAGGCTCTTCCTTTTCTCCTCGCTCAATCACTCACTGGAATGGCAATAAGAGTAATTTGGCAGGGAAAACCAGATCCTCCAAAGGATTTCATTCTAGCAATGAGAACATCAGTTAAACTGCCTACACACCTTGAAGGTCCAAGGATTTGGGTTACTCTGAGTGGATGGGGACAGGACCAGCACTATCAGAGCTAAAGGTACAAAAGCAATCACACGAAAATTAAGCAAACCTACTTTGGTTGTTTCTGGGCTTAAATATCCCACACCTGCTTATTACAGACTGTCACTGCCTCTGAAGGGCTCTGCATGGGCTACTGCCAGCAAAGCCCGTTGCTCACTGAGACACTAACTGAAAAAGGGGCCTCATCCAGCTACTTAAGAGGCTCATAAACATCATAGAAGATCCTGTTCACTATTAAGGGTAATAAAATTAATATCTGGTAGAATAAAAATCCCTTCCCTTATTAATGAGATGCTTTCCCAAAGGCTCACAGAGACTAATTTACAACTTCAGAGCATTTTATTGGACAACACATTACGATGCCCAAGAGCATAACCCTGATTCACAGTATGCAAGAGGGCAATGAACCTCCCTGGAAAAGGGCAGGCAAATACATTTTCTCCCCCAGCTGGAATACCTTCCTGTGGATCAGACATTGGCAATGTCCTACAAGCGTCTTCCAGAATTGGATTCCAGGACAAATCTATGAGTCACCAGATATTATGAGTATTATGACCCTGACCTTTGGCCTGGAACAGTACTGCCCAATAAAATGACTCTTAAAATGCCATTTGCAAACAACGACAAAGACAGATATGTTATGATTAATCTAAAATGGGACTAATGTTCCTCCCCCACCCCCAAAATATATGGGGGGGGTTGTGTTTTCAAATGACAGAGCTAAGTTCAGGCAGCGACACCTTTTCACGGTGATTCTAATGATACAAGGAATTCAAACACTGTTTTAATGCTAAGGATACTTTCACAATCTCTTAAATCCAAGCAACAGAAAAGCACCAGGGTCTAAATAGTTTTCTTGTGGAATTAACAATTTTCCTGGTTTTCAAACACCTGATGCTTCAGGGATCAAAGAGAACCTCTTCTCTCTTTCTTCACCCTTACACCATACTGGGTAATTCCTCTCTCTTGAGCTGACAGAGGAAACAACCTGCATGTGAATAATACAGAAGACAATATCTGAATTGATAGATACCCACAGCACAACAGCTGAGGAACACTTCAAACTGCTACAGCATTCCAGAAAAAGCAGGGTGACTTTGTGATCAACCTCCTCAGGAAAGAGGAGGAGTTTCAGTGGAACGTGAAGCTTCCGTACTCGGTAAATCCAGGTCAGGTATCTTCAGAATCTCGGAGCAGATTTAACTTTGTCCTAGTGGCTTTGGGGACCGGTGTTTACTTGTTTTGCTAACTTGCCTAATTATACAGAGGCAGAAACCCAAAACTGGAAGGGTGCAGGGTGATGGGATGCTTCGCATTCTGAAACAGAGACAGGCCACGCAAGAGAGCAACACCACTAAATTATCAAGTTTCAGCTTCCCTGTTAAGCATTCCTCTGTCTCCAAAACAACCTATAATTACTTTCTCCCTGTATCTGGTTTTATTGTCAAAATATCAGATGGATGGAAGGGGGGTGAGGACATTCCCAGCGCTGCAGGCTCTGGTGGCCCTTTAAGCACAGAAACCCAAACCGAGCAACCGATGCTTCTGGGTTTTAAACAGTGCAACAGAAAATTCACATGGTATCCGAAAAGAAATCCCAGTGCCATTTCAATTCTCCCCTATTGAACCCTTCCCCCATTCTCCAGGAACGCTACAGAACCGAAGCAGCAACTATGACCATCATAAAAGGTATGTAAAATATTTCATAGGTAAACATTAGGTGGAACTGCAACGCACAGTGTCTGATGGCTCCTGTGTGAGAGCTCTGTTTCAGGAGTTCGGGGTTTGTTTTACCATACCAAAAGGAAACTATTACCTTAGGACTTAATAAATAAATAAAGCAAGCAAACCAAATGGAAAAGTCTCTGTTAAACGGGGAGTGGCTCGGTTTGACACAAGACACACGGACACTACAGTAACAAAACCACAGCACAAAACCTCCAAACAAGATTCAGAAACGTTGCTTCTTTATTAAAGCAGCAAAGCCAAACACAGCACCAGGGACGTCTCACCAAGCTTCTTGTTTGAATCACTCCCTGTTTCCCCTCCCTTCCTCCAAAATCCATCACCACTCCTAGCTCCTACCAGGCTTCCTTCTCCAGCACACGCGAGCTCAACCTCCAGTCTGATACCATCTCCTGCTCCTCTCCCTAATATGCCAGCACTGTGGAATATTTAAAACGGGTCAATCATCACAATTACGGGTAAGGAGAAGTTTTCACCTCGTCTTTTCTATTTCCCTTAGCACATTCAAGCTCTTTTCACGCACTTCCCAGGCTTCTCTCAGTGCTGCAGCACTGGCGCTGTGCGTGTGACCACCAAGCACAGGATTCCATGCCCATTTTCCTGAGGATGCTCAGACTCAAGCTGAGGCATGAAGCCAACCAGTGTCACACCAGCTTCCCCCTCATGCTCCCAGCGATGTTCCAGCTCCTTCTTTACCCCCTCCAAAGGGATTTCCACGATAAAGACTGCATCTTCACAATCCTATGCCCTGTCCCCTGCTTAAACCTCGAGCTGCCCACGTCGGGGCAGCCGCGAACCCCTCGGGCTCGGTCACGGAAGGGAAGGTAAATCCTCCCCCCCTCCCCGCCGCGCTGTGTAACCCCGGCGGGACGGCGCTGGTCGGGTTCCCCCCGCCGAGCCCCGCTCAGCACGGGCCCGGCGCTGCCCCGCCGCAGGCACCGGGGGGCCGCCGGTCACCGGCTCCGCGGCCCCCCACTGCGCCGGGGAGGGGACCCCCGCTGCCGGGAGCGGAGGGCGCTGCGGGGACCCAGGCCCCGAGGCTCGGGGCGCTGACACCCGGTCCCTTACCGGAGTCCCCGGGGAGCCGCCGGTTGCGCCCTCGGTCCCGGGAGCCGCCGCCACAGCAACAGGAAACGCCTCCGTGTCCCGGAAGCAAAAGGGGAAACAGAGTGCGCGCCTGCGCGCCGCTGAGGGGACGGACCGGGCCCCGCGGGGAGGGCTGCGGCGGTCCCCCCGGTGTCCGCACGGGGGTTCGGGCACCTCGGTCCCCGCAGGGAGTTCTCGGTCCCCGCTGTCCCCTGGGGTCGCTCCCGGGACAGGGGAGCCGCCAGACCCCTCCCGTGGCCCAGGCCGGTACCAACATCCCACCCCGGGGGGAATCCTGCCCTCCCTTAGCGCCTGGTGGCCGCCGGAGCACGGGCCCCGGCGTGCTGCAGCGTCCCGAGTGGCAGCTTTAACGTGGTTCACGTTGTGCAGCGCACGGGGTTACTCTGTGTCAGCGTCCCTCCCGGTCTGTGGTGCCCTACAGTGCCGCTCTGACAGCGGGTAGGTCTGTTTTAAGTCATAAGCATCCAAATTGCCCGTCCAGCTTGAACACACAGTGTAGAACGCGACTACAAAACAAACCTTCCCTTTCCCAAATCCCCCTCCTAGCTTTCCTGTACTGCTTTGAAAGAACCTGCCACCGTTTGGGCTGGAAACGGGCTCAGATCCATGGGGCAAAGCCTGTCTCTGGCTTCCACACTGTGACCTGTGCAATTGATTTCTTTGTCCTCTTGGTCTTCTAGTCGCAAGCCATTCAGAAATGACCCCTTTTGTGCTGCTGCTGTACAGAACTAAGTCCAATTCGGTCCCGGTTTACTGGGGCCTTTCAGCGCTGCAGAGAAATAATCCTCAAAGAGAGTGGCTTGGGGGAAATGGCTGTCACTTGGTGACCGATTAAACCTCAGGCGCTGCAAGCTTTGTGCTTTCTATGATATAAAAGCAAAGCATTGCAGATTGCCCAACTACAGCTGTGCTTGTGCTGCCGGCCTCAGGGCATCGCCACCAAATCAGTGCCAAACCTGGCACAGGAACCAGCTGGAAGACTCTGGCTTAGAGCTAGGGTTTGGATTGAGCACCGACCTTCTAATCCTGTGTAATTCTGTACTAACAGCAGAGTTCTTACTGAACGGGTTGCAGGTATGTTACTGTCAGGCAGCCAAGAGTACAAGATCCTGAGCTTTCGTGAGGGAATGCAAGGAGCTGCACATCGGAGATGTTCCAGGTGAAGGCAGCACTGCCCAGATCCACAAGGAAAGTGAAGAGCAGAAAAGGAGAAGCACTGAGAATAGTGTATTCATCAGTTTTCCTCTTCTAAAGCCTCCTCCAAGTGGGACTCCCAGTCCATTCATCACTGTCATCATGTTACAGCCTTTCTCCCTCCTTCCTCCCCAAAACACAGAAGCCTTTTGGCAGCGGTGTCTCTCTCCAGAAATGCATAGTTCCAGGTTCTCTGCTGCTTTTCAGATTTATCAGGACTCCGGGTGCGCTACAAGCAGAAACTTTCAGGATAAAAAGTAATTCCTCCTTATTATAAAGCCCAAACTATCCTTCCCGTATTAGCTTATTGGTGCTGCTCTGGGAATACTAAAAGCAGAAGGGTTGGGGCACAAGTGCCAAGTGAGAGGTGAATTTCAAACTGAAGTCCAAACCAAAAGCCATTCTGGCCTCCCTTCCTTACAGAACAAGCAGCATGGTGGAGGGTGTTTGCCTTGCAGAGACCCGTGTCCTCCCTTTACCCACAGAACCGTTGCTTGAATGGAAATGGTTCTCCAAACCTCTTTCACAATGTGCCTCATATGAGTCCTGGAGACTGGTTGTGACAGCAGCTTGCTATAAATCACACTGTATACTGACACAGCCAACAAGGGTCAGCCTAGGACAAGTGGGCAATCCAGTGTCCAGGACAGCCTGTATTAGGATTCATCAAACTGAGCACCTGCTCTTAAAGAAGAGTAATTTGAAGCCTACCAAACGCTTTCAGTGTGGCTAAAGGCTTTAGAAGAGTGTGGTCCATCTGACCTCCCTGTTTTCCTCATAACATAATAGAGATACGACTCTCAACTGCGAAAAGATGTAGAAGACCCACCTCTACCCCAGTGCTCAAACTCAAGTCTCTAGGAGGGAAGCAATCCTCCTGCCATCTGTATTCCAACAGCAGATCCTTGGCTCACCTCCATGGCATAGCCTGCTTGGAGAGCTCTCCTCCTGTCAGGGCTTTGCTGGGACTCATCTAACTCCTGTTGCATAAACTCTAGAAGCATGTTTATAAGAGAGGATTAATTTAGACACAAAACCTTCTCCACCCGTGACAGCAAAGGCTCAAAAGGAGCTTTCTCCATTTCCAGGTGAACAATAAACCTAGAGACTCACAGCTCAAAGTTTACAGAACAGTGAAGTTTGGGTGGCCACTGGTGTCGAGATCCCAGCGGCTGCAATCATTCCTCTCTGGTTTTCATCCCTGCCAGGCTCCAGACATCACGCCTGTGGGACTCGGAAACTGGAGCTGCAGGAACCCTCCTGCATCTGTACTCTGGTCACGCACCACAGCCTCCTTCCCTGGTTGAGTGCACAGCGTGGGGTGAGGATGGATGGGTGGGATCATGTGGGAGAGGCAAACAAGCTGCCACGTACAGGGCCACTTGGGCTGCCCACCTTCTTCACAGCACACGTGCATGTTTCTAGCGGAACAGTGGTTCCTGGTTCTGAACTAAAAGCAGAACCCCTCCTGCTGTTACTTTCTCTCAGAAGAGCTGTCGCTTCTCTATTTCATCACAGCCATGGAAGCTACCAGGCCTTTTGTGTCTATTGACAGTGAAGAGACCTCAGGTTTCCCTATCATTTCCCCATCCTTCCTGCCCCTGGCTTCAGCTCATCCCTTTCTTTAACCCCCACTTTTTCTCCTCTTTCCGTGTCTGTTTTGTCTTCTACCGCGCGGTGGTGCTGCAGTTAAAAACACCGTGGAGATAACACCGGCAGCGCCTGACCCGGGGATGGACCAAGAGCTGGCTCAGCACCAACGGGTACGGATGGCGAAATGCGAGTTCGTGATGAGAAAACGAGAGGAGCAGCCAGATGTGCTGGCAGCAGCTACAGCCCCCACTGAGCCCCGACAGAGCAGCTCACACATCAGTGTGAATGAGAACATCGCGCATCAGAGAAGCGAATGTGCCACTATGGCTGCACGGTGGCCCTGAAGCTCGCTTTCAAGAGCCACACACAGCTCCTGACTGCACTAACGGGAGCCAGCGAGGTAACTATCAACTGTGCTGCCCAGAAGCAGCTCGCAAAGGTTTCATCCCAACATAATCCAAATACAGGCACCCTCAGGCTAACATTTGCCACACAAGTCCCACTCCGGTCTAACCGCAGACAGGACATTGATTTTAACGACCATCTCAGAACCCTGCCCAATTGTTGGGCCTCAGTTCAAGACACATGCAAGAACGAGCTCCTCCGCCCCGCTGCCCACGTTAGCCTGGGCAGCATATCCCCAAGCAGCCCAGAAAGCCAAAGGAGATGTCACAGAATCACAAACACGAAACAGATCCTCAGCCACCTTGGAGATTTTCCCCTGAATGTTAGCAAGAGTCAAGGGCACAGATTGCTCACAGAAGGGCTGAGAAACAAGGTCAAAGTTACTATAACTCATGTCCAACCCCCATGCAATTAGGATTAACGATATACTGAGCCATACTCCTGTTTTGACAGCTAACTCCAACTCCTCACACACCACAGATCTCCACAGCATTTGTCCAGAGAAGAATCACTCACACTAGCAGTAACCTCAGAGGACCACACTGAGCATGGCTCCAAGCTCTTGGTGCTCTGGGGATCAAGATCTGTATCCTGCCAGGTTTAGATGTACAGCAGCGTGCAGGACTGCAAACAGAGCCTCTGCTAGGAGGTTCCTCAGGCAGGATTGACAAGGCATAACTCTTCCTCCTCCTATAATATCTGGATTAGCTCTAAACATCCACATAGCACTTGCCCTTATTCAGCTCCCTGCCTCCTACTTTTGCTGTGACACCTGAAAAATACTCCCTAACAGCCAAGGGCCATTAGCTGTGGTCCTTTTTCATTTCCCTTCAGCCAACTTGAAGGGCGAACAGGCTTTCCACAGCACATGTCCAAGCTCAGCCAGTTCTTCTATGTCCCGAGAAGGTTTTACTGACCTTAAGAGCCTCTGAGACACTCTTACTGGAGAGCGAGCATTGCTCGAGGATGCAGGGTAGGGAAGGAGCTGTTCTCTTATTTCTAGAAGATTTTCTCTGCCCAAAGACAATCCTTTGAGAATTAAATTGTTCTTCAGTGCTCTGAGTACCTGCCCCGAAGAGGAGGGACAGGCTTTGTTCATCAGCCAAAGCCATGCAGCAAAGCCACAGTGAACGTGGTAGGAGGACAGAGTCCCGTGCAAAGGAGCAGCTGCTATTCCTGTGTGCTGCTTACATCTGCAAAGCAACAATCTCCCCCATGCAGGTCCCAGGGGCACCACTTTGTGTTAGTTAATAAAGGTTTGGGTGCTCTAGAGATCCTTGTGCCCATGCATAGGCCAGATGCTGAGCTGACTTACCCCTGCAGCTGTGGAAAGCAGCCTGAAGGATCCAGCTTCCCTCAGGCAGCAGGGAAGTTTGCTTGGGCAAAGCAGAACATTGTGGAGGAAAAATAAATCTTGTTAAAGGAAAAGTTGACCTGGAATCCTCGGGGGAAAGGGGCAGGAAATGGTTCAGTGGCCAAAGAAAAGGAGGGTAAACTATTGCCAGGCAGGATCCAGAGCTCATTTCGACTATCTGGAGAAAGAGCCAGGCCAAGCAGGGTGCTGGGTACAGCAGAAAAGTGAAGCAATCCAAGAGGCTGCTTTCAGCAGGGGAATGCCAGGGCCAGAGAGGAGGCTGAGGAGCGGGCTGCAGCCAGGCTGGGCCAGAGCCATACTCACTCAGGCACTGCAGAGCACTTTTATTCCCAAGAGGTTTGGCACACAGAGAGCAGCTGGTGCAGCTGGAGAAAACCCCTGGCACAAGCTGGTGCCTATTGATCTCTTTCCACCTTTCTTTCGGCTCCTTTGTCTCTTTCTCCTTCTCTCTGTCTTTTGGCTGCTCTTTGTTCTTACCCTGGAAGGAGAGAAAAAAACCCCACAGCTCTGTTACAGACCTTGCACTGCCCACACATTCTGTGCAAGTACAGTGGGCACCTTTGTGCCTGAGCCTTTGGGATGGCAGTGCTTTTCCCAGATGCCTTCCTAAGGCTTGGGCCAGTCCCTCTGCTCCATGTCTGATGGAAAGCAGAACACTGCAGCCCACGGCGCCCTGCAGGCTCTCCTCCTTGCTACAGTGAGTGATCCAGGCAGCCACCCAGCCAAAGGGCTCCTCTCTTGGTCTGCACAACTTGTGCTAAGACAGCAAGAGAGCAGCCAGAAGGTGCCCTGGAGCAAGGTGGGCTGAGAGTCAGGGATCACCCTGTCCAGTGCATTCTGTTAGGGGTCACAGCATATCTGCTCAGCCAAAACCGGGTCCCTGGGGCAGATCCCCTTTGTTACTTGGAGAATTCAACGATTTCTTCCATAAATTCAGCATCTCTCCCTCACCTTCTCCTTTTGCCAGGACCCAGTGACTCGGCTCCGCAGGGAACTCAGGCGTCGCATCACCTTCGTGCCTTTCTCTGCTTTATCGCTCTTTCCGCTGTCCTCATTTCTGAAACAAGACCAGGAACCTCTTAACTGAGGGGAAGGTAACTGGGCAAGCACAGTTCAGGGAGATCACTGAGGAAGTTCACCTGAAGGGTTACTTTAGGACCCCATCTCTGGGCTTTTTATCTCCTGGAAGATCTGGTTTAGCATCAGTCATGCCATTGCAGACTTGCAAATAAGGAGCTGAACTGCCCAATTATGTGTGTAACTTTGAGGCTGCCTCTTTTTGCTCAGTGTCACGCACACCACGGCCCCAGTTCTGGCTGCAGCACTGCAGGCACCAGCATCCTGCACGCAGTATTAGCCGGGCAGTGGAGCTTTATGGAGGTGGGCTCCAAATCTGCTTTGGGAATAAAAGGTGCGTGGGTTACTGTCTGATTCACTTACTCATTAGACAGGAACTCAAACCAGGTGAGGTTCTGCTGGGAACAATCGCTGCCTTCTTGTGCATGCGCTCTCTGCTTCGCCCTGCGTGGGGAAAAGACATCAGACGCTGAGCAAAGAACACAAGAGCAGAACCTCTGGGTCAGCAGAAAGGCTCATCTTGGGAGATGGGGCAGGAACACGTTAAGAGTTACAGGAGAGGTAGCACGTGAGACGCTCCCTCTCCTCATGATTCTACGTTAGTTTCACTGGATTCATACAGTGGTTCTGGTACCCTGGGGATTTGCCCCTCCGGGGATCAAGTGTTGTGTACCAGGTGGATCCTAGGTAGACCTGTGACCTCCCCATGCGTATCCCTCTCCCAGCCACACTTACCCATGATAATATTTCAGCTCCTGAAGTACCTGCTGGACAATTAGCCTACCAGGGATGGGGCAAAAGAAAAGCAAGGGATTAGAGAATGTCCTTGCAAAGACATGCTGCACTCCACAAGTCATCAGGTGCTGGTTTATGACCAACTCCTCAGCTGTGCCCCAGCATGCAGTGGGATCTCCTTTGCTATTGCATCTCCGGTAGCTCAGATACACTCAAGAATCTCCACCATCTCCAAACAGCCAGGACTAACAATACTTACACATGGTCTGGGGACACGTGGGCCTTCTCCAGCATCTCCAGGGCAGGGGGTTCAACAGCTGGAACGCAAAAGACTCTCATCAGGGATGGTTTGCCTTTGTTTGCACCAGGTTGCAAGCTATGTGACTGGACCCCATTAATCTTGCTGGGCTCCCACTCTGCCTTTAACGGGGAGGGAGAAGCGATGGGAGCAGTTAGGGAGGAAAAGGCTGCACTGCACATCTGTGAGGGTGGCGAAGGCTGCATCCCTCTCCTGTGTCACCCCTCCCTTCTCCAGTCTGTCTTACATAAACTTCTGAGGACCCTGCTTGCCCCTAGAGGGTAGGAGCTGACACCACCCCAGAGACCCTCCCCATGACAGCTTCCCTTCCGCTTCCCAGGCTCTTAACATGTCTCTACATTTTGCTCTGGGGCTCCTCATGGGTGAACACATTCCAGCAGCCCAGAGAAGGCCAAGATCAAACTTACGGGAGCAAAGGTGCCTCTGTTTTCTTAAGGCTTTTCAGCTTCCAGTGCAGAAAGCAGAAGCTGACAGCCTTGTCCCAAAGCCTGTCCCTGCCAGCTCTGCACGGTGGGTTAGTTAAGGGCACTGCTGTAAGAAGGGGCCTTGTACAGGGACCATGTTTGCCCCGTTCTTTGGGGTACAGAAGGAAGAGCACATTTAAACCTAGGCAGATGAAGCAGTGCCTTTTGTGCCTAGGAAACCATCTTTGCCTTGCGAGTCGGGAGTGACCAGGACAGCAGCCATAGAGAGACTGCAGGGCAATGTGTCACTGGGGACACGCATGTCTAAGCTTGGACTATCCTGTAAGCAAGGATCGGATTCGAAGTCAGCTTGGTTTCAGTTCAGGAGCTCCTGACACCATGCGGAAGGGGAGGGCGGAGGATGTCAAGGCTTGCAGAGGCTCCATCGCCAGGTTTTAATCTTCATCACAAACACCCTGAACTCATTCAATGCTGTACGTATAGTCTATACCGACCTTCCACGGCTGGAAGAGAAGGGTTGAGACTGCAAGGTGTCTGAAGGGAGACAGCTGCCTCGCAGCCTGATGGGACAGACTTTGACCTCAGCCGCTTCCTGCTGCTGCCGCATTCCTGGAGAAATAAACAGTCAAGGATAGCTCTGGTGCTTTGTGCACCATGGGAGCCTCCGCTGGGGCACAGCACCGCTGGCAAGGTGCAAGGCTGGGAATGCCGACTTCAGTGCACACAGCCCTCGCACACTTACCACCTCCTCCAAGGCAGGGCTGACTGTGGGGCTCAGGTGCAATGGCTCTATCTCCACTTTGATCACTGTGCTACCCCTGCTGCTGCTCCAGGCTTCCAGTTCCCCTTTGGGCAGCTGAAGGGACACGCGAGGCTGTGGGCAGGACTGGGTCCCCTTCTCCATGTCCTCCTGCTCTGGGTCACTGCCCATCTCTGTGGCATCCAGGCTGAACCTAATGCAGGAAAGAGGAACAAGCCACTTTAGCAGAGGAAATCTGTAGTTTCGGGCAATGTCCTAGCCTTGGCTGGACATTGAGGAGCTCATGCAGCTGGGACAAGGAGGGTCACCACAGCAGGCACACGAAAGAGGAAACACCAGGAAGCATCAGCCTGGACACCGAGACCTGGACCTGTTCAAAACACCTTCTGTGGCTGCTGCCTACGAGCTCCTTGGTCACCCGGGGTGTTTGGTGCTGGATGGCTCTCACTGATCTCTTAGCAACCCTGAGACTGTGCAGCCAAGCAGACAGCAGCCTGCCTGATAGCTGCTGCCCTGTTAGCTGCAGCACCGGACACCCTTCTGGGGGTCTAGAGGTGGCAGATGTTGTCACTTATCAAATCCCTGGGGCATCACATCACAAACCCCCCTCCCGCCGGGACCCAGCTTCAAGGAAGGGAAAAGAAATCCTCTTCTGGGAAACGAGGGGTGGACCAGCTCCCCCAGTGGCCCATGGTTTCCTGAATGCCAACTGCTGTTGCAGTGCCAACAACACTGGAGCGAAACGATGCATAGAGCCCAGTGGAAAACCTTACTCTCTGCACGGGTTGTCTGCAGATCACTGTCACTTCATCCCTGCAGCCACAGACAGGCTTCAGGAAGCATTTGCTTAGGGGACAGCGGGGAGTATTCCCCCTCCTTGGCCCTGTGCTCACTCGTGGTTAATCACCCGGCGAGGGGACTGAACAAGCCGCTCCGTGCTGCTGTCGCTCATGTGCCTGTTACACAGCACAAACTGTGAATGATCTGTGGCACATGAACAACAATAGGTCTGAGAACCACGGTCGGGGCTCGATAAAGAACTGCCAAGATCTCAGGCTGAGATAATCTCAGGGTACCTTATAAGGAGGAGGGATAAAAATAGTCCTTGCTGGCTTGCACCTAACTCCAGCCATTGGCAGATCAATACATTTGTCAGCAGGGGAAGCATCCATGGAGGAACCTGGAGCCCAAGGCATTCGTGTGGCAGGAGCGCAGGACAGCAGTGATGCCAGGCCTGGAAACAGCGCTCAGCATCGTGCTACAAAACACTATCCCTGCGGCCACGTGGAGGCCAGAGGGCTGGAGGAGACTGCGGTGATTGCAGGCACAGACCCCAGCAAGCCGAGTCACAGACAAGGATAAGGATTCGTAAGAGCTCTCTTAATCCCTCTGGGATGGGCAAAGCTCCCTTGGAGCCAGAGGATGGGGCCATCAGGGTGGCTGATGCTGTTCAAGGTTCCATCCAGACTGAAATGAGCTCTCCTCAGATGAGAGATCCTTTTCCCACCCAAGGACCGGGAAAAGGGGTCTTCCTACTGCCAAGGAGGCATTAAAGCCTCTTGCTTCCCTAGCGTCTGCTCCTCCCCGTCCCACCCAACATGAGCAGTAGGTGTATAGCTGCTCTGGCAGGCGCTGACAGTGATGGAGACCACCCAGCAGCAGCCAGGAGCTCAGGGCAAGTGTGATCACTCCAGCCTCACACAGCATCGTCGGACTGTACTGTCTCCAGTCCTGCTCCCAGTGCTGCTGTACCTGCGCTTGCAGTCCACGGGTGACAAAGGGCTCTCCCAGCTGTGCCTCCGGGAGGTCGACATAGATCTCACCAGCGTGGGGAAGAATTCGTCAGCTTCCTGCAGGTCCAGCTCCTTGTCTGACTCTGCAGGACCCTCAGAGGTGCTGATGCCGTCTTCCGGCACCGCTGCACAGGAGCAAACGTGGCCTTTGTTGAGGAAGCGGCAGGCAGCCTCAGCATAACGCACGGAGCAGGAAACGGGGTTGGAAAAGGCAACATCCACGGAGAGTTTGCTCAGAGCCCCCGGTCTCTCTTCCAGCAAGCGAAGGGCAGACACAGCCTGGGTTGCTTGCTCTGGCTGTGCTGCCGTCTCTGGTGCTGCCCTGGCAGTTGGCAGGCTCAGGAGTCCCAGGTCTCTGTAATACTCCGTGCCATGGAGAGCCGAGTCCGAGAGCAGATCCTCCGTGCTGCTGTGCAAGTCCGCGGCTGGGACATCCAGCTCTGCGGAAGACGAGTCCTCCTGCAAAGGCAGTGCCAGCTGAGCCTGCGCGCCCAAACCCAGCTGAGAGCCTTGGGATACAGCAGAATGCGGAGGGGACACAAAGGTAGAGCCGCTTTTCCTCCCCTTCTCATGGCAAGCAGCACTCACCAGTAGCAGGGCCAGGCCTGCAGCCGGGTTTCTCCACCCAGGCTTTCTAATGGCAGCGCTTCCCTACTGCAGCTCGCAGCCAAACCTGGCCCAGCCCCACCAGCTCGGATTGCTACAGGAGCTTGCGGAGTTTGCCTCTAGACCCCGAGATCTCTGTGCCTTATCCCCCCTAGCACCAATAGGAAGCACATAGGTATGGTTTTCCCCAGCAGCAAAAGCAATGTAACCTTGCATTCCTTGATAATCTGAATCGATTCCTTTCCCCTATTGTAACTCCACCACAGACCCCTCTGAATATGGTGCGACCATGCAGTTTGCTGACCCTTGCGCTGTGGTAGCAGAAGGAAAGAGGACACTTGCCTTTTCTTCAGCCATGCCGGTGCAGAAGGTGTCATCCTCAGCAGTCAGGGATGGGAGGAAGCTTTTGGGGTTGTGATACCCCAAAGGAGAGGTGCTGCGGTCAGTGAAGTCCCGTAAGCATGGCTTGCAGTCAGACCCTGCAAGACAGAGAAGGTCCCAGCAGGGAACCAGGAGGGATGCAGAATCAGCCACGCACAGACAGGTGACATCAGGCAGCACTGAAACGCTCCACATGCCCTCTTCCCCTGCCCCTTGCAGACAGGCATTGCCAGGCAACCTCGGGGCCGCGGCAGCCTTGATCCTGTGGGAATCTAGGTGCAGGAATTCCCTAGCAGCAGAACCCTCGTCCCTCAAGCCAGGCTTGCACCATCGCAGCCAGACCCTTGCAGCATGTCCTATACTGCAGAGTACAGTGAAAGAGAAGAGCTAAGCCCATTTTTGAACAGATTGTTCAAAACGCTGTTTTGGGCTGTTCTTAACATTGAAATCTATGAATAAAAATACCGTCGGTGATTTTATTTTCACCTGTAAGGAATAAAGGATGCTGCTTTGGGAAGCCAGACTGGAGTCACATGAGCATGACCCTGGGTACTCAGAGCAATAGTGGGAGCACATCACTCTCCGGGTGCGGCTCACTCCTGTGCATGTTCCCCACACAGGAGTGCTACGAGTGGGAACCTGAGTGTGCATACACCATCTGATAACCCATTGAGAAACAAAACAAAGGTCCGGACGCGCTTCGTGGTCCAATGGATGGTGCAGCTGACTGAGGCACATTCCTACGGAGCGAGACACACTGTAAACCTTAGCCACGATCTCTAAACCATCGCATGACTCAAGGAGGCCTTTTACTCCTTTGGGATACATACAGCTGAGGTGGATGGACAACAGCCAGGCTGTTGGCCCAAGCACCAGTCGTGGGTCTCTGAAGATGCAGAGAACAATAGCAAGAGGCTGTAAGCAACCCTATCTGTCCAATGGGCAAAAAACCAGCAAAACACTGCTGGAAAGCCATCATGCTCCAGGCAAGCCAAGTGTAGAACCGTGAATCCAAGGAAGATACTGTTAAAATCCACGCTCTTGGAAACCTCGCATCCTGCCGCGGGTTTCAGTGCTGCGCGACGCAGCCAGAAATTGCCTGGTGCCAACTCGAATAAGGCAGCAAACGTGCGGGAGACTTCGGAGGTTTGTTCCTTGGATCGTGCTGCACGCTGCAGATGCCAGGGTTTGTGTTTTAAGGAGCGCTTGGGGTGGTTGAATGCGTGCGGTCCTTTCAAGTGGGGGGCTATAAAGAACAGAGGAAGCAAGCATCTGTGATGGCACTGTTTTAATGAAGGGGGTTTGAGCCCTAAGAGCAGGGGGAATTTGGAGCAGGCTCTCCAGCAAGGCTGTAGAATCCACTTTAGAAGGCATTCCTCATTGGTAGACAAACTCCTGCTCAGGATGTCCCTGAGCCGCATCCAGAATGACCTTAAGCAGGCAGAGGCTTAGCAAACTGTTGCACATCACCTTTTGCTTCCCGCAGGTGCGGCTGCGTCGCCTCTCTTCAGCTCCCGCTCAACAATCAGCATCTTGAAGCGAACACACGTTTGAACCAGCAGAGGTTCTGGCAGGAGCTCGTAGGAAACACCAGCCAAAGATGGCAGCGGGCAGGAAAAGCCACCGACCCCCCCACAACAGGCTGGGATGAAGGCTAAGGTAGAGCGGACCCAGGGGAGGAAGGAAAAGGAGATTCCCTGCTCTCACCGTCCCCTGCAGCAGCAGCTGCCCACAGAGGCAGCATCAAAGCAGCCAGAGCCCGGACCCACAGCTTTAGCGAAGCCAAAGAGCTTTTTCCTCCCAAGCAGGATCCGACCTTCCTGCCAAGGCTGCCCTGGGCCTGCACCGGGCTCCAGGCTGCAGCTCTGAATTGGATCCCTGGAACAGAGTCAGCTCCTTGGAGGCCTGCAAAACGTTCCCTGTGCTCTGCCTGTGCAGGGCTCAGGAGTCGGCCAAGACATCGGCTGCAGTCAACAGACCCCCTCCAGGCCCACCGAAGGACTTAAATCCTCCTGGGAGGCTTCAGACACCCCAGTTCAACACACGATAAATCAGATGCGCAGCCGGGCTCCGGTGAGCGAAGGCGGCAGCACGTGGCACACGCAGGGCTACAGCCATGGGGAGACCATTTTAGGCAATGTGTGAGCACCAGAGAGGACAATTGAGGGCTCCCTGCGTCTGACACCTCAGTCGGTTGGTGCTGGGCTGGCACCGTGCATAGGGCTGAGCTGAGGGGATGCTGGGCAAGGGGAGCTGCCGGAGGGGAAAACCACGTTCAGGCATCAGGCGCTGGCGTGGTGAGCAAGGAAGGACCGGCGTGGAGCACGCATAGGAAGGAGGCAGGAGCGGGGGGGCTCTGAACATCCCTAAGATCAAGGCGGTCGCCCATACGGGAGGGCAAACCCTGGACCCCCTCGAGTCTCCTGGACTCTGCGTTCCAGCCTATTTGGAAGCACCCGTGCTCCATCGAACCATGACATGGTGGTAAGGGGATGGGGCATCTCAGCTCCCCAGGCACTGGCAGCAGTCACCTTCACTCAGCTGGAGCTGAAGATGCGATGACAAAATGACACTTCCAAGAACATACGCTGTTTGCTTTAGGAGGACATTAAGCAGATTAGGTATTGCAGTTGCTTAATTCGCCTCTGGCTGGGAACCATAAAAGGTTATTGCTGCAGGGAGCAGTGGAATTCCCAGGGCAGAGCTGCGAGGAAGCAGCGGTCCCTGTGCACAAGTGGGGCTCTGCTGCTCTTTGCCAGAGCTTCCCTGCAGACAAAACGTGATGACTGTGCTCCTGCGTGGGGAGGGCGGAGGGAAGCAGCGACAGGCACCAGCAATGGGACAGTCTGGGGCAGTCTCAGGGGCTGTGAATGCTGGGGGGAGAGCGGGATCTGCCCCCTGAGCTGCTTTGTCTCTGCGCTGCCGCAACGGGAGCCCGGGGCCGCTGGGACCTGAATTTGAACACTTCCAATTCGGACCTGCGGTCAAAACCTCCCCTCCCGCCAGCGCCTGATTCCCCTTGGACGGGCTGGTCACTGGAGACGCACCCATGGGTGTCACGGCAGGAGAAGCTCCAACGCGCCCAGCGCTGGAACAAGCGCTGCTGGCGGTGGCCTGGCCTCAGCTGCCCGTTCCAGGGCTCGCTGCAGGGTCACCCCGCAGCCTGGCTGGTGCGGGCAGAAGGAGCATCAGAGGACACGCGGATGCGAGCTCTTCCCATCCTCCCAACATCAAACCCCCCTGCGCTTCCCCTGGGGAAAGGCCACCCCGAACGTGGCGGGACAAAGGCGCCGGTGGCTTCTGCTGTGTGAAAACAGTCCCAAGAGGAAGGAAAGCGCGGGGTGTGAGGGCATTTCCTGGCAATCAGCGGCAGAGGCTGTTGGGAAACCACAGAGAGCATCGCAGACACGAAACAAAAGCGGCTCCAGCACCATCTGCCCTTTGCCTCCCACCCTGCCGGGTACCCGGGGCTGTAGGGTACCACCTCTAACGCAGGCGCCGCGCTCGCTGTGCCCGCAGTGGATGCAGAGCGGTCCCGGTGTGGGCCTCACTGCACGGGCGGGTGGCGGCGGTGGGGGCCGGCTCCGGCGGGAGGAGGGGAGGAGATAAGGGGCCCAACACTGCGCGCGCTGCCCCGCGAGCTGCTGCCTTATCGCTGCGCATGGGGCCCGCGTTTGGGGCGTGAAGGGCAGAGGACCGAGAGCAGCCTGAAGGGTGCAGCGAGGCTGAGAGGGGCTCTGAGCCCCTCCGATGCTCTCCAAGGCGCTGAGCACGGAGGGAAGGTCTCAGGTGCCGGGCGAGTGTCACAGTGCAGAAAGGCAGCGCCAGGAGAGCTGAGCAGGACCCGGGGGGGGGGGGGGGTCTGCACGTGGAGGGGGAGAGGGCTCCACCGAACCACTCTCCCAAGCGGTCAGTGCTCGCCAGCGCTGTGAGGCTGATTCGTGTATGGGATGAGCTCGCCTGAGCCTCCCAGTGAGCCCATCACAACCCCAGCATGGCACTGGGGGGACGGGAGGGGGATGCCCCAGCTCAGGGAACCGCCTGGGGCTCCTCACACATCAGACCCTGCCTCCTGCTCTGGATTAACCTTCCTTTGACCGTTCAGATCAGATCGTGCTCTCCTGCGTATCCGTATGGGAAGACAACTTCGGGGGGTGAAGGTAAAGGAGAAAGCGCACCAAGAGACCTAATGCCGCAGATAAAGGCACCCAAAGGCACTGCCTGAGGGCAGTGTTTGCAGGCAGGGACCGTGTCCACGTCCTCCAGGACTGCAAACATCTTCCCGGGGCTCTCAAGTCCCTCTTCCCAAGTCACGGCACCGCATTAGGACTGAGGTCGGTTCACACCACTGCGGCATTCCCCATCCCCTCACCCGCTGAAGCTCAACCAGCGCCACACAACCCCCCCAGCTGGGGCCGTGCAGTGCACGCAGGGCTCTGCTCCTCAGCCCCCGCCGGGACTGGAGGAGTCTTCTCCCCAGCATCTGCTCAAGCACCAAACCCAACGCAAGGCTCAGCCCTCGCTGGGCAGCCGCGCAGGCAGCTGCAGGCAGCGGCGCCTCTGGCAGCAACGGAGCAAGTCCTCTTACAAAACCAGGCGGTGGACGTTTAAGCCATTACTCAGCTCCTAAAAGCATTCCTTTGCCTTGAAAAGACGACGAAACAGAAGGAAAAGCTTCAACCAACACCTCAGCAGCGCTCCCTAAAGAGAGGGGTGCACCCACCGCCGCGCTCTTGCGGGGGACCCCAGCGCTCTCCCGCCTGCCCTGCAGCAGCCCAGCTCCCCGTGCACAAGGCCGTTACCTCGCTTCAAGGACCACCTCTTCTTCCAGCGCTTGGAGAACGATGGCCACGAGTGGTTGAGCAGCGAGTCTGACATTTGGGAGCCCCGTGCAAGGGGTAACCCCGAGCGGGAGCCGAGAGCACGGAGCACGGCGCAGCTCAGCGCGGTCTAAGGCAGCGCCGCAGGCAGCAGCCCAGGGGCTGCCAAGGGGGGAGTGGAGGAGCCAAGTGTTTTGTCAGAAGCATCAGCTGATGGGAGCTGTAGCCAGAGAGGAATTCCTGGTCCCTGGCGTTCCCACCTGCGCCAGTGCCTTCCCGCAGCAGGGCCCTGGGGGTGAGCGGCCCCGTGGCACGAGCAGAGCACCAGCTGTTAACACACCATAACCTCCTTCCCCTCTCTGGCAAAGCCTCCCTGCCCCGTTCATGACTCTCAGCTGTTGCCCTGCCAAAGGAGCACCTTAAAGGCAGATCTGCAGAGGCATCACCTTCACCTGGGTAAGAGCCACCTTCCCTTCAAGGCAGAGGAAGAACGCTTGATGTTTGCACCTCTGGTATGGCTTTCGAGTGCCATTGCAGAGCCTGTGCGAGGGAAGGCACGAGAGCCTTTCACCCCCAACATCAGCTCTCATTGCGGCTCTCAGCAGGTCCCCGTCCCCTGGCATGGACCCTTCTCCAAGCCCTCCTCAGCTCTCCCGTGCATGGAGGCAGGTGGGAGCTGTCTCCAAGCTGCTCCAAGGGATGAGACTCCCCTGCTCCCGACTGGCACTAACCCATAGCCCAGGCGGGCTCCAAGTTGTGCTCCCCACCCCTTGATGAAGGTGAAGGAGCCCAACCCGTGTGGGAACGGCCGCAGGCACGCCTCCATGGCATAGAGCCCATGCGAAAGTAGGGGGTGAAGAGCATTTCCCTCCCCTGGCCACAACCCCCACAGCATCATCTGCCCCAAACCCTCCCCACATCCCCTCTGCTTCACCCTCCACCATGAACGGGGTGCGCGGTGCTGGGGTGCGCGGTTCGGAGCGGGGTTTGGCGCAGACCCCGTTGTGCTCAGCCCGAATCCATCACCGAGGTGCCCCTGCAAACCTGCGGCTGCGGGGAGCCACGAGCGGCACCCGCAGGGGGTTCAGCCTCCGCAGGGGGACACCGGATTAAACCCCGACCTTGCAGGCTGCGGCTCCCCAGCTCACGGACAAGCAGGGGGGAGGCTGAACGCACCCAGCACTCGGGGCTTCCAGACAAGCTGCTTCCTCACCGGGCCTTGGAGGGAGAGGAGCGACAGCCCCATGGTTCCATGGAGCTTCACTTACCCCGACGGCTGCGGGCATCGCGCTGGCAGGGTCCCGGCAGCCCCGGCTCCCCCCGTTGCCGGAGCAGGGCGAGGAGCTCAGCGGAGGAGCTGCAGAGGGGCCTCCGGCTCCGCATCCTCACCACTTCCCCTTTCCGATGGCACAAGCGAAGCCGCCTCCCTCACGCTGCAGCCCCGGTGCTCGGCTCCCACCCTGGGCAGGTTCTGGATGGGGCCTCCGGGGGGACGCGGACCCCCAGCGCCCGGTGCAGGAGCCCCGAGAGCGGCAGAATCAGCGATGCCGTGAAGACGGAACCTGCCGCAGATGGCTTCCTGCCCCGGTGCGGGCCTGCGCCATCGCTCGCCTCCTGCCCGGGGCCGCGAGGCCTCGGCTGCTCTTCACACATCCTTTGTCTTTGCTGTCCCGCGCTGGGCTTGGGCAGCAACAGAGACCCCACCTGGGGTGAAGTGATAGCGGAGCACAGAAACGCCTGTGCCGGCCGTGTTCGCCCACGCAAGTGGGACACAGGCTCAGAGCGAGCGGCACAGTCCCGGCGCAGCCCTTCCCCATGATGAGCACACGCTCCTCATCCCACTGCCCCCAGCGCAAGCGCTGATCAGGCCAGGATCTGCTCACACTCCAATTACCGAGGCCGCAGCTTTGGCAGCACTTCCATGGCAATCACCCCATGCTCCAGGGAACAGCGAGAGCAAAGAGGAGTTAAGGTTTCCTTTCTCTGAAGTGCACAAGAGCTCCATCGGGATCCTGCCCCCAGGGTGGGATCTGTGCCTCGTGCCCCACCTCCGGCATGGTTTGGGGGTTACCCAAGCAGAGCGGTGCCAGCAGCCTGGAGGAGGGATGAGGGGGAATGGCACAGGGGCCGAGCCTCAGCAGCCTCTCCGCAACAGCAAACCTATGGCAGCACGTTCAGGTTGTGGGGCTTTGCTTGCTGCTGCCCATTGGGATCCCCAGGGAACGAACCTGAGCCAGAAGCAGCAGCCCCAAAGCACCTTGAAATACCCCTTTGCTGCTCATCGTTCTCACAGTAAGAACTCCAGAGGGGCTTAGGGAAGAGCTCAAGTCCAGCTGAGCTCCTTGGCGTGCCCAAACCATGCGGGGTAGCAAGTCAAGCAGGGCCGGCTCTGCATCCCATCTTCAGAGGCATCAGCACCACCACCTCCCAGCCCTGGGCTGAGGAAACACTCACTGGAACTTGTCGGGGACAGGGATGCAGTGAGGATTCCGCTGCACCCCGGGGAAGCAGCACCACTTTCTGCTACGAGGAATCCACGCTGCTCACTTTTATAGGCATTCATCACCTGAGAGTCAAACAATGCCCAGGTCCTCTGAGGACAGAGCTTCACGCGGGTCCGTGTGTTCAGGCTGGACAGGGGCAGACCATCAGGAGGGCCAAGGCACGAAGAGCCAAGGCTACGGAGCAGCCTGGGAGCCGGGCAGGTCACGCTGTGGCTGGCCAGAGCCACGGGGAAGGAGGCGTTAAGCCAAACGTCGTAGTTCCAGCAGCTGCATCGCTGCGCTATCAGCAGGCTCCTGCAGGCGTGGGCAGGGGGGATCCCAAGGAGCAGGACCACACCGGAGGCTTTGGTATGAGAACCGAGGGCCGGAACACGGCAAGAAGGAAGACGGCAGCAGCGAGGCTCAGGTCTCAGTGGTGCAGCGGAGCAGGGAGGGAATCTCCCCTCTATGAGACACCGTAAGGTCTAAGTTGGAAGCTTTGGCACCTCCGAGCGGCTGCTGCAGAGCAGGAAGTGAGGCGGCTCCCGGCGCTTCTCTGCAGGAGCAGGATGAAGCCGATTCTCCAACGTGCGCTATTCCAACTGCCTGGGCAGGAGCTGGGCCGGGGCGGGATGCATGGCTCCACACATTGCATCAGAGATGCAGCTCTCCATGAGCCAGGCAGAAGGAATCCCTCTTAGAGTGTTCACCCAATGGCATCAGCCTGCTGGAACCCCCTGTGAGGCCAAGCCATGGGCCAGAGGAGTTCAAGCGGCTCCGGCCCACAGGCCTGCAAGTGGCAGATGTGCCCATAGAGATAATACAGACACCGACTTAGTGCTTTCTGCGTGGTAAAGCAGCACTCGGGGCTGCAGAGACAGAGACACGAACTGAGCAGTTACTCCTGGATCATTTATTGAGCACGTTCATAGAAACAGTTCATTGTTCAATAGTCTGACACAGCAAGACTCCTTTCTCCTTAATATCCAAACACATCCCTGCACACGTCACCGCTTGGCTCATCTATGAAAACATTGAGAACAATAAATCAAGGGGGAACGGTTTTCTGTCTGTTGTCTTCCTTGAAAAGCAGCTCATGGCACGTTTGATCCTTTTAGTTCAAACCAGAGGTATCTGCGATACTGTTTTGTTTCCTGCAACCTTCGATACGCACAGAGCAAAGCGGGAGCAGTGAGACGGAACAGAGGACACCACCCCAAAAACCTCACGGAACATCACTGACCACGCAACTGAAACCGCCTTCAACGCAAGCAGAAAGCATTTGCTTTTTTAGGGCTGTGTTTGATGACGCTGACTGTCCAGGACCCCCATCCATGCAGGTCCTCAACCACAGCCCAGCTTTGATACTGCAAGAATAAAGCCATTCGCTAAACGAAAGCAAAAGGCAACGCTTTTCCTTTTGAAATAACTCTGTCTTTTAGATTGAGAAGTGGCCTTTCTGGAATTCTCCGTCCACCAGTTTTCCATGGGACTCGGTTCTGGGAGCAACACTGGGACATGAGATGGTGGAAGTGCTGCCGGGAATCCGGGTTAACAGGAGAGCTTTGGTACCGAGTCCACCTCGGATCTCTTGGGTGATCAGCCCCGAGCTCAAGCTTACTGATGACACTGAGACTTAACAGGGGCTGGGACTCAGCCAAGCAAGAGCATCTGTGCCCATGTTTCAACTCTACTGCTGGCTCCTCTTCAGGCACCAGAACCACCCCAGGGGCTCCCAAATGGACCCGCTCCCATAGGAACCTTCTGGCCTAAGAGAACTGCTCAGTACCATCACTTGGGAAACCGGCCTCAGACCGAAATCACTGCCGGAACCGGGAGGTTTTGCTGACTGCAAATACCCCCCCCCAAATAAACCAAGGCTGCAGGAGTTAATGCCAGCTTTATTATACAACACTTAAAGCCATTTCCCCACCTGCCCCCTTAGACCTTGCGTTGCGCTTTGCCAAAACTGCAGCAGTAAGCGCTGACTTCTGCGAAGGACGAGCAGGTCCATGTGAGACAGAGACAGGCGCTGAAGGACAGCAGAGCTGCTGAACCCGGGGGTTAGAACTGCTTTTGCACAGCCGCGTTCCTCCAGAAGCCAACCGCACGACGGGGCCCCGCTCTTGCGCCGCTCGCGACAAGGCGAGGGGGACAGACCGGGTTGAACGCGTTAATGCTCTTACACCGACGCTCGGGTACAGAATCAGCGGAGTTAACACAGAGCCACGCGGAAGGTAATGAAAAAGGCCAAATTCAGTTAAGTTCCTACAAATACCAAATGGACCTTATTTCAGGTTTCAGGTGTGTCTGATGGAACTACACCTCCGTTTCAATCCATTCACCAGCTCTGTTCCTGGACCACACGCACAGGATTACATGAGGGGCACTGGCTCCTTGGCAGAGGGTTTGGGATTCCCATCACGGCCATGCCTGCGAAATCCCGGCTTCCAGGGAGGCTGGGATACAGCGAGAGGATCAGAGGGGTCAGCTGCAGCTTCTTGCTCACTCCAGGCTCTGAAACCATCTCCCATGGGTCACGGGAGCACCTAGCACAGCCTTGAGAGTAAGGTTTTCCTATGGCACAGATACTGCACTTTCCGACTCGTACAACAAGGTTCCAGTCTTGGCATCAGGAATCGCTGCTCGCGGCAAGGGGTCCGGAATACCTCAGGGTCCATCTTTGTATCACCGTGACGTGAAGAGGGAACTGGATGGCCTCCCTCCTTCCCCTAAAATGCAGGCTCAAGAATAACCACGCCAGCACGCTTCCTGCTCCTGTCTTTTCCTATTTGCCTTCATGATCGTCAGGTCAGGAACACATGGAGATCTTTCCAAAAGAGATACCAACATTATACACAACATACTGAAATGAAGCAAAGCGTCCCATTGCTATAATACAGATGTAGGAGAAAAGAGCTACGCTACCCATAAATTAAGAGTACCCTTCAGCAACCTAAAAGCAGCCTCTTCCACAGCAACACAGCTGCTTTGTGACCAACAGAGAATACCTCGTGGTGGCGTAGTTTAGTTCCTATCACCCTTCCCAACCCAGTGCTGGCACGGAGTTCGTTATTAGCTCTTCTATTTTACAACACAACGGAGTATTTACAAGCAGCCAAGACAGACACGGTTCTAACCTAGCAGCCGAGCATCACGATGCTGCGCTGTACTGCAAGAGAAGTACCGGCTTTACCAGAGGCGGTCAGGAAGCGGCCATTGACTTCAATGTGCGGACATCTCCGAGAAACCTCTCCACTCTCAGGCTTCAACCATTCGCTCAGTGAAGACACAGCGGAGCACAGGAACCCGCTTCTGGGCCTCCTGGCTGGAGAGATGGGGAAGTTCTGGCTACGTGGGGAACTCTCCCTGTCACAAGGCTGCACAGAGGAGGCCACAGCTGCTCCTGCACAAGTTGAACCTGCGAGTGGGAAGGTCTCTGTCCCAAGACCAGGTTGGACGGGGTTTGGAGCACGCTGCTCTAGTGGAAGGCGTTCCCATGGCCGGGGGCTGGAAGTGGATGAGCTTGAAGGTCCTTTCCAACCCAAACCATTCTGTGATGTAGCCCTCCACAACACCCCGCACAGAGAAGGCTTCGTCTCACACGTGCAATCCCAACTGGTGCACAACCCCCAGTGTCTTTGAACAGGCATCAGTGAGATCCAAGCAGGGACTTCGGCATTCCCAAGGCGAGGATCATCCAACGATAGAGACCAAAGTGTCAGCTGCCAGCTGAGAGTAAAGGATTTTCCAGTGAGAGCTGGGCATTAGGGGTGATGTTCATTTATTCTTCCTAATTCTAAAGGTGAGTGAGTGCCATCTTCAACAGCCACAGTGGCAACCGCTAGTGTTCGGTTTTTGTCTTCAAAAAGGGGAAACCCAACATCCTCACCACTCGCACCACACGCCCTTCCTCACCCTTGGCACAATGCAGGAAGGATGACTGGAATAAGCCTTACACACAGATTGGATCCAAAGCACCGCTGGGTTCGGTGCAGTGACCCGAGTGTCACAATCTGCATGTCCACAGTGGGCCAACCAGTACCAGTGGAAGTTAAAGCCAGACCCAATACAAGGTTCCAATGTTCGTAGCACAGATCTTCTATTCCCACAGTCAGGATCGCTGCAGTTTAAAAGGTTACCAAAACAAGGACATGCTGGGGAAGGTCACATCATACCTGTGCGCAGCGACCGAGATACCCCAACCCAGCAGCAAGGGCTCGTCAGTCCCAGCTCCACACTGGCCAACACTGCTCCAGAAGGACACAGTCTATTCCTTTAGGTCATCCGTTCCCAAGAATCCAAACATTCAAATGGCTCTTTTGTTCTCTTCTTTTCAGATCACAACGGAATTCAGAGGATGGCATCAGAACATCAGATCCAAATCTGTAAAACGGTTCTTTCCTTCCCTGTAAGTCATCACGAAATCGGTGATGAGCCCTTCTCCTACCCATTCCCTTCCCTGAATGGTCCCCAGTACTGGAATCAGCTGATACTGATTTTCCCTGATCCACAACAGGCCCAGGCCAGAGTATTTAAACAGGTTTAAAGGTGCGTATTAAAATCATCCTTAAGAAGCACTGAGGTAGACTGCACCAGAACAGGACACAAATAACCCCACCACATCCACCTGCCAAGATTTTACGGATACAAATTTACACATATCTGTGTGTTTACGAAAACAAATTGTTTTTTCTTTTTTACAGTGTTTTATATATTAAAATAAATAAAAAAGTTCTAATAAGAAAAACTTCTCTTCCTTAGAAAAGTGTGAGAATGTCTTTTCTGCGGTGTAGCACAGAGCTGCTAAACAGTTACTACTTTGTAAAGCAGAGGAAATGTAAACGAGGCCTTTTGAAATCAAAGGTTCTTACCCATGGCTGGACCACGTAACTTCCACCTACCCTTGGGAGCAACCTGCACCCTCCCCCTCTGTCCAAAGCAACCAGCACAAAGGCCCAACAGCTCACGGTGGTGCG
The DNA here is from genome assembly GCA_017639245.1 of Myiopsitta monachus. Lineage (NCBI taxonomy): Eukaryota > Metazoa > Chordata > Aves > Psittaciformes > Psittacidae > Myiopsitta > Myiopsitta monachus. The sequence continues at coordinate 4,216,644 of CM029937.1, read as the reverse complement.
CAAAGCCATCCTCCTCCCCGATGCTGCACCCATCAGTGGAGTGGGCTCAGGTTCCCCTTTCATCTGCTTACAGGGAGGAATCAGCAGCACCAGCCGGGCTGGAGTAAGAAGCCACACACCAGCTCCGTGTCCACACTCTCAGAGGGTCAGGAGAACCTCGTTTTCTCCTGGCAGAGAGCACAAACCACCTCTTGGTCTTCTCCAGAAGGAGAAGCCAAGGACTGAGCACCTCCCTCCCCTTTTCAAACCACCTCCTGAATGACAAGGGCCTGCGACATCCATCATCTTCACTTCTTGCTTTAGCACTTCGCCCTGCTAGCACGCTCCCTCACCACCACAAGACACATTTAGTTTCACAATCATTTCCCAACACCTTATGCTAACCAGCTCGGTCTTTTATGCAAACAGCAGCAAAACAAAGCACAGTCCAGAAGACGGAAGCTGACATCCCGAAGAGCTGCAAGCGGCCTGGGCAGGACACAGGGAATCTGAGGGAAACACGGAAGGTCAGCAGGCAGCACGAGGCCAGACGCCCGAGCAGCAGCAGATGGGCAGCACGCAGCTGACCACAGTCCCATTCAGCTCCTGCTTCACGTGCAGAGCCATGAGCCTTGAGCTCTCCCGCTTTGGATTGGCTTTAGTGTCTCTTTTTAAGGTCAGAGTTCTTGCTCATCCCCTCTCGCCGGCTGTTTCTGCAGCACAGAAGGCAACACAAGGGACGTGGGGACAAAGGAGTAGCAGGATTCGGGCTTGGAGACGTTCTGGTGTCCTTCAGCCCTCAATAACCAAGTGAAGTCCCAACTTCTTTATCTCAGGGTTTCAGCTGGAGCTGGCTGACTGCACTGTATAAATCATGAAACTGTGTTCTAAAGCTTTGTCAAGTGTAAACTTAACATGTGCTTCATAGCTCCTAAAAGGGTAATGGGCTAAAATTAGTTCATTCTGAAATCTTTGGACCACTTTAAGACCAAACAATCCCCCAAATTATCCCCTCCCCGAAAGGATCATAAACAGTCAATAATTTATATGAAGTTAAAATTTCAACTAAAGATATTCTTAAATATGTTACAACAAACAATATATATACTCAATGCTGTAAGGACCGAAAACTCCCTTCTCAGAGAGGGCAGGGGACTCCAACTTCGTTTGGTCTTGAAAGGTACCCACAAATCTCAGATTTCTGCTCCTTTGGCTCCCAGTACATTTTCCTCATTTTTTTTTCTTGTCTTTTAATGAGGGAAAACCTCCCAAGAGTCCTCCGTATAAAAATAATCTGTTTGGGATTCAGTCACTCCAGGGAAATGGGACAAAAAGAGAAGGAGACGCTTCCGAGGAGAGGAAAGCTTCTGTGAGAACATACAAAACTTATGTACAAAACCCCAGAGGTGTATATTTTGCTATACATACACACCCCACATATATATACTGCACACACAAACGCACGCACCCCTGGGATTTAACCCATTTAAAAAGTATGAAAGCAGCAGCTATTGGTCAATCTGAGGATCTGGCGCGTCCGTCTGATGGGTTGAATCCTTCAGCTGTAGTGAAGAGAATGCCTGAAAGCCTGGAATTTGACTGGAAATGCTCGTCCTGCAGTTTTGTTCCACACTGTAGCTCAGATACCGGCGTGTTTCACGTCTCTCGCTGGCAAACGTGGAGGCTCCTCCTTCAGTTGAATGTACACGGTGGCTTCCTGTTTTGAAACCATGGTTACAGAGGGACCGCAGCCATGGAAACCTCTTCCATTTATGTTCACAGATAAGTCCACTGACAGCCAGTCAACTTGGCAAAAAAGAGATAATAATAAAGTATTAATCATAAGATGATTAAAAATCTGACGAGTTCATAGATGTGTGTCATACACTGTGGCAGCAATAACAAGAGTCCTGAGATCTGTGGCGGGGGGAAAAAAGCAGACACAACCCTTGGGCCAAACAGGAAGCGTTAGGAAGGGCTTGACCTGGGCATGGAGAGAATCCGCCCATTTTTCTTGCCACCGTTCATGTGAGTGTAAGGTATGTGCTCTTCATAGTTCCCCTTGAGGGCCATGGAGGGTCCATTGTCCCGACCCAGGACTTTTTCCCTCTGCGAGTACGAGGAGGGATCGAGGGGAATGCTCTCCATGTTCTCGAAGTCCATCTCATACTCCTCTGTTTCCAGAGGTTTGTTCTCCTCACTGTAGAAGAACGAGACCTCATGGAAGCTGGGGTGCAAGTCCTCCTTCAGCATCTCAATGATCTCGATGAAGGTGGGGCGCATCTTAGGGTTGTACTGCCAACACATCTGCATCAGGCTGTGCCTAGATCGGGACAAACACAGGGTCAGGAGGAGGAAGAAACAATTCGGTGTACGCAGGCCTGGCACAGATCGAGATTGGTGTCCACATCAGACTACCCACCCCCCCACACTACTCCTTCAACACTCTAACTGGGTTGTTTATCATAGAATCATGGCATGGTTTGGGTTGGAAGGGACCTTAAAGCTCATCCAGTCCCAACCCTCTGCCTGTGGGACCCCTTCCACTGGAGCAGTGCTCCAAGCCCGTGTCCAACCTGGCCTTGAACACTGCCAGGGATGGGGCAGCCACAGCTTCTCTGGGCACCCTGTGCCAGCGCCTCAGCACCCTCACAGGGAAGAGCTTCTGCCTAAGAGCTCTTCTCAGTCTCCCCTCTGGCAGTTAAAGCCATTCCCCTTGGCCTGTCCCTACAGGCCTTTGTCCAAAGTGCCTTCTCCAGGTTTCCTGTAGCCCCTTTAGGGGGATCTCCATATCAGCCTGTTGCTCCTGAGGCTCCTTTTTCTCTATTTCTGTCTAGATCAAAAATTCCTTCCAATTCCTCCAATTGTTCTGAACTTGGCTCCCAAAGGAAACGGGGCTGCAGTTCACATGCTCTCTGCGCGCACACACACTTAGAGCCAGGTCACAGCTTTTTAATTCATTCCATTTGAATTTTAACTCTGCCTGAAAGATAACAAAGCTCCTAAAACTCCAAGGAAAATGGGAGACTGTGCAGAGGACAGAGCTCCTGTCAACATCCCACCCAAAAGAACGGCTGCAGCAAGAGGTCATATGTTATCAGACACCATGGAGAAAGAACTTCCAAGTACAAATAAAGTTTCAAAGGAGTTTGCTGCTGCCCATGAGAGACAAACGTCCAGGACAGCAGGGTTTTTTCATGAGGAGATTCACAAAACATGTTTCTGTCTGACTCTGGAAGCAGGCTGGGGTGAGAGGTTACCAGAACCTGCACGTCTCCATCAGCATCCCCTGGTCCAGCCACGGCTCCTTCCCTCTCTGCTGCATGCTGCTTCAGCAGCGTCTCCTTAAACCCTTCTGACAAACATCCTGGCTCAGGTTAACCACTGAGGAACGGGACTGTTTTAATTCCTCTGCCAGGAGCAGTTTAGGGAGCACCCGGGTAAGCATAATAATCCTTAGCCCCAGTGCATGATAACATCTGGCTTCGGTTTGTAACCTCTGTGAGGTGCTCTTTACTGTCTTCACCTGTGCTCTCTGTTCTCCCTAACCCTGCAGGCAGCCTGGCCTTGTGCTCTTGGTGGGGCAATGAGCCTGCAACAGAAATGAACAGGCCTTGGACGTGGGGTACAAGGGGCAATGGGTTCAAACTTAAAGAGGGGAGATTTCGGTTGGATATAAGAAAGAAATTCTTTACTGTGAAAATTGTGAGGCATTGGAACAGGCTGCTAAAGGATGTTGTAACTACTCCATCCTGGGCAGCGTTCAAGGTCAGGCTGGACAGGGCTTGGAACAACCTGGTCTCGTGGAAGATATCCCTGCCCGTGGCAGGGGTTTGGAACCAGATGATCTTAAGGTCCTTTCCAACCCAAACCATTGCATGATTCTATGATAATCAGCTCTCGGCTCAGCGCAGTGCTCTCCTGCCTCTCCCTCCTCATGGGCCAACGCTGGATTTCTGAAAATGAGTGGTAAAAAATGGTTGTAATTCTCCAGACTATTTATGTGCTATAGAGAGATGAACTACAGAAAACCTCAGCAGGCCTTGGATTAATAAGCTGTTCCCTCAGTAGCCACGTGACACAAACTGCCACCCACTAGTCCAGACTGGAGGAAGAACATTCTGTTTGGGCAACTGATAGAGTGCTTATTTGCATTTTAAGCTTTTCCTGTACTTCATATTTCCTCCTCTCGAATCTGTATTCACAATGTAAGGTCCAAGTTGGTTTAATTTCCCTTCTGGTGAAATAGGCTGGTTCAGGTCTTTAATTCCTGCTCACTAAGGATGACATTGGTTGAAGTTCTGCTCACTGGAGTCTGTTTTGTTCCTCCCCGACAAGGGGAGAAAAGGTGACACATGGGCCACACTGGAGCTAAAGAGTGCAGCTTTGCTTGATTGTCCCTTGCTTTAGTACTTACAGCCTCTCCGGGCAGTTGTCCGGCTGATCCAGGTATCCTCCATCCATGACAAACTTTAGCACCTGCTCATTGGAGAGCCCCTGGTATGGCTGCTCTGCCAAACTGCTTATTTCCCAAAGGACAACACCAAATGACCTAAGGAAGAGAGAAGGCTCCCGGTGAGAATAAAACATCCTGCAGGTCTAGAATTGATAACATCTTCTTTTGGAGAATGTGTAAAAGAATACCACTGTATTTTTAAGAGGGCTTCCAAACAATGTTTTTGGTTTGGCTGTCCTCTGAAGAAGTCAGCAACTCACAATTTAAACTGTGTGTGTTAAACTGCGAGCTCCTGAGCTGGAATCCATCTGAGATTGCAGAGGACAACTTACCACACATCGGAATAAGCAGTGAAAACACCATCCTTCAGTGATTCCGGTGCCATCCACCGCACAGGCAGCAGTCCTTTGCCTCCTTTACGGTAATAATCCGTCTCGTAGATATCTCTGGTCATGCCAAAGTCTGAGAAGAGCAAATGAGATGTGTTAAACGTCTCTCTTCTACTGTGCAACGTCTCCAGATGGATGCTGCCCTCCTTTCATGCCAGGCTATTTTCATACACCCAGCAAGCCCCCTATGGCCCAACCTGCAGTCATCTCTCACCTCATGATCGACATCCAAAACATCTTCCTTTCCCGGCATTTTTTCTCTCCAGAGCCATGATAGAGGCTCCAGAGTTAAAACTTTTAGTGACAGCTTCTATTCTAAACACTGTTTTCAGTCATCCCCTTTAAGCAAACCAGACGTCTCCTTGCCCTGAAATTCCACTGCCTTGGCTCTAAGTTCAAAGAGGTCTGAGAAACCCCCACGCTGTGAGGATTTGGTTTACTTTTAAATGTTATATTTACTTATTTCTAAAAAGGTTTGGGTTGAAAACTGGTTCTTGCGGAAGATAAATGACTTTTAAAGGCACCTGACCTAATGGCAAGATTATGAACACTTGGCTTGTTCTACTGAGCACCTTCTTTGTCATAATTCTCATGAAAGCAAAGCACAGTGAGATAACCCTTGGCAGATTAGAGTGGAAAGACATTAAACTTTTTGGACAGAGGTTTGAGAATAGAGAAGCTGCTCTGGCTCTAAAGGAGATGATGCCCTTACCAAAGTCCATACAGTTCTTGCTGCATTGCCAGAGGTAGCCAGCGAACATCATCTGTGTTTGCAACATGGGTCTTGGGCTTCACAAAAATATGATCCACAGAACTGTGTGCTGGTCACACACTACGTACCTCCAATTTTTACAGTGAAGTCTTCTGCAACCATACAGTTACGAGCTGCAAGATCCCTGTGAACAAATTTTTTGGCATTCAGATAGGCCATGCCATCAGCAATCTCTGCAGCCATCTGGATCATTTCTCTCAGCATTGGTGGTGGACGACCGGGGTTATTCTACAATAAAGAAAGAGGGAGTAAACCTCAAATCAAGTCACCCTGTCGCACCACAGGCTCCTGTCTCTCCTTGTCTTTACCTCAGCATCAGGTCTTAAAGAACGAAGATAACTTTTCAAATCTCCATGTGCCATTAACTCCATGACCACCAGAGTCGGTTGCCCTTTGGAGACTACTCCGAGGAGGCGAACCTGGAAAATAAGTGAGGAATTCTCTCAAGGTTGTGTCCAAACACACCAGGTAGGGTCCAGCTTGAAAAGGGGGCTTCTAGGAAAGGCAAAACCCCTGGAAAGGAGCTCAGAACAGCACTACAAAGCCTTGTCATGCTGAGAAGTTTTGAAAGAGCAAACATGAAATGATGTAGGCAGATGCATTTTATGGAACATGACCTGGAAAGCTCTTTTAAATCGACTGCTTCCACAGACTGGCTGCTTTTGTCAGCTGAACATCAGGCTCTGAAAGCGCTAAAGCACTATTAGCGATGGGACTTGCTGATCATCCGAGGCACCCAGTGGTGCTTACCACATGATGGCAGCTGAAGCCTTTCATCACGGAAGCTTCATTTAAGAACTCGATGCGCTCACGGAGGCTGGCTGACTCGTTCACGGTTTTCACAGCTACTCGAGTCTCCGGCTCTCCCTTCACTATGTCCTTGGCAATTCCTTCGTACACCATCCCAAAGGAGCCCTGTCCCAGCTCTCGGAGGAGAGTGATCTTGTCTCGTGGAACCTCCCATTCGTCAGGGACATAGACTGTTGAGCAGAGGGAAACGTTTCTGAATTGAGCAACCACCTTTTGAAAGACCTTTCTGTAGCAGCCTCGTTCAGCACTGCCACAGGATACTGTGTGTGTAAGACTAGAAAACCTCAGGAAGACAATGCCAATCCCATATTGCTGCACTGTCTCAATGGCCACCCAAGCATTAAATCAGTGCAGAAAGCCCTCACTGTTCTCACCATCACTGGTGCTCAGATACTCAGGGTTAGAGGATGCGTAGAGTGGTCCAGTTGGTCCTTCGGTTTGCCTGGAAAAGACAAACTCTTCAGCACATTTGCAGTCTTTGATACATTAGAAGGCAGTCTGATTAATTCCCAAAGCATGCAGCAAATAGAGACTGTCCCAGTTTCCAAAGGCACAAAACATTTCCTCAAGGAAATTCACGTGTTGCGACCATTATTTAAATTAGAAAAAAACCAGATTTACTCCCAAAAAATAAAGAAAAGCTTTGGGGAGAAGCTTTGCTAGTTCTGGTGAAAACAAGATAAAATTGCACTCACCTCTTTTTCACAAGCACGTAAGCAGCTCCAATAATTCCAGCAATAATGATGGCAAAAATAATCGGCACAATTATAACAGCAATATTAGGCTGAGCATTCACTAAGAGAGAGAGAAAAGGAGGTATTATACAGGTCCAAAATCCAAGCCTCTTCCCCACTACACCCCCCCCCCATTGAATAAAGTGGAACAAACAGAAAGCTAGAGGCTATCTTAGATACAGAACACACGGCTGCTCAGAATGAGACCTCATGAAGCAAAGCCACACATTTGTAAGTCATTTCAGTTTCTTGGAAGTAGATGCATAGCCAGTATTTTATGACCCCCTCTGTTCTCGGTGCACTGCTCGCTAAACCCCCATCCTCCCAAAGTAACCTGGCTTTCTATCAGGAATTAAATACTGAAAATAAAATGAACTCACGGTAATCGGCCACATAAAAATAGGCGGGTTCTGTCCATGAGCCGTTTCCAGCCAGTGATGTAGCTCGGATACGCACACTGTAGTTCCCAGGCTGCAGTCCACGCAGTTTACAGCCCTGCTCACTGGCAAAATGCTTACGGGACACGCAGTAGTGGGCTTCCTGAGGAGGAGGGAAGAGGAAGGCTGCAGATGCTATCTCTGCAGTGACCCACAGCCCTGGAACAGCACCCAAGGATCTCTACCTCGCCTCCTTGTCTGGCAAACGTACACAAATAGAGCTTTCACATCCTCAGGGCTATTCCAATATAGTGCTTTGTCCTGGATTTGCATTTTACAGTTTAGTAGTTCACATTACAGAGAGCATGTGCCATTTGCTGGCCTAAAGCTCAGCCCTGAAACCTGATCTGGGCTGGCAAGCCCTGCTGCCCACAGGCTGCTGGCATTCAGGGCTGCCCACCACAGCTCCGGCTGCTCAAGGCTTTCTTCATTTCTCTAAACAGCTTCAATTTAGCTCCATGGTTTCTGTCCTTCCATGAAATAAAATTCCTGAGGAAAAGCTCCATGCAGAAACTGGATAAGCTTATTTGGCAAACTGGCACCACAGATCTTTATTCCTCTGTGTTGCCTCAGATAGACTTGCAGATGATATAAATTCACTAATGAAGTTTTATGTCACCTTGGTTCATGCACAAGGAAGCCAGGGAGGACAGAACACCATAAGCATGAGGGCTATTAAAGACTGAACAGTCCTGGACTCCCAGCTGGATCTACTTCTCCAGACATGCTGTGCTAAGGAACAAGTAGACATTCTCACCTCTGTCTCCCCAAGACGTCCATAATTCACTTCATACAGTACAATAAGTCCATTTGGCTCCTTTGGTTCTTGCCACTTCAAATGCACGGTGTTTTTTTCAACCAGTTCATGCGTAACTGGACCAACGATGTCATCAGCCTTAGCTAGAACCAAGTTCATGATAATAATAGGTTTATGTCTTCATCAAAATTCAAACCTGCCAATACTTCATAGAATCCCAGAATGGTTTGGGTTGGAAAGGACCTTAAGACCACCCACTTCCAACCCCCTGCCACAGGCAGGGACACCTTCCACTAGAGCAGGTTGCTCCAAGCCCCATCCAACCTGGCCTTGAATGCTGCCATGGATGGGACAGCCACAGCTCCTCTGGGCACCCTGTGCCAGTGTCCCACCACCCTCAGAGGGAAGAACTTCTGCCTTATATCTAACCTGAATTTTCCCTGTTTCAGTTTGAACCCATCACCCCATGTCCTATCACTGCAGTCCCTCATGAAGAGTCACTCTCCAGCATCCTTGTAGGCCCCTTCAGACACTGGAAGCTGCTCTGAGGTCTCCGCACAGCTTCTCCTCTCCAAGCTGTACAGCCCCAGTGTTCTCAGCCTGTCTTCATACAGGAGGTGCTCCAGACCCTGATCATCTTTGTGGCCCCCTCTGGACTCACTCCAACAGCTCCATGTCCTTCTTATGATGGAGACACCAAAACATATCATTCATCCATCATCCTTTCATCAGGACATACAGATAGCACCAGTCCTACATGATGTTTCAGTACTGCAGCTGGCTCCCATAGGAAAAGCAGCATTTTGAGATCAGCCACCAGCCCAAAGCAAAGCTCAGGAAGATAATTACCTTCTGGCATGGTCCTGGCACTGACATACGCTGCAACGCTGCATCGGGATTCCTGCGCATCGTGGTTACAGGCGTGGAGCTCAATGCGGTACCCGGTGAAATGCCGCAGGCCTGAGATCACCAAAGACTCTTTAGACTTCACCTTTTCAAAAGGTTTCTGCTCCTCTGCATTCTCCAACTGTGCTGCAGAATTGTTGAGAGGGGACGCCATGGTGGGTATCACCACAGTGGCATTTGCCACAGAGCCAAGGTCTCTTCGCTTTCTTGATGGCCTGTTGAATAATACAAGTTACAATATTTGTGATAGTCCATGTCAACACGTTCATCTGAAAAGGAAGAGTTAAAATGAGACAGCTCACAGTGTCACTGGAAACTCAAATTCCAGTCTTGTATTTGCAATGCATTCTTCCTGCACAAGTTCATACAGGATAAAAGCCCCCCACAAATAAATCCAAGTCTTCTCTTGAGAATTCAAGTTTGAGATTCTCTCAGCTGAACACAACTTTATCAGGTTGCCTCATAGGTGCCCTGGACAGTGTTGTGATGCTTTGGAGCTCATCTCCTGCACATTTTAGCTCTAAGTGAGGCCATGCCACAGCCACCAACTCCAATGACCTCAGATGTGCCACATGCTCCAAGTGTCATAAACTTGCCTTTATAAAGCATAAGACCAGTTTCACAGCTCATTGGAATACATCTGCCATTCAGAACCCTAAGGCTGAATCTAGATGATAGATAGATAGATAGATAGATAGATAGATAGATAGATAGATAGCTTTAACCTTTTCCTGAGGGACCAAACCTATTCTGTTCCTTTCAACAGGCACACTGAAATCTCACAGATTCACAATAAGTGTTAGTGCTGAGGTTTTGTTTAACCAAACACTGCCTTTCAAATCATTGCACAGCAGTTTTTTGCAGTTGTAAAACCAGAGCTGGCAGCGTGATCCCATCAACTCCCCTGCTCCTGAGTGAGGAGCCAACTTCAATGTCAGTTTGTCAGTAAATAAACAGAGTGCATCCAACAGAATTAAGAACCATTTACAGATTTCGCTTTCTTGGGAAAAAACCCAAGCAAACAGAGCAAGCACCAAGCCAAAACTCCTCGTTCGGACACTTTATGTCCTGCCACACATTCACCACCAGGAATTCCAGGTCGGGAACTCACCACTGTGGTGGATCAGTAGTCGTATTGTGTTACGCAAAAAGAATCAATGCCATCTGAAAACCGGACCACGCGTTTCAAGGCGATGATGATCCTTTTTGTGTGTGCACGTTGTGCAGCTATTAAAGGGCACAAAGAGTGACCTGAACTGAACCCACACTTGAGGCACCTCTAGTCTCTAAAAATGTAACAAGCTGCTGGAGCAAACCACTGCTGCTGAACTGAACTTTCCACTGCTGCCCTCCAAGAACCAGGCAAATAATTGGCCAACTCCAGCAGGGAGCTGCGTGGATCAGGGCTTCCTCTGCAACCCCCAGCTCCATTCCCTCCTCCAACAGCAAACGCAACCAGCTGGAAAGCAGATTTGAAGACCTCCTCCAACTAAACATCAGGTTAGACCCAACAACGTAAGCACATTCATCCGCCTGATGAAAAAGCGGGATGCCAAGGGCAGGTTCAGCACAGCACATGCCGGTTTGTAGTTTTCTCTTTCTCTAATCACTAATTAACTCATTTTGGAGCTGCTGTTCAACTCAGCTTTTGCACTGTTCTGAACAGTGTCCCTTAACAATGGGGCAGAGTTCAGAGCCCCAGGGCTGGGTCATGCCACCTTCCTCCTCTGGAAGGATTCTTTACGGTCAACCAGAACCGTGTTTGGATGTCAAAGCAAAGCTACAGGCCTCTGTTTACAAAGTGTGGATTCAACTGTTCCTCCTGCTTAAGAGAATTTTGGTTTTCACAAGTAAAACAGTACTTTGAGCACTGACGCAGCACAGAGTAAAATGCAAGAAAAACTTCCTTCTCAAGTACCAGAAAGCAAGAAAAACTTTGGAAGCTGTAATCCCCACTCTTCCCGTATTTATTATAGACTCATAGTTTGAACCCAACAGTTTGGGTTGGAAAGGACCTTAAGATCATCCACTTCCAACCCCCCTGCTATGGGCAGGGACACCTCCCACTAAACCACGCCGCCCAAGGCTCTGCCCAACCGGGCCTTGAACACCACCAGGGATGGAGCATTCACAACTTCCCTGGGTAACCCATTCCAGTGCCTCACCACCCCAACAGTAAAGAACTTCCTCCTTATATCCAATCTATCCTGCATATACCTTCTGGCCAAATTCCCTGCATTTTAAAACATCTGATGTTTTCCCATTGTTGTTCCAGTGCAATTTTCATTACGGCCATTTCAGTACTTCCAATGACCTTCCCCCAGTGAAATACCAGACTTGGATCTTGTTCATTCTGTAACTCACTAGTATTTGTAACAGCATGAGTGTGTGTGACACAGAGGATGAAGACAGAGAGCAGAGAGAGACTGCTTTTTCTGTAGTAGTGATGCTGGAGAGCACACATTAACTTACATCCTGAATAGCAGCCATTTAGTTCCCCTCTGCCTCTCACAGCTTCCACTGCTTTTGAGATCATTCTATGCTTTCCACAGAGTGACTGAGGGTTGGAAGGCACCCCCAGAGATTGTCTAATCTGACCCCCTTAAAGCAGGGGCAGCTACAGCAGGTTGCTCAGGACCTCCTCTGGTCAGGATCTGAATACCTCCAAAGATGGAGACTCCAAAACCTCCCTTGGCAGCCTGTTCCAGTGGACAATCACCTGTTTGCTCCCATCCGTGCAAAACTTGTTCCAATGGAAGAGCAAATAGCAAAGGAAAGAAGAAAGAAAGCACCAGCTTCTGATTGCCACTTTGTTCAGCTACAAAGGGAGGTGACAAAGCATGTGGTGTAGAAATACCTGCTGGCTCTGTGGAGGTGGGTATGGCAAGAAGCATTTAGAAACTTCTAGTTTGCCTTGCCAGTGCCAGAGCAAATTCACCCATAAGACTTGTGACAAGATCTCCTGGAGCAGTCAATGACCCATGTGTGCATGGGAAGGAACAGCTCTGTGGTTTCCAGAGGAGCTCTCAACAAGTCAGGTGAGATCAGATCTGGACTAAGGCAGAGTGTGGCAGATCCTCATAGAGACTGGATATTGGATACAGACTAGGGATCGGATAGCTGGGAACAGCACACGAGGAGAAAAACGGCACATGAAAAACAAGGAGAGAAGACATCAGGTGAGTGACTTCTCAACTGCTCTGTCCTGCTCCCTGCCATCTCATATTCCCTGCTGGCCTCATCTGTGAGATTCCTCCTGGTGACTGGCAGGCGGCTTCTCATCTCAAGGGGAGTCCATGCAGTACCTCAAGAGAGGTCAATAAACTATCAGGAGCTACATAGGAGCACCTGAAGTAAAACACACGTCATGTTCAGTTGCCAGGCTGCAGCCAGGCTGCCCTGTGAGCAGGCAATAGGCACAGTATGCACAGGAAATCTAATTCCAGTTTACACTGGGACAGCCTGGAGCCTGCCAGTAAAGACAAGCAGGACGCATGTTAGCAGGAAGGTATCTTTACTACTGACTTAGAACAGCAAAAGGAGCTTGCACTAAAAGGATTAGTTAGCCTAGGGAAATGGAGATTTCTTCCTCAGCTAGCTGACAAGGTGGCACATCCTGGTGATTGGTTTCCTCCTAAAATACATACCCCAGAAAGTGGCCTGAGAAGCATCCTGGGCTGGCTGCGCAATACAATTGGGAGAAAAAAAAAATCAATCAAATAACTAAAAACCAGACTGTCAGAATTGTTTGCCTTCATCAGAAGGAGTCTGGCTTTTGTACAGGTCTTGGTTCTCCTCTGGTTTTGAATATGACATGTCCTGGTGTCATTTTGCAAGTGGAACTTGTCCTGATCAACACTAAATAAAAGAAATAACAACAGGAGTGACTCTGCGCAAGTCTCCATGTGACAACTGCAGGCACCAACCCAGGCTCACAGAGAAGACACTGCCTAATACACGCTCCATAATAAATGTTCAGTGCAGCTTTTGTCAAGTGGCTGCAAATAAATGTTTATTAGCTAAGGGCAGTAAGAGGAGAATAAATTAAGAGCCCAAAAGGCATGACAGTGAAGAGGGTAAATCGTTACAGACTCTAACCTGACTCCCAGCACTTCCTCTGTAAGTTGCATATGAAGTGTGAAGACATTCAACACCACTTAATGTGACACTGTGTGTGCCATTCAAAACAGGACATTCACCACCCACAGCAGCTGCATTCCTCATGGTATTGGAGGTATTTCCCAGAGTAAGTGCAAGGAAGACCGCAAATACCGCGCTAAAGGACAAGGCTGTGGCATGGGAAACTTCCCTGTTTCTTTTCCTTTCTTTTCCGCTGGATGGAAAGCTAGACCACAGAATTTTAAGACAGAAAAAAACCAGCTATTTTTGGCACCATGCAAGTTTAAATGAGCTGCAGGCATACAGCTATTTGTTAAAGAGTCTCACTTTAGTCCCAAGCTGAGGAGAATCCAGAGATGGGAAATAAGACCAGGATCTTCCAAACGTGTAATACCATCAGCGGTAGGTGCTCAGCTCCCCCCAGTTCTGATAGCTGTGGTTCAGCTGGACTAGACAGGCTCATGCAAGCCCAGAGACCTGCAATATGGTCATGTCCAGCCCAATTTTTGTTTAATATTCGATTACATTTCCTACCCTTAGCCCCCAGGTTTATTCTATTTATTATATACTGTTTGATATTCATACCTGGGGACAAAAACCTCATTGTGAAGGTAGTTCTCAAACGTCTTGCGGAAAGCAGACTCTTCCAGCTCCTTTTGTATCTGGGAGTCTGTTTTAGGACAGGAGCAACATTCTCCGCTGACATCCTCATTTTCACTTTGATTATACTTCTGAGGATCTTCAGATTCAAAAGGAGGAGACCACGTCCTTGAGGGCAGTTTTAATCCTGTGGATAAAACAATTCTAGTAGTGCTTAAGCTTGACATGGCAGAAGCAGATGTTTGATCCTACAAGGATCCCAAACTAGTGTACACAAGATTCACAGCACATTTGGGCATCCTGAGCTTTCACATGCAGGGCATGAGCAGCTTCCCTGTTTTTATGACAGGCCTTTGATTCTAGACTGTGCTATTTCTGAAATGGAGCTCAGATGCTGCTGTAGGCAAAGTTCTACACCAGTTCATCTCAGTTTAGGTAACGCAGAGCAGCAGGTGAGATTTTGGGAGGCCTTTGGGAGGCCTCTGCTCGGAAATAATTCCCCAACAGGCACAGGATCCTTCAAAAATTAACTTGGCCACTCAGAAACACATACTCACCTTTTAAGCAGTAATCAAGTTCATAAAGCTCATTGTCTTCTGCCTGCTGCTGCCAGAACACCAGGTAGTGCGTGATGTTCCCATTGGGCTCTGAGGGTGGCTTCCACTTCAGAATGATTTGGGATGAAGAGTTGGAAACAGATATCGGATCTAATGGAACTGATGGAACTGCAAGGATGGGAAATGAGAGAGAGGTCACTTCCACAGCTCTGCAAGAGCTTGACAGAACAAGGGACAAACACAGGCAAGTTTGCATTTCTATGGAATAAATACTCTTCACCACAGTGGGTCCACTGACACCCAACGGTCCTGCAGGAGGAGGGACCAGCATGCACGCAAGCTCTTACACATGGCCCATGAGCCTGACAGCAGAAGCTCACATTGGTATCATCTCCCATGCAGGCAAGCAGGCATTTGTTTAGGAATACCTTCCTACCACAGTAGAGCTGCAGTGGCAGTGGAAAGTTTCATGGCTATGGGACTATCATGACTACCAGGCAGAAGACTATTTAGGTCTATTTTTGATTTCCAAGGCAACATTCATTTAATGATACTGACCAGTAGCATTGGTCTGCACGTAGATGATCTCACTCTTTGCACCATAAGTTCTTCGTTCATCTGAGAAGGTGACCAGGGTTTTAACAAATACAGCATATTGTGTCCATGGCTTTAAACCCCTCAGGAGCCAACCTGGCTGGGCCTGGGCTTTGGGCTCATTAGACCGTGGGGGTGGGTCAACATCCACAACTGTCCAGCTATTTGATCCACAGGCGTCTTGGCCATCAAACTCTGTCACATTTTGGTATGGACTTTAGGAAAAAGAAAAAAGAAGAAAGAAAAGCCTGAAATTAACAAAATCCTAATTCAGGCTTTTAAAAACATTTCTAAAGACATCACTGCAAGTTATAATCCTTCACCCTTCGGAGAAAATCTAACCAACTCATTGTATGTATTCTGAAAATGAAGCATAGGGAGCTTTGCAACCCAGTCTCCTAACAGCATCACCATTCCACAGATCATCCCAACAGCTAAATCCAGGCTAATTATTTTCAGCTTTAGGAAAATCAGTTTGGTAAACTTAACTCTAAAAGAATTCCCACCTCAAAGGGAATAAAACCCTCAACATCCCATGGAGATAGTGGGGAGATGATAAACTACATGGTTAGAGTATGTATGTCTAGAAGAGTTGGAAGAACTGATAGTTGGACTGTTCTTGCATGAGGAATTCTGGCTGCACATAACTCAGTAACTCAGCAATTCTAATGAACACTTTAATATAAGGGTAAGATCAGAAACTGCAGTGTAGGAGCCAGACAGTCACAGAGACTAAATAGCTATGCCTACAGCAGCTTTAATATCTACTCTTCAATGCCAACTGCTGTGTGTGGAAGCCCAGCACGGTGATTATTTTGTAACTCAATGGTGGATCACTTACGCTTCTTTGTAAAAAAGCATAAATCCCAGGAGATCACGGAAATCTGGAGGCCAGTACGGCTCCCACTTCAACAGGATCTTGTCATGAGACGTTCTAATGGAAGAAAACTTCAGCAGTTCGTTTTCACCTGAACCAAAAGAGAAGCAACAAGAGTTTTGTTAATGCTAAAAGAAAATTAAGGATTCTAGTTTTAATTCTCTTGGAAGTATATTTTCTCCATGGACAACTGTAAGAATGGTGGCATTCAGAAGAGCTGCTCACCAAAACCTGGTCTTACTTCAATGCTATTTCTGCCTTTATCCAGGGGTTTGAGCTGATGACCTCCTAAGGTCCCTGCCAGCTTTAAGTTTTCTATGATGTTACGGAGGTGACCCTGTAGTCCAGCTGAACTAAGTGCTAATAAGTGGGAAACCTAAAGGCAGCATATTTAGAATTCATGATGACCTACACAGCTGAACCCAGTAATAAGGTTTGCACAGAAGGCAGAGGCTACAGAAATGAAGTGCATGAACTCCCAGCCTCGCCTGGATCAGCGTGGTCCCTTTGCATGCTGGAGGGAAGAACAACAAACAGTTGTAGGAGGATGGAGCTTTGAGGCTCAAGGGACCCATTAGGATATGGTGTGTCCAAGCAGCCTGAGAAGGACAAACTGTGGAGCACTGATTGGATTAGCTGTCCCTGCAGTAGCTACAGAAGGGAGGATGAATGCTCACTTCACTGGCACCACATCCAGAACAAACAAGGGTGCTTTTTCTTGGTAAACAGGATGTTGCCCATGTGAAAGCTCAACTTGAAAAGTAAAAGCAAACAAAAAGCCAAGCACAGCAGCAACCTGTGGTTTGAGGTGGGGGGTGGCACAGACAACAGCTCAGCAAGACTGGAGTTAAAGCTGGCAAAGAGAAGTGCAACCCTCTCTTACAGCTGCTTTCAAACGAAACAACCAGCCAAAATAACCCAGGAGCTGCACACAATCACACAACAGAGCCGGGTTTGAACCCCAAAGCCAGGCTCATCCCCAGAGGTCAGGAAGAGTTTTTTAGTCTCATGGGAGGAGATGACCTTTACAGGTAGCTCCTTCATTCTGCCCGGGCCAGAGCTGCGACATCCCTGAGGGTATGGCTCTACTGTATGGGCTTACGCTGGTACTGCCAGTTTTTGGGTAGGAAGTCATTATGTTCCCTTCTCTCCGCTGTCCTGGCACGACACATGTGCTGATATGTGGCAAACCGTATCAGGAAACTGATTCATCTAAAACACCTTCACCTTTTAAGTCTGTTCACAAATAATTGCATCAGCATTAACAAGGGCAGAACTGGGGAAGGGGTTGTTTGAGCAGGGCTGGCCCCAAACACAGAGAAACAGTGCAGCCACAGGATGATCTAAGGTGCATGGCAAGCTGGGGAAAGAGCAAGGAACTGAAATGCAAGGAACTGAAATCAGACTTCAATTAATGCTGGGGTTCCTGGTGGTGGTACCTGCTCAAGCATCTCAAGTGTTAACCTGTGTATGCATGTAAAACTTTGTGGGGCTGGGAAACAAAGCAGAGAAGAGTGATGACACAAGCTAAAACCAATTTTTTACCAGATTACTTCTACCATCTGGTTCATCATGCAGCCCTGTAAGAGTTATACTGGCACAAACAAGGAAAGGGGAATTGTGTGTGGCATAGAATGGGAACAAACAGCAGGGCTGGGGTGCAAAAGGGATGTACTTACTGCTGCCAAAATGAATGTCCACAAAACTACATCTTCAGCAGCACAACTTTAGTAAGAGCATAAAGCAACACTGTGTTTGCTTCTCAGCCACACTGACACAGGCATTGCCTTATCGTTGCTCCTGAAGAAAGCTGTGAGCTTAAAAACCCCTGAGAAGCATAACAAGTGCTGGAAAAACATCTCTGACTGTTGTCATAGCAATTCCCTCCCATGGCTCCAGAGATGGGTGGAAATCCTGTTTCTCTACTGTATATGCTGTGTGCATACTGTCGCCTCATGACATGGGAAATGAAGATTCTGACTATTAATGAGGTACTCAGCAGTAACACAAAGCCCCAGCCTGGACTGAGGTTACATTGTGCTAAACTCTTCAAAAAGCCACAATACACTTAAACCCTGGAAAATTCACAGCTGAGCACACAAAAAGCAAACTTCTGAAGACCAAAGTTGGCACAGGAGGAGCATGGCCAGGTGGAGAACCCCTAAGTACTTTTACTCGTAGCACACTGACAGTGCTGCTGCAGTGCACGGGGCAAGTGCAAGTCTGGTGATTTACCAACGGGCAAGGACAGTCCCTGGAAAAACATCCTAGGCAAGGCTGACAGAAAGAGGCGTATGAGGTTAGCAAGACAGAGGGAAAAGAAAATGATGCAAATCTTACATGAAGCTTGATCCCCATTCGTCTTCAGGGCTATGTCATTCCTTTCTTGACGCCCCTTAGTCCCAGAGATCTCCTCCATCTTGTGGATTTCTGACAAACACAGTTTGGGATTATAATGGAAGAAGAGTTTGCCTCGTGCAATCGTGAGGTTGTGTTTACTCCAGTCCCAGAGCTGGCGAAGATTCTGGTTATCCAAGGCATAAAATGAATAATTCCTGAAAGCAGAGAACGAAAATGAGGACTGGGAGGGGATCCATTGAAAGCTCTTTTTTCCTCATGCACTAATCCAGACATCAAAGATAAATGAAGGCAAACTGCTCTGCCTGGTAGGCATGAGTCACGAGCAAAGGAATGTTTAAAAATAACTTGGGAATTGTTTACCAATACAAATCGCCCCGCTAGCCCTGACGCTCCTTATACCTGAAAGCATTAAAATAGGGTATCTTTTGAAAGAACTCACCCAGCTTCGAGCGTTTCTCCTCTAATCAGATGGAGTTTACGGAAAAAAGAAAGAGAAACCAAGGCATAAGACCGGCGAATTTTTAGGTAACCTGAGATTTCTTCTATCAAGCCAAGATTCGCTTCTAGCTCAGCTGCTATGTTATCTATGGAGAGGAAAACATTGGGTTTAGTTTTCTGATCTCACAAACACTGATACAAAGCCCAAACATATTAAATACAACTGCGGTACATTATTTCGTAAGACCTTACAAAAATGAGTTACCAAAAAACCCCCAAAGGAACATCAGAAAAGCTTTTGCTTTGTGGTTATTTCTCTGATTCATGTTAAAATTCAAAGTGGTCAAAGCAAAAGGAAAATACCCAAGCTCGGGTTCAAACTTAAACAGGGGAAGTTTTGATTGGATATGAGGAAGAAATTCTTTCCTGTAAGGGTGGTGAGGCACTGCAATGGGTTGCCCAGGGAAGTTGGGAATGCTCCATCGCTGGCGGTGTTCAAGGCCGGGTTGGACAGAGCCTTGGGAGCCACGGTTTAGTGTGAGGTGTCCCTGTCCATGGCAGGGGGGTTGGAAGTGGATGATCTTAAGGTCCTTTCCAACCCAAACTCTTCTACGATGCTATGATTTTCACTGCTCCAACATTCAGTCCTGCCTAATCCCTTACTTCCGCAGAACTTACTTCCTCCACGGATATTTATTACTAAGCTTCCATTAACAACTGTGCAGCCACGGAGCTCCTGGGCCGATGTCACCGAATCGATCGTCTTCTCCTTCCCATAGTCACAAACCTTTGGGCAGGGCCCTGCGCAGGGGGTGCAGTGCAAGCTGCAAAACAAGAGAGCCCGGAATGCAGATGTGATGTGGAATATCACCCAGGCTGTCCCCAGCGATTCACAAAAGCAGAGCAAATCAATTCAAAGCAACAGTGTCCTAACAATCGGCCATGGGATTCGCTTGCAGTGAGCAGCACACAGCTCTGAGGAACTCCAAATAAGTGCTGATAACTCTTTAAACTCATTGCCATGTTTCAAACATTAGCACTTTGTCCCTTCCTATGTAACAGAAACCAGAATGAAGCGATATTGGTCATTTTGAATAGACCATCCGCCACGATGCTGCTCAGTGCTATACACACCAAGGCTTTCAAAATCAAGAAATCCAGGCCCAGTCTTCATCCCAAGATGATCATGAACCAAACATACAATGGATGAGTGGAGCTGCCCATTCATCTGGGAATCCTCCGATTAAGGACTGTACATAAAGTTACTTGAAAAAAAAGGCAAGCAAGCATGTGCTTTGTGCTCTGGGGAAATACTTCCTAAATAGCAGCAAGATGACTGCTTGCCCTGGTCAAACCACCACAAGAACGTGTTCCCAACTAGTTCAGAGAACTAGATGCTCTAGGAAGAGCACGGAGTACTGTTGGGAGGTCCCTGTGACAGCAGCCTGGACCAAACACAGGAGGGAGGCGATGGGTGCTGTTACACAAGCAGCAGATCTACTTCGTGGGCTGCTAAATCATTCTTTGGAAAGCAAAACAGGAACCTGAATAAAAAGTCCTGTTAGTGTGAATTCCCTGTTAGCGTGAATTCCCCAACTAGTTCAGAGAAACAGATGCCCTAGGAATAGCAAGGAGTACAGTTGTGAGGTCCTAGTGACAGCAGCCTGGACCAAACATAGGAGGGAGGCGATGGGTGCTGTTACACAAGCAGCAGATCTACTTCGTGGGCTGCTAAATCATTCTTTGGAAAGCAAAACAGGAACTTGAATAAAAAGTCCTGTTAGCGTAAATTCCCTGAAATTATTATGGCGGGAGCAAATACATGCAAGCACAAAGCTATCAATATTCACAGGAAATCTGACTCATCACGATATATAATGTTATTGTGGGACAAACAAAAAGGTTTTCAGTGATAAACAGCTCAGCCACATCAATTATTTAATTCCTTCCTCGAAAACCCTGGGAATAGGCAGTATGGCTGTTCCCTGCTTTGATTTGTGCTACACTTGTTTGTTACATTGTCCATTTATGCCTGGCACAGCTTGAACCTTCTCAGTGAAAGTAATTACAGGGATGAGAGATAGATATTCTGAGAACGATCCACTCTAAACATGCTATGCTCTTTTCATTAGATACGACTTCTCCCTGTTCCGCTTAACAGCAAGGCTCTCTGGTCTGAGGTCAGCTTTGGAGGGGAAGGGAAGCAGGGCTACTAGAGCCTCTCTGTTGCCCGTCTCCCTCGTCCCACTCGATTACAGAAAGACCCTTCCAATTTGAGGATGCTCCTCTTGCTTGTCCTGTCTCTCAATCTCCCTTTCTCCACACTTCAGAGGAAACAAGGGAAGCCAGAGAAAGAATAAGCTACTGGCACACGGTAGGTAGACCTGTCTGCTTTTAATGGCTTGAATTAGCAAGGTATTAGTTTACAAATCATATTAAAGTAGACCAGGTAATCATCACAGACTCTCCAAGGCCGGAAACCTTTCTTGGTTTTGATAGAGAACACAAGCCCTGTGTCCAACAGAGAGGAAAGCACAGTCCAGAAATGACAGCCTGGTTTCTTTACCTGCAGACACCTGTACTTACTTGCTGGAATTCATGATGTACCCTGATGGGCATTCGTGAACGCATTCATTGTTGTGGATAACGTGACAGCCCGACTCCCGGGCATTCTTGCATTTGTTGTGCAGCTCCTGGCAGAAGCTGAAGGTCACACACCGCCACCCCTCGAAGCGATAGTAACCGGGTGGGCAGGTGTCCACACATCTGCCTTCCAGGTAGAAGTTGCGGCAAGCCACGCACTTCTCAGGGTTGTTGGGCTCCGTGCAGTCCCCAAGACACTCGCTGTGGCAGCACTGACCATCGGAGGTGCAGCCCTGCGACTTGCAGGCGGGCGGACAAACTGTGAAGAGAGGAAAGGCAATGAGCACCGCAGGACAACCCAGTGATGACCAGGAAGGCTTGCAAGCAAAGACACTTCATCCTGCTTAGCTTGGCAACCTGCTTTTCAAAGAGGCATCCATGAAGTGCAGGCCTCTGCCTCATCTCCACTTCTCAGTGTGAGTTCCAAGTTTTAATAACATTTTGGAAGTGTTATCATTCACCCCCACAATTCATTAATGTTCATCTTCAAAGAGAAAACTGAGTTTTCCTCTTCCCTGAGTCCAGCCCTACAAGGCTCCCAGGAGAGCTCCGGTGACTCCAACCTTGTATCGGAAGCCCAGAAGCAATGAGTCTCTACAAGGAGAGCTTCCCAGACTGGGATAGCCAGTTTCAGACAGAAGATTCTAGTTTCTTAGATTAAGAAACTAAGTTCCCCACAACAATGCTGCACATAATGCATGTCCAACAATACTTCTTCAGCTCCATCAGGATCTGCTTCCTGTCTGCCTACCAACCTGTCACCGGAGGAAACCTGCTGCCTTGGCAACCCAACACAAGCTCTTTGGTGACTCTCCCATCAAGCCCAAAAAGAATGGCACCCGCAAGTGTTACTGCTTGAAGTTTTTATGGTTTACTTTTTAATCACCCATTACTTAGTGCCTCACAATACTTTTAATGAGTGGTTTGGGCTTTGAAATGGAAACCAAGTGGCAGCATAGCTCAGAGCAAACACCATGACTAACGCTGAGCAAGGAGCCAGAGGGGAGGTTGAGCAAACCCAGAGCAGCTCTGAAGGGAAGGACAGGCCTGCCCCTCCGCTACTCAGCACCTTCACACTCAGCCTTACTGGTTCAAAAGAGGCTGAACCAAATAAATCCAACTGCATAATCCAGAACATGCCACAGGACTTCAAGTCAGGAAAGATACAATAAAGCTGAGATCACCACTACAAGAGCAAGCACCAAAGCCAAGTTACCGCTTTGACACAGCCATTTAAAGAGCAGGAGGAAGAACTTTAGGTGAAGGATGGGGAACACAGGCCTGGATTTATCCGTGTGGTTTCATACAGCCTTTGGGCTACAGCTACAAATGGCCAAGACACAGAGCAAGACATCACATTCTTCTCACCACGCAGGAGGGTTTTGTCTGAGGGCACAGCTGAAAGGCTTCTGAGGTCCTGCCCAAGTGCCCTCAGTGAAGGAAGACACAGGGAAGTCCTCCTGTGATCAGTGCTGCCCAGACCAAGTACCTCCACACTGAATTAACACCATCCGCCTCAAAATCCCCTTCCACCACGCTTCACCCCATGTTAAAGGACTGCAGAATTAAGTATGTTAAAGTGGTTAATGCCATTCTTGGAATAAGCAGCAGTAGCTGCAGAAGGTGGGACAGTAAAGACGAGCAACCGCTGCTTAGTTCCAGCCTGATAAATCCTGTGAAGAAATACGAAATGGGTAAGGCTGAAATTCTATCACAAGGTCAATTTAACCCCAAGTATCTTCCTGCTTCCACATCAGTCATTCACTGCGGGTATTTTCCCTCTGCATCTCTCAAGATTCATCCAAGAACAAACAACACGGGAGTGTATTTCATACTCATTTTCTTTCATGCTGACCAACCCTTCGCCCTTTTCTAGCAATAGGTCTGATTTTGTGAGCCTCTCACAAACACAAACTGATGGAAATGCAACCCCCAAATGGAAGCACCTGATGAGATGAAACAGAAAAGGAGAAGCTTGCTTTAAAGGCATAGTTATACATTCTTTACCAGCTCACAGATGGAGCGCAAGCCTGCAACAGATGTCACGGCTGCAGTTTATTGGAAACACTGGCAACAGAAAAACACAAGACAGAAAATTCCAGAGTTTAGGCCAAAGCACTATCAAACTTCTTAATTCCAGCCTAAAATATCAAGGTTTATGGGTGGGGGAAAAGCCTGGGCTATTTCTCACACACTTCCCCACGTGTGCTCAGTGAGCACTGCCATCCTGATGTCTCACAGGGATGACTTCTACACTCGCTGGTCCCCTGCAGCGGGTCAGCATCCAGCTGGGAAGTCAAATGCTCCACAAACACATGGGGGAATAACTCGTGCAAGCTGGAGGGGAGCGCTGGCAGCACAAGCCAGTGCTCACCATCTGCGCTCCCTCCAAAAGGGTTTTTTCCCAGCTCGGTTTCATGCTGAAGAATGACAGAGTTGCTGTTAAAAGACATCATTTGATTCTCAAGGAGTCGTGGAGCAGATAATGTGGAAAGGTTGGTCCTCATGCAAAGCACTCCCTAACACATGCGATATGTGGTCTAGTGTGAGGCATCCCTGCCCATGGCAGGGGGTTGGAACCAGATGATCCTGAGGTCCTTTCTAACCCAAACCATTCTATGATTCAATGGCACCTATTTCACATTATGCCGCACTATTATTTCTTCGAATTTGTTATGGACACTGATCTTCAAAGTCCTGTGGTTATTTATGCATTTTGAACTCAGCTGCAAATATTCACAGGGCAGAAACTGTTGAAGTTCTCAACTCTAAAGGTTTTAGAAGATACAATTAAACTATTTTTAGATTGTTCTTAACGTTTCTCTTTCCTGTTCTACAAGCTTTTGATGTCTAAAAGACAGCCCTGAAGCGAGCAAAGCAGCCAAGGCAATCTTTTTTCCATTAAGCTCTCGAGACCAGAAATTGCCAATCACTACTTTGCACAAATCCCCATTAAATATGCTCCTGAATCAATGTCATCTTGACATTATCAACATATGCAAGTTAGAAAGCCCCAGAAAGTCATGTAGAAACCCCTCCAGTGTATCTCCACTACTGCTTCTTATGACTATTACTACAGCATCCATGGTATGTGACTCTGGATGGTCAGATGGGGGGTTTGGGGTTTGTTTTTCTGCCACATTACGCTTTCACTGCAGGAAAACATTGAACAGGTTTCTGCTGACCAAGTGCACCTCATGACCCCATCATCACTGAGGTAAGCAGACTCCAATAATTGCCATCGGCTCATGCAGATTCAAGTCTTCACGATGAGATGGCACTTTAGGGAGCTGTGGCATGGTCTGGTACACATTGAGGATGCACAGGATGTGCTTAGACACAGCATCTATACAGGCCCAGCCTCTGGTTAATGCTGTGGAACTTTGGGGCAATGCGGTGCCTCCACCCTGGCATAGGGAAAGAAGTCGGCTCTCTGTATTCCTCATAGAAGAGGAGGAAGTCAAAATGCAACTTCATAAATCCTCATTAGAATCAAGGGAACAGCTATTTTGGGGTGGGGGCAGAAGCCATCACACTGTACCACAGAAGCTGCTGCAGTGTTTCAGCACCAGCACCAGAGCAAAGCTGCTCATCGTGGCCACTAAACCTCTTCACCAGATCTTAAAGAATGGGACTTCCAAACCCCCTGTCCCAAAGACAACAAACAGCAGAATGCTTAACTGATCTGCCCTGGCTGGGGGAAAAACAAGAGGTTCAAACCTGTTGTTCCAGGGGTGAATAAATATTTAACTAGCTAGCTCGAGTGGCTCCAAAGACTTCAGAAACAATGCATTTTACAAACCTTTCTGATTACAGATTCAAACTGACATTTCTTCATGCTGCTGAGGCCCAGCTTGGGGGGGACAAAAGGCAGCAGAGTCAGTGTAAAGGAATTTCCACCTCTCTGGATCGCTCCAATCGTTTCACCACTTCCCTGTGCTTCAGGTGGAAACAAACACACTGATGCTGTAAACATACGAGGCAACACAGGTAAGCAGGAGATCCGTATTTCACAGGCAAGTCAATGAAGCATTCGGCTGCTCAGTTAATAAACACTTTGCATGCTGAAGTATGAATAAAACCGTTTGTGTCAGGTTTTGTTTCCTGCTTTCTGCGAATAAAACACTAGCAGGGAATTGTCAGGAAAAGAGACAGATAGATAAAAATCACTGGGGGTAAGTTTTGCTGTTCTTTTGAGATCCTCTGCCACAGGATGGGTTTAAACAGCAACGTCCTGGGTGCGCTGAACTCAGTGTTCAAACGGATGGTGCTTTGGGTACCATAAGAGGTAAACAGCTCATTAAGATGAGATTCTAACCCATATGTATGAACATAAGACACCACATATATGTCTCTGCACAGACAGATGATCCCACATCATTTCAAGACTGATCTGTCATGAATTAAAGTGATGTTTCCACCTCGCAATCACAAGCCCCATCCATGTGAACGTGGGTCAGCAGAGGTAGCCCCGGCTACTGCAGGTCCTCTTGGCCAACCAGGGCCACCAGCCATATCCTGAGCGAGCCAGTGGCACAGAGCAAACTCGCCTTGCACCACCGGGTCCCTTCTCCTGAATTACACAAGCTGTTATTTTCATTACAGACAAGGCAATTAGGAGGCTCCAGATCCAACGAAGTCCAGGACAGAAAACATCTGCGGCAGGAGAACCGCCCTCAACCTCAGCCAATGCATTTGCTGCCTGCACAGGGAGGCATCCAACCGCTCAGCTATCTGCACAAGGCAAACACTCCTTAACCCCTTGCCAGCTCCCCAGACAAGCCCTCACCTCCCACTGGGAGCCACGGTGCCGCTCTCTGCCTACAATGCCACAAAACTCACCATGCCAACGCAATTTAACTGGCTATTGCAGGGTTTATCCTCACAGCGAGTGTTTTAACTCCTGAGCTATATTTATAACCAGGAGAAAAACGGAGGAGGAAGCCAGTATGAACCCAGCATTGACACAGCTTAAAATGGCTTGTTTTGGCCGCGATACGTATCGCTCAGTGCCAGAGCTTAGGTTAGTGTAATGTTATATGATGCGCGTATAATTCAAAGCCAGAGTCCTACAGAAACACTATCGCAGAGCTTTGCATTTCCCTGAGGGGCTTTTTTTCCTCCCCCCCCCTTACTGTAAACGGCTGCAGGATCGGTCACATAAACTCATCTGTGAATAGGCTCTCACACACACATACACAGCAATCACACTTGAGTTACAGCTGCAGCGGGAACTGTAACTTGGTTTCCTAACTGTACAGTCACAACAATGACCTCTGGAGATGGGATTGTGTGGTTCTGAACAAAACCAAAACCAACAAGCTATTAAAAAAAGGAAACGCAAGGACTAAGCACCCCCGGCAGTAACTCCTCTGAGTGTGTGTTGCAAGCACGGGATCTTAATTTAGCACTACAGAGGTGGTGCTTGCTCCCTCAACTTCGGCAAGGGCCCAGTGGCATCGCTGCTATGAAGTCCATATGGATCTTACCTCCTTATAAAAAGAGGTATTAAATCGTGTTCTACGGACATAGCATTTTTTACTTGATCACTTCTCAAGATTAACTCTCCCTGTCAAGAAGATGCCAAATTCAGCAAGTCATTAAGCGTTTGTTGCAGAATCCCATAACACAATTTCTGCCTGTAAAGCAACTTTTCTTTTTTACTCATGATCATTATTTTCTTGTGAGCACTTATATGACCTGAAGACATCAAGGTGACACCTAATCCGAGAGCACTCGTGTAGAATCATAGAGTCATAGAATAGTTAGCATTGGAAAGGACCTTAAGATCATGCAGTTCCAACCCCCCTGCCATGGGCAGGGACACCTCCCATCAAACCATGCCACCCAAGGTTCTGCCCAACCCAGCCTTGAACACTGCCAGCAATGCCAGCATTCCCAACTTCCCTGGGCAACCCATTCCAGTGCCTCACCACCCTCACAGTAAAGAACTTCCTCCTTATATCCAATCTAAACTTCCCTGTTCAAGTTTGAACCCGCTACCCCTTGTTCTATCACTGCAGTCCCTAATGAAGAGTCTGTCCCCAGCATCCCTATAGGCCCCCTTCAGATACTGGAAGGCTGCTATGAGGTCTCCCCACAGCCTTCTCTTAGTATAAGTTTGAAAGAGCTATTAAAAATGAAGCAAAACTCTGTCCAGTGAAGACTAGGTTATAAGTCTAGAACTCCATAGCAGCATGGGGAGACTGCAAGAAAAAGTGCCCTGCCAGCCCCTCTGCATTGTGGTTTATGTCCTTCAATTACTTCTTCATGTCACCAAGACCAAAGAGACGGAAACCTAAACCCTAAACCCCGGCAGTGGCAGTTCTTGGGCTGCGCAGAGCAAACTGCTCCCAGGGTGCTACAAGGGCAGTGACGTGGCTGGGAAGAACATGGTTATAGAGGTCCATTGGACTGTAAAAGCACAAGGACTTTTCATCACCTCAGTGACTAACAGCAGCTCTCCCAGACCCTTCTGAACCTTCAAAGTAAAGGGAGAAAGTAGAAGAGAGCAAAAACCCAAGAGGTTAACACACTTCTACAACACGACCGCCAGCAATGCCCGACACCGGCTGTGGTTATCAAGCAAAATTCAGGAGATATCACAAGATGTTCAAGCAAATTTTCTACCACTTATTCACAGTGCTCAACTGCTCCAACAACATCCATCCCCCTCTTTTCCCCAATGCCAATGGCATCCAAGGAACAACCCTCCCAAAACGCGTCAACTCAAATGCTGCGATGCACACACAGGATTTCAGTTCTTAGCACCAAGTCAGGAAGGAGCAAGTGCCAAATAAATCCAAGGTTTTACAATCAGCACTAAAATTAAAATGTTATTTATAAAGTAAGATATTACAGTACATAATGCCATGACCCCACTGAACTGTGAGCTGGGAACATCAGGAGGTCTGTATTTACACAGGAACAGATAAAATTAACTGCAGGTGCCTCCCTTCCCATAGACAGTAACTTCCAAAAACAACACACTTACTAAAACGTAAAGGAAGCTCTTCCCATTGACATTTCTCAGGACAGCGCTACAACTCTTATCTATTGTTGCACCTCCCAACCCTCTCACAAGTTACGTGCTCATGTGGAGCTACAGGGAATGTCTCAAACATTCCAAAACAGCACCGGTGCCATTTGCAAACCCTGTGTATTCAGCTTCTTCCCGCAAGGCATCCTCCCAGCCAAGACCAGCCACCACAGCTAAACCCTATGGAGATGCTGGGACTGTTGTGTGGGCTTGTTAGGATGAGCAAACGTGAGTTCAGAGAAGATAAAAGTGTTTGGAGTCACATGCCACCTTGTCCAGTCATGATAATGGAGGATATGGAGGTCCGTGAAAGAAGTTGTTGAATGGAGATAGGGAGGAAAGTTTCAGCTCTGTTGTTGGTGGAAGGAAAGAGTGGATAAAGGGAGATCTCTCTAGAAACAGTCTTTTCCATGCCAACCTTCTGCTGTGAAGAGTGTGGAGTAATCTATTTTTCTCTGCACTACAACTGTTGGTGGAGTATTGCTCTGGAAATACAGAAATTCAGTAAGAGACATTCATATGTGAATTCTGCCAAGGAATACACAAAACTTACTAAGAGGAACTCATATGCACACATACCTATAGGCACACGTACTTTTATTTACATAATACACAAAAATATTTATATCTAAGTCATCTTAGTAGGATGAAGCCTGGAGGAAGGCATCAACTGCAACAGATCCTCAATGCCTTCGGTCACTTGCTCTTAATCTTAAGAAGTTACAACCTTTGCAAATGAGCTGCTCCACACCGAGGACACAGCACAGTACCTGTTCCCAGGCTACAAACCCCTGTGTAACTTCAGACATGATGGCTCACCTTGTGGCTGGAGCTAGTAAGACAGCCCAAGTATCAACTCTTATCTGGGGGGACAGGACTTCTTGGGCTACAAACCTCAACTCTGAAGGTCCCTCACCTTCTCCCATTGAACCTTCAGGCCAGGCTGTTGTTTCACAGATCTTCTAGATCCTTCTGTTTCTCTCCCTCAAAGGTTTTCAGTTTTGCTGACCTCTGTCACCCCAACTATTTACACAGATAACTGGATGCCTTCCATTCAAGTATGCCTAATATTAGCCCGATAGAATATAGATCAAAGAAGCAGTTTCCTTCCGTGCATTTCAAGCAGCGCACATGGTGTTTCCAGCAAGCCCCTCATGAACTGAACTTACAGAGCAAACCACTTCTCCCTGATGAAAGCTAGGGCACAAAGAAAAACATCGAATTAAGCCAATAAAACTCAAGACCAGGTCTGTTTTCATCTCAGTACCTTTCAGTCAAGCTGATTCCCAAGCAGGTAAAAACAGCTCACAGGAATCCGGCTAAACTGCTGGCAATCAAGCTGAAAATACCAAAACAAGGAGTTTGATTTGAAAACACAGCAGCACGCTTAAAAGAGAACAAGTGGCACAAAGTGCACGCAAGGATAATGACAAGAAGCTGTAAATACTTTACCTAGTACCTACAACACCGCTGTTGTGCCATTCTCTGGCAAGCAGATCCAGCCTGCTCCTTGTACTTGGTGGTCAGAATTACACAGGAGCTTAGCGCAGCATAAAGGATCAGAAACAACCACCAACCTCTGCTTTAATATGCAAGCCCCCAAACCAACGGACACTACATCTTCAGGCAGACCTGGAATCCTCAGCCAGTTACCACTAAGTGTAATACCCCCATACAAACTGGTACTAAACCCTAGGCTTTGCTAGTGCGAGTGGCTTATAACTGAAGATCTACAAGCCACCACAATAAAGCCATTTCCAAGCTTCAGCCAATTCTGACGGTAATATGCAAAAGACCACTAAGTGAAATCTGTCTCCCTATAAAAAGGGGCAGGAACGTTCAGGGCACCCAACCTCTGGGGAACATGGAGATTTGGAAGGAGCAGTTAATTTTAAAGTACTTTGGACATCAGGCACCTCATATTGTACTTGATTCTGCACAGCAGAAGTGATTGTTTGTAATTTAGACCATGACCAGAATCATTAAATTTGGGGAATTAGATCTAAGGCAGAAGCTCTTCCCTGTGAGGGTGCTGAGGCACTGGCACAGGGTGCCCAGAGAAGCTGTGGCTGCCCCATCCCTGGCAGTGTTCAAGGCCAGGTTGGATGGGCTTGGAGCCACCTGCTCTTGTGGAAGGTGTCCCTGCCTGTGGCAGGGGTTTGGAACTGGATGAGCTTTAAGGTCCCTCCCAATCCAGACCATTCTATGATTCCATGACAACTTTACTCGGAGCTCTGAGGGTGCTGTTTTGCTGTTGTGTTTTGTTAAATTTCAATCCTTATTACAACCCAAGGATTTGTTTTTATCATTCAATGGTTGGCACGCCACCTGGGCGTCTCATGAAAGCTTCATGTTAATATTTAACTATATATTGCTCTTCCTGATGTACAGCATCTTGCAAACATCCCTGTTCCCTTTAACCTACTCCCATTGAACATGCTCACTCACACTGAGATCCCAGACGACCCAAGCGAACCACAGTGCAGTGGTCCAGGCAGCCACAGATGTCCTAAAAATAAGTGTCATTGCACATAAAGTCTCTTCATGCTGTATTCTGAATACAGCTCTCTGCTCCCTTAACAAGCAGGATGGGAACCACCTTCCCCTCAAGCCGGGTGACCACAGTGCTGGGGACAAGCTTCTCATGAGAGCAATTTATTTCTTAGTGATCAGCAGCTTGGACTGACCAAAATAAGAAGTCAGCAGCTTAGCGCTGAATGAGAGAAGATGCTGCATCAGGGCAAGCCATAAAAGAGAAGCATGGGAGTTGGTTTCTGCAATGGAGATACACAGAAATGCTTCAACGCAGTGCAATGGTCTAAGAACAAGGTCCATCTGATTTTTCCACGCACAGGTCCAAGACAAGCTGTGACTTTTGCCTATGAACTGTCCTGAAAACGAGGAGCAGCACAATCAAAGCATGAGGCAGAATGTCTAACCTTTGCTTTCTGCAAAGATAGGAGAGGAATAAGATTGCTTTTCTCAAGGCCACAGAGAAGGATGTTGTAACAAGGCACAAAAGAATGAAAACTCAGTTGACACATCCAGCTAAATAGGGATAAGGAAGATTACATTTTAGGTGAGTTGTGTGGAAAGATGTATAAAATAGAATCTAGACACACAAAATAAGAACAAATCTACACCAAAGTTTAGAGCAAATAGGAAAGTGGGCTGTCCATAACAGAGAGGTAATGAAATGGGCGGAAGTATAAGATTAACCACAAGGAGATTAAGCTGATAACTAATGATCTACACAGAAATGTCAGACAGAGGTTAAGATTTTAATCTGGACAGATTTCATGGCACAGTCATGAGATGTAAACACAGACACTGGAATGGAATTTGTGTTTGTGGGTGAGGATACTGAAAAGCAGCAGAGAGAAAGGAGGAATGTAACTTCTTCCAGATCCCCTGCTTCCCACCTCCCCTCCCAGATAGAATGAGAGGAGAGAAAGGTGATGTATCGCCTGAAGGCCAGTTGTGCACAGAAATCTCTGGAGGATGAAGCTCTACCAACCAGATTTACACTCTTTTTCTTAAGTTACCAGGATGCATAAAGTGTTTCAGCACGTGGTCACTTAGCGTGCTGCCCAAATCCACCCTAGACATGGCACAGCTCCGGTGGGCATCTGATCACAATGCCAGGCTCCGACCTGCTGCAGTCACTCCAAGGGGAAGGCTTTTGCTCTGTGCCAGGCAGAGGCTGACCGCTGGAGACAGCAGGGAAGGTGACTCCAGGTCTCGAGCAGGCTCTCAAAGCAGGCAGCACCCTTGGAAGAAGTGCTGCTGGTCAGCTGCCTGCTTCCCAACATAACCTAGGGCCGGCAGCAGGCAGCCTGGAATCACACAGAGCGCTTACATCCCATGCAAGCAGCCAAAGCACAACAGGATTCATCAGAGGGCTAACACATGCATCCTTCTGCTACCACATTGATTTCCCGCCTGCGCTGCAGCTCATGGCCCTGGTCATTATGGAGCCCATTTTTTTCCATATCACAACAGCATGCAGGAGGCTTGGACTAACCAAACCATTCTATGATTCCATACCTCTGCTGTGGTAAGAGCTTACAATACAACCAACCATCACTGAAGTCACTGTTTGACAATAAGGAAGTAGAGTGGTAGTAAAAGTCTCATTATCCGCCTGTTAAACTACACTGGGCCATTGAGAGAAACAGGATCTGCTCACGGAACAGGACTGTGCAGGCGTGTGCCGCGGGCTGCTAAAAAGCTTCAGCTTTGTGGATGTTTATCAGCACGGGAGGCAAGATACCGTCTAATCACCAGTCACCATCAGCATTGTCCATTTCAGAGCAATTAAAGACTATTCAGAGCTGGTCTAACTGTCAGGGCAGGTGAGCCTGCCCATCCCTCAATGGGTAATTACTCTGTGTGTGTGTAGCTTATGGAAATAACTGCACAATGTCTCGAGTCCTTTGGGGAATAAAAGTGACACAAACTAGCATTATCTGGCAGGAGAAAGAGATAGGGCTCTCCTCCACCAGATACCTGAAGCTGTATCGGTTTCTCCAGGGACAAAGAGTCTTTATCTTCAGCCAGCTACGGGAGTTTCGAACCTCAGAACAGAGCTGTTGTTATTGAAACCAACCTTCACCTGCAGAGGAGCTGAAGAAGACTGAGACGCTGCCTGTCCGAAGCCAGGGCAAAAACTTTATCCAAGGCATTTCTGACAGTTGTTTGTCTAAACCCACCTTAAAGTTAAATTCTGCCTCAAGGCACTTCCTGCACTTGGTATCTGAAGTTTATCATAGAATCACAGAATAGTTAGGGTTGGAAAGGACCTTAAGATCATCCACTTCCAACACCCCTGCCATGGGCAGGGGCATCTCACACCAAACCATGGCACCCAAGGCTCTGTCCAACCCAGCCTTGAACACCACCAGCAATGGAGCATTCCCAACTTCCCTGGGCAACCCATTCCAGTGCCTCACCACCCTCACAGTAAAGAATTTCTTCCTCGTATCCAGTCTAAACTTCCCCTGTTTCAGTTTGAACCCATTACCCCTTGTCCTATCACTACAGTCCCTAATGAAGAGTCCTTTCTCCAGCATCCCTATAGGCCCCTTCAGATACTCTTGAAGTCCAGCTCACCAACGGGTCACTCCATGTTACAGACAACCACCGTGGCACAGAGGGGGGCACCGAACCACCCAAGAGGCCAAGGGCAGTGCCGAGAAGACGTCGGTGGTATCTCATGTCCACATCCAGCACAAGATCCTCTGCAGAATACTTGCTATGAAGCAAGACACTTGACAGTTTATTGCTGAGTCCTGCTCAGTCTCCTTCAGTATCAAAACAAGGCTCATATTTGAAACCGTGCCACTTCAAATTAGGCTCTGGGTGGATGGATGTATTACCGCAGTGGACAGTCACTGGCAAATCTGAGCAGAGAGATCTAAAGCGTGTTTGAAAAACACAATCTGGAGTTCTTTTTGTTATCACAGATCAGAGCATGTGGAAAAACAACACACTCTTCCCTGGCGCTGATCAACAAGAACCGTCATCCAGCAGCTCCTCCTTTCACC
The DNA here is from genome assembly GCA_017639245.1 of Myiopsitta monachus. NCBI lineage: Eukaryota > Metazoa > Chordata > Aves > Psittaciformes > Psittacidae > Myiopsitta > Myiopsitta monachus. Next base: position 4,182,630 of record CM029937.1, on the reverse strand, counting down.
AACAGAGCCATGCAAAACAAGAGGACGTTTTTCTTATCACACCCACCAAATCCATGCACTGTTTTAGGCTCAAAGGAGAACATTTTCTATTCCCCAGAACAAAACCTGATGCTTGATGTAGACACCCACTTCTAACAGATTTCTAGACCAGTTTTGTAGACCAGAAACTCTAAGCACTGAAAGAGCAGCCAAACACCATACGCATTATTTCAGCGGGCCTGGAGATAAGATTATCGGAGTGGGGAAGAGAAGCCTAAGGAAAAGGTAATCTACACATGACATTTCTTTTGCTCGTTTAATAATCACCGATGAGGTGCGAAGTTGTTTCTGATAGACCAGTGGTTTCCACACAAACGCCTTTTCACTAAGCCTCCAGGTAAGATTGCTACTGCACGTTACACTTGCCCTTCTGCCAGAAACATGGAGCATGCAGATTCCCCAAGTGTAAACCCCACAGAACTGAATGAACAGAGAGACAGTTTATTGAGCTTTAAAGGCTTTGCTTCAAATACAGTGCTAAAACAAAAGCCTTATTCCCTTAAGCCACGTTAAGGCTTCACTGGGTGAGACTTTCAGACAGACATCACACTGAGGAGCTCCATTTCCTCTCCAGCTTTTGGGAGCTTCGGAGGGGTACTCACAAGGGAACTCTTGGACTCATTCATCCCCAACTGAAGCTGTAAACACATCCAGTGCTATCAGCCTTACTTCAGAAAGGTGACATTCAGAAAAGACAAGACCAGAAAAAACAAGTCCTGCTGTTCAGTTCTCACTACCGGTGGAACAGAATGGGTTTGTCTTTGCAGGAAAAAACAGTTGTCCAATACTCAAATTTTAATGACTACTTTCCTTGCTCATGAAGTATTAAAATCCTTACAGTGTGGTAATACAGCATAGATGCCTGATGAAGTTTAAAGTGGTAACAGAAAAATGCTTAGTTATCCCACGATGGCTGCTGAATTGCACGTGCTCTATTCCCAGGGAACCCAATACGCTGGTAAAGCTTCCTGCATCATTCCTAAGATCTTCTAATTGTGTCTTTAACAGTGCAGCACGGCTCAAGCCCACATTCAAGCACAAGCGCTCTTTACGTACCTTCTCAATCATAGAAAGTTGCTGATATGACAGTTTGCCTGAAGTTTGTGAGAGATTTCCAGACGCTTAGTTCAATGCAAGAGCTACAGGTTGCTTAGTGAAATCTTATTTTGAGGTATTTTAGAACAGATAACTCAGTAGCTAATGGCATCTCACTCACACTATCCAAAGCAAGGCTGCCAAGTTCAGCAGCTTTCCCACAGCCACCAAATAATCCTTCTCTTTAGCACACAGCATCACACTTGGCAGTCTCCACATTGACAGGGGAAAGTCAGCCAGCAGACAGGCAACCCCATTTCGTGTCATGTAAACTCTCTGCAGTTTTGCTCCCCAAGGAATTTACATCTCCGCACTCAAGTCTTTCCTCTTGGCAGGAAAGGGGTGTCTGTTCCTGCACCTCTGAAACACTTCATAGAGCCCAAGCTCTCCCTTGCCATGCTGCAACTGCTGCCCCTGCCCGCAGGTATTGAAGCCTTACGTTGCAGTAATGCTCTGTGCTAATATAATCAAATCCCCACAGTTACAAAACCAGAGAAAACAGAAAAAATAGAGCTGGAAATCATGGCTACACAGCTCCAAGCCATGCCTGTTCCCTTGCCCTATAAACCTTCCCTTCCTTACAATCTTGCAGTCCTGCAGGCTTTATTTTGATGAACGAATTGAGACCAACCTCCTGCTTCCCTGCCCCGGACAATTCACTTTGTAATGAGCACTAGATGAGGTACCATGCTTAGGGGTCAGGAGCACGATGAACCAGAAAGCCAGTGACCTTAGCAGTTACTGCTGTTCAGCCTGCAGCTATTTTCTCTCACCTCTGACAAGTTTGCTACCTAAGTTGCCTTAACTCTCTGCACTCACTTAAAAACCATCAGTCCACCCTGGAACTTGAGCTCAAGCTCAGTTCATCGTGTCAGGGCCCTGAAGTTCTAGCATGGCCACATAGCAGCAGCAATCCTATAGGAGTCCCAGGTGACCAGCAGTACAACGTGCACATCTCCAGAAACCTTCAGAACACAGAGAAAATGAAAGCTTGGAGTGGTTCTATGAACAGATGAATGACCTCTCCCTTCCCCAGCTAGTGAGACCTTGCAAAGTTTAGTCCTCACAGGACAAACTTGCTCAATAGCTGTCACCCTCATTAGCCTGCATATGAACAACAGTCATAATGCTTAATAGGCCAACTATCCAGCACCTGCCAGAGCTTTAGTGACTACACTGTGAGAGCTGAAACTGCCTGGTTTACAGCAAAAGCAGGCAGGTATTGACACCATGGAAAAAGAGCACCTCTAACCTGATGCACAAGATGAAAATCACATTTATTCTCCTGGAGCGCACCTAAGTGATGCTGGGGAAACAACATACATCCCGAGATCTTTAAAAATAGGAAGAACATGAATCCCAGCATTCTGCTGAGTGCCATGCAAGCTGGACTTTCTTTGCAACTCTTTGGGGGGGGGGGGGAATTTCCTTCAAAGCACCTTCTTCCTCAGAGCTTCCAACCTCTCAAGATGCCCAGGAGGCAGTCTCTGGTCAGGTACACAAGAAAGCACATTCTCAAGTGAAGCATTTCACACTGAGGATACTGAGCTAGAAGCAACTTAGTACAGAGCATCCTCTTCCCTGCCTGAGTCCTCCTCCTCTGTAGCAATTCTGACCCTGTCTTGAAGAAAGGAGAAGGAAATTTCACATTAGAAAACTTCCTGGACATCAACAGGTGCCGAGCGCCCTGCCCTGCTCATTCAAATCATTTTCCAATCCAGATTCACAAGGAAGCCAGACTCTCCATGTGAAAACAACACACTCAGCCAACTTCCAAGCACCACGCAGAGCCAGAGTTAATTCTCTGTTTGTTTTAAATGTCACAAGCCAAAATAAAAGCAATGCTGATGGCTCTCCAATCATGTCAGCCCAGGCACAGGGGCTAAAAACCCTAGATAAAGATGATGAACACACACAGTTGTCATCTACAGCATCTCAGTGTCGAAGCCATGGTGAGCTGCTTTGTACACTTATGCAGTGCCACAAACTTTGGATCAAAGCAGCAACTGAAATAACTACAGGCATGGACCAAGCATCCAATCCCCCTATCCAACATCTTATTTTGTTTTCCAGCTAACCAAGAGCCCTAATAAACATCCCAGCAAGCTCATTCACATCCCTCCAATAGGAACTTGCACACAATTATAGGATACAATTGGGAAGCATGATCACTGAACTTGTAACCAGCTATTGTTACACGCTGAGGAAGGGTTAATGCTGCTTCCTCCAGTACACAGTGGGTTATTCACCAGCTCTGTCATTAACCAAAATGTCCTGAAATCCTCACCCTTTCAGTTGGAAACAATCTTTGCACTGGTCACACCTGGGGCTCTTTGCCCTTTTTTGTGGCTTTTTTTAACCACATTTATTTACAGGAGCAATCCCTGTCAAATCCCATTCCTGGTAAAGATGGTTTGAGAGCTTGGCCAAGCGACGTGTTTCGGTTGGGCTGCTCACACACTCTGGATGCACTTCTGTGTATGGACTACAAGGGACTCTTCATCAGGGACTGTAGTGATAGGACAAAGAGGAATGGGTTCAAACTGAAAGTGGGGAGATTCAGGTTAGATAGTGAAGGTGCTGAGGCGCTGGCACAGGGCACCCAGAGAAGCTGTGGCTGCCCCATCCCTGGCAGTTTTCAAGGCCAGGTTGGACACAGGGGCTTGGAGCAAGCTGCTCCAGCGGAAGGTGTCCTTGCCCATGGCAGAGGTTGGAGCTGGAAGACCTTAAGGTCCTTTCCAATCCAAACCAGTTTGTGATTCCACAATTCAACAGTTCACAATCCCTTCAAAGTCTTCTACAGCAAACATGTCTAGTGTGTTCATCATATAATGGAAGAATACTATACCATCATAGGCAGATGAAGTTTCTTTTGCTTTGTTTGCCTAAACCTGCAAAGGGGCAGGAGAACTGCATTTGATTTAGCATACTTTTACAATTAAAATCAGGCTGTAAAAAGTCCCTCTCCAGATCTGCAGGTGGAGAAAAGCTTTACTTTACTGGATGCTTCTTCACAGCCCCAAGTTTTGTTGGGCTTTTTTAAGGTAAGCAATAGAATCTTAAATAGCCATTTGCATGGAGGGATTGCTTCCACCTCTTTTCCCCCAATTCCGGGCTGTGTCTGACCAAGCACCATAAATCTCTTAACTACTCTTAATAAGCTCAAGTGAATTAGTTTAGGATGTCTCAAGCATCACAATAGCCCCAACCACAAGCACTACATGCACTCAATAAAGCTGTCGCTTGGCAAGGTTCAGAGCAGACGCCCCAGAGAGATTATCGGGTGTCAACTTCCATCTGGCATTTGTCAGAGCTAGGAAAAGAAAAAAGGCAGCTCTTATCAGATCTCCAAATAAAAGGAGCATTTCCACTTTCTGTGGTAGCAACTGGAAACATTTCTTTTGTGTTGCAATCTTGCCCTTGAGGTTGGCGAAGTCTCTGGAGCGCTTCAAGACCCCTTTCCCATACAAAGGTAATAAAACTAAGCTCACGGTGACAGAAATTCCCAGCACATAAAAATCGCAGGAAGCTGTTGCTAAGTAATATTTCTACCTAAGTAAACATCACAAAAGGTTTCCCACACACGCCTCTACATTTTGTTATTCAAACCTGCCCTGGAGATGTTCGGAGCTGCAGAATTTCTTCACGCACCCATCTCTTCAAAAGCCCTTGGTGCTGTTTCACAGGAGTTGAAAGATATTTCAGGTTTTGCTGAGGGACATTCCTGAGTGCTTTGCTGTGCTGCCTGCACTAGGAAACAAAGGAAGGTACTAAAGCTACTCTTAGCTCCATACCTGTCCCAGAATTTTCCCTGGATGAAACACAGGAAAATTAGAAGAGATTCTGTGGTAGCCTGGACAAGCATCATTATTCCCATACAGAACCCTTCCTTAGCAGCTCCTTTGCACATCAGTTACTCCAGGCTGTCACCCCTTCTGTCATACCATCCTCTTCAATTGGCCTAAACGGTTTCATATACTTTCCACTTTCTTTCCATGCAACCAGTTCTAGGTTGCACTAATTAAGAGATACAACTTTTGGTTTTACCACATAAAGCAAGATAACAGATTAAAGAAGGAGTCTATGGACAAGCCTGAAATGGCCTACACTCTTAATAACCCAAACTTCCTGGTAGCGTGAAGTCCCAAGATCAAGAAGATAACAGATCCCTACAAAGGTTTCATTCAGGATGAAAAGGAGAACTGTAATTTCATCATATCCTCTAAGGAACAAAGCCCATATTGCAGACATCCATCCTTATTTTCCAGGAATGCAGCCCTCCAATACTCACCAAGAGACTGCCTGATATTGAATCTCACAGAATCATAGACTAGTTAGGGTTGGAGAGGACCTTAAGATCATGCAGTTCCAACCCCCTGCCATGGGCAGGGACACCTCCCACTAAACCATGCCACCCAAGGCTCTGTCCAACCCGGCCTTGAACACTGCCAGCAATAGAGTATTCACAACTTCCTTGGGCAACCCATTCCAGTGCCTCACCACCCTTACAGTAAAGAACTTCCTTATATCCAATCTAAACTTCCCCTGTTTAAGTCTGAACCCATTACCCTTTGTCCTATCACTACAGTCCCTCATGAAGAGTCCCACCCCAGCATCCCTATAGGCCCCCATCAGATACTGGAAGGCTGCTCTGAGGTCTCCACGCAGTCTTTTCTTCTCCAGTCTGAACAGCCCCAACTTTCTCATCCTATCTTCATCTTCCTGATCATTTTGATTTAGCCATTCCACTTTTCCTTCCTATTAACTTTCCCCACCTCCAGATGAATTAACCTGCAAGTTAAAGGTTGAGCCTGCCTTTATAATTAGACTGTCAAAACCATCAGCCTGCTTCAGGTCATGCACGGACAGAGGAGCGGCTGCAGAAAGAACAGGCAGGCACTCCTAGCTCAGAGGGAATTGCTCCTCCCGCAAGTGCTGTGACAAACAGCAGCACTTTTATTGCATGGAAAAAAAAAAAAACAGTGGAAAAAAATGCAAAAAATGAAAATCACGTTTGGAAGATCCTGACTGAGGTCTCGGCCGTGCCATTGCCAGCGTTTCTGCTGTCCGCATTCTCCAGCGCAGCCGCTCTGCGCGAGGACGCTGCTCTCAGAGAACGACGTCTGCTCGGCAAGACAAGGATGCTTGTAAAAAACCCACCACATTTAAAAAGCCGTGGGCTGAAAAGGTACAAACCCTCCAGAACAGGAACAGCACTCGGCTGCCATAAAAAACAGCTAAACCCAAATTCCAAACAGACTACATATTTCCCTCCCTTCCTGCCCAAAATATACCATGAGTTGGCCTTAATTGAACTGAACTTGCTTTTCACACCACCGTAAGTGACTTAGCAAAGAAACCTTTCAGGAAACATCCTGACCAAGCTCAGTCTCTGGTGCATCCACCTACAGAGCTCTGCACTCACACAATATTGAGTGTGTTTTCAAAGCATGCAGCTGCCCACAAATCATTTCAGTTCCTCCCAACTGGTTTCATCCACAACCTTAGCTCCAGCATCTGTAAGAAGATCCTTTACTTTGTTGTCTTGAACATGTTATCACCAACTGAAAGAATTTCTGGGCTAGAGTTAAGGCTGCAAGGATGATTCAGAGCCTTGGACGTGTGCCTTAGAGATAATTATATGCTACATAACTGAATGCTAGTTTTGGAGTTAACTGGGATACCTGTGCTGATGAAAATAAAGACATATCAAAGGTGCATGATCAATATGAGATGTGGCAGGGATAACCTGAAAGGAGAGACCACAGAGAGCGGGCAAGGTCAGGGAATGGTGCGGAAGAGATGGGGGACACCCAGGACCACAGTCCAACCCCAGCTGTTGCCATCTCCCTTCCCATTCACACAAGGCCAGCAGCGCTCTCAGGTTAGACAGCAACAGCTTCCCATCCAGAGGTAGAACAGAAGAACAGCAGATGGGAGATCCTACCCCAAAGTTCTCTGGAACAAACCAGAGGTACAAATAACCTGCACTAAAACAGGCAACATACAACCCCAAACCTCCCCCAAGAAAATCAGACTGTAATTGCTACATTTCATTCCAGCATTGGTTAAAAGACAAAAAGCAACAATAAAAAAGGAGAATACACCTAAAACCAGAGAGAAGGGAGACCTGAGCAGAGCATCGGCTGCTGAAGAGTCGCAGATCAGCAAAAGAAGTCCCAGAAAAACACAGAGGGGAAGACTTCATGACATTAACACCCTCAGTCCTGGGAGCTGCTATGAGGCTCTTGAGGCTAAGGAAAACCAAAGTACAATTCACACAAGCCCTTAATAATCTCAACAAAACAATTAGACACGCTAAGGATACATTAAGGCTGGCACGGGAACAGAGAACACAGCGATTCCACCAACAGCTTCTCTAAATAAATGTCACTTCATCTGCTGGAAGTCTAAAGGCTCCTCACAGTCTAAAAAATGACTCGGGCTGTTCTGAAGTCATTTTAAGCACACAGGCAGGTGTTTCAAGGCACAATGTAAGACAGATACCAGCTACCAAGAAACAAAAGTACAAATCGCAGCATTCAAAACAAAGATAGGCCCGGCTTGTGAAGTGGTTTGGAAAGCACATAGCAGTTACAGCCAAAGTACGTACAAGCACCGCTTCTCTAAACCATGAATGGTTTGTGTTGGAAGGGACCTTCAAGCCCATCCAGTTCCAACCCCCTGCCACCGGCAGAGACACCTCCCACTAGTACAGGTTGTCTTCTCAACAAGAAGGTTCTCCTCAGCAAAACCAGATAGGAGCATCTGCATACAATTACTTTTCAAACCATTTTCCCATTCAAATTTCAAATTCAGGTCCAATAGAATTACTAGGTTGGCTTCTTTAGGCACCTGAGCTAAGACGGGTGTGATACTGCACAGGTTTCCTTCAAGAAATTCAACTGCATTTGTACAAGAGGCTCAGGAGCTGAGATTTCTGCCCCAGTGGTTAAAATCTTACATTCCTACAGGTTTCATGCAAACAGACAGTCACATAAAGGAGAGAAACCATACATTCCAGCCTGCTGCAGTACAGCCCCACAAAATTCACAGGAATGAGGGACGTTATGAGTGGTTTCGCCACTGCAAAAGCCTCAGTTTTATCTTTAACCTTATGAAAAAGCTGAAAACAGAAAACCTGAATACATGAGAAACCAGGTTTCGGCACTGGTAACAATCTGCTGCCAAAAGAGTTTATGAACTGAAATGCTTTATAACCTCGTTTTTCATTTAAAAAAAGGCACCCACACAAACGCTTGCATCTTCTTGCTCATACCCTGTTATTCCGGCGACACAAAATGACCACTTTCTTTAAAAGGAAGCCAGACGATGCTGGGGTAGGAGTAGCAGAGGGGAAACCACATTAATTTCATTAGTTTATGCATAGTGGTAGGAATTCCTTCTCAGATTTGGCACTTAGCACTCAGCTGCCCTTTAAAGCTTGGCAAGAAATCCTCTCCAGCCCACAAGTTTCCTAATTTTGTCTTAGGACACACTGCTTCATTCGGATGCTCTACCTCCAGAAAGACAGACGACTCTAAATGTGTCAGTTTTACCTCAATTCACTTTGCTCCCTGTCCAGTCAGATTTAACACAAATCAAAGTAAATATGTAATTAAAACTAAACTTAAGGTCAGCTCCAAGTTTGGAAAAAACCAAATCTGTGTGAAATCAAAAGCAACCCTAATGCAGTTGAAGAACTGGAGTTCAGGGCTTGCAACAGCAGCTTGCGCCTTCTGAACACAGCTTTTCCCCTGAACCAAAACCCCAGGCTCAAAGCCCAGTTATTTCACCCTCCCCAGGGCTCCTGCTACAGGCAACTCCCACCCAGGTCCTCTCTCCTCCTTCCCTTTCTCCCTTCAGGTCTGACTTGGCTTCCAGCATCTTCCTTTGTGCAAACGCTGCTCGCTCATCCACTGTCTTACACTTTCATACGGCAGGAAGGTTTCAGTAAAGATGTAATTGCACCCCTCTAGAGTTGGATTTATTCCACAAAGACTTTTCCTCCAGTGCTCTCTATCCGCCTGCTGCAGCCTTTCAATCAACTGGGACATTCATTTAACCCCCTACCCAAGCCCCAACAGAGATACAAATACCACTAATTACTGCACAAGACACAAGTCACACTCACAGCCTGTTTGACTTGGGAGCTCTAGGCAGTCCCTGCCTTTCCAGAGGAACCAAACACAACGTTTTTGGATACATCATCCACACAGGTGAAAGAACTGCTGAAACAGCCCTATCCCAAATGTTTTCTCTTCCCCTGTTTACCATCAATTTTCAGCCTTGCTTTGAGGAACCTGTGCTGAAAGGTAGCAATTAACAGGTACCTAATAGCTCTCCAATAGACCAGAGAGGTTAAAAAGTGGCAGCAAACCCATAGTTGATGTACATCACACTGCAGACTCACCTCTCTGACAGCGATCGTGCGTCCAGCAGCGTTCAATGAAGATACCGTTTATCACAGTAGGAGGACAGCTGCTCTTCCCTTTCACAGTTCCTGGACACACATCTCCACATTCCTCTTTGTCGTCCTTGTTGGCCACGATGTAATTATCTTCTACAGAATCCAAAATCCTCGACCAGTCAATAGTGGACAAGTAACACAATTCGTTGTTCTTCTCAATCCGCACAGCGCCTCGAGTGATGTTCATCAGGTTGTAGAGGCCGATCTCCTTCAGATGAACCATCTCAAAAATGACCAGCGCGTAGTTAAAGAACAGATGAGTTCCTCGAATCACAGTGAGGTTGGGGAAAAGTCCCTTTAAACTCTCCAGACCGTACACACGGAAGAGAAGCAAATAGTCTGTAATCATAGTGAGTTTAGGGAAGCTGAGCTCACGGAAATCTTCAGGCTTGGTTTTAAACATCAGCAAGATTTGCAAGTGGCCCTCAATGACAGTGCAGTTCTCCAGCATGCTCAGCCGGGTCAGATTGTTGCGGATGTCCATGCTCCTGCAAACTGGGAGGCAAAGAACAATGTTGGTTATGCCTTTAGAAAAGGTAACTGGTTTAGCTTTCCAAATACACAGTTTCATCCAACCACACCACAACGTATAGCTACACTTGGAATAGGCAGCCAGATGCTTTTCACTAAAGCTTCAAGTGTTAAGAAATAAACTGCAAGGCACAGCCCCTGGTATATGATTACAAAATAAGAATGAAAGGATTTCATAACTTTTTCTGCCATCTTGACTTTCTGCGTACCACTTCTATCACGACTGCACTTGTAACACCAGTCCTTAGATGTCATCTGGCATTTACCAAAGTAAGAGATGTCTATGCAACTGAGTCTGTTTTCTTTAGATAGTTGCCAGCGACACACCTACCTCATCTCAGATTGTGCAATTAATGCCAGTGGATTAGAGCGAGTGATTGAGAATGGTTCCAGGGAGGGGAAGATAGGAAAAGAATAATGGCTAGGAAACGGTGGTGCTTCAGAAGAGAGCAGGAAAACCTGGAAATGCACACATGCAAGACTACAGCTCACACGCTTGCCCAGACTTTGCTGACAGGAGTCATTTACTACACTGGGAACTTTCGTCCTAAGCATTCTTTACAGTGTTTGGGCTTTTTTGTTGTTGTTTTCTCAGGGTTGCAAATCTCCCTGCCCTGGCTATCCAGATAGCTTATTTAGTAGAATCAGTAACCCAAAGAACTGGCAAAGTGAACAAATACCTGAAGCGTAACTTAGAAGGGAAACAGAACAACAGGAGTCCAGGCACCAGCAAAAGGAAAAGATGGGAAGAAAGATTTGAATAGGGAAATGTTTTTTAACTCTAAGCACAGATAAGAAATGAAGAAGGAAAATTCCAGCCCCATTCCTGCATAGCACAGTCCACTTAGGGGATTCTCTCTTTTGTCTACAGTGAAGACAGTCCCGTCCCCTGCCCCCTTAAGAATTAAAAGCACAATATCTTTACTCTTTTTGTCACTGTATGCAAAACTCACCACCTATAAAGACATCACAGCTTCAAGAAATCACCCAGCAATAACCAGGCCTTACAGCACTGATTTAGGAGACTGATGTTTAATAGTTGTGATTGACTCCTCATGGTTCTACACAGCCTGCTGCTGTAAGGGTTAACAATGAATTCGATGCAAGTGTCTTCATGATCATTCAAGCATTTGCTCCAGTGCAATAAAGTAATATAGGACTTGAAGCAGTGTTATTGCCCAATGGGATTTTTTGGTACTACACCCAGGTTGTTTCATAAATTGCTTTCTGAAAGAAGCCGCTAACACACGCAGAGCCTCCAACATCAAAGATGTACTCCTCACAAGTGGGAAAGGAAACCTGATGACCAGCTTGCGGCAACCTCTTTGCCCCATGAAAAACTGCAGCCAAACTGGAAGTAAGCCAGGAAGTTGTCTTGCCGCACATCCCATGGGCTAAAAAGAACTGGGAGAGCAACAGATTCAGTTAAAGTACACTAAATATTGAATTTAAATCACTAACATAGGTATTTCCAAGATAAACAAGTGTATGACAGGGCAGGCCAGTGGTTTCTTCACGGAAGGAGAAACAATGGGAGGACAAACAAAAGTCAGAGACTGAAATTTGATGTACAAGTCACCAGTGCAGCTAAAACTAGCTGATAAATCCAAAATCCAACATCTTGGTTCTTATTTACTGCTTGCTGGGCACACAAGGACAAATACAGCATACTGAGGTGGCACCCATGACCGGTTGCTGTATCACAGCATGAAGTACTACCCAGAGTAAACTGAATGTATACACCTGCCCTTAAGGAAAAAGAAAGGTCAAAAAATACAGCTCAACTCTACACATTAAGAATTACTTCCAAGAGTAAAAGTCTGATGCTTCTATTGTGGCTCAAGGCCACAGAATGCATATATACACTAAGCATGATTACCTGAGTCTTTCATCATTTCGACTAGAATTAGGTAAGCCTCTAGAACTGGGCCACAAGCTAGTCCCCAGACAACCCCTGCATCCCTGCTCAGCTCCACGGAAGGAAAAGACACCAAAAGCTTAAGCCTGCATGAAAAGAACAGCAGTTTGGTGCAAGTCCTCCAATTCTGTACCTGCATTTCAGGCTACGAGCATCCTGCTGTCATCCCATAACAAAGCTGAGGCACCCAGTCTGAAGGCACCATCCCAAGGGGTCAGCTGCTGCATCAGCCCCACACCATGCACTAGAGGGTTGGGTGCTAAGCACCGAGGAAAAGTGTGATCCTCTCTGGCCAAGGAATGGATATGCATCCAGCAAGGTGTCACAGAGAGTATTCCCTGCTTCTGTCTAGCAACAGGCTGATCCTCCACACTCCCAGAGCTCACAGCACTCACCACCTCCCTATGCACTTGAAATAAGTCAAAATTACACTGCTCGAGAGCCTGACTCATACCCCTGCAGGCTTCTAGAGATCACTACTGACACAAGTAGTGTTGCTCCTGGTCCAAACAGCCAGAAAACTGCCTGAAGATCATAGAATCCCAGCCTGGGCTGGGCTGGAAGGGACCTTAAAGCTCATCCAGCTCCAATCCCCTGCACAGGCAGGGACACCTTCCACTAGAGCAGCTTGCTCCAAGCCCCATCCAACCCAGCCTTGACCACTGCTAGGGATGGGACAGCCACATTACTGTGTATTTATTATTAGGAAATAAACCCTTTATTTGGTCCATTTCAATAATTAAGCCTTATTGCATTCCTTGACTGCACCTGGAGCATCAACCATCAATTGTTTGCATTTTTTGCACCATTATTGCATATTCTGCAAATCAATCCATCAGTTGTTTGCCTTTTAGAACCATTTTTGTGGGTTTCACCAATTCTATACTCCAACACACAACACATTATTTGTAACTAGTGGTGCCAGGATGGACCAGATGGGAGATTCCACACATCCCAGCAAACCAGGATGTGACCGGAGTCAAACTCTGCTGGGTTTAATGGTTTAAAACTGAGCTACAGGAATGTAATAAACTGGTGCATTGTCTGCTGTGCGTAAGGGGTTCCACTGCTGGGGACTTCTGCACAAGTCCTTTTCATGGAAGGCAATGTCAAATGCTGATGTTTGCTGCAGTAGAAACTTAGGAGGAAATCAAAATAAACCAGGATTTGTTTCTGAAATAAACCAATCATGAGGGACTGTAGCGATAGGACAAGGGGGTAACGGGTTCAAACTGAAACAGGGGAAGTTTAGACTGGGTATAAGCAAGATGTTCTTTACTGTGAGGGTGCTGAGGCACTGGAATGGGGTGCCCAGGGAAGTTAGGAATGCTCCATCTCTGGTGGTGTTCAAGGCCGGGTTGGACAGAGCCTTGGATGGCATGGTTTAGTGGGAGGTGTCCCTGCCCATGGCAGGGGGATTGGAACTGGATGATCTTAAGGTCCTTTCCAACCCGAACTACTCTATGACTTTATGAATAAAAGGCTAATGTAATTGTAAACCTACAAGGGTTTAGACAAAGAAATAATAGTTAAGAACTACTTTTCATGTTCTACTTCAGTTTAGTTTCTAAGTGATAAATACCACAGGATCTGAGCTCCTTCTCTTTTTTTACCACCTCAAGGATCAAGAAGACAAATAAGGAGTTAAGAATACCCAAACCAAAATATGGCTTTTTTTGTTGGAAGGTTCTCAATCTTTTCATGCTTTTGAATTGCAGTTTGGTATCTTCTGTCATGCAGTAGCTGCTTAAGTCACCCCATAAATTTATTGTTACCAAGACAACAAGAAGCAGTTCTAAGCAAAGTAATAAGTGTTTTTCCACAGCTCCTCTCAATTGTATTTATTCTGCAGGGACGGGGGAATTAAACAACAACTCACTAGAAAGGCCAGGCAGGTTTGATCCCAGGAGAAGGGGAGCAAAGCTGAGCCATCAATTACAATACAGACAACCTGGTTTCAAAAACCCCACATAAATCAGCCTTCAGGAAAAGAGAAAAATCTCAAATTGCTTCTCCAGCAGTAGGCCCAAAGCCATTCCTGCTCAGCGCACTGGCAAAATCTCTACTAATCGCAAATTCCTCAACGTGAGCAGAAACAGGCTCCGCACCCAGCAGCACAGTGCCAGGGGAAACACTCCTCCATCCCTAGTTACCCAGCTATTCAAAGAAACCTACAAAATACAGTCATTAGAGACATGTTTCATCAGACCCCCAAGGAAAAACAAGTTGCCAGGCGTGCTTTTTAAAGACACCCAAGCAACCAACTGCAAAGATGCCAAAGCCTCTTGAACAAACTGGTTTGGTAACAACCTTCAAGTCCTGAATGAACAAACCAGATCTGATGCCAGAGGTTAGTTTTCAAGATAAGGTCTAACACCAGGGAATAGCTGGAACTTAAGCCGTGTTTATAGTAAACCATCTGGATACCGAACCTGAATGATTCACTGCTTCAGAGCTCCGGCCCCTTATCAGTCAAGGCAAGAATACTGCAGCACTGGGCAGGAAGATCACAAACCATTCAAGAGAACTACTGGTTAATTCTGCATTTTTATAGCGTTCGTTGCTCACTTGAGTAAACAAGTTACTTAAGAAAGAATCACACTCCCTTTGGTCGAGTGAAAAGCTTTGCAATTCTCTATGAGGCTTTTAAAAGCGGCATTATGAAACTGGAAAAGGGCTTTCAGGTGCTTCCTAGGATAACTGCTGAGACAGAAAAACAGCCTGCTAAGCCACAGGTTAGTTAAAGGTTACTAGTCCCTTAGCAGAAGGTACTGTAAGACAGCTTCCTGCCTACCACAGCAGTGAACAAACACAAAACCATCTAATTATCAAATATTAATTTTTAAACTTCAGTTTTCCATCACAGCCACTTAGATCTGAGCCAATGACGCAGACTGAGACAAGGGCTCCAATGTGAGCCTGATAAACCTCCAGCACCCTCGCATTGCGCCTCAGAAAACAGAGCGGCTGAACTGAGGGCAAACCTCTCGTGGAGATCACAGGATTCAATGCTAAGAACCCCCATAACCTCGAGGTCTGGCCTGTTTTGTGGTACCACTATGTTCTCCTCACTCAATCCAAAACAGAAACAGAGCACGGCTCCTACTGCTGTGCTTCCCATGCAAAGATACAGGCAGTGAAGCGACAGCATCCCAGGAGCACAGGAGATCACTGAGGGTTATGGGCAGGAGTCAGGGCTGCCAGACCTTAACACAACTTCAGAGAGAGCAGGAACGAGTTTTACACATCACCAGTACCAACATAATTTACATTCCACAAGACAGTCACCCCAAAATTAACCTCCAGAAAGCTTATGGGGCTTACAGAGCGTTCAGAGAAGCAGTTGGTGCGCTACCTCTCTCTAAAATAACAAGAGGGCACATCAGGACAGCCCATGGACACAGCGGTTGCCTAGTTTTGATAGGGCCCTGCCCTGCTGCACTTACTCTACTTTATACTCTCGGGAGCAAAATTTCTTTCTAGGTTGAGTCTCTCAGCATCAAACATTAACACAAGGTTAAGATGGAAGACGGGACCAGTTTCTTAACGAGTTTATGAGCATAAAAAGAAAGAAGCTGTATGAGCCAGAAAGAATAATTACAAAGTTAATTATTTTAAAAGGCTATTACTACAGAAACACCAAGTGAAATTTGTCCCACCTGATGATTTAGGTAGAGAGCTCAGCTAGATTTCCAGCTCCCACCATCAGCAGTACGTGCGCAGCACCTGAACCTCAGTCAGAAGAGCAGAAGGGGAGGAAGCGCGCTCCAAACTCTAGTGACTGTATCGATTAGTTTTCTACTAATCACAAAAGGAGCCCAAAGTAAGTTGCTCAGCTGGCAGATGCCTAAAACGAGGTGAGGTAAATCCCACCTTAAATACCACAGACAGCGAACTGACGTGCACAAGTCATGCGTGAGATTTATGTCGAGAAGCTGCATTATGTTTACACAGTGAGAAAAAAACCCCACGCAAGCTTGTTTTGCGTCACAGAACAAGATATATGGGTCTCCACTGAACAAGACACCTGGGTCTTCATTTTATGTGCCGGTCAGGTCTCCTCTCCTTAACCCCTGCTTCTGCTCCTCTTGGTAACTTCTGAACTCACCAACTAACTCCAGTCACACGTCAAAGAGGAAGTGGGTTCTCACCTATCGTATTTCAAAAAGGCTTAGGGAAACCGGGGATGGATTAGGGAGGGAAAACTCAGTGCCTCTATCCAAAGGATGCTTTAAGCGTGAATTCAAACCACCCACCCAGTCTGCCTACAGAACCACCTACACACACGCACAGCACACGCTGCCTTCCCCCAGCTTCTTACCTGACGCTGTCTAAAAGGAATATAGGGAAGAGAAAGACACAAGGCACAAGAAAACCTCCGTGTGGCTGGGCTGAGGGAGGGGGGATGCTGTCACTGGAGAGCTGCGCTGCCATGGGGCACGCCTGTAGAGAACACAGGACACAAACCTCCAAGAAAGCAGACTTCATCAGTTCCGTTGCTCAGGGAACAACCTGTTTGCTTATGCAACTCCTGTACGTGCGTTCACCCCCGAGCCACGCTGCTGCAGGCCTCCCTGTTAGCGCCGTGTTTTCTGCACTGTGATCCGATCGCTCTCAGGACATGGAGTCAAACCCCCAACCTGCTGAATTATGGACCTCACTGATCAAACTGTCTGCACAATACTTGACAAAGTATTTGCCCTGCGTGACTGATATAAAAATACCCTACCCCAGACTTGAACAACTCGTGTATCGCTCCCATCTCTCCATCCATGAATTGCAGCGTATTTTCCTACCACGCAGTAATACAGCAAAGATTGGGGAGTTAAGATCATCAGCACATCTGCAACCCAAAAGCGTGCTGATATAAATATGATGCAAATAGATGAATAAGACGCTTGGCTGAGGTAGTAACAATAATGCTTTCAAGTCAGGAACTGCTCAAGTTGTGCCCATATTTATTATCAGGGCTGAATGACAACCACCTTCTGCATTTCTCTGCTGGTAAGGGGCTGGTTTGTACGTGATCGCCAGCTGGAACTGCCCTCCTGAGCGTAAAACATCCCACCAGCCTCTTTAAAGGCTTCTACCATAAAATGGATGAAGATCTGGGGCGCTTTGGAAATGCACAACTTGTCCAATTGCTGTTAAAAAGAAGCTGTCTTAAGGGTACAACCTGCTTCCTCCCTTGAACATCACAGGTGTCTCAAAAACACCCATCAATGCAGCATCTGCACTTGAACCCTTTCTCTTGCTATTGCCTTTTCTGATGGGAAGCTAACAGGTAGGCCATGGGATTGTCCGTGGGACAGACAGTTAGTGTGGCCAGCCAGCTCTCTCTGAATGAATACTTCACCTTTATTAAAAGAAATCTGCCAAATTCATCCAAAATTAAAACCTGTAACGCGAATAATTCCCTGAGCAAGTTTATTTCCTGTAACCCATCAAAACAGCTTTATGAGGCATAAACTTGTGTCCACTCGTGTGGATTTAACAGGCTTGCGACCTCCGATACAGCATCTTTACATCCCTACCCCGCGCGTGACAACACCCCGTTTAAACACCGACCCCTACCCCGAGCTTCGCCCCCCTTTCATACCCGTGGAGTTGAAGGGCACCTAAAAGCGGTCCCGTGGTTAAAGACAAAACCTGCCGGGTCTCACCACACCGAACCCCTCCAGGACCGGAGCCGGGTGCGGATACAGCTCAGCCCGATCCCGGCTGCAAACCCAAACCAGCGAGGGGACGGACCCCTTCGCACCGGATTCCCGCCGGCTCGGGGAGAGCGAGAGACTCGGCGGCTCCGAACGCGCCGACGAGCGAATCCCGAGGTGAACCGGGGACAGCTCCAGCCCTCCCCGGTACCGTCCCAGCTCCAACCCCAGCCGCCACCGAGCCCCCCCCCCCAGCGCTATACCCCGCAGCCATTCGGGGCCGCGCACGCCGGACCCGGGGGTGAAGGTGACCCGAGCCGCTCCCCGCGGGAGGGCTCCGGGCCCCGCGTCGCAGGCCCCGGCCGAGCCGCCTCAGCCGCCGGCCCCGCGGCCCGGCCTGGCGCAGCCGCCGCCGGGCCCCCCCCCCCCCCGCCGCGCCCCGGGCAGGTACAAAGGGTAACCGCGGCGGGGCCGGGCCGCTCCGCGCCTCCGGGCCGCCTCACCCCGTCACGCCGCGGGGCCGCGGCCCAGCCGCCCGCCGGGGCCCCGCCGCCCAGCGTAGGCCGCGTCCCCGGGCCCCTACTCACTCTCGCCGCAGCTCCGGCCGCACCAGGCCGCCAGCACCACGGCCACGGCCAGCACCGCCGCCGCCACTCTCGGTCCCATGCCCGCGTCGCTGCTGCAGCCGCCGCGGCTCGGCGCGTCCCGGCGGGGGCGAATCAGAGGCCGCGGGGCGGGCGCGGGGGCCGGGCCCGGCTTCGCATCGTCGGTAAAAGACTGCGGAGAGGCGCCGCGGCCCCCTTTATAGCGCCCGGCCCCTCCCTGCCCCGCTGTGTCGGCCCCGGCTCCGGCGGCCCCTTCCAGCGCAGGCCGGGCTGGCGGCCGCCTCTCCGGCCAGTAAACAAGGGGCTGCCCCGTCAGCTGCGAGCGGAGCGGGGCGGTGGCAAGAGGCGGCGCGGAGCCGCGCCGGGGACGGGACGGGACGGGACGGGCCGGGCCGGGGGAGGGGCGGCGGTGTCCACCTGCCGGGGGCGGCCCCGCCGGGAGAAGCGGCCGCGGGAGACCGGGACGGCTCCTCCGGGCGTGGGCCCGCTCCGCACCCGCCGAGGGTGAGGCGGTGGCGGGGAGCCGGTGCCCGGGGCCGCGCCGAGCGAGTTAAGCCGGAGCGGGGCTTCTTCGCCTTCTGCCTCACCACTCCTCCTCCTCCTCCTCCTCCTCCTCCGCTCGGCGGAGCGTTTGGAGGGGTTGAATTGCCCCAGAGACCCGCGAAACTGAGCTCGGGGAGAGCGCACCGCTGCCGGAACGGTGCCCCCGCAGCCGCTTCCGAGTTACAGTTGTCTCCTTGCAGGGGGGGTCAGCACTTCATGGAGTCATAGAATGGTTTGGGTTGGAAGGGAGCTTAAAGATCATTATGGAGTTCCACCCCCTTGCCGTGGGCAGATGCCTTTTCCTCCTTTTTTCATCACCTCTGCGTTGCAGCCGTGCTAAGCCATGGCAGCATGTTCCCTGGCAACTTGCTGGGATTGTATCTGGCGCTTGCTTCCACCCATTTCTGCAAGCTAGCGAGTGATAAACTGCTGGGATAAAGCTTCTTTAATTCAGAAGCGCTTGGTAAATAGGCATGCTGCTTTCAGATCTCTTCCCCACCATCTTCAGCTTACAACAGATCTCACTTTTGTATTACATTTCTTGCTCAACGGGCCTGGGGCAGACCCCGGTCACCAACAGCTCACTTCACATTGGTTCCTTTTTCTAGACATGGAATTGCGTTAGGAGAGTTTGCACTATTTTAAATACTTTGGGTTGCTTTTCCATTTAAAGAATTGCTGCAGTTGTCACAGGGATATGACATAGCTGTGAATGGGAGGAGGACTGCTCTATGAAGTCACGTCTATTTTGGTATGGGGTCACTCTCTGACGGTCTGTGAGGTTTCCCAGTTGGATGGGGCGAGGTTAATGGCCTGGTTCCACTAAATCACCCCACTGCGATTCGCTGCGCCGGTACCTCTGTAACAATAACGACATCTCAGCATTTGCAAACTGAGTGCTTCGCTGAAGGGCCCTGCTTAAGCGGGGATGCTGCCTCTGTCATCAGTGCTGCTCCAGAAGATGTGTGCCTGGTGATAGAGCCTTTGGGTGCGTCAGAGCTGCCGTCATGGGAACGAATCCCCCCCCCCGCCTCCTCCGGTTGTGTTCTTGCTGCCGTTTTCTCCAACGTGCACTCCTCCTTCCAACTCCCAGGCGCAGCAGGCACAGAGCCTCACCCCGGAGTGCTTCAGGAAGTAAGGGCAGTTAGGAATGGAAGTAAACAACAGAACTGCGTGTTCCCTGCTTGCATATGAGCCTGCTTTATGACTAGAGGCTTTGCAGAAAACAGACAGCACCAAACATCATCGAGACGGCTTGGGCTGCGTGGAATTTGTAATGTGACTGTAATAGCAACCTACTTTTGCTTACTCACTTATGTTCTTATTGCCTTTCATGTAATAATGATATCAGCTTACAGATTGGCACAGGAGGATTAAGGGCTACGGGTTTATTATCCTTCCCTAAAATACTATTTTTAGTTTCTAATTACTGATTAAGAACATCAGGGTGCAATCTTTCCAGCATCTTTCCCATACGCTCACTGCTACATGTTCATCATGCTACAGTACACTAGGTTTGCAATCAGATAAGCCAACAGCAGCAATGCGGGCACAAAGAGGCTAAGCCAGCACCTGCTTGCTCTCTTTTTCCCCCAAGAGCTGCACTGCGGTCTCTTAAATCAGAAATTAGAGCAGAAACTACTCAAATCACTTGGTTGATACATTAGATATGACTTTCTTTGGCAGCATTCACTTCTCTTTCTGCCTGCCACAGATGTTTCGTGGTTTAGTCAAAATAACTTATAACTAAGCAGCGGTAAGTGTCTGCTGTAAACTGTGGCACTTACAAAGCACTGGGGTTCATTTCTGAATCCTCCTCAGAAAATTAATACCGAGAGACTTGAAATAGAGGGTATCACCTTTTTAACCCCACAAAGACTTTGTGGGGTTTGGGTTGGTTCTTTCCTTGCTTAAATAAATCTCATAAGTGTCAACTGCACGGGAAGGCAAGGCAAAGGGGTGTGGAGCTTCAAAATAAGGTTCTGGTTTCTAACCTTTAGCATTTCACCCCTTTAATGCAGAAAATGGTCTCTAATTACATACCTGCCCAGTGTACGCTTGCTGAAGGACGTTATATGATAAAGCTGATACAACCGCACAGCGCAGCAGCAGCCAGGTTACTACCTGTGTCTTGAGAACCCGCAGTGTGCTCAGAAGGGATCTTTTCCTTTCAGAACTCTTTACAAAATGAGTGTGGCAGCATTTTCATTGTACTTTCAGAGCTGGAACCCGAGCGGTGGCTCCCCCAGCCCAGTGTTTTCCTGAAAACCCACTTCAGTTTTGTCATCATTAGCGTTCCAGCTGAGCTAACACGCAATAAGAGTGCTATACATTAAACTGTACACGTAAGAGAAGTACGAAAGCATCTAAGATAATGTAGTAAATTTATAAGCCTAATCAAAAGCTTTGTTCCTTTTGAAATCCCCCCAGCAAAGAGCTGTGCCATGAGTTCATCTTTGCTCCACAGTCGCTTACAGCTGCCAACAATCACAGGGCAGACTAAAAGGGTACAAAAGAAGGCAGAGAAATAGCAGTGTAAAGCTGTATGTCTAGGGCCTCCCCCGAAGAGGTGCACAGTGTCCATAGGGTCAGTGCCCTCCACGCAACAGCCCACAAGAGCTGAGGAATAGGAAATAAATTTAAAACAGGTCTTCCTGGAGCTGTGTCCCAACCTTCCTTCTCTGAGACTGGAAGCATGGAGTCATACTGCTCTGCCCTGCAACTGCTTCCACATGAAACCCACCTAACCGCACTGACTTGGTGATCTTAAAGGTCTTTTCCAACCTAGCTGATCCTATCATTCTGTTCTGGGACTTCCTAACCAGATCCCAGCTCCTCCAGATCATGGCAACTGAAGTTCTTGGAAGCCCTGGCAGCGACATCACTAGAGGAGGAACCACCTTTGCACAGATGAGTACAGAAGATGACTTTGTGTACCAGCTTGATGTTGCTCCCTACCTTCTGAGGGGGCTGAAACCACCAGCTTCATCTCATCTTCATTTCGCTTTCTCCTGCTCCGGTAATGAAGCTGAGACAAACTGAGCTGTTTAGGCACCAAGAATATGGCTCTTCAAAGCCTTATCTCCAGGGCCTGCTGTCTGCAGCAGTACAGGCACACTGAATATGTCATGGATTGCCCGCTACCCTTGGAGCACAGTCACATCCTTGCCTTGAAACTTAAGCCTCCTGACACTGCACTTGTGAAAGCTTCATTCCTTGAAAATGAGAGGGTTCTTTCTCTCATGAATTCTACACTGGGACCAAACACACGTGGGGGGGTTGGGGTTTGGGTTGCTTTTTTCTCGTAACCGCACGAAAGTGAAGCTCCGTGCTAGGATTCGGGAATACTGAAGGGACGCAAAGCTTTGCACCCACTGAGCCGTTGACTCACCAAGCAGGTACATTGGTAGCAATTCTGTTGTGAGAACAAAGCAGCTGAAGCCCAGCTCAACGCCACGAAGCCCCACAGCAAGCCAGAAGGCCGAGCCGAGGGTCAGAATTGTCACCTTCTGCTTCACCCACTGCTCAGCATGGCCTTTCTTGACAAGCGCACGGGGGAATAGCTGCCCCGGTGCTCAGGTTGCTCTATTTTTATCGATTCGTCAAACAAATTCCTGCTCACGAGTTTCTCACAATATTCGGCCTCCCGTCCTTTGAAGACGCAGAAGAGCTGCCGTTGAAGCCAACAATAGCCAAGACTCTGCATCACTGGCAGGATGTTGCTGTAAAGGTTACAGAATTGACTTCTGAGTGACTAAACCTAAAGCCAAGGGTACAGGAGAGCTGACTGCAGAAAATTTATCGCATCCTGTTTGGAGTCCCACGGAACCATTTGCCAAATCTCTCAATATAAAATGTTTCACGTCATGGACTGACAAAGTTCCTTTCTTACCCTTCCTTCCGTCCACACCAAACCTGTTAAGTGGCTGCTCTCTTCTTGACGGGAGAAAGCTCAGAGGATGAGGATCCGGTCGCTTTACGTGCTAAGACCTGTATTTTACTGTTGAAACAGGAAACACTGTCAGATCCTTCTGGAGAATTCTATGGTTCCATTAGCAAATACAACCTTTGCCCAAGGTGAAAATGGCAGAGGGCATCTCTCTGCCACACGCAGTCCAAAGGAACTGAAGGATGCAGAGGATGTCGCAGCTCTCCACAGCCAGCTGCAGCTTCATTTTACCTTTTTGCCCAGTTTCTGCTTTTGTTCAGTTTGCATTTTAGATGAAACAGATACAGACTGGGCTTGCTTCCCATCCCTCATCAGAAAACCTTTGTTCCAATTCAGCATCCAACTTTTCAACTCGAAAGAACCTCGACTTCTCTTCATTGCTATGAGAAGCACGCACCAGCCTGTGGTCCCGACCTGTGCTAGCAGGCAGGGCCCAGCTGTGAAACAGCCAGGCAGCCCTGGGGCAACAATAGAAGAGGGACATTGAGCTGAAGGAGCGAGGCCAGAGGAGGCCACAGAGCTGCTGCGAGGGCTGGAGCAGCTCTGCTCTGGAGCCAGGCTGAGAGCTGGGCTGGGGCAGCCTGGAGAGGAGAAGGCTCCTGAAGGGGAGACCTCAGAGCAGCTCCAGTGCCTGAAGGGGCTGCAGGAAACCTGGAGAGGGGCTTTGGACAAGGGATGGAGGGACAGGACAGGGGAATGGCTTTAACTGCCAGAGGGGAGACTGAGATGAGCTCTGAGGCAGAAGCTGTTCCCTGTGAGGGTGCTGAGGCGCTGGCACAGGGTGCCCAGAGGAGCTGTGGCTGCCCCATCCCTGCAGTGCTCAAGGCCAGGCTGGACACAGGGGCTTGGAGCTGCTCTATGGAAGGTGTCCCTGCCCGTGGCAGGGGTTGGAGCTGGAGGAGCTTTGAGGTCCCTCCCACCCCAAACCAGACCGGGATTCTCCGCTCCGTATCTGCCCTTCAGCCCCCCCATCCACCGCTCTTCCCTACAGCCCCTGCAGTACACCTCAGCCAACCCCACCTCTGGTTTGCACAGCGCTCCCTGCGCTGCCGGGCGCGCGTTCCCCACCGCAGCCATGCGCGAGTTGGCGGCTCCAGCAGCGCCGCTCTCACGCGCAGGATGGGCACGTTGCGCTCCATGGCAACCGACTGACAGCGCCCGCTCTCATCCACAGCCCCCCCTCCCCTTTTGTCTCTCGTTTCTCCCTCTTTACCCTAACGCACGCTCTCGGGGGGGGGGAACTGGGAGGGACAGCCCCGCGGGCAGCACAGGGATGCTCAAGAAGCCGTAACTGCGCTCCGCGCTGCTTTATCTCACGTCGCGCCCTTAGGAGGACGCAGAGCTCGGGGTTCCCGTGTCGATAACCGCTTTGTTCCGTAGCTGGGAGACACGCCCCGTCTTTGTAAATGGTACAAATCGGGCGGATCGGATCCATTAGTCACGAGCTGCTGCTGCTTCCCACTCCCATCTCCCGCTGGGAGGCAGCGCCGGGGCCAGGAATGTCACGGCAATGTCGTGTGGCAGGTGGGATTGATGTAGCTACGTCGGGCTTTAATGTCACTCTCGTTCAGCGGAGCACAGAGCACGCCTCAGCAACGCGGCAGATCAGGATGAGAGCTCCCCGCCAGCCCTGCGCTGTTGGGCTCCGGGGCGGCATCGAACTGGTGCGGAGCGAGGGATCCATTGTTACTTTCTGCTCCCGGCCGCTGTGTTATCACGGTTAAAGCGATTTTCGTGCTTAGGACTGTTAATCGTCGCCCCTGGATGCCGAGGTTTCACGCCAGGTTCACAGCAGGGCCAGTGAGAACGGAGGTGCCTTGCACTCAGTGCGCGGGCAGGAGCAGGGCCCTGCTCTGTCCGATCAAACCCCTTCCACCCTTTGACAACATCCCGGGGGATCAGCAAGCCCGAAGAAGCCGAGGAGCCGCGGGAGCCGTTGTAGGCAGCACTCTGCTCCTGCCGCTCCAGCATCCTGACAGCCCAGCTACTGGAAACAGCCCTCCCAAAACCTCCAACGGAGCTGCGACCCAGGACACCACTGAAACAGGAACCATTGTAACAGGAGGAGTCTCTGGCACAAGGCTGTTTGCCAGAGGAGCTTCGGCTGAGCCACGGTTTCTATTGCTGCCAGGCTTGGAAGCGGAGCATTCGCCGGCCTGACATGACCCAAGACTCCAACAGATCCCTTTCCTTCTTCTCCCTTGCTGTCCGCAAGTAGGTAGCCTGCCAAGAAGCCAACCCAGGCCCAGCCCTAGGCCTGATAAACATCTCTCCTTCTGGATTTCCCAAGCTGTTGGGAAAGTGAGGCAATTCTCACTTCACAGTGCTCGCCAGCCTCACAGAAAGCCCTTTCTCTATATGACATTATCCTGCAGAGCAGCACATCAGGGCCCCATGCAGTGAGATGCTAAGCAGCCCCCAGCCATTAGTCACCAGTAAGACCTTCCACTCCACCTATGAAAGTCACAAAGCCTCGCGTGATTCACTCTCAACGCTGCCGGCACCAATCTTCGCAGGGTTTCTGGATAAGTGCGGTTGCTCCGCGAACTCAGGAACAGCAAAGCCGATTGATAAAGCAGCCACTGTGTGCAGGGAGATTGCTGGCACGGGGCTTTGCCAGGGCAGGAGGTAACACTCTTCCAGTGGGTCAGAAGTGATCTGGTGCGGCGCTGGAGGCTCAGCACTCGCGCGCGGTACCGCAACGGGAGGTGGTAGTTACCAGATTCCATCTCGCTTCCGGCAGTTCATCCTCCGCATAGCAGCCGTGTGCAGCAGCGGTCAGGAGCTGAGTAGCGCGCGGGGCAGCGCTGATGGCCTCGCAGGCTCCTTTAGGGGTATGCTGTCACTGGTAGTTCCCTTTCTGGTCTTTCCAATGGAGCTGCTGATTCCTGGGCGCCAGCACAGTGGCCGATAGCGAAATTCAACTTTAAACTCGTCCGCAGCGAGGCGCCAGGTCTTTTGCAAGCTGGAAACCCCACTTGATTTCAAGTAATAAAGGGGGAAATGTTACAGATGCTGAAGCATCCATATCGTGTCATTCCAATATGTCACATGCAAAAACCATTTCAGCACTGCGTTCAACCTCTGCTTTAAGAGGGGAGCTCAGCACTGAAACGCCCACAGGGAAAGCAGGGAAGCCATTAGGATGAAAACCTCATTCGGTGGCGCAGCATTCACTCAGGAAGTGTCAGAGTTGAAGACAAAGCTCTGGGAAGAGCAGAAATGGCCACAAATGGGTTGCTCCAACCACAGCTCTCTGTACCGTTCAAGGTAACGAGTTGGCTTGAACACAATGAGCAGATCTGGTAGCAGCCGGAAGAAAAAGCTGTGCTTCATAGTACCATCACCCGTTTGATAACCCCCCGGGGACGCAATGCTGAGCTGCAAACATGCTGTTTAATGAACGAAAATGCTTTCTGCAAGAAGCTTTCGTTGTCTGCACTGCCACAGCGGGCTTGGGGACAGAACAAAGGCCAATTCTGAAGCAGAGACTGCTTCGGGATGCGTCCAAAGCGGGTTTCCCTAAGGACTCCATGGGGACAACGGCTTCTTCCATCAGCAGCGCTGGCGCTGTGCTCACGCCCCATCTAGCGGAACACAACAGCAACGCACACGGTCAAAGAGCGCGGGGCTCATCGGCTGCGCTTCGCCTCCCAAAACCCCCTTCACTTCAACGCCAAAACCCTCGGGATGAGGCTGCAGGAAGGAGCGCACGGACGCGGACCGGTTTGATTTTAGCGCATCGCAAGCGCTTAAACCCCGCTCTTTCACAAACAGCCTTTGGGTCACTTCAGGTTCCCACTTTTTCTAGCAGAAGCAACGCTTTAAAATCCTCGTTGCAGTTTCCTTCGTGTCCGCTTTCATGCGGCGACCTCCTAAAAATAGCACGTTTGTCACAAGCACCATTGACCAGAATCACGTCACAAAAGGTAAAGCCTAAACTGTTGTTTTATATTTCCCCTCTCGAAGGCACCAGCTCCTAATCCTGCAATGAAAGCGCTGTTTGTAGAGGTGAGGTCAGTACCACACCGAGAGCACCGCGCGTGTGGTTCTGCCTTGCGAGCATCCGCAGCCACTGCACGCAGCGGGTGAGCACCCGGCCCCTGCTCCCGCAGCCGGGAGGCGAGGCCAATGGAGCGGAACTGGGATGCAGGAGACACATGGGCTGCTTGGCTCATTCATGGACATAACCATAACCCCCCGGTCACACCCGAAGGGTTGGCCAAGTCCACGCTCAAAATTCTAAATCTGACCGAATTCGCACCAAAAGTCCTAAATTTGGTCGTATTTCCACTCAAAACTCTAAATCTGTCCCGCTGGAGACCAGTAACGAGTGGTGTCCCTCAGGGATCGGTGCTGGGACTGGTCTTGTTCAACATCTCTGCCGGTGACATGGACAGTGGCATTGAGTGCGCCCTCAGCAAGTTGACCGATGGCACCAAGCTGTGTGGTTCAGTTGATACGTTGGAGGGAAGGAATGCCATCCAGAGGGATCTTGACACGCTTGTGGGGTGGGCTGATGCCAACCTGATGAAGTTCAACCAAGCCAAGTGCAAGGTCCTCCACCTGGGTCGGAGCAACCCCAGGCACATCTCCAGTTTGGGCAGGGAAGAGATTCAGAGCAGCGCTGCGGAGAAGGACGTGGGGGTGTTGGTTGATGAGAAACTGCACATGAGGCGGCTGCAGTGTGCGCTTGCAGCCCAGAAACCAACCGTATCCTGGGCTGCATCCAAAGGAGCGTGAGCCAGCAGGTCATGGAGGTGATCCTGCCCCTCTGCTCTGCTCTGTGGAGACCTCACTGTGGAGTATTGTGCGCAGTTCTGGGGTCCTCAGCATAAAAAGGACATGAAACTGTTGGAACAAGTGCAGAGGAGGCCATGAGGATGAGCAGGGGACTGCAGCACCTCCCGTATGGAGATAGGCTGAGAAAGTTGGGGCTGTTCAGCCTGGAGAAGAGAAGGCTGCGTGGAGACCTCATAGCAGCTTCCAGTATCTGAAGAGGGCCTATAGGGATGCTGGGAGGGACTCTTCATGGGGGACTGTAGTGATAGGACAAGGGGTAACGGGTTCCAACTGAAACAGGGGAAGTTTAGATTGGATATGAGGAAGAAGTTCTTTACTGTGAGGGTGGTGAGGCACTGGAATGGGTTGCCCAGGGAAGCTGTGAATGCTCCATCGCTGCCGGTGCTTCAAGGCCGGGTTGGACAGAGCCTTGGGTGCTATGGTTTAGTGGGAGGTGTCCCTGCCCATGGCAGGGGGTTGGAACTGAATGATCTTAAGGTCCTTCCCAACCCAAACCGTTCCATGAGTCTATGATGGGAGGTTCAACCCCAGCACGGGACTACAGCTCCCGGCGCGCCTCGGGAAGCAGCGCGGCCGAGCGGCAGCGCCGCTCCCGGTGCCGTGGGCGCCTCCCGCCGCGGGGCAGCGCTCCCCCCTCGCTGCCGCTGCGGGGCCGCCGCCGTTGCCCCTCTTCCCCCTCCGTACCCAGCGCGGCCCCGGGCAGCCCCCGCCGCCGGTCCCGGTACGGCTCCGGCCGCCCCCGGGGCTCCTGCAGCAGTGCCCCGCAGGAGCAGGGCCATGGCGCGGCCTCCGCTGTGCATCACCTTCCCTCCGGGCCCGGTCCAGCGCCGGTCCCGCTCCCCTTCCCTTCGTCGGCCGCGTACGGAGTTGGCCCTTCTGCATCTGCAAAGCCGCATCCAACCGATCACGCAGACGGAGTGAACACCTGAACAGTTCCCGAGCTCTTGTTCCCGTTTAAGTTCACGCTCTGGAGTCCGAACTGCAGCCGCTACACCCCGGTCATTCCCACCTTTCAATGTACTGCCCCGCTGAGCTGCGTTTGGCTTTCTGCCTTCCAGTTCTTTCCTCTGAATCATTTGGCTTCCGATATTTTCAGTTTTATCTCCTTTGCCGTCTGTATTTTTAAATCACCCCCCGCAATGCCATTAAAGCGTTCATTGTGTGTCTCCACTCCAATGCACCACCACTATTTATTATCTTATTTCTTTAGTCTCCCTTGCTTTTCGTATTCTTTTATCCCGTTCACTGTCTGTATCTCCCTGCCTTTTAGCAATGCCGTGTTTTACCTCAGTGCCCTCGCTTTTCAGTCTTCTTTCTGCATCTCTGTGCGACTTTGCTCTCCCTATGTTTTGATTTTCCCGTTTATTTCCCTCAAACTTGATGCTTGTTCAATTGTCTTTCTGTGCCTGCTTTTATTCCCTTTACTCTCCCTTATTTCATTAATATTTCTTATACATTAAAATATGTATTAAAATATTCCATATTTCCTCCTTATTTCCTTAATCACCGTTAGTCATTAATCGCCTTTATTCTCACCCTCTCACATTGAAGCCTCAGAGCTCCGTTACGCCTCTCCCCGCAGTCCGCCAGGGGGCGCCGCAGCGCGCTCCCAGCGCGCGGCCCCGCGTTCCCCGGCTCCTCCCGCAGCGGCCCCCCCGCGCCCGCAGCCCCCAGCGCGGGGCTCGGCCCCAGCGCACCGCAAACCCCCACGCGCGGCCCCGCGCGGCCCCGCGCGGCCCCGGGGACCCTTCCGGTGTGTGTGGGGGGGTTCCCCACGCACCCCTCCTCGCCCCCACGTGGGAGCAGCCCGCGCCGTCCAATCCCCGCCGCACCCTCCCGCCTCTCTCTGCGGGGACACCCAATGGGCGAAGCGGGGCCGCCCCCCGCGCTGCGGAAGGGTATAAAAGGCAGCGCCGGGGTCGGTCGCGGCTCATTCCGATCGCGGTGCGGGACGCGGGGGGCGCGTCGCGGCAGCGCAGGGACCGCGCTCGGGGTTATCGCGGTTGGGCTTTGCCTTCCCCGCACGGAGCCCGATTGGGATACAGCCTTGGATTACAGCCGCGCCATGACTTTGGAGGAGCTGGTGCCTTGCGACAGCAGCCGGTACGTGCGGGACCGGCCCGGAGGTGCGGGGCAAGGGGGGGGGTGCCGTTGTTGCGGCCGTTGCTCACCGGGTCTCGTCTCCCCGCGCAGGATGCAGGCGGTGAGCGAGGCCGTGGAGCGGGTGCTGGTGGCAGCGCAGCACCAGGACCGGCTCACAGTGGGGGTCTACGAGTCCGCCAAGCTCATGAACGTGTGAGTACCCGGGAGTGGGGGGGGGTCCACCCAGCAGCGGGTCTGCCCCCCGTTCCTTGCCTGCAGCGACACGGGGTACCGGTGTCCCACGGCTGTTGGGGGGGACCGACGGCACCATCCGGAGCGGGTTGCCCCTCTGACGCCCCGTGCGCCCGCAGGGACCCTGACAGCGTGGTGCTGTGCGTGCTGGCCACCGATGAGGAGGACGAAGGCGACATCGCTCTGCAAATCCACTTCACCCTCATCCAGGCCTTCTGCTGTGACAACGACATCCATATCCTGCGCGTGCTGGGCATGCAGCGCCTCGCCGCCATCCTGGGGGAGCCCGAGCCCGGCGCCGAGCCCCGTGACCTCCACTGCCTCTTAGTCACGGTGAGTGGGGCGGCGATGCGCGGCAGGACCGGGGGGTCCCGCGCGAGGGGCGGCGCTGAGTCCGTGTTTCTGCTCCTCAGAACCCGCACACGGACGCCGGGAAGAGCCAAGGGTTGGCGGAGGTGGCCCGGTACTGCGCCGAGAGCCGCGACAGGAACCAGTGGGTGCCGTTCGTGTGCCTGCAGGAGCGCTGAGCCGGCCCCGGGCGATGCGCGGCTCTGTACCTGGAAAAGGAGGGGGGAAACAGTAAAGCGGCAGGAAAAGGAAGGAGGAACGGCAGTTACAAACAAACGAACACAAAATAACCCCAAACGCAAACAGCCACCGATTTCATTTTTCTTTATAACCGGAGCGGAGGAAGGAGCGGAGCGGCGCCGGTGGGCACGGGAAGGAGGCAGCCAGAGCCCTGCTGTGCCGGCAGCCGGGCAGGACGCTGGCCGGAGCACGCCGGAGCCATCCATGCCGAGGAGCCGTGCTCGGCTGCAGGGACCTGGGGGACTGTGCTGAGGAGCCCCGGGCCGGGCGTTGGGAGGAGATGGAGAGCAATGCGATGCCTTCTGTTTGGCAGCTGCGAGTGGACAGAGGTGAGGACTGCAGGGGAACTGCTTTCTCCAAGGGATAGATGATTGTCTGTGCTGATGGACCTGTAATCCGCGGCAAGCTTTTTGCACTCTGAGCCCCTTGGAGACCCGGAGTCGAATCGATGCCGGAGTCCATTCTTACACGGATTTAGGACAGAAAAACCCCACGTTATTTGCAATAAAATCTCTGAAGCCAGGGCTGTCTGCGTTCCATGGAGCTGGGCCCACGGGGAGGGGAGGCTGCGCACCACGCAGCGTGTGCTGGGGGGGGGCCTCGTGTGGGCCTGAGGCTCCTCCTGTGGGTGACAGCATCGGGGCTCTGTCCACGCGAACGAGCCCCTGAGCTCAGTGGGAGGCTGAGGCATAGGGGGTGACGGCCCCGCTCCCTCCCACCCCGGGCGGGCAGCCCCGAACCGCAGCGCGCGCGCCCGGAAGGGCCCACACGTGAGCCGCATCCCGCACCCACCACCCTCACACGCGCGTTGTCCCCGACCCCGACCCTACCACGGCAGCGCCCCAGAGGCTCCGTACAGTGGGGAGAGGACCCCTGCACCGTCCCGGACCCCTCAGACCCCGACCTCCCAACGCTGCCCCCCATATGGACCCTGGAGACACCGCCTCCCCCCCAGCAATAGGGGGTCAATGGGACCCCGCAGGCAGTAGCGGCAGTGGGATCCGCTCCCCCGTGCTCGCTCCCTGCAGCCCCCCCGCTCCCCGGTGTCCCCGTCGGGTCTGACTCAGCGCGGGGTCCCGGGGATCGCGGCTGGCGCTGAGCTGCGCTTTGCAACCGGACGGAGCCGTCCGTGCCAGACGGGGGGGGGGGGGGTCTGTGGGAGCGGCCCTGATCCCAGGGGCTGTGGGACTGGGAATGGGGCTCCAGGCTGGGAATGGGGCTGTGGGATGGGAATGGGGCTGTGGGATGGGAATGGGGCTGCGAGACTGGGAATGGGGCTCCGGGATGGGAATGGGGCTCCAGGCTGGGAATGGGGCTCCGGGATGGGAATGGGGCTCCGGGATGGGAATGGGGTTGTGGGGCTGGGAATGGGGTTGTGGGGCTGGGAATGGGGCTCCAGGGCCGGTTTGGCTGTGCCGGCAAGAGCCGGGGCTCCCGGATACTGTGACACCACCACCCCCCCGCAGCATTGCCACAGAATGAGGCCTCAAAACCTCTCCCCAGCGCAGGGGACCGGGCAGGGCCCACCCGATGCCAACAGCATCAGCACCCGGCAGGAATCAGACCCTGGGTGATTATAGAGTGGGTCTGCAGGGTGGGTGCTGAGCGTGCATTCCCCCCCCCCCCCAGTCCCTTCCATCCCAACAAGTGCCACCATTTTCCATGGGAAATCTCTGACCCTCGCCCCAGGCAGGGCTGGGGTTGATGCCAATGGGGGGGTGTGTGTGTGTGGATCCATGATCCCAAGGATCCATTGAATGCTGGAAAAGATGCGGCTGCGTGCATGGCCGTGGGCGCAGGGGGTGTGTGGGGGTCCCACTGGCCTGGGTGGGGGAGGCCCACAGATGCAACTGCATTCCCTGGGGACACCAGGACCGTCCATGCGCGGAGGGGAAGAGCTTTGTGTGTGCATGCAAGGGGAGGCTCAGGGATGGTGGTGCTTTGGATGGGGGGGGGGCACACTGAGCCCCTTCCTGGCTCTGGGGTGGCTGCAGCCAGACAGGGCCGGGCCAGATCCTGCTCTGAGCCCAGCACATGGGGAGGCCACAGGCTCTGATTGATGAGTCTGGTCCGGGTGGCTGCTGGCAGAAGGCAGCCGGGGCTGGCCCGGTCCCCAGGCCCTGTCCCCATCCGCCCCTGCATCCACCCAGAGACGCTGCAGAGCCCCTGCGCTGCTGCGTGTGGGCTCCTGCATCCCTGTGCCTGGAGCAGGGTCTCCAGGGATGGGGGGGGGTGCACCCGGGGCCATGCATTGCCAGGGTGGGAGCCCCGCTGCAGTGATGCCGCCACCCCAGCGCACCCCGACACCGCTGGTGCCCAGACCTGGTGGGACACGCGCCACTGTCCACAGGGCCACCCCGGCCACGGTGCCAACAGCGTCCCCAGCCCTGGCTCCAGAGGGGGGTAATTATAGCTGTGGAGGAGCTAAAACCAGCCCGGGGGGGGGGGTATTTATAGCCCTTGCCCCAGCTCTGTGCTGCAGGAGGGTCCGGTGGCCTTTCATGTGCTGCCAGGCTCGGGTTTGCTTTGGAGTGGGTTTCCAGGAAAACAAGAGTGAAGCAGCAGCATCCCTGATGTGTCCCTGCGTCTGAAGAGAGTTTAAGGGGAGTCTGAAGATCTGTGACATGGGGGGTGCAGGGATCCCTCGCAGCTCTGCGCATGGGACACTGACACGGGACCTCTGGCTTGGGGGGGGAACAGGGCTGGTGGCACCGACCCCGTACCGGTGGCTGCAGCAAGGCCATGGCTCCCTGAGTTGTCCCCCCTGCAGCCCCCCGGGCTCTGCAGGGCACGGACATGCCTGTGCCTCCCATAGGATCAGCACCAGTCCCCAGAGACCCAGCCCTGCAGTCAGGCATCCCCTGTGCAGGGTGACACAGCCCAAGGATCATGGCTCAGCCCGAAGCTGCTGCTGCCCATCCCAGCTCAGCCTTGGGTCAGACACTGAAAAATCCCAACTATTCCAGGCACGCAGGGGAAGTGTGGCTCCAGACTGCCCATAGCAGCAGCACGTGTTACTGCAGGGCCAAAGCTGCTGGCCTGGAGGCCTCTGCCTTCCTGGAAAGCAATCCCCGTGGTGCAATGCTGCTGCCAGCCAGCTCCAGCACCGGACCCGGGGGCTGCTTTGGGATGGGAGCTGCTGGGAAGCTGAGGTTCTCTTCTGGAAAGGGTTTATTCCCTTTTCACCCGGGTTTGCTCTGCTGTGGCTCCATGGACAGGAGGGCCCCATAAACAGCTCTGATGCTGCTGGGGCAGATGGGGAGCATCAGGTTGGTGGGAGCAGCCCCCGTGTGTGGGAGAAGGGGGGCTCCAAAGGGGCTGCACCAGCTCAGCCTGCAAGGCCGGGACACCCAGTGAGGCGGTGGGCATCCTGCTCAGCCTCCGGAGCAACAGCCCCATCCCACCCGCTTGGGATGACCACGGTGTCCTTAGGCAGGAGGAGATGGCTGAGACAGCCCAAGGAAAGGGGTGGGAAGGTCTCCACTGATCCCAGCTCTGGAGAAAGCTCCTGCCGTGCCCCCAAGCTGGCAGCACTGCGAGGACGTGAGCAGCAACCATACCAGGTTTCTGCAGGACATGGTGGGCAGGATGCGGGATGCGGGATGCAGGATGCGGGATGCAGGATGCGGGATGCGGGATGCAGGACAGGCTGGCCGGGAAATCTGGCAAAATGAAAAGTGAGCCTTTTTATTGTATTATCAATTTCACTTCTTAACAACAATTCCACAAAATATTAAACACTGTGCAAGGAATTGGGCTATGGCACACCAGAAATAAAAATCAAAGAGATCCAAAAATGCAGACGTAATGAGGAGCCTACATTACAGACACCGATTACTTCCTAAGTACAGTCTTTACAAACCTTGATTTGTGTTTGGCAACAAGATCAGAGTTTGGCAAATAATAATACTAATTATAATAGGCCAGAGAGAAGAAATTAAGAGCGCAAAGTATCAGACACGTGGCTTCGGTTCAATGAAGTAAATGCATTACTTTGACTTTGTTAAAGTTGACTTTTTAAGTACTCGGAGGAAGGGGAATCGGCTCCAGGCTCCATCAGCCGGTGCCGACGGCCCCCAGCTCCGGCTGCACCCCTGGGATGGTCCCGGAGACAGGGAGGGGAGGACGAGGCAAATGAAACAGGAGCAGTGTTTCCTCCTCTCCCTTTCCCTTTGCAGTCTCCCTCCTTTCCACTTTTGGCACCACAGCTTCGCCACATGCTATGAGGAACCGCCAGGCAGATTTGGGCACGCGGTTACATCCAACCCCAAGGGCTCTGTGAGGCCGGGGCTGCTGGCACTGCCTGCGCCTCATTAGGGGTCCCCACTCCCCCTTTGCCATTTGGAGCACTTAAAAAGTCCTGAAAAGTGTCCTTTTTTTTTGTCTTTTTTGTCTTTTTTTGCCCAGCAAATGCACGAACAAAGCACAAAGCAGCTACCGGAATCTGCACTTCTATTTATGCTCTACAAAAACCTCTACAGAATGAGCACTGATTTACTCAGACGCGGAAAAACCTACAAAAGAAAGGAAAAGAAAAAGAAACCCCACAAACTCGAGGATTTTTCCACCGAATGAGTCACCCACTGGGAGACACCGGCACCCACCGGCAGCCCCCTGCCCACCCACCCCATGGGCTGCCTCCGGCCCCACCGGCATCCCCGTGCCGGCAGCCCCCAGCCCTGTCCCCAGGTTCCTAAGGGACTCCAAGCAGATGCTCCCTGTCCCCTGCTCCCGTCTCCAGCCGCGCTTTGGACCTAAACCTGCCCCTCACCGGCCACCAGCGTGACTCGGGCAAGACCCCGGGGATGAGCGTGGTGGCCCATGTGGGTGGGAGGACAAGGGGTAAGACCCTGTTTCACCGGGCTGCGGCAGCATCCCACAGCAAGCACCCCCCCCCCGCCATGGGTCTGAGCTGCCCCATTGCCTTCCTGGGCGCTGTGGAGGGCA
Source organism: Myiopsitta monachus (assembly GCA_017639245.1). Taxonomy (NCBI): domain Eukaryota; kingdom Metazoa; phylum Chordata; class Aves; order Psittaciformes; family Psittacidae; genus Myiopsitta; species Myiopsitta monachus. Next base: position 4,147,154 of record CM029937.1, on the reverse strand, counting down.
GGGTGCAGGCAGGGGGTGCTGGCAAGCCCCCCCTGGCAGCATGAGCCGGTGATGGATGGGAGGACAGCAGCCCCTGCCCGGGGCTGAAGCGGAGGAGCGGTGTTTGGCTCCTGCGGTAACCTCAGTCACTTGCTCGCTGCCGCACAGAGCGCAGGTACTGCTGGCTGACCTGCAGCTCGGGCACTTGCCTGGGTCACCGGCTATAGCACCATGCACAGGTCTCTAACATAGAGGAAGAATCAGCAATCTGGAGTAGAAAAATAAGGCTGGAGCTGTACTAGATTAAGGACAGAGGAAATTCCCTCGTGGAGAAGAGAAAGCCCTGCTGCGGCAAAACCCAGGCGCACCTCCGGACCGAGCTCGCTCCCCGCTACAGACGCGGCACTGAGAGCTTACACTGGGGAAAGACTTGACAGAAAAACACACAACAAAACCAAAACGCCATCGCCCGGGGCTGTGCCAGGGCTGCTGCTCCCGGCTGCCCGGCGATGCTCAGCGTGCTGTCAGGCCGGGCTGCAAGGAGGGCTCGGGGGACACGCTCAGCTGCAGAGGGAACCAAATCCACTCCCCTCTGCTCTGCCTCCCCCCCGCACTCACGTAAGGACGGGGGAAATCCAGGGGATCACAAGCAACCTGTCACGAGGCTGGTGCCAGGACGGGAGCCCACGGCACAGCTGGAAACAGGAGGTGTGAAACGCTCACATCAGCAAAGGACCCCAGGAAAGCGGCTGCAAGACGTACACAGGAGGTGCCAGGGTTTGTGTTAGTGTTAAAAATGGGGAGGAGGGGAGTTCCAACTTCATTTTAACAGGCAAATGACCGCGTACTTAAAGAAAGGGATGGAAAGATACCTGCAACCAAGAAGGGTAAATGAGGCAGCTCTGCTAACCACAGCCTCTGCCAATGCTGCCGAGCTGGCTGCATGGCTGGTTGGTGCTGGAGAGGTGCTGGCTGCACTCAGCCAATACTCCACAGCCCACCTCTGTGTCACGGGAGGAAGAACCTCTGGAGCTGCCCTCCTTCCTGATGACAACCCGGCCTCCCTGGCTACCAGCCACGCAACTGCAGGCTCTGCCCCAATCCCTGCCTTCGAGCCGGCCTCTGGCATTGGAACACCATCAGCCTCTGAAAAGCAGCCAGCAAAGCCTCCCAGTACGCTGCCTGGACCATGAAGTCCGACCAGCCAAAGCACTACGCAGTATGTGCTGCGAGGTCTCCTCCCTCCCGCTGGATCATGACAGAAAGCGTGAACATGGCTCAACACCAAAAGGTGAACCGGAGCCTCCTCCAGGCTCCCTCTCCCAGGGGCTCCCGGCAGCCACAGCCACAGGAAGCCCTCCCTGCCCCATGAAGGGATCAGCCACCGGTGGTTTCCATCCCAGTGGGAGGTTGGGGCATTTCAAACCAAATCCAAAGCATTGAGGGAATGGGAAAACTCCCAACATTTCACACCAGGTGTGTTGTTTGGTTTTCTTTTCTCCTCTTCCCAAAACTGAAACCCGTCATTTCCTGTATTCAGACCCCGGCATGGGGTGTTTGTGTTCCGGATAACTGGGAACAGGCACCACCGTGCTGGTTAGGAAATGGAACCGTGCCTCTGCCTACCATGGGGGAGCAGCTCCAGCGCCAAGGGGGAAACACAGTGGGACTTCCCTGAGCTCTGGTATTTCCTCCTGAGCAGCCGCCTGCCCCAGCACGGAGCCGCCGGGCTCTGCTGCTGCCGTCAGGGCTCTGTGGTGGGCAGTGGGAGGAAGGCTCGCCTGCTTGTCCCCTCTTCCTCACGGCTGCTCCGTACCCCGGCGCTGCAACGTTTAACATTGGTGTACAGAGCGCTCCCGTTGAAATGGCATGTCAAGCTTTCCAAGGGATGGGAAAAGAACTCAGTTCTTCTACAGCCTTACCCTCATCTCCCCGAATTACCTGGGTTCTGTGGAACACATTCCATTTGCAGCTCTTGGTAAGAGAAAGGGAGGTGGGGAATGCTCGCAGATCTGCCAAATTCAGTGTTTTCAACGAAGACTCACCAAAAGGCAAACTTAAAAAGACTTTTCACGTGATATGGCACAATGGAAAGCTCCCCTCCCACCCCCCCCCCCACCCCCGGTACAGCCCCGTTTGGGAAAGCGAATGATAACAGCACAGAGAAACCCCTGAAGCGATCAGAGCAGCTCAAGCCCGGCCTCTCCCATGCCTCGGGCTTCCTAACATTGCTCATGGAAACTCTTGGCCAATGGATCTGACACTAGAGAGTGTTTTCCTGTGGTACCATCCCCTCCTCCAAGCGGAGCTCTGCGGCACAGGGAGGGAGCCTCTTGGCCTCCATCCTCCTCCTCTCCCAGCCTCAGGTTACTCATTTGCAACAGCAGTTTTCCAAGCTGTGGTTTGGTCGGTTTTCCTTTTTAGTACTAGTTTTCCACAAAACCACTCCCCACCTGGACTCTTCTCCCTCGTTCCCTCCTCAAGGAACAGAGCAAATGCTTGCAACAATGTGCTAATTAGAAACTAATTGGATGAGACCCACTCAGAGCTTTGTTCAAAGCTTCTATGGGGAGGTCCCACTACTTTAGATCTTGCATTGGCAGATGCAATAAGAACCCCCACTGCCTCCACCACCCCGGTACCAATTACAAATGTCACTATTAAAAATACCCCCCCCCTCCCCTTCAATCATGGGTTTTGGGGTTTTTTCTTTCCCTTCTTCTTTGTAGATGGGGACCCCTCTCAGTGCAGCACCTGCCCTGGCGCAGACGCCCATCCCTAACACCTCTGCAACTTTTTACACCCCCCCCACCCTCCCCTCCCCACCCCCCAGATTTAAATTCTATTTGAAGCCAACATTGAGTATTTACCCCTCGGCACAGTTATAAGTTTGTATCTTGGGTTCAGTTGACTGGAGAACAGTGCCCTGCCTGAGAGATCACACACGCCAGAGCGAGCAAAGCTATAGGATGATACAAGGCTTTTTGTCCTTAAAAGGGTTCTCCGAAGCGGGCACTCCAACCAGCAGCGGGTCATTCCTGGCGTGTTGCTCACAGTAATTCATTAGCTCAGAAGATGCTTTCGAGACCTAAACGATGCAAAAAGGTAGAAGGTTAGGGAGAACATTCAGGGGAAGGCGCAGAGCTCAGGCCGTGCAGCACCACTGACCCCTTCCCGGGCAGGAAGAGAACCCATGTTCTGCTTTTTGTAACAGAGACTTTGGAGATGGCAACAAAAGAAAAGAGGAAATAGGACATAAGAAAAAGTTTGTAAGGACTGATATAAATAAAGCAATGACTACGTGAAAAATGCTCTCAGAGACTGAAAACATGACATTATTGTCCTAATTTTTAAGGGCGTTGGGATGAAAAATGGAAAAGAAAAGCCTGCCGGCGCAGCCATCCTCTGATGTTAAACCGGGAGGTTTTGAAATTGTTCGAAACTATTACTTAAGGCTCTGCTTATTTTAGTTCAAAGGTGTCTTCTGGGAAGTGGGAGCCCAGGGCAGCCCCGGCAGAGATGGGGCCGTGGTGGTGGGCAGCGAGGAAGGCGGGAGCCATGGGCAGAGCTCAGGCAGGGAGGTGCTGGCAGCTTGGAGACCAGCACCAGCCCCCTTTTATCTTCATTAACTTAATAGCTGGTCGAACATATGGCAAACCCGAAACACAGGCACAACCAGACCACATCTGGAAGACCCAGATGTGACCTGTTGCAGCTGCAGAAGCCTTATGGCAGCGGCTCCCTTCCGAGGATCTCCACGGCTGCTTGGCTCCAGGATGACCGGTCCCTCTCAGCTGAGCTATGCCTTGGTTAGGGGCTCCTTAATCTAGAGCATCTACATGCCACCTCCCTGCTCCCTCAGCTCTGCTCCCCTCACTGCAGCACTATCCAAGGGTCACTGTGCTCTGCAGCCTTGCAGAGGATGCTGCAGCACGCAGCCAGCAGGAACTTGCAGATGTGTGTTGTCGTTCTTAAACCCTTCAGCAGCAACTGAGAGTGCAAAGAGAGGAGCAGGAAAGGCGCTTGCATCAAAACCCTGGTTTGTTGCAGCCTTGGGCAAAACCCATTTAATCTGCGCTTCCACACCCCAGGGTAGGAACCCTCCTCCTTTCTTTGGTGTTTCCTGGAATGGCAGGTCCAGAGACTGCATCAGACAAGGTGCTTTTGTGGGGAGTCTCCAGGGATTACTGCAATATTAAGTACTGAAGTCCTAACCAGAAATGAACACTTCTAATGATCACAAACTGCTGCTGGCCTGCACTTCGACAGCCTTATCACATACATTGGGATCCAGCAGCAAAACTGCTCTGCAGAGGCAAGGTCAAGGCTCTACCTTCAATCTGTTACACAGAACAGTTATTGCTCCTGGGGCAGCCCCTTCCCCTCATCTCAGAAGTGTAGTGACTTATTTACCTCACCAACCTCGGCCGCAGGTGTGGAGAGCAGGAGCTGGAGGAGCAAACCCTCATTTGACACTGCACTCAGGAGCTGGCTGACTTGGCGCACTTGCCCGAGAGCTGGGTTTGCAGACCACAGCTCACCCAGCTAGCGCATCTTCTCCACTCAGCCTAAATAGCAGCACGTTGTGGTCTCACCACTGTTCTTTCCCAGCAAAGCATTTAAGACAGTCGCAGCTACAAAGGTTGGTAAGTATACACACACCCTCCATCCTCCTCGGCGTGCACCATTTGGGATCTTGGAGCTGAGACATGGTAATTCTTAGCTGAGTCAACAATGTCTGCGCTGGGGGAAGACCTGTAATTTAGTTTTTCGTCCCTAAATTGGCCTTGCTGATGGGTGCATCACTGGAGTCTGGAAAGTGGTGGCCCTAAAAACAGCTACAAAACCTCATGCCTATATATATATATGTATATACATATACATGTATATATATGTATATACATACCTATATATACATATATACATACATATATATACACACACAAAACAGTAGCAGCTCCTCTGGCACATCAAAACCAGAGATGACAGAGGACCCGCTGCTACAGACTTAGCAGGGACTAAAAGTCAAAGAAGATATTCTTTGACCAGTAAAACTACATTAAAAACTCTCTGGTGGATTTAACACTCTATATTTTAGGGTGTTCATTTCACTGTGCCTTTCATCACCATGCATGAGGGTTTCCTCTGCATGACAAGTGACTTTCCATGAACAAATGTGTTCCCTCCTTCCCTTCCTCCCAGGGAGTTTTGACTGCAGCCTGCCCGAGCCACCGGGCCACTGAGGCTGGCAGAGCCCTGATGCCAGCAGCAGGATGCTCTCAGGGGATGCTGTGGCTGTGAACACGTTACTTGCTCCAACTTCCCAGTGCCAAAGGGAGCTTTATTTCTGTGTGAGCTCGCACACAGCTGAGCACAGACTCTGCTTTGCTATCCTGGACAACTGCAGCACTAAATTAACTCCCTAGTTGTACTGCAAACATGCCTCAAACCAGAACGAAGGCATGCCACCATCTTCATTCACAAGAATGGGAACAGCAGCAGCTGAGAAATAACTGCAAGCAGCAACGTTCTGAGAGAAACTACATACGGACAGTGAGGCCATCCTGCAAAAAGATGGGGCAGGAAGACTGCAATGCATGTGAGCATGCCAGTAGAGCTTTGCTGGGTCCATCCCTGCAGCTTCAGTGCCTTCACAGGTTGCCTGTGGCCAGCTGAGGCCCAGGAACCTAATGACAGTGGCTGCTTGGCTTCTGGATTCTCTGATCACCTCTAAAACCTGGGAGAAGCTGCCCAGGCTGCAACCTTACCACTGTCGGTAGGAAAGGGTCTCATAGAATCATAGAATGGTTTGGGTTCGAAAGGACCTTAAGATCACCCAGTTGCAATCCCCTGCCATGGGAAGGGACACCTCACACTTGACCACATCACCCAAGACTCTGTCCAACCTGGCCTTGAACACTGCCAGGAATGGAGCATTTACCACTTCTTTGGGCACCCTGTGCCAGCACCTCTCCAGCCTCACAGGGAAGAACTTCTTCCTTATATCTAACCTGAACTTCCCCTGTTTCAGTTTGAACCCATCACCCCTTGCTCTGTCACTGCAGTCTGTGATGCCAGTCCCTCTCCAGCATCCTTGTAGCCCCATTCAGATATTGGAAGCTGCTCTGAGGTCTCCATGCAGCTTCTCTTCTCCAGGCTGAACAGCCCCAATGTTCTCAGCCTGTCTTCCTACAGGAGGTGCTCCAGCCCCTGGCCATCCTTGTGGCCTCCTCTGGACTTTCTCCAACAGCTCCACGTCCTTCTTATGTTGATATCAGCACTGCACACAGTGCAGCAAATGGAATCTCACAAACAGAAGAGCAGAACAGAGGGGCAGGATCACCTCCTTTGACCTGCTGGTCACGCTCCTTTTGATGCAGCCCAGGATGCAGTTGGTTTCTGGGCTGCGAGCGCACACTGCAGCCGGCTCATGTGCAGTTTCTCATCAACCAACACCCCCAAGTCCTTTCTCCATGGGGCTGCTCTGGATCACGTCTCCTGGAAACACTGCAGTAACTAAGCCAGAGACACTGCAGCAGCATGAAAGCGTGCGTAGAAAACCCAAAGCCCTTGCCCGAGGGTGCATCCCTGCCACCGCAGGCGCGGCGTGTTGCACATGCTCACCTTGATCCTCTCGATGCCAGCTTCGATGCGGAGCTGCTCCACCAGCTTGCGGGCCTGCGCTATGTTGTTAGTTGTTGACATTGTCTGCCATTGGCTCCAGGCCCCAGCACACGAGAATACTGCAGAACAACAAGGGGGAAGATGGGGGTTTACACCGTGTGCGAAGCCGCTGCGCCACGGGGCACCAACCTCAAATAGGGCTCCGCACCGCTGTCCTCAGTGACAGCCACATGCAAAGCTTCCACGAGCTCTAAACTGATGACACCAACTTAACGTTTCCTGATTCCGCTTCAAGTTCTCCTTTCCTTTAAGCAGCACTCTTGGTCTTGGTGGACTCTTTTCAGGCTTCTTCTTTTTTTAATTAATTAAAGAAAATAATTACTTTTTAATTAATTAAAAAAATCAATTAATTAAAAAAACCCCACAACCAAAAGAACAAAACCCCACCAAACAACAGCCAACCAACCAAAAACCAACCACGCAACCAAAACCCCACCGAAACCTCCTTCAAAATGAAACCTTTTCTGCAGACAGTCCTGCCAGATGCATTCAACTGACCGGAAAAGCAAAGAGGAATCTTCCACTCTGTGTGACCTGCTTGCAGCGAGGCAGGGGGAAGGTAGATGGGAATGATGCTGAGCTGGGAGCACACAGAGTCCCCAGATGTTCACCCTTGCTTTTTGTCTACTTGGTGCGCCACTGCCTTTGTTCTGCCCTGACTCCTGTGTCAGGACCTCCTCTGCACAAAGAGGTTCTGAGCAGCAACTAGAAATACTCAGTACTGTACAAGCTCAGACCTAAGCTCTTTATCCATTATTTTGCAAATCAATGACCCTCAAAAGAGTAAGAAATGAAGTCAAAGTGATGGATGGTCCCAGGCTGGGTGGAAAGCCAGGGCTCAGGCAAGGGACAGAGGTTTCTCAGATGCCAATGCACAGGATGGAAGCAGGGGACGGGCAGTGAGGCACAGGCACAGACGTGGCTGGATATGAAAGCACTGAGGAGCCAATAGCTCATCGCTCATGGCAGGGAGAATGCAGGCAGTTAAACAACCTTCCTCAACATTCCAAAGCAGCAACTGAAAGAAGTTTGCCTATGAGACCAACATAACCCGTTACTGTCACTGTGGAGCAGCACGCAGGGCTGCGGCAAACCGGAGGGCAGCCCCGACCACACCGTCCAAGTCGGACTCCCTTGCTCAGACATTGTTCTTGGGTCATTTCTTTATGATCATCTCTGTGGGGCTGCTGCAGAGGTGTCAGGAAAAGTCACTTCCTTGCTCTGCCTGGCAGTGACTCAGCCCCTGATCATTCAGTAATGGCAGCGAATGGTGGGAGAGGGAAAGCGAGCACCCAAGTACCACCTCCCACCACCTGACAAACATGAGATGATGCAGGGAGGAGGGAAGAGCCAAAGCAAACACGGGGTCAGGTACTGGAGTGGTCCCAGTGCTCCAGCCAGACGCCCACTGCAGCCCTTCTGTGCTAGCTTTAATCAGAGACTCTCTGTCTTCTCCCCAAGACCAGCAGCTTCAAAGCAGATGCTGAACTGCTGCCTTTACTGGAGGGAAGAGAGGGGGGAGTGTCTGCCCCATCTAAAACCCTAGCAGACTTGAGCTGTCTCGCCTATGTTTAGACATTAAGGGAGTTTATTCCAGACCACAATGGCACTCTTAGAGATTATTTTGCTTGGCAGCAGCATGCAACGAGTGCTGAACCTTTCAAGCCCTGAACAGCACTCGGCTTCGTTTGCTTTCTGAACGCTGTGGGAGAAAACAAATGGTGCTTCAGACAGCATTACCAACTCTGCCATGGGATGATTCCCTGAATTGACAGGGTTAGCCGGAAATCTCCGCCTCTCCAGTCCTGGAAGATGTTAGTCAGGGCAACATGGGAAGCCAGGCTATTGAAATAAAGTCTGGGACCGGGGAAACTGGGAGAGGGAAGCAGGCTGGTCCCCTCGGGAAGGAGCTTTCTCTCCGATTCGAAGCATTTCAAAACAGCTCAGGCAGCATTAGGACTGGGGAAAAACTCTGTCTCAAAGTCAAGCTCTTTCTACATCTGGACCGTGAACCTGACAGACCTCCCTACTGCAAAAAGTTCATTCCCCAGTGACAAAGCGATTGTTCACCTACATAGCGAGCTAGCAAGCAGCTGGAGAAAAAAACCCAAACAGATCCAACCTCTGTCTGCAGCAAGATCACCTGCTTGTACTTTCCCAGCTTCCTGTTTATGGAACGAGGCTGATGAATCAGGCGAGGGCAAGTTACTTAAGGGAACTTCTGTCACAGCACTCGTGTCCTGGTCCCTGCAGCATCCCACAGCTTGTGCTTCATAAGGGCCCACAGCCCCGCTGAAGGAAGAATGTGGTTTATTAAGTACAGCATGGAGAGTCCTGCTGTGCGGAGGAATTATCAAACCAGTGTCTTAAAAGTCCCTGCCAAGGGGGAGAAGTTTTCTTCCTACTCTGCCTATCGCCCATAGGAAGCTATAGGTTTCATGGAGTCCTTGCAAAGCAGAAGCAACACTTGTAAATGAGAAATAACACTTTGCCTGAGTTATTACAGCACCAAAGCGGGCAGGTATCTGTCCTCCCCGACCCCTCTGCTGACAACTGCTTTCCAGCATCATTGTCACCCGCCAGCCAGCCAGCCCCTGCCTTGCCTATGGCAGCAATGCACTTTGCCTCTCCCAAGCGCGAAGAGCAGCATCGAACTCCACGAGGGCAGGTTTAGCCACTTTATAGCAACAGAATCTGCAGCAGCAGCTTCTACTTCCTCCTCAGCTGCCCTCACCCAGCAACCACGACACAGGGCTCCGTGCGTACCGCACTGACAGCACAGTTCCTCTTCCAGTGTTCTACATTTCCAAGTACAAATTTCAGCAACTGAGCTCTTAGAAACGTCAAGGGGAGTCTGGCTGGATGCTGCCCATCTTGTGCATCCCTAAGGCTCCTCAGTATCTCTAAGTCCAGACCCTCTGATGGCACAGGTTTGATCGGCACCAGAACCACAGCCATGTGCTCCCATGCTCTGAGAGATGAAGCAGGACCTGCATCACTTTCGAGTCCAGGCTGCTGGCACAGGTCAAGGAACAGGATTGCTCTGTCCAGAGAGTTTAAAACCTGCTTCTGTCACCTTGGAGAACAATTAATTAAGCATGCCATCACCAACTGGAGACCATCAATACAAAAGATGCAGTGGCTTTGCTGCATGGCACGAAGGGGGGTCCTTGGGGTTTTTTAAAAGCCAAACCAAACTTTAAAGGTGGCATTCAGCAGACTTACAGGGGTGTGTAAATAACCCGTGAGGGAGAGGAATTTGGAAGGAATGCCATGCAGAAGCGGAGTAAAGCGTGTGTGATGCAAAGCAAGATGACATGCAGGATGTAGCTGAGCCGCGCCTTCTCCAATCTTTATGTTTTAAAGAAACTGGCATTGGAAAAGGACAGGGAGGTGACATCTACAGCTGGGCCTGGGGAAGCAGCACAGGCCGGTCGGGACACTGAGGTCTCACACACATCCTCCTGCCACCGCTCTTGTCAATTTGGCCGTGGAGAAATAACCCATAGAGCTCAGCTTCCCTCCTGCAAGCCTTTGGTGTTCGGCCACAACCAACCTCCTCCTGCTCCCGCCTGCGGAGCGTGGCCAGCGCCTGGCCAGGGCAGGCTTTTCCCTTCCTGGTATCTACTCGTGACTCTGCAGAATGACACCGCCACCGCGTTTTGCCGAGTCATGCATGGACATCATTCAGCAGGAAATAAATCTTCCCGCATCCTTGCCAAGGCACTCTGTGCTCTCCCGGCTAATCCATCTTCCGCTTCTCCCCGGCAGCATTCCTGCCTAGAAAGGACAACCCAATTTTCGGGAACTACTCCTATTGCGTTAACACGACGTTAACCGTGTGCCTTTTTCATGCAGGCAATGCCAGGAGGGTTGAAGTCATCAGATGGTCTTGCAACTCTCTGGGCTGCCTTCCCCGTTCCTCCAGCTGCAGAGCCCAGACTGAGGAGGTACGAACAGGGCTTGGGGCTGCAGCAAGATTTCATACCTAGGAGGTTCAAACCCACTGCTGCGGTAAGTGAAACACCCCAAGTTAATGAAAAGCAAGAGAGCATGAAAGCGCGGACGAGATCAGTGGTGATTCAAGGTCAGCGCCAAAAAAAGCAGCAGCGAGGGAGGGTTATGAAATCCTCCAGCAAGTAAACAGGGAGTCAGGAGTGCAGGCGAGGGGCAGAGCAGGCTGGAGAATGCAGCAAACAAGTCCCGAGGTATGAACTGGCTGCAACACAAACATCCTGTGAGCACTTCTGCCTATTTTAGGAAGAGCACTGGAAGACAGAGTCCCAACAGTCAAATTAGCACAGATCCTGCAACAATCGCAATCTGTTCACCTCAACATGGAACGGTTAGGGCTGGAAAGCACCTTAACCTTTCCGTTGAGGGTGGCAGAGCACTGGAACAGGCTGCCCAAGGTGATTGTGGAGTCTCCCTCTCTGGAGACATTCCCAACCTGCCTGGACGTGTTCCTGTGTAACCTGCTCTGGGCGGCCCTGCCTTGGCAGGGGATTGCACTGGATGATCTCCAGAGGTCCCGTCCAACCCTAACGATTCTGACATTATGAACTGAAGGCAGGTCTGGATGCTCGTAATTGTGTCCTGCATCAGCCCAGTCTTTGACCCCAGAACAATCTCAAATATCCTCTTCTAGATCAGGTTTTGCCATTAAACAAAAGAATTGGAAGGATCACAGTGTTACAAAAGCAGCTTTCTTGTGTTCACGTTCTTCATATACCTTCAGCAAAAATGGTGCTGCAGCATTTACAAAGCAGGGTGCTTCAGGCAGTGGATTACTATCGGTATTCCAATGTATCCATTGAGACAAGCATGAAAAGGGCATTTACATGGGCCTGCTTTGCACTGTCAGTACTGAGTACCTGTACTGCACAGCCCTCTGACATCAAAGCAAGATGGATTTAAGACGATGCAGTAGGCATCTCCACTTCTCACAAAGGCTTTCTTTTCCATAAGCTAATTCCCCACCTATCAGGTAGATTGCAAAGGTAATGATTTGGTTACTCTCTGTCCCACAAAGGACAAACCCCAACCATCCCAAATCAGCACAGCTCTTGGGTCAGAGGCGCGCAGCAATAGCGCTGACAGCAGTGCTGGCTCTGATGAGCCGTGACTCAGCACAAGCTCATGTCAAAGCAGACACCTCCTCCATCGAGCATCTTGGCCTGGCTCTGAGCAGGGCTTTGCCCACTTAAGCCCTTTCATCCATTTCTTAACCTTGCTCCAGCGGAGGCGAGGAGGGATCACGGAGCAAGGTCACTGCGGGACAGGGTTTGGCACCCTGTGCTTTGCTCCATGCACGGAGGGGCCTGTCTCACCCTGCCCTCAGCACTGCACCGAAACGTTCCGACAGGATCCAGGTCACGAGGATGAAACTGCCATCCTTGGCATCGCGGCATGCCGAGAAACCGGGCTTGCCTCAGCACGCCTCTGAGCTGCACCTTGTGAGACCCGGCGCTATGCTGCAAGGCTGACACCCCAAACTGGTACTCACTGACTCGGCACAAAACCCTTTCTCTTTTATGCAATCGGTGCCACCTGCACACTCCCACCCACAGCCTCGTCAGCCCAACTGCAGGAAGCATTACACTAGGAAAGAAATATGCACTGATCCCTCTGGTTTCTGGATTTTTCCCATACTTCTCATAGCTGGAAGCAGCCACTCCCAGCAGGGTAAATAAACAAGTGAACATCAGGGTAACTGCCAACTGCGCTGCTTTTGTCTTCCCCCCCCTGCAGATTAAAACCAAAACTGTGAGATTTGTGTTTATGGATGTCCCTGTGCTGAGCTGCCCACTGCAGAACACACCTCCAGGAGCCTTCACGACCTGCAGCTCACAGCCAGGCTTGGCTGGAGCATCATCATCTTCTGGCCACCCTCTCCTCATGGGGCCAGCGCGACAAGGTTCCAGGGTACACTGCACTGATGAAGGGACGTGGGGAGATGATAGGGTTAGGAAGATATGAAGGCTGTTCCTGGATCTTAGCCTTAACCAAACTGAGCTTTTAAAGAGCAGCCCAACCACCAGCAGTGCTCACTGCGGTACAGCACAGCGTGCATTTGCTGGAGGGTGAAACATCCCACACCACTGAGACAGCACCGAGTCTGGAGCCACGAATGTGCATAAAACCATCTCCCACACGATCACAGGCAATGCAGGATCAGTCCTGGCAGCCCAAGGGCATCCGACCCTGGCTGGAGGGGCAAGAACCTCCAGCACACAGCCTGCCATGCTCAGAGACCCATGTTATCAAGCGGCTCCCTCCTAGGAGAAAGCCTGCAAGCCCTCCACCACGGCGCTGGAGTGAGGCCAGGCACCCGGCGGCAGCCCCAGCATGGGAGTGGAGCAGCACACACCTCTCTGGAGCAATCCTGCGCCGGCCTTGAGACAGGCTGGTGCCAGGAAAGGGGCTGGATGAAGGGGAAGCCTGAGACTGGCAAGCCAGTGTAAACCTGCTTGGTAGTTACTGCTTTTAAAGATGACCTCATGCTATTCTGGAACAGAAAAAGGCTGTTAGGGCGATGGCATTTACTCCTTGTCTGGGCAGAACAAAGGAGGCTCCATTTTTCTTTTACACTTCCTGCATCAGTAGCTTAACAGCTGAATGAGCTATTGAATTTTTTCCCCCAGTGCAGCACTTTTTTCCCTCTCACCCTCCCCTCCTTTAAGACCTCCACATTTCTATGGCGTGTGACAGTACTCGGGGGAGACTGCAGCAAGAAGCCAGCCCAGGATGGAGAAGCAGCAATGAGAAGCGCTGGGCTTTGCTCTGCCTCTTGCTCAGGGTTTAGCCACATTTCAGGGCTGAAACGAAGCAGCTTATTTTCCACACTGCTCTGCACCACCTGCAGCTCGACTGGCACGCTCAATATCGGAGAGGGATGCCAAAGCATTTCACATTAGCAGTAAACAAGTTACCAAAGTGCCCTGTAAGCTCCTTTAGACTTACAAAACATCCCCCTCATGCTGTCCCTCCCTAGATAAATTACAGCATCCTTACAACAGGTTGCAACTAGGCCATGTATTTTAAGACATTTCACATCCCTCTTGCAGCCACCAGCAGCTGCAGCACAGCAGCGACAGACCCTTTGGAGCTACCATCACCAGGGCCAAGCCTTGCACTCCAGCCCACTTTGAATATATTAGAAGCTTAAAAATCACATCATTACTGAGCCAAGAGAAGCCTCACCCTCAATTTCAGGTCCGCACAGAGAGCAGTTTGCTCTTCAAGGTTTATTTCCACCCCCAGCTCCAGTCTTTCTGGCTGCCTCTTTCCGGATGGAAACCACCCAAGCCAACGTGTCAGAGCGTTGGGGTTTTTTTGACACACAGAAGTGGCTTTTTTGCAGAGCCTGGGTGGGAAAACAGCGTGTTTGCTTTCCTATCAGTGTTGCAGCACTGATAACCCCTGAGCTCTGAGTCTCTGGGGTTTCCCAAGCACTTCTATGGCAAGGTATGTCTTCTTGACAGACAATGGGGCTTGAAGCATGAAGCCACACAGAGCAGCATGGCAGGGGGCTCAGCAGCCACCCAGCTGAGGTGACATGGGGCACAGCCCCAGTGCCCGAACAGGTTTATGCCCAAAGGTCAGAGGAGGCTTTACAAGCAGCATGGCTGCTCAAAGAGAAGGACAGCACAGCTGCTCGATACCCCTCACAGTTCTGGGGTCCTTGACATCAGAAGGACATGGAACTGTTGGAACAAGTCCAGAGGAGGCCACAAGGATGAGCAGGGGACGGGAGCACCTCCCGTATGGAGACAGGCTGAGAACATTGGGGCTGTTCAGCCTGGAGAAGAGAAGGCTGCGTGGAGACCTCAGAGCAGCCTTCCAGTATCTAAAGGGGGCCTATAGGGATGCTGGGAGGGACTCTTCATGAGGGACTGTAGTGATAGAACAAGGGGTAATGGGTTCAAACTGAAACAGGGGAAGTTTAGATTGGATATAAGGAAGAAATTCTTTACTGTAAGGGTGGTGAGGCACTGGAATGGGTTGCCCAGGGAAGTTGGGAATGCTCCATCCTTGGTGGTGTTCAAGGCCGGGTTGGACATAGCCTTGGGTGGCATGGTTTAGTGTGAGGCGCCCCTGCCCATGGTAGGGGTGCTGGAAGTGGATGATCTTAAGGTCCTTTCCAACCCAAACTGTTCTATGACTCTATGATTCTATACCCATGTCACAAGTTAACAGTAACTAGCATGCAGTACAGACACAGGAAAGGGGGCATGTGCCTCAGATACAGCTGTCTCTTTACCATAAAATCCAGTAATTGCTCAAGTATTTTGTTTCTTGAGCTGCTCTAGTTTCAAACTGTCCAAGGATTTTGGAAGGAGAAAACATCCCTAGAGATGTGTAGTTCCATTTCCTTCCCATTAAAGGCAGTGATTACCTGGCTGAGAGAGCGTGAAATCCTGCAGGACACATGTGCCAGCTAAGCTGCAGAACATTCAAGAGACCTTCTGTCCAGGGGAGCAGAAGCTCCCCCGAGTTAACTCACACTGTTGTATTAGGTCTGGCTTGAAACTCCTCCAGTTTATCTGCAGCAGCTTTGGTGCCGGCCGGGTGGAGACCTGTGGCAGGACTGCCATGGCAATTACACACAACCACCACCCCAGTGCTGCAGATCCTGCATCCTGAGTCACTGCGGCGCATTCCAACTTCAGGCTACAGAGTGCTGAGGCATTTCCATCAGTTGTTACCTGGAGCCATCACCCAGCAGCTGTATCACAACCAGCTGGACACCGGGTTTGAAATGCAAGGCCATTTTCTCCTTGGCTTGTGTGTGTGGGAGCTGCAAGACGCATACATAGTGCACAGAAGCAGCTCCAACAGCAGCCACACCAGCCTGTGGCCAAGCAATAGGGACCCTGGAGGGATCTGGCTACGCTCCTGAAGGTCTGGAGCCACAACTGGGCCCATCTATTAGTCCACTGTATTAGTACAATACAGGTGGCCAGATAAAGAGTAAACGCTCCACTACATAATTTAAACTAGGAACTAAAGCTGGGCTTTAGTGCAGGTGCTGAAGGGCTGCTACTGAGTGCAAGCAAATAAAACATGCACTGCAAAGTCTGCTCATCGTCCTTCCCGCACTTCTGGTCAGTGCAGGGGGGGAAAACCAGCACAGAAGCAGTGGGCTCTGACAGCTCCCACACCAGCGCTGTTACGAGAATCAGGCCACAGGGTTTCACAGGAGCTGCTCGCTCCCGCATGCTCCGGGGCGGCTGTGAAACCTCGAGCTCTCGGCCAGCAGCAGCAGCAGCTATTTAGGAAGGACAACCAAGCAGAAAAGCAGAACAAGCTCCAACACTGGTTTCAGTTGCCCACGTAGGTGTGATCTCTGCACGAGCTTCTGCAGAGGGAAAACTGCAGCTCACTCTGGCAGGAGCCACTGCTGCACCCCAAAACCTCACCCCCTAGCACAGCACTACAGGTTCTTGCTTTGAATCTGCTCCTTTCCAGTCACCTGCAGTTTCCTCTCCTACTTCTCAGGTCCTCGAGTCCTACATTGCCCTGGCTATAAGCGCAAATGAAGACACAAAGGCTTGTGTCTTCAATTATGGCCTGAAAAGAGAGAGGTACTGACTTACCGACTGCAGTGGGCAGATTGAGAACTAAATGTGTATATCCTGGCTAGACCACTGCAGAGTTTGTCCTTGTCTGGGAGGGTCTGAGAGCAGTTCCACATTCAACAGGAGGGTATAAAGACTAAGCAGGAAGCTGGGCTGTGCCGTGGCACAGGAGTATTAAAGTTACAGAAGGAGATAAAAGAAAGGGAAGTTTAGGCTGAGTATCACAAAGCTTCCTGAGAATTTCCCATAACTCCCGAGATCTGAGCTGGGAAATGCTGCAAGCATCAGCACTCAAGAGATTTAAAACAGGCAGGGGAAGTTTTACCGCTGCACAGTGCTCTATTCCCCTCTTTACTGAGCGTACAAAGAGTGCATCATGAGGGCACAGGAATTTATCAGTCCCATGGGCAAAGTTACTTCATCCTGAGATCAGCAGATTGAAGGGCATCAGCCATGACACTGCTGAGCGAGCAGCCCTCAGCCAGCCTGGCATTTCCTCTGCTCCTTGCGTGCTGAGTGGCTGGAAAGGTTTTTAAAGTGACTTTTGAGCTTTCTGCAGAGAAGCAAATGCCCAAAGAGGGAAAACCCTCTGACTAAAGCAGCCACATCCACCTCTACCCAACCAAAACCACTGTGCAGATGCAATGCTCTCATCTTCAGCTGTAAGCAGAGGAACAGGCAGATGAACCTGGACCTGTGCACCAAAGACTTCAACACTGCAAGGGAGAACTTTCAGCCACCCAAAAAACCCACTCTGTTTTAAAGTGGAGGCCATTTGGTCACTAGTGCTTGTGTCCACACAGTTTGCTCTTTTAAATATTACCTTTATTGCTGCCCCATCTCAAGCTTTCCAGCATGAAAGAGCAAGCCTCCACTTTCCACCTGGGAGCCTCAAAACCAGCCTTATGTTGGAAATGGTAAAAGAAGACACCAAACTGTTTTACAAGAGAAAGGGAAAGAAAACAGAGATGAGGGCATGGGTCTGAATCAGCTGGTGGAGCTGTTTTGGTAGAGAAAGCAGCAGAGAATTTCCCCGTCAGTAATGCAAGGCTATGAAAAGCAACAAGCCCCTGGCATATCTACACTGAAGCAATTGTAATGCCCAGATAAAATGCTGTCCTTTAAAATACTATCTCAGCACAGGAATAGGTCTCTTTCCTGTGACTTCGAAACAGCCCTATCTTCCTGTGCCACATGAGCATTCAGATTCAAAGGCACCCTCTGCTTGCAGTCTGGGAGCAGAATGCTTTTAGGTTTTATTATCTCACCCTTATTTTTCTTCTCCCCACAACAGGATCACATGTTTAGCAGCAAAGTTAGCCATATGGAATGAAGATTACAAGAGATTCCTAACATAAGAATCCAAAGCAAACCCTGGGAGGACCAGCCTTAGGAGCATTGTGCCAATTATAGTCTCTATTCAGTAGAAGACACTGGGACTTTCGCAGGGCTTCAGAGAGCTGTTGTGCTGAGCAAGCCCAGCAGAGCATGTTTATTGCACTTCACACAGCGCTGTCTGCAGGGGATGAAAAGGGCAGGGAGG
Source organism: Myiopsitta monachus (assembly GCA_017639245.1). Taxonomy (NCBI): domain Eukaryota; kingdom Metazoa; phylum Chordata; class Aves; order Psittaciformes; family Psittacidae; genus Myiopsitta; species Myiopsitta monachus. The sequence continues at coordinate 4,129,367 of CM029937.1, read as the reverse complement.
TTGGTTTCAACTAACTTCATGTTTTCATTGTGGAAAGAGTATTTGGTGGGAATTACATCAGAACCACAAGCTACAATATCGTCATTGTATGGCTTGGCCTAGCTTGCTCCATGCGGCTTGGGAAGATAGGGAACTGCTACATAATCAGGCTAACGTGGCGCTCATGAACCTTCCCTGCACAATATGCCCCTCAGCTTCCTTTTCTTGTGTTATGGAAAAAGAAACAGGGTTTCTTCATTACGTTTACTGTAGCCACTATCCCTACGTGCATTCAAACAGCATTTCAAAGAAGCTAAATCTAGCCTTCCAACCACTGTTACAGCAAGCAGCAGTTTACCCTTGTTTTCCGCAGTGACACTTTCAGCCTCAGCAGGATCCAGCTGAATAACCCGATGAGCAATCCCTCGAGCTGCCACCGAAGGTGTTTTCCCCTGGAACCAGCACTGACACAACACTGCAGTTAAGAGTCAGCGAGGAGGGGGCAGATAGAGACCAGACATCTGGTCCCACACATGTGAATCAGCCTGGAAGCGGAACGCAGAATTCACTGTAGTTTAACCTTTTATGACTTCTATATGCACACACAGAGATGTTTTGTTACTACTCCGCAGGCTGAGCTGAAGACAGCGTGGTCTGAAGCCGTTCTGGTTACCCCTGGTGTCACTGCAGAGACAGTCATCTGGGAGGCTTAGATGAGGTCACCTGATGCTTTAGGACAAGATACCCCACACTGAGGAAGTTGGGCCATCAGCTCCAGCATCACTCTTCATTATTCACCTTCAGACCAGAATTCAAGGCTGATTTTTTTCCTTCCAGGTTTTGCATGAATTGAAGCCCAGGAGTTCAGGGTGAACTCAATGCCAGGATGGACAGAACCTTGGGCAACATGGTCTAGTGTGAGGTGTCCCTGCCCATGGCAGGGGCTTGGACCTGGATGATCTTAAGAGTCCCTTCCAGTCCAAACCATTCTGTGATTCCAACTCCCCCCTTCAGCCCACCATCTGCAACGTCAAAAATCAAACAGATAAGCAACACAGGTGCTCACATTGGGGGAATTAATCCCCCCAGCCTATATAATAAGGGATAGGTAATCCTGTTTGTATGCCTGTTCTCCAGACAAGCTGCACAGTATTGGGAAGCAGCATTCAGCTGATGCTGAGCAAACAAGAAAAATGCTGACCAGCTCCTTGGTGAGCCTTGGTGCAGCACAGAGCCATGAGGAAGCCTCTTCAGGAACGGTAGCCAAAAGCATTTCAGCCTGATCTGTGTGACTTAAGAGGCTGATACGGGTTTGGCTACTGCAGACCTAAACAAGCTTCCAAATAAAGCACATAAATCACAGTATCTTTTCGGCTGTCAGAGCATTGCTTTACACTCTGTATATTCAAAGCCTTTTTGAAGCCACATGATCAAACCCAAAGGATTCACAATACTTGGCTGCTGCTGGTGGTGTTTGCCACAATCAGTAGTGACTACAAGGTTGGTCCTAAGGGCCAGATGGTGTTTGCATAAGCACTGCATGTAGAAATCATTTTCAGTCCACCCCATTTCAAAACATCATTCTGTCTTTACCTGAAGTGAAAATAAGAATGGTCTAAAGGATATTAGGAACTGCTAACTCCGGTCTGCAAAGCAAGGAGAATCAACTACCCAGCTGATGAAAACAGAACTGTGCATTTCTGTGCTACATTCCCACTTGCTCTTACAGCACCCAGACAGAAAGAGGCCTTTAAAGCCCATTTCTTAGCAGAACTTGTAGCACATTTCAACTAGCAGAGCTTGAAACATCGACTGATGGCGGCCTTACTCTGTCAAGAACACAGGAGAGCTGGTTTTCCAGGTTCATAAATGACATCTTTAGCGTGAGCTGCTCATGCTCCTTTGCTTTGAACTGCAATTACCGCCAAGGAGCAGCCACACGGAAACCTCTTTACTCAGTGCATCTGCTACGGGCACATCTGGGTCACAACTTGCTGCAAATGCTTTCTACTACCGTAGCAAAGAGTCTCCAAAGCTGTGGGTGAGGCTGCTTGCTGCAAATACTCGTAGGGGTAAGGATATGAGCAGCAAAATAGCACAGTATAGCTTTTAAATCCTAAATTTGGTTTGTAGCAGTTGCATCTTGAGTCAGTGAAGAAACCCCCATATATGCAGTGAGAGCCTGCAACGCCTTTCCAATCTGTGTGAAACTCAGGGATGAAACACTCCCTCCTTTTCCCATGGGTCATCTGAAAGATGCAAACTTGTAAGCAGTGGAGTGGAGCAACGGGTGTTTCAAGGGGAAGACACTGAATGCCAAAACCTCTCCAGATGTAATGGTGCCACCAGTGAATCAAGGCAACCATGCACTGAAAAACACAGCGCCTAGACAGGCTGCTGCAATACTGAACCTTCTTTAGCAACACAGATTAAGTAACACATTGACTCGACAGCCATGGGCAATATGTCCAGACACCGGCTACAGACCTCAAGCAGTAAAAGAGCCGTTTCCACTAGCCTAACCCCTGAGAGTCCTTCAGTGACCCCGAACTGAAACAAACGTGAGCAGGGATCACCTGCTTACAGAGAGCTACTCGCAGCTATGACCAAGGAGGAAAGCGATCCAGGATGAAGTAAAGCAACAGCTATGAGCCTGTAATTGCTGGGACCCCAAACACACTGCGGGGCTGAGCTAAAGCAAACAGGCACATCCTCATGGCATGCGTGGAAGACTCATCGTGAGCACTGAATCGCGGCTTTAGCCCAGCACTGAACAGCAGAGCACCACATTTCAACATCTGCCCAGCACCACACCACAGCTGCAAGGTTTGAGCCGCTCATGTCTGGGTGTGGGCTACACTAAATACATACATCTTTCTTGCCAATACAAACGCCAAATCCTCCTACCCCTATTGCTAATGAAGCCTCTGAAACCAACAGCGAGAACCTTTCCATGCGGCAGGCACCTCGTCTGCACTGGGAAAATTCAGAGCCGTAATTCCACACTGGTACTCCTGAAATCACACCCTAGAGCTCGGCGTGAAGCAAAGCCTCAAAAGCATCCTTAACTACGTGCTTCAAAACCGATTCACAGCTCAAGGTGTTCTGAAGCTGGGCAGGTGTGGCACTTGCTAGTGAGCTGAACTGCTCAGGGAGGCTTATTCACTGCAGCTACTGCCTGCAGGGGGATTCATTTGTATTTGGGGGCCAGTCCCTTCTAATTCCACTAGAAATGCGAGTGACCTTTTGCAGCAGAGACATCACATGAGTGTCAACAGAACTGCTTTCTTCATACACCCACAAAACACACTGCTACGAGAGGAGTCCTATGACTTTCTCCAGTCATCTTGTTTTCATTACTGATGTAGCTACAGAGGGCTTGGGAGAAACTCACAATAGGTCATAGATGAGGGCTCACCCTTCTTCCTTAAATCAGCTGCAGAGAAGCAAAACCCAAGTGGTTTGCTTCCAAATGCGAATGAGGACACAGCCTGATGACTATATTTGCACTTGTTTCAACCACCAAAGCAAAGACTCTAAAAGGCCAGTATCTCCATGTGACTGCAGCGTCTGTGCGGCTGTTTGCATGCAAGCCCGGGTCTTTTGGAAATACTGATGACTGCAACATCATGTGAGGGTTTGCAACAAGGAACAACTCCTACATCAGCGCTGGAATCCGCTGGGCAGGCAGGGAGAGGAAGCAGGTCCTGTTCTTTTGTCTCTTTTACAGGAAGAAAAATCATGTTGGGCTGGCAGCGGTTCAGCAATGAGCTCAGGGCTGGGACTGGGAACTGCTGGGGAAAGGCTGGGGCTGGAAATAAAGCAGAGAGGCTAAAAAAGGAACTTGCACACTGTGTGAAAGGGTTGCACCAGAAGGCACGTGAAGGATCTGCCTTCAGGTAATGGGTGACCTTTGGCTCACTGACTATTTTCCATAGGGCTGGTGCTTGTAATCAGAAAAACACATACAACAGGTTAGAAAAAACCCAAGATCCACATAAACCATTCAAACACCCCGGGAATTCACAGCATTAAGCAACTGCTATTATGCAGGTGCTACCCTTCTCCGCTTACACTGTACACACCCGAGCATCGCGGGCCGCTCACCTGCACCTCCAAATCCCAGGGCCAACCCTGTACCGAAATCCTGAGGATTACCCAATGGCCCTGTTTGTCCCCAGTTGTTATTCACACACTGGACAAGGAACACAGCCCTGTGGTTACCTTAGCCCCCCACTGCTGTATGAATTCACTTGCCAAGTGAATGATGTGCCTGGCAGCGAACTTGAAACTGGAAGAAAGAGAAGGGCGAGAAGCTTTCCTTTGGCACAGCAAGCAGTGCAGAAACCGACAGCGTCTCAGTAGGTCTGAGCCACTGGGCATCAGCCCCACAGCTCCTGCGGAAGGGAAGAGCCCATCTCTGGAGGACCAACCTTTCACAGAGACAGCACTAGCCAGCTCCGGAAGTGTTCAATCTCATCTATACATGGACTTACTGCAAATAGCCCCCAAACGCATCCACTTTTAATGTGCATTCCAGAAGCATGTTTGTGGGGGAAAGAGATGGCCCAAACCCCTTGCAGACAGAGCAAAAACTGGTTAAAAGTTGCCTCCTGTAGCTGTCTGAGGCTTCTTGCTTTTATTGCTTTTTAAGACATTAAACAGTTCAAACAGGAAGGGCTCCTAAAACATTTCCATGCAAAGTTAAGACCAGATGAGCCTAAAAACAGTCAGTGAGAGACTTACACTACCCTCATGCTAGAAGCAACTAGCAGATCTCACACCATCAATCATCTGTGGGAGTGATGACTGACAGCGATGGCAATTAAGAAAAAGGAGCAGTCAGCCCAGTCTTCCCATTTAAAACTGGAACAAAATGCCCAGCTATAACTGGATTTAATTAAAATCAGTGTCAAATGCTTCTATTCCAGAGCAAGCTCTCCCTCCAGATGGGGAGATGTACTGGTACAGGCCTGCAAGTCCACACACTTGTCAACTGCAGCATCAGCTAAAACAAAACCCAGTGCAGTGGCCTGGCCCCCGAGCTTATGGCACTACTGCCTCCATCTAGTTGGCAACGCTGAGGCTGTGCATTAGGACAAGCTCCCCTCATTTCAAAATGGATTGATTCAAACTGGCACATGATGAATGTGAAGCTCAGCTCAACTCCAGAGGGTAGAGACTGCCTAAAGCTGGAAGAGCACAAGTGACCAAAGCTGCTTTTTGTGGACAACTGTGACAAGAAATAAAACCTAAATCCAGTATCACTTCTTGGTTTTTCCAAGACAAAATGGCCTTAAATGGCCACAAGACATATATGCCATTGTCCACTACTCCTGCAATGTTCCTGGGAACACAGAAGAAAGAATAAACATAAACATTCAACATAAAGTGATAGGAAAAGTCCTATTTAACACGTGCAGCCTCTTTGCAATGATGGAACGAAAACCCATCATCTGTGATACCAGGCATGGGGGAGGCTTACAACAAGCGGTGATCTCTACCCTCATGCCAGTGGCTGTCTTGCACACTCAGCATGCCAAAAGGCACCCAGTGACACCGGGGCTGGCTGGGGAAACCAGTGACCCTCCTGTGAACACTGGCTTTATGCAACCCCACTCACGCTGGCACTGACAGACACCGTGCTGAACACCAGCGGTAGCGATGACACTTCCCAGGACAGGAGGGGACCTGCGTGGCGAGCACAGCCCATGCCCTGGTGTGGGCAGTGAGGCACTGGCAGATAAGGGAGAGCAGCAGCACTACAGGACAGGGCATTTTTCACATAGCCAGCATTCCTAGGGGAGGCCGCTGCTGCAGAAATCCCTGGCGTCTCAGCCTGGAGAAGAGAAGCTGCATGGAGACCTCAGAACAGCTTCCAGTGTCTGAAGGGGGGTACAAGGATGCTGCAGAGGGGCTCTTCATTCAGGGACTGCAGTGATAGGACAGGGGGTGATGGGTTCAAACTGAAATAGGGGCAGTTCAGGTTAGATAAAAGGAAGAAGTTCTTCCCTGTGAGGGTGCTGAGGCGCTGGCACAGGGTGCCCAGAGAAGCTGTGGCTGCCCCATCCCTGGCAGTGCTCAAGGCCAGGCTGCACAGGGCTTGGAGCAACCTGCTTTAGTGTGAGGTGTCCCTGCTCATGACAGGGGGCTGGAACTGGATAATCTAAAGGTCCTTTCCAACTCAAATTATCCTATGATAAAAGGGAGAAAGAACAAATGGAGCTTATAGCTACATCAGGGAGTACAATAACACACTCGGCCGCCTTGTGTGCTTCTGAGAGACTCTGGATGCAACCGCACTGAACTTAAGGTTAAAAAGGATCACACAAACATCTGCTTATCAGCACCCTGCCCTTGACATACCTCAGCACATTTACACGTGTTCATATGGAATCATAGAACAGTTTGGGTTGGAAAGGACCTTAAGATCATTCAGTTCCAACGCCCCTGCCATGGGCAGGGACACCTCCCACTAAACCACAGCACCCAAGGCTCTGTCCAACCCGGCCTTGAACACTGCCAGCGATGGAGCATTCACAGCTTCCCTGGGCAACCCATTCCAGTGCCTCACCACCCTCACAGTAAAGAACTTCTTCCTCATATCCAATCTAAACTTCCCCTGTTTCAGTTGGAACCCGTTACCCCATGTCCTATCACTACAGTCCCTAATGAAAAGTCCCTCCCAGCATTCCTATAGCCCCCTTTAGATACTGGAAGGCTGCTCTGAGGTCTCCAAGCAGCCTTCTCTTCTCCAGGCTGAACAGCCCCAATGTTCTCAGCCTGTCTTCATACGGGAGGTGCTGCAGTTCCTGCTCATCCTTGTGGCCTCCTCTGGATTTGTTCCAACAGTTCTATGTCCTTTTTATGTTGAGGACACCAGAACTGCACACAATACTCCACATGAGGTCTCATATTATGCTCATGTACTTCAAAAGGACCTATTCATAAGACTCAGCTCTAAATATCAAAACAGAGTTGACAGCAAGAGGAAAGCTGGAAAACCATAACCTCTGTGCAGCAGCAAGTTAACCCAAACTGGAACAAATGACAGGCACTGATACAGGAACCAACGTGATTTTCTGGCTGCCCATCTTACTGCATTCAGCAGTAGGGGACAGGCAACAGGAAATTCATATCCCATGATAAGCTCCCTTACAGAGGGATGAGTGGAATTCTACCAGTTTTTGAAGCAAATTACACCAATACACAAGCCACCATGCTGACATTAAGCTCTCTGTGGCTGGGCTTTTGGCTGCAGAAACCCTTTCAGCACCCTGCTGCACCCCTGCCTGAAACAGTAAATCAGAGCCCATGCCCAGACCTAACGTACAACAAAGCAAGCACCCTTACATCCCTGAGCGGTAGCTCCCACTGAAGGAAGACCTTGATTTTGGTGGTATTATTTAGTTACTTAGTAAATTAAGAAGACTGAATGACCACTGATATCAAAAGTTTCACGGAAAGATTCCTATTGACCTTCATGTTTAAAGAAAACCCCATTTTACCTTTAAAATGACTCAGAAGCCATGTCCAGCCTAGCGGTGTGCCCTTAAATCCCAATTTCTATTCCTGCAATTTAATATTAATTGCATTTGCTAGAAAAAGGACAAAATATTCTTATCCTGCCCAGCTGTGCTACTACGAACCAACTACAGAAGGCTGCTCTGATCACTGAAACACTGCCTTTTAGTGACCAAGCCTGGATAAAAATCATAGAAGAGACTCACCTGAGGTGTGTATACCTGGTATCGCAATACATAAAGCACAGTTGTTAATCCCTGCCTAATTAACATCTTCATTTAGCAGCTGAGGTTATGAGGAACACATCACCAGTGCATTTAAAAGATCCAGATTGCATACACATGCTATTAGTGCCACATGCTGCCAGCTCCTACAGCTGATCCCATTTCCCCTCCTCCTTGCCCGTTCCAATAACCATGGTTAGTCCAGTACTTTTGCTCAGGAACTATATGTTAATTCTGAAAATACAACCCGACTCATTTTATTGCACTTTTCATCTTAAACCCTGCTGCATTCAGGTCAGCACCAACACTGATCTTAAGGTCCTTTCCAACCCTATCCTATGAATACACTCAAGCTGCTTAAAAACCTCTGAACTGAAGCACCAAGCTTAAAACTCCAGGCTACTCATTCAACTCTTAGCTTGCCAAGAGCTAGACACTGAACAAGATGAGGAACACGTATTGTACAATGTGGAAAGACAGCCACAAATCCAGCCACCTAAATGGCAAGTTTAATTTCTTCAGCATCTAATGCAAGCCCTGTTCGCAGTCAGCTATAGGGCAGCCTCTGCCAGCAACATAAGATCCAGGCTCCAGAGGACTATTGTCACGCTTCTGAAAGAAAGGGGTGAAGTAAAACAAAACTATTTGTACAACGTAATGGGATTGTTTTCCACCACCACTGGAGAATGTTTTTCAGGCACTCAGCCAGCACCACTTCAAAGAACAAAAACACATGTGGTTACTGCGCAGCTTTGGGCTTTAATATTCAACACCCAAAAAACGAAGCCAGGCTCAGCGAGGCAGCCCGGCCACCGTCACTTTGATGCAGGACAAAGTACGTCAACGGGCTGCATCACTGCAGAGGCTCCAGGGTCGGGGAACCCTCCTACAGCATCTCCCTGCCAACGCAGCGAGCGCCCGTGTACCGCTCCCCTCTGCAGCGCTGCGGGCTCAGCCAGAGGAGGAGGAGGAACACAAACCACGGAGACATCGCTCTTCCCTCCAGTAAAAGGACAAAGCTGAGTCAGACGCTCGCTCACAGGCAGCCCTTTGTAAGGTGTGGAGGTAACGCGGCAAAGGCTGGAGCCATCCCATGGCAGGGCCGGGAGGAGGAAACAGGCTGCCAGGCTGCTCCTGCCCAGGGGGACCAAGGATGTCCCTGCCAGAGCTTGAAACGGGGATGCAACTAGTCTCATTTCACCTCTCTCAAAGAGACATCAGAAGAGGCTGTCCTAATGCCACAACTCTCCTGCTGCTGCTCAGGCACCATAAAAAAGCCCCGTTAAAAATCAGGGTAAGCCAGGCAGGCACAATGACAGGAGCCACATTTATGCTGCAACACCAGGCTTTCCTGCAATTGCATTTAATACAGGACCATTAACTACATGTTTTGGGCTTGGTTTGCAACTGGCTCCTGACTGTCTGCACAGCCTAATTTAGACGTATGAAAAGAGCCAGGTCTTAACTAAGCAAGAAGTGCAGTTTCTAGCAGCCCTGTTTTGCTATGAGAGCTATTTGACAATTCCTCAGATTCCAAGGGGTTAAAACCCGGGCTTCATTCTCACTTCCCGCTGTTTAACATGTTCCAAGTCTGCCACTAGTCCAGCTATATCCAAAAGGACCCAGACCTAAAGCTTACTGCAGAATGGCTCTTTTCTGAGCAGGTTTTCAAGTCGATGCAGCAGGTTACCGTGGGGCACACCAAGCCTTTCCAAAGCACGAAGTGTCAGCTAACTCCATCAGCACCACGCACATGGGGAACGCAACTCAACCCGCCTGCAGACACAATCCTGATGTTATCACTGAAGAGATCCCATTTGCATCAGGCTCATCCTGGAAAAGCCAAGAGCAAGCCCTGCAGATCCCTCAGTTCTTGTTCCATCGCGCACAATGTTCCCAAAGGACTTCCAGTGAAAACAAGCAGGCATTAAGAAACATGATGCACAGGCCTGTGCTGCCCCATCGGTGACAGGCAAAGGTTATTGCTAGCAGCTAGCTGAGGTAAAAGAGAAAGTCCTCATGCTGTACAAGAGCCTCAAACGACTCCTGCTGTTTGCCTGAAGTTGCACAATCACACTAAGATTGATTAGATAGCGCTGCATCTACTTGGAGTCTCCTATACTAAAAATAAAAGGAAGGGCAGAATCCATCACCATCTGAAAAATGCCTAGCTAGGTTTGGTGGTGTGGCCACAAGCTGCTTGGACAGCACTTGCTACTACGGCTCAGACAAAGCCTGTTGGGACACTTGGCCCTGCAAACCTTCTCCTACTCTGCAGCAAGCTTGGTTTTGGCTGCAATGCCTCACACGTGAGGTCCTGGCTTGCTTCTGAGCCAAGAAAGAGGGACTAAAAAGACAGTCTGGAGCAGGCTGGAGACTGGTGAAGTTACTTATCCTGAAGACCATCAGGGGATTAAGGCAGCACATCTATGGCTCAAGCACTCTCTTCAGCAAAGCTTTAAAGTAACTCAAAGCACTCTATCAGTGAGATCCGTGGTTATCGCCAGTGTGCACGCCCAGAGCTAGTGTGTTTGCCGGCCACAGCTTAGACCTGACAACTTCATGTGTCTGACAGCAGCAGAGCTGCTGCTTGCAAACAGTCCCCAGCCTGCACTGGGAACACTCCGAGCTCATGCACAGACCTTAAGGGGGACTCGTGACACATACCTCTGCGGTCAGAAGTACGTATGGACCAGCTCAGCTGCAGGATGACCAGCCTGGTCACAAGAGAACAAAGGCAATAACTACAGGACAACAGGGAGCACTGGACAGAAGGAGAAGCAAGCAGAGAGAACGCTCATTAAAGCACTCGGAGTCATGACACATCTCATGCTGCCACCCACAGCGGATACTCCAGTGACCCAACCACAAGGTTGCAGGGGACAGAGGAGCTGAGCTGCACTCAAAGTGCCAACCGCTGGCCAGGTACCTCCAGCTCTTCCACCTCTTCCAGTTTAATCTCCAAAGCTTCGGCGCCCCACACCCAGACTCTGCTCTGAACACCCTTTGTCCTACAGATCACGCTACAGTTGAGCCTTGTGAGCACGCACACACATGTGCACACACGTCCTTTGGAGACAAACGCTGCTTACACCCAGTGAATCAGTGTCAGTCAGCCCAGCTCTGAGCACAACACTGGAACAGGCTCATTTCTGTTAATGTCAGAGTAGGAGTTTGCAGCCCTCCGGTGCCAGCTCCAGCGCTGAAGGATGCAGTGTGCTAGCGTTGCCTTGAGGAATTAAGTAAGATCAATCCCAAATTTAGGGATTGGCTAAATATTCTGCTAATGTGTTCCTAAATGCAGTTTGTTAAAAATAAAAGGGTTTATTTTCATGTGGCATACAGCACATTGCATCATCTGGCATGTGTGGCGAGACAGATGGTAGGAATAAGACAGAGCCTTCCCTTCACAGCATTTGCTACCATGTTAGGAGTGTCTTCAAATGACTGGTTTATGAGTTTTCCAGAGGCTGTTTAAGGCAAGAGAAACTGAGAAGCAGAAGGTCAGCGCTCCCTTAACTACAAGTGTTGTTGAACAGGTTAATACCCCACAACTTGTGAAGCAATTGGTGACACTGAGGATGGGACAGCAGGCTCCCAGCTTTGCAGGAGTCCTGTAACTCTCCTGCTCCCTCCCCCAGACACCTACTTCACCAACATCAGCCCTAACTGCTCCTCCAAGTCAGTGCATCAGAGTAAACACCACCTTAATGGCCGCTTTGACCCAGTGTTGCACACTTGTAACATCAAATCCCTTGGTCCTCAAAGAACACCACTGAAGAACACCACAGCGTACCACCACCGCAACTCCCACCAGGACCACATGAAGATTCGGCTGCCGACCCAAAACTGTTGGCAATTTCACGGCAACAGGAAGATGACGAAATGCCTGCTCAAATCCATGAGCAATGGACAAGTGCGGTGACATTTGGCGCTGAATTACAAGTAGAGAAACTGCAATACATTAATGTGGCAAAGTCAACCAGCTTTTAGCTGATACCCTCCTGGAGTAAATAAACCCAAGTCAGTAGACCTATAGAAACTGAGGAAGCGCATTTGAAGGCAACATCATCCCAAAGCTAAAAGCAACAGCCCCATGTGAACCTCTTGGTTCCTGCACAGCCTAGAGCTTCAGATAAAGCATCTGAGATAATAAAGCTCCACCACTGAGGCCATAGAAGCGAGGCAGAGCTCAGGCGCCACACAGCTTCCCACCAAGGCTTTGGCTTGCTACAGCCCATAAAAGCCATCGAAGCATCCTGCTGAGCCATCCCCACCACTTAGGGGATGGCCTGCGATGACACAGCTGCCTCTTGCACTGCTCTGGCCATACATTGGCAACATTAAGTCAATAGAAGTCCATGTGCTGCACTCTCCTTCTAGCAGGTTCCCATCCAAATGTGCATCCTTAAAGTGCCAGGAAGGAAGCACCATCGGATCGCAGCAAACCCAGCTCTGCATGCACTGAATGCAAGAACTAGAGTTTCTTGAAGATACCTGCGAAGTGCTGGAGGAGTGGAGACCGGTTAAACTGCTTTAACCCACTGCAGCAGTACCTCTGCAGCAGACACTGCTTTCTAAGGGTTTAAATCTGAGGGACAGCAGCTGTCCAAAGCTATCTGCAAGTTTATTGCAAACAAGCCCAGCTTCGCAGGGCTCTGCTTTAAGCAAGATGTGGCAAATTGAGCTACAAGTTCTGTGCCCAAACAAGATAAACCAATTCTCCACTGAGGTTGTGCTATCCGGGACTCTTGCAAGAGCAGCCTGGGGCACCACGGGCAGAGAAGTGAATGTGCTGCAGGGTGCAACAGCCTTCACTGGTACCCACACTTCCACCATCAGCAGATGGGGGGGGGTCTTTCCCTCTTCCTTCAGGAAGGAATTCAGGCCTTGGTGCTCAGAGTACAAGCAGGCCTCCGAGTTTGTCCTGCAATACCCTTGTGCATATGTCCACACTCGGGTAAGGCTGTGGCTGCACTGCTCATAGTCTTCTCCAGTAAGGCTTGGCTTTAAAAGCTTGGGAGCAGTATTAAGTGAAGGGCTATCATGAAAGTAGAACTTAAATTAAACCTCTGACGTAGCTTTGCAAGGGAAAAGCTACATGCTGTATTAGTTTATACACAGCACCCAGGATGCTGAAAGAGCCCAGCGAACCCATGGATGCTTGGAAGACACCAGTGGTTCATGCTCACCTTCCATCCACTCTGTCCAGGAGCTGGGTTGCAGCTCAGCAGCTATTTCCATCTCCTGTCACGCTATGCAGGTACATCAGTCGATGTCAATTCAAAAGCACTGCTGCCCTTGAGCAGGTAACTCGTGGATGAACCCAAAATGAGTCACAGCTCAAGGCATCCCAAACCATTAAGCAGACTGAAGTTAAGGATGGGTTGAGATTAGAGGAAACGTGGAGTCATTTAACACGCTCCAGAAGTGTCCAAACCTCGAGCTGGAGAGCTCAAAGGACAGATGTTTATTCCCCCCTTTAATTTCTATTCAAGTCACAAGTGCCTACAAATATTTATCTACAGAAGTCATAGCACTAATCCTATCTCCTTCCTAGCTTTTAAGTTTAGTGATCAAAGTTGTGCAATTTCTTGAAGACTGTATTTCAATTTCAGTTAAGGATCTCTTCGAAAGAACAATAATAAAAAGGCATTTTTTCATAGGGGAAATTAAGTTAAAATGCTTATGTTCTAGTGAAAATTAAAAGGAACATCAAAGTGAAAATCAGGCAGCTTAATTTCACACTATCTATTCCTAAAAAGGATGACTGTAGGCAATCCCCTTTCAACAAATGCCAGAATTAGGACTTCACTTTTCAAGCAAAGCATTTCAAAGCACTGCCTCACCTACCTTCGCACCCACAGATACCCCCAGCCTCACATCAGAGCATGAAATTTGCGTGCAAACTCCTCTACCTGGTCCCCAATCCTCTTCAAAAATGATCTCAAGAGCAACAAGCCAATCTCTCCTCTGTTCCCACCCGGAGGCACAAGGAAAAGGGAGACAAAAGAGGCACTTGCTCAGGTTACCCTAGGAAAGGGCTTTGTTTTGTCGTCCCTGCCCCTCTATCCTCAGCTGGGTAACACACAGCTTTGCAGCGCTGGCTTGATCAGAGCTAACACGCTAAGCTGCATTTCACTGTTAACGATGACAAGTGACCTCTGAAATTCCACCTGATAACTAAATGAGGTTAAAATCCGGTGCACAGTGCGGTAAACACTTCTGAGCTATTCTTAGCCAAAGGAAAGAGTGTGACTGAGCTCCTTCAGCAGCCAACACAGGCTGTTTCCCCCATCCTGCTGCCAGGGACATGCAATGCCTTTGCTGGGGCTGCACCAGGACAGCCACTGCCGTAATGGAGTGGATTAAATTCTAGTGCTGTGAATCAGACAAGCATGTGCAGGACATCTTCAACACAAACCACCCCGGGTGCATGCATAGGGATGGTTCAATCATCGAACCCGAGGCATCAGAGGTGCACTGGGGGCACACTGCTCCTGGAGTCCAGGGGAAACTGAGAAGCAGCAGAGTTTTCCAATCCATTTATCAGAGATGCTCGATTTCCCTCCTCTGCATCCAAGGAACGGAGGAGATAAATGAGGTTTCTTCAGAAGCAAAAGGCCAAACTTCCCCACATGAGGGCAGCAATTAGGACATGTTTAGAATATGACCATCCTGTCCTTCCCCCCTCCCAATGCACACTGATCCTGGGGAGTTGTTTGTCTCCACTCTCCATTTGTCATCCTCACTCAAAGAGCACATGAGTCAGACTGCACACCACAGATGCTGCTGATACAAGCACACTCCGTTTGGGAATGTTAGCAACCCTGCAGAACAAAGGCAGCTAAAAAATAAATCCCCATCCACTGACTCCAAATCAACTATGCCAGTAAGTGCCTGGTAAATGTCACTGGCTTTACACTTTGTATAAACATCAGTCTTTGGATGGTCCAGATTAACTCCTGGACTCCTGCAAGATCAGAAGCACGCACTTTATAAAAGGTCAGCAGCCAGGTTCCACCCTGAGCATGGAACAACCAGTGCCTGTCCCAGTGCTGCTCACTGTAGTTCTGTCCCAACAAATACCACAAAGAGGAGACACACAACTTACTTGCGCACAGCAATGCTACATAGGCTGAATTTTTGCTGTGTGTAGCAAATATGAGCAGCAAATATCCCCATGGAGCAGTCACAGCAGCTCAAGCCTTGGCCAGGTGGAAGCTTGACCCCAGAGCTCCAGGCAGATCGCAGTGCTCCTTACAGAACTATCCTATTATCTAGAAACCAACCAAACAAAGCAGCCCACGAAAATCACACACATAAAAATACCCCAAACAAAAGAACCCCCCCCCAAGTGACCCAGACTGAAGGCTACACTTTGGTTTAGAGCACAAAGCCAACTGCAGTGCAGCCTGTCCTGACCAGAAGCAGGAGTCCTCCTGCTGTCAGCACGCAGCACAGACCTCTGGCACAAGCTGCTCCTCCAGCATTAGCCTATTCTGCTTGTACCGATTTGTTCTTTCCAGCATTCACAATGTGGTTCTGCAGAACTCCACAATTAGAACAGCAGCAAACCCTACAAATGGCACAGATTAAGGGTCAAGAGCTCCTCTGCTCATCTGCCAGATTCAGATTAATTTGTATATAGTGGTCTGAAGCTGTGAACTTCAATGAAGGCAGAAGTTTACAACAGAAAGGGTCAGCCTCTACACATACACCTTCTATAGCACTCAGGCTGCATACAGATTCACTGTGCAAAGCTGCTCATCCTGGATGGCAGCCAGGAGGAGAGGAAGGAAAATGTGCAAGAAACCAGCAGCCCATAGCCGCTGGTTTTGTGATTTCTAAAGCTCCAGGACTTGAAATGATTTGAGGGTCATCCCCTATCACCACTGTATCTCATCTGCTCCTTCCAACACAAGAAGCTAGTTATACAGCACTCACTGTGTGTCAGAGCCTCAGCCCACCTGGAGTCCTGCATCCAGCTCTGAGGCCCCCAACACCAGAGGGACGTGGAGCTGTTGGAGCGAGTCAAGAGGAGGCCATGGAGATGCTGTGAGGGCTGGAGCAGCTCTGCTCTGGAGCCAGGCTGAGAGCTGGGCTGGGGCAGCCTGGAGAAGAGAAGGCTCCTGAAGGGGAGACCTCAGAGCAGCTCCAGTGCCTGAAGGGGCTGCAGGAAACCTGGAGAGGGGCTTTGGACAAGGGATGGAGGGACAGGACAGGGGAATGGCTTTAACTGCCAGAGGGGAGACTGAGATGAGCTTTGGCTCACTGTACTTGCCAAGAGAAGTGGGGCTTGTTATTTCCCCTGCGCACAAGCCTAACTGAACAGCTACTGCGTGACAAATGACCCTGTGGCCACCCAGATAAACAACAGAAGCTCCTGTGGTCATCGGTGTGAGTGCTATCGCTGTCAGAGCGCCAGGCTGTGCTTCTGTGGCTTTTATTTGGGGAAAAACAGCGCTATCTGGGAATCAGCCCCAGCCCATCAGCCCTAAGGCAGATTCAAAAGCAGCAGGTACAGCAAACAAAATGTTAATCAAAACAAAGGTTAATGCATTACAGGTCTGCACCGAGAACTTGTTTGTCACCTCTCCAGGTCTATTACAGGCCTCCTAAGGCGAGATAAGCCAAGCATGTCCATCAACTGGAACAGAAGAAACTCACCATCAGCACAGCGATGCGGTTAGTCTTCATTGTACTGTAACGTTTGTCTTGTAGGGACAAACTATAATCTGTTGGACTTGCTTTGTACATGAAGGACAGCTTCTATCTACCCTCCAGCTATTTTCACCCATTGATGAATGCAAACAACTTAATTAAAAGCATTGCAGTTAACTCTTCATCGCATTTTAAAGAAGGCAAAGGCCCACTTGAGTCATACAGCAGGCTGTACAGCATTGTACCATCAAACGTAACCCCACAGTTCTCCTCAGTTTCCTTTCCATATCATATTTATCATACATGAATCAGCTGCTTATGGCTCGTTTGGCAGCTGAACCCTTGGTTCAGGATTAGGTCACAGAATCATAGAATGGTTTGGGTTGGGAAGGACCTTAAGCTCATCCAGTTCCAACCCCTGCCATTGCCAGGGACACCTCACACCAGACCATGTCGCTCAAGGCTCTGTCCAACCTGGTCTTGAGCACTGCCAGGGATGGAGCATTCACCCCTTCTCTGGGCACCCTGTGCCAGCGCCTCAGCACCCTCACAGTAAAGAACTTCTTCCTTATATCCAACGTGAACGCAGGGTCGAACACATGGAAGCCTTTCAGTTACCTTCCTCCTCTTCAAGCTCAGAGGCACCTCTGTGCCTGATTGTATCAGACATCCATTCTTGCACAACTGCTCCAGGTCTTGAGTCTCGCTGATAGATCCCACCCCCGCTGTCACCTCTTTAGGAACCTTCAACAAATCAGCAGTTAAAGAAGTCTTTAAATCAGCCACTTGGAAAAGCATGCAGAGCTGAGAGGCTATGAAAGTGTTTGAGGTAGGCCCTCCATGGCAAACTAATGATGAATTTATCTTAATAGCACATTAAACCAAACCACCTCTTTTGCAAAGAGGAAGGGCCCCAGGCCTGCTGACCTTACAGCAACACACAAATACTTGGGTATATTCTGGCAACAAAATCAGCCTCTTTAAAATCCCAGATATTCCTGGACAACAGAGCTCCCCATCTAATTTATGGCCTTGCTACCAACGTGGGAAACTCATCATGAGAAACAGGCGAGGTGCTGCTTGCCACCTCCCCCCTATCCCAACAAACCCTCTTAAGCTACTTCCCAACTGCTTCCTTCCTGGTTCCCACAGTGTCACACTGGGTCTCATTTCAGCCAGCCATAAAGCATGAACAGGACAGAGGGCAAAGCCTGCAAACCCAAAATGTAACTTGCAGATGCAGCAGCCCGTAGACCAAACAGAGCAGTTTGCAGGGGCTCTTTCAATCATTATATCCCTGTTTCTTGTGCAATGACCTGCAGACATTGTGACAATCTGAAGAGCACATAACCTGAACCATATGGTTTCTGAAAAGCTGCTCTGAACTCTTCATACATCAGAACATACATTTATCAGCTCCAGAAGAGGAAAAGGCTGCCCAAGATGCAACCACCTCACACTATTTCCACCTGAAATTACCCACATCAACAGCCCAAATATGAAAAACACGGAAGGCAAAACACATGTATTAATCTGCGGAATGAAGCTGCTCACTTACATTCCCCTTCAGAGAGTGTGAGCAGGATCTGAGCACTCAGCCTGTGCTGCATACCTATTCAGACCCAAGAGCCAGATACCACGAGCTTAGGGCTCTGCATCAGGGCAGCAAGAGCAATACACAACCACAGTAAAAAGGTATTTCTCAGGCCCTTCCTGGAACTCCCTCCAACTGAACTGCCTGTTGATTAAGCCAGGCACCAATCCAGGCAGCGCTGGCACCGAACCAAGCTTCAGCAGCAGTTGCAGTTCTGAATACTCTTTTTCCTCCCTCTCTGCTTGGAGCCATGTAAATAGCATTTCTGTTTGCCATTAATCCATCCATGCTTGCAATTCCCGGAGTCACCACTGCTGGGAACAGACTTGGGTGTCCTCTGATGCCCAGGGCTTCCCTGCCACACAGACCTGCAAACAGCCCTCCGGTGCAGAGAACAGCAGTAGTGGGACTGGCAGGACAACCAGCAAGGCAGAGGCATGGTGGTTATGGTTATACATGTTATTATACATGTTCTTATGGTGGGGAACACAGAGGGCACTGCAAGAGAAATCAGGAGCAAGATGCCAATGTCTGGATGTGGATAATCCTTCCACAAACACAACTTTGTGACATAGGTTTGTAAGCTAACGACTGTGAAGAAATTCCACAGGCTTTTCTGGGAAGCCTCTGCAAACCAGAGATGCTTAGTGACAGGAATTTCACATGGGATTTCAGCCAGAGGAACAAAGTAATCTATTCACCACTCATATTCTATAGTGGGCACAGAAATCACTGAAAGCATTAAGAAATATTGTTCTAACTCAAATTTATGCTTTACTGACCGTTTTCATTGCCAGGTGAAGTATTAAGGCAAAGCACACTTAGAACAATGGCATCCATACCTCTATTAATTTCAGTGTACTATTAAGAAGGAGCAATGGTATGAAGGAGCCGAATTATTGGTCTCTGAACATCTGAGACTGGAGAAAGCCCTGACAGCAACAGAAAGAAAGGGGTGAGGGTTGATAGAAACCACTGGGTGCACATCACCTACAACCCACATTAATTCTGCTGTTCATTCAAGGGAGGAAAAATAAAGCAGTTGGATATTACAAGAGAAATCAAGCTGCAGAAATGCAGCTGCTGAAGTGCAAGTTTTAAACCTATGAAAAGGATGCGGGGACAGCCTCCAGGCAAAAGCTGTTGAAAGAAACAGGGTGATTAGACTGAGGTGCAGGGACACTGCATACTGGGAAGGAAACCCACTACTACCATCACGCTCCATCAAACCCAAGCAGGTTAAATTCAGCTTCGATTAAACAAAACTGACAGCCAAGGAACTGCATTCTGGAACAGTTTCATATCAACTGTTCTAGCATATTCCCAGGCATCCTAAAGACAAGCAGGATTTGGCCTTTGAAGCAGAGGCTCCAGAGCTGCAGTGGTTGCCACCATGTGCCAACCAGGTACCACCCCCAAGCAGGTTTCTGGGTGCTCAGGCTACATGGGCTGGTGACACATGAGAAGCATTAGTAAGACAACTGAGTACTGTTTGAGTCACCCAACCACAGGAAACTCACCGGAGATCACCGCATCTTCTCCCCCTCCCATCGTGGGAAGGGAAAGGGAGATGTCAGGGAGGGCCAAGGCAGACAGACGACCTCCCAGGCTGGGTAACCGTGCAAGATGATTCACACAGCCCCAGCCATGTGAACGGCCTGTAAGCACATGGCTGCTCTTCCCCATCCCACAGTAAATACTGGACCAAAGCCATTTGATTTCTCTCAGGGAGACTCCCAGCGTTGTTTTGGCACAAAAACAACGGAGCAGCAGTTCCCATTACTCCAGCTATGGCAGTTGATTCCAACTCAACTCAAGCTCTGAGCTCACCTCCCCTCCTGATGCCTCTCAGGGTCCTTGAGGGACCATGCTTACCCTTTTTGCCCAAGCTTTCCAAAACCAACTGCACTTAAACTGAACTTGTTGGGCCTGTGAACCCTATTTGAAGCCGTGTAATGCATTTCCCAGGTGTGATGCTCAAATGGCAACCAGCAAGAAACACGTTCTTGCTGTGAAATCCAGCACATGACTGTGGGAAAGGAGAGGTCATTCCCCCAAAGCTACTGAAAACAAGAGGCGTCAACTCATTTGAAGGACATCCCTATCAAGACGGACCAAAGGAAGCATCAGATCTAAGAGCAATGGGAAGACAGAGATACCTCCTGCAAAAATAAATACGCTTTGTGTATCCCCATGTGATGCATGCAGCTGCACCTCCACTAAGTGCAGCCTTTCAGCCATATCCACCTCAAGTATTCCACATCCCTTCAAGCTATAAAGCAGATTTGGGGTGTTAACTGCACTCTCGCACCCTTGTGCTTATGCAAGCTAACCATGGGAGATGAGGGCAGATAGCCCTTCTTGTGGTCTTGGACATTCCTCCGAACCTGAACCCCTGCATAAGTTCTCTCTTCTCCTTTTCCCGCTGTTCAGCAGCTTTGAGAAAGTGGGAAAAGTGGGTGCAATTAACAGGGAGTAATGGACTGGGTATTCCCGGGGTGCACCCTCTTCATCTTTCTGGCCTCCCACAGGTCTGTGACCATCCCCATTGAAAGGCTGCAAACATCACTTCAGGGTAGCCAAAAATTCATGGCCCTATATGAAGGCCCCCAGCTCCCAAGGCATGAACTATCTGTGTAAGTGGAGGAACTACAGCACATCAAGGTGACCCTGAGCACCAGAGGAGACAGGTACACAAACAGGCTCCTCTCAGTAAAGCCACGCAGTGTGACATGGCTGGAGGGCAGCCAGGAGCAGAGAAGCCAGGAATGTATTTGGAGACCTACACTGCTGATAAGTTTGCTGCAAAGAGTGTTTTAGGGGTGAGCTGTGATTGTGACAGAGATACCAAAGGGTTCTTTGGTAATGGTCTATAAAGCAAATCTGTTCTGCTGAACCTAGACATCAAAGCTCCGAGTTTTTGAGACAAAGATGTTTAACGTGAAGTCTCTCCTCTGTATAGAGAGCTCATGGAAAACCAACAAAAGATGTGTTCAGATTGCCAGATCTTAGCATGATACAAATTTAATGCTGAAGGCGTCAAGAGGTACAAGGAAAGGAAAAGAGTGATGAAAAACACTAAACCAGGTTACAAACAATCTCACATCTCAACACCAATCAATCACAACATCTTTAGTCTCTTAGGAGGCTAAAACCTGAACAAGAGGGAGAATCACAACACTGCCCAGATCTCTGACATATTAAACTGGGATTATTTCAGTTATACTGAAATACATTTTATATTATAAATATTACATTGCCACAATCTCAAACTCTCCCTTGCCCATCTGCACACTGCTGATTGTGCCTGATTAAACACACAGGGGAGTCTTGCACATGCTGCAGAAGTCCTAAGTCCTATCCTGTTTCAAAAGCAATTTGACTTTGAGCAGTTGCTGTTGCATTTAAAGTGCTTCTTTAGCACACGAGCACTGGAGATGGAGCACAGATTCACTTGTCAGCTTGACTCATGGGAGCAGCACCCCCAGGAAGGAAGCAGTGCAGCCTGCGTTTGTCCAGCTGCTTTCCCAGATTCCAGGGTTCCCAGCACACTTTCTGAGCAAGGGTTGCCTCAGGGAACAGTCACATCCAGTTCTGTTCCAGCACATGCTGTGGGTAGAAAGTGGGTCCTCTAAGTCACTCTCATCCTCTGTTTCAGACCTACACGGTATGCAGTGAGGGCCTTGAGACCAAACCACAGTCCTGAAGACTAGCCCAGGTCCTACATCAGCTTTGCCACAGCATGGCCTCGGGAAAACACTGATCTGTTCCCTGCAAGGCCACTCTACATCTTAACAGAGCACTTAGACAGAAAACAGCATTCGGGACAGAGGAAGATACTGGTTAAAGCTGTAAATGTGCTTGCACAACAACCAGCTGCTAGCCAAAAGAAATCCTTTGCACAATGCAGAACTATGAGTCCTCTATGGATCACCTGCTGCAAAAAGTACCGAGATCATTTCAAGCCATTAAAATCCCCACCAAATGCCCTGTAAGATGCATCTGTTGGTAGTAGGGAGCTAACAAAAACCCGAAGGTTTGAATTATAGCTTATCTCCGAAGTTCACAACAAAGTGGTTTTGGACTGAGTAACCATTTTTGCTTAAACACAAGGGTTTACTGCAACAGATGAACAACTTGCGCTCTACTCTGACATGCAGCCATGCTACAGGAAGCCCCAGGCCCCGCATCAGAGTCCTCTCCCCCTCCAAACAAGAACAAGGG
The DNA here is from genome assembly GCA_017639245.1 of Myiopsitta monachus. Classification (NCBI taxonomy): domain Eukaryota; kingdom Metazoa; phylum Chordata; class Aves; order Psittaciformes; family Psittacidae; genus Myiopsitta; species Myiopsitta monachus. Next base: position 4,107,158 of record CM029937.1, on the reverse strand, counting down.
GCAGCTCCTTCAGCTGCAGACAAATCAAACCCTGGGAGCTCCAAACCCAAAGTTCTGCCTTCTGAGCTAATCTGCTTTGTTTTCAAAAGGAATCAGGATTCTCGGGGACAGCCCCAAGATACTTCCTATTATTCCTTGTGGACAAGTTTTGGTCGTTCCTTACAGAACAGAGCTTCCCAAAGCATGTGTCACTGAAGCTAACCCTACCATCATTAAGAGTATGTCAGGATGAAGGCGTTCATCCTAGCAAGTATTTTGTGCCAGTTAGTGCACTGAAACCAGTGAGAAGTGGCACTAAGTGCTGCTCAACACACTAAGGAATCACTTCCTTTTGTTTCAGGAGCTGGCTGCACTAAGACTAGAATTAGCAGGAAGTGCCTTTCACAACTGTTCTGCAGAACTACCCTCTCCGCACGGCCAGCTCCAAATTCAGGCACCAAAATCCATACATTGTGGATCTTCAGCCACCTCCATGCTCTGCATCCATCCCAGTGCACTGGGTGTGACTCTGGCAGAAGCAGACTCTTCGCTGCAACAAGGAAAGGAAAAGGAGAGAAAAGGACCACTCCTGTTGGCAGAGCTTTGCAGCTGTAGCAATACTTTATAAGGAAATTTCTTGGACAAAAGTGCCTGTCCTCATGGTACTGAGGCTTTTCTGTATTCTCTTGCAGATGCTTCCCGAAGTCCTTCAGAGCAGGTATCTTGTAGAGAACCAAAGCTGCCCCAGGCTAGAGACTCTCTGTAGAAACACCGGAACAGATTTGAGACCTGCTATGGAAATAAAGCATCCCTTTGGTTCAGAGCTACTAAAGCCAAGGCCAGAAGAAGCAAAGATGAGTCTCAGGAGATTCAGGTTTAAGAAGCTTCTAGTACAGATGATATAATACAGTTTAATCAGACTCTGTCCAAACTTTGGCTACGAATAGTCAGAGGCCTGCTAGTTCGCTTCCAAATGCTAAGAATCAATTACATATAATCAGACTACAGCAATATTCAAATGGGAGGCTTCCAAGGAAAGTGGTTCTTCATTTGTTTGTACTGTTTGCTCCAGAGCAATGATTTACTATAACTGTAGCTGGCACAGTGCTGGCCTTGTCCTCATGGTTACACAGAAAGTCTATTACTGAGGTCTAGACTTCAAAAAGATGAATTTCAACACCACTGTCTTAGCTCAACTCCAGCTCAGGCTGGAGGCACTGAGGTCAGAATTACATCAAAGCCATTGAGGCATAGGATGTATTGTCTGTGTTTTGGGGCTGGTTTGGATTTTCTCCTCAGACAAAGATACAGCTGCCAGTAATAAATCAAGCTGAGGAAAGCAATAGGTAAGAAGCAGAGATGCTGTTCTGAACCTGAAGCATAGCACCCGAACTAATTGTTGATTCATTTGGCTCTTCCTAGACACCTCTGCAGGCACATTTTCTCCTGTGGCATTGTATGGCAGGGAGCAAATGACAATAAAACTGAGTCACCCTAGGGCGAGTTCTAAGGAAGGAACACCTCATGCATGAGCTCCTGTGTACACAGCAGAGAAGGAGAAACCCAAAGCAGAGATTCCTCCAGTCCAAGCTGCCACCAAGACTTCAAAAAGGCAACCCATCCCCTCCGACTTTTAACTGAAAGAGCTCAGTGTCTGTTGAGCAAACTGCAACCGCCTTTAACAAATGGCATTTGGGATTCCAGATTAATTCCAGTGAACGACAGCAACCAGCGACTGAAGTTTGGCAAATATCCATTTTATTTTGGTAAGTATGAAGATTTTAAACCGCCAGAGGGTGGGGGCTGTATGTACAGCTATTAAAGGTGTCTGGCAGCTTAAGTGATCTGGAGTCAAAACTGAAACAAACGCTAAGCAAATGAGCTGGTGCAGAGGAGCAGAGGAATGCTGGCCTCAGGGCTGAGGAATGCAAGCCTGTCCAGACAGCGAGAGCAGCTGTACGTGCACCCTGCACCGGGATGGGAAACCGGCCGGAAGGAGGTAAAAAGTTAGTGCTCTTCAGTCACTTTCATATAAATCTATACTTAGCAAACCCAGCTAAACACGTGACCTGTGATGACAACACACCTGAGCAACTGGAAGGCATAAATTCAATGAGAGTCACAGAAGAGATTAAGGGCTTTCACACCAGAAAGTCAGAGATCAACTCTAGAAACAACTGGCAGTTGGATTATTCACCTAAATCCCCCGCACCCTCTCAGCCACATTTCCCAGTAGGGCAGATCCTTTCCCCACGTTGACACAGGAGGAACTGTTCTTCCAGTTAAGCCCACAGGCAGAGCTCCCCATCTCACCAGAAACTAAAAGGTTTTGTTCAAAACCCACATTAAGCACTATTGCACACCAACAGAAAGGTGCTTAGGCAGCTCTAAACTTCAAAAGAATCACAAGCCAGACAAACCCTGCTGACCTGCACCACAGATGCCACCATACCATCTCCTTTAACAGTGACAGGTAATGCCTTGCGTGTCTGTGAGCATCTCACACACCAAAACAAGAGTCAGGTTTGCTCAAGACCTTTGTGACTAACTCTGTCAGCTCCCAGGCCAGCAGACAACAGCATCAAGCGCCTCTAGGTCGCACGCAACACTGGCAAACAATGAAACCTCAGCTCTGCAGCTGGAAGCAACACAGAATGGTTTGGGTTGGAAAGGACCTTAAGATCATCCAGCTCCAACCCCTGCCACAGGCAGGGACACCTTCCACCGGAGCAGTGCTCCAAGCCCATCCAACCTGGCCTTGAACACTGCCAGGGATGGGGCAGCCACAGCTCCTCTGGGCACCCTGTGCCAGCGCCTCAGCACCCTCACAGGGAAGAGCTTCTGCCTTAGATCTAACCTGAACTTCCCCTGTTTCAGTTTGAACCCATCACCTCTTGTCCTATCACTGCAGTCCCTGATGAAGAGTCCCTCCCCAGCATCCTTGTTGGTCCCCTTCAGATACTGGAAGGCTGCTATGAGGTCACCCCAGAGCCTTCTCTTCTCCAGGCTGACCCACAAGAACACATGCCCGTTTACTTTGAGTTTCAGTGTTTCAAAGGCTGCTTTAGTTATCCTGGCTGTTTGCCCATTTGGCAGAGGCAGGACAGAGCAGCGGCTTGCCTGAACTTCAGGGCAAGCTTCCTTCTCGGATCTCCAATGCTCCTCAGCCAGGGCTCTTCCAAAAAGCCCCGACTGTTATCTCAGGCCAAGGAACAGGAGAATAGGAAACCAGGCTCCGTTTACTGCTACGTGTTGAGAGGAAAGCCCATGGGGGCTGTCGCTGCTGAAGGTTAACTCCATGCCCAGGTGGAGCATGTGGGAGGGCAGGAAGGACAAAAAGCAGAGCCAGTAAGAACTGACTCAGCAATGCTCACCCCCTCTCATTATCTCACATCTTAAAGCAGAAATGTTAAAATACACTTTCAAAATGAGATGGTTTATATAATGCTGCTGGAAGCAGACAGGCATTTTAACTCATGCAAGTAACCAAGAGCACAGATGCACTAGGAAGCTGCAGATGATCACGAGTCAGTAATTGCAGGCTGTACTAAGCCCTTAACATGCAGAGCACATTTCAGGGCTTATTGCAGGAGGAGGCTGAAGGACACTCAGCCTTCCCATGCAGGAAGGGATGGGATTACAGCCCACACGAGAGGAAGGGAGAGTCCCACCCAGCGCTGCAAAGGGCAAAGTCTTACTCCTGGCTGTCAACAGGAGCTTAAGCATCCAACCACCACTGTTTTGCAGACAGCACAGGGCAGAGTGTGTTATTTCCCCTGAAAATAGCTAAAAAATAACCCTCTAACCCTTCTGTTCCCAGGGATGCACATTTACAGCGCTCAGACACCACAAAATGCCTGTTGAATCTACGTTTTACGTAGCAACACCCATGGAGATGCTTGCATGAACAGTGCTGCAGTGACAGGGACAAGCTACTGGCCGTTAAGTTTATTCGGTGGAAAGACATTAGTTCTTTATGCAGCCTGCCTCTTGCTACGGTTCCACATCTGGACAGAGGGCAAAAAGCACCCAGTCTGCACCCATTGGCCATCTTCAAGGGAAAAAAAACACATCACACAGAGAGGGCTGCAAGCTGCCCAAAAGCCTGGCCACAAGTTTTTGTATGAAACAGCACCTTATTTAGGCAATTTGAAATATGTTACAGAGGGACACTATGGCTGGGAATTTGCATAATGGGTGTCTACATCTGGCTTACCTAACAGGAGAAGAATCCTGTCTGTCAGTAAGTCTAGACTGTGGTGTTGAATCCAGGGGACCAAGGAATCTCCTGGCCAGAAATAACACCCAGCCCAGGGCAAGGTGCTGCCATCTGCTGACACCCCGGGCTTTCTGTAGGCACCTCTGGGTTGGGACTGCTCGGCAGGGCTCAGAGCAGCAAGAAAACCATCTTCCTCCTTGCAAAAGCTAAGCTGCCTCTTCCAAGTGCTCCAGTGCCTCGCTCCACTGTGTTGGCTGGACTGCACTGTTAGCCGGAGCTGTGATCAAAGCGAGGGTTGCATGACAGTCTCCTTTATTCAAACATACAAACGTTATTTAATATTAAAGGCCCCAGCATAACAAAGAGAGCTTTCCAGTTTAAAATAATTCACCGGCTTAAGTGGCTTAACAGAGACCTCTGCAGCTCAGACCAGCTCAATGCAGGCAGCTAATCCAGACACAGTTTCCCCCACTTAACTGAACTGTGGTTTAGATGATTTGATACCCAAAAGGCATATTTAGCCACCATTTCTATCTCCAAAAGCCTTCCTGTGACACACAGAACCCACTGCCTTTGGAGTCGCACAGATCTTAACTCTTTGGAGTCGCTGCAGCAACTTCTTCTGCAGCAGAACAGCAACCGTTTGTCATCTGTCTTCCTGCCCCAAAGCAGCATCAGCCTGACCCAGATCAGATCTTCCCCTCAGATGCCCAGTGTGGATGTCAAACACTTCCTGAAAATGGGGAGGACCGAAACATGCACTCAGCCTCCTGCCCCATCAATTCCAATGGGTACACTAATAGAAGCAAGCAACACTCCTCTCTTTGAAATACAGCACCCTTGATCTAAAGATAATCCACCTCTAGGACAACAGAGCTATGGGAGCAAGTTAGTCTATTCTCAGCTATGGGCTTGTCGTTAAGTTCCTTTACCTTGCTGGCATTTCACACATGGGACAGGAAATACAGGATTTCACAAAAGGTATACTGCTGCACAAAGGCACTTTTGAAGCTCCATGGAAAGCACTCATGTCAAGTGTTACAGTACGAAGATAGAGGCAACCAGAGGAAGGGGACACCAATATTCACATACCGCAGTCCACGTTTTACTATGAAATCTTCAGCCATTGATTGTTCCAAGCAGCAACAATTTCTTTACTAAAACAATTTCTAAGTATCTGATAGAAGCAGCTGGACTTAAAAGTCAGCATCTGGTGACCAGCAGGACAATGATGGACAAATGGGATGTGGTTAGACCCAACTGCATCGCGTCATGTGCGGTGCCACAGAATGCCATCTGCATGGCAACATGAGAATCAAGACCTCTGAAGGAAAACCACACATAAAGACAAGGTTGGGAGTAACACTGCAAGGTTGGGAAAAGGAAGCAGTGGAAACATGCTGGTGCAATGGTGAAAGGGAAGGAAGCTGGCGCAGATCAAATGCCATGCTTAATCTCACTGTCCTTTCCCTTCAAGAACACCAAAGATTACCCATCCACTGTGGCCCATCTCCTTTACGCATTGAGGTCAATGAAGTTTACTTGTGAACTCCACCTACAGCCATCACTGCAGTTTAAACCAAACTTCAATATTGTACTTGGGGGCACACAGGGAAAATACCAACAAAATGGAAGAATAAGTCTAAAACTTAATCCACAGAAAGGATTTGTCCTGCAGAGATCTTACAAAGCTCACGGGCAATTTAAACCAGCACAACTAATGTTTAACTTATTTCATCTATAGAAAAGTCATGAGGCTTTAATCACCACGCTGCTTCATTAACTGGAGATTACTAATTACAGGGCTTGTTAGTCAGCACTAGCAGACAATGCTTTAGTGTTGACTGTTTGGATAGGGAAGACTGGAACAAATCATTTCATTTTAATGGAATACAAGGTTCTTTGCAAGAGCTGTCCTCAGCAGAATGGGCAAAAATCATTATGGTTGTTCAGAAAAGCAACAGCTTCAGTGGGATGAATGTGAAGCCAAAGACAAGAGAAAACAGCACAGGACAAGCAAGGCACACACCTTAAATCATGTGTTGAATCTCCTGCCTCTACCCTTGACCATTCTGCTTAGAGGGTAGGGAAAACACATTTGGAGCATTTAATATTCCAGCACAGAGCAAACCCAGTACTATATGGAATGAAGAAGACATCATTTGTAGCATCTTCTGCTCGTGTGCTGCAGGTAAATGCTTACCAGCAAAGGCTAGATAAAAAAGGAAACTGAACTTCATCATCCAGCTACAGCAGTTGAAGCCCACAACTTCCCTTGGCTCCCAGCAAGAACAAAGGCTCCCACGAACACCTCATGCCTTCTGACTCAGAGGGACATGTCTTCTTTGGAATCTACAGATCTTCTTTCCTAATTAACGAGGTGGATTACTGTTACATCACACTGCTCCATTTGGGTAGTGAGGAATCACCACCCTTTGTCTCAGACCACAGTAGGAGCATGAAGAGTCAAATGAGAAGAGCACCTCCAAATCACAACCACCGCATCGGTACCATCTTCCACTGTAGCAGGTAAAACTTCCATCATCAGAGGAAGGCAAATGAATAATGAAATGATACCACAAGTTGCAAAAGGATAAAGTTCTTGCTCACCTCCTTACTGCAGTGAAGCAGTTCCAGCTACTGCCTCGCAGGGCGTGCTTGCTCCTAGGGATCCCAGTTATGATTCCTCCTGGCAAGAAAAGAGGAATTCAGGAGATCCATCACTGATACACTGAACAGACAGTTCATTATCACTGAAGTTATCATTCGGAATAACATATCCCTCAGCCTGTCTAAAGAGCAGAGCTGCTCCAGCCCTCAGAGCATCTTTGTGGCCTCTTCTGGACCCACCCAACAGGTCCACATCCTTCTTATGTGTGGGACCTGAGATATTGAGCTGAAGTCCCCATGGGGGAGAGGGAGACTTGCCTGCACATTTTGGGGCAGGGGAATGATATAGAGCAGTGTTTTAGCAAAGAAAGAAGTAGAGTCCTCTGGCTAAACACAGACCAGCAAGTTTTGGTTTTGAGAAACAACACAAGATACACGAATAAAGTGGCCTTAAGAAAGCATTAAAAACAGCCTGAGAGAAACCAACTCGTGATGGCTTTCCCCCACGTCGAGATGCTGCTCTGCTACACCACGTTACCCAGCTCCGTGGGACGTCCTCCTTCCTGCTTACCAGTAAGCCATTGCTCAACCCTCCTCTGGTCAGCCCAGTTTACCACACTGAAGTCAAAGCTGTTGTAAGCAAGAGCTAGGGTTTAATTCCAAGAACCCATGTGAGCTGAAATCTAACCCTGCTTGTTTTCTCCACTCACTGCCTGAACACAAACAATCTGGTTGGGGTTTGTTTTAAAGGAGCAAAACCCACGTCATGTACTCTCCACTGGGGTTTAGGTCGTGGTTGGCCTTGCCCCTTTCACCTCCATCTCCTGCAGATCTCAGTAAATCAAAGGGTGAGGAACAGCCAAAACCAAGAATTTGAAAATAGTCTTTTCTTTTTTAGAATAGCAATTCTCACACACCCATTCCAAATGAGAGTGTCAAATGCCACCTATCCACGTAAACACAAAGGCTAGAGCAAGAGAATCGCAGAACAGTGAGGCTTGGAAAGGACCTTACGATCATTTATCTCCAACGCCCCCCCAGCTTTCCGGATGAACACAATCCCATATTTGGCACTCGACAGAAACAAGCCTTTTGTTTGTAGGCTTGCAGAATCTGACTCCAGGGGCTGGTCTGTTCTTGCTCAAAGAGGGAAAACAAGCCTGACCTCAGTGTGCTGGGATAAACTCTGCCCCCTCTTTCCTTCTACGCTTCTCCCAGCACAAAGGTAAAGAACATGATATTCAGCAGTGACTGAGCAGAGCGTGACCGCACACCCTCCAGTTTACTGACATCAAAACCGAGCCTGTTAGAGCCAAGGGGGTAACCTGACTGGACATGCTCCTGCTGCCATTCATCAGGCACTTCCCAGCTGGCAGAAGGTCCTCAGTAAGTCAGCTTGCTCCCCTGTATGTTAAGTACAGCATTCACTTACCCAGCGCAAACCTCTCCCTGCACGGACAGCTATGCTCCCAGCAGACACTCTCCTATTTCCCACTTGAACCGTTTCCTACACAGTTGATAAGCAGGCTGCAGTTTCCTCCAGGAGGATATTGCACACCAGCACTTGCTGGCAACAGAGCCTGAACAGAGAACCTGAGTCGCCATTCAAGACGTGGCTTGAATGGAGTGGCTCTACCATTCTCATTAGAAACATCAGCTACTCGCCATGGAAATCCGTCACAACAACAGGTTTTGGAGGAAAAAGCAACCCAACTTTGTCACAGTTGGACGTTCATGACCTGTGCCCTAGTGCCAGTGTGGGCCAGAACCCCCTTCTCAAGCCTGCTCTGCCAACATGCAAGTGGCTGGCAACACAAGTACCAACATTTGAAGAGATACCTTGAAGAGGGTGTGGGCAGCAAGGAGGGGAATTCCTTTCCAAACTAACTGGAAGCAGCAACAGTTGGTTATGCAAAGCATCTCCCAGGGCCGGAGCCTGCAGCTGCCAACATTCCCTCAAAGTCAGGGCAAGGCTCGAAGGAAACCAGATCATCCATTCCAGCCCACCAGAAAACCGGCAGTGCCAGGAACAATATGGGAGGCACTCTTTATGGAATTCTTTCCACCAGGATCTTCCAGCTCACCAGCAGGAAAAACTTGCTATACTTCCCTTGGACACTCCAAGATCTGGCAGATCACGGAGCAGGCAGGCGACCAATGCCACCAACTATTCCAACTGTGACTAATGAAAAGGTTGGAGAGAGTTTAGAAATACAAGATTCAAACACTTATCCTTCTGTAGCGAAGGACTGATCATCCCTGGCAGTGTTCAAGGCCAGGCTGGATGGGGCTTGGAACAACCAGCTCTAGTGGAAGGTGTCCCTGCCCATGGCAGGGGGTTGGACCTGGATAAGCTTTAAGGTCCCTTCCAACCCAAACCATTCTATGATTCTGTTGTGCTACTAGTCTTTAAGATCTTTAATGAATGCTTCAATATGTGAACAAGTGTAAACTCAGAGGTGCTGCATTCATGTGGTGAACAAGCCATCAGCCTTTGCAAATGAAGGCTGACATGCAATGTTCCTGACAAAGTGCCTTGGGGTTTTGAAAACAGAGCCTATCAGCACGCTATTCCTGCAGAAGAGCCTCAAGATTCCCATTTCAGAAGGAAGCCCTGCTCTGCTAAGAGCCTGCTGCAGGCAACTCAGCAGTGGGGCTGATATGGAGCTCTAGCCACCCTAACTCAGGGGATGATGTGAACTCATTCAGCAGCATTAGGGAATGCAGAACAGCTCATGGAAACAATCTGTAAACCAGCAAAAGCCTCCTTTTAGGATGCCTGATGGATCCCTAATCAAGGAACTGTCCCATGCCGTACCACAGGCCCGAATGAAAGCATTACTGGCTGACAGATAACAAACTACCACTGAGAATCATCAGCACGAGACTCTGATTCAGAGCAGTGCTACAATCCTGGCTAATGACCTGCTGGGCAGCATGGCACACCCCACTGCAGGCAAGAAGGGTGCAGATCCACACCAGGAGCTCAGGTTCCCCCAGTGCCGATATGCAGTGAAGTTAAAGGGAGAAAAATGCATTACTAAAGGTGAAGTTGCTCAGATCACACTCAAAATTAAGTGACCTTAACGGGGTAACCAACTCCACTGCTTAGTTTAATTCTGCTGCTTAGTACTCCAATTATAGGCAAAAGGTCTTGGCCCAGAAGTAGACTTTGTCATGGCTCTAAAAATATGTACCTATAAATAGTAAATCAATATCAAACAGTTGTATCTGGACAACCAATGCAAAATATCCATGGTAACAGGAGAGCTTGTGAAGTTTAACTTTCATTATTCCCTCCAAGGGATGAGCAGGTTCTTCTTTCCTTGCCCACAGAGCTCCCGCCGTTTTCCAGCGCACAGCCCAGAGTTTTTGCTAAGGAACAGCTACCACAGCCAGTGCACATTTGCTTTTGGAGGCAAATCACTAGTTGTGAAGTTGCTAGGAAGTTCTGGCACCTTGCTCTGGAATATTTTTTAAGTCCTAAAAAGGGAAGAGCTGGAGGAGAGGGAAGGCTGTTTCTGCTTGCTTATGTCCTGCAGCGCTTCACACCTCAAGGGATCTATGCTTCAAGCTCAAAAGCCGCAGAAGCAATTTGACAGGACCCATGAGACTACACTTGTCACTTTAAAGTCCCTCCAAAGCCAAAGCCTGACCAGCAGCTGCTCCTGTGAAGCTCAGCTCCTTCGAGGTCTCAGAGCAGAGCAATGGGAAGCATTGCTAGGATGCTTGCAAGCATCCCAAACAGCTCAGCACTCCACCCGGCTTCATGCACAGGCATCTATGCATGAGTGGGTTCCCACGTGGGAAGGTGCAACTCAAGACCACACAGCCCTGTACAAACAAGTAATTCATAACTGAAATGAATAGGAAAACGCCTTAAATGCTCACTGATCTAAGGAAAAGGAGCACAGAGCAGCACAGCGCGGTGCTCCAGCACCGGATTTACCTACCCTGCTGCTATGCAGCAAGATGAGGTATTGAGGACAGTTACTACAGCTTTGCTTTCCTACTCAGGCAATGGTTTTCCCCTGAGCAAAAGAGGAAAAAGTTGCAAATAAACCTTGCAGGGAAGAGCATTCCATTTGCAGGAGTTCATTCTTTACAGAACCAGGACAAACTCCATTCCTCGGTAAATAGCTGGGGTTATGACTCTGCTGCGCACTATATGGCTAAACACTTCCAAGGTTTTAGAGCAATACACTCAGGACAGCAGTCCGTGGAAATAACTGACTTATTTCGGCAGTAACTGAGCTATATTTAAAAACTTTACTTATGGGATGCCAGTTTCCTGAAGCTGTTCGGAAAATTCAGGTTTAAAATGCCCAAACAGTAATGGAACAAGAACGTGCTGTAGCAACAGCCTTCTTTTGCTAAGAGATCCATTAGATAGGGCTCTGGACTTCGCAACTTAGTTTCATCCCAAAACAATCACTTTTTCCTCCTTTTAGAGGACAGATTAAGAATAGTAACAAAAAAATTCTGTACGTCTGCAGAAAAAAACAAAACATGTTCATAAGGAAAGTTTATTTCTATAAAAAAAGAAATCTTCCAGTTTTAGCAAATGCCTCCAGCTCTTACAACCAGATCAAATCAGTGACAATGCACTTCTTTCCTCTAGGGATGCTTCGATTTAACACGAGTAGATTAGCTCAATGCGTCTGCCAGGCAAAAAAGCAGTAAGAGTTCTTCTTTGTCACTGACAACATCCTAAAAATCAGAGGCATTTTAAAATGTACACCAACTGAACAACTGCTTGAAACAGGAAGAGGAGGTGAAAGCGTATTCAGCTGAAGCAGCAAGGAAGAATTCATTACCCTGTAAATACCAAAGCAAAACACAGATGGGATGCTGTGGTTTATCATTCTTCAAGTGCCACTACAAAAGTGCACAGGCATTTGCTTTTAAATATTATGACAAGCAGCCGAATGGCATAAACTATAGCTGTGCTCATTGACAATTCAGGAACTGTTCCAGTAAAACAAATACTAACCATCTACAGGCTGCTAACTTTAAATCCAAGCTAGCAACAGAGCACTCCCCAGGGAGGGGATCCTACCCCTTTCCTACCAGATGGGCAAATTTCACCTCATTCTGCCATTACGGAAAGTGAGAAGAAGAAAAAAAAACTGTGTCAAGGAAGGATTTAGAAGCAAGGTTAATAATTTTCAATGTGGTTGCTCCTCCTGGGATACCTTTTTCTCTCAAAGCAACTTTCGAGGTTATTTCAATGTGCTTTCCTGTTATACAAAGCACCCTGTCTTCCACGGACTATCAAGCAGTTTTGTACTGTCAATTAGTTATAAACCTGAACTCCTTAAGAAACCCTGGGAAATGGGGTGCTCTTGATATATCACTGATTACTAGGCCAGGGCAGCATACTTTCTGCAAGATATGCCACCAATAAAGGTGCCTTCCCCTAACTTTGTGAACTGGGCAACAATTGCCAGCATTAAAAACCGCTTCCTAACTAACAGATAGGTGCTGTGAGAGTCCTGACCGGCAGCAGAGAACAGAGAGTTATTCAAGAGTTATTCAGAGATGAATGACATGAAAGGGTTCACAAATGGGTCCTGAAAACAGAAGGCAAACAGCAGTGACAACTCATTCACAGGCTCTGCTGCAGAAACAGCTTAGAAAGGAAAAGGAACCCACTGGGCTGGGGAGAAATGCATGCTTCCACACTTCAATAAATATCTGCCTCCTCAGTGAACAAAGATTTGCTTTGGAGACGGAGAGTGGCATAAGCATTCCCTGTTTGATGCCCTGAGGCAAAATATTACCATGCAACAACCTCTGTTAGTTCTCCTTTTTCTGTTGTTCTTTTTTTCTCCCCAATTCCTTATGTTTTAAATTATGCCTTCAGTTGACTCTGACTCACAGCAAAGCTCTATGCTGATCCCACGAACATCCTTCCCCCTCTTGGAGGAGACACCAAGTGCAAAAAGTAGAGCAGAATGACGCAACTGGGACAGACAGGGGACACTTCTGTTCAGAAAGTGAGGCAAGAGGAAGCACTGCCATATCCCTGACAGAGTTCTAGGGAAAAGGCCAACAGTCACATGATGACATAGAGCTCCTAATGCATTTGCTAACAAGTCTGCCAGTCAATTACTCATTTCATATGGTTTTAAGGACTTGTGTTCTCTCAGCGTTCTTGAGACTCCGGCTGTTGCTCAGATGACAGCGGAAGCAGCACATGCCTGGCAGCTGATGCTGTGGGTCCAGCTCCAAGGACACACTGCCCTCTCTTGGAGACTCCAAAGCCAACCCCATGGAAGGGCACTGAAGATCAGCATGCTCCTGGCACCTCTAAGAAACCTTTCTGCCCAAGAGGCAGGTCAGAGGCAACAAGCAACTCTGGTAACACTCCCCTGCCTGATACAGCGCTTTGAGGAAGGATGTGTAAACGCCTTTTGGAAGAGCTGCTCTTAAGGTAGGTCAGTTTTGACTAATAACCTTGTAGGTACCTTTATTTCATCCTATCAAAACTTTAGTCTTTTCACCTGGAACTGTATAGCAGATAATGCATGGCACAACTGTGTCTACCCTGGAGAATACTGTAACATCTAAAGAGCAGTAAAAACGTGATATGGTAACAGCCATCACAAAAAAGAACATAATGCAGGAAAACCATTTCAGCTTATAGGCAGCAGCTACAGGTCAGCTTTCTGTGTGACCCTGGGGCAATTTTAGACATTTAACACCCTATCTTGATCAAACTGTCTCTAAGTGGACTCTGAGCATGCTGCTACCATACCCACACTGCTCACCTCCTAAGACATCCCTGGTCTGGGGAGTCAACGATACAATGATATGGAAAATTAACTGTGAGGGAGGAGCAATGATCTGGATGCCTTGATGGTGTACTGCTGCGTAAACATACCTGCTCAGAGGCTGCTCACACCACCTTCTTCAGCACAAAGGCAGATGAAAAGAGGACAGCTCTCCTAAAAAAGGAAATGGAGAGAGTTTTCAGCAACTAAAACATTCCAGCAGGGAATGCCCACTACTCTGAACATCAGCCTTTCACCCAACCAGCTGAAGCACTTCACACCTTTTGGGGTTTATGAAGGCTGACACAGCAGCCATATGGCTACAAAGGCCCTTTTCACCCTGCCAGACACAGGTGTTATTTTTGCCCTGCTTGAAACCAGGCTGGGCTTGGCTGTTACAGAACTATTTCAAGTCACCAGGTATGAGGGACATGTCCCATGGATTCAGTGATCAGCAGCTGATGGTCGGCCAAGCTCTAAGGCTGACTCTGGCCACAGCGGCAGAGCACCTATGTGCACTCCGTGCAATTTCAGATCTGAGTCTGAAGATGGCTCCATCAGCACAAGAGATGCCATCCACTTATGCCTCCCTATAACAGAAAAGTACCATTAGGCACACAAAGAATGAAGAAATAATCAGAATGCTTAGTCAGCCATCAATCACATGGTATTTGTCATAGGCTGACAACAATGCTGCTGAGAAGGCATGGAAGCAGTCACATATGTGCATTATGTAGTTCTAAAGATGTAAGACCGCGATACAGAACCTACAACAAAAGAAACCAGAGAAAAATAGCCTGAGCAACTCATGGGAGTCAGAGAGAAAAAGAATGACAAAGATTTCACTAAAGAAAGGGAAGAGGAAGGCAGATCTGCAGCATTTCATTTTTTGTTCCTCCTCGCAATGATCAAATTAAAAAGCCCACACACTTAAAGTAAGGAAAGTTACAGGGGAGCTAGAAATACAGTCATTCAGAACCACTGTTTAGCTTCAGAAAACTGCTGCATTATCTTCCTTTGTCAAGCGACAGATAATGAAATCAGCAAAAGAAAATGCAGAATTTGGCCCCATCATGCAAAAACCAGAAGGAAACCAAGGATATCTTAGGTATGGGTTTACCGATCTGGACCTAAGGAGCTCTGGCTCCTCAAATACCACCCAGCAGGCCATAAATGATGATGAAAGGACACACAAGTGAGTGTGCAAAGATCCCAGCGCTTCCTCTCAGGTCCTCATTGCAGCTACAGCCATAATGCTACCCTCACACAAGCAGCCCAACAAGTATAAGACATCAACATAAGAGAACATAAAACCCAGAACTTGGCATAGGCATGTGCTCAGCACCCAGTTACAGAGCTGCGATTTACGTATAAGCTTTTCTTCAGGACCCTTCAGAATGTTTCATTTACACCTCTGCAAACACCTCAGATAAACCCCTGGCTCCACCAACATCAGGCAAGATTTGTCATTGACTTAAGGATAAATATCCTAGTTGCATTGCTGTTTGCACTGCATGATGTCCTTTCCAGCCCTAACTATTCTATGATTCTATGATGTCTGAAGCTCCAAATATGACTATAGTATTTAATTCATGGTGACAGGCAGTCAACCTCAGCATTTCCAACAGCCAGCCAACCCCCAGCAAACAGAAAGCTACAGAGATCCCTCCAAGACTTGACCCTGTCTAGCTATTAGAAGAGAAACACCTATTAAATGCGCTGGTGTGAACTAGAAGCAAGCACACAGGGAGTAGAGAATATGAACATTATTACTTTAGGTAAAGCTTGGGTTTCCTTGAAGTTATGATAAAAACAATCAGTAACTACAGCTGGTGCTGCAAGGGCCACAGGGCAGTAAAAGGGCTGCTGCTGGTGCCCAGCTGTTTTCATAGCAACAGCACCAAAACAGATGCTGCGAGCTCTGTGAGGACAAGTAGCTGCATAGCTTGTTCCTCGAGGGAATTGTTTAATGTCTAATCATTAACAGTAAAACCCACCCTAGATAAAAGTCAGCCAGCGACAGACTAATGCAATGATGCATTTCATGTCAGCAGAGTCATTAGAGTCACCAGGAAGCACAGGATGTCTGCTTGTTCCTGTTATGGCTCTACTGTGTTTCCCTGCAGAAGAGACAGCTTTGTAGGAAACAATAGAAATTAGAATTAGAAGTAATAATCTATTTGTTCTTCAAACCTCTCTCAGCCAAACAGCAAGAGCATCTGCGCCAGTGTGCTGAAGGCAGAAGATCAGACATGCTCATACGCATCAGGGCATTTTAAGCTGCTGCTGCCATTAAAGATGAGAAGCAGCAGCAGTGTTGGGAGGTTGCTTGCCAGAAATACTGCAGAGTTACGTGGTCTGAAAAGTGCAAACCTCAAATGTGTAAGCCCATTATTTGCCTTGTAAGGCTGTGAGGGCAAATCAAGCCCAATCCGCACCTATAGGACCCTATTCCATGATAAAGCAGCAGACGTGGGAGTCCCCTAAGAGCCCGAGATGGAAACGGAAGTGCATTAACCATCCACTGCCTGTGCAGCACATTGACCCTACGGGAGAAGCTACATGTCCCATGTTATGTGCCAGGACGGGGACAGGCAGGCACTGGGCACAGTGACAGCACATGCAGCAACACCTATCTCCTACCTGCAGCCTGACAGCATTGTCAGCTGTGACAGCTCTGATGTGGCTGTCACACAAACACGGGCACTGCTATCAGGTTGGATATAAAGAAGTTCTTTACTGTGAGGGTGCTGAGGCGCGGGCACAGGGTGCCCAGGGAAGTGGTAAATGCTCCATCCCTGGCAGTGTTCAAGGCCAGGTTGGACAGAGCCTTGGGAGATGTGGTCTGGCGTGAGGTGCCCTTGCCCATGGCAGGGGGTTGGAACTGGATGAGCTTAAGGTCCTTTTCAACCCAAACCATTCTAGGAGACAACATGTAACACATCAAGTCCTCTCACCCTCCCATGAAATTTGCTGGATCAAGACACCGCTCAGACTCAGTCCAGCCCATGAGGCATCAGTATCTGCTGCATGCTGGATCAGAGAGGCGTTCATTCCCTTCTGCATCAACCCTATTCCCTTGACTAAAACCCAGAGAAGTGCTGAGAGCAAAACCCCTCAGCTGCCAAGCAGGCACAAGGCTCCAAGGCCCTCCCCTCCACACACCTCTGTCCAGGAGGGGGGTCCACCTAAGCCCTGTCCCCACAAAGCCTCCAAAGCTGTGGCTGTAAGCAAGCACAGGGGAGGCTGCTGCAGCAGCCTGGTGACAGTACATAGGAAAGAGAACTAAGCAAGACCCTTTGAAGTCGACATATATTGTTCTTTTTCTTCACTACCAGAGGTATGTAAGACCCCATAGATGAGCATGGAGAAAGCCCACATCAGAAGCGCTATCTGCATCATCCTCACTAAACCTTTCCCACTGAGTACCTTTATCGCTTAAAAAACCCCACCCAACCCCAAAACCTGCTAACACAGAGCTGACACTCAAAGATGGGCTCTAAACAAGCGCAAAAAAGAGTCCAAAACACTATGAAAAAGGCAGCAGCACATCAGCAAACCTGTCTTCACTTCCTGAAGATAAAACCATGCTCTGCCCATCCCACAATAACCCCGGGCCCTGTGGTGCTCTCTGCCAGAAGATGCCTCCAGCAGGAACATCCTCCATCGCCTGCTGGCCACGCAGGGCTCGCTGTCGTTCCATGAGCACAAGGACAAAGCCCGGGTGGCACAGCACAGCACAGCACCACCCCGGCTCAGCTGAGCCAAGCACAGAACAACAAACCCCAACGCTTTCAACACGCAGCTGCACACTCTGAAATACTGAATTACTTTGGGTTACCAGACAGCAGCACCAACCCAAATGTACATTCACTGCGTTCTAACAGAGCCTGTTACCATTTGTTCTTCATCACCGACCCCTGTATTTAAGTACAAACTACTCACAGAACGTAGGGCAGAGCTGTGCTTGAAAGCATCACAGAAATAGGCCTTTTTTAAAACAATGTATTTAAATAGGGGTATCCAAATCACACTTTTTCTGTAACGTGTATTAAAAGCTCTCAAAGGCTTTTTAAGCAACTATATTTTGCTTTCCTCCTAATGTAGTGTTGAGAAAAAAGCTCAACTGCTTCATTATAATCATGTTGATGGTCCCAAAAATTGGCAGAGACCTGGGAAGCTCTTGAAGCCTGTTGTCCCCGAGACGGAGCATCACTACTGCTCTCCCTTTGCACCCACGAGGAACATCACCCCCTTCACCAACAGTCACAACGCAAAGCCAAAACCATACAGATCTACAGTGTCCCTATGAGCCCATTGAGTGTGTCACAAAGCAAACGGTTGCCCAGCCACTGGGATAAATGAAGATCATCTGATGAACCTGCATCCCCCACACTGGACCAACACCAAAGCTCCTTCCACTGCCAAAACGTCAAGTGTGGTTCATGTCATACTGAAGATGACAGCAGGGATCCACAGCATCCCAAGAGCCAGGCTGACTTGGGGCAATGCCATTTCGACCCTCCTCTTAGCATCGATGTGCAGTAGCACAGTTGCCCTCGCTCAGACCAGCTAATGAAGTCTGAATTGCATGAACAAATAGTTCATGCATGAATAGGAGGGTCCTTTCCAACCGTAACTATTCAATGATTCTATGAACAAACCTCCTAAGATCTGAACAGCAACCACTACCGGTAGAAAACTGAGGCAGCCTTCAAATGCTATAGAAAGCCCACCCCAAACGAGATCTGTTTCGGTGTCACATAAGCTGGGAAAGCAAATTAATAATATTTATAGAAATGAAGCAGAGCTGAATCTTGCGTAAATCTGGTCACGCAAGCAAACGCACAGAGAGGCGCCTGCCAGCTCTGGGTGCAAGGGTGGAAGAGGTCACAGACTGAGGAGCTCTCACTTACAAATCTGCTCTTTTCCAGCACGTTTATACAGCTTGCAAAGCCTTGAAAGGAGCACTTGGCACCAAGGCTGCCAGCAAACTCTGCTCACTCCCTCCAGTCGAACAGAAAGGCATGCAGGCATGAGGGGCAAGCATTAGATCGTGGAATAGGCTCAGCCTGCTCCTTGACTTTCTACTCCCAACAACTACTTCCACAACAACCTTTTAAATTAGAATTAACACATCATTATCCTGGAAGGAAGGAACAAGAAGCGAGAGCACTGTCAACTTGCATCATCTTTTATTTTTCTTAGACAGAATTAAACACTGCTAGTGAAAATGGCCTTTTACTTCAATAATTTCACTCAAATTTCATCTAAAGGCCCCAGGATAAAGTGTGTACTCTCTGAAATTAAAGAGTTCTCAATTCTACAGTTTATTAATGCCCAGTGCTTCCAACACATGCAAGAGGAACTGCCCCAGGTCAGCTGGAGCCTGCTAGAGAGCTGAAGAACATTAAGCAAAGAAATCCAGAAGATGTGGACAAAAGCCTCTCAAATACTCTTACAGGATTAAGTGAAAAAAAGAGTCCAAGACCATTCTTCTTCCCACCCAGCCATTACATTTCATTTTTAATCAGCATAAAAGCTACAGGTTAAGCCAGCAGGTCTCTCATTGAGATTGAAGGAATGGGGATTTACAAGCCAACAAGAAAGGTGGAGAGAAACCCAGAGCCAAAATAGAGCTCTTTTGCACTAATTTAAATATACTGCATTTGATTAATTTTTACCTTGTATGCATTAAAAAAATCAAACAGCATTTGGACAACTGCTTAAAAGAAGCCAGCCACATAACGCTTGACAATCCAAACCCGATCCAGAGGCTCTAGCACTTGGGTTAGCTTGATACAATCAGTCCCTGCAGGAATTTGAACCCATAATTACAGCCTATCACAGCAGTGTGCACATGGGAATATAAAGGAGAAAGGCTTTATTTATGCAGGGGACAAGAGTTTCAGGGATTACGTGATTAAATCAAGGAGAAATGGTTCAATGCAGAAAGCCAGCAGGTTCAGGAAGCTCTTAAAACAGCTGCAGCAGAGACCCTCGGGTTTCTCAAACTACAGGAAAACCGAGGGAGCAGCACACTTTCGAAGCAGGGTGGTTTGCCTGCAGACAGATTGTATTTCCCTTACAACATAACAGCGTGCACAGTTACTAGCCAAACAACCTCTCCCAGCTGTTATTTACTGAAGAGAGTAGGAAGTGGTTACTCTCTCGAGCTACAGCTAAACCACAGCAACTCTTAATTCTCCCTGTCTTCATGCAGCACAAAGGGAGCGCAGGAACAGCGCACCAAAGAGATGCACACAATACATCTCCTCTGGTAGCTGACAACCTCTTCTATTTTGGGGATGCTCATCTGCAGGTGGAATGGGATTTATGTTCCCACGACTGACAACACAACTCACTCGACTCCGCTCCATCCTGGCTTATGGCAGCTGCTGCTATTTTGAGCACTGTGCCTCTCCAGTGCTGCTGAACCAGATTATTCCAAAGGTGAGAACAATTCCCAGATAACACAAGAACAGTATTTTCCACACTTTAACAAGTATTAAAAAAAAATAAATCATGGCCGTTTCAGGTTTGCAAGAGACTGAAAAACCCCCTCCAGCAAAGACAGGGTCTACCTGCATTAACAGGCTTTCTTATACGTAACCCATGCAGCTGCTGAGACTATTAAAGTCACTGCCCTGCTGGACTGAGTAAAACACTCTTACCTGGGCTATCACAAAGATATTCTTCACTAGCAAGTAGGAAAGCATCTGTTCCCTCTACCCTGGCAAGAACCCTGCCTTCTGACAAGCAGATTGACAATAGAGTCCTCCAGAAGCCACAGCTACAGGCACTCTATACTGGAATTGCCCCCAGAAATAACCATAAACCAAAAGAAAAAGGAGAACGAGATGTAACGTTGAGTCAACATCATATGTACTCTAACAGAAATGTTAGACCTAGAGGATATAGTTTTGGTTTTCACACATGCACCACAAACACTTTTCACAAGCACACACCAGAAGAGCAGGCTGCTCTTAAACTGCTTCAGAAATCTAAGAGTTAACTGCACTCTAGAAACTGTCAACCTAAATCCCCGGAAAGAAGAGCTGAGGGTGGGATAATAAGGCAAAGAATGTTACCCATCTAATTAGCAATCAGAGAAGAAGAATTCTGTGATCAGTCAGAAGCACTGACTTCTTTAAGCTTAATATTGACCCACGAGAGCACTGCGGTTCAGCTAGAGAGGTTCGGGGTCATTCACCCCAAGGTCCCTGACGCAGAGAGCCTCTAATTGCTACAGGAGCTCTGCAGGATGAAAGGCTAAGCTGGACGGTCTACCAAAAGGCCTGAAATGAGAGCAGCTCAGCTTCTTCCCTGCCCAAGTTGAAAGGCTGCCCACTGCAGCTCTGGTGATCCAGCTTCCATTGCAATTAGCCACGAAAGATGGATCCGTCCAGCAATTGTTTCAGCCTTCAGAAGCTTGTGTCTTCCACGATGCCTGTCATGAACAATGCCTGGACAAATTAAATTCCAGTCAAGTCGTCCCCAGCTGCTGTTCATACGCACACAGTTTTTTAAGTAACATCCTGGAGCAAGCCCTTCCTTGTCCTCCATAAGCTCAATCGCTTGTGCCCCACAGGGCTGCTAGAAAATAATTACTCCTCTAAACCCACAGGCTACTCTTCCAAAGTAGGTGTGCCCCATGACTAATACCTGGCAAGCAACCAGTTCCATCTGCATTGGTATGCTGGGAGCACAGAGCTACCGCTGTCACTTGCAACAGCTCCTCTTATATCTACACTAACAAAAACGAAGCCCTTTCTTTCACCCCAGCGCCCAGTGTTAAAAAGGCTGCATATATTTCTGTTGGTATCTTTACAAAGCGTATCTGCTACGTCTCACAGGCACTAATATATCAGTCTTTAAAACAACTGCTCTAAACTTGATGGGTTTCTACCAGGGACCATAGCGCCATATACTTGAGCAACTGACAAATGAATTTGGCATTGCACCTCTGCAGTGGAAATCAACAGAGAACATGGGACTCTGTTACCTTTCCCAGGAAGATATTTACTGCAAGCCCCTTCCGAGCACAGGGTGGGATTTAGGCTTTGTCTCGTCTGCGGACTCACCAAAATGGAATTAAGAGGAAAGCACCCGTTGCTCTCACATCTCTTCCTGGGGATACAACTTTCTATAGCTTGGTTCCCAACACAACCAGCACCACAGCACCAGGAAACGAGAATTCATTCAAATGAGCAGGAAACACACAGCACAGCCTGAAGCAGCTCTTTCCGATGGATGCTGGAGTGCTAGGAGCCAAACTCAGTAAGGCTGCAAGGAGAAACTTGAGAGAGAAAAAGCCATGTGTATTCACACTGCTGACTGTTTGTTTCCCAAAAGACAGGCATGCTGCACAGTCCCACCTCAGATAAAACACACCTGACCCAAACTGACAGCACCCACAGGTTCCATGTTCTGGGAAAAACAAACGGTTCTGGAAACCATCTGTAGGCAAAGCAGCACGAGGTTTGCAATTGAAAGACCCGACGAGAGGTCGGTTTTACATTCCTTTCTGAGAGCTTTTCTTACACATTACCTGAAAACATCACCAGGTCCTGTTTGTGAGGGGAAGAAAAAAGCAAACCACAAACCAACCAACCACAATACTAACTCACTGTACTAACCAGCATCTAATCCCATCGTACCTGCAGCTGTCTTCACTGACTGAAGCACAAGACCAATGGTCCTCCTCATTTATAGACCTCCTGTGACCCTCCTTTACCAGCAAACACTCAAGAAACCAACCAGCCAAACCAAGGAAATTAAACTTAGTGATTCCCTGACCACGTGAAAGAAAACACAGTTTGAAGATCATCAACACCTGAATTTCTGTTCTTGCAGAGTTTTGCCTCCAAACTTCACTTCATTCCATGTCTTACAGGACACCAACCCACTCTCAACTGCTAGATAGCATTTCTTATTTCAGTCCATCCATCTCAACCTTCCCTGCTTTTCAAAGCTGATACCTTCAAAAATCTCATATAAAGCATAGGAGTTAGGAGTATTTGTTTCCCCATCTCAAAGCCACAGTGCCAGTACTTAAGCAGAAAACATGCTGGTACCAGGAGGCATGTTCCAATTCCATTTACTAACTTAAACACATTCTTCGCAAAAACTCACTTTACATCCTTCCAGATGATCAGCACCACTTTTGTTTCAAGCTTTACCAGGCAGGATCTTACAAGGATGGAAGTCAATGGGTCAAGATCAACAGCGTAACTCCATATGCAATTCACAATATGAATGACAGCAACACTTCATGCAGATTAGCTGCAATGGAACCTGCCTGGCAGAAGCCTAACACAAGCTTTCCACTGGATGCTACTGCAGGTGCTCACTCCAACTGTGGTTTCCCAGCACTCCGCCCAAGACACAACGTGTAACGATCCCCAGATCCTTTTGATCACTGGAAATGCATTACCTGGAGCCATCCGCTCGGACTCTCAGCACCTCTATATGCACACACTTCATTCCCACAGCGGCCAGAAGCGCATCCACCTCCAAGATTATTCTTACGGACACCATTCCAAAGTTACAAGCAAAAAGGTCGTATTTTTTCACCTTAACTGAAGATCTTTCTTTTAAAAAGTTAAAGAGTATCTCAGGCCTTTTTATTACCCCCAACAGAAAAGCTGCACAGTAACATTAAATTCACACTTGTGTTTGGGAATCATACCATTAATTCCTAGCAAGGAACTGGAAAGGGCAGGCATGATATATCATGATTTACTGAGCATAACCACTGATTCTTTACCAGAAGGAAAAGGAAGAAGTTACCCTAAGATTGGAAGGCTACAGCAGGAATCCCTCCTAAAAGCAGATTCTGCACTAAGCCTACAGAGAAATTCTTCTGTAGTTTCAGAACGAAAGCAGAAAAATCTGAGGACAAACTGCAGAGGTTTAAAACACACGAGAAACATTCAGACCTTGTGCATTCTTCTAATGGGAGATGAGGCAGAAACGGACAAAAAGCCTTCAGGGCTCAAAAAAATCCCAAACTACAGAATTAAAAATAGATTATTTTTTTCCAAAAGGGATAAGTTGATAAAATAAAATAAAAAATAAAGCTTGCTGAGATCTTTAGAAGAATGTGAGACTCTTACGCAGTCCATTTTGGAGCCTTTTCCCCTCCCTCGTTCTGCAGAATTAAGATAAATCAAAGCAGGAGTTACTGAAGTTTCTCAGCTTTTACAGTTTCTTAGAAGTCCATTAAATAGAATCATAGAATAGTTAGGGCTGGAAAGGACCTTAAGATCATTCAGTTCCAACCCCCTGCCATGGGCAGGGGCACCTCACACTAAACCACAGCACCCAAGGCTCTGTCCAACCCGGCCTTGAACACCGCCATCGATGGAGCATTCCCAACTTCCCTGGGCAACCCATTCCAGTGCCTCAGCACCCTCACAGTAAAGAATTTCTTCCTCATATCCAATCTAAGCTTCCCCTGTTTAAGTTTGAACCCGTTACCCCTTGTCCTCTCACTACAGTCCCCAATGAAGAGTCCCTCCCCAGCATCATTATAGGCCCCCTTCAGATACCGGATATATCTTTAACCGTAAATTTGGAAACATCTTCAGTTATAAGAACCAACACAGGCTGCAGTAACTAAAGGTTTTTCTTGTCTATTAGAAGGAAAAGGAAAAACACACAAATTATGGAAAAGCATAATCCTTAACTAAATTTCCTGGTTTCTGTCTCAGCATTAACAGTGTGCCTGAATTTCCTCCCTTTTTTCCTTCCTCCCTCTTTCTAACATCACAGTCAATCCCTCCTCGCCCATTTGACACAAACCTGATCCAAAACTATAGGAAGTTTCAAGCATGTTCAACTTCGAACCATCAGCTGAATTCATAATTCACTCTCAAGGAAAAAAATCCATCTCCTACACCCCTTAAAACAAAGATTAAACCTACTTAAGCTGAAGTGCTGCTCCTCTCACACACCAGCTAAACACCACCAGCATTAAGAATTAACTGTGCACCGCTCTACTCAGCCTCTACAAACAGCTTTGCTGTCTCAACCGCTTTCAGCTGGGATTTTTTTAAAGTTCCTTTCTGGCTTTTCAGGTATTTTGGAGGAGCAGAAGGAAGGACGAAAGCAGTAAAATTGTGCAATACAAGGAACACTTTTATCCAAGTGAATGGGTTCGCTGGATAGGAAATTTGCGTACAAGAAACTCGCGACTGTTGGGAGCAACTTTCAGAAGCAGCATTTAACATAAAAACGTGGTTGTATTGCACAATGGCCCATTTGTTCTGGTATTTTAATAAAGGGCCTTTTAGCAGAACAAAGCTGAAGCAGCTGATAACAGGGGACTCTTATACGTGACAGCAGTAAAATCTGTATGGCTGGAACTGATGCCAAGGGATGGAGCAGAGCCAGCTGAAGCAAACTGCCCACGTACGTGGCCATCAAAACCAGGTGCTTCCAGCTGGTACCCAGAAGTAAGGTCCGACTCTTCCAGCTCTCCTACTCTTAAGTTCCAGTAGTTTATTTTTAAATGCAAAGCGGATAAATAGAAGACAAACTAATTGGGGAAAAAAAAGCCACAAAACCCAAACCAAACCAATCCAATTTTGCTGGTTTGTCCTTCTTGCGACGACAGTCAGACCACACAGCAGGAGCGAAAGGGATTTACGTTTTCTTTTAGTTTTGGTCCCTTCCCCATTTCACTTCTTCTGCCATTCCACACATCAAGCTAGAAAACCCAGAAGACAGAAAGAAAACCTACTCCTTTATCTGGCACCAGGGGAGAAGAAGAGACACACACTGTCCAAAGAAGTCAGAGATGCTGAACTGGGCGATTCTGAAACTCGCTGTATACACAGGATCCCACCGCAAGGTGCCTGGTCTTGGGCTAAACCCATTAAATAAGTGATATTTGAGCCATTAGAGACAGCTTTCAACTACTGGACCTCTGCATCTCAATTCCTTTGATTTCTTATGCGTAAGGGGAAACCAGTACTGGGTCTACAAGAAACACGAGCAAGCCAAGACCATAGCCACGGCACGTACCTTACCTCAAACCATACCCACTACTGCACTGGTAGAGACATAGTATTTTATAAACCCCTTTTTCCTCTCGCTCTACCCTCCCCAGACAATTACAAACTTTCACCCTGCTTTTTATGCAGCCATCGTTTTTGGGTCATCCACCCACAACCCTCCCACAGCACAGCAGCACTGACGCCCCTCTCACCGGCTTTGCTGCTACTCACAGCATTCGGAACTCTCATGAATTCAGAGCTGTGCTGGGGTCTGTAAACCCAAGACAACTGAAGTAGATGATCTTTCCCACCTGAGCTAATCTTCACAGCCAAAAGGGCACGAAGGTGGAGGGGTTTTTAAGTGAGTTCTGCCATTCGCCTCCCAAAGATGTCCAAGAAAACTTACCCCTGCTGCTGGCAAGTGAACAAGCAGCTACTCCAAGCCCTATGGAAAACAGACTATTCTAAGGCCAATTAGGTAGGTGCTGGTGCTCAGCCAGCCCCATGGCTCCACAGGCTCACCTCTGCACTAACAGAGCAGTTTCTGGCAGGGAGAACCATGATTCCCTGCCACTGACGGCGACAACTTCCACTGCCTTACTTGCATGCCAGGAAGTGAACAGCGATTCCCAGCAATCAAAACCAGGGGTTTCTGAAGGGCAGTGCCTAGTTCCTCTGGAGCCAAGTTCAGGGACAAGGAAGCAGGCCCTCACCTTGTTCCATTAACGAGCTTCAGAGCATGCCAACCTCCCAGCACACCAGGCAGGGCAGATCGGTTATCTCTGGTTTGCAGATAGGGAAATAAGGCAGGAAGGCAGAAGTTGGGCCGGCCACAGGGAAGTGCGATGAGCAGAGGACAAATCTACGTCTCCCGAGTCACACGCTCCTCTCCCAGCCACTGAATTATTATTCTTGCCTGTTTGAACCAAGAGAAGTCAGGCTCCTGGGAGGTGCCATTCCCCTACCTTCAAAGGGGGATAATGCCTTCCTAAGGTAACTCATGATGTCAGAAAGCACAAATTATCTGAAGTAATACCAGTTACACAGCACATCCAGGGATCAGATGGATGCAGAAATAAAAATAGCAGGTACATTGAAATGTGCCTCCCATGATCAAAATCCACAACACTTCAGCCACATGCGAGAGCCATTTCCTTTCGGTTCACAGCTATGGATGGCAGAAGAAAACCTCTCAAACAATAAGCTCTATTTAAATGTATTGATCCAGGTTTCTTGGTGCATTCTCCTCCATATTGGCTATAACCAGAACACGATAAATGGTTCTACATTGTCACAGAGCTCCTGCGCATTTGTTTCACAATCATGCAGCTGACTTCAAACCTAAACCAGCAGTGATCTCTGCCTGCAGACACGAGGTGTCCCATAAAGGCACAAAGCCACCAAAGGATGAAGGTCTGACTTCAGTAATACATGCTGGAGAAGCAAGCAGTGTCTGAAAAGCAGTACATTGAGGAAACCAAGCTACTACCTAAAAGGTTTCAAGTTTACTTACAGACTCAGACTAAATACCACGCTACTGACTTCTGTGGTCTGCCACAAGCCAGCTTTTCCCCTGGTAGTAACCACCACAGTCGTACTTGCCCAGGTCAGTTTTACAAGAAGCCCACAGCTATAAGCAAAGCTGAAGGTTGTCAGCTCCCTCCCTCAAAACAAAACCCACCCCACACACTACCCACACATTAAACATAGCTCAGCACCTGAAAAGCCACAATAACTTCTTGGCTCATTTACAAGCACGGTACCAGAGAACACGTCTTAGAGCAGAATGCAGCTCTATCACAGTCCATTTGGCTTTCATCTAAGGCCACACCTGATGGCAATGGCCCAGTACAGAGGTAAATTCCATTCACCTGCTCCAGCACTGCTGAAGAAAATGAGCTGCCGAGGTCAGGCACTCAGCTCCCGAACCACGCACAGGGGTTCCGGTGCCAGCTCACCTACACAGCACACGCTTCTCCTCCTTCAGGGCACCCACCGGCAGCTGCCCTTTAACTGCACACCTCTGTTTGGGAATGAGAAGGAAACAGGTTTTTCTCTTTGTCTGTGGCACCCACTTACCTCCTCTGCTCTACCTCAGTAACACAGAAAACCCAGATGCTGCAGCTACCCCTCCTTTATATAACCCATGCGCTACAATTCACTAATGCCTCCAGAGTACTGCCCAGAACAGGAAGCATACCATTACTATCTTACATGTATATATTACATTCCAGCTGCTTTCCCCTTCTCTCTACCAAGCCGTTAACTCACACACAAAAACCCTCAAGTAGATTACATGACATGAGACCTTCTGACAAGATTCCCAACCTCCTTTCATACCCTGAAAGATGGTCCAGACCCATTCTCCATTAAGTCACACAACTTCCAAAGAGGGCTGGCGCTGAACTGTGTCTCTCCCCAGTTCCAACTGCCCCCTCATTGCCTCATCCACCCAAAAGGTGGAGATGCTCTTTGTTATTCCAGCTCCAGTCACATACCCTGCTCCCCCCACCTCCATCACGACAGCCCCTTTCCCCCAACACCCTCCTGCTACAGCTCACCCAAAGACCTCGGGGGCCCCCACACAATACTGCACAGCCCCTCTCTACGTGCACCCCCAAACACAGCCCCATAGCATCTTCTAGCACGGATCCTCATGCACAAATTACACCCTCGCAGCTCACCAGCACCCCGAGATCCCCATCCGATGCCCTCTCAGCTGCTCACCCCTACCCTTCACCCCTCTATCACAAGCTCCAGCACCCCCGGGGCCCCTTAACCCCACCCCAGCCCACCCCACTACCCCCAGCCTCTGACCTGCCCAGGGAGTCCCCTTCACCCAGCCCTGCACCCCAGGACCCCCCTAACCCCATCACTCACCACCTGCACCCCAGGGGACAACCAACACCCCAAGGCCCCCCAATACCTCCACCTCGGGGGCCAGCACCCCCCACCGCTCCCAGCACCCCCCCTCCATCCTCCCTGGCGCCCCTCAGACAGCCCAAAACCCTCCAGACCCCATCACCCCCCCCAGACCCCACAACCTCCAACAGCAGCCCCGCTTTAGGCCCCTGCCCCGGGCACTCTCAACCTCCCCCCTCCTTCACTCGGAGCCCCAGAACACCCCCGGGGCTCTCCGGTCCCTCACCCCCACCTTCATCCCCCCGCCTTGGCCCCACCACCCCTCCCGCTCCGCTCAGGGTCCCCCTCACGAGCTCCCCTCGCCCGGTCCCACCACGTCCCGCCGCGAGGGGCCCCGGGCAGGGCCGGACCGGACCAGGCCGTGCCAGAGGCTCCGCCCGGCCGCGGCCTGCGCCCGCCGTCCCCGCCCCGCCCGCCAGACCCCGACCCCCGCCCCGGCCCCCGCGGCGCGGGCGGTTCCTCACCGGCTCCGGCGGGGCCGCGGCGCGGAGCGGCGGAAGAGCGAAGCCGCCGCCTCAGGCACCGCCGCCGCTGCCGCCGCGCAGCGCTCCCCGCGGCCAACCCCGCCCACCCCTCCCGACTGGCGGCTCGGCCGACCAATAGGAGCTCGCGCCGCGGGGACAACCAATCGCAGCCCGCAGAGGGGGCGGGCCCGGGCGAGGCCGCCAGGTTCGGTTGCGGCGGCGGCGGCGCGGAGGGAGGGCGGGGAAGGGGCGGGGCCTGGAGCGGAGCGGCGGGGTGAACAGCCAATCAGCGTCGGGGGGCGGGGCGTCCGCCGGTAACATCTCATTAATATGAATGAGATAACAGCGGGTAAATATCTCATTAATATTAATGAGAGGCTCCGCGGGGCGGGGCGCGGCGCGGCCGCGCGTGGTGCCCGGGGTGCGAGGCACCGGGACCCCTCGGTATGCAGGGGCCTCACACGGGACCCAGCGCACCCCAAACAGCCCCAGTGCCCGGGG
This sequence comes from Myiopsitta monachus, assembly GCA_017639245.1. Lineage (NCBI taxonomy): Eukaryota > Metazoa > Chordata > Aves > Psittaciformes > Psittacidae > Myiopsitta > Myiopsitta monachus. Next base: position 4,077,685 of record CM029937.1, on the reverse strand, counting down.
CAGAGCCCTTCTGACCCAGGGCTGCGGTGCCTGGCGCCCATGGGGTGCGGTGAGAGGATGGCCCCGTGCCCCTGCGCAGAGACCCCCACCCCACGGTGTCCCCTTCCGAGCCCCCCAATGCTCTGGCCCCATCCATCTGGCTGTGCCCAGCCCCTGTGTGTCAGGGGGCTGTGGCCTCAGTGTCCCACTGCCGGGATGCTGGCAGAGCTGCTCTCCCTGTGCAGCGAGGGGAAAATCCAGGGGGATGAATCAGCAGCGGGCGGGAGTCACGCCGGCAGCACGGGGAGAGCAGGAAGCCACGCTCGCCATGAATCAAGGCTTTGATTCCCCCAGCTGCCACTGGCACGGGGTGAGTGCAGCCGCCTGGGTCCCAGTGGTGCCTGGCCCCTGGCTGCAGTGCCAGTGGGGGGACAGAGCCTCCACCCCGGAGCAGGAGGGACTGCAAACATCGCTCCTGCGGCCAGGCCACGCCACTGGGTACCAGTTGCAGCTCCAACCTCAGCATGAGCTGAGATGGAGAAATGCTGGGTCTGGGTGGCCCCCACCGGCTCCCCCTGGCCCTGCTGCCGGGCACATGCCAGCGCTCACTGAGATTGGGCTGAAAGCCCAATAATCCTGTTAGTGGGGAGAAGGCTCATTTTTAACCTTAATCCAGTTTCCTCCCATATGTCCTCACCCACGGAGTTTTAAGCTGCTTTGGCTGCAGATGGGGCTGCACCAGGCATGGGCCGGAGCACAGGGGGAACTCCTCGGCTTCAGGCTGGTGCCACAGGGACCACGAGCACTTCCAGGAGCCTTCCCTGCCACCCCTCTCTTTGGGGGACATGAGGGACTATGTCCTGTGCAGCCACCAGGGCCTGGTGTGATTCATGATGCCGGGAGCTGATTTGGGTCCTAGGTGCTGGATTTGTGCATTTTACAGCTGGAAGGCTGCAGCAACAGCTCCTCATCATCTGGGGGAGCAACGAGAAAGGGCTGGAGCATGGCTCATCCCACTAATTAATGCTCAGGCGCATCTTGTTTTAAACCCTGGACCGGGGGAGGCAATGGGTGCCCTGCAAGCATCGCCTGTCTCAATCTCGTGCCGCTGCCCAGCCGAGCTCTTGGCTCCAGGTTTTGGGGGCTCAAGGTGCCCCTGGCCTGGGCGGTTCAATGGGTGCTGAGTGCCAGGCTTGGGCATGGGGAGATTGCAGTGGCCAGAGCTACCCAGACCCTCCTTGGAGAAAGTTGCCTTCGCTGAGTGATAACATCCGGAGGGACATCCCTTGGAGCATCCCAAGAAGGAGCAGGATCGAGCTCCTGCTCCGTGGTGACTCGACTGACACAGGTCTCCATCTGCAGCAGCCGGGGGGGGGGGACAGTGGGAGACAGGAGGAGGGGAGAAAGATGTGGGATGAGAGACCCAGGAACGGGGAGGCAGAGATGCTCTGTTCTCCAGCTGAAGGTGTTGCAGAGCCACTGTGGGCACTGCGGGTTCTCAGCACAGGAGTCCCCACACAGGTTTCTTTTGCCCCCCCCGTTACCCCCAGAGCCCCTCAGCCTTGCCTGGGGATCCCGGGGGTCCCAGCAGGTGGGGACCGGCACCAAATGCCTGTCTGCGCCCATCCTGTTCTCCCGCCTGAAGGTCCTGGCCCCTTTGCATCCCTCAGGAAGGAGGGACACAGAGGAAGGGCCAGGAGCGGTTCCCATGGCCGGCGCCGGGAAGCCGCGACGTCCTTGTGGAGCTGCGGCTGTTCCCATGGAGCATCCCCACGGAGCCGCGACTGTCCCCGGGGATGCGCCCGCAGCCGTGCCCGTGCCCACGGAGCCGCGACACCGCGGTGGGGCCGTGCCCGTGCCGAGGCCCCGCAGCCTGCGGCAGCCCCGCTCCCCCGCCGCCCCCCGCCCGCGCACACGTGCCCACGCGGCTCCCGTGCCCGGGGAGCAGATGGTTTCCAAGGCAACAGGCATGATGACGCACGCACCGAGCTCCCACCCCCTCCCCACAGGGACCTCAGCCCGCACCGGCAGCGAGGAGCGGGGGGGGGGGGGGGGGGGGCACACACGTGTGCACACGCGATGCCCGCATGCACGAGCACGGATGCTGACACATGCGTGTGCGTGCACGCGCCCGTAGCGCGCGCGGCCAAGCCGCGGGCCCCCCCCCAAGCGCGGTCCCGGCCCGGTGCTGCTCTGCGGTGGCGCAGGAGCGATTCTCATCTCTTTATTGAAGGAAGACTATCTCTAGAATAAAGGCTACATCACCACATCACCTCGTCCCCGGGCGCTCGGGTCCCGTCGTAAAAAGCCAAGGGTGCGGAGAGCCGGGCACAGAGGCGCTGGGGGGGGTCCCAGCCTGTCCAGGGACACCCCCTTGGGGACAGCCCCAAGGGTCCCCGGCGCAGGGTGAGCAGGGCCGGAGCGAGGGGACAAACCTCGCTGGGATGAGGGGCTGGTGACAGCGCGGGGACCCCACTCCGGCCACGGGGGAACAAGCGGGGCTGCACCAGAGCTTGGGGGGTGGGGGGGGGGTGGTTCTGGGGGTCCCCAGGGTGTGGGGTCCTGCAGCGGGGACTGCAGGGAGAGGGGGGGACACCGCAGGGAGCAGCAGCGCCCATCGCCGCGGCATCGCGGCCCAGCCAGGCTGGGGGGGGGGGGCCGGGGGTCTCCCACCGGAGCTCACCAGGATTGTGCTGGGTCAGGACCTCCCTCGGCCCCGATGCTTTGTGCTTGGACTGATGGCTCCCGGATCCGGCACCAGAACGGGGCAGGGGGCAAAGGGCTGCGGGAGGGGAGGGGGGGGGGGACAGGAGGGGCCACGGTGCCGGGACAGGGCTGGGGGCGAGGGGTGAGCGGGCACCGAGCAGGGGCTGCTCCTACCCCAGGTCTCTGCCTGCAGGAGCAGAGCGCGACAGCGTGCAGAGAGGGGTGCGCGGAGCAATCGGGGACGCGAGCGACTGTCCCCAGGGGTGACACCGCCACCCTCATCCTGCACCGTCCTTCCCACCACGAGGACCAATGTGGGGCCTCCCACCAGGGAGGGGACAGGAACGGGACCAGCCGGTGCTGCCGGTTGTGCTGCAGAGAACGTGGAGGGGGGGTGTGTGTGTGTGTGTGCATCCAGGTGCTCCCCAGTGGTGCCTGGCTGCGTGTCCCTGGTCCCGTTGTGCCGAGCGTGGGGCGGTCGAGCATCCCTCAGCTCGTTGGGATGCCCCATCTTCACCCCAAGACCTGAGGCGAGCGCAGCCCACGCCGCCAGCGCGCCACAGCGTCCCCGCACAGTCACAGTGATGGCACAGAGGACGAGGGGATGGCCCCGCTGCGATGCCACGTCCAGTCATGGGGGAGAGGGAGGTGAACTGGAGGGGGGGGGTTCGGGCCAGTCTGGGGCTCTACATGATGCTGCACTTCCCCTTGATTTTGTCTGTCCTCTTCTGCTTGCTGGAGCGCTTCCCGTCGATGGTGAGGCTCACGTTCCTCCTCTTCTCCAGGTTCAGCAGCTCCTGGAAGAGCTCCTTCACATTGTAGTTCATCTTGGCTGAGGTCTCCATGAAGGCGCATTTCCACTCCTTGGCCATGGCCTCCCCTTCCCTGCTTTCCACCTCCCGCTGGGTCTCATCACACTTGTTGCCCACCAGCATGATGGGGATGCTCTCCACGCTGCCCTTGATCTGCACGATCTGCTGGTAGATGGGCTTCAGCTCCTCCAGGGACTGCTTGCTGGTGACAGAGAAGACCAGGATGAAGGCATGGCCCTTGGAGATGGAGAGGCGCTGCATGGCTGGGAACTGGTGGCTGCCGGTGGTGTCGGTGATCTGCAGGGTGCAGACGCTCTTGTCACAGCTGATGACCTGGCGGTAGGTGTCCTCAATGGTGGGGATGTACGTGTCCCGGAAGGTCCCCTTCACGAAGCGCAGCACCAGCGAGCTCTTGCCCACGCCGCCGGCGCCGAACACCACCACCCGGTAATCGTTGCTCTGCTCCGGCATCTTGCCCTGCGGATGCTGCTGCTGCTGCTGCTGCGAGGGAGAGGGCACAGGGAGGTGTCACACCGGCAGCGGGGCCTTCGGGATGGACCCCCCCCACCCCAGGCACCAGTATGGGGGGGGGGAGAATGGGGCAGCCTCCCCCCGCCCCGACCCCAGTGGACAGCCCCCTTTAGAGATGCAGCCCCCCTGCTCCAACCAGGCCAATGCACTGGGGGGTCCCGGCCCCCCCCATGCCCTTGAGGTGCCCTTGCAGGGTGCTCCTGGCCCGCATGGGGTGCAGCAGCTTTGGCTATTTTTACCAGCCGCCCGCTGCAGCCATATGGCAGAGCCGCGGCCACGGCACTGCGGGGGGGGCACAGCCATTGAGCGACCCCCGGAGCCCCCCCCGGGCAGCAGCAACAACCCCAAGGGGCAGCTGCCAGCCCAGGGAGGACTCGGTGGCCCCCAGAGCCCCTCCAGCTCTGCCTCGCACGGCTGCCGTGGCTGCCAAGTGCAGAGGTGCCATTTCACCCAGCGCTCGGCGCCTGCTCTGCCATCCGGTGCCACCGCGCTGTGCCCTGGGCCGCGTCCTGTGCGCTGCCATCCCTCTGCTCCGGTGATGCGGCAGGGGCAGAGGGACACGGGCACGGCTGTGGGCTTGTGGCCTGCGGGCTCCGAGACCCCTGTGGCTGCCAAAGCCCTCACACAGGACACATGGGGCCGGCAGGGACCCCACTTGTACCCCCCCACCCCCCCCAGGCGATGCAGCCGCAGGATGTGGAACAGGGAGGCGCTGGTGCCAAGCCCCAGGCTGAGCATTGCCTCAGCCAGACCCTGCCTCAGTTTCCCTGCTGCAGCGCAGGAACGGCAGCATCAGCTCTGCGCTCTGAGGCGTCCCCAGCACGCACGGGGCATCACAGAGCCTTGGCCATGGACGGGGGTTCTGGAGGTGCCCCACCAACGGCACCAAGCGGGGTTCTGGAGGTCTGCCCCCAGCCGGCACCATTCCCATCACCCTCCACCTCAATCCAGGGACCAACAAGTCTGGAAGAGGGGGACAGCAAAGCGCCTCGGGCAGCTCTGCTCTGGGTACCACAGCTCCTCCATCCCCAGGCGCCTCCCGGGAAACCAGCTCCTTCCCATGGCTCCATCCCCACCCTACGGCACCAGATCCCACGAGCAGCTCCGAAGCCGCAGCACGTTCCCAAACACCCAGGCAGGGGTTTGTGCCTGGCAAACCAGGGGAGCAAGCGGTTGGGAGCTAGAGAAGGAGCCCATCACCGCGGCCTTGGCCCCCAGGAAGCACGCGGGGCAGAAAAACACCCCTTGGGTTCTACCATGTCACAAACGTCACTGACTCATGGGGCCAGGGCTGGAGCAGGGGAACATCAGATCCTGGCCGGGGCTGCTGAGGGTCCTGCAGACCAAAGCGCCCGCGGCCTCGGGGCCACAGCGCGGGGCACTGGGACCATGGGGCTGGGCTGGAGGGGCCTTCATGGGCACTGCCGCAACCGCACGCTGCCCTCAGCATCTGCCCACCCAGGCCACGGCCTCCCCATGGCTTCCGGGGATGGGGTCAGCGGCCCGCCCCGGGGCGCAGCCCACGCATGGTCCTGCGGGGGCTCCGCACCCCACCAGCACCCCTCAGCATCCTCCCACTTGGACACCAGCGCTGGAGGAGACAAACAGCTGATGGGGGGGGGGTCTGATGGCCGCGATGGAGGGCAGAGGCAGGAGGGAGGGATGAATGGAGGGCAGGAGAAGGGGCAGGATGGCGGGCGAGGACCAGGGGGCTGCCGCCCCGGGCCGGGGTCCCGGCTCCGCTCCCCCTCCGTGCCATCGCCCAGGGCACCCCCCGCGTCCCTCCCTGCCCGCCGCGCCGGTCGCATTGCGGTGCCCGCGCCTCACCGTGTCCTGCCCGGGATCCGCCCCTGGCTGCGGGCTGCGAGGCGGCCTCAGCGCATGGCCCGGCCCGGGGCGGCCCCGGAGCGGCGGCTCCGGTCCGCCCGGCGCGGCGCGGCGGGGCTCGGCTCGGTGCGGCGGGGGCTCGGCGCGGCCCGGCGGGGGCTCGGCGCGGTGCGGTGCGGCACGGCACGGCTCGGTGCGGTGCGGCCGCCGCAGAGCCGATCCCGCCCCGCCGCCGGCCCCGCCCGCCGCGCCCGCCCCGCCCGGGGCCGCCGGACCCCCGGGCCCAGCCCCGAGCGGCTCCGGGCAGAGGACGGACGGAGGGGGATACACGTGGATGGGGCCACCCGTGAACACGCGGACACAGACGCGCACGAGGAGGAACACGGACGCGCGGACAGGGATGCAGAGCGCAGCATGGGCACCGGGCATGGCGGCGGGGGACGCAGGGACACAGAGCAGGATGGGGGGGTGCGGGCACCCCGGGCCCGCAGGGCGCAGGCAGCAGCGGGGTGCTCTGAGCCCCCGTGGCCGTTGTGGGCGGCTTAGGCAGCGACCCCGGGCTGTAGGGACCCGGCAGAGGGGCTCTGTCACCAGTGGCGGTGTCCCCTCTGCAGGCGCCATGGCAGAGCAGGATCAGGAGCCCCAAACCCCCGGAGAGGCCACAGCCCCCATCAAGTGACACATTCGGGTCCTCGGGTGGCATCTGCGGGGGCTGTGGGACCCCCCCCCCCCACCTCCCAGTGCAGCCGAGCAGGACTGGGACCTGAGCTGCTTAAAGCAAGGGCACAGCTCCAGGAGCTGCGGGGCGCTCTGCCCCACCATGGGGACAGTGGGGCCGGAGCCTGAGGTGACCCCAGGCCCCAAGGGTTGGGAGGTCACTGTGGAGGTGGGCAGCTGCCTGCGCTGGAGCTGCCTGACTCCTGCTCGCTCCGCACAGCAGCAATTAAAATCCGCAGCTCCTATTAATAGCAGCCACCAGCACGTGGCCCTTGAGGAGCACTGATGGGCCCAGCAGGAAGCAAGGGGCGGGGGGGGGGACACACATACACCACCCCCACCTTCCCTCTTGGGAATGGGGACAGGGCCCTGGCTGGCACCCCCCGATGACAAGGCACCCCCCACGCACCCCCCCCAGCGTTACCAGCTGGACGGATACTGCTCCTTAGAGGGAATGAATGAGCTTGACCATTTTAGCTGCGGCTCCTCCTCTGCTTCATTCAGTCCCCAGCTCCCCGCTAAGCCTTACGCAATGGGGCCGCTGCCGGCTGCACGCACAGGGCTGAATCGCTGCGATGCAGAGTGGGATGGGAGAAGGGGGGGAACAGGAACGTTCTACCCCTGTGCTCGCCCCCTGAGCTCAGGCCGGGGTTTGCCTGCCAGAGGATCTGCACATGCCCCTGTTGCATGATCAGGGGCCGTGGTGGAACGACGGTGACTTCAAATGAACAAGTGATACAAAGGGATGGAGGCCAGAGGCTTTATTGGGAGCAGCAGATAGGGCTCGTCCTGCTCTGCCCCTAAACCAACCCAGGAACGCTGGACACTGCTACCCACAGGTGAATACACCCCTCCAGGGCAGCAGTAAGAGGGAGGACCACTCAGCCCTCTGCCAGCTCCACCTGAAGAAGGGTGTAAACCAGAGGCTCCGGCCTGGCCCCTCGCTGTCGCACTGACCCCAGACCCAGAGAGGGCTGGGGGGATCCATGATCCCAGCTCCCAGGAGTGGATCCCTATGATCTCTTGGGCACAGGTTAAGAAATCTCGCGTCAACAGCTTGTCTTGGCTTCAGTACCTCAGCCCTCGAGCGCAGATGGGGCCAGGCCCAAGGAAGGATGAGGAAGATGAGGAGGGGAAATGAGGCGCTGGGATACACCTGCCTTCTGGCCTGCATCCACTTACTCAGGTATAGGAAAAAGCACCTACAAGCGACTAAGAGCCCCAGTGGCTGTGCCCAAGCAGGGACAGTCAGCACTGTGCTGCCACAGCAAGTGTCCCAGGACAGCCACCACCACTGAGAGACCCCCAACAGCAGCCACGCTGCCCACACGAGCTGCCTGCAGAAGTGAAGTAACAGAGCTTTATCGCATCCAGGCATATTATGCTCTCCTCAGGCCCTGCTCATTGATGCCATCTGAGGCCTAAAATAACCCTCCCTTCCCCCTTCCACTCCAGGTTTTTCAAAGCAAGATTAATTGACTTTGGTATGTTGCAGCAATTAAAATAGCTAGCACCAGGAAGTGTCAGATGAGTCTCATCAGCCTCCATATGCTGCAGCTGTGCCAACCACTGCCTCCAAGATGCTGTTTCACAGTCTCACCCATCCTTCTTCCCACTTTGGATCACGCTAACGGGGACTGCACCACAGCTAAGCCCGTTATAATCCCATCAGCACTTCCAACGAGCTTTGCTCTGCCTGTGGAAGCTGCTGCAGAAGCAAAGGCTCGCTCATGTCACAGCAGCAGGAGGCAGCGGGGAGGGCAAGTTCCCCGCTCCAGGCTCTGATCTGAGCTCTTCAGCCAGGAGGGTTAATCCAGTGATCACGACAGGCCGCACAGCGTGCTGAGCTTCCCTGGAGCCGTGCTCCGGAGCCACGGGAGAGCTGCTCCTGCGCACTGCCTCTCATCAGCCCTTCCACAGCCTCCTCAAGCCCAAGGGAAGAGATTGCTTCTGTAGACTCCAATGAGATGCTCTGCAAAGCCTCCGTAATGCAGCGCAGCCACGGGAGCCTGCCAGCAGCGAGAGCGGGGAGCCCAAATCCACATCCGCTGGCAGCTGCTAAAGCCATTTCACCACGGACCATTTCACCCCAAGCACTTGCCCTTAAAGTATTATTGCTGGCAACCGCTGCTGCTCCTTTCTTCCGAACTGGTGGATCCCAGACCGGGGGAATGCCGTAGAAAGGCCTTCGGACAGGGACATGAAGAGTTCCAAATGGTACATCAGCACTCTGCTGGAGGTTTTCCTTACGGAACGCTCAACGCGTGGATGAGATGCGGCGAATGAAACACGGGACAGCGACCTGGCCTCGTTTTGTCCGTTAATGAGTCCGAAACAAAAGCTCCTGAGTCATCCTGGATCGGGACGGAAGCTCTGTTGAGGGGAGCTGTGGCACCAGGCACACCACGGGCCCAGAAGGGACGATTTTTGGCAGCTCTCACAACCAGGCATTGCTCAAAACTAAGCTAGCAAAAGCAGCTTAGTGCAGCTGCGCAATCCATGATCGCACTTGCTTTTGACTGTATTGCTGTTACTGTTTTGCACCTTCGCAGAGCCCAAGAGGGAAGAGAGCAGTCTCAGCAACAGACTGTGTCATGAGCGTGAGGGGAAGGAGGGAGGGGGCTGCCTGTGCTCATTAACAGGAAACCACATGCTTGATGAGCTCCTTGCAGGCAGCCTTAGAATCAGATTCTTAATGTTTGTCTCAACTAATCTCTTCACAAGCTGCTACGCCTGCGGATCCAGGGAGGAGGGACTATATCTGTGGCACCTACATTGGGACACTCCTCATCTTTATCTCCCCCTGAGCACACAGGAAGAAATTCTCCTTCTTTAGGTCAATATGGAAATACCACCTGGACTGTGATGTTTCACTGAGCCACTGAGCTTCAGCATCCCCCCTGGCTGAAGAGAAGCTCATCTCTGGTGCTGCTTGGCAAGGGAAGGAGGTGAGGTTTGCTTCCCATTGCTCCTGTGTTCACCACTTGAAGAAGACCAGCCCAGCCAGAGCTGCATAGCCCAGCACCAGGAACAGAACCTTCAAGAGACGGTTGTTCTTCTCTTCCAACTCCTTTGCAAGGATCTCAAAGAAGGTGATGAACAAGAAAGTGCCCCCTGCGATGCCTTGCAGGAGCAAGGAAGCAATGTTGCTGGCCGCGTTTTGGGTGCTCTCAATCCCCATCCCAACGCTAATGCCCAGAGGAATCATCAGGCTCACTGTTACAGCCATCTTCACAGCATCCTTCAGTGGCAACGAGGTCTTAGCCATGCTGATGCCCAATGCCACTGCTACCAGCGTCTCGTGAATGGCAACTCCTATGAACAAGCTCATGACTTTGCCACCCTCCTCCTGCAAGCCCAGGGCCAGTCCCTCGAAGATGGAGTGTGTACACAAAGCAAACCCCAGCCCCATGAGCCGTATGGGGCTGGAGCGGGAAAGCTCCCGGATGTTCAGGCCATGCGAGTGGTGACTGTGTTCACTGTACAACGGGCGCCCGCGGGAAGATGCGATGAAGGGACTCTCGTATTCAGAGTCACTCCCAACATCCGAACCAGCATTGAAGGTCTCCAAGTCAATGAAGGAAGGTTTTTCCTTCTGGAAAGCCAAGATGAGCTGCTCCACAAAGACCGTCACAAAGAAGCCAACCATCATGATGGTCTCAGCCACCGGGTAGTCAGTGGTCACATTCCCCTGCCTAAGAACTTCATTGAGCTGGAAGGAAGCAAACAATCCACAGTGAATCAATCACCTTTGTCCCTCAAAACCTGAAATGTTCCTGGTGTGCTCACACTACAGGCCTCAGTGCAGGAGACAAGGAACCTATTTGCCTTCCAGGGCAAGGTTTGCGGCTGTCAGTGTTTTTGACACACACTAAACAGGAGGAGTTCTGAGCCTCACACCCAGATGATGCTCAGCCTCCTTCTGCATTAAAAACTAGATAGATCCCCATCTGCACAAGAGCAGTAGCTGAATGGGAGATGGGCAGAGCTCTTGGGCAGCAGGCACAGTACAGCCATCTCTGAGCAGGCTTCATGAGCCGCTCTGGCTGGACAGAGACCCTTCACCCCTCTTCCCACCAGCTCAGAGGTCTGGTGGCCTGCAGGACAGGAGCAGGGAGGCTGCTTCCCCTGCGCAGGGGTCCTGAACACAGTGGCACCAGTTAATTAAAAGTGCTCACAGGAGAGAGGCTCAGAAGCAGTTACCTTTTCTCTCACAGCAGGCAGCAAAGCATTGAAGCACGTGGCCAGGAAGACTCCTCCTCCAAAAGAATTGCAGAGGGCAAGAACCTTCTTGGAGCGATGAGCTTTCTCATAATCAGCCTCGATTATCTTGACAGGAAGGAGGGACCCCACTAGCATGAGGACACAGATGCCCAGGAGACACAGGACTTTGGTCACCACAATCTTCATTGTGCTTCCTGGCGAACACTCCCCGGTCAATGGCCCTGTGGACAGCAGTTAGTGGGGGTCCCTCCAGCTGCCCTTAGAGCAGGCACATCAGCAGGCAACGGCACAGGCAGACCTCAAGGGGAAAGTGCTCCTGGACTCAGCCCCTGTGGACAGGAGTAAACCAAGAGAGATTTTCCTACAGAAGCATCCCAAAGCACAGCCAGCCTCTGCATAGCAACCCCTGTAACCCCCCCGAGGCAGCGGGAGGAGCTGACAGCAGCAGAACCCTGCAGACAGCAAGCAGAGAAACCAGCAGGGAAAAACGTAACTTCAGCAAACAGTAACTTAAAAACCTGGTGAGAACTGCACCAGCCACAGCAAACTCGCACAGCCTCAGGTCCGTAGAGGTTTCACTTCAAACACTCACACCAAGGCAGACACAAACCACCTGATCCTGCAGTACAGTCCACCCAAAGGAGCACGACTTTGGTTTTTAACAATGAGAAAAGAATACGGACTTGGGCTGGCGGTATGTGTCACACAGAAATGGACTTCAAGATCTTCCTTCAGTATTCCCACAGGGGATTTCTGGGTACTAATATAATTGAAACGAGACTACTGGATTAATTCCTGCTCAGTTTCCTGAGCCACCATCACCATCTCGCCGGAGTGGGTCAGAGCCCCTACCATTGGCTGTTCGTGCTGTACCAGGAGGCAGTAGGAGTGTTGATTGCTGATCAATACCCATGTCTCTAAAGGGCAACCCTACAGAGAAATTATCTGCCAGGTTCTCTATTGCCCATAGCGTGTGACAAAAGAAGAGGCAGAGGTTGTTTCATACCTGAGAAAGACAGAAGGTTTGAGTTGCCTAGCTCACAAAAACTGACTTCATCTGAAACATTAAAGCATTTCCCTGCAGGGGACATGCAGTGAAACTTGCTTTCCTAAAACTCATGTCAAAATAACATGGTTAAATCCATTTTTTTAACCACATAAATGTGAACAGGGCCCTCCGCTGCTGTTCTCAGCACTTACACAGCATTGCCTTGTAAAGTCAAACCAATGGCACCTTGAGAAGGTTCTCTCGCAGGTCACCAGGTAAAGCGTGCATTGGAGTAACAATCTAACACTGAAAGCTCCCAGCCATGTTAACACCCTCACCCATGATGCCCAGGGCAGAAATGGTGGCTTTTGTTAAAAGGAAAGTGGGAGCCTGACTGATTCTGTACTTGGCATAGGGAGGGTTAAAGCTTTTTTCTACCTTCTCCAAGCTTGCAGCTCAAGCAGAAGCAAACAGAGAGAGGTCATGGTGGTCAGGCCATGAGTTCTCAGCATCCATGGGAAGTGATGCTCATCCTGCTCAGATACCACTGACTGATTTGCTCTGGGGAGAACCCAGCAGACAAGCCAGGTGTGAACAAGTCAGTCCAGAGCCTGAAAGCTCAGGTGCGCACTGACAGGGCTCCTGCAGCAGGCAGCCCATCAATACAGCTGACAGCAGGCTCCCTTCTCCAGAGACATTGGCTCCAGGACTGCCAACGCTCCTCAGTGCCGTGCTGACACAGCTCACAAGGCTTTTATCTTCCTTCTTCTAACCCAGCAACAGCCCCCAACAGAGCATAAAGCCTCAAGGTCCCCACAGCAGGTGGGAGCAGCCGTTCTCCCCCTGACCTGAGGCCAAAGCAGCTTAGTGAAGAATGAAGCAGTAAGTACAAGAAATACCTTGTGTTTCTCCTTGCCTGCTCTTGCCAACAGCCCAGCGTTCCGGACCAGCACCGCCAACGTCTGGACTACTTCACCAGCCTGAAAGCCTTCTGTAATAAAGAATTAACTCAGGACAGGCACTGCTTGGCTTAGCAGCGCATAATGAACTATGCCAGCAAGAAGAGATATGATATAAAGCAGAGGGCCCTATATAGAGGAAAATATATATCGTATATATGTATATTCATAGAATCAACCAGGTTGGAAAAGCCCTTTCAGCTCATCCAGTCCAACCCTTACCCCAGCACTGCCAAGGCCACCACTGACCCATGGCACTGAGGCCTTGTCCCCATGCTGTGTGACCACTGCAGGGACGGTGCCTCCGCCCTGGGCAGTTCCAATGCTGAGCACCCTTTGGGGCAGGAATTGTTCCTCAGCTCCATCTAACCCTGCCCTGGTGCAGCTGAGGCCGTTTCCTCTTGGCCCATCCCTTGGGAGCAGAGCGCAGCCGCCTCCTGGCTCCATCCTCCTCTCAGGCAGCTTGTAGGCAGCGATCAGGTCCCTCCTGAGCCTTCTCCTCTCCATCTGAACCCCCCCGGTCCCTCAGCCGTTCCCCATCGTGCTCCGGGCCCTGCGTAGGATCCTTTACATCCCGGTTTTCCCGTCAAAAAGCACAGCGAAGCCAGCGCGATGCTGAATCCCGGCGGGATTCCCCCTGAACTCCTCTCGCCCCAGCACCTCCCATCGCCTGGAAACCGCTTCAAACCGCCCCGGTCCCCCGGAAGCACGGGGGTGCCGGGGCCCCTCCAGGCCACCCCGCAAAGGCGCGGAGATGCGAGGGGGACACCGGGAGCGTTACCGGGAGAGGGCTCCAGCGGCTCGGCCGGGACTCGTCCTCAGCGGGGCCTCAGCCCTCCCGCACCCCGCGCCCGCCGTTACCTCACGAAGCCCCCCCCAACCGCCACCCCCAGTTACCCCGGCAACGCCTCCCCCCCCCAACCGCCACCCCCGGTTACCCCGGCAACGCCTCCCCCCCCAACCGCCACTCCCGGTTACCCCGGCAACGGCGGCGCCCCCCCCGACCCGCACTCACGCACCGGCTCCCGCACCGCCCGAGCGGCCCCCGCAGAGCCCCGCCCACGACGCCCTCCTATTGGCCACCGGCGGGAAAACCCCGCCGCCCATTGGCTGAGAGGGATGCCCGTCAGCCCGGCCCCGCCCCGCGGGCGGCCCGCCCTACAGCGCCGTTCGAACTGTTCCGGAGGAGAAACGCGGAGCGCGGCGAAGGGTTCCGGGCCAACACCAAACCCGCGGAGCTGTCCGCGGCGGGCGGTGCTGACCGGGCCAAGGCACAGGGCAGGGGCCGCCCAACCGGCGGAGGAGCCGCCGAAGAGCATCGCATCCTCCACCAAAAACCGGCCGGAGAGAGCTTAAAGAGCGCAGGGGAAGCAGCAAAGGGCATGAGCAGCATCCCGGCAGGGAATAAGGAGAAATAGGGCAAGGCAGATAAACCGCATGTGTAGGTTCGGCCTCGGAGGAGCAGAGCCCTGACCCCGCAGCACCATACCTTGCTTCAGTCACCTGGGCAAGAGGGATAACAAAGAAAGTGTCCAAATAGTTTATTCTTCACAAGTTACATTGACCACATTACTTCATGGAGCATTTACAGGTTGGTTTTTGGTTTGGTTTGTTTTCCCTTGATATTAATCCGCAAATATACCTGCTCACTCACAGCACCAGGCCTCCTGAAAGGGTGTCTTCCATCTCACGCCTACCCACCCTCAGAGGGGGTGACTTTTGCCCAGCAGTCAGGCTGCGAACACACCTACCCCACCACAGGCGAATAACTACTTTAAAACCAATCCTGTGGTCGATGTAAGCCTCTGGCCTCAGCTGGTGACTGTAGGGGAAGGGGCAGGAGCTTTCCATCAGCCCAAGGAGTGACACAGGTTAACTAGAGGGACGGAAGGCTGCGGGTGGCTCGAGGTGGCCACAAGAGCTTTTCCCTTCGCTCACACACCACACACTGAGGTGTAACAGCCAATCCCCAACACCAAACCTGCAGCCACTTCATCACCTAGAATCCAAGCAGCACTGTTACTCCATCTGCTCTCTACTCAGGCACCCGCTACTCCTACCATTAGCACAGTCAAACAGGTTGATTACTTACATGCACATAAGATTAAAAAAGCAGGAAGAAAAAACCCTTTAAACACTAAAAACATCCTTACTGTCCACCTGACTAGTTCACAGATTGGATCATTCCAACAACAGAGCCATAATTACTAAACACTAGACAAATTTTGTCAGGACTGGGGAAGAACCTCAAGCAGTGCACCAGGAAACGCTGTTGCATGTAGGCAGGTTCTTCCTGGCCAGTCACAAATCCCCCACATTTACACCATCCTTTGAGAGGTGAGCACCAAACTCTCATGCATTAACACTATGGCCATGTTGCTACAGACCTGAATGAGAAATGCAGTCAATCTAATCAACAGAAACCCTGTAGATCCTGCGATTTCCAGTGTTCAAACACCACCATCTCATAACTGGCAGGGGGATTAAACTGGGCTTAGGTAGGACTTGAACACTTCTTTGAAGTGGCACATGGGCAGGAAAGTGAAGATGTCCTGTAGTGAAGAGTGCATCAATCTTCAAAAATGGGTTAAAAAAGTCCCATGTAGCAAATAACAGAAATGCAACAGTGTAGTTAATTGTTCTGAGTGTCTTTAGAAAGATTGCTGCTGCTGCTGGTTTGCGGTCAGCTTGCTGGATCTTCCAGAAGAAAACAAAGAGACTAATGGAAAGGCTGAGGGAGAGGAGCAGGGATGAAGACTAGGGAAAGAAAGCATGAATCTGTCTTTAACATGCAGGTCATAGAAAGTATTTTGGTTTTCCATTATTTTTTTCCCCCTCTTGGACACTTCCAACTCAAGAAATGGCAACACACACATGGCTTCCAGTTTTTAAAGCAAAGAACATAGTTCCCACGGACTGCGCTGCAGAGACAGGAAGACAAGACATTTGCAAATTCAATCTTTGAGCAAATAAAGTGTCCCTTTAACCACTGTGAACGCTATATAATGAAACTCTCTCTGTCAGTCATACAATGTGTGAGGGAAGTTCTTATTCACCGCTCCTCTGGGCTGAGCCTTGCATGAGGCACAGTACTAGCAGTACTGATGCAGATAACCCAGTCTCTGTGGAGGGGAGACACACCAAATTGCTAAATTAAGGCACAAGACTGATCCTGCAGCCAAGTACATAAAATTCCCATTCAGCTGGTCACAGTCCAGCAGCACTCCTGGCTACAGCCTCACCTGGAGGGCTCATTCCTGCTGATCTTCGTTACTGGCACTTGGAGTTCGACTCCTGATCTGGCTTCGTAGCTGCTCTATTAGTTCAGGATTCTGCTGCTGCATCTGCTGAGCAAACTGCTGTCCCCTGAAGGAGAAAAAGCAAGAGTCCTCTTTATGCTCTCACACACACTACAGAGTCTGGTGCTTGTTCAGCCTGGAGAAGAGAAGGCTTCAGGGAGACCTTAGAGCAGCTCTGAATACCTAAAAAGGGCTACAAGGAACTTGGACAGGGGCTTTGGACAAGGGCCTCTAAGGACAGGACAAGGGGGAATGGCTTTAAGCTGCCAGAGGGGAGACTGAGATGAGCTCTTAGGCAGAAGCTCTTCCCTGTGAGGGTGCTGAGGCGGTTGCACAGGGTGCCCAGAGAAGCTGTGGCTGCCCCATCCCTGGCAGTGCTCAATCCAGGTTGGACACAGGGGCTTGGAGCAAGCTGCTCTAGTGGAAGGTGTCCCCTGCCCATGGCAGGGGGTTGGGACTGGATGAGCTTTAAGATCCCTTCCAACCCAAACCGTTCCATGATGCTTCACACACTATTTAAGCCTTTCTCAACTGTTAAATTAAGATTCTGCTTCTGGTCCAAAAAAATCCCAAATCCATTTATTGACCAAGGCAATGGGAAACTCCCAGCTCTCTACTCACGCTTGTATGAGGCTGGCAAGATCATTTGTGGATGGGCTGGTACCTGCTGCTCCCATGGGATTGTGGCCACCAGAAATCATCCCGGACATGCTGAGGAAATAAGAGTCATTGCTCAGAGCACCTAAAAAATCCCACAGAAACGGTTCAGCTTACAATGGAAAGGGAGTGTTGGCATAATGGGAGCACCTTCGCACACAGAGAATGAAGTTATCTGCAAGGGAATCTTCTGCAACAACTTTTCTTTAACTGCAGAATAGGAACTATAACATTAAACTGCACAATATTTATAAGAGTGTCAGTTCCTGTATTTCCAGAGATACCCCCTCTTGTGTGCAAGCTATGTATTTGGTTTAATTAAAACACTGCCTTTCCTCACACAAGCTCTTTGCTTGCTCTGCATCAAAACAGACCTACTGACAGGTCTGCCTAAATATATTCATTAGTGGCATGCATGACTTATTATCTTGATGACTTTGTATTATCTAAGCATCTCACAAACATTTTAAGATGATCCTCATAATCCTGTAGCACAAAGAATGGAAATATTCTCATTCTAGCCAAGATGGAGCTGTGAAATCCTGTCTCCAGATCACATAAACACGATGCAGCAGAGCCAGACTGAGCCCAAGCTTCTCAAACCCAATTCCAGTGTCATGATCTACCCTGCTTGCCTTCTGCAAATGGTTATTCCAAGATACCTCTTCAGCACAGTCTGGAGTACTCAAAATACACTAGCCAAGGCAGCTGGATGGGTTTAAAGCTGCCCTTCATAGTTTTACTCCAAGCACCCTCCTGCTCCCACCAGTTCAGACCTACTGCAAATGCCAAACACATACACAGCCTCAAATGAACGATTCGAAAAGGAAATACAAGATGGGATCAAACTTACAGCTGTTGTACTTGTGGATTGTTCATTAGGTTAGATGCCTATTTAAAGAGGGGAGAAAAAATGACACCCTATTTAGTCAGAAATTACTGGGTGGATATGCAGATGTTGCGCCATTCAGCTACAAAGGAAAAGCAGAAATACTTTGAAACAGATCATTAGGACAAAAATAGATAAGAGTAGCACAGTACAACACACAAGACAAGGCTGGTAATGCAAAACAGGCACCCTTCCTACAGCCAGCACGTTGCAAGGAGAAGCTGGTGAATGAGGTCAAATGAAGAGCAGTGACTTCACAAAATACAAGCCCAGTTTCCACACTGAATGAAATGAAAACAAATCTGCTAAAGAGACACAGGAGCTTCCCAGGCCACGTACTGCTACATTTCATCCTGAACAGACCAACATCCAGACCATACAGCCTGATCTGTGTCCACATTTACCATACTCATGAAGCCAGGGTTGTTCAGCAAGCCAGCTAAATCGAATCCTCCTGGACCTCCAGTCTGTAAGCATAAAGAAACCACATGCAGGTGATGCCATCTTCTCACTGCCTGACAATGAACACTAAGACTTTACTCCCAGTGTTACAAAACAAAGGGAAGAGGCTGTGTCCATACCCACAAGGTCACAACCAGCCTTGGGGGATTAGGCTCACTAAAGGAGTCAAAGGGCAGCTACCCCCCCCCTCACAGCCACATTAGAATGTGCAGCTAGAAACCGTTACAACTGTCAAATGAAACACATCCACTTGGCTACCTCTGCACTGGAGAAGTCTTTAGAGAACTAGAAACCCCTCACAATTATGAACATCTTCCTGCATGGAGCAGGGCTGCAGTGCAGCTTTCTGGCTGGGAAACCTCCAGGTTTCTTTTCTTAAGAAAACAATCTTTATAAGGAAAAAAAGCCACCTAAAAAACGCCCTTTTGGTCCTAAAAAAACAGTCCTAAAATGCCGACAGGTCACTAGGGAAAAAAAAGCTGGATTGTAGGAGCAGTGACTTGTCTGTTTCAAAACACTCCATTCTAAACAGCCTCATTTTCCAGCTCTTTCAAATAAGCCTGAAGTGACTGTGCTCAAGAATGGCCACAGCAAGACTTGTCTCCCCTCTGTCTGCACACAAGAATTGTATTCTAAACATAATCAAGGCCATCATTTACAATGAAGCAGCTTCCTTTTAATCTTACCCACAGATAACAAACGTTAGTTTCAGAACTTACTGGACTTGGAGTCTCCTTCATTTTCTGTTCAGCTATTTTAAGGTTAGATTTGTACGTGTCATTGTCTGGATCCAGCTCCAGGGCTTTTTTGTAGTAAACTACAGCTTCTGTGTGTTTGTTTAAGCTGGAGAGGGCCAAGCTATGAAAGTAGAAGTAAAATAAAAGGTCACAGTTAGATAAGCACTTGCAATCTTCCTCCAGCCTAGCAAAGGAGAAACATCAGGTATTATTGCATGGCACTCCAGGGCAGAACACCCCTAAACAGTATCACTGCCACAAGGCATCGAGCTTAAAATTCTGGTACAAAACGCCATAATGCTCTTACCCCATTCTGCCATAAGCTTTGCTGTAGTTTGGATCAATGCCTATAGCTCTTTCACAGTCTCTCACTGCTCCAGCATAGTTTCCTAGTTTACTGTATGCAGCAGCTCTGGAGGGAAGAGAGAAAGATGGAGAGAAAACACTTAGCAGCTTCAGTATGCTGATCAAGGTCACCCCTGTTTAATCTCTGTAGTCTCTTATTGTACAAGGCAAAGTCAAGTGTGAACTTGACATAAATCCAGGTCATGTCTAAGCAAGCAAGCTGCTTTCCAAACACCCAGCTCCACATTCTACTCCTACTGCAAATAAATCTAGGCTTACTTCTCCTTATGGACCTTCCAAGAGGAGCCTGGCCTCCAGAAAGGCATGAACCATCACACTTGCAAGCTCAGATCAACTCTCCCAGCTTCTCTTATGCCTCAATTTCTTACTCATAACAACTGTTTTACCCATTTCCCCCCACAAACTCCACATAAGAGGGGAAAACTCTTTCTGAAGCCATAATGTGCTCATTCAAGCCTCAGTCTCACAACCCTCACTGAGGGGCATTTACCCAAAACCTCATGGGACTGATCCACATACAGCTAAAGGCACCAGCTGCACTTCTTGCCCCAAGAAACACCTCACCACATCATCAGTACGTGTGCAGACACATTCTTCATGTAGCCAGCTGTGGGTAAATACTCACAAAAAGCAGGCAGCTAAACCAAATCCTGATTCAAAGCCTGCTGTATTCACCAACTGTCTTCCCACCAACTTCCAAACCCTTCTGCTTAGAACTGAAAAGCAGGGAATTTGCTCGCATACCCCATTTTACACACACATCAACTTATCTAATTCTCAGTAGCAAGCCTTCAGCTTGTCTCATTTCACTCCTTTGCTTTTATTATTGTCCTGGGTTCAGCAGTAACCGTCATATTTTTTCTCCTTCTTGGTAGCTGGTGCAGCGCTGTGTTTTTGACTTTCGGCCTGGGAGCAGCGCTGATAACACCAGTGTTTTCAGTTACTGCTGGGTAATGTTTTGGTCAGACCAAGGACTTTCTGAGCCTCATGCTATGCCAGGGAGGAGAGGAAGCCAGGAGGAAGCAGAGACAAACACCTGACCCAAACTGACCAAAGAGGTTACTCCATACCACAGCACATCATGCCCAGGATGGGAAAACGGAGAGCGGAGACCCAGAAGGGTGTGGTGGTGCATTATGGGGTTCGCTGCTGGGGGGTGCACTGGCTGGGTCGGGCTTGGTGAGCAGCTGTATTCTCTTTCTTTGTGTTTTCTTGTATTATTATTGGTGGTAGCAGCAGTGATTTGTGTTATACCTTAGTTACTAAACTGTTCTTATCTCAACCTGTGGAAGTTGCATTCTTTTGATTCTCCTCCCCATCCTCCCGGGACTGGGGGAAAAAAGAGAGGGGAGGGAGGGAGTGAGTGAGTGAGAAAACTTCGTGGGTGAGGGGCTTAAACCACAACAATTATCAACAGAGCCTCTGAAACCTGGGCCCTCTATCCCACTTAAGAGTTAACTGCACGAAAGCAGACAGTATTTCTTAGCATCCTTATGTCTCCTCAAATGCCTAAGAGTTTGTTTCCAAACCCACATCCTACCTAAAGATGTCAGGGCACAGGAAAATGTTTGTCACTATGAGCTTAAAAAAGAACCCCAAACAACTACACAAAGAGCAAGGAACAGAACAAGCAGTCTATAGAATCATAACCCCTCCCCCCAGAAAAACCAAAACAAGAGGATTTTAACCTTTCAAGACTTTTAAATCTACATAAAAACAGAGGTGTAGAAGGATGGAGAAAGATAACCAGTACCTGTTGCAGAAATACACAGCATTGGATGGATTTAATTCAATTGCTTTTCCATAGAAAGACACTGCAGCTTCAAAGTTTTCTGCTTTCATCTGTTCATTTCCTAAAAAGATAGTGGAAAGGCTCATTAACAAAAGGGGGTGGGAGGAGTGGGGGGACATAGGGTCAAAAAGATGCAACAGGCCTGGATCTATGCTCTACTTCAGAAAATAGGACAAGAGAAACAAACCACTTGCAACTGTTGCTGGTCAAACTGCTTTGCCAGTGCAAGGCACATTCAGCAACAAGGTCGGGAGCTGTGTCTTGGCAATTCCAGGTTGCCTCATCTGCAAGCCCTCCTTAGCACCTTTAGCTCTTCCCCCACTTCAGGTCCACCTGAGGCCTCCCCAGAGCAGCACCACATCCTGAAGAGCACTGCAGTGTGTTGGCTCAAAGGACCACGTCCATCAGATTGCAGAACTAACTGTGCTCTCTTGCACAGCAGCAAAAAGGCAACACACAGAGGAGAGCTCAACAGGAAAGATGCCTGTCCCACACAGCCAAATTATGTCAACCTGCTGCAGCGCCAGCAGAGACACAAGAAATAGAAAGGTTGATCCCATTTGTCTTCCCCCCCACACACACACCTTTTCCAAGCATTCCCCAGGTGCCTTAATACCATCTAAACCTCATTATACACCAGCTCCAGAGGAGATTACCTTCAGTCTTGAGTCTTTCAGCCTCAGCTATGTCATCTTCAGAGGGGGTGATGGGCTCCGAGTTTGTTCTGATGTGTTCAGGCTCCTTATAAGCAGAGGGAGAAGGCTTTGCTAGACTCCCACTGAGAAGAACTTACACCTCCCACTTCCCAAGCACTGGATCATCAAGCCCAAAACATTTCCCTCCCACACACCTCTGAGGGGGCAGCATCTCTCCTCAGAGGAATCAAGCAGAGCTCATTGCTTTGGCTGCTTAAATGGAAAACCCAGCACATATTTTAGGGCACTTGCTGACCTTTCCTGCAGCAGCTTCGAATATTTCGGGAAGAGTCTGAGACACAGCTAGGCCTTGGTCTTCCATTGAGACCCCAAATGCTGTCTCCAGGCACTGGATGGCAACTAGACAAGAAGAGGCATGTAATTAGCTTTCCCTACTGCATCTAAATCTTTAACCCTCTCCCACAACAGCTGAATTTCTTACTGTAGAACATAAGAGAAGCAAGAAAACAAACCACACACCATGAAATTTGGGACATATCCTCAAATTCTACCAAATCCTCAGAACTGGGCAAACTGGGCTCTGGAGCTCAAGCTCCTGAATGGAGTCACTCAACTCCTATTCCCCTCGGGTGATTGCAGAGCAGGTGCTGGGGGTACAAGTTAACCAAGCTGGGGTTTTACTGGCATTCCCATAGCTGTGGGTAGCAAAGAGCAAGAAGAGTTGTGCATTTCACTTGCTAGAGGGCGGCTGTCACTGTGGCCATGCAAAAGACACTGAACCACCACCTCCTCCCTCATCAGAAGCATCGTGGGGAAGCTGTTTCCAGTACAGAGGGGAACTCCAGTGACACAACAGAGCTCTCACGCCATGTTTTACAGACCAAAAGCACCAGGAACAACCCCTTCTTTCCAGCCAACACCCTCCTTTGCTCCTGCCTCACCCAGGAATGCACCCACCACTCTGCAGACATGCCTGTGCTCTCTTTTAGCGGGATAAATGTACAAAGCCAAAGAGCAAAGCATAAGCTCCTTAAGCAGCCCTCTTAAGATCAGCGCACTCTTGTTACCAGTAAAGCCCTCTGTAAAAAATCTGCGTAAGTACTCCAGGGTGTGCTGTGGAAAAGCATTGTGATAGCAAAGGGGAAAAGCCCTCTGCAAGCATGAAACGTTTGCAGACAACAGGGTTGTGATTTTACACTACAACCCTCCTGACTCAACCTCATTTAAGATAAAACTTAGAAGTATCAAAGCCAGGGTCAGAGAGGTTTTGAACCTCAGATATATGCCTTCCTCCAACTAATCTGCTTTTGAAAGAGATAAGAGGAAATCAGATGAGCAATCAGCAATCCTCATACCTCCCCAAGAAGACAAATTCGCTTCCAATCTTAATCAAGGTTTGATGGTAGCAACAGCAAGGAAGGGGCGGAAGAGAGTAACAGGGTCTAAGTGCTGGGCTGACAGACCTGGACGCATGAACAGGGAAGCGCATAAAGCCACCTACCTTCCAAACTCTCCTGAGCATCCGGAGACATCCCCCCATTCTGTAGCTGGTCATGTAGGAACTGGATGATAGAGTAGGCAAGGCGCTTCTGGTCTGCCATTCCTGCAGCTCACTCCGACTTCTTGGAACTTCAATAAAAATAGCCACAGAGAAAAAAGTTACAGGACTTGATGGACAAGAAAGCAAAGAATTTTGCTGCGGCTCTCCCCCACTATGAATGAAAGGATAAAGGAGGTGTTCAGGACTGGCCAAAGCTTCCAGGACCTTTCTTGAACTCACTGCTGTAAAAATAACCCCATTTCCATGAATTCTCCAGGCCTCAAGTCACCCTCTTCAGCTCAAGCTGCACAGCACAGTACTGCCATGCAAGGCTCCTGCCAAGAAGGATACACCAAAGGTGTTGCAGGCATTCAAGCCACCAAAACAGCTCTGATTGACTAGGACTAGACAAACTGAGCACTGAGGCGTTCACACCTAAGAAACCAGAGTCCTCTGCTTCCAGAGCATCATCTGGTTCTGAAACCAAACCAAGGGCTGAAACAGTTTGCCACTGTTAGCAGAGCTGGGACTCAGAGTGCCAGTCCTCTGCACTGCTTCCCAGCCTGCCCTACCAGCACACGGATAGCAGAGGAGCTAAAGCAAAACAGCCTCCATAAGCAGACCCAGAGATCCCAAGGCAGGTCCTGGAAGTGCAACAGCCACAGCTCCCTGAACAGCACTGCTGCTGAGCTGCAGCACTCTGCCTCTCCAGAACCCTCCACTGGGTTTATAGACCCAAAACCCCGTCCAGGGGATTTATCATAGAAATTACATTGATTAAATGCAAACTCTGTGACAGAGACACCACCAGAGCTCAGCCGGCCCCAACCCACTGAGAGCCACCAGCGATACACCCAGACACAGGTACGGCTGCCTGCGCCGGGCTCATGGCCCCAGCAACGAGCGAGGCTGGAGCCCCACGGACCCTTCCGGGCCCCGCAGACCCCTCCGGGCCCCACAGGCAGGACGAGGGAGCCCCCTCTCCTGCCCCGTACCCCGAAGCCCTGCCCGCAGCACCCACCGCCGCCCTGGGCAGGCCCGAGGGGCGCGGCTGGCCCGAGCCCCGCTCGGGGAGGAGACGTGAGCGCAGCACAGCTCACGGCTCCATAACGGAACGCACCCGCACCTCACGGATACCCCGCGCCACAGCCCCCGGCCCGGCCCACACGGGACCCCGGCCGAGGGAAACGTCGGGGCCCGCCGCCACCCGGGCCCCGGTCCGATCACCGCCCCGAGGGGCTCCGATGCCACCGGGGCCCGGACGCCACCGGCGCCGCCTCAGCGGGAACCGGGGCCCGGCCCCCCCCCCGCCCCGCGCTCCCAACGCCCCAACACTCGCCTCGGTCGGGGCGGGCTCAGCACTGCGCATGCGCTGCGCCCCGCCCGCTGCGCCTGTGCAATGCTCCCGCCCCCCCCATCCCACTTCGCCTCATCCACTCCTGCAGGGGGCGACAGCGCATGCGCGGGGCCGGCGGCCTGGGTCGCTCCGTTTAGGCTTTTACCATCGAGAGGGGCCGTTGCTATGGAAACGGGCGGGCGGCAGCGCCGGGCCGCGGAGCTGCTCCCGGAGGGCTCCGCTCCGGTTCTGCCCCGCGGCCGCCGAGGGTCGGGGCCGGAACCGGGACCGGGACCTGGACCGGGATAGGGCTCTGCGCCCCCGGCGCGGATGCGGTGAAGGGAAACGGAGAGCGGCGCTGAGTCCTCCACGCTCCCAGAATCCTTCGGCGCGACCGCTCTTTCCGTCCTCCTCTATGGTTGGGGCACATGCTCCGTGCGCGGGGCCGGCGCCGTCTCCTCCCGGCCTCGTCCGCAGCGCGGCGCCTCCCGGCATGGCGCCCCCCGCAGGTACCGGCGGCGCTGGGGGCGAAGGGGCCGGGGGCGAGGCGGAGGAGAGCGGTACGGGGCGGGAGGAAGGAGCCGGGGCTGCCCCTGGTCTGCTGCCCCCCCCGCTGTCACCTCCCTGCCCTACCGCTCCGGTGCCGGGCTGGGGCACGGCGGGAGTCGGGTTCCTGTGGAGGGCTGGTGGTGGCTGAGGGGGTGAACAGCGCCCGGCTCCCTGTCTCCAGCCTGGCTGTGCCGCAGCGTGGTTGGTTTGCTGCGCCTCTCCGTTAAGTGCTTCTGTCGATCCTTAGCCGTGCAGCTGCGTTTTTTCCTTCCGGCCTGCGGAAGGCTGCGGCTCGCAGAGCGTTTCCTCCCTCGTGTCTCCAGGTAGCGTGGTGGATAGCCAGTCCCCCAGGCTGTTGGCGAACCAGCTAAGATGGGACCTGACGGCTGAACAGATAGAAAGCATGGCTGCAGATCTCACGGAGAGGACCAAGATTGTGTACGACCGGGTGGGCTCCCAGGAGCAGGGTGAGGTGTCCTATGAAAACACGCTCAAGGCACTGGCAGATGTGGAAGTGGAATATACAGGTATGTACACGGAGCAGGAGTCCTGGAAACCCACGTCCTGTGAAGGTTTTTTGGTGTTTGTTTCTTTCCTCTGGACTTTCACCTCCTTTTGTCTTCCCTTGGCTCGCTCAGCCGTATGTTGGTTTTTCTTTCCAGTTAATGTTTATACAGCTTAGATATGAGTACACAGAATAGAGATTTGAAGAGCGAGTCTAAAATGAGGACAGTGCTTTGGCAGCAGCATGGTCTGTGGCAGTAGCCAGGTTGTTTTAAGGTGCATTAGTGGGAACAAATTGTGTGTTGGCAGCAATGGTGCAGATGATGTAAGAAATCTTCAGCTCTTTGCTAACTTTTTCCTTAAGGCAGCAGCTAAACGTCTCTCGGTGTGCCTTGTTCAAACACTGCTGTCAGTTTTAGGGCTTCTGTGCGGAGCAGAAGCCAGCTTGCAAGCCTTTTCTTTCTTCCCTCTGATTTCTTCTTCCTAAAATAAGAGGAGAAGCCCTCAGTAAGGAGGGGTAATATTAACTTCAGCAGAACTGTCAGCACTTTCACTGGGCAACAGAGAGTAGCTGCCTGCTCCCTTTGTGCTGAGTGGAGAGTCCTGGTGCCTGGAGGGCAGCACCTTCCCGCTGGAGCTGTGTCATTTCAGGTTTTGCAGAGATGGTGGCAGCTTGTTCTCATTCTGAAATGGAAATACTTTAGGACAGAGCACACCTGCGGTGTGGTGGCTTTTGAGGAGTGTCTGCAGTAAAGGTGTGTCACTTTTAGCCTGGTCCTCTAAGGAGAGGAGCTGTACAATGGTGCTGCCCCTTGTTTGCCAGCATGGAAGTCCTGTGATTCTTCTTCATACCAGCTGTAAATGAGTTAAAGGGGTTGGGAACTCACAGGCATGAAAATCCGTGAGGGGTTTGTGAGAAAGAGGGATTATGGAGGGAAGTCAGTGGATGGCAGTGAGGAAGGGTGACTGGGTCCTGTGAGTGACAGCTTGCAGAGGACAGCGCTGGGGTTGTCTGATGGCAGCCACTTGCCTCGCTCTTCCCTTGTGTGGGCAGGCAGGTCAGGCTCTGGGGCTGTCAAACTGGCTCCCAGTTAACACGGGCTCTCTGTGTACACTCCCACTCACGAGCAGTTCTGGGACATGAAGCCATTGCCTTTACCACAGTCCCTCTTCTCTCATCCAGTCCGTCGGAACATGCTGGACTTCCCCCAGCACGTCTCTCCTTGCAAAGACATACGTGCAGCGAGCACTGAGGCTGACAAGAAGCTCTCAGAGTTTGACGTGGAGATGAGCATGAGACAGGATGTGTACCAGAGGATTGTTTGGCTCCAGGTCAGTGATGTGCCTGAGCAGGGCACTGAATCCTGGAATTACAACAAACCCTTCTTCCTTATGCCAGAACTTAGAAGTGAATGGTGGCGAGTCAGGTGTGGAATTGAATCTCCGTGTGATCATGGCAGAATGGTCCAGCTGGTTTGGGGAACTAGGGACTTGGGCTTTGAGGGCTCTTCCTTCCCTCCGGGCCTCAGTTACCCCTTTGATAAGGTGGTGTTAGCAGACCCAGCCTGCCTGCTATGGTGACAGGGCAGGGTAGCACCCTGGAACGTGCTGTAATATGGCACAAAGGTGATGTGCTTAAAGCAGCCTGGTAGTAGCTAATGCACCAAACCAAAGCTCTCTTGTGGGGTGCTTCCCTCTGCTTCTGGGTCACTGCTGTTGCAATAACCCCCACCTCCCACCAGGAACTGGCTTTCTGCAACACCTGATCCTGCAGCTCCCTGTGTCTCTGGGTTTTGTTTTACAGGAGAAAGCAGAGAGTGCTTCACTGAAGCCTGAAGCAAAGAGATACTTAGAGAGGCTGATCAAACTGGGTAAAAGAAATGGTCTCCATCTCCCTGAGGAAACACAGGAGGTGAGATCACAGAGCTTAAAGTAAGCACACAAATAGGAGCCGTGCAGGGCTAAGAGGACACTGTAGCTCTAGGCCAGAGAACTGAGGCTTAGATGTAAGTTTTGCCGCTGATTCCCATGACTTTGGGCACACTGGTGATGCCTCTATGCCCCTCTTTTTCCTTTCCATTGAAGAGGATGGTATTTACAAAGTGGGGTCAACGCTGGAAGTTGAGGGGCTCCTGAGAAGCTGAAATTGCAGATGGTGCTGTGCAGGCCGAGTGGAAGCAGCACCCAGTCCCTGCATGCAAAGGGGTGATCAGGCAAGGGGGGCTGAGCTGCTCAGCATCTCACTCTTTTAGCATGCACCGGTGGATTAAAAACAGAAGAGAAGGTGAAGTGAAGGTAGAGGAGGTTGTTGCTTAAACACCTGCACCTCCTGAACTGGCAGGAGACAGCTGGGACCTTGCTGAGGTGGCTGGTTTCCTACCAGGTGTGATCCAAGGGAGCCTGTACCAGGCTGAGAGCTCAGCACCTTCATGCAATTAATTCTGCTGCGTTGTGTTTGAATTCAAGCCGAGTACGGACTCCCTGCTGGGCAGCTCAGCAGGCTGCTGCCTGCAGACAGTGGATGGTGCTGTTTGACTTCCCCCTCTGGACTAATTTTTCTCTGTTCCTCTGTATTTTAAAGAAAATCAAAGCTATTAAGAAAAAGCTGAGCGTCCTTTGCATAGACTTCAACAAGAACCTCAATGAAGACACCACCTACTTACCCTTCTCGAAGGAAGAACTAGGTATGGAGCACTCGCTCTTATTTCTCTGCTAGTGTGGCCCGGAGTGCCTGGATTCCTTTGGCTAAGGAGCCAAGAGCCTGTTCCTGTCCTCGGTCCCAGAGCTGGTATTTCTGGAAAGGCCTGGGCTCTCCATCAGTCTTGTCTGCTCTTTTCTCAGGAGGGCTCCCTGAGGACTTCCTGAACTCCCTGGAGAAAACAGAGGATGGCAAGCTGAAAGTCACCTTGAAATACCCGCACTATTTCCCTCTCCTGAAGAAGTGCTACGTGCCCGAGACAAGAAGGAAGGTGGAGGAAATGTTCAACTCCAGGTGCAAGGAGGTAGGTGGGCCTTGCTGCTTGCCAGCAGGGCCAGACACTAAAGGGCTCTTGTCTGACATTTGTGCTTCTTTCAACACTGGGGTCTGCTTCACTTTGCTCTGACTCTACCATGCAGGAGAATTGCTTGATCCTCAAGGAGCTGGTGGATTTGCGGGCTCAGAAAGCCAATCTGCTGGGCTTCAGCACGCACGCGGACTTTGTGCTGGAGATGAACATGGCTAAAAGCAGCAAGATAGTGGCTTCGTTCCTGGGTATGGCACTTGGCTGTGGAGCCAAGAGCATGTGTTGAGCCGGGTCTGCTGCTCTCAGCGCTGGGCACTAACCCTGCCTGCCTTGGTTTTCCTAGATGAGCTGGCTCAGAAGCTGAAGCCCCTTGGGGAGAAGGAGCGGGCTGTGATCCTGGACCTGAAAAAGAAAGAGTGCGAGAAGCGCGGCCTGGAGTTTGACAACCGCATCAATGCCTGGGACATGCGCTATTACATGAACCAGGTGGAGGAGACCAAGTACAGTGTGGACCAGAATCTGCTGAAGGAGTACTTCCCCATGCAGGTGGTCACCACAGGCCTGCTGGCTATTTACCAGGAGCTGCTGGGGCTCACCTTCCATCTGGAAGAGAAAGCTCAGGTCTGGCATGAAGATGTCCAGCTCTACACAGTGAAGGACGCCTCCTCTGGGGAGATCATTGGCAAATTCTACCTGGACCTGTACCCAAGGTGAGGCCTTGGGCAAGGTGAAGCAAGAGAGGAGGGATAGGGCACAGGGAAGAGGGCCTGCCATGCACCTGGGGAAGAGGCTGTCCCGCTGCCAGACTTGGGGCTGTGCGGTGCAAGCGGTGTGTGCTCAGGCAGGGCAGAGCATGGGGTCACCAGGGGGCTTTTTCTCTGAGCAGGATGATGGTGGTTCGTGGAGGGCCTTGGGAGTGATCTGTGTAACAGTGTCCTCTTCCTGCCCTAGGGAAGGCAAGTACGGGCATGCAGCCTGCTTCGGCCTGCAGCCAGGCTGCCTCCTGCCAGACTCCAGCCGGCAGATCTCAGTGGCCGCCATGGTGGCTAATTTCACCAAGCCCACACCGGATGCACCTTCCCTGCTGCAGCACGATGAAGTGGAGACATACTTCCATGAATTCGGACATGTCATGCACCAGCTGTGCTCTCAGGTGAGGCCTGGCTGGGCTGGCAGAGGGGGTGGTTTGTTACCTTTCCTCCTGTCATGCTCTCCTGTGGGGGTTAAAGGACATCCCGCTCTCAGCTTGCCGTGTCTCCTAGGCGGAGTTTGCCATGTTCAGTGGGACACATGTGGAGCGGGACTTTGTTGAGGCACCATCGCAGATGCTGGAGAACTGGGTGTGGGAGAAAGAGCCACTGCTGCGCATGTCCAGGCACTACAAAACTGGAAGCCCCATCCCTGATGAGTTGCTGGAGAAGCTCATTAAATCCCGGCAGGCAAACACAGGTTGGTCCCTGCAGAGGGGCTGGAGGGAACAAGGGCTCTGTGCTGTCCCCAGCAAGGGCAGAGCCTTGCCGTGGTGTTCCCTTGAGTGTGGGGAGGAGGAGATCCTTAGTGAGCTGGCCAGGTAGAGGGAAGTCTTTGCTTTGCTCTCCATGGTGCCCTGGGGACCTTGGGGATGAGGATCAGGTGCTGCTGTACCAGGATTCGGGAAAGGGGTCAGAAGTTGGGTGTGAGGAGAGCTATGGGAGGGCCCCAGCCTGCACTGCTGAGACCCAGCCTTGGAGATGCTCCTGCCTGCAGGAAGCAGCTCATTTTGCCTCCTCCTTCTGAAACCAGGGCTCTTCAACTTGCGTCAGATCGTGCTGGCCAAGGTGGACCAGGCACTGCACACCCAGACGAAGGCTGACCCCGTGGAGGTGTTTGCTGGGCTATGTGAAGAGGTGCTGGGCGTCCCTGCTACCCCAGGTACACAAGGGCTTGGGGTCCTGTAATCCATGCCCACCTGCAAGCTTGGCTCATGTGGTTTTCAAGGCTTGGGATTCAGGCTGGCTCAGTAGAGAGTTTCTGCTGGCTCCAGGAAAAGCAGGGCTGAAACGATACCAAAATGACTGGAAAAGTCTTCCCTGTTTCCCCTGGGATTGTCAGTAAGCTGACCTAGTGTCTGCTCTGACATATTTACACTATGGAAGGGGTTTTCCATGCTGTGAGCAATTCCAGCAGTCTTTCCTGTTAACTCCCCTTCCCATCCTTTGCACAAAGGTACAAACATGCCGGCTACGTTTGGCCACCTGGCCGGAGGCTATGATGCTCAGTATTACGGCTACCTCTGGAGTGAAGTGTACTCCATGGATATGTTCCACACACGCTTCAAGCAGGAGGGGATCATGAACTGTAAGGTAGGAGGATGTCCCACGCAGGCTCTCAGTGTGTGGCAGGGGATGCCAGAGGTGGAGGGAGGTGGCAGCATCAGTGAGTGTCTTAGCACATCCCCCTGTCTCTCTCTGCTTGCAGGTGGGCATGGATTACAGGAATTGCATCCTGCATCCTGGCGGTTCCCTGGATGCTTCTGACATGTTGAAGAAGTTCCTGGGCCGTGAGCCTAAGCAGGATGCCTTCCTGGCCAGCAAAGGACTGAAGGTAGAGAGCAACTCGCTGCCTTCAGCCTGCTGAGAAGCTGCTCCAGCCCGTTTTGAGTCAAGCCAGCTCCTTTTGTCTACACTCCAGTCCTCTCAGGCCAAGCAATACCCCCTACTTCTGTCACCAAATGCATCCTGGGGCAGCCCCTACCTGTAGCTGTTTCCTCCAGGATCCTGCTCCAAGCTCACCCTGGCCTTCAGGAGCCAGGTTCAGCCCTGCAGAGCTGTCACAGGGCTCTGCAGTGACAGCTCTGCCAAAGGAGCTGAACTCCTTTGTCGCGCGCACCTCTGCACAAAGGAGTTGGGGCTGTCATTAGCCAAACAAATTGGCCTAACTTCAAACCTGATTTCTACACGAGGGTGAGTTTTGGCCTCATCTGTAGCCAGGGAGGAGGGTGAGAGCAGTTACCAAGCTTGAGTCATTGTTCTAATCCCTTCTTTTTAAGGAATGAGACTTCCCACCAGGCTTGGCTTGTCTTGTGCCGTAGGGCAGACTTAACTGTTCCAAGCACCAAACAAGTGGTCTGAAGAGCTTGTTTGGAGCCACATTCTCCCTGTCTTAGGGCAGCTGTGGAATAAGGATGGGCAGATCCCAGAACTTAAAAACCATTGCCATTACTGGAATGTCCTGCCCTGAATCCCTGACACCCCTGCCTGGGCAGCAGGCCTGGAAGGGGGCAGAGGTGGCCAATGCAGCTATTCCCAGAGCAATAGTGGATGTGGGGAGCGTGGCCTGGGCCTCGCTCGCTGCCAGGCTTCCCCTGGGATATACTGGAGGTGCTGGGCCCCCCTGCCAGGGGCCAGCTTCAGGGTGTGTTGCTGTTGCTGTCCTAGGAGCCAGGGTGGGACAGGGCAGGGCTGTGTTTGAAAGGAGAAAGGCTGACAGCTTCAAACAACACAGATGCCAGGCTAAAAATACCGTGTGGCTTAGTGCCAGGCGCCGAGCCGGGGGACAGCAGCAGCCCTTTGCCCGGCCTTGGGAGCAGCCATGCTCTGCTTCCCCCAGCTCTTCCCCTGTCCCCAGGAACCCTGACACCGGGGTTGCGGAGGATGGTGTGGCCCCCTCTGCTGTGCTGTTCTCCTTGCCCAAGCAGGCGGGAGGGCAGCTCTGCTCTGTGGGTCAGAGCTGGTGGAGGGGGGAGCGCTGCCCTCAAGGTCAAAACCTGATTTTGGGGTTTGCTCCTATAGGAATCACGCGTGGACCGGGGAAGGTTTTTAGCAGTGGGTGTGGGGGGTAGGTGGAAGGTAGCGGAGGGGAGCGGTGAGCTCCTGCCGGCATGAGGGGTGCGTGGTGATGGGTCCTGGAGAGCGGATCTCAGTCTCTGCTGTCCTGCCCCACCTCCAGCCTTGGGTGATGCCATATGAGGGCTGCGATTGGTCCGGCACATGGAGGGTGCCGAGTGCTGTGCTTGCACCCCCCATCCCCTCCAGGGCTGCTCATGGGTCCCCCCCAGCTGGGGTCTTGTGCTGCATCTCCCCCCCCAGCCAGGCTGTTCCTTTGCTTCTCCTCTTGTCCGGGCCATCACTGAGCAGCTCTGGCTTCTTCCCTGCAGTGATTGACAGTGTAGGAAGAAACTCACCCCAAGTGCAGACAAAGTTGTTGCTGTCCCTCCCCTCCCTGCCCCACACCCTCCCTCACCAGTCCCCTCTTGCGCTGATGTGTGGACAGGTCTGTAAGCAGCAAAGCGGCTCCTTGGTGCTTGCTGGGGCCGCATTGAGCATCTTGTCTTTGTCCCCCCCCCTCTGTTTTAGGCATAGGCGAGTGTCTGGCACCCCATGGGTGCCGGGGCCGCTCGAGTTCATGCTGTGGGTGTTTCGGTGTCGGTTTTACCAAGCTTTCAGTGTTTTCTTTCAGACCTCTTCTCTTGAGGGAGAGAACTGAAGCTGGACAGGGAAACCACGCACTTTCCTCCCTCCTTCCTAGGCCACAGATAGCTCAGTTCCTCCTTCC
The DNA here is from genome assembly GCA_017639245.1 of Myiopsitta monachus. Classification (NCBI taxonomy): domain Eukaryota; kingdom Metazoa; phylum Chordata; class Aves; order Psittaciformes; family Psittacidae; genus Myiopsitta; species Myiopsitta monachus. The sequence continues at coordinate 4,044,617 of CM029937.1, read as the reverse complement.
AGTAAGCCTCGCTGTTGGTGCCCTTAGAGGGGTTGCAGGAGCCTGCAGCCAGGCAGAGCAGGGGAATGTGGTGCTGCTCCAAGCGTTCCCTCTGCATGGGTGATCCCCAGGAACAATGCCAAGCACCAGGCTTCTTGGAGCTGCTCCTTGTCCCTATAACGTCCCAGGGAGGAGAGGTCTCTTTCAGGTTTGGTTCTTTCATTTATTTCTTTTCGTTAACCTGTTCTAAGGGCAGACTGGTGTGTGTGTGCGCGCCGTCCGTAATGGTCACATCCCATCCTGCTTGTGTCAATGACTGGATTTTAGACAGTTCCTAGCACTAATAAAGGTTTTCCTAAGCGGATGTTTGCATGGCTCAGGTCCTGCTCCTTCGTGATGTTGGCGGTGTTCCAGAGTGGCAGCGTGGTGATCCCGGTGCTTCCAGGTGATCCCGGTGCTCCTGGCGCAGCCGCCGCAGTCTGCGCAGCAGGGCCTGTCCCAGGAAGAGGGGCACCGAGCGGCAGGCGCGGGGCGGCAGCCTGCGGGGTGTGAAGCCCTGGGGAGCGAGAGGCAGTGACCCCCTGGCCCATCCCCACCGTGGCCGTGCCCTGCTCCAGACCCACACCTGGGTGAAGAAGCCGTGGTCCAGCACGTCCTGCAGGCTGGGCCGTGCTGCGGGCTCCGGGGCCAGCAGGCAGGCGATGAGGGCCTGGGCATGGGCTGAGAGCTGCCTCGGCCGCGGGTACCGGCCCGCACGGATGCGCCGGTACAGCTCCTGCCGCTGAGCCGCCTCAAACGGGGGGGCCCCTGTCAGCGCCATGTACCTGGGGGGGCCCAGCTGCTCAGTGCGGCCGGGGGCACCCACCCCCTGCCCTCCAGGTCCCTGCTTACATGGCACAGCCCAGGGCCCACACATCCGAGGGCACCCCGTGTCCCTTGCGGTCCAGCACCTCCGGGGCCAGGAAGCTGGGTGTCCCACAGAGCGCCCTGGGAGCAAGCAAGGTAAACCCCAGCCTGGCAGTGATACACCCCCCCCCCAGCAGCACCGTGGCCCCGCTCACCCCCAGCGCTGACCAAGCGGAGCCTTCTGCCGCGCCAGCCCCAGGTCCCCGATCTTCACCTGCATCTTCTTGGTCACCAGGAAGTTGCCTGCAGAGGGAGGTGAGCCTGGGCAGCGCCGGTGTGGGTCACCCTCCTGCCCCCCCAGCGCTGCCCCACGCACTCAGCTTGAGGTCCCGGTGGACGATGCCCTGTCCGTGGAGGTAGCGCAGCCCTGAGATGACCTGCAGCAGGTAGTACCTCACCTCTGGCTCCGTCAGCCTCCCCCGGGCCCGCAGGATGTCGGCGAGGGACTGGGGGCAGAGCAAGGTGCTAATGTGGGGCCTGGTAAAGCCCTGGCATGGGATGCTCTGCTTTGGGGTGCTGGTGCTTGCTCACCCTCCGGCTGCAGTACTCCAGCAGCAGGTAGACGTGGCGGTGGTCAGCAAAGTGCCCATGGAAGCAGACAATGTGCCGGTGGTGCAGGCGGCCGTGCAGTTCCCGTTCCCTCTCCACCTGTGTTGGCAGGAGCCCAGCACCCCCCAGGGAGCCTCTGGATCCGGGATCCCCAGCACGCACCCTTGGGAATGGGGATGGGGACCCTCCCGGCACCCGGGACAGAGAGAGAAGGGGCAAGGGCAGGGCTGTGGGGCTCTGCAGGGTCCCTCTGGGCACTGCCCTCCCTCCTTCGGGACCTCCTGTCCCCCCTCCTTGGACTCACCCTCTCCCTGATGCCCACTGCAGTGAGATGGGCTCGTGGGATGACCTTCGCTGCATAGACCCTGCCGCTGGCCACCTCCGTCAGCTGATAGCAGCACCCAAAGGCGCCCTGCAAGGACAGTCCCACAGGAGCCAGCGGCTCCGCACCCCGGGGTGAGCCAAGGCAGAAGCAATGCTGACCCCGGGTGCTTGATTCCCAATAGCTTGATCCCATCGTCTCCCTGCTGCCTCAGTTCCCCCTTCCCCAGAGCGGAAGTGGTGGGACCCCCTCGGAGCAGGACATCTTGGGGATCATCCTGACCACAAGATGTAGGGTGCGCAGCGGGGAAGGGGTTCTGGCCCGGGTAAGGGGCTGTCTGGGGGTGCAGGAGCAGGGGTGATAAGGGGTTTACCTCCCCCAGGAGCCGTCCCCGCTTGTAGAGCATCCCGCTGCCGGCATCCTGAATGCACCATCCAGGGAGCTCATTCACTGCGCACCCCGAAGCCATCATCCAGCTCACATTGCCGTGCCCTGCACTGAGGAAACCCCAAGGGACTTCCGCACCCCAACACCGTAACCCCTTCGGCTCTGGGCTGCGGGTGCCTGGGGCTGCCCTTGGGGCCCAAAGGGTGCTGGGGGGGGGGGGGGGGGCACACAGCAATCGGAGCTCTGCCAGCCCCCCGCACACCCCAGCAGGTCCTGCTGCATCTTCCGAGCACTGAGCAGGGAGCCCGGTGGGTTCCATACCCCCCCCGGGATGCTCAGAATTAGGGGGTACTTGGAGGGTCTCGGATTAGGACGAGGCCGGGGGGAAGCTCCCGTCTGCCCCTTCCCCTCTGCAGCCGGGGGGTGGTGGCGTCCCTTGGGGGAGCAGATGGTGCAGAGGAGCATCTGCACCCCCCCGAGACCCCCCCAGCCCCCCTCGATCGCCGGAGCTCCGGGCCCCGAAGGGTTAACGGGCGGCCGGGGAGGGCTCGGCGCACCTTTTGGGGCTGGATATTAATAACGCAGCAGGGAGGGACGGGAGGCGAACGGGGCGGGGGGGAAGCCTCGCCCGCCACCCCCCTTCGCCGGAGCTGCGCAGGCGATGCCCGATCGTCCCGGGTCCCCCCTCCCCGCCTCCGGGACGGGACCGAGGGCCGGAACGCCCCGGCCGAGGAGCGGCATGGCCCGGAGGGGCTGTCGGGGCCGCCACGGTGCCGGGTAAGGTCCCGATTCCTGCTGAACCCCTCGTGGAGCCCCAAGGGGCGCCCCGCAACCCCCCCCCTCCCCTTCCCCGCCATGGGTCAGCTCCGCTAAGGTGGGGAAACTGAGGCACTCGGAGCCTCCCGGGCACCGCCGGGCTCTGGGCATCACCGGGACATCGCCTCGGAGCGGCGGCACCGAGAGTCCGCGAGCACGGCCCTGCCGGGGGGGGGGCACAGCGGGCGGGAGGAAACGGGCGCAGCCGCCCCCCCCTCCCCCCCCGCAGCCCTGGGCTGGGCGGGGTGGGGGTGCTCCAGGTTAAGGCGCTTTGGGGAGCGGGGGGGCCCCGCGCTGCCCTCCCACTGTGTTCTCCCCATGGCGGGGCCGGATCCTGATCAGGGAGCGACGGAGCCCCGGCCCCGCCGCGCAGGTCTGGTCCTGTCCCGGCTCCGCCGTTCCCGTCGTCACGCGGGGCACGTGTGCGGGACGCGGCGCCGCTCACCCGCCGGGCCCCGCGTGTCCCTCCCGGTCCCGCATGGACCCTCGCGCTGTGTCCTCTCCTCTCTCGCCGCCTCCTTCCCCCTCGCTGGGGTCCCCCTTGGGGGGAGACACGCACGGGGGTCCCCCCTCTCCCGCTGCGCTGATCCCGGGGCGCGGCGGGCTCAGGGTCTCCGTGATGCTCCCGCAGGCGCTGGTGGCTGCTGCTCCTGGCCTGGCTCAGCGGCGTCGGCACCGCGCAGGTGAGGGGCGAGGGGTGCGCGGCCATAGCCCCCCGACCGCTCGACCCCTGCCCCGGCGCTGATCGCCGCCTTCCTCCGCGCAGAGCCCAGCGCTGAGGACGCCGGATGCTCGGTCCCGCCGGCAGCTGGGCCCCGGTGCCTGGGGGCCCTGGGGACCCTGGAGCTCCTGCTCCAGCTCCTGCGGGGACGGCGTCGCCGTCCGTGCTCGGAGGTGCCTGCGGTGAGTGGGGAACGGGGCAGCGCGGCCCCTCCGGGGCATCCCGGGGGCAGCCAAATCCCCGCACGACACCCAAATCCCGCGGCATGGCTCTGCCGCTGCCCCGCACACGTCCCCGCGGGCCCTCGGCACCGCGCTGCGCCCTGGGCAAATCTGAGCCTGATTTTGGAGGAGGCGGACGGAGCCAGACCCCGGTGACTCCTTCCTGGCGCGGATGCGGCTCCGCGCGGGATGCGGCGGTCCCTGCTCCCGCTCCCCCCACGGGGACGCATCCCCCCCCCCAGTCCCGCTGCGGCTCAGTGGCATCCCGGCTGCCGGAGAAAGGGGGAGGCCCTGCGGGGGACGCGGGGTGCAGCGGGGCTGCTCCGGGAAGCAGTGCCCGGGCCCTGCCTTGCTGATGCTGTGGCCGCAGGTCCACCGAGGAGGAGCTGTGCACGGGCGACCCGCGGCAGTACCGCCTCTGCCAGCTCCAGGTGAGCGTTGTGAGGGCTGCGCGCCGGCGTGGCCAGCCCCAGCCCCAGCCCCGGTCCGGTGGGGCTCCATCCTGCCGCTCCCATAGGGCTGCCCCAGCGGCTCGGTACCCTTCCGTGCCATGCAGTGCTCCCTCTACGACAACAAGCCCGTCCTGGGCACATCAGCCCGGTACCAGTGGGTGCCCTTCCACGGAGGTGAGTCCCGGGGCCGGGGGGCAGCATCACCGGGTTGACCAAGGGCCACGGCTGCCCCCGGCATCACCCTCTTCTCTTCCCGCCCTCCTCCATCAGCCCCCAACGTCTGTGACCTGAACTGCTTGGCTGTGGGGCACAACTTCTACTACACCTTCGGCCGGGTGCTGGATGGTACCCGCTGCGGCCCCGGCTCTCCGGACCTCTGTGTCAGCGGGCGCTGCCTGGTGGGTTCATGGGGCCAGGACCCCTGGGTACCCCCAGCCCTGAGTCCCCTCCTTGAGGCCGTGCCTCGGCTCCTTGCAGAGCGTGGGCTGCGATGGGATCCTGGGCTCAGGCGTGCGGCCGGATACCTGCGGCCCGTGCGGCGGGGGCCGCGACGCGTGTCTCTTCGTGCACCGGCTCTTCCAGGGCGAGGACGCCTCCTCCGGTGAATGAACCATTGCCCCGGCCCCCTCCATGGGTGAATGCTTTGGTTCTTGGCTCTCCTGTCCTCCTGTCCCCTGCCTGTGTCCCCAGGGCGCTGCCTGGGTCCCGCCACCCCCATCCCCTCTCCATCTCCTCAGCCACCACGGGAGCATTGTCCTCAATCCCTTCCTGTCCCCAACATGTGGGCACAGGGGCAGTTGGCTCAAAGGAGCCCCCTCCCTGGGGTGATTTTGCCTCATTGCAGGGGGTATTGCTCCTCTGGGAGCAGATCTTTGGGGCGCCTCTGTGGTCCACGGGGTCCCCAGGGACGTTCAGGAGTCCCAGGCGGCACCCAGGATCCATGTGTCTATCTCCAAGGTCCATGGGGTGCCTGGCCAGGCTGTGGGGATGATGATGCCCATGAGGGCACCTAGCCCCCCCCCCAGGGCCATTGCTGGGTGCCCCTGATGTCCCAGCATGTGAGGACCAACTCGGTTAATGCTGTTGGTGCCTGGGACAGGGCTGGGGCTGCCCCAGCCCCAGAGCTGCTCTGTGCCCAGTCATCCTGCCCCATCCCTGCGCTGTCCCCTCAGGCCATGCCCCAGCTCTGCCCTGACTCTGCCCCATCTGCCCAGGTTATTTTGGGTACATGAATGTGACCAGGATCCCAGCCGGGGCCAGCCACATCAAGGTGACGGACAAGAGCCGCAACTACCTCGGTAGGACGTGCCCTGTCTCTGTCCCAGTCAGTCCCAGTGCATCCCAGTCAGCCCTGGTTGCTGCTACCCATGGGTGCAGTCATGGCAGGGCAGGGGGGGGCCGTTCTGTGCTGTTCCCTGCGGTTCCCCCACTCAGATGCAGGTTCAATGAACATTCCAATGAGCACTTGGGGCAACTTTCCAGAGGTTGCAGCTGTGGTTTTTGGGAAGGGCTGAGCTGGAACTGGGCCAGGACTGGAATCCCCACCCCCCCCCCCTCCAGTGCCCCTCTCAGTGCAGTTGGGTCCCTGTCCCCCACTGGGACCAGGACCTGGGGCTCGGGGGCAGTTTGCACACCAGGGTTTGGCTCGGGATGAAAGCCAACGTCTTGCAGGGAAGCAGATTTCCCGTAAGCCCCGACCGCAGCTCTCCCAGCCCACGCTGCCCTCCCCGCGCGGGGAGAGGCCTTCGGTGGGGACCCAGCCATTGCCCAGCGCAGGGGTCCCAGGGCCCACGCGGTGCTTGGGCCTCAGACCCGCTCCCTCCCGCAGCCCTGATGACGAGTGATGGGCGCTATGTGCTCAATGGGGACTGGTCCATCGCCTGGCCGGGGCAGTACGAAGCAGCCGGCACCCGGCTACGCTACACCCGGACCCCCTGATGGCACCGAGAGCCTGGAGGCCCCTGGCCCCACCGATGAGGATCTGCAAGTGATGGTGAGGGCAGGGCTGGTGCAGGGACCAGGGGCGGCCATCCCCGGTCCCCCATCGCTCCCCTTAGCCCTGCCCCTGCCTGTGCAGGTCCTACTGCAGGAGCCCAACCCCGGCATCGAGTACGAGTTCTGGCTGCCCCATGGGCACCCCCAGCCTGGCCATGGCAGCTCCGGCCCCCTGCGGCAGCCCCAGCCCCGAGGGGCTGGCACCCCCCCGCCCCAGGAGCCCCCGGGAGCCCCAGTTCTGCTGCCCCAGCCCCGGAGCTCTGCCACGGAGCCACCGCCGAGGAGCCCCCCTGGCTGGGCCGGGGTCCCCGCAGGTGCCTGCAGCCCCCCATGCTCCCGGGCTCTCTGCTGTGCAGAGCATCCCAGAGAGCCCCAAGGATAGAAATGAGATGGGGGCCTCCGACTGAGCTCTCCCCCCTCTCAGGGGCCCTGTGTGACCCCTGTTGCTTTACGGGGCCCTCAATGCTCCCTCCCTGCACCGCGGGAGGGGGATTTGTGGCCCCTGTGCCCCTTTTCCCCTCTGAACCGCCGCGGCTTTGCCCCTGCAGGGCGATGCGGGAGGTGCCGCACCCCCAAGGGCCGCTCTCAGCGCATCCGCCACTTCTGCCGGAGCGACTTCGGTGAGCGGCAGCGGTGGGGAGGGTCTGGGGCCGGGCCATGGGTGGGGTGAGGGCCGTGCCCGGCTCAGGGTGCCCCGCACCTCGCCCCGCCGCAGTCTTCCAGGGCCGGATCCTGGCTCGGCGCTTGGTGGGGCAGGAGACGCGCTACGAGGTGGAGGTGACAGCGCCGTACCGGCACCGCTCCCCGCTGCTGCGCCGGGAGTACGTGTGGGTGCCCAACGCCTGCGGCTGCCCCCCGCTGCGGGAGGGGGGACAGTACGTGCTGATGGCGAAGCGCCACGTCAACTACGAGCGCACCCTCAACCGCATCCTGCTGCAGGACGGCGGCTACGCGCGGCCATGGACACCCCGCGAGGAGCGCCTGGTGCGGGAGGCAGCGCGGCACTGCCCCCAGCCCCGGCCGCCCTGAGCATCCCCCCCCAGGCCCGGCCGCAGCGCCCGGGGAGGGCGCAGGACCGCGGGGGCTGCGGATGCTCCTGCCGGGCACCGAACCCTTCCCATGGCTGCGGAGGGGTCTGCAGGGACATCCCCCCCCCCCCCTTTCGCTGCTCTGTGCGGGGCACGGCGCTGTCCTTGGGGTGGATGGGGGGGGGGGGGATGGATGGAGGATGGTGGTAATTTATTTTTTATGCAGAAAATAAACGTCTGTGTCACTTCGTTTGCTGCGTGCCCCTTCCCGGAACCTGGCCCAGGGTGTCCCGTGCCACCCCCATCCCGTGTCCCCACGCACCCGCTCAGCACCGTGTCCCCGGTGCCGCCATGGACACCAGCCAGGCTCTGCCTCCCTGAGGTCGGGCCCTGCTGCTTATCTCTCTTCCGGAGGAGGGGAGGGGGTCCCTCTCTATGCCAGAGCCCCCTCGCCCGTAACCCAACCCACAGCCTGGCGCGTGCTCCCATGGGGCCCACGCAGGGATGGGAAGTGCTGGGGATGCTGTGGGAATGGTTGCGCTGGGCGTGGGCCTGGGGGGTATCCCAGGGTGGGTGCCCTAAAGTGGCAGCTGCCAGCCCAGGAGGGTGCTCAGAACATGGGGAAATTCACCATCAAGAGCCAGAGACCGGCCCTGCGATCAGCCAAGGCCCCGTACTGAGCTCCCCAGGCGGTCCCAGTGAAGCCTGAATGATGTAGGTGCTCTGGAATGCAGGTGAAAGCACCTTGGGGTGATTAGGACCAGAAAGGTGCCTCCACCCTATAAAAGATCCCCCCCTTCTCATGCACTATGGCTGGCGTGGCTCCTCGTTGGTTGTTGCAGTCATGGTGGGTTTGGGGACGGTTGTTGACCCTGAAGGGAGAACAGCAGGGATCCAGGGGGGTCTTGGCCACTGCTGGCCCAAGGTATGGCAGAGAGAAGGGGCCTGGGAGCATCTCATATCCCCCCTTGGTGCCTGTAACCCCTGGGAAGGGCCGGTTGGCAGAGCTGCATCTTGAGGGGAGCATTGCGAGGCTGTGTCTGCTCCCTTCTGTCCTGGGACAGGGGTGAGTGTGTGTCCCCATGTAGGGAAGGGGGGGCTGCACCGACACCCTGCTATAAGCGTGCCTGTTTCTCAGGGCTCCCTGTGGATGAGCGCCAGGCTCCTGAGACCCTGTTTAAGTACTGGAGGCTGTGGGTAACCAAGAACCGGGGTGCACCGTGCTCTGCATCGTAGGTCCAGGCTGCCCTCCCCAAGCAAGGGTCTGGGCTCTGACTGCCTCCGCTCTGCCAGAAGCTGCATGAGCTCATGGCTGGCCTTGTGCTGGAGGAGCTGGCTGCGGTCGCTCGGGTGCAGCTGTTTGGAGAGGAGTCACATCTCCTCCTCCCCATGGCCCTCTGTGCCTGGGAAAGGGCACAGGGCTCCCAGCCTCGCTGGAAATAGCTCCCTCGCAGCAGCGCGCCAGGCCAGGTCCCTCCGGATGGGTCTGATCCCTGGGGGGGGATGAGCCAGGTAGGGAGGGAGTCCAACACCCCTGCGTCTGCCCATGGATGGAGCTGGACACGGGATGGGATCAGCCCAAGCACAGGAAGGTCACTGTTGGGACAGAGTTGTTCAGAAAGGCAACAACCGGTTTATTTCAGAAGCCAGGCGAGGGCAGCTCTGTCCCAGGCTGGGATCCAGCCGCTTGCGTCCCTGCAGCCCAGGCTGGTGTCACGCTGTTCTTCCAAGCCAGGGACAGCAGGAGCTACCTTTCACAATGCGAAAGGCCACACGGTAGGTGACATAGAGGACGGCTGAGAGGACCAGGCTGCTGCCGATGAGGACAGGGAGCAGGGCGCTCTGCAGCCCCTCCTCGGAGGGGGGGCCTGGTGGAGAGGAGCAGGAGCCTGCGAGCTCATGGAAGGTGCCGGCAGAGGGGCAGGCCGTGCAGTTGTTGGCAGATGCCCCCCGGCACGTGTAGCAGGAGGGGTGGCAGCTGGCACACACACGGGCTGCGCGCGTGGTGCCTGCGCTCTGGCTGTAGTAGCGTGGGGGACAGTAGGACAGGCAGGAGCGCTGGTGGGCCAACAAGGAGCTGCCACACTCTGCTGGAGGGAAGGTGAGTGAATGGGGCGGTGGGGCCACGGGGGCAAGAGCCCCCTCCCCTCCATGCTCACCTTTACACGCTCCCTGTGCATCCCGCCTGATGCAGTTGTCCATGGTAGATGCTGCAAAGCGCCGGGCTGACATGTCCTCATCTGTACCGTAGAGGTGCAGGATGAAGCTGGTCAGCAGACCTACTGGGCAGGAGGGACAGGGCTCTGTGCTGATGGCGGCTTGTTCGCATCCTTTGGGATCCGCAGGCTGGCGGGTGTGGGGCTGGAAGCTTTGGAGCTATGGGGGGGAGAGCGAGCTATGCTCCCTTCCTGGCTGTGTGGTGGCCAGAGGCTCTCAAAACAAACATGGCCCTGCAGGAAAAGAGGGCTCAGGTGCCCAGCAGGAGCAGGAAGAAGAGTCAACAAGTTGCTGAAGTGGAAGAAGGAAGAAGAAACGACGACCAAGCACTGCAGGACCCTAGAAAGCGGGGTTCACTCTCGCTGGGCACCCACCTGTGTTATAGGCATCACCCTTGTTCTCTAGCTGAAGTGTCCAGGTCCCATTTGGGTTCTCGTCCCAGAAGTGTGTGGACATGAAGGTCCACTCCTTGTATCCCTGCTGGCTGGTGTCGTACGGGCTGGAGGAGAGGAGACCCAGGAGTGACAGCCCAGGGGCTGCAGGGGAGGAATGCAGCCCAAGGGGATGCTGCAGTCACCCTCCTCTTGGTATAAAGGGCATTGCCAAGACTTCATGGGGACCACAGAAGGGTTTTGAGCATGGAGGCCTGCTCCCTGGGGGGGCCAGAAGTGGCCACTTCAGTGTAAGGGAGCCTCCTGGCCCCAGGAGAGGCTGTGAGAGGAGGAGCCCCCCTCTGCCCCACAGCAGCGGGCAAGTCCTAGTGCAGCGTGCTCCCTGTGCGTGTGCAGAGTGCTCTTACCGCACGGTCACCAGTGTGGACTTGGTCCCCACCGGGCTCGTCAGGGTGATCACCAGGTCTCCCCTGCGGCTGTAGCTCAGAGAGAGCTGGACCTGGACATGCTCCAGGGAGCGGATGCGCTTGGTTCTCCCAGAGCAGAAAACATCTGTAGAGACGACGAGCTTGGAGCCAATGTTCCTACCAAGAACAAGATGGAGGTAAGGGCACCTCTTCTGCCTCCACGGCCATCCTTCCCTCTAAGCACAGCCCTGTGGTTACAGCAAAAGCTGTGCTGCAGCCACTGCTTTCTGGGAAGCAATGCCTGTTCCTGCAATGGGCATGGCACAACTTTGCTACAAGAATGTCCCTGTATGAGTTTGTATGAGGCTGGATCCAGGGAATATCCTCCCTTACCAGGGTGCATGAAGAGCCTTGACCTGAGCACTTCCGCTGAGGCTGAGTTCCTGTCCATGCCTTGGCCATCTCCACCAGCAGACCAGCATCCAGGAGCCCGTAGCCATAGTAGTGGCTCACTGAAGAGCAGATACCACCCAAGAGAGGATGCATGAGCCCCTCTGCACTGAGAGCGCTGGGGGCTCTTGCCCCAGGCCCGCTGGTGGGGGTTTGAGGGGCAGGGTGTCTCCCCACAGCCAGGCAAAGGAAGCAGGAGCAGGCAGGGCAGGCAGCAGCTGAGCCCTCAACTCACCCTTGCGTCCGGCCCCGTTCGTAGCCCAGTCTTCTGCCTGCAGGTGAGCAGGGTTGGAGGTCCTGATGACAAGATGCTGCAGGTCGCGCCAGGTCAGTGCTGGGCTGGAAGCAAGGAAGACTTGGGAACCGAAGGCTCTGCTTCGGGTTAGCTTTCAAGGGTGACATTTGGCTCTTCTGCCGTGGAGAAGTTAGCTGTCTGGGTCCGAGCTGGTCCCCCCCTGCACAAAAATCCTTCACTGCCAAAACGGGAGCAAGAGAGACCTCCAGAGGACACCTCTCCTCCTGCCTCTGCCTGCTCTCCAGCAGTGTCCCACCACGGCGAGGTGTCCCACCAGAGCCTGGGGAGACCTCAGCTCTGCACCCCCAAACCTCCCCACCAGTGAAGTCCCCGTTCCTTGTCCCTGAAGGGTCCTGGTGAGGCACCAGACTCTCCCTGGGAACTGTCCCGCTGCCACGACCTCACCTACTTGGCCTGCAGTGCGAGGGCCATGATCCCTGCAGCCAGTGGGGCTGAGGCGGAGGTGCCCGTGTGCTTATCAGTGCAGCGGTGGTGCAGGTCCGTGGTTACCTGGGGGGAGAGAGGGATCTCAGCACTGCGGCTGGAGCGGAGCACAGGACTGGATGGAGTCAACTTCAGTCAATGCTCCCTCTGGGTCCCTTCATGAGTTTGGGGTCTGATGCAGACATCCTAATAAAGCCCCCCCCCCTCCCCCAGGTAAAGAGGGCTCAGATGAGCCCTCTGTGTGCTGGGAAGCTGGTGTCTGGCACTCACAATCTGCACCTTGCTCGTGGTCCTACTGCTGTAGGTGGTGGTGAGGATGGCAGAGCAACCCTCACTGTACCAGGGCCTCTGGCCTCCTGCCAGAACGCTGCCCACTGACAGGGTGTAGATGCTGTTGGTGTACCCATCGCAGTTGCAGTTGTCATAGTTGATCCCACCGTTGCCAGAGGCCCAAATGAAGATGGAGCCGAGACCACCCCGTCCCTGGGAGGGGGGAGATAGAGGAGGATCAGCAGGGAGTCCTCACACCAGCGAGGTTGCCAAGGCCAGCACCAAGCTTACTTTGTTGACCCCTCTGTGGAAGGCTGCTGCAGCCAGCACGCCTGGCCCATCCACGGTCTTCCCATCATCCTTGGGGCCCCAGCTGGCACTGTAGATGTGGATGTGCTGGGGACGCAGGCTGAGGGACTGAGCCTCCACCATGTCTGTGATGGGACCATCCAGCATCCGCACGCCTGCAGGGCCAGAGTGAGGAGCAGCAGGGTCAAAGACACAGCAGCACTTGGGAGGTGGACAGAGGCCTCAGGCATGCCACAGCCATGTAAGGGTTGAGGGGCATCTCACCAAGCCCACGTCATCTCCCACCTCCCTCTTGCCTTGAACTCCTTTATTGTGATGCTGCCTAAGGAGATCAGGTTCCTACAGGCTGGAAGCTGTTTCCCAAAGCTCCTTGTTAAGCTCTTTGCAATTAAGCCCTGCGAGTTCTCTCAGCTTATAACCCCATTTGCCCTACTCACTTCCACATGGGAGCTTGTGGTGGGTGTTAAACCCCCTGGGAGCTGAGCCCTGTGCTGTGACTGGGCGTGCAGTGACACCATGGAATCATAGAATGGTTTGGGTTGGAAAAGACCTTAAGATCATGCAGTTCTAACACCCCTGCCATGGGCAGAGACACCTCACACTAAACCATGGCACCCAAGGCTATGTCCAACCCAGCCTTGAACACTGCCAGCAATGGAGCATTCACAGCTTCCCTGGGCAACCCATTCCAGTGCCTCACCACCCTTACAGTAAAGAATTTCTTCCTCACATCCAATCTAAACTTCCCCTGTTTCAGTTTGAACCCATTACCCCGTGTCCTATCACCACAGTCCCTAATGAAGAGTCCCTCCCCAGCATCCCTATAGGCCCCCTTCAGATACTGGAAGGCTGCTATGAGATCTCCACGCAGCCCCTTCTCTTCTCCAGGCTGAACAGCCCCAACTTTCTCAGCCTATCTCCATACGGGAGGTGCTGCAGTCCCCTGCTCATCCTCGTGGCCTCCTCTGGATTTGTTCCAACAGTTCCATGTCCTTTTTATGCTGAGGACCCCAGAACTGCACCCAATACTCCAAGTGAGGTCTCCCAAGAGCAGAGCAGAGGGGCAGGATCACCCCCATGACCTGCTGGACACGCTCCTCTTGATGCAGCCCAGGATACGGTTGGTTTCTGGGCTGCGAGCGCACACTGCAGCCGGCTCATGTTCAGTTTCTCATCGACCAACACCCCCAAGTCCTCTGCAGGGCTGCTCTGAATCTCATCCCTGCCCAACCTGGAGCTGTGCCTGGGATTGCTCTGTCACTACAGTCCCTGATGAAGAGACCACAGCATCCTCTGCTTCCCAGTGAGAACCTGGCTCCTCATGGAGCAGCTCTGCCTGGGGCCATGTGTCCCTTCCCCCAGCACCAGATCAACCTTTGTCCCCTGCAGTGTGCTGGAGCAATGGCTCACCTCCAATGCTGGCGTTGTACGCAACGCCTGCTCCGCAGATCCGGTTGTTGGCTGCAGCTGCCACTTGTCCTGCACAGCGTGTTCCATGCCTGATGGGCAGTTAGCCTCTGTGTCCTCGGTGAGGGGCAAAGGGGCCCGGGGCAGCCCTGGCCACGGAGAGATAAAGCACCCAGCACAGGGTGCTGGGCAGGACTCACCAGTTCTCTTCCCCAGTGGTGTACCTGGGCTGGGGATCGGGGTCATTGCTGTTGAAGTCATGACTTGCCAGAGGGTCCTGTTGCAGAAGGAGGGACTGGCATGAGCAAACTGCCTTTCTGTATGGGCTGTGACAGTTTGACACAGCTGCCTGGTGCTGTGCCCAGTGCCTGGCAGTGTGGATCACCCTGCCTGGCCTGGGGGGGTTCACACCCAGCAACTGCACTGGGTTAACCCGGAGATGTTGGAAACGGGGTTTTGCTAAAGGAACGTAACTTCGCACATTGCTGTACTGCTTCATCATGTCCAAGCTCACCTTAGGTGAGGAACCCTGGCACGGTCACTCACCTGAGGGCGAGCCTTACTGCCCATGCAGTTAGGAGAGGAGCTACAAGGCACTGAAATGATGTTACTGTAAATGACAGATAAGGTTTACCTGTCCTCTCTCGGAGCACGTGAAGGTTTACCAGCTTTACTGCCTTTGCACTGGGGGCAATGGGTACAAGTTCTAGCATTACCCTGATGTGCAAGTTCACTGCGGGAGACTGCCAAACCTTTGGATCCAGCCATGGAGAGGCTGAGTTCCCACTGCAAAGTCCCATGGGAGGGATGAAGGCACCAACACCCACCCTCCCCTGGAAACACGTGCCCAAAGGAGCCCTTCCCTGCAGCCCGCGCTGCTCGGCCCCATTTAGTTACATAGTTGGCAGACAGGTCTGGGTGATCCTTCTCGATCCCATCGTCCAGGATGGTCAGCACAACCCCCAGCCCGGTGTACCCTTTGCTCCAAGCAGTGAGGATGTTTAGGTCGGGATTAACGTCATTATTCTGGAAAATGGATTAAATCTGATCAGCCCCTGGGCTGCGGGTGACCTTCAAGGACAATTCTGCTGCCTCATCACTGCCAGCCTTAGTGCTGTTTACGTGCTGGGGAGGTGATTTATTTGCTTGAGGATTAGAAAGCAGCAAAATCTCACCATGTACCACTGCTTATGGAACCAGGGATCTGTTGGCACCACACTGATGCTTCTCTTTGCGCGCCTCCTTACCGTTTGCTGCTCAAACCAGAGGACCTGGGCAGGAAGCGGCGCTGTTGGTGCAGGCAGAGCCTGCCCAGCACCAGAGCCTGGCTTCCTGCAACCCACTCCTCCCTACCTTTGGCTCTTTTGTCAGGCGCATATTCCAGCCCCAGTGTCTGCTTAAGGCTTTCTGCCTTGTGCCTCGGTGTTTGAAATGATAATAAGGCTCTCCCTCCATCACCTGCAGGCAAAAGGAGCTGTGGTAAGAGACCATGACAACGTCTGGACCTGTGCGCTTGCTCTATATGGGCGGTAGGGACCGTAAAGAGCCGTTTAAAGAGTTGTATGTGGCAGGACCAGCAGAGAGCATCACCTGGAACCAGGGCAGGTTTGTGGGTGCCCTTTGGGTTTCCCCTCTCACCCGTGCACACACAGAGGCTATTGGCAACGTTCACCCCTACTGCACTCATCCTTTAATCTGCGTCCAGTGGCTTAAAACCACCTGAGGGAGCAATCAAATGCCCCGTTCTAACACTGAACCGGCGTCCCCCTTGGGACCCATGGTGGGGATGAGCCGAGGGGACAAAGCGGTGGGGACAAGGAGAAGAGGACGAGCGCAGCGGGGCACTGTGGACACTGCCTGCCCCATGGCTGCCCCATGGCTGCCCCATGGCTGCCGCCGCACCTGGCCCAGGCAGAGCAGCCCGTGCCGGCGGGCCAGGCCCTGGGCCTCCCGCGGCCCCGCTGCCACCCGCACGGCCCAGCTGCTCAGGTAGACGTGGGGGGCCGCGGAGCCCAGCGGGGCAGCGGCCATCACCGCGGCCATCACCGCGGCCTCCACCAGCACCGGGAGCGGCCTCGGCCGCGCCGCCATCGAGGCCGCCGGGGGTTGAGCGGGCGTTGCCATGGCGACAGCGCCGCCCCGCCCGCCGCCGTCGCGGCGGCCTCGGGGAGGCGGGGGGGGGTGGGGGTGCGGTCGAACCGGAGCCGCCGCCGCCGCCGCCATGGGTACGGTGCCGCAGCGCCTGCAGCGCTTCCTCGATCGCCCCGGGCCGCTCGGGGACCTCCTGGGCCGCCTGGAGGCCCGCACCGGCGTCCGGCGGCTCTACCTGGCCACAGGTGCGACCGGGACCCCCCCCCCCATCCCCTGCCGGCGGTGCCCCCCCCCCTCCCCGGCTCCCCTCGTGCCGCTCCCGTGTGGCGCTGTCTCCGAGGGTCCCTCCTCCTTCCTGGGGCGCCCCTACACCGCGCCCCTGGACTCGGGGGGGGCACGGACAGGGGGTCGGGGGCTGCGGGGCCGCGCTGGGAGGGGGCCGGGGGTGCCCGTGTCCGTCATTGCCTTCGGCGGGTGCAAACCCGCACCCCGGCCCCCCCCCCCCCCCCGCGTTCCGCCGGGCGCCTCCTCTGCCCTTCTGCCTCCTGGTGCGGTTTCCTGGCCCTTTCCCTGCCACGTCGCTCGTTTTCCTGCTCCCGGAGGGAAAGGGGGTCCATGGACCACGTGCCGCGGTGGGGCAGGTTCTGTTTGGGTGCAGTGTGCGGGGACAGCACCTTCGGAGCAAACCGGTGCCCGGGCTTTGGTTGCGCTTGGGTGCGATGGGCTTCCAGGGGTAGGGGAAGAGCAGAGGCGCCGCATCCATCGGAGTGATGGTCCCTTGTTCTCGGTCCCTGTCCTGGAAAGGAGAAGCTGCTGTTAAACTACAAATACCTCATTTCTCCTTCCCCCACTCTGTAGCAGTTCCTAATTCGTGTTTGAACCCATCAGGCCCAGTTCTGCATCTCTAGAGCCAGTAGCACCCATGGGCTGCAGTCTGGAGCCCATCTTGCCTGTCCTCCGAGCAGCACAGCCAGCTCAGCCATGCAGTGGCTTTGGCTGGGTAAAAATGATCCCAGAGAGGACAGTGTTTGCATCCCAAGGCTCCGGGCTGGCTCATGCCACTGCTCACCCTCCTTGCTGGGACAGGAGCCATGGGACGAGTCCGGCCGCCCCGCTCAGCAGCTCTTCTTATAAGCAAAGCCTTTCACTTGGTTTTTTTGCTTGTATATAAATGGGGGCTTATATATATTATTTATATACCTGGGGGCTAAACTTAGCCCGTGAAACCCCTTCTAAGGCTCTTGGGGGCCTGAAACCCAGCGCTGCCTGAACCTTCCTGTTGGTTTTCCTTGAAGGGGGGGTTGTGAGTGCTTCCAAAAGCCACATTGCTCCTGGGAATGACCCAAAGCACCATTCATGCCTGGAGCCACAGCCACTCCGCACCAGGGGCCAGAGCAAGGCACAGAGATGCTGCCGTGAGCAGAGCGAGGATAACCCATCCTCCAGGCCCGAGCAAGGGCTTTCCCCTGGGGCACAGCGCAGACAGGTTAAGCCCTGGCTTTCCTGCCTGCTTTGGGGCAAGGTGCTTAGTTTGGTGGAGGAATTTGTACATAGGGTAGTGGACACTGCTGGGCTGGGACAGTCACTGCCTTCAGCTCTGGCTCTGTGTCCCCAGGCTGCTTTCCTGCTCTCTGCCCTTTCAGGGTCTGTGTTTCTAAGTGAGCAGGGGCTCTTCACAGCACCATGATTTCAGCAGCAAGGGCTCCTTGCCCCAGCTCCCCCCATCCACCGGCTGCCTTCTGCAAGGGTCTGAGTGCTGGGCAGGCTCCAAATGACCCAAGCCTCGGCTTACATTTAACTTTGATAATCGAATCTAATCCCAGGGAAGTGGGATTGGATTGCTGCTTCTCAGGGGGCTGAATCCTCAACGGATAGGGGCTGCTCAGCACAAACGTGCAGGAGGGGTGTACAGGGAGCAGGAGACGCAGGCTCTGGCAGCAAGGCTGCTCCTGGGCGCTTGGCTCCCATCGGCAAGGCTTATCCCTGACCAGTTGAACAGCTCCTGTTCAATGTCGAGTGGTTTGAGCCCTGGCACGTGGTGGAGCAGCTCTGTGCTTTGACTTTGGACTGTAGTTGGGTGTTAAAGTCTCTGCTTCTGACGTCTCTGCAGCCTTGGCTCGGGTCCGTGCTGGTGTCGGGTTGAAAGTGCTGTGAGTTTGTTGTGGTAAAGTCCCTTCCAGGCCAGGGAGGGGACAGGCAGTGACAGATCTGGGTTGTGGCTCCCTTGAGGGAGAGGGTCATACTGGAATTAACTGGGAGCGGTCGTTATTCCCAGCTGGAGGGTCCTGCATGCACCTCTTCTCACTCCTGGGATGAGAAACCTGCTCTGCAGACAGAGCTGGGCTCTCCTCTCGCCATCCTGGTGCTGGCAGGTACACGACCGCCCTTTCTGTGCCCGAGCAGGCTCTGCGGCGTTCCTGGGGCTGTACCTCGTGTTCGGCTACGGCGCTTCGCTGCTCTGCAACCTCATTGGCTTCGCCTACCCTGCATACGTCTCGTAAGTCCCAGAGTCTGGAGAGCTTTCCCTGCCCTTAGCTGAGGGTCTCCCTGATAAATGAGCAGGCGTTTATAGCTGGGAAGCTCTCGAGACCTTCCTGAAAATGCTGGGAACTGGCACGAGCCCAGCTTGGGGCAGCAGCATCCAATAGGCAGGTTTGCTCCAGGGTCCAGAGGATTTGGGAAGGAAGTGCCCACCCTGGCAGCAGGACTGCAGCAGCAGTGCCCTTCCCCTCTCCTGCCACAGCATCAAAGCCATCGAGAGCTCCAGCAAGGAGGATGACACCACGTGGCTGACGTACTGGGTGGTGTATGGCATCTTCAGCGTGGCTGAGTTCTTCTCCGACATCTTCCTCTACTGGTTTCCCTTCTACTACGCTGGGAAGGTACTGGGAACTGCTGGGGCCAGAGCCCTCTCACCCAATGGCTAAACTTGGACGAACCAAGCGTGGTGGGCTCTGTCCCGTTGGCAGGACAGTGGTGGTGGCTGTGGTGGGGCACAGTGGGCCTGCAGTCCCACACAGAGCTCTCTGCAGCCAGCTGAGGTCCTGGCACCTCCATTGAGCAACTGGCTTTGGGTCACCCATGGGGAAACTGGAGCAGCTCAGCTGCTGGCCTGCCCCTGCTGCCATCCCTGGGGACTGCCTTGCTCATCCCCTGCCCTGCCATCGTCCAGCTCCAGAGCATCTCTCCTCCCCACAGTGCCTGTTCTTGCTGTGGTGCATGGCCCCTGTGCCCTGGAACGGGTCACAGGTGCTGTACCAGAACGTCATCCGGCCCTGGTTCCTCAGGCATCACCGGACCGTGGACAGTGTGCTGGGCAACCTCAGCGCCAAAGCCCTGGACGCAGCCTCCAGTGTCACCAGAGAAGGTAACAGGGGTTTGTCACCCTGCTCCGTGTCTGGGGCAGGCGATTCCCCCCGGGGCACGGCCCGGTTCCTCTGGGATGTGAGCAGCTCCATGACTGGCAAGCAGCCTCCGCTCCGAGATGCAGCCCTGGCCTCCCGCGGCGGCAGGAGCCGAGCAGGGGTTGAGCTCTCCCCTCGCTCTAATTGTCTCTCTTCTCTCCGTGCCTCATGGTCCAGTCCTGCAGACTCTGACCAGCAGCAGAGCCCGGCTGGCGGCCGAGGTGGCTCCACAGCTCTCTCTGTCTGTATGTAAAGAGCCGCAGCTCCCGCTGCCGCTGCAGGGAGAAGGGGCCGTTCTGTGCCGGCCCTACCGGCCGCATCCCGCGGACGGCTGCAGCCGCGTTGGTGTTGCCGGAGCTCCAGCTCCGCCAGGCCGTGGCGCGGCTGACACACAACCGCCCCTTTCTCCCTCAGCTTGTGTAGAGCAGGCGCTTTCCCTCCTGCCTCTCCGTAGCCAGACCCCCATCCCGCGTGCGCCCTGCTTGGCCCCAACGTGCTGGTGACAACCTGGGGCTCCCATTCAAACACACCCCACACCCCCCCCCCAACAACCCCGGCGAGGGCGGGAGCTGCAGCAGGAGCGGGAGGGAACGGGGTGGCACCGCGTGCCCAGGGCGGGCTCGCCCCCGGGGACCGCTTGGTGGCCCTGACACCGTGCCCGTGTCCCCGGCAGCCTCCGGAGCAGCCCTGACCCTGGCGCGGGAAGCGGAGAAGAGGCAGTGAGAGGCACCACGGCCCCGGCCGAGCCCCAGGCCCCGCGGCTGTCCCTCCCCTCCCGTCCCCCCCCAATAAACCGCCGGGGGTCCCCGGTGCTCCCCGAGCCGCCTCTGCCGTGAGCTCCGTGCGGGCGGCGCCGCGGCCCCTTTAAGAGCCGAGGAGGGGACTGAGCGGGGTGTGACGTCACTCCGGGGGCGTGGCGAGATGAGCTACGGTGGCCGGGAGGAAGCCGGAGGGTGACGGGGTCCGCCCGCGGCGGGGAACGAGCGGCGGAGGGGTCGGTGTCGGTGTCGGTGTCGGTGTCGGTGTCGGTGTCGGTGTCGGTGTCGGTGTCGGTGTCGGTGTCGGTGTCGGTGTCGGTGTCGGTGTCGGTGTCGGTGTCGGTGTCCCCGTCCCCGTCCCCGTCCCCGTCCCCGTCCCCGTCCCCGTCCCCGTCCCCGTGTCCCCGTCCCCGTGCACCCCTGTCCCGGGGCAAGGCGGGGTCTGTCCGTCCCGGGGCAGGGAGGGGGGAGCCCGGTCTGTCTGCCTGCCTAACGACCAAGCGCCGCGAGGGTCCGTCTGTCCGGAGCGGAGGTCGGTCTGTCCGGGGTGGGGGGGAGCAGCGCGGGGTCCGTGTGTGTGCGCGGAGGAGGCGGTGCGGGTGCTCTGTGTCCGTCCCCAGCGCAGCACGGGCAGGGTCCGTCTGTTCCCTCACACACCCCCCCCGCGCCCCCCCCCCCCAGCCCCCGCGCATGAAGCGGCCCCGTGATGAGCGCTAAGGCCAAGCGGGTGCTGCCCACCCGGCCGGAGCCCCCCACCGTGGAGCAGATCCTGGCCGACGTACGAGGCACCCTCCCCTCCGACCCCGTCTTCGTGCTCCCCGCGGAGCCTCAGCGGGAGCACGGCCTGTGCCCAGGTGAGCCCGGGGGAGAGACAGCGCCGAGGGGGGGGACACGGGACGGGACTCGCCGGAGCCTCCCTGCTCTGCCCCCCATCAGGCCCCGCTGCGGAGCAGAGGGAGCGGCTGTACCGGCAGAGCCGCCGCTACGTGGAGATGAACCAGTGGCTGGAGGAGGCCCGGGAGCGGCTGCAGGAGCAGCGCCAGGAGCTGCAGCGGGCGGGCGCGGCGCTGGAACGCGGCATTGCCGAGATGAGGCAGAAAGCGTTCTGAGGGGCTGCAGCTCCGGGCGCTGCCGCTGCTGGAGCATCGCCCTCGGCCTCGCGGGTTTCGTCTGCCTCCTTGGGGAGAAGGGAACTGCGTTTGGTTTACGGGAGGATCTGCGCACAGAGGGCCGGAGCTTTGCCCCCTCGGCAGCCTGAGCCTGTCCCCAGGGAGCGGTGGGACCTGCTGCCTGTGCCAGTTCCTGGTGCGGGGGGAAAGGCTCAGACCTTGTATTGTCCCTGCTGCCCATGGGCTCGGTGCCCTGGTCCCCAGAGGGTGGCATGTCCTCTGCGCCCTCGTGCTGTGGCTTCACCTATGACTTCTCCCTCTGGTACTGCCCTGAAGATGACCACATCGCCTCCTGCATCTCTGAGCGCTTGAAGAAAGAGGGGTTTCGGGGCTATGCAGAGCACCAGGACCAGGTGGCCGGGACGGCTCTCATCCTGACTGCCTCGAAGGTCATCGAGGCCAGCCGGGTGGCCATCCTCCTCCTCTCTGCCAAGTCCCTGGGTGACCCGTGGTGCCAGCGTGTTTCCCAGTGGAACCTGTGTCACATCATTCACTGCCACGGGACCAAAGTGATCCCCGTGTGTGTGGGTGTGAAGAAAGCCGAGGTGCCCCCCTTCCTGCAGCACCTTACTGAGCTCGAGTACCAGAACGAGTTCTTCTTCGACAGGCTTGTGGACAGCCTGAGGACATCCCGCTTGGCAGCACGAAGAGCCCGGCGTGCCCTGTCCTCCAAAGAAAAGAGGTGAAGGCCCATGGGTGACTGAGGGCTGGCTTTGCAGCCTGTCTGGGAGCTGATGGCCCTGCGGCGGTGGTGGTGGCAGCAGGGTTATCCTGTACTGGTAGTAAAGGTGGTGGGAACAGGGATTGCCACAAATCTCATTAAAAACCCTTCTCCAAGGACTGCAAATGTGACTTTCCTGCCGGCCTTGTTTCACTTGGTGGCTGGGGGGGTGAAGGCACAGTAACACCCCACAGGGTGGCTGTCTGCCTTAGCAGGAGTCTGCGTCCTGCTACCACCCTGCGCAAGTAATGCATCCAGAAAGCGCTGTGGGGAGGCTGTGCTTCTCCCCAGCCCAAGTGTGTGTGACAGATAGACCAACCCTTCCTATTTACACAGGTTGGCTTTTAATTCTTACTACTGTCCAGAGTCCCAGTGAGATAACATCCTTAGTACATACATACAGCGAAGGAGGGAGCAGGGCACCACAGAACCTGGTGGGATCGTCCCCAGAGGGCTGAAGTCAACGCACCCATGTGGAGCAAAGATGGGCAAGAGTGGGGCTGGGTGGTGGGGCTTGAACCTGGGGCTGCTGCCAGGTACATGGGGTGATGTTGATCCTCCCAGCGCATCCTATGCTCGGTTATGGCACTCGAGTGCTCGAGGGGACTTTGTCTCCTTTACTTCAGCGCCAGCCTGGGTCCCGCTGGCTGCAGCCTCCCAGCCACTGCTGGAACAGAGGTCTCCAGCCAGCACTGGGGTGTATGCATGTCCCCGTGACGCTGGTGCACGTCCCTGGGGAGCCCATGCATATCCCCACAGCCCTGGGCTCAGTGCATATCCCTCTGACCCCACTGTATGTCCCTACAACCCCTGTGCAAGTCCCAGGAGCCCACTATGCCCCCCATGGCCTTGGAGTGATCCCTGCGTCCTCTGCACATGTCCCCATAGTCCCGTGTCTGCCCCCCGTAGCACTGCTCTGTGGGGATGCCATAGGTCATCCACAGCAGGCAACAAGCTATAGGGAGCACCAAGGGTGGGTGATGTGTTCACCAGCAGCTCAGCCCCATCCCATCCACTCCCTGGGGTCAAGGTGCTTCCTGTGTATCCCAGTCTTGGCACATGAGCAGGAGCAGGAGGTTCCCCGATGCTTTGGGGCTGAGAGCCCCCATGCTCATGGGCATGATCCACTCCTGGATGGACACGTGTCCGCGGCGCACGGGGACACCCCGGCTGCGGGCTGGGATGGGACTGGGGGCTGCGGATGGGGGTGAGGGGCCCTGGACCCTTCCCTTGGGGTTGGGCACCCTGGCACCAGTTCAGCACCGTGTCCCCTTCCAGGGCAGCTCCCCAGCCTGCAAGCAACCCTGCAAGCAACCTCCAGGGACAAGCCCGTCAAGGCCCCGTTATCCACCAGCAATCCCCTTCCTGGCTCCTCTTGTGCCTCTTCCATCCAACACTGCTGTGAACGAGTGCAAGCACCATGGCTGCAGGTTACCCAATTAGCCATGGCCCTTACTTAGGACCCTCCAGCGGCACCAACAGGGGGCCCTGGCTCCCATCTCCCCACAGCCATGAGCTCTTCTCCTGTGAAGCCTCTCCCTGCATTGATCCAGGTGGGTGTTCCCATGAGTAATAAATGAGCTGATTGCTGGCAGAGCAGGGTGTTGGTGGCGATACAAGCAGAAGCATGGTGTGCCACGCTCCTGGTGTGCAGGGTCAGGTCCTGGTTCAGCCTCTGCCCAAGGCAGGTGAGCAGGATGAGGGCACGGCTTCTCTCTCAGCTTGTTCTAGGTTGTCCATCAGTGGAAGGAGGCGGCCACTGAGACTCACCCTAGGTTGGGGCATCAGCCCCATCCCAGCACCCAGCAGGTCCCCCTGGCTCTGCGTGGTCCTCAGCACTGTGATGCTCTGGTACAGCAAGACCCCAGCCGGGGCAGGCAGCAGATTGGGGTGGCTTCTGGTTCCCAACCATCCCACACTGCCGTGTCCGCACCCCAGCACAGTTCTGGCTGGCTCCCATGGGACACGGTGTCATGGGACCCTCGCCGGGGCTGCTCAAGCCTGGATTTTCTCCACCCCTTTGTCAGCCACCGCTGTCACTGCCATGGGGCTGGGGACGTAGTTGAAGGGGGTGATGCGGGCAGCTTTGCTTGGGGAGCCGTGTCGGCTGGCGGGGAAGGTACCGGCGGGTGCCTCGTGGCTGAAGGAGATGGGCAGCGTGGCCTTGGGTGGGACCAGAGCTTCGCCATCGCAGGTGGCACGGGTGTGCGGGGGCCCCTCACGGGTCTCCAGGGTGGGAGAGGTGCTGGAGTTGGTCTTGGTGGTGGAGAAGTCCTCAGTCTGCACCACGGCATCAGTGGTCTTCCTGGGGCTGTGGCTGCCGGGGCGCTCCTCCTCGCCAGCACCCGCCAGCGGCAGCGCCGAGGAGGGCAGCGTGCTCTTGAGGATGTGCGGGATGTCCTCATCCCGAATCCTCCGCCACGTGCCCTTCATCACCACCACCGGCGGCTTCGCCGGCTGCTCACCGGGTGCTGCCTCAGTCTGCCGCCGCTGCCGCGCTGAAGCCTCGGAACGGGCGGACAGGACGGAGGAAGGGCTGCCCGTCCTCGCGCACCACGCTGATGTTGGGCGAGGATGAGTACCGCTTGAAGGGCTCGGGCGCAGGGATGTTGGTCTTCACCGGCAGCCGGGACGGGCTCTCGGAGCTGGTCCTCCGTGGTGGCTTCACCCCGGTGGGGGCTTTGCTGCTGAGCTGGGCTCTGGGGACGAGGGGCCGCGGGCTGGAGGCCGCCGGCTTGGCTGCCTTGAGCTCGTCGCAGCGGGAGGAGCAGAGGAAGACGGCGGGGAGCGGGTCCCGGCTGCGCTGCGGGGAGGCCCCGCGAGGCTGCGCTGGGGAGAGCTCGGCGCGGTGCCGCAGCAGCAGGCTGGACGATTCCTTGATGAAGGTGAGCTGGCGCAGGAAGCCGGAGCGGTCCGAGTCGCTGCCGCTGGAACGGGTGGACGACATCCGCACCAGGTTGAGCCGCCCCCCCGCCGGCCCCGCCGGTCTGCTGCTCCGCGCCTTCCCACCGTCAGCCTGCTCCTCCAGCACCGGCATGGCCCCCCGGCCCGGCAGCACCTTCCTGCTGGGCTTCTGCATGAAGGGGATGCGGACGGGGGATTTCTGTGTCTTGGACGGCTTCGGAGCCGAGGGCCTGGGCCCCGCGGCTTTAGGCGGGGGGCCGGCAGGGGAGGATGAGCTGCCCACCTTGCCCACGGCTGGAGGACCCTGCTTGGTGTGCTGAGAGGGAGACGGCAGCTTCTTGGGGCCATGCTGGGACGGGGTGGAGGTGCGAGAGGAGCCCGAGGAAGGGGGGCCCTTGCCAATGCGGGCGGGCGGCGTTGTGCTCCTCTTGGGCAGCGCCAGGTCCCCGGTTTCGGGGGGCTTGCCCAGCCGGTGCAGGCTCCGGGAGCGCTGCTGGCTCAGGGAGAGGTTCTTGGCTGGCGGTGCCTCGGGCTTCCCTGCAGGGCTTTTCTTTGGGGTGGCCCGCGGGCTGGGGGTGTCCTTGGCCAGGCTGGGCATGTAGATGACGGTCCTGCCACGGAAGACCACGGGCAGGTTCGGTACCGGCTTGGTGGGAGCCGGGCTCCGCTCTGCCCTGGCACTTCCGCGCGCGGCAGAAGCGGGCGCCCGGCGCATCCTTTCTCTCTGGGCGGCCCTTGCTGCGCTCCCTCCTGGCTGCATCCCGGCTGGCCACGCTGCCAGCCCGCTTCTTCTCCTGCCTGCCCAAGGAGAGCTGCAGGGTGGACCCAACCGAGAGCCCCGACATGAAGGAGAGGATGGAGTCAGACTCGGAGGAAGGCTCCCGCGAGAGGGAGGCAGCGGCCTGGTGCAGCCAGGTGACTATGGAGTTGGCACCCTCCTGGATGGCTTGCCACTCCACGCTGTCCAGGTCTGAGCCCCGGTCGGAGTTGGCATCCTCGGTGGGGCAATGCCTTCCTTCCGCTTTCCGCTCCCTCCCGCTGGCACCCACAGGCTTCTGCTTGCGCTCTGCCATCCTCCGGCGAGCTGAGGGCCGCCGGTGCTTGGGCATGGCTGAGCCGATGCACTTCTGCAGCAAATCATCCTCCGAGTTGAGGCTGGGGGAGCTGGGGGAGCCCCCCTGCGCCTGCCCTGCTGCTGCAGCTGACCGCAACCAAGGGGCTTTGCCGCAGGGCTGGCCCCGCTCCTCGCTGTCGGAGAGGTTGGCATCACTCAGTGAGCTCATGGAGGAGCTGAGGGAATAGCACGGCGGTGTCTCATCAGCAATGAGGTTGTTCTGTGGCTTCATCTTCACTGGCCGGGGACTGGGACGGGGCTCAGGCTCCCCCCGGGGGCCGGAGCTGCCCCAGTTCTCCTTCCTGGGTGCTTGGCCGGGCTGGGCTCTGGTGCTGGACACCCCCTTGACTGCCTCGGGCGGCTCTTCCGAGTCCTGGTCGTAGAAACAGTAGACAGCTTCCTCGGTCGGTGTGGTGTGGCACAGGGACTGGAAGGCCACCCCATCCTCCTGAGGAGCATCCTTCCTCCCAGGGGGACCATTGGTCCTCCCCACCTCCAGCTCCAGGTTGGGTCCACCCTTTGCAGGGGGCTGGCCCCGCTTCCCATCCCCACCTTGGCCACAGCTCGACCCTGCTTTCCCCTTGCGGGCTGAGCTCAGCCGGGCAGGCGCTGAGCTGCCGGAGGCGGCTCTCCTGGCCAGGATGGTGCCAGCCTCATGGTGCCCATTGGGCAGAACCGGGTGCCCTGTGCCTGGGCCGCGGGGGGGCTCAGCCTCCTCGGTGGCCGGGTAGCGCAGGGTCTCATCGCTCAGCGAGGCAGCGCTGGAGAAGGTGACGGGGGTCCCATCAGCCGAGTCAGTGAAGGAGTCATCGTCCTTGAAGAGGTCGCGGGCAGTGGCACGCAGGTGCTTGGGGATGCCGGGGTGCGTGTGGGCTGGCACCAGCATGTAGACAGGGACGTGCACTGGCTTCTTCGTCTGGGGGTGCAGGACCTGGCCGGACAGCAGGGAGGTCTTCACTTTGCGGAAGCGGGAGGGCATGGCGGAGCTGATGCACTCCTTCAGGATCTCGATGTCGTCGTCGTCGGGGGGCTCAGCGCGGTCAGCTCGCCGCCGGCCCTCCAGGTACCGCTCCTCCCGCCGCTCCTCCCTCTTCTCATGAGCCACAAAATTCAGGCTGTTCTTCTCTGGGAAGGTGGGCATCAGCTTGAGCTCCACGTCCTTCTGCACGTAGTGCTCATGCAGGGGCAGGGCGCTCAGGCTGGAAGCGCAGGAGAAGTTCTCGTTGGGTTTCTCCACTGTGAAGTAGACCATGGAGTCCAGGTCCTGGGGCAGCTGGAAGCGTTCCTTGAAATCAGTGATCTCCATGAACTTCTTGACGTTGTTCTCCCACTGGATGTTGAACTGACTGGTCTCCTTCTCTGGTTGGCAGCCCAGCTCGAAGAGCGGGGTCTTGCTGCGGCTGGGTGGCATGGTCTGCCCGGGGCTGTCGGGCAGCTCGCTGGGACTGATGGTGCCGCTGATCATCTCACTGCAAGGGTCACTCTGGATGGAGCTGGCGATGGAGGGGCTCTCGAAGCTGCCCAGGGAGCTGACGGAGCTGCAGCGGCTCATCACCAGTGGTGTCTCCTGGATGTAGTTCTCTGAGGAGCTCGAGGGCGTGAGGTCCTCCTGGTGCGACGGTGATGACTCCCGCAGGAAGACCTTGTCACGCTTTGGGAAGGGGATGCTGATGGGCTGGGAAATCCCCACCGGCATGGCTAGACCCGTATCTACTGCCTTCTCCTTCTCCTGCCTCCCATCCTCTCCTTCTGCATCCTCTTCCTCCATCTCCAGGATCTCCAGGGAGGAGTCACTGTCCAATTCATTCTCACTGTGGCTTTGCCCATCAAGCACATTATCAGCCGAGGAGAGGGAGGAGAGGGAGCTGCACCTTGAGAAGCAGATTGGGGTGTCCTCCACGGAGTACTTCTGCACTGACTCCTGCTCCGCTGTGGCCGGCGGGTGGGCAGGCAGCTTCTCCGGGATCTTGCTCAAGGTCTCGGCTGTCTGCAGCAGCGTAGGGGGAAGCCAGGCTTGCTTTCTGCCCAGGAGGGAGGAGTGGTGGCCGGTGCCAGTGGCCATGCTACTCTTCGCCAGGCTCTCAAGCAGGGGGATGTGCTGGTAGGACGGGGAGAGTTTGATGGTGCGGACCTGGGAGTCCGGGGATAGCTTGCTGCCTGCCTCCTTCTTCCACTCAGGCTCTTTCTCCAGTGCCTTTGGGCTGGGGAAAGTCACCGTCTTCTTGGCGCGTTCAGGAAGGTCTCGCTGCTCTGGCTTGTCTGGCTCGGCCAGGTCTCTGCCCTTGAGCGTGGGGGGTTCAACCCGCTCCGGCTTGCTGCTCAGGATGCTCTTGAGGTCAAGCCTGCTTGGCCGCTTCTGGTACCGCTGCAGCTCATCCCGGTAGTCGAGGAAGGAGGCCCTGGTGCAGGGCTTCATGTGCTCCTTGGTGCAATAGCCATCGCTGGTGCTGCCGCTGTTGAGGCTGTCGTTGGACAGGCTGGTGTAGGCGGTCTTCAGCCGCAGCAGCGTGTGTGCCCGGCTCAGGCCCTCCCGCTTGGCGAAGCCGCCGGCATCCGAGAGGCGGCACGGCGAGCAGGACTGGGCGCGTGCCTCGTGCGCCTCCTCAGGGCCGTACTGCCATTCCAGGCAGTGGTCCTCCGAGCTGAGGCTGAAGCTGTCGTCTGAGGACGTGTGCATGGTGGAGATGTCCTCCACCAGCTTGTCGATCTTGGCCACCGTGCTGGAGATCTTGTTGGCCAACTTCTCAGCAGCCAGCGAGACGTCATCCTCCGGCAGCGGCAGCTTCTTGGGCTCGGTTGGTTTGCTGCTGCCATCCTTCTCCGGCTCCGGGCATCGCCTCTGTGCCAGCACCCGGGGCAGCGCCTGCCCCTGCAGGAAGGAGGAATTGAGGAACATGGAAAGGACGGAAGCGCTGGCTGTCTCCACGCCAGTGGAGATGTTGGGCACCTCATCGTCATCAAAGCAGCCGGAGTCGGAGGCGTAGTCCTTCACCAAGCTCTCCACGTGCCGCGTCGGCTTCTTCACGCTCTGGCTTTTCAGGCTCTGCTTCTCCATGGTGTCAAAGGTCTCAGCCAAGTGTTTGGCATCCAGCTCAGCCTCCAGTGCCTTCTGCTTGCGCATGTAGAGCGAGGGCATGCAGGAGCCCGGCGAGACCACAGCCGTCTCCTTGTATTTGGGGGGCCGGTTGGTGAGGAGGTTGCGCAGCGCGGCTGCGCTGCCCATGGCGATCATCTTGTGCTTGGAGTGGATGAGGTTGCGCAGCATGCTGACTGCCCCCAGGTCCCAGAGCAGCTCCTGGTCCCGGGGGCTGCGGGCAGACAGGTTCCAGAGCGTGCCGCAGGCGTTGCTGACGATGGTGAGGCTGTGCGAGCGCAGGTGCTGCAGCAGCGTCTGCAGGCAGTTGTGGTCCCGGAGCACCTGCCTGGGAGACAGGGGCACCCCCGGCCATCAGGACATCAGGTCCCCGAGTGCCCTCCCTGCCACCACCCCGGCCGGTGGTGCCTCTCACCTGTATTCCTCCCGCGTGGCGATGAGGCTGGAGACGTTCCTGAGGATGCCGCCGCCGCTCTCGATGATGGCCAGTGAATTGCTCTGGCACTTGTACGTGAGGGTGCTCACCAGGAAGCCCAGGGCTCCCTCCACCCCGCAGATGGCAGCTTTGTTCTCCGTGCTGTGCGCCGACAGGTTCCAGAGCGCGCTCAGGACGCTCTTCAGAGTAGACTCCTGATGCAGGAGGGGACACGGATCCGTCAGCCCCAGTCCGCCCACGCCGGTGCCCGCTCCTGCCCGCTCCGGTGCTCACCTTGCCCGCATGCAGCGCACACCGCATCAGCCCGGTCACGCTGCCCACCTCCCGCAGCACCTTCTTGCTGTTGATGTCAGCCCGCCAGGAGAGGTTCCTCAGGATGCTGGAGACCACCTGGGAGAGCAGAGTGAGGGAGGTGGGCAAAGGGACTGTCCCCTCGCCCAGGGCAGCCCCCACACCGCCATAGAATCATAGAATGGTTTGTGTTGGAGAGGACCTTAAGGTCATCCAGGCCCAACCCCTGCCATGGGCAGGGTCACCTCTCACTAGACCATGTCATCCAAGGCTCTGTCCAAACTGGCCTTGAACACTGCCAGGGATGGAGCATTCACCCTGCGCCAGCACCTCAGCACCCTCACAGTAAAGAACTTCTGCCTAAGATCCAACATGAACTTCCCCTGTATCAGTTTGAACCCATTCCCTCTTGTTCTATCGCTACAGTCCCTGATGAAGACGCCCGCTCTGCATCCTCATAGCCCCCTTCAGACACTGGAGCTGCTCTGGGGTCTCCACGCAGCTTCTCCTCTCCAGGCTGAACAGCCCCAATGTTCTCAGCCTGGCTCCATACAGGAGCTGCTCCAGCCCGGGAGCATCCTCGTGGCCTCCTCTGGACTTGCTGGGGACACCACCACCGCACACAGTGCCACTGGGGGGGCTCTCACCAGAGCAGAGCAGAGGGGCAGCATCCCCTCCTTTAACCTTTTGGTCACGCTCCTTTTGACGCAGCCCAGCACCCGGTTGGTTTCTGGGCTGTGAGCGCACAGAAAGGCAGCACCCACCTGATGCAGCTCCTCGCTGTCAGAGCCCAGCTGAGCCACGATGGCTTCCATGCAGCCCCGGCGGGAGCAGAGCGTTGCCTGCAGGGAGGATGAGGGTGCTGAGGTGATGCTGGGGCCCCCCCAGCCCTGCAGCCCCCCACTCTCGCAGCCCCCCCCAACCTTGTTGACCACGTCGCCAAAGGTGAGGTTGGTGAGGGCCATCCCCGCGTAGCGCCGCAGCGCCAGGTTGAGAGGGTCGTTCGTCATCTTGTGCATCTCATAGTCCACTTGCAGCAGCTCAGCCACCGCCTGCAGCCCTCCTGCAGGACAGGATGGGGGGGTGACTCGGGCACCAGGGAGGAGGGTACAAAAGGGAGGGAGCCCCCTCGCAGTGCCCACCCCATCTCACCCAGCTCGTTCATGGCCCGCCGGTACTCCTCGTCGAAGGAGAGCTTCATGATGGCGCAGGTGGCCTGGCAGATCTGGGGCTCGATGGGCACTGGTGCTGCAGGGAGAAAGAAGGGGGGTCAGCCCTGGGGGTCTCCTCCCATCACCGCCACCTCCGGCACACTCGGATGCTCACAGCCACGTGCACCACCATGCGTGTGTGTCCATGCACACGCCGGCACCGCTCCTCGCCCCGTACCTGTGCCACTCTCGAGGCCTCTGCCCCCATCCCTGCTCTGCATCTGCAGCCAGTCCCAGCAGGTCTCTGAGTAGGAGCGGATCTGCTCCAGCACGTGCAGCACTCGCATCTCCTTCTTGGCTTGGCCCTCGTCGGGCTGGGAGAAGACGATGTTGTGGAGGGCGGCATTGGCCCGCATCCGGGCATCCTTGGTGCCAGGAGGGCTCTCGGGCGGGCCCGGCTCGCCGTCCGAGTCGTGCAGGATCTGGATGAGCAGGGGCAGGCAGCCCGACTTGCGCATCGCCAGGCAGCTCTCCTGTGAGCTGGACATGGCCAGCAGCGTGCGGGACATGTCGTCCTTGTCCCGCGTGGCCAGCATGGACAGGAGCCAGAACACCACCTCCACCTGCGGGGGGGGCTCAGGGTTACACGTGGCTGCCCCCCCCGCAACAGCCCACCCCAGCCGGGCTCTGGTGCTGGTGCCCCTCACCTTGCTGCTGCCCCCCTCCTCGGGGTGGGTCGGGGGGTCCAGGCTGCCATCCCCCTCCATGCCTGGCAGCTTCCCACAGAGCTGCAGAGAAGGGGGCAGATGGGGGGGGGGTTGCAATGCGCTGCCCTTGCCCCCCCCGTGCCAGCCCCTCCCTGCTTCTCAGCAACCCACGGGTGCCATTCAATAGCAGCGTTTCCCGGTTGCTTTCATCGGTGCCAAGGCTATATTTTAAGCTGGAACTGGGGTTGATTGGGAGGGGGCTGCCACAGCAGCAGGCTCACAAAAGGAAAAGTGTGGGTGAAGTGAGTGGGGTGGGCAGTGGGGACTGCTGGGGACGAGCCCACAGAGCTGCGTGCGTGGCAATGGAGGGGCTGAAACAGAAGTGGGGCTAGCTGGGGTGTGACAGGGCTGTGGGCGATGGAGGGGCCATGGGGTGATGGAGGGGCCGGGGGTGATGGAGGGGCCATGGGGTGATGGGGGGGCTGGGGTGATGGAGGGGCCATGGGGTGATGGAGGGGCCATGGGGTGATGGGGGGGCCATGGGGTGATGGAGGGGCCATGGGGTGATGGGGGGGCTGGGGTGATGGAGGGGCCATGGGGTGATGGAGGGGCCATGGGGTGATGGGGGGACCATGGGGTGATGGAGGGGCCATGGGGTGATGGGGGGGCCATGGGGTGATGGAGGGGCCATGGGGTGATGGGGGGGGCCATGGGGTGATGGAGGGGCCATGGGGTGATGGGGGGCCATGGGGTGATGGGGGGCCATGGGGTGATGGGGGGGCCATGGGGTGATGGGGGGCCATGGGGTGATGGGGGGGCCATGGGGTGATGGGGGGCCATGGGGTGATGGAGGGGCCATGGGGTGATGGAGGGGCCATGGGGTGAGGGGGGGCCATGGGGTGATGGGGGGCCATGGGGTGATGGGGGGGCTATGGGGTGATGGAGGGGCCATGGGGTAGCAGAGTGGCTGTGGGATCACGGAGGAACGGGTGATGGCGGCTGTGGCGGTGGTGGGCACCATCCGGCAGATGCTGCCGGAGCCTCCGCGCCTCCCGCTGCGCCATGGCCTACTTCTCGTCTCCATGGCAACTGCCCGTTCCACGGAGCCGGCAGCCGCACAAAGCCCCGGCGCCGGCGGGGACAGTCGGGATAATGGCGCTGGGAGCGGCGCCCGCCCCGGGCTCCTCCATCCCATGGGCCCTGGGACCGACCGCGGTCGGGCTCAGCCCCGTCCCGTTACCTGCGGCTCCGGCTGCTGCGCTTTGTCCTGCGCCTCCATGAGCTCTTTGTCGATCTGTTCCAGCCGGGATGCCCGAATCTGGGGGAAGAGCGGGTGTCAGCGGGGGCTGGGACCCCCCCACAGCCGGGCATGAGGGTGCAATGGGGCAGGGTGGGCGCTGGGGTGCACGGGGCTTGTGTCAGTGCGCATGGAGCTGGCGCAAGGCTGCGAGGAGCTGCGTGTGGACGCGAAGATCTGAGTGCGAGGTTGCACGGACCTTGGTGCTGAGCGTGAGGGTGCCCAGGGCTGAGGCTGTTGGGATGGGGCAGCTGGAGCGCCCCAGGCACAGGGCAGGAGGTGTGAGGAGGAGGAGGGACAGATCCTGCCCGCCCTGACCTGTGCCCGCTGCACCATCTCGTCCGCCGTCCCGAAGCGCTCCTCCATCAGCGAGCGGATGTGCTGGGCCTCGAACTCCAGCTGCTGCCGGATGAGATCCATCTGCATGGAGAACTGGGGGGGGGGTTAAAGAGAGGGGATGGCGTGAGGGGGATGCAGGGCCCTGCCTGTGCCCCGGGGGCGCCGGGACCCCCTGCTCACCGTCTCCACGTGGGGCAGCTCCTCCAGGCGCGTGGCCAGGCTCTGCAGCTGAGTGTAGTACCAAACCTTCTCCTTCTCCTCCTTCTCAATCTCACCCAGCAGAAAGCACCTGGGGGGGGGGGGGGAGCTCTGTGAGCCCTCAGCCCCATCCTGGCCCCCTGCATCTCCCCCTCTCGCGGCCATCACCTCTCCCGGTCGAGCTCCTCCAGCATCCGGAAGGTGGCTCTGCCGAGGTCCCCGCTGCTGTCCCGCTGCGGTGCGGGTGGCAATGGGCCGTCCTCGGCGCTGCGCCCGCTTCCAGACACCTCCGGAGGGAACTTGAGGTTGTAGAGGCTGCTGATGTCCATCTGCAGGGCTGGGGACAGGGGCAGCAGCGTAAGGGGGGGCTCGGCTGAGACCCCCCCGCCCCCCAGCCTGGGCACGCACCTTTCAGCTGGTCCAGGACCTCCGTTTGTCCCGAGGACACCATGACCCGCGCCTCCTGCTCCAGTTTGCCCTGGAGGTGCTTCAGGACCTCCTAAACCAGGGACAGAGCCATTGGGATGGGGGGTACCGTGGGGGGAGCACAACCCCCCCCCAGTCCCGTGTGCCCTTCCCTGCATGGGGTCCGGGTCCGTCCTCACCTTCATGTCCGAGGTCTCATTCTCCAGCTTGGAGAGGTGGTTGGAGTTGTCCTCCAGCTCCCGCCGGAGGTGGCTGTTCTCCTTCTTCAGCGCCTCCACTTGCCGCACCAATTGGTCGTACGAGGCGATGGAGCCGGACATCTTCAGCGCCTCCAGCTCCTGCGGGGGGCAACGTGGCAGCACCCCCCAGCACCTCACAGAGCCCGGGGTGGGGGGGGAAGCCCTGCTCCCGCACAAGGCTGCCCTGGCCCTGCCTTGGGCCCCCCCGCCCCAAGCCTCCCAAAGGGACAGCCCCAGCACCGGGGGGGGGGGGTGCCCGGCCCCTCACTCCGCCCGCAGGCAGCCCCCTGCCAGTCCCTGCCCGATTTGCAGCTCCGCAGCTCCCCGCTCCCGTCCCCCTTTGTTTCGCTTTTGTCTTCCCTGAATCGTCTCCCGCTCCGCGCCCTCCCGCAGTGGAATCGGTCCCGGCCCCCCCGCAGCACCCCCACCCCTCTCTGTCCTCTCCATGCCCCCCCTTGTTCCACTCCAGCCAACCCCGGCTCCCCCCCAAACCCCCTCCTTGCGCAGTGCCCACGGCTGCCCCCAGCACCGGACGGGGGGGGACACAACGGGCATGGGGGGCGCAGGGATGGGGACCCCTCGCTACCACCCCTGCGGGTCCGGCTCAACAGCCCCGAGCTGCCTTCGGCAGTGCCACACGAGTGTGCGTGTGCAAGCGGTGCGGGTAGGTGGGGGGAGCATAGCGAGTCCCCCATTGCACGCCCGGCTCATCCCTCCCCGTGTCCCCCCAGCGCTGGGGCAGGATCGGGCCCGTCCCCCACCACCCCGCAGCTGCCCGGGGCAGCGGCTCAGATCGATCCCCGGGGCCGTCGGTGTCCGCCGCGAGCGCCCTGCGGTCCCTTTGCGGGGGCTCCAGCACCAGGCACGGGTGGGATCAGCACCATCCCAACCCCCCCACCCCCCCGGGTCCTTCCCACCCCAGGAGCCATCCCGGCCCCCACCCCACATTGCTCCCCGTCCCTGCGCCCCACACCACATGGGGGCCCCCATCCTGTTCCAGCTTGGGTGTACCCCCCCTCCCCGCTGCCTGGCTCTGACCACGCTGCGCCAGGGCCAGCCACGCTTCCAGAGGCAGACAAAGACCCCACGGCGCAAATTCCCCTCCCCAAATCGTTGTCCAGGAAAGAATTAAACACATACACCCCCCACAAACCCCCCCGGAATGAAATAACCCCCCCGGGGGTTGGGTACAGAGGGAGGTGTTGGGGGAACGAGGCTGTGGGAGGTGGCAGAAGGAACAGGGGGCATGGGATGAGGGATGTGGGATCAAGACAATCAAGACACAGACTGCAGATCTGGGATGGAGGATGAACAATGAGGGATGCAATGAGGCTGCGGGAGGATGGGTGAGGGATGCAGGATGATGCAGGGATGCAGGATGATGCAGGGATGCAGGATGATGCAGGGATGCAGGATTAGGGACGCTGGATGCAGGCTGAGCAGAGCCTCCCATTGCTATGGCAACAGTGATGGGGCAGAGCAGGAGGGTCCATGGCCCTTCCAGAGCACCCACCAGATACGGGGCAGGGGGGCTTCAGCGCTGAGGACGCAGCATTGGGAGGATGGAATCCAGGGGCTTCTGTGTCTGCAGGGGAACAGGACCCCCCTTCCCCCCCAAAGCACCACAAACCTCTCAGCTCTGTGGTGTCAG
This sequence comes from Myiopsitta monachus, assembly GCA_017639245.1. Taxonomy (NCBI): domain Eukaryota; kingdom Metazoa; phylum Chordata; class Aves; order Psittaciformes; family Psittacidae; genus Myiopsitta; species Myiopsitta monachus. Next base: position 4,009,060 of record CM029937.1, on the reverse strand, counting down.
CTTTGTTTGCAGGGGGTGAGATGCTGCTGGAGGAGCCTGGGGGCCACTGCAGCCCCTCAGTGGGGAGGTGGTCGGTCTGTGAGACCCCCCCCAGCTCCGGGGGGGGGCTGCAAATGCTGCTGCAGGGATGGGTCACCCCCAGCTCCTGCCCCTCCCCTGCCCTGCCCGGGGGTATGGGGGGAGATGCGCGGGGGTCTGAGCTCTGGGCCCGGACCCGCGGCTGCCGAGGGCCGCAGCCGCAGCCACGCCGGGATCTGCAGCCTGGGGGGGGGTGTGTGGTGTGCTGGCGCTGCACCTGCAGCTGCGAAGCGCCGAGACACAGCGGGGAGGGCGGGGGCCGGGGGTGCCGCGCTGCTCCCGCAGCACAGGCGCCGGCACCGCGACCGCCACTGCCCCATAGGACCCATCACGTCCCCGCAGGGGCCATGGGCACAGCCCGGGGAGATGGTACCGCTCAGGACCCCGGGACCCGGCTCCTGCAACACCCAACAGTGCCCCTCTCTGCTCAGGGCCCCCCTGGGGCTGCCAACGCCGGCAGCAGGGCCGGGGCTCATCCCGCGAGGTCCCTGCAGGGCGGATGCTGCAGCAGATCAGGGGGTGAAAGGCAGCGTCTGCACTGCCCAGCACAATGCGCTGCCCGCTGCACCGCGCTGCCCGCAGCTCCCACCACCCCCTGTGCTGGCCCGGCCCCCCCCCTGCACTGTCCAACCCACTGCAGCAGGCTCCTGCAGCGCGCTGCCCCAGGGCAGGGCTGGGGGAGCCCCCCCACCCCGTGTACCCCATGCTGTCCGCACCAGCCCAGCAGCAGGACTGGGGATGGGGTACAGGGACCACGGTCGGCCCCGGCGGTGCAGGCATCAGCTGAGCGCAGCCACCTCGGACAGAAGCCACATCTGAGCCCCCATCCGGCTGCGGCTCCCGGCAGCCCCCCCAGGGACGTTAAACAAACACTCGTGTTGTCACCAGCTCCCGCGGATCGACCCGGCCACATGCGGCGGCCCCGGGGACCCCCGACCACCGCAAACTGCCCCCAGGGAGCACCGGGCCAGCCCTGCTCACGCAGCCCCATGCGCGGCTCCCGGGAGCGCACGCGGGGATGCTGGCACACGGGACCTGCTCCCCCCCCGCATGCAGCGCCCGACCCCCTGCAGCACCCGCACCCGCGCACAGCGGCTGCTCCCACACACACGTCTGCTGCATGCACACGCACGGCACAGCCTTTGGGCAAATGCGGAGCCCGGGCAGGGTCCCGGTGGGGGGAGCGCCTGGGGTCCCCGCACCCCCATGCAGAGACACCCCCATGCAGGGACTCTCGGGGCTCCCTTCCCGCCCCGCGCCCATGGGCACTGCTGTGGGAACGGGCACGGGAGCAGGAGGGCAGGAACGTGCCCGCGCCCGGGGCAGCACCTACCTCACTCCGGCATCCAGGGGCGGCTGTGGACCTCCTTCCCCGGGGACACGGCGCTGGGACCCGCGGATCCCCCACCCCTGGGTGGGATTCAGGCGCTGGTTTAGAGGCCGAGATTTTTGAGGGGCAGCTTTGGGGCTTCGGGCCCGGGGCTCAGCCCCGAGCTCCGGGCCCGGCCCCGCCACGGGGGGAGCGAGGAGCATGGCGGGGGTAGGGGGGGGCTCCGAGGGGACCCGAGCCTGCATCGGACCGGGGGGAGACGCTGCTGCTCCAGCGGGCAGCCCCCCGCCCCGGGCCCGGCCGCCCCCATCGCCCTGCCCGCAGGGTGGGGATGATGGGGATGAAGATGGGGACGGTCTCTGCCCCCCACCCCCGCGCCCGGGGGCCCCGGGCGGAGCCCCGGCATTGTGCAGCCTTTGTCCCCGCAGCCGGGATGCGGGACGCGGGGGCTAAAGCTGCCGACAGCCCCCCCCGGACCTCCCCGCTCTCCCCAGGATGGAGCCGCGCCCGCCGCAACGGGAGATCGGCGCCGCCAAGGCGGGGGGTACCGTGCGCATGGGGGGGGTGCGATGCAGATCAGAGCCTCCCCGGCCGCATCCAAACCCCCGCACCCCGATCCTCCCCCCCCCCCAACCCGGGGTTCCCCCGCGCGGCGCTCCCCGGTCCCGTCCCCCCTCCTCGCCGGCGGCTGCAGCGTTCGGAGCCGCCGGGACCCTCGGAGGGTGCGGGAGGCGCGGGGCAGGTGCGGCCGTACCTCATCCCCGGCGGCGGCGGCGATGCGGAGCTGGGGGAGGCGCCGGCGCGGCCCCGAGCAGCCGCATCCCGCCCCCGCCCCCCCGCCGCTCCCGGTCGGGATTTTCCGCCGTTAGAGGGCGGCAGCCGGGCCCCCCCCGCCCCCCTCCCCGCACCGCCGCGGCTGTGCCCGCGCGGGGGGGAACCGGGACCGTGCGGGGCTCCAGGCCCCAACCCCCCCCCCCAACCGCCGGAGTTTGCCCCTGCCCCGGAGCTGAATCTGCCCCCCCCCCCGGCGCTCTCACCTGCCCCTGCCCGGTGAATCACCGGGACAAGCAGGACCCGCAGCCATCAGCGCCCCCCCCGGGCAGGAGCAGCGCGCAGGGCCCGGCTGGACCCAACCGGGGCCGTTCCCACCCCCCGGCCTGATCCTGCCCCCCCCCCGCCTGTGGCCCTGACCGGTGCCACACACCAGGGCCTCACATGAATGCTCCGCTCGCACCAAGGCCACCACCACCCAGCCCGTCCCGGGCTGAGGCCGGCTGCGGGCACGGGAGCTGTGCTGAGGGGCCAAACACGGCCTTGTCCCCCCGCACCAGCAGGGCCTGCACGAGGACCATCCAGGTCACATCACTTGAACAAAAGGGACCCGGAGCCTGGTGACAGGAGATGCTCCCTGAAGGACGAATGGCCTCAGCATCACCAGGGAGGAGGAAAGGTCTGGTGGGCGTTTGAAAGACCCAAAGGGTCCCAAGAGACCTCAGCGCCCACAGCAGGGACCACCCCAGCATGGCACAACCCAAAGTCCCCCTGTATGACCCCCGCTGGACCCCCTGAGCAGCCTGGGCAGATGGGATCACACCTGGGGCCAGGGGTGGGACAAAGGCAATGCTGGATGAGACCATCAGTGGTTTGTCCCTATCTCTGGCCACAGCCCCCTGCAGCATCCTGAGGTCTTCCAGTCCAGCTTGTGCCAACACAACTTCCACCACCACAACAGTGCCAGGGCAGGGCGATGGCATCGGTGCTGACGGGTGGCAAACTGGAGGACAAGTGTACTGGGAGCAGCGGGGACAGTGACAGAACGGACCCTCCACACCAGTGACTCCTGCAGAGAACCCCCTGGAACAGCTCCTCAGAGCTGGGGCCACCACACCTCCAGCAGCCGCCACAGCCACCCTCATCTTGGGGTGGCTCCGGAGCCAGACTGGATCAGCCACATCATCCTGAAGAGCAGCTTCTCCCTGGAGCCACGAAGGAAAACCATTCCCCCCTTCACCCTGAGCAGGGAACCAGCAGTGCACCCACCTGTTCTGAGCAGGCACCAAACCCCTTTGGAATCCCCAAGTTTAAGATGAGAAAACAGTAGTCTGGGATCTCAGTGCCCCCCAGTGTGTCCCTGGCACCTTCCCTGCAGGAGATGGGCTGGTTCCAAAGCCACAGGCAGCCACCCACCCCTCAATCTGCTTTACTTCCATGGTCAAGCTCACACTTCAGGCATGGAGTAGACGCTTCCCAGTGTGACCGCAGCATCACCTGAACGCCACAAGTAACTCCTAATAGATGGATGTGCCACAAAGCAGACAAGTGGCATCCATCACTTCCCAGCAAAGAACAAGGAATTTGATTCATCTACTAAACCCATGTGTGTTTGCTGCACACGCTGACCAAAAACACAGGCAAATTTTTGGGAGAACACCAAATCATGGGTGAGATGAAGGAGTTTTGCTCCAGGAGATAAATACTTGGGAGAAACATCTTTTATTTACACATGGAAAAGGCTCCCGCTTCGTTACTTCAGAGGAATGAACCTGGAGGAATGGGTGGCTCCAATGCCCGGGCGCCCGTGCTTCACCGGCTTGTAGGTGATGGAGAATTCCCCCAGGTAGTGACCGATCATTTCGGGCTGGAAGAGAACAAGAGACTCGTGTTGGCAGCGACCTGGGCTGGGGCACACACCACACACACCCCCCCTGCAGCAGGGCACTGGCCTGATGTGGAGCCAGGGGTTCAGTGGGATGAGGGAGTCCCTCTCTTCCCCCAGGAGGGGACCACACAACATTCAGGGGCTTTCTGGTGTGCTTTCAGGCCAGACTTAATGTCACCTCATCCTGCTGCCGGCGCCAGGCCACAGCACCCCACACCCAGGAAACCTCCGGGATCTGTTTCACCCAGCGCCGGTGGGCAGGGAGGAAGCAGGCAGCGAATGGCCCCACGCCACCAGCAGACGCATGCTTTAACCTCACCCCCTTACACCAAAGCTGCACTGAAGCCTCATGAGGCCCCTCTGTGAGCAGCCCACACACAGGGCAGATACTCTTCAGTATCCTTCCATGCCAGTTTTGCTCCATGCAGGAGCCCCCATCCTTTGGGACGAGGCAGGAGCACACAGGGATGAGAAACTTAACACAGGGAACGCTCAGCTTGGACCGCGACGCAGCCGCAAAGGCGCTGCGGCAACACCTCACCTTGATCTCCACCTGGTTGAAGGTCTTGCCATTGTACACGCCAACCATGCTGCCCACCATCTCAGGGAGGATGATCATGTCCCGCAAGTGGGTCTTCACCACCTCCGGCTTCTCCATGGGTGGCGCCTCCTTCTTGGCCTTACGCAGGCGCTTCAGCAGGGAATGCTGCTTGCGGCGCAGCCCCCGGTTGAGGCGCCGGCGCTGGCGGGCGCTGTACAACTGCATCAGCTGCTCGCTGCAAGGGATGGACACACTGAGCCCCGCGGGGACCCCGCGCTGGCAGCGGCACCCGCTCGGGGTGGGGGGGCTGAAACAGAACCGCGCCAGCCCCGCAGCCGGACCACGGGGCCGGGCTCAGCGGCAGCCCCGCAGCCTCATCACGGGGCCGGGCTCAGCGGCAGCCCCGCAGCCGGACCACGGGGCCGGGCTCAGCGGCAGCCCCGCAGCCGGACCACGGGGCCGGGCTCAGCGGCAGCCCCGCAGCCTCATTACGGGGCCGGGCTCAGCGGCAGCCCCAGCCCTTACTAGGACATGTCGAGGAGCTGGTCCAGGTCCACCCCTCTGTAGGTGAATTTACGGAACGTTCGCTTCTTCTTCTGCTCCACCTCCGCCTGCAGCCGGGAGGGAGCGGGGGTCAGGGCCGCGCAGCCCCGTGCTCACCCCCCCGCTCTCCGCAGGGCGCCCCGACACCCCCACCACCCCCCACCGCCCGCTCCCCCCCGCCCGGCACAGCCCTGGGGACTCCCGCCCCGCGGAGGCCCGGGGCAGCCACGGCCCCGGGGGAGCCCCGGACAGGCGAATCCCCCGCGCCACAGGAAAGGGGAAGGGGCGCCCGCGGCAGCAGCGGCGCTGCCGGGCCCGGGGCGGCCGCCGGGGCGGAGGATGGAGGCCGATGGCGGAGGATGGAGCCCGATGGCGGCCGCCCGGGCCCCGTGCTCACCATCTTGGCCCGGCACTCTCGGAAAGGCCGCGCTGCCGCAGGAAGCGGCAGATCTCGCGAGAGCAGCGGCGGGGCGGGCGGGGCGAGAAGCCCCGCCCACTGCAGCCTCCAGCGCCGCTTCCGCCCTCGCTGCCCTTAAAGGGGCCGCAGCCCTCAGTGAGGGGGTGCGGGAGGGGCGCCCGCACCATCCCCGTGTCCGCATTGCTGCAGCCACACGCGGACCGCACCAGGCTGGAGCCGAGCATCGCCCTCCAGCCCTGCCCAGGAGCAGCAGCCTTCATCTGTCAGCAGTGGGCTTGGATCCGGTGCTGCCTTCCCCCAGAGCTGGGCAGCGTTTCCAGCTGCAGTTGGTTGCGTTCATCCCTGGGCAGAGATGAGCCCCGGCGGATGTAGCAGTAACGCCAGGAGCTGGTTCTGTGCAGAAGGGAGCCATCTCCAAAACCTCTTATCCAAGATGAGGTTGAAGGGCAGCAAGGACTTGAGGTCTCCTTCCCTTCCACATCTGAAGTGCACTATGCCACCTTCCATGGTGTATTTCAGAGAGCAATAAACGACAAACCTCAATGAGGAAGCAAAAGTGGTTACACCACATGGAAGTTACACAGAGTATGACAGGAGCAGCTCCTGCTCCAGCACCGTGCTTTGTGCTCATGGCAGTGAGCAAGGAGCAGAGCCAAGAGGACTTACAGCAAGCGCAGCTGGCATGATCCAGACAAACAAGCACAAAAAGCCCAGACAACAAACCCCCCTTTGGACTGATCGAAGTCCTGCTGAGTGATTGACTTCCAATGCCATGGATATGTCCCAACACATCCTTGCGGCTCCAGGCCAGCCAGCCTGCAACACAGCGCTGCTGAGTCAGCAGCTCCTTTATCACATCAGGACAGCTTGCGTCCCCTGGGCTTGACCCTGCATTTACACAAGACAAGCACTGGAGCAGTATCCTGGAGACACAGAAAACACAAACCCACGTTTTACCCGCACTGCCTTGAAGCGCCAAGGTCAGAGGAAGAGCAGCACTGAATGCCCCAGCGCACAGAGGGATCGGCTGAGATGCGGTGCAAGAGCCCTTCAGCTCCTCAGGTCCAGACCGGGTCAGGGCCAGCAGCAGCTTCAGCCTCTAGAAGCAAATCCAAGCGGGGGCTTTCTCTCTCGACGAGGGCAGGAGGGGAACTGCTGCCTGAGCTCCATCGCTAGCAGTTTCACAGTCCACTGAGGCACAGCCTAAGCCTTCAACGCTGCCGTTAAGACGTGATTTTTCAAGGCTGCCAATTGATCGCCTCACGAAAAACACAAATTCACATGAAACTTGTTAAAAGAGGAGGAAAAAAGATAAAATGGAGACAGGCTTGTGTTTCTAATCCAAATGTACTTCTCTTTATTCAAACCAGGGGTAATCACTGGTCAGTGCAAAATGCACCTAAACCTTTTGCCTGAGGGAAATCTACATCTTAACAAGGCCTCCGTTAACCCCTAATGAAATCCACAGAGGATTGGAAAGCGTTTGAAGCGCAGATCTAACACTGCGCTTCCTAAGTGACTCTGTGCGTCAGCAAGTCTGCACCTGCCTTGTTACCAGCTCTACACCATCAGGTAACAACAGCAAAATACACTCAGTAGATTTCTTTGAACTCCCAGAGTTTCGGAACCATCCGCCCCACTGCTAATGTTAGGAGTAAGGGGGATGCCGCTTACCCTCACTTCCAACAGTGCTAACGGAAACCCTGTTTTAAATTAAAAAATAAGCCAGCATACATAGTAGAAAATTTCTCTTAAAAATTTCACAATCTGTAAATGTATATATTTTTTTTTTCTCTTAAACATAAAAGTTTACAATATACGGTAAAACAAAGGCTCAGGAAAAATAATTTCCAAAAAGAAACCAAAAATAAAAAGAAACAAAAATATAAAGAAACAAAAAGAACCAAAAGAAACCTGAAGTTTTGAATTAAAGCTGAAGACATTTTTAAAACCCTGTAGTTTGAACCAGTGACATTTTCTTTATTTGTGCTGATGGGTTAGAGAAAGGAAAATGTTTAAAAACTGCAGTCCAAACACCCACAGCTTTGCCTTCAGAAGCCACCTTCCCCCACCCCCGCCCCCCCCGAAAAAAAATGTTGTTAGGTTTTTCTTCCATCAAGTATGTGATTGTCACAAGTTCAGGAGTCTGGGATTCCTGGGTTCAGCTGGTACCAGACATCCCAGTGTGGACAGAATTCCCTGATTGCCAGCCCATGCTAGCGCCTGTAGGGGTGAAATCCTTGCACGTTATGGTTCTGTCCCTCGTCCAAAACCACTTCCTCCTGCAGGTGGGCCACTGGATGGTTGAACTGAGGGGCCTCCGTAGGGAGGGGGCTGCTGGCTGGGATCAGAGAAGCCTTGTCCAAAACCACTCAAGTCTTGTCCATACCCTGGGGAGAAGGGAAAGAGGCAGCAGAATCAGCTTCCAGCCTCATCCACACACACTCACACACACCCCCAGCAGAGGCGCAAATCCAGGACCTGATCCCACCCAATCCCCACACACGGCCTCACACGTCTCTTACATTACAGTAAGCAGCTGCTTTCAGTTCCTGCAATTACTTATCTCCTAATACAGAAGAAGCAGGCAAAAAGCAGAACCGAACAGGTATGCAGAAATGGTAGGTTTCACTCCTGAGGTGATCCTGCCCAGGCTGGCAGCTCAAGTATCGTGTTTTGGCTGTTCAAAAGCTTGAAGCGGCTTGCAAGTTTGCTGTCAGCTCATTCTCAATACTTGTATTTTGTTGTGGGCTGGGTTTTTAATTGCCTAAAAACTAGTACTGTCAGGTTCACACAGATGAAGGTATAGCAAGGAAGTTTTTCCTGAAGCCTATTGTACTTGCAGCACCTCAGTTAGATTCTGGCTCTGTACACTCAGCTTCATCGTCTTCCCTGGACAGGCAATAGGCTTTCTCGTTCAAGAGACACATTGGAGAAGACAATCAAAGTCCCTTTCAAAACACCAGAGTCCTGCTGCATGAGTATTTATTTTCACTAACTAACCACTGACCACCCTCTCATTCAAGAAATACTAAATTCAAAAAATGTAAATTGAAATGTGAGGGATCGAAGTTGGAAAAGTGGCATCCAGAAGGTTGCACCTACTGCCTCCATTCTACACTTTATGATGGAGCCCTTGGTCAAAAGCTGCCTGCAGGAATAACTAACATCGCTCCCCCAAAAGCCAGTGTATGGGTGAGCTGGACAGTGTGTGTTGCACATTCAAAAAACAAAGCTCCATTCCAAAACCTGACACCTTACAGCTGCTGCAGATGGTGGCAAATACTCCCAACCCAGCTAAGAGAAGCAGCAGCCACTAAGCCACTACGCAGCCCTTCTCCCACGTCCCCCACACCACCGACTGCATCTGAGTTCAGTTGGTTTTAAGCCTGAAGAGGCACTGCGTGTCTCAACTAAAGTTCAGGTTATTGTATGCTGCAAGTTAGCATGTATCTTGTTCTTCCTCAGTCTGGGGAACTAAACACTTCTAGGGCCACGCTGTCCTTCTGCTACTGAGTGAGGCTGCGACCACTGCTCTACAACATAACCCGTGCAAAGACCCGATTAAAACCAGGCTTAGAGTAAACACAATTTGGGGACAGAGAGAATGGGTGAAGACAAAAGACTTGCTGCAATTCTTGCTGCCAAGAAGAAAGACAACTTGAAGTAAATTAAGAACACTGAGAAATTTAATAAGTGTTCCTGTAATTAAATATGACTTTTACTCATAACAGTGGCATCAGTGAAAGCCTCTGCTATGGAAGATGACATTAAGAATCCTAATTACTAAGTACATTTCTGCAGTTCTGTTTCTCTCTATGCAGGCTTAAAGCAGGTTTAACTCTTAATCCGAAATAAAAATCTCTTTGCATGTCTTCACTATTTCAATTTCAAGCTCTGCCTGTCTCTCAGGACTTATTGCTACTAATGAGCATTAAAAGCACATCTATCACAAGCCCCTAGTAGCTCAAAATGCTAATCCAGTCATTTTTTCAGACAGAGATAAGCAGGCAACCAAAAATACAGTTCAATTGTTTGCCATAGGGGGAGGCTCAGGGTAGGAACAGGAGAAAAAAATCAAGTGTTCTGACTGTACACTGCAGTGTTACAGCATCAAGTGCTGGAAACCTCAGTTCTCAATTTGTTTATCACGAAGAAAACCTCCAGCAGAAACCTGAACAGCCAGACATTTCAGTACATCTTGTCTTCCCCCTGTTTTCTTCATTCCTGCTGCACCAGGAACCTCAGCTTGCACCAGCACCTCCACTCTTCAAGTAAGCTGAGCTCACCAGTATGGTTTTGCTCAAGAACCCAAGCTCAGTTTCATTATACAGCATAAAGTCTCTCCAATGCAGCAGCCTGGGGAGCCAACAGCAGCCTCAGTCATGCTTCAGTCAGGAGCTTTCACTTCAGCCAGCTCATGAACATCAAGGACTGTATTGCCCTTACTCCCAAGAGTAAACGTTTGAGCCACTTCGTTCCCCCCCACCCTCTTAAAAGAGACCCTGTAAGAAACACAAGTTAATTTCCCAAAGGCAGATATATCAAGAGCATTGGTTGTAAATAGGCACCACCTACCTATGCTCCTCACTGCTCAGCCTGACCATAAGAGTGTAAACAAAGTATTGGCGCGTAGCCTGAAGGGTCTTGAGAATAGGTACCCAGCCCTAGTAAGAAATGAGGAGACCAGGGTGACGAACCCCAAGAGAGCCCTGTACAGAGATAATTGTTCAGGGTGAGGGAGACACCCCCATGTTAGCGTTTCATGTACTAGCGCTTACATTCATCCTAGCTGTAAACATAGCAGCATTTAAGATGCTGTCAAGCCAGGACAAATCTTAAAATGCCATAATGATAACTCAGTGCCCCTTTAAAGCCCATAAGCTCTATGCATTTATGTACATACATGCAGATCAACTACCCTGCCAATGCTGCTAACAAATGTGCAATCACAGGAAGTGCTGAAGCTCTTTAAAAAGTTTAACAGGTTTTATACATAGCTTTATGAACAGGTGGATGACTCTGTGGGTACTGCAGCACATTAAATACATAGAATCATAGAATCGTAGAATAGTTAGGGTTGGAAAGGACCTTAAGATCATCTAGTTTCAACCCCCCTTGTACTCAGAACAGCTTTCAGCCTAGAAAAGCACTTGAGGTAAAAACACTCACTGCAGTTGCGGGTTTAAACAACTAACATTCTCAGCCCTCCTCCTCACAATGCAGTACTACAAACCAATTCCTCCCTCCTCCCTCCATATCCAGCCCTCTTTGGAGGCTAAAGAACACCTGAAATACTTCCCTGACAAAGAGGCTTCCTAAACCACACAAGAGGCAAGTGGTACTGTATACACCACATACCAGAATCCCCCCTCCCAGTTTTTCACAAGGTTATAAACCAGATTCTTCCTCAACTCCTAAATACATCACAAATACTGGCTCTCCACTAAATTTTGTGCATGGGTTTATACTTTATTTCGGAGGGCCCACCCTCCTTCAAAAAGAGTCTGCAAAGAGGCAAGTTCTGGCAAGACAAGAAAAACTTCCCCTTGAGTCACAAGGGCAAAGCTATCTACGAAAGCAGCCATGTGTGTAACAAACACATCGAAAACCATTTCAAGTTCATGGACATGAGAACATACTGTTTGCTTTACAAACACGAGAGGCTCATCTTCCTTCAGTCTGTTCCGCATTTTTGGAACTTTGAATAGTGTACTTTTAAATAACTCTCCAAAGTGCTCATTTCCTAACAGTTTCTGCAGGCACTTCAAACGAAGCAGGCAAACTAACATCCACGGAGAACATGTTCAAGTAGAGAACAGTCCTAATGCACAGCCTATTGCATGCAAAAAGCTCACCTGAAGTAAAAAATGACGAATTACAACCCCTTCAAAAAACAGTATTAAAAAGCAGTATGGCACAAACAGCTCTTTGGAGAATACTCCTCAAAACCAGGGCTGCAGAAGGAGCAAGAACACCCTCTCAGCATCGACAGGGAGGAGAAGATATTGTACTCAGGAGCACAAGTATCTGTCTAGCAATTTCAGTTTGGTTTTGGTAGTACCACTGTTACACCAGTGTCTTCCAGTGCCTCTCTGAAACAGTTCTCCATGTAGAACAGTGAAGCTTTACACACTTCTGACAGAACTATAACTTGAGCTAGACAGGAAAGGAATGGGGGAAGAAATAAAAAGGCCTGCAGCTTGGATTCTGATACCCTGCACTGTTTGCCTCTTGCTGCTGTTCTTACTCTTGAAGACTATTCTCCAGTCTGTCAAAGTCAGTTACACAAGAGACACTGACTGCAAGCTCTGGGATGCTTTTGGAGACAAAAAGTTTTAACTACAGATTCAGGGAGAGTGCAAATCAGTAACTTAGCCTAGCAGTGCACTAGTCTCTGAAGACTATTTCACAGCATTCAAGCAATGTTTTAGAGTGGATTAAGAAAATACCCTCTGGCTAGAATACTGCATGATTTAAGGATCTCTTGAGAGCTGGTGGCTGGCATTCACGTCCTGAAGTGCCTGGCAGCAAACTGTTTCTGAACACTGGCTTTCTGCCCAAGTAGTAGAAAGAAACCCAAACCCAAACCAAAAAGCAGGAAGGGGAGAAAGATGAAGCTGAGTTTATTTTACATGCAGTTACTTACCAAACTGACTATAAGGGAATTCTGGTGGAGCAGTTGGGGGTTTGCTCATGTCCTGAGTTGCCTGAGATGGTGGTGGTGGTGGTGGAAAAGCTAGTGGTGCTGCTCCTGGAGTGGCAGGTGGAGGCGGTACTCCAGGTGGGGCAAACTGGTCAGGTGGAGGCGGTGGAGCACCATAACCAAAACCTAAAAGGCAAGGAAAGCACAATGCATGTGGAAAGACACAGGTGAACAGCACCCCGACTTCCTGGCTGCCCTTAGAGTTTGATACATTCTCTTTTAAAACACAAGTCTTAAAACCAAAGCGTTTGTTACCTACTGTGGGCCATACATCAATTGACTCCTACACTCTGGCAAGCACTGTGGCTAGAAGACCCAACGATACACCTTCTGACATGAAAAATCTCACCCCAAAGGAAGACTGCAGCCTCAGCAGCAACCAGCAAAGAGAAAGTGATCAAGGAGAAACGGGCCCAAAGTCTGCACACTCACATGCACACGTAAGAAACATGAGGAGGAAGGCGTATTATTCCAGATCATAGGAGGAAAACCAAGATATCCCAAGTAAATGGTTCGTAGCAGAACAAGTAACTCTGGATAACTGCGTGCTATTTTTCACCACCTTATTTTAAGCTGGGCTTGTGAACACACTTTTCAAAAGGTGGCCTGAGGGGGTAGGTGCTAAAATCCTATTTATATTTTCAATGCCACTTATGACCTTAATTCCTTAAGCTCCTCCAAAACATCCAGCCTGTGTCTATTCCAGGTCACCATGCAGTAATTTCTAACTTCTCTCTTGGATGCTGTAATAGGAGTACACAATCAATCTAAATTCATTTAGCAACACAGTTTTAAGCTTGAGAACATAAATGATCACTGCACCCAAGTAAAAAAGTAACCCAACTCACTGACAAAAATATTCAGTATTAAATTATAGCTCAAAAATATATGATACGGGCAAAATATGTGAGGATTAATGAAACGCAGGGTGAAAAACCTAAGTCCAGAGAAAGATGAGCAACTCCCGTACGTCACTTACTAAACGGTGGAGGGGTGCCATAGCCCTGTGGAAATCCTTGTGGAGGTGGGAATCCTCCAGGAGGTGTAGAGACTATGTATGAGGTAAATGGTGGTGGTGGTGGAGGAGCTCCTCTTCCTGGAGGAGGTGGTCCATATCCACCTAGAAAATTGAGAGAAACCAATAACTAAAGCAGCTTACTAATGCAGAGCTGCTGCTTAAGTCAGCATTCTCTAGATGGGGTAAAGCTGTTAGGCAGATTTCAGACATGGCCTCAGCCCTTCTATGAATTCTTATTTTGGGAAATATTTGTCCTCCAAGTATCCGTACTGTAAATATTTGCCGTTTAGAATGTAATTCCTTCATAACAAATTAGTGTGGCTGGCAAGAGCAGGATGTATGTCAGCTCCCATTACTTGTTTTTTAAGAACACACTATCTTCTTCGTTCTTTCAGGACAAATTCAATCAAGCTTTTAAATGTAGGTTAAATACTACAGAAATCCACAAAGCACTGTCAGTTCTTAAAGAAACTGCACCCTCATTCAGTAAAATCCCTTTTTTACAATCGGTCCCATGTAATGTACTTACCAATTGCCTGTCCAGCTGGCACCCACATCCCTAAAAGAGAACAAAAACAGTGTGCACTGAAGCTGTGTACTATGAAAGAAGAATGATTTAGAAGAAAGCTGATCTTGCTCAGGGCCCTGGAATAGACTGGGGGGATCCTTGAGTGTCCCATACAGTTCTATTCTTATGGTCGGAGAAATAGTCCACGACTACTTCTGCATATGCAATTCCAAAAAGACTGTGAATCATTCAGCAGATAATGCACAGAGGAGATAGGAATCCCCAAACTCCAATCAGATGAAGCATTCCAGAGCTGCAAGCACACCAAGTGCAGGTAACTGTACTAGTATAACGAACACCACCACTGGGGATCACAGCAGACTACTCATCCAAAGTGGTTTTAGTACACTCCCAGGTTTATTCTAGCTATTTCTGAAGGTATTGAACCATAAAAACATCACCTTCTGCATTTGTCTCCGCATTAAGACTGAAAGATAAAGCATTTGTTTCACAGTAATCTTCCCAGTAGATCAGGTATCATTTTCTCTACAATAACTGCATTGAAAATAATCTAGTTTCTCAATTTGCACAGTTGCGGATTAGCACATCTGCGTGAATGTCAAAGCCTCAGCTGCAGCTTTCAAGTTAATAAGCACCATGGGGAAACAAGCAATCCCTCCACTGAGGTATCATCTATTCTAGCAATAGATGAAGCAGCAACACTCCCTTTAGCCCCCCAGGTGGAAGTTTCTCATATATCAGAGCAAGCAAATTCTGTTCTGTCAAATGCAACTCAATTATACCACTGGAATTCTCCCTAAGTTATCAAAACTGTCTTTGGATGAACTCAACGTATTTATCCTGTCTTCAAAATCTGGGGGGGGTTAAAGCCATCAAGGCCAAACCACACGGCTGCTCCTTTTAGTCCTGAAGGGTTCAAGCTAAATCACGAAGATTCTAGCCAGTAAGTGCTCCCCTGCACCACTGCCAGCCCCATGGCTGCTTGTTATTGTTCCAAGCTACATTAAGCAATAAAATCTAAAAAACAGATGGTCTTGTCTTTTGATCTTTTCCCTTTCAAATTTTACTTATCACTTCCTTTGAAACTGCCTCAACCTTGAAAACCTGGATTTTCAACAGGATTTGTTGCAGGGGTCTGAGGCAGGCCCCAAGCTGGAGTCATGAGGTGAGCTGCTGAGCTTTCTCAATACCTTCCCCACGTTACCCAAAACCATGTCCATCCCATCTGGGGAGAGGCAGAAGCAAACAGCAGAGGTGAAGCACTGCCTAAGACACATGCTAGACATGGCACTACCCACTGACTCCTGCCCTACAAAATCAAGTGTTTTGGGAAAAGGAGTGAAGGAACAATCTCAGCAGAGTTGGGAAGGACTGATGTGTGGAATTTTAGTTCCACTGACAGGAACCCAGCAGAGCCATCGCATTGATAAGCCTGGCACACCATCATTTGCCAGAAACCCAAACTGTCAGTAAGCTGTAAAGGCAGGACCCTTGCAACAGTGATGCTGAGATGAGTAAAGCAGTACCTTGAGGGCCATAACCCTGTTGCCAGGTTGGAGGAGGCTGCCCTGCCCAGCCATTGGCAGCACTTGGCATGATCCTGCTTCCCCACTGACTGGTGCCGGGGGGACCTGGAGTTTGGCTTTTGCTATCACGAGGCTCTGCACGTTTCACCTCCACCTAAACAAACAGAGTCACCACTTAGGAGAGATGGCACAGGTTAATAGATACCCCCCTTCCCTTCACACACACCCTTAGTTACACTTAAGACTACACTTAGCATCTTATGACTTATGTCTAAATACTTAATTATTAAACTTAAGGCCAGTAATTTAAAATGTTTCTCAGGTACAACATATACGATGGTAAGACATTACAAGTTCTACTATTGAGGTCTTGAGAAAAACACATCCTACAAATCACTTCTGTTTCATCATAGTACAGTGTTCATTTGCTTTAATCTTAAAACAGCAGTACCCTCTTACAACGGCTCTTCACTTAAAAAAAGCATGATCTTTTACATTATTTATGGACTAATTTAGCACTTGAGGCAGGAGTTACGAAGATGACATTTTCAGCCAAAAAAAAACCAAACCAACCTTGAGCAAAGAGGACGCTCTGAAAAAGGGTACTAATGCTTTAATCATTCCAGCATGTTTGGGGTTCATTTGGAAGTTACAGTTTAAACCCACCCCACCTAACTACAATTTCAGCTCTGCTCATACCTGAGAAACACACATTTGATTGGTTGGTTGGGTTCAGTTCGGTTGGTTTTTGGTGGTTTTCTTTTTCTTATTATTTTTTTTTTGTTTGTTTTTTTCTTTTGCTGTGGTTTTGATTTGTTTTGTTTTAAAAACTTAAGATTTTATTTAAATGTCTAATGGAAGATAAAGACTTACCTTCCCCAGGCTAACGCTTAAAGAATCTCAATTAACTCAAACAATGTCAGAGGGAATGGATGTGATAAGAGAATCTTACATTACATCTAACAAAAAAGTAAACAAACATGCAAGTAATAAAAATGGACAGTTGAGTCAATAAGAAGCAAATCTTCATACTGTGTTAAGTCAGTGACAAAAGCCCTCCTGTTTTCCAAATGAGTAAGCCACAATGCTTAACTTATTTTAGTCAAAGATAAAATGTCCTAGTGTTCCAAGCCACCGAATAAGTGCATTTGGCCTACTTAAAATAAGCTGCATACTCAATATAAACCTCTCCCTCAAAAAAAAATCCCAGTTTCTGATTTAATGAAACACTCGCAGCATTCCTGCATGCTGAATTCAAGGCTCTTATTTTATGATTAATTTTAATGGGTGCCAGAGTACAAAGAAAATAAATCTCAATCATCAATGGGCCTGAGTCGTATGGAAAAGAAAGCATTCAGAATTCTTCCTGCCATGTCTTAAACCCCATTCATGTCAGAGAACAAACAGGAAACAGGCACAAGGCAAGGACAAAGCCCCCCCGCCCCCACCCCACTGCAAATGCCCCAAGGACATTAGACATGACATTAACCAAATCTCAGTCAGCTGAAGGCCCTTCCAGAGAGGATCCAAGGGAATTTTTCAAAGGACTCAAATTAATGAGTCTTAACACATTTGCCTCGAGGGAATTCAGTTATTGCTTACAAAAGCAAGTTCTGCAATTTTAATTTCCTTTTTTTTCCCTTTTAACGACATATGGATTCATCTCAGCAATACCTTTATAATTACCAAAAAGATACCACTTTTAAAGCAGGCATTATTCACCAACGAAGGAGAGCAGAATATCGGGAGTTCATTAATCTATGTAAAAGTAGCCCATTCATTTTTCAGTGCACATTTGGAAGTGGTGAACTGCCAAACCGAGGACTGAAAAAATCCCTGCACGATATTATTCGAACCGAGGTTAAAATTCTACCTAAACCTCCAGTTTGCACCCACAAATGAGGCACCTCTGCTGCTCCTGGGCTGAAAAACCACTGTGTAACACTGAAGGGTTCTGCTCTTTATGTCATTGAAAGGGAAAAAAGAAAGACAGGAAAGAGATTCTTTCATTTTGGTTCTGAGATTGTTTGAGAAACAATGGGGAACTCTGAATTAGCACTGACAGATGCTGAAAGCCACAGCGTAAGAGCTGACACTCTGAAGGCTCACACAGGGTTCTCCATCCATTCCCAGAACCATTCCAGCAGATGTACTCTCCTTTGCTCCTCTCTACACCGTGCAGCTTTGTGACAGGACCTCTCATTTAAGTGGTTTGTATAAGTTTAAGGCAATTCCAAGCAAAGATCTGACTGTGCAAGTAAGGATACAGGTAATTCTCACACAAACCAATGTAACTCTAGTGCTGTCAGCACATCTGCTCACAAACGGGAGCGCTCAACAAGCAGAAAACACTAGAACTACACAAGCATGTTGTTTTCACTTCCATTACTAGGAAATCAGCCCACCCCTTAACCCAAAACAGGTTCATAGGAATAAAAAGCATTACATACTGCATAATTAACTACTCATGAACCATAATTTCACTGATGGGCAAGAATACATCCCTTGCTGGCTACATAAATACTTATGGACTATCAGCACACAGAAAGACTTTAAAAGACAATGCAAAGTCACACAGTGCAATAATTTAAGGAAAGCAACAGTGTTCATGTGTCTCCTTTGACATCTATTCACTCTGCAGTCTGCAGTTCTAACACTGGCTTTAAAAACTGTGGATATGCTGTAAAGGACTTTAAAGTCTACCAGAATTTCCTGTGGTTAGTTTTAGTTTAAGAAGTTGGTTTTTTCCTCTACAAAACTTGGGTGCCCTGCAACAATTTACTTTGCTTTTCTTTTTTTTCCACAGGTCCAAGCATGTTCCTTGTTGAGTAACATCAAAGCAAGCCTAAAAAATTCCTCTCTAGCCAACATCCTGACAACACAGTATGAAGATGAAACAACCAGAGGTCACTTAACTGCATTGTGGTTAAATACTACATAGAGTACGTGGGTTTGTATCAAAGTTTCACAGTAAGTGACCCAATTTTTTGTAAAAAACCAATCCTTCATGATGTTTTTCTTCCTCTTTTCTTTTAAGCTTAAGATTGTATAAAGTACATTGTCTCACACCACCTCAAAATTTGAGCATCAAATACACATCTGAAGGAGTGGTATCTTAAACCAAGCCCTGAACAACTCAGATTTCACTGGGATTCTGATTCGCAAACAGGTGGAAACAACTAACTTCTCTCCTTGCATCTAAGCAGCGCTCAAACCAGAGGCAGTCACCATCAACTCATTCCAATGTGAGCTATGCTCAGCCAGAACAACCCCCCCAGGTCTGTAAGCACAAGGCCTTACCCCAACCACAACAGCCCACAGCCTAAGTTCTTTGGCTCTCAAGATCTGTCTCTTCTAGGGGATAATCCTTCCCCACCTTCATGGACAAAGCCTCAAATTTGGATCTATGTGCTCTCCCACCTAACTGAATCCATGACTAAGTTTTATTCACCAGTGAAATTGCTAGTTGCCCAAGACTTGGTTCTTTCTTAAGGTAAAATAAAACTACAACTACACACTTTTTTGCCCATGATGTCGTGAAAATGCATGTTGACAGCCTGGTCCACTGATTGTTCGTCCTCGAAAGTAATAAATCCAAAACCTAGCCAACGACGAAGAGTGAATCAAGGTAGCAGGGTGTTGTGACACAAAACAGGATGATGAACAGTATTAGGGGCGGACCAAGGGTTCAAGCAGGGGTTTCAGATAACAGACTTGTGTTAAGTTGTCAAAAAAAGGTCAATCTGAGAAAATTGCAATGGATACTTCCTGTAATCCGGCAATTTTTAATGCCTCAGCCTGGTTTCACACATGCAACTTAAACTGAGCTTCGTCACTACCTTTGAATTTGATTTTACTCCTAAGCCTGCCTACCAGGAGGGGAAAAAAGTGTGAATATAGTCATAAATATAACTGTGCCACATGATTAAAACCAAACTTGTGGGACAGCAGATTAAAGTCAAGCAACTTGCTGCTCCATCTTTGATTCAGACTAGGTTCCCAAGGAAAACCTATTCTGTCCCTGTTCCCCAAAGCTGCAAAGCAACTTCCTCCCACCCCTTATCCCATCTTAGGTTAGGGAATATTTTCTGTTAAAGATAATAGAGTTGCTTTTGAAATGCAGCTGTTAAAGCATGAAACATTTTACCACTCCATGGATGAATGAGAAGCTTCAGAAACTAACAACCTAGAGCAGAGGTTCTCAAGTTTTCCAGACCTTAGAAAAAGCATGTAATAGACATCACACCTTCCAAACACACCCCCCTGCCAACTGAAGAAGTGCTGCTTATAAAGAACGTGGTACTTGCCATCACACCCTTTAATCTATTTTATTGCTTCTATTTCCTGCTGCTTTTCTCTTGGAAAAATAATATAAAATAAAAAGCAACCCTTTTCAGTCTCTCTTTTTGCCCAAAGCATTGCTACCAATTGCTCCACATCCCCAAGGGAGGCTCATACCCTTTCATCTGACCATAGTCCCTGATGGTGGCAGCTCAGCCAAATCCAGCAGCTTTTTAAAAGGTCCCAGGGGAATGCCTGATGCCTGCAGGAGATGCTGGAAAAAGAGGCAAAGCCCCAGGACTAAACCTCTTTCTGAAGTCACACTTTGAGAACCACCGCACTTAGGTTGTAGCTGCTGATACTGCTGAGAGAGTGGCAAAATAGTGGTTAATTTCACAGAACACAAGAGGCTGGTTCATGCCATCAACCACTTGCTGCTGGTGTACCAACCAACCCCAGGAAAGGGAAGAAACATGCAGTACATAAATTGTGCCAGTCTTTAGATTAGCTAAGGGTAGAGCAATAAAAATTAGAAAGAAAAACGAGGTGCAGCATCAAAAGCATATGGAACATGGATGCATTTCTGCTTTTCTGAAACCCAAGATTTCCCCCTTGGTTTGCATTTTGCTTTGCAGCTAGTGCTGACAGCAGCCATATATTGCTCTAAAGCGTTAAACAGAAATACAGTATCTATAACAGTTAGTGTCTCTCTGAGCTTATCCAACTGGGTTGGGTAAGCCCAAAGAGGCCTATTGTAGAGAAAGTTTATATATATATATATATATATAAAAAAAAAATACACAAAGATACAGGCCAAAATAGATTCCAGCAGGTCAAATTCTGCTGTCAGCAACAAGAGCAAAAGACATCACTAAAATAAAATAAAAAGGAAAAAACTTCGCATTTCCCACACACAAGAGACTGGCAGTATAAACGAAGTTTTGTTGACCTGTGATGAAAGCAGCCTCAAAATTGAGAGCAGCATTTCATCACAATATATTTGTCTGAGGTTAACTAGACATCTAAAGTATTAGAGCCACAAGAAAAGTATCTGTATTTGGATCACACGTTTAATATTACAGCCTTTATCTAAAGAGACATGGAAAGGAAAACGATGGATAGCATCTACATAGGAAGGTTGCTCATTTAACTCGATTTCGGTAAGACTGAAGGAGGGGAGTAGATTGTGGGATCGGGGAGAAGGAAGGGAAAAAGAATAAAAGACAATAAGGGGTCACGGAGGAGGTCAGTAGAGAAAAACAAAAGATTTTAAAGGGTCAAACCCCACAAGATAAGGAGCAGTGAAGAAATCAGTACAATACACAGCAAAATTCCAATAATGCAATTTTAAATACTGTCACAGTGAGGAAGTCTAACATCCAGTAGCTTTACTTTGGGAAGGACAGGACTTGACTGAAGACTAGAGAAACTAATAGCAGGAATCTGAGGGGCCGATAGACCAGAGCAAGGCCACTGGTTTGCAGCCAAGGGCAAGAAGAGAACACAGCAAGAACCTGAAACTTACTTCAGAGCTGTCAGATTAGCCAAGAATTGAAAGCTTGAGGAGTAGAGACTGCAACAAAGCCACTGTTTCTTTTAAGATGCAATGAGGCTGCTGTGCTTATACTTGGGACTGAGAGTTCTCATGAAAGCACTGCTTGCAGGAGAGCTAACGGAAGTCGTGAGTAAGCAAAGACTTGAGACACACCTGGCTCCTCAAGGACAAAGCCACAGCTCGGGCACTAACCAGGAATCTGGTTCCCAGTGCTATTGTGAGAAGCTGAAGGTAGATGAATGCCACAGGGATTAGTAACACGGATGATCTGCCCCTCTTCCTACCAGCAAACGCAGTTCAAAGTGCAAGGATAGTAGGTAATGGAAGAAGGCAAAGTGCAGAGTGGTGCAAGTAGAAGATGGCAGTGAATCGGCCTTTTAAATTTTGTAAATGTATACTTACTCAGGTATCATGTTAAAAGGAAAAGTGTATAGACTGAGCAGCACTTTATGCAACAGAACACAGGCCAGAAAGAGGAGGCAAGAGAAATTGCGTTCTGGGATGCACGACCAGGAGTACCAAACACCGAGTTGTTCCCAGCACACCCTCAGGGACTAACAAGGACATTTTTGGAGATGACAGTTAGTTGCCACACTACATAAAAGAATGTAAAAGCACAAAAAATGAAAGCAAGAGCAGGATTCAAGAACAGTATTTCAGAAATCAGCTGAATTAAGGAGCAATGTACCCAGTGGTACGGCTGCACCCAGGATGGAGACAGACAGGCTTCCAAGCCTGCACTCGTCTGTCACTTCTGCTTCAAGCTAGAAAGTAACTAGTAACTGGACCCAAAACCTTCTTTTGGTTTGGTTTAGTATAGCTTTAAACAGAAAAGCCATTCAGATGAGGATTAATCCAGATGAGGTGTGATGGTTTAGTACCTTTTGCTCAGAGGCTGCAAAGCTGGGATTAAATATTACAAAGATTGAGATGATACAATAGTTACTTAAATATTGCAGAACTTCAGCCACAACTTATATTGAGATGCCTGCATCTTTGTCTCCACTGCCTCCTCTAAAACCAGATGTTCTAGAGCACTTGAATAGATGAATGTATGTTCTGTGTAAATAAAAGGTATCTGTTCAAAGAAGATTAAGATTGCTAAAGCAAGAAAACAAAAAAACAAATATATTGAAACTTCGTTTACACTCCAATAAAAGACAAAGCCCGTCCCTCCTCTGACTGTGGAACTGGCCTGTACCTCTGTGATAAATTATCACCTAGAGAGAGGAAATCTAAAGAGATATCGTTAATCACAGTCAAACAATTCACAGAGAGAAAAGAAAACAAAATAACTTACTTAACATTACCATACTTTACTATGAAACACTTAAATACGTCACTAAAGATGTCTAAATTAAAAATAAAACTAAGACTTAACAGCTTAATAAATATGAAGTGAAGAATATATTTCTTAATAATGAGTCAGAAGAGAAATGCAAGTTCAGATGGCAAACTATTCTCTAGCATGTAGAACATGCTACAAGGTGGTCAGTGCAACTAAGCTTCACTGATTTCAAATATTGCCTCTTCATTGTCCAACCGATGACAGATGCAATGGAAGGTGAATGATATGAATCTTGCTTCATATTTTGACCAAAGGTTACTGAGTTGATTAAACTCTCAGCTTTTGCTGGGGGTTTTGGGGGGGTTTTTTTTTGGTTGGTTAGTTTTGTTGGGGTTTTTTTTGGTTGTGGTGTTGGTTTTGTCTCTCTCCCCCCCCCCTTTAAAAAAGGAGTCTAGAATACAGGGATTATACACCCAAATCAAAGTGTAGACACAGATTTCAGAATTACTTTGTGCAGTTTAGGGAGGGGTTCTCTTTAGTTCCAAGTGAAGCCATTTAACCAAAACAAAAAGCATATAATGGATGCATTCTGTCCTAATCTGGTGTTCAGAAATACTCTGAACTGGAGTATCCCCCCCCATGCAATTACAGACATCAACATACCTTTCATGTGGAAAAGGAGGAAAACCTGCACTTCCCCTCACCCCATCCCCCAAACAGTACCTTAAGCCACAGGAGAGGCTCAAGAACTAAATTTCATTCAACTAAAAAACTACCCAAACCCTCAGAAATGAACATGAAACGTCTGACTCTAAATGCACAGATACCAACTAAGCTGTAGATGAAGAGTTTAGACTTGAAGTGATATTTGCCCAGTGAATTATTCTTTTTCCTGAGGCAACATAGGAAAAAAAAAATAAAAGGCTACCTTTTCTGATGGTGTGAAATAGTTTGCCATCTGACTATAGGAGAGTATGAAGAAATTTCAAGGACAAACTAGATCAGCCTTTACCTCGGGGCCTCTGTTTCTCTGCGTCATAGATCATTACAACTTCAGTGACCTGGAAGAGAGAAGGGAAATTCTACTAACTGTGCTACCAGGGGAGTGCTATAAACAGTTACCACAGGCTTCTTTCCCACCCTCCATCCACAAAGCACAATTAAATGCTCGATGTAGCCATTCATACCAGGCTGTCCCAGCACAGTGCAGACAAATGGGGAATGCTGCTCTTGATGGGATTTTAAGAAAAGCGTGAGTTCATCTATTACAGAAAGCTGCCGATAACGCTGTGGCTTTTTAAGGTCTCATCACACTTAAGATTTTAATCTGGCATTAAGGTCTTCACACTGTCTATACCCATACTACAGCCTATAAACTCCCCCCCCCCCCCGGTTTCTGGTTTGATTCATCAGTGTAGCTTCCTAAAAGATTACTTTGTCCATTTTTAAACATTTTCACTCTCACCATGAAAAGCAGCTTTAACTCCAGGCACATTTAAGAATCTGCACAGCCTCTCTGATTTACTTACTTGAGTACCAATGTGGCACAGAGTAACAGTATAAACTGATGCTTTAAACAGCATTACACACACCCCCTCCCCAAATTACGGATGATCGGTATCAGTGCGATTTTAACTTAGGAAAAAAGCCCAAACAACTCTGTGGCCACAAAACATGTACCAGCCCCTAATTCTCCAAAGATAACTCTTAAGAACACTACACAGACTCTCCAGTTTCTACACTACTGTTAAAAGTTCTACTACTTACTTTCAAAGGCACTTACACTTAATGGCTGTTGCCTTCTACATTTGGTGGAACATAACCCTGTATCTCCCAAGCCATCCAGAGGTCAGAACTGGAAAGCCAAAAGTCTGTGAGGAAGAGCCTTTAGAAATTACGCTCCACAGCTGTGGAGCATGCTCCCCCATTTTGAATTACTGAGTTGGCTGCAGCCTTTCAAACTAAAGAAACAGTTGTTAGCCATTGCCCTGGGTTTTTCCTTTTTACATGATCTTAAATCAAATTTTCAATACAGTACTGCTGATAAACTGAGCCACTTGAGAAAGGACCAATAAATCCTTTGCTGCCACTAAGAAGAGATCTTGGAGAAAGGTGATTAAAAAGAAGTAGCAAGAGAACACATTAAATGCCACTCAAAAATGGCAAGTTCACATTCACTGGCAGAGTCTTGAATTTAACTCAGGCAATCTTTAAGTCTCTAAAGGTTATTTACAGCAGAACTTAATAATTTAATTCAACAGTTTACCATCTTAAAGGGGCAGTGAGAGTTGGGATACACGGGAACTAAACAGGAAAAAAAGATCAGAATATCATAGTCATTTCAATCTGAGGTTAGCAAGTGAATTAAACCCAAGTGCATAACATGAGTAGTAGTTTGTCTCTAGAATGGAGGTTCTGGACAACAGAACTCAGCTGTTTCCAGATGATGATTTAAAAGCAACCGCTGTTACCAAAACACTGGCAGAAAACTCCAAACCTACCCGTACACGCAGTCAAAGAGAAGGATCCTAGACAAACTCAATGAAGGACTTGTTGTGCCCCTTCCCTCCCCCCCCATTTAATCATTAGGCCTCAAGTTATCAATTGAAAAGAGAAAAAAATCTTAAGCCAGCTCAACTGAGTTTTTGCAAGGGAATGAAATAAAGCATCAGGTAGGCTTAAACAAGAGGAGACAGAAGCAGCAGAGGAAGTACATGTCGGAGCAATAGATTTTGGCAAACAGCAAGATACATTTCAAGATGATGAACATTTACAAATGCTGCAGTATGTCTCTACAGCAGTTTGTATAAATTAACCCCAAATTCGACAGCTTGATGAAAACTGAGAGAAAGCAGTGGGGAAAGGACCTTGCAACCGACCGAGAACCACCATCATGCTGAATGACTCACCACTCCGAATTTCTTGAAGTATTCCCTGAGCTCCGTCTCGCCACAATTATGAGGAATCCCACCAACAAAAATTTTATTTGATTTATTGTTATCGCTCCTGGATCCTTTCTGCTAAATCAAGGAGGAAAAAAAGTCAGTCAGAAGGACAATAAAGTTGGCTGCTTCTAGCATTTTATACTTCAACACGAACTTGCAGGTTGAGGGGAAGCCATCTGCAGACTTGAAGTCTCCTAGTCACTAGTGAAGCAACTGCATGTTCAGAGCTCAAGCCATTTAGTGTTTGCAGCTATAACCCGGTCTCTGTACCTCAACAGATCAGAAAACCAGGGACTGTGTTCTGAAGCCATTTACTCCTTTTAATGAATCATATAAACCTGCAGGGTGTGAAGTAGGCTGGAAAAAGAGCATCCGTCCTGCGAGTGCACTTCCAGACACTTGTTTCAAGATCTGAAGAACTCATCTAAAAGCACTGCTAAGAGCTTAAGAAAATACCACACCCAAACCAAGTCTGATGGAAACACACAACGTTCATTAACATTTTGCTGTACTTGGAGTCCTACCAAGGAAATCTAAGTAAAAGACATTTTTCAGCAATCAAATTTATACTTGAGGCCTGCATACTGACTCCCGATTTTAAAACATGGATATAATCCAAGTGAACTCAATTTAACTGCTAGAAGGTAAGCCAAAGCTTGGAAAAGAGGCAGGATACATCAAGTATCTTTCCTTACCCATCCTTCCTTCGGTCGTGTCCTTTCTGGTTGCATCCCCCTAGGTGTACATGGCTTTGGATCAATCTGGAAGAAGTTCCAGTTTGGTCAGATCTCAGCGTGCAGAATACTGTTCTAAAAGTTACATCTAGGGCAGCTGAACACAGCACTGCTGAAATCCAGCTCCTCAGATCACAGCTCTCATCAATACATCGCTTCTACAATGTGACACAAATCATTGAGTTAAAGCTGTCTTACAGTAAATAATTAAATCCAGCAATCAGGTAATTTTGCACTATCTGCAAACAAGCCACTAGAACTTAAACCAGATCTTTGAAGCAGTGTGGAGCAGAAACAAACCCGTAACACAGAAGCAACTTACATTTCGGCCATCTAACGTGTGAGGTCTACTGGCCAGTACTGTTCCCACACAGTTGGGATCTTTGAATTTGACAAATCCAAATCCTCTAGACTGGTTTGTGGTTTTGTCTTTCATTATGACACAGTCTACAACTTCTCCATACTGGGAGAAGTAGCTACGAAGAGTTTCTGTTAAAACAAAAGCATATATTAAACAGACCCAGATATTAACTTTAACCAGGCTGTGTTTGCTGTTATGAGATAAGCAAATCGCTAAACAAATTCAAACTCATCTTCTGAGAAGGATTAGATTTTACTTCCTCTAAGCAAATGGTATGTAATGATTTCCACTCATACAAAAGGAAAGCAGTGTCGTAGTAAAGCAATGATAAAAAATTGGCATCATCTGAGCTAACAGAAACTTCAGTTCCAAACACTGACAGAAAACATAAATCCCAAAGTGATTAACACCCATCTGAACTCTGCAGAAAACTGTATTAACAGAAGAGAGCGGCAGAATCTCATTTAAATCTTCCTACCACAGTCTTGTCTTTAAAAAGCTACATCTCTGTACATTGTTTTCCTGGACCAACCAGTGTAGAATATCCATCACCTACCTTGTGTTGTACTCCAGTCCAAGCCACCCACAAACAGTTTCCTGCAAACGAAGCACAGAGCAGTTTTAGGGTGACAAATGCCTCACATTGTTCAATGCAGAAGTCAGCTATTCTGATGAGGTCTGGTGGTACCAAGGCCTCCAAAACACACTACAAAACTCGTTCCTCACTAAAATTCATCGCTCTTTAAGGACAACTACCTTGTGTTTCACGAAGACCCACATAAAATTGAAGCATCTGGTTTGTGTGCACAGACATGACAGAGACTGTAAGCTATATGTACAGGAATATATTTTATTCTTTTACACAAACAGAATACAAAAAATATCAGTTGCTCCAAACTTATTTGCAGGTGCTGGAGAAGGCAGTGGTACTTTGAGAAATCACTACCCAGAAGGAAAAAACACATGTAACATCACACAAAGTATGTTTACCTGCTCTTCCGGGGCGGAAAGGAGTTCCAATATGGAACACTTCATAGTCCAGAAATGTATGTATATATAAAGCTTCACTGAAACTTGGAAAGTGGTCCAAAAACACTGTTATAAAACCTGGTTAAACCTCACCCCCTAATTCAAATGGGACGTTTGGATTCCTGGATCATAGGCTCTGAGTTACTTACAGAACCTCTCTTGGCACAGCTAAGGGTCCATGCAGCTCAAATTTAAGGATGACAACAAAATCCAGAACTTAAGCTAAAGCAAACTGACCAAAAACCAGGCATCCTGCTTTAAATACCCAAGTCCATTCCATTAACAGCTTTAGTCCCAGGTTGAGGACCAAGAGGGGCGCAGAGTCTCACATTAGGCCTTCAACTGTGTGAAGAACGGGCTCTCCACATCCATTTGCTGCCTAACACAGAACATTATCAAAAAGATGAATGACAACCAAAACAGGGTGAAAAAAAGAATAAAAGAAAAAAGATTCTACAAAACCTCACTTGTAACAAGCACTGTAGCAAAAATAACACCAGACTGAAGGTTACACACTCGGTGTTACCATCTCCTAAACTTGCTCTCTGGCTGTGTGATTGGGTAAACCAGAAAGCATGTGAGTGGTTTCCACCACTGGATCACATAAAGCTTAAGTCAGCCCTCAGGCTTCCTGCCCCCGTGTTCTCCAGGTATTGTCTTGGTAGAGAAAAGTCCTGAAACTGCCTATTAAAACAAACAAAATGCTTTCATCCACCCCTTTTACGTCCTATTCCCTGCTCACCCTGAAAGACCAGTCAAAATCACTTCTGTCTACCATTATCTTCCTGTTATATGAAAGCAAAAGTAGAACTACCAAGTTCAAGTCTAAGACAGAGGGCAAACTTGTGAGGCAAGTGCTAAACACGGTAGCACTAATTCAGCAATTAGTTGTGAAACCATTTTACAATCTAATTCAGAGGTATCTCCAAAGAGATGAGAAAATCATGGCCAACATCCAAAATAAGATCCATGCTTAAAATTGAAGGCCAATCCAAATCTACTCATCTTTCGAAAAGAGCATCCAAATCTGTGCAATTTCATGTCAGAGCACGCCAAAGTACTTAGGTGAATGCACAAGCAGAGAAGCAAGAAGCCAGACTGCCTGCTTTGCAACTCTTTATCAACTCTAGGGTGTGACAGAACTTCCATGCAAAGCAATTTACTCCATAATTAAAGGTTAGTTCAAAGGCACCTCACAACTCGGTAAGAAGGCCCTTTTTAGTAAGAGGCACTAACTCAGAATCTCTTAACAGTTTAATGGATCTGCACAGACAAATGCTGGGATACTTTGGGTTTGGGGGTTGGTTTTTTTTCCAAAGGATGCCCTCTATTTCTCTTATGAGTCCTCAGAAAGAGGAGCCGTATTCTGCTTTGTCTGCTACTCACCCTCATACATCCAAGTACAGCTGCATCTGAGCTGCGCTGGGAACAAGAGCACCTTCACCTACATGGGGAAAGTTGAACTTCTAACAAACATTAAA
Source organism: Myiopsitta monachus (assembly GCA_017639245.1). NCBI lineage: Eukaryota > Metazoa > Chordata > Aves > Psittaciformes > Psittacidae > Myiopsitta > Myiopsitta monachus. Next base: position 3,980,038 of record CM029937.1, on the reverse strand, counting down.
CTTCCCCTCACCTGCTTTCTTCAGGAGCAACCGACTGCAGTAAGAAAAGATCCACCCCCAGTCAGAGCTAGAAGGTCCTGTGTAGCAGGGCGGCTCGCAGACCAAACAGCAGCCCCGTTGTGCTTTGATTCATTTCTCTGTGATATAGCACCGGTTTGTGACCCCTATGCAACAGCCAACAGTGACTAAACCAATGCCTCAAGAGTGCATGTGAAACCAAGGGGTGACTACATTCAGTTACACAGTACCTACACATCGTGAGAGGTGACAGAAGTCTTGTCCTTCAAAAAATGCCTGCTGGGCACAGACCAAAGCATCTTCTTAAGCAGGCCAGAAAATAACTGAACGGGTAATAGGCAAAGAAAGCAGTCTTCACAGTGTTGCCAAAGACAGACTATAATGCATCTGGTAATGGCACAAGAAGGACATTTCACCCATTACCCTCCCTGAAAGCTGCCTGGTTCCTACTTGCACATGCCAAAGTTTTCCTCAAGGATGGAAGGCTCCTCCCACCTCCCTCCACTGGCTGCATGCTCCCTCCTGGCACCAGTTCAAAGAGCTTGTTCGACACCAGCCGAACTTCACCCACCAGCCATCACCACGCTCAGACCTCCCAGTCCCTTCCACAACTGCCCCTTGACTGCACTTCCTCTCCATGCCCCAGACACAAACACGTATCTCTGGGCTCTTTTTTGTGTCATTTTCAGGAAAAGTAAGTTCCACAAGGAAGTAACTTTCCTTCCTAGCAGCAACGAAAAGAATAACTGATATAACGCTGTATCGTATACCAGAGTAAAGTTTTGATGTAGCCCATGACTACGTGACGTTTTCTCAACCAACCACATCTTGGGATCGGTTGTTGGTTTGGGGTTTGTTTGTTTATGCTTTTTGGTGTCCCCCTCTCCCTTATTTTAACTACATTTGATAGTTTGGTATGCAAGATCAATTTATGCAAAAACCAACTGAAAATTCCCAGGTGCATTCTGACACAGCATCAGCTGTCTTCAGGGACAGGGGACTCCCTGCAGTCAATGGTCACTGAAACCTCCCAACTCCATTATGAATTATTTGTAAGTCACCCTACATACATTTAAACAACCAAAACAAGCTGGGCTGCCTACGGTCAAATACAGCAGCTGTATGTAAATACAGGGCTTCTATTTACATGCACCCCGTAGAATGCCAAAAGCCAGGACTACCCACTCTTCAACTCCTCAGTTTGAATATGCTGAGCTTGAGTTAACTAATCCCTGCCTAACACAAAAACCTAGACCTGGTATTATATAGGACAGTTGCAGGAAGTAACATCAGGTTCCCCAAGCTCAGCCTGCTCCTAAGGCAGGCCTCCTGCAAAACTTCTTGTTCCAACAGTTTCTGGACTGGTAGTTATTAGGATTATGCTATCAGTTTGAGGCTGCTGACATCGCTGTCCTCATACCTGCTTACATCACCTTCAAATGCAGACTGTAGTGCCAGAAGGATGCTACAGCCAATCCCCAATGGGATGGAAAGCAGCACCAGCCTGATGAGGACAAAACAAAACGCTCTCTGCTTCCCAGAACAGGTTTGTCCCTCCATTGTGAATGCACAACAGTGTGCGCCGTGCACCAGCAAGACACCGGCGGACTTGGCACACTTGAAGCAGCAGCATCCTGCACAGGGCTCAGTTTGGGAACTCTTCAGAAGCTATAGAACATACAAGAAGTTTTAACCCAGTTTCATGTGTTCTGCTTCAATTATTTCCCAACTGATTTTTACTTGCTAATTTATTCTTTTCTGTCACTGAAGACTGACAATCCCAGAACTAGTAAGAAAGCATGCAAAGCATGCACTGAAAGAGTGCCTAAAACTCAGCAAAAGCACAAACTCTTTGCCTACGCAAAACAATCCTGCAGTTTGCTTAACATCTATCACAGCTACATCCTGGAGCAGAAGAATCTCAAGATCAGTGCTTTCTTTCATCCAAAACAGCTCCAAGTACTAAACACAGAAAACTACTCACATCCACACAGGCCTACAGCCTTGCTAAGTATTTGTTCTTAAAATCTCTATCTTAAAAAGCAGTTAAATTCCATAACTTCCTAAAAGCTGCATCTCACAACAGCTTTGCGGAATACAACTTCCTTCACACAACTGCAGGCAGCTGCCTACAACTGCAGTTTGTTCGACGCTTTCACCTTTGCATTTGAGCACTTGTGGGGGGGGGGAAACAAAAAAAACAAAACCCAAAAGGATCCTTTCTGATTAAAATCCAATCCTTTCCAATCTGATTACAACCTGGAAGGATCAAGGCTACGTAGCCTGCAACCAGGAATGAGCTCTGTGACAGTTGGGCCTGGTCAGGATGAAAACTGACAGTATTTCACTGAGAACTTGCAGCCAGTGCTCACCTATGGGTCCAGAACAGCAGCAGCGCACAGGAGTTCGCTCATCAGGTCTCTCATAAGGCACCAGGCAGAGATTAAGGCCCAGACCAAATACTTTCAGAGCAAACCCTATATATCTAAACATGCTTCGTGCAGTACGCATGGCTCACAGCATCATGCTGTATTCAACAGCTACCCTACCACTCGTATACTATACCAATTAAGAACACGCAAAGTAAATAAGCGGCTCACTACGCACTGAAGACAGGACAGGAAGTGTCCACTCTAGTTTTCGAAGGTGAGCCGTTATGACATGCCTATTCTGTGCCAAAACTTGTGGAAGCTCAGCAACCAATCTCTATTATTATTTTGTCTATTTTTCAGTTCTAACGTGCCAAATCTACAGCCTCGTAACTCAGATGTCACCGGGCTTTAGAATACAGCACTGAAGTGGAATAACGGTAGATACACCGCGGAAGAACCAGGTACGTCCGGCTGTCGGTCTGCAGAAGCCTGCGGGAAGCCTCTGAAGAGAACGCGGCGGTTTTGCGTCCGCACCACCTGGCACAGGACAGGCAGCGGGAAGCCTCTGCCAGCGGAGGGGAAGTCTGGAAGGGCAGCTACGAGCAGCGCCGGGGCACCTCCGGAGCACGGAGCGAGGGGAGGCTGCAACGGCCGCCTTTGTCCTGCCGCGTGCGTGCGTCCCCAGCACCGCAGAGCCCGGGTCCCTGCCCCACGGCCCGCCCGGCCCCTGCGGGCGCACGGGGGAAGCCACCGGAGCAGCGACCGGGCCGGACACACACCCCCCCCCACACACACCCCCCGCTGCTGCCGGTACCGGCAGCGCGGGCGCGGGAAGCGCCGCGGTGACCTTGGGCCGCGCGCACCTGCCGCCGCAGCCCGGCGCGGGCCGGTCACGTGGGGGGCGCGCTCCCGCCCGCAGGGCCGAGCATGGCGGCCGGGCCCGGTAGCGGAGAGCGCCCCTCACCGGCGGCGGAAGCCCCGGGGCGGCCCTGCCCTGGGGGCTCGCGGAAGGGGCCCCCCTCTCCGCCTCCCAACCCCGCGCCGCCGCCGCCTCCTCCGGCGGCCGCTCCCCTCCTCACCCGATCTCGTCGGCGCCTCCCACGCTGTTCATGGCGGCGGCTCCTCGGCGGTATCCGGGGCCGCGCCCGGCTCTTCCCTCCGGCGGCGGCGGCGGCACCGGCGGCAGCTCGCGGGGCTCCGGGCGCTCGCTCCTCGCCGTTTGACCCCCGGTTTCTTTTCTCCCCCCCCCCCCCCCCCCGGGCGCGTGCGCGCGCTCCCGAAGCTGCGCAACGGCCGCCCCCGGCCCGGCCCCCCCCCCCCGACCGCGCGCCCGCGCTCCCTCAGCGCCGCCAACCGCCGCTGCGCGCGCACCTGCCCCCTCGCTACGGGGTCTCCGGGGCCGCGCCCAGGGAGGGGCGGGGCGGGGCGCGGCGCGCGGGGGCCGGCGGGAAGGGCAAGTCCGCCCCGCGGGGTCCTAGTGCCCGCCTCCTCCCCGTGCGGGGCCTCGCGGTCACCCCGCGTAGTGCGCGGAGCGCGGCCCCGTGCACACACCTCCCCCCCCCCCCAAAGGGAAAGAACCCTTCCTCCGTGTTCCCCCCCGGCTGCGCGGGTCCAGCCCCGCCCCTTCACGCGGGTGCTGTGCCACGCGCAGTGCGGTGCCCCCGGGAGCGGGTCCGACCCCGTGCCCCTGCCCGCGCCACCCGCTCCCGGTCAGGGATCCCTTTCCCCCCCCGAGGGCCCCATCCCGCCGTGCGCACTCAGCACTTCTCCGGCCATGGCTATTTAAAGCCGGCCGGGAGCCAGCGGCCCCTTTCCCTCCCCCAGCACCGCTGAGTCCAGCGAGCGGACCTTCGTCCCCGCTGCGGTAACCATGAGCGCCCGGGCAGCGGCGGGTCCGATCTTCGCGGAGGGCGAGGACTGCCGGGCAGCCTGGCGGGACGCGGTGGCCGGGTACGATGCGCCCGATGCTCACCTGGAGATCCTGGGGAAGCCGGTGATGGAGCGCTGGGAGACCCCCTACATGCATTCGCTGGCGGCCGTGGCTGCGTCGAGGGGTAACGGGGGGGGGACTCAGGGTCATGCCATGGGGTGCAGTTCGGGCGTGGGGAATGGGGCGGCTTCCCTGTGAGTGAACAACGCGGGGGGGGGGGGGATGTTGCTGCCAGGGGACCCCGCTGCGTGCACCCCGCCAGTGCTCCCCATGCAGTGACAGCGGCAGCAGGGCCGGGGTGGCACTTGTGCTCTCGTGTCAGGGTGACACATTCCCGAATGGGGATGGGTCTGGGGGTGCAGGCACGGCACAGCCCTGCTGCGTCCTGCTGCTTTCCGGGCTGCGCATCTGCTGGCAGAGGGAAGGCTTTGACAAGGGGTCGCTGGTCCCCACTGCAGCCGCTCGGGGGGGTTCAGTGGGGGCAAAGGGCTGCTGCAGGGTATAACTGGGGAGGCAGCGGGTGATGTGGGCATGGGGCTGCTCCTGGCTTCGCACCCCAGTGTGGTCAGAACTGTGGTCACCGGGCCTGTGCTGGCTGCCCCGGTGTCCCTGTGCAGGGACAGCCCCCCCCCCCCCCGCTTCGCTCTTAGAACCATGGAATCATGGAACCAACCGTGTTGAAAAAGACCTTCAAGATGACAAAGTCCAACCATCTCGTCCCCAGGCGGCCGTGTGCTGGAAGTGGGCTTCGGCATGGCCATCGCTGCCACCAAGGTGCAGCAGTTCAACATCGAGGAGCACTGGATCATCGAGTGCAACGAGGGGGTTTTCCGGCGGCTGGAGGAGTGGGCCCGGTTGCAGCCACGCAAGGTCTGGGGGGTGCTGTGCCAGTGCCCGGTGTCGGTCTGTGCTGACCACCGGGGCTCACTGTGCTGCCCTCCCTCCTGCAGGTCGTACCCATGAAGGGGCTGTGGGAGGACGTGGCACCGACGCTGCCGGATGGGCACTTCAGTGGTGAGGCACCCGCAGCCGGGCCGGTGGGACCGGAGGGAGGTCATAGAATCATGGAATGGTTCAGGTTGGAAAGGACCTTAAGGTCATCCGGGTCCAACCCCCTGCAGGGACACCTCACACTGGACCGCGTTGCGCAAGGCTCTGTCCACCCCGAACGCTGCCAGGGATGGGGCAGCCACAGCTTCTCTGGGCACCCTGTGCCAGCGCCTCAGCACCCTCACAGGGAACAGCTTCTGCCTTGTATCCAACCTGAACTTGCCCTGTTTCAGTTTGAACCCATCACCCTATGTCCTATCACTGCAGTCCCTGATGAAGAGCCCCTCTCCAGCATCCTTGGAGCCCATTCAGACGCTGGAAGCTGCGCTGAGGTCTCCACGCAGCCTTCTCTTCTCCAGGCTGAACAGCCCCAATGTTCTCAGCCTGGCTCCATACAGGAGGTGCTCCAGCCCTGGAGCATCCTCATGGCCTCCTCTGGACTTGCTCCAACAGCTCCATGTCCTTCTTATGTTGAGAACACCAGAACCGCACACAGTGCTGCAAGTGGGGTCTCACCAGAGCAGGGCAGAGGGGCAGGAGCCCCTCCTTGGACCCCACAGCAGAACCTGGGAGCTGTGAGACAGGGCCCCAGGGCAGAAGGGTCCCTGTACGTTGCTGCACCATGAACGGGGGGAGGCAGGCTGAGCACCCAGCCCAGCTCGCTACCACCATGGGCTGCATGGGTGTCCCTTGTCACTGTCTAAGAGGGGGGCAGAGATATGGGTGCAAATTTAAATAGGAAAGAGTAACAGGCCAGGAAGGGGGAACGTTTTCCCCAGCACATGGGCCTCTCCTGGCTAATGGACCGTCTCCGGTGTTCCCGGGCAGGGATCCTGTATGACACCTACCCACTGTCGGAGGAGACCTGGCACACGCATCAGTTCACCTTCATCAAGGTAACGTGCTGGGGTGCAGCTGCCCTGTGCAAGGGACCAGAGTTCCCGGCTTGGGTGGGTCTGGGGAGATCTGAGAGCTCAGGAGTCAAAGTCAGAGCTGGGTTTGGTCTGCAGCCCCCTCCCTGCCCTCTGGGGAAACCTCAATGTCCCCAACACGATGGTGGCCATCGGCAGCACTTTTGTGGTGGAGAAGCAGGAGGGTGCGGAGCGCTGGGGCCATGTCTGGCTCTGCAGGGAGAAGAGAGAGCTTGGGGGGGGAAGTAAGGTGGGAGCCGGGTGCTGAGCCAGCACCCCTTCATCCCCACTGCAGGACCATGCCTTCCGCTTGCTGCAGCCCGGAGGGGTCCTCACCTACTGCAACCTGACCTCCTGGGGGGAGCTGCTGAAGACCAAGTACACCGACATCGAGAAGATGTTTGAGGTGAGCATTGTTCCTTGCGCCTGGCACCCCCAGCCCAACCCAAGGTCCCAAAGCTGCCCCATCAGGCTGTGCACCTCCTGCATCCCGGAGCACTTGGCTGACACGGTGGACATGGAGCAGCACAAGAGCCCTCCAGCTGCTTAGCTCCTCCAGCCAGGGCTCAGCAGGGAGCTTTGAGGGAAGGCCAGCAGGTTGTTGCCCACAGCAGCCCAAGATGGGGCTCCCTGCACCCACTGCTTGTACTGTCCTGTGTCCTCACAGGCTGGGGCTCAGTAGCATCTCCACTTGCACCTGGGCAGCTCAAACCACTGCCTGCTCCTTCCCACCCTCCTCTCTCACAGGAGACCCAGGTAGGGCACCTGTTGGAGGCCGGGTTCAAGAAGGAGAACATCAGCACAACGGTGATGGACCTGGTCTCCCCCAAGGACTGCAGGTACTACTCCTTCCACAAGATGATCACCCCCACCATTGTTAAGCACTGAGGGTGCTGCCAGCCTGGCACCATCCCTTGGGGCTGCCCTGAAGCCACAGGAAGCAAACACTAAGGAAAGGAGACTGATTACGCACACTAAGGAGGAGGAAAAAGGTTCTCATCTCCTTTGATGCTGAGAAGATTGAAGCTGATTTATCTGGAGGCAGGAGGTGGCTGGAGGCTTAGGGTGGAAGTCCTGGGTCTCTAGGGAACCTTCTGGAAAAAGGACTCCCTGCCCCACCGAGGATGTCACCCAGAGGATGTCACCCAACATGAAGCCCTTGCCCTGGAGGGGCCTCTGGGATCTGCCAAGTCCCACCCAGCATCCAGGCATCCATCCCAGGTGCTGGGAGTTTCCACTCAAGGCTCAGACCTCCTTGATGAATACCTCAGTGAAGCTGCAACCCAAGAGTGTGGTGCAGAGCCTTTGGCCAAAGGGCTTCAAGGACTGGATGTATATCCTCAAAAACCTGGATCAGTTTGAGAAATCCCTGGGGGCCAAATGACCCACACCAGGCAGCAGCAGAACATGGGGTGGTTGGAGGCACTTCGGCTGCTCCTGCACCAACCCCCCGGTGGTTTTCCCACTACCTCTGGCTGAAGCCCACTGCAGCGCGTTCTGATCCTCACAACCTCCTTGCAGTTCGACAGCGCGTGAATGACGTTTCCTCTCTCTACCCAGAAGGGATAAAATCCATTAAAAACCCCAATGAAATCCACCACCGCTGATTCAGAGCAAATTATTCGTCTTTCAAAAGCGTGTGTGTAATTGTGCTGTGCCTGCTCCTTGTCCCAGGCCACATCCCGCACCAAAACCTGCCAGGGGCTGCTCCATTCCTCCTGTGCCGGGGAGCGCTGCAGCATTCATTTTTAGCAGTCACATTTTTAGCATCAAGATTTGACTTAACCGTACAGAAACAGAATTGATTTCTGGCTGCTGTGCACACAGATATAAAGGATTTAGTAGATCCTGTGTAGGAATCATAAACAAAAGGTAGGAGATGAGCTCAGGGTTGGCCCGGACCTGCGCTGGTCTCAAAACTTCCCAACAAAGCCAATGAGCAAGTCCCAGGTTTCAGGCAAAGCCTTTATGTCACGATAGGTAACTTCGAACATCCTCCTTCAGAGCCATTCAGGTCAGAAACCACCACAGTGAGTGTTACCAACTCCAACTCCTGCTCTTTAAACGAGTTAGAACGCTTCCCATCTGAAGGCTGTATTAACAACAGAAGAGTGTCTTAACCAGGTAGAGTTTTATTAGAAGGCGTGTGAGGACACGGGTTGATTGTGCGTATGGAGGCAAGCAAGAGGGGAGCTCATAAATAAGAGGCTATTTCCTGTACCAGATCTGAATTTTCTTCTCCCGTTTGATTTTCCTCTGAAGCTGCAGGATTCCATACAGCAAAGCTTCAGCTGTAGGTGGGCAACCTGAGAGAGACAAAAAGGAAGCCCCAGGCCTGCTTGCTGCCCTGCAATGTAGCCAGCAGATGGAGAAGTGACAAACCCCAGGCTTGGCCTGGAAGCAGCTTCCATCTCCCTCTGCCTTTGTGTATGGCACTGGCTGTGGGGTTTAAGAAAGCAAAAGGCCTTCTGGAGCTTAAAGAAACAAAAGTGTTTCTCTGGAAAGGTCGTTTAAAACACAGAAATGCTTCACTTTCCAATAAAGTGATATCTCACAGGAGTATGTGGTTGAGTAAACCATAGCCCAAGCTTTACACAATGGTTACCAGTGAGTAGCATCACCAGAACCACCCCACTCGCTTCCTGGATCTTACTGAAGCATCTGCAACTTCAGCACCACAGTTTGAAACAGAAAGATCTTGAGAAACTACACCAAGCACTGTCCAAACAGGCAAAACCAACTTCCCTGCCGTGCTGCTCCGAGCTGGTGCCAGTGGCACGTGGAGCCACCCTTCCTACCTGGCACATAGATGTCCACCGGCACGATACGATCGCAGCCTCTCACCACAGAGTAGGAGTAGTGGTAGTAACCCCCTCCATTAGCACAGCTGCGAGAGACGGGCAGGTTTCAGCTTGGTTTAGTGGAGACGGGAGGCAAAGGGGAGCGGGAGGCAGAGGACAACATGAGGCCAGTGCCTCACCCGAGTGCCATGGGCAAGGAGTACCCCACAGGTTTTACAGCACGATGCCAAGGCTCACAGCGTGGCCACTCAGCCTCCTCACGAGCCCCAGCTGGTAGAGGCTGCTGCATTTCAAGGTGAATTTGAAACTTAGACAGGAGAAGTTCAGGTTGGATACAAAGAAGTTCTTTACTGTGAGGGTGCTGAGGCGCTGGCACAGGGTGCCCAGAGAAGGGGTGAATGCTCCATCCCTGGCAGTGCTCAAGGCCAGGCTGGACAGAGCCTTGAGCGACACGGGCTGGTGTGAGGTGCCCCTGCCCATGGCAGGGGGGTGGAATGGATGATCTTAAGGTTCTTTCCAACCCAAACCGTTCTATGATTCTATGAATCGGACCCAACCAAACCATTTCCATTACTCCTACGAAGCAGATATTTAAGCAGTCCTTCCTCCACACCGCAAACCCTTTTTGATTTCACCGCATCTGCACAGAGCATTCCTAGAGCTGTTCTCTCCGCTCCAGGCCCTGGTGAAATGACTGCCCTCAGCCCCAGGAGACACCCAAGTTGTCAGCTGCACCGTTCCAGGGCTGCACGCTTCTGAGGTTCTGTCTTGTGCTGCAGAAGCTGTTTGAAAGGTTTCATCTAAACGAGTCGTGATACTCCTGGACATGTGCGAGTCCCCAGCCTCTGAGAGCTGCAAAGCCCCCAGGGAAAACTGCAGCTGACAGAGATTTGACAGACATCGTTCTCCTCCCCCTGATGAAAGGGAGCCTTTATGCTTCCTTTGTAACAAGGCCTCCTTATATAATTCCAAGGCTTGGAAACAAAATGAGAAATGGGTTCCTCTCCCTTCATCTCCCTGGCTCTAGCAGGCAACAGCAGATCTCTCCCACCAAGTAGGAGGCACCAAGCGTGTCCTGGCACTCACCTCCCCATGGAGACCACGTAGCGAGGCTCTGGCATCTGGTCGTAGACCTGCAGGACAGAGACAGCTCAGCTCGGTCCCCGTTGCCTCCCAGCACACGAGGTGCCCAGCCGCAGCCCCGGTACCTTCCGGAGAGCCGGGGCCATCTTGTTCGTGAGGGTGCCAGCCACGATCATGACGTCGGCTTGCCGGGGACTGGCTCGGAACACCACCCCGAAGCGGTCCATGTCGTAGCGAGGAGCCGCCATGTGCATCATCTCCACGGCGCAGCACGCCAGGCCAAACAGTCATCGGCCACAGGGAGCTCTGCAGCAGAAGAAGCAGGTTGTGGAGAGAGCCTAGCCCCTGCAAGGGGTGCCTCAAAGGGCAAGAGGTGATCAGAGAAGGAAACGGAGCAAGAGAAGGCTCAAGGTCTGTTCAGGGCATTGCAAGCGGAAACGGTGTTTGCCATTATGTAGGAAGAGAAAGTTCAAGGTCTGTTCAGGGCATTGCAAGTGGAAACGGTGTTTGCCATAATGTAGGAAGAGAAGGTTCAAGGTCTGTTCAGGGCATTGCAAGTGGAAACGGTGTTTGCCATTATGTAGGAAGAGAAGGTTCAAGGTCTGTTCAGGGCATTGCAAGTGGAAACGGTGTTTGCCATTATGTAGGAAGAGAAGGTTCAAGGTCTGTTCAGGGCATTGCAAGTGGAAACGGTGTTTGCCATTATGTAGGAGGGCAAACCCCACCGCTGCAGGGGAACAGACAAGCAGGGATCTGAGCGTTTGGAGCCTCAGAGATGCCAAATGTACGCAGAGGTGAAGAGGCTCCCCTTAACGTGTCACACTGCTAAAGCAGCCACCTCGGGAGCCCTGCACAAGGGCAGCGGTGACTGGAGGAGGCAAAATTCAGCCAAGCCAGAGCACCCTGGATTCAGCCTTCTCCATGGCACAGAGCAGCCGCTCGTTACAAGGATTACGGGAAACCAGCAGGCACCTTCTGCGCGTGTCTGAAGGTCAGCTCTGCTCAGACAGGCGCTGCTCTGCACCACCCTCCTGCTCTGACACAGGACCCAAACCATCAACCTCTGGCCAAGCAACTGGAGAATTCTGAACCTATTTTTATCCTGAGGAAGAGCTGGCTCAACCCCATTTAGCACCAGCACCTCCTGAGCATTCGGCACCATCGCTCCCTAGTGAGCACGACAGTTTCAGGAACTCACCCTTCTTGCCCAGTTGACCAGGTCATCGAGCTTGGTGACGATGTATTCACCCCTGCTACTGGGGACATAGGACTTCTTCTGCACGACGGCTGAGCTCTTTTGCTGGACTTGGACAGAGCTGAAGACAAAGAGCACAGTTATTCAGCGTAACTGCAGCCTCGAGGAGCTGTGATGCCACGAAGAGCCCGTGGCACACTTCTTATGGACAACACCCACTGCAGACTGTGTTTAGAGCAGGGGCAGGGATGTTCCCCTCACTGTGGGGAGCGCTGTGGTTATTGCTGAGCCCCCCCTGTACCCGCATTCCAGCGGGGGCCTGGTGGGCTCCTCTGCATGCTGACAGCAGCCTGGCTGTCAATCCGGCCTCTTAAGAGGTGAAGCGAGGAGGGCATTGGCACGCACAGAGCTGCTGCGAGCAGGAGGCTTCCTGCCCTGTGCCATTGGGGATCCCTCGCCCGCGGCAGGACCCAGCGGTACCTCTCAGCCTGGGCAGCCACCGGCGCCTGATGGAGCAGCCGAGTGCGAACGGGCGCCGCGGCCCCGGGCCTGGAAAGGAGAACAACGCTCACTGTGTGACCGCGCTGAGCGGCACCGGGGCTGTGCCCTGCGGGGAGCACAACGGCCCCGGGCAGGGACAAACCGAGCGCTCGGGGAGCAGAAACCACCGAGCACCCAACGCGGCCCCGGCCCTCACCTCCAGGCCAGGGCGCCGCGCCCAGGGAGGCGAAGACCTGAAACGAGAGAGCGGACGAGCTCAGCTCCGGCACCGCGGAGGGAACGGCCCGAACGCGGCGGCCCCACGGCCCCCGCCCGCCCCCGGCCCCCCTCAGCCCCTCCGGCCCCGTTCCCCCGCAGCGGCCCCGCTCACAGCCCAGCGCCGCCATTTCGCCCTCAGCCCTTCAGGCAGCCTCCGGGCGCGGTGCACCCGCTAAGCGGCCCCGGTGCTCCGCCTCAGCGCGCCGGCGGGGAACGCGGGGCTGCGCGGGGAGTTCCGCGGTGCTCGGTAAAACGAAGCGGGAGGAGCCGGGCCCGGAGGAGCGGCGGCGCAGGAAAAGGGAGCGGAGCGTCCCTGGGTGGGCTCGAACCACCGACCTTTCGGTTAACAGCCGAACGCGCTCACCGATTGCGCCACAGAGACCGCGCTGCCGCCGCCGCCGCCGCTCCCGCTGCTGGGGCAGCGGGGCCGGGCCGCTCCCTCGTCCCGGGGCCCCCCGGCGGTGACGGGAGGGGCGGGGGGAGCGCCTCCGCGCAGCCGAAATAGCTCAGTTGGGAGAGCGTTAGACTGAAGATCTAAAGGTCCCTGGTTCGATCCCGGGTTTCGGCAACCGCCTCTTTTCCTGCCGGGCCTGAGGCTGCGAAACGCTCCTAAAGCCGGCGTGGTGAGCGCATCAAAAGCCGGCTCCGTATCATTTTCATCTCGGTGCGGAGCGAAGGAAGCTGCTTCAGTTGAACAAGGCAAGTTCAACCAGCAGCTTGGCAGAACTTCCAGGAAAGCACAGGAACACACAACAGCACATCTGCTTGCTTGTACTCGCCACAATGCCTTTAACAACATCAAACTGGCACTCGCAGCGCAGTAGTGCAGCTTCACCCGATACACAGGGACAATCTCCACGCAGTGTGGAATAGAGGTGGAAGCATCGGGCCAGGCAAGCGCAGCAGCAGCATGCCGCTTGGCAGAAGTGAAGCACGTAAGGGGAACAAGCCTTTAACGATTCACTTCATCAACCTTTAATTGATTGACAACACAATCCTGTACCTCTCCAGACTGAGTTTGGTCCTGAGGTGCAAAAAGCCCTGTACGGAACCCGTAAGCCCTGGTTTGAAGGTGGTTTTTAAAGACAGAAACAGCTGAGAGCGCTCCAACTCACATTGTGCACTCTTCATCAGCCTTTGGCACAGCGCAGTTTGATTTCTGAAATGAAAACTCGTTCACATTGAATCAAATTGGGATAGCGAAAGGTGGGAAAAGGGTTGAGATGAAGGCGTGGTGGAAGGGGAGCTCTGCTGCCATGCGGGGGGAGCCTGGAGAAAGACCTTAGCAGTACTTTAGGAATTTCAATTGGGAAGTGCACACAGGATCATGTTTTGAAGGAGAGGGAACCCGAGGATAAACTGAGAGCCAAGTCCCCTATCCTTTAGGTACTCAATGGCACAAATGCATATTAAAACTCATTATAAAGTAATTAAAAGTATAATTAAAATACACCATCAAAGACCGTAACTATAGCCAGAATACACATCTCTCTCTCAATTTACATTTAAACCTCTGAATTGCAAATTGTCTTGGTTTCTCTAGAACAGATCACATTTTCATCCTAAGATAAAAAACAAGTCACTGGGGCTTTACCATTAAGTAGTTGTCAATAACACTGCAAGCCTGTCAAAGGCAATTTGCAATGTGCCAGACCTCCTGCAAAAAGCTGGAGCTACATGATAGAATTTGGTATTTAAATCACAGAAAGAGAAATCACTGCTCCTAAAATGATGGCCTCAAAAAGCAATAAAGCAGCATTCAGAAGTTTCACTTTCACATGGAAAAGTGAATGGGGTTTGTTCTTCTAAGCAAACACTGGATTCCTTTCCCACTGGATTTTACAGCTATCCCATCAATAAAAACAAAGCCTTTGTTATTCTGCTTGCATCACCAGCTACCAATTTTATTTCCCCACACTTTGAGACATGTAAAGCAGGAACAGTCATTCCGGTGGGAGTGTTTTCATACAGGACACCCGCAGACATTCAGTAGTGGCAAAGTCACCCAGCAACACATGGCTATATCCTCCACCAGTCTGTGTTCAAAGACAACAGCCCGCCCGTTGTCAGCTATTTGGCCAAAATAATTCATACAAAACTCAGCATTCTATCAAGAAGCTCTGCAAAACACCTGCAGTTCCGTGCTAAGGATGCTGAATGGATGAGGATTGAGGCAGCCACGCACCTACAGCACTCCCAACGCCTATTGCATCGTCTTTCACAGGCAGTTCAACACGGCAAAACCAGCTCCAGGGCACAGAACGGGGAGCAAGGACTGAAGACAGGACTGCACCTGAGCGCAGTGCAATGGCTACCTCTTTCAGAGATAAACAAACAGGGTTTGAAAAGTAAGAATTACACATTTTATACAAATAAGCACTTCATGATATACACTCAGAGCCAGGGGAGCTGGGGAAAGGTTGCGCTGCTGTTCAGACACCATCTGCAAGTGCTGGTTTGGTCTTCCACTTCTTTCTTTCGAGGATTTCTTCATCAAATATTTCTCTCTCCCTGAAAAGAAATACAACGTTCTGTAGTAAAAATAACCTCACCATATGAAGCTGTTTGCAGTGTGTTACATTTCCCATGTATAATCATTTTGCTACTTAAGACAATGGGAAAATTGCCACACAGGAGGGAGCATCCTGAACTCTCCTGCCCTTATGCTGTCTTCCATATAAACAGGGAAGTAGTACGAGAAATTCAGAGCATACTAAAGAGAAAAGCTACCTCTTGCTCACAGATGGTCCTTTGATGTACTTCTCTTCTGCCTTCTTGTAATCTATATCATCCACAGCAGAAATGGCATAAATTATGGCCTAGAAAAGTAATTGGTTCCAAATCACTGTTTGTAACTTAGCTTTTATTTCATGAGGATAAATGCGCTCTCTCAGTCAATGAGGAACCTTATTCTAAAATCAATCACTTAGGAAAGTTGGATAAAACCTGAAACTCATAAATAACACAAACTTGTCCTTTATCATTCCCAGGAGAGTATTTTAAAACCAGATGAAACTCTTCATAGTAATTTTGTTTCTACAGAGGTTACTAACGTTGTGCTGGAAAAATTCCTAGGAAGGACTCTAAGTAGCTAAAAGTATCACCGTAAAACCCACCCCACCACCTCCCAGCACAAAGAACCCAAGAAACCCCAGCGATATCTTGCCAAATTAATAAAACCCACCTCAAACCCAAAGATCTGAAGTTTCAGAAAGAATCGAACAGACCTGAAAGCAATAATTCTGCCTTCAAAAAACCCTGCACTACCTAAAGCTTCTCCATTTTGTGCTGACAGCTTAAGAGCCCACAAACATAACTTAGGATTGTATGGAGGTGAACAGTCTTTGCCCAAGATACAGAGAGAAACTAAACTGTCTCATACCCCTCGAGCTGCAGGGACCATGCAGGTGTGAACATACCTGCTCAGCTCAACCACCGCTCAGCTCACAGGGAACACTCTGCGAGTCACTGAGCTCAAATCACAGAACGCTTATGTCATTTCCTCACTTTAACGTGTAGTTTCTCAACGGTTCCCCGTTTACTTACTTCAGGCAAAAGGACATCTGAAATGAATTTTATTCTATCTCCATTTATGTGATGCAGATGTTTAGCCTCTATTTCGTGATATACTTCCTTCAAGTAGTTCACTACAAGGTCCAGTTGCTCTTCATCCTCCAAATAGGTTTCAACGCAGGTCACGTACTGTCTTGAATTCAGGAATCCCTTCAGCCACCGCGACTGTTTTCTGCTTTTCAAAATAGCCAAAAGATGTTCTTCAGCCCCCTTCGTCTTCACTATGAACTCCACTATCTTCTTATTTGCTTTATCTCTAGCGGCTCTTGTCCTGTCAGGAAGAAGTTTCCTGGAGGGCTTCTGAAGCGATGTTTCTGATAAAGACTCTTCAGTATCTTCCTCTGCCGCATTTGGAAAGGTAATTTGGACTAAACCTTGATAACATTCCTTTCTAACTGGGTAGCCTGAAAGGAAAGCCACAATCACTCATTCCCAAATACACAAAGCATTTGTGTACGCACACATGCTCGCATACACAGATTTAAGATAAGGGACTTGCTTGAGAGAACTTTTCTTTCCTTCCTTACCAAAGAGGGTAAAAAAACACCACAAGAAAAAGAAAATGAAGATTTTGCCTTAAGAAAGATGAGGGAGTTGAAGCTCTGACAGGAGCTCTGAAATTAACCCTCAACAAGGTGAACTTAAGTGGTTTCTCCAATTGCCTTCATATTTAACTTCCGTTGGGGTTCTGATAACCCTTAAAGTGCAATAACGGCGTGAGACTTTTACTTGTACTCCCTCACTGGGCCTGAAGCCTCACTCAACACATGTGTCGACACTAGAGCTAAACTCACCTCCCAGGAGAATACTGCAGAAGATAAAGGGTTCACTTACTGATATCATCAGCAAAATACTCCAAGAAGGATCCCGTAAAAGAATGACAACCTAAAAAGCCCAAACCAGAGTTATGTATCAGTTCAGTTAAGCCTGTGTAACAAAGCTGACAGTTCTGGTGTGATCTTTTTTCTGATGTACATCAGAATGAAGGACATCTCCTTACCTACTCTAATTCGATAGTCAGAAATCAGTCGAATACACCACTCAATTTCCTGGCGATAATCTTCTTTGGCTCGTTCCTGTAAAACGAGAGCTCTTTACAGTCCTAAAAGGAGCAGCCTACTGAAGCTTTTAGCCTAGGACACTAACCAGGTAACAGAAATGGCTAATGATAATGAATCGAAGTTTCCTTGCAGTTTCTGCATTCTCTTGAAATTCAGCTTCTGCCTGTGCTTTGTGGTACGCAGAAAACCCGCAAGTGAAAAGAAACCCAAGCAACTGCCTGCCTTCCACAGCTATTCTGCACAGCAGCCCCACAGAGATGGAAAAGGGTCCCAGGGGATCCCCTTCCTGTGTTATTCTCCACCTTGTGGAGCATTAATTACATTTAATTACATCACTGAATACAGCAGGAGAGAAGACAGAAGAGTGAACAGCCACAGAGCAGCCAGCTGCACCAAACTCCTCTCACAGGGTCAGTTACACACGGTGATACCACTTGGTATTTTCCAAAGCATGCACAGACTTGCAGTTCCATGTTACTGGTAGTACTTACTATGAGGTCCTGCTTTTCTTCACAATCAAAGTGCTTCAGACTCCTAAGAGGTACCGAGAAACTGGATGAAACAAAGAAACACAGTCAGGGAGAAGATGCAATTGAGTTGTACCACTGTGTTTACTGCAATTCTATACCTCCCTGAAAATTAGATCTCATGAGGAACTCAGAAATGCAGGTTCTATTAGTTTGGGTTTTCATAATAAGCTGCAACTATGGAACCTTTAACAGCTGAGAAGTACCTGGTCTTAAACAAAACTAAAGGCAGGCTGGTGTCTCCAGAAAGTTTGGGAACCACAAGTAAAAACCACTGCCTGGGTCCCCAGCCCTTCTTTAACTCCTCACATGAGCATCAGCTGCTCACATGCTGCCAGCTTATCTCAACCAGCAGCCTGCAAAGGACATAGTCCACACCTGCAAATCCTCGCCTGACGTGGTTCCTCCCTCCAAGATCAACCTTTGGTTCAACTAACAGTGCAATTACCCTGTGCCAGGAAAAGAGTACAGGGCACTAAAAGAAACTGGAAGTTTGGAATGTGCTCAGAATCCACAACAGTTACCCTTTTTTCTTGTCATTTGTATTCCCTTCTATTAACAGCACACAGGCCTTTTTGTGTTTCCGCTTCACAGTTTTCACCTGTTGAAAGGATGAAGTCTCATTAGCATCCTAAAATCCTAAAACCCTTCCAACACAGGAACATCGTCCATCTATATTCTACACTACAGCCCATACTTAAAGGGAGTGACACAAACTTGACGAAAGAAGGCTTAAAGCAGCAAGAATAGCAAGCTACCCCAGGGAAGCATTTATTGTTAGAGGACAGGTCCTTGTGCGCTTTCTTTCCTTAGCTGGGTACAACCACCCTACCTCATGACACGAGATAGAAAGGCTCAGTAGTACTGCTCTGCTCTAACACACCCAGATGGGAATCAACCACGTTTATTTTTTACATGCTTTTGTCATAAATTTACTTCTATTCTCTTCAGAACACTTCTACAGGAAGGTCTTTACCATTTCCAGCTCTACACAAGTCAAGAATGGCAAAAGACACTAAAGAACCTGCCAAGGAGCTCCGTATCATCCCCTCTGCAATATCCCTCCAAGAAGGCAGCGAGCTGTTCTTACCACTGCTGGCCAATATGGGTACCTTCGCAATCTGCACCAGACCAAAATCCCTTCTTCAATTGATTGTGGTTCTATAAGGGAAAATAGAGAAAGTGTTCTTCAAAACATGAGAGAAGACAGTTAGCTTGACCTCCCTCATCAGCCTCCTTAAAGGAGTTTGGCTGCAGTGCTTTTACAGGTTTCAACCCTACCACCCCCAGAAATGGAGCCCAAGTAGTTCTGAATACAGCAAGTAGAAGACTTCACTCCTAGGCCCTTGCCCAGTTTGCACAACAATTTGCATTCCATTCTGTTTCAGAAAGCCTCCCTGGGCCATCAAATAAATGCATTTTATTCCACATAAGCTTGAACAAAGCTGGAGTGAATTTCTGGGAAGGTTAGGTTTCATCACCATAGCTCATCAGCAAACTACAAGCACATGTACCCTAAGAAGAGCACACCAATCCCAGGCGAAGAAGTCTCACAGAGCTACTCTGACATCTCACCTTGATGTGATAAAACACTAGGAAGTTCTTCATCCTCCTCCTCTTCATCTACCAGAGGTGAGAGGCGAGAGAGACTCTCTGAGGAAAGTATCTTTGAAGACAGGTCAGACGATTCCAGTCCTGCCAAGAGCAGCAAGCACCAGAGTTCAGAAGCATGGAACAGCCATTAAAAAGCATCAGCTTCAGCCCAGGTGAAACACAACCCTGTAAGTGCCCCTGCAGCCACGAGAGTCACTGTCACACCAGGACCTGTCCCACCACCCCCATTCTCAAGCCTTTGCCTTGGTAAAGGCCTAATAATCTGAATGAAAGAGAAAAAGGGGAAGGAACAAGGGGCTGGTTTCAGGACTTCACATCAGGCAGTTCCTTTATGTAGCATTATTTTATCCCTAAATGGCCAGCAGCAAAGAAAAAAACTAAGCACAAAATCAGCAAGTCCTCTAGGGAAGGGTGAGAAGTACTGCTAAAAATATGGGTGTTCAATGCCAAACCCTAAACAGCTCCACACAGCCTCAATGCCACACCAGCATTTAGCCAGTGATAAAGTGATTGTGTTTTCTCTGCTTCTCTGAAAGTTACACTAAAAGGAACCAAATCCAGCGATTCAAGAACTGCATTCACAAAAGCAATGCAACACTCCAAGATGAGTTACAGCGATCAAACGATCAAGCAGGATGAAGTTTTCCCTTCCACAAGGGACATACCCACCTTCATCTTCTTCAAAGTCAGGCAGCTGAAATGGCTTTACTTTATTCATGACCACATGTGTAGAATCCTTACTTTCCTCTTCTTCACACTGCGAGAGGATGCTATCAGACAGCATCCCTTCATTAGAAGGCCCAGATGAAGATTCAGGGCAATTGCTGCATTTCTTTTTCCTGTAGGAGGACGCAGTTGCGTCCATCTTTCGGCCTCCATTAACCCGTTTCAAACTCGCTGGCTTTTTCCTTCCATCTAATTGCTGTGCCGGACTTTCACTCTCACTGCTGATGCTTTTTTCCAAGTCATACGAGGCACTTTTACAAGAGGAATCCAGTAATGTCCTTCTGAGTTGACTTCTGGTCTTTGCGCTTCTGACAGGTACCACTGCGCCAGATGTGCAGGGGATGGACTGGACAGACCCCTCCTCAGCAAAGGGCTGTACTTGATCCTTGGGGAAATCATTCCTGTACAACACAGGAGATCCTGCACCGCTTTGTTTTTTTCCTGGCTTACTTTTTTCCTCCTTTGGTTTAGGGGAGACTTTATTTCCTGCTCTGGATCTTGTCAACAATCTGGGCTCAATGGTTTTCTGTCTTGGTAGTGATTCCGACTCTGGTACTTCGGAGTTCTGACTCTCCAAGTTCAGTGTATTAGACAAGTCCTCAGTATCACATCTGGAAGGGTTTGTTCCACTTTCACGTGCTTCAGCACTCTCCTCCAAAATGAAAGAACCCTTCCAGTTTGTTTTCTCTGAATCCATCTTCAGGCTGGGGTTCTTTTTTTCTTCTCCTCTCCTCTCGGAAGCCTGAGGCTCCAACTTTTCTTTAAAGAAGCTGCAGAAATGGGTCAGCGAGAGAGATCCTGAATGGTTCTCCTGCGAGAAATGAGTATTTGGCCCGTTTTCCGAAGGTGGTACTTCTTTGGATGAGCCATTTGGATTCAAAATAACCAGGGCAATTTTAAGAGATCGGCGATACTGCAGTTCTTCCACAGCCTCACTCAAATTATTCCTTTGATCTGATGAAGAACAACATGCAATAACCTTCATTCAAATCTAAGAACCAAGGAGTCTCATTTATAGTCTATCTCTTCTTTAAGATGCAACTTAACACTCAAATCACCTGTGATTCTTAAGGCAAAGTATGTAGAGACACACAAGAGGCAAGCCTCCAGTGCCTTACTCTAGGGGAAGTACATACAAGTATCTTCAATGTTCCTCCCAACATGCTACCCAAGGGAAGAGCAAAAGCAGCTGTGATTCTGTTTCGTCTGTTTTCAGACTTTACAGATGTAATGGAAGGGAGAAAAAACAAAATGCAAAAACCCCCCCAAACCTACTCAATAAATACATAAGTGTAATATAGACCTATTGTGTGTGTTTACATTGAGAGTACATACAAGGCAGCAAATAGTGTGACATTTCCTCACCTAAGTTAGAGGCAATGTTCACTATACGTTCTTCCTTCAGTGGTTCAGCATCTGCGCAGCTCACACTGATCCTGAAAACACAACAAAGCTGACAAAAATGTCACAGCACTAAACACTACTGAAAGTACGACACTACTTTCACCTGGCAATAAACTTGCAATATCTTCCCCCACCAAAAAAACCCACTTATTAGGGGAAAGTAAAGCAAAACAGACAAACATGGGAAGCATGTCTGAGCTCACAGTCAGTATGCTGTTCACTGATGTTCCATGAGACACTATGGAGAGCTCTACAACAGCAATAGGGCTTGGGGTTAGCCTCTGTAAATCAACAATCTCTGTAACAGGTATCTTTAGATAAAGGAATTACTCTCTTTTAATGTTAGCATATAACATGCTATATATAACGAACACAACAGTTAAAATGATACTTAACTGTTCTTTCAAACCAAGTATTTCAACTTCCAAAGAAATCTCCTTCGCAACTCCAGTTTTGCGCAAAACCTACATTGAAGAGAAAAACCGGATTTAAAAAGTCCTTGACCAAGTGTCCTGGGTTCAGCTGCAGCAGACGTTTTTCTCCTTCTTAGTAGCTGGTGCAGTGCAGAGGGTTGGAATTATATTATCTTAAGGTCCTTTCCAACCCAAACCATTTTGTGATTCTACGTTTACTTGGAGCTCTCACTACCTATTCTGTTTCAACCATTTCTAAGCTATATCCACCAGCCTCTCCTTGTTTACTCATCTGCTTTACCTTTGCTGGCCATAAACGCTTCTTCCAGGTGCAAAGAATATACTCTTGGTCTGTCATGACTGCGTTTCATGTAGTGAAGGAAAATTCCAGTGTGCTCTGAAGACAAAGGGAATAAAAGTTACCCATCACTTGGTTCGGTTTTTTCTTCCTTTGGTTTAAGTAATACAAGACCTACATGGAACACACAGTTAGTTATGTCTCTTTTCCTATTGGGGTTATCATTACTTCGCACGCATCCTCCAAGGTTAGGGTCTAACAGCGTCTTTCTGCAGCTGTGCAACATAAGATGGCTTTACTGTGCAAACACCCAATCAGTGCCACAAATCGAGCCGCAAACACTGCTGCTGCTGCGGGCCTGCACATTCCGCAGCTCTCTGGGGACAAACAGCGGCCCCTTCTCGCATGCCCCAGGCTGCGCCCCGCGGTGCCGGTACTTATGTAGTTAATTACAACCTCAGAGAAACAGCTACGGAGCCCTTGCGACGTTCTCCGGCTCGAAAAGCCTCAAGAAAGACCCATTATGAACTGGAGACCGCGTCCTGCCCAGGCAAAGCCAAGACCCGGGCTCTGCCGCCGAGAAGGAGCCGTTACCACAGCACCGAACGCCACGGGCCCGGCAAACACGAGGCGCCAACGGCCCCACCTCGGCCGCCGCCTCCTCCCCAACCGCCCCCCGGCTTCCACCAGCGCCGCTCCCCGCCGGGACCCGCCGTGAGGGGAGGGCCGGAGGGGACATGGGCCCGGGGCGCCCGGACAGGGGGGGTCCCGCCGCTCCTCACTCCGCCGTAAGCAGACGGGAGGCGCGGTGCGGGGCCGCCGTTACCGTGCGCGGTGCGGGTACCGGTGCGGGTCCCGGTGCGGGGCCGCCGTTACCGTGCGCGGTGGGAACGCAGCCGTCAGCCCCGCGCCGCCGCCGTCCCTATCAGGCCTCTCCCGCCCGGCCCTGCGCATGCGCCGCTCCGCACCGGAAACGCGGCAGCCAATCAGCGAACCCTCTTCGCGCGCGGGTCACCGCCTTCCCGTAGCCAAAACACGCAGCCTCCAGCCAATCAGAGCTTCCGTTTCTCCCTGAGCTCCGCCCATTACCTCTCCTTCTATTGGACGGTTCGCAGCACGCCCCGCCCCTCTGCGGAGCCTTGCGCTGGCGTTGCTCCCCCTCCCCTTCGAGGCGGTGACGTCATGCCGCGGGGCGGGTCCTCTGCGGACGTGGCGGTGACGCAATCACGTCAGGGTGCGGTGGGTGAGCGGTCCGCGGCCCTCGGGGTTTCCGGGGCCTCCGCGGTCCGCCCCGGTCCGCCCCGGTCCGCCCCGGTCCGCGGCGAGAGCGCGGCCCCGAGCCCGGCCCCGGCCCCGCCTTTCCTAAGGGAACACGACCGGGATTTGCCGTGTTCTGGGTGGGTTTAGGTCACTTTGCAGGCCCTGCCCCGGCGGCTGCCGCGTGCCAGCCCCGTTGTGGTGCTGGTAACCGGCGTGCCCCGAGAGCCGCAGCGGGAGGCGGTGTTCGGGTGTCCGGAGCCGGAGGATCAATCGGCACGTGAAAATGGGTTGGAAAAGGCAGGAAAAAGTAAACCCCAACCGGCCTCGAGGGTGTTGGTGCTTGGCCCGGTCGGCTCTGGGCCCTCCAGGGAGCAGCAGTGACCACAGAGCCCGGTGACGATGTTGGATGCTTTATTGGCTTTCTCTGCTTTATGAGTGCCTGCGGAGCCGGCAATGTCATCGCTACAGCGAAGCAGTCAGTAAAACACATCCTGAGAACAGTTACAGACCAACATTGGCTTTATTCCGTTATTGAGTCCCTTATTTATTCCCTTGAGTATTCCCTTATTGAGTCCCTTTTTTATTCCCTTATTACTACCTTTGAGTACGGATACTTGTGGAATAACACTGTGTAACAGAAGAGGCAAACTCCTTTTCCTTGCTTACAGTTTTCCCTCCAGTGGCTTGTTACTTGTTACTTGCTGTTACCTGATTGATACCTTAATTCCCATTATTTTGCAGGATCAGGAGTGCTCTGTGGCCAACGCTGCTTTGTTTCCCAGCGTCGCTCCATGTGGGCACGCTGAGCACTCTGGCCTGGTCCTGCAGGGTGTTGAAGTGCATATTTCATGTCAGAGGATAGCAAATAGTCAAATTTGAAGACCCACGTTAGTGAACAAAACAGTAAAGGCGGAGTTCTGCCCCCACTGGGGTAAATGGGGACACGTGATGGAGTTTGGGGGGACAGAGTCACCGGAAGGACGGGATAAAGAGCGGAGTTGAGTGCGCTGCAAGGTTCAGCCCTCTATACTGAACAAAAGAGAGAAAACAAACTGCCCCCAAACACACAGAAAAAGAGAAGTGATTTTTCCCCTGCCGAAGCTCTCTCCCATGTTGTCAGCCACCGCTTTCTCTCTTGCTGTTCATCTGCTTCCCACTTCAGTATGACTGGGAGTTCATACAAATAAAAGCAAGTTTCTGGCCGAGACCTGATATTTCTCCAATTAAAAACCATTTGAACATCCATCTCTTTACAAGCACCCTAAACGTAAATGTCACGTGGTATGGATCAGCCCTTACACGTAATCTTTATGGTTTCTGCTTGTGCTCTGCATCAACACGAAGGTCTTTGTGTTACATTGGCCTTCGCTGCCGTTGCGGCTCTGCCCCGGTGCCCGGGTTCTGCATCACCAACGCCTCAGGTTGTGTTTGCCGCCTCCCCTTCATCAGCGACTGTGTACCCACGCTGCAAAAATGAACTTTGTGCACAGATTTTGTTCTCTGAGATTTTTTTTGCTTGAATATGCTCTAAGTGCATGGCCCAAAGGGCCGGGGGGGGCGGGTCGAGGCAGCGCCTCAGGTCAGCAAACCCCGCGCTGCCTTTTTGGCTTCTCCCGCGGGCAATATGGCTTTTCCTGTCTGATTACTTGTTCTGTATTAAAATCTGCGCATGCCTCTCCTGTGGCTTGGCCGATAACGGCCTGAAAAAAGTCTTTTCGAGAAGTTTGTCAACTGATTTCATTAGGCTTAAAAAGGAAAAAAACCCAATATGTATAAACTCATTGTCCTCCCTCAGGAAACAACAGCACCGTTACAGGTTACAAAGTCTTCCAATGTGCTGTAGAAAGAGCTTCGTTGTTCTTTGTCAGAGCTCATGTGAATGGTAACCTGGAACACCAAGGAAGGGGCCAAACAGGCCGCATTCCCAGGTTGGGACAATCCTACCACCATCATGTACCCGCAGCAAGGCTGAACGTGGGAACAAATGAAGCTGGAGTGGAACAAAAGCACAAGTCAGAGTTTGTCTACCATCTAGAGATAATATAGGAACCACTCACAAACACTTTCCTTTAGATAGGACCAAACAGCTGGGTCCAAAGGCTCCTACAAACCAGGTCTAGTAACAGCAGTTAACCTACAGCTGCGTCTGGTAACAGCGATTGTGGATGGAGCGTGGATGGTCAGTGATAACGCAGATGCACCCACTCCCTAAAGAAACCTTGAGGACTATTTACAGGAACTTACAAAACTGTTGTGCCTTTGTAGGGAAGGTGAAAGAAATCCTTTTTCTGCTGTTTTGCTCCTTGGTTTTTAAGCCATTTGGGATCTTTTCAAGCCACAGTGGCCAAAACTGTTAATCTGTTGGAAGACGGAGTCACCAGTCCTTGTTTTCCTCAGTCGGGTCCAGTACAGACACACATTCACAGCGACCAGGGTACAACTGCACTGGCAACGGGACACTAAACAAGGACGCTCCACATCACAGACCATGGGCTCCCGACACACACTGACGCTCGGGGCACTCCTGTCCCAACGGCTTCCCCCACCTTTCCCTGTGCCAGCTTCCAAGGCTCAGTGGGGTGCTGCTTGTGGAGGCCACGGTGCGCCGGCACCAGCGCCGGGCGCGTTAGCTCTGGCAGCTGGCGCTGCTCACAGGAACCTTGGGCACGGCGGAGCTCTGGAAAGCTTCGAGGTCCTCGGTGGTGGCGGTGGCTTCGTGGCCAGCGGTCCCTGTGCCCCGGGGACCCTTCTGGCTGCGCCCGCTGCGGGAGCAGTCGTGGTGACCGTGGTTGCCCAAGCGGCTGGAAGCCACCACGGCTTTCATTGCAGCCTGTTGCAAAGGCACAGTGGTGTGAGCGGTCAGTAGCATGTCTTAGGCAGACTTTTCCCCTTCCATGCCTTTCCGGAGATGCTCGAGCCCCGCGGGAGCATGCAGAGGGAGCGATGGCGCCCGCTCCTCCAGCCCAGCCCGTCACTTCAGGCAAGGCTTTGCCTTTTTGCTCTATCATCCTTCATCCCCTGAGCTGCCACGTGTCACTGAGCATTTATCTGCTCAAGGCAGAGGATCCTTAAAACCCAGAGGCAGCAGCTCTGATAGCCCCGGTTGTTTGTACAAGGGAAACATGAACACGAGCCACCCCCAGGGCTTTAACGGGGGGTTTTCACCTTTACCTTCAGTTTTCTCCTGGCATTAAATTCCTGCAGTTTCTTCTGCGTGCTGTCCATGTGAGCGAATTTAGCCGCTTTCCCTGTGACCCAGGGATGCTCCAGAGCCTGCTGGACAGTCAGTCTCTTCCGGGGGTCCAAGACGATCAATTTTCTGACCTGTGACCCATGAAAAGGCCTCATTTGCCTCAGAACCCCCTGGTTTTGTTATTCCACAAGCATTGACCTGAAGCCTTCGCACTCAGCAGCCCTGAGCCCTGGCACTGCCTCACTCACCAAATCCTTGGCGTTGAGGGAAACCTCATCCCACCATGGGGACACGAACTCGTAGTCGCAGGTGAGGATGCGGCTGTACATGTACTGGTCCCCTCGTGGGTCGAAGAAGGGCTCGAAGCCACAAAGCCTGTGAGCACGTGAGAGAGGAGCTACACGCTGCTGCCCGGGCCCCATGGCACAGCCAGGCCAGCGTTTGCCAGCTGCTCCAGGTGGGCTGAGGTGGAGCAACCGGTGGTTCCACTGCCACAGTTTCACCACCCTCAGGTTACTCACAGGATGTAGGTGATGACACCCACAGACCACATATCCACTTCAGGGCCATACGGGCACCCATGGAGGATTTCAGGGGCTGGAAGCAGAGTTTGGGGTTCAGATGCACAAGTGTGGGGAGCTCCCCGCAAAGAAAACACCTCCTGGGTACCGTTAGCACCTCCTGATGCTGGCGCAGCCATCAGCCAGCCCTGTACCCAGAGGCAGGGAGCAGCCCCCTGCGTCTCCCTCCTGCTTCCCTGGCTCTTCCCCTCCTGCTCACCGCAGTATCCCGGCGTCCCGCAGACGGTTTTCATGGTGTCCTGTTCATCCACAATCTTGGAGAGCCCGAAGTCACCTTGAGGGACACAGAGAGTGCAGCGCTGCCGTCAGGGGAGGCACCGTTAACTCCTCTTTGTGCCACAACCCCCCCCGGCAAACCCACCGATTTTAAGGGGAGCATCAGGGGACAGGTCTGCGTAGAGCAAGTTCTCCGGCTTCAGGTCACGGTGGACGACCCCATTTTCATGTAAATACTATAGAGAGGAAAACCAGGGATGTGGTAAGGGAGGGAAGGGGCAGGGAATCCCCATCTGCTTCAGACAGTGACTGGGGGGGACCTGGCACAAACATGGCACCGACTCACCCAACTTGTCCTTTGGAAACACCCAATGCCTGCGGTGCCGGAGCTGCTGCTGGGTACGGGAAGGACACTTCCCATTGTGAGTTTCCACTTTTAAACCCTCCTGTTGCTATAGGAACCCCACCTCCAGCAGCCCCGAGGAGATGTTTCGCAGTGCTGACCTTCCTCCCTCCTCCTTCATCCCCCCAGATGTGAACTGGAAGAGGCCCCTCCAGCAGTGACACCTTTGGAGGGCCAAGGGTGAGAAGGCAAAATGCCTCCCCCTGGGGGTATTTGGGAGGGTGCAGCCCCCACGGTGACAACCCTGACCCACCGAGGGTCGCCTCACCGAAACGGCTTCCAGGATCTGTTTGACCACGTGGGCTGCATCCCGCTCGCTGTAGAAGCCCCTCTCCACGATCCTGCAGGCACATTGGGTCAGCACAGCAGCACCCTGCCCACATGGAGCCCCCTCACCCTCTGTCCCCCAACCATGGCATGTGCATCAGCCCCCCTCCATCCTCATCCACCCCCTGCCATGAGTGTGGCATTCATCCCCCCCCCATTAGGAGCCAGGATGGGGATGGTGGGGCTGGGTGTACCTGTCAAAGAGCTCTCCTCCTGTGACCAGCTCCAGGATGAGCGCGATCTCAGACAGTGTTTCAAAAATCTCCTTCAGCTTGATCTGAAAGGGGCAAGAGGAGGGATGAGGGATGCGGATGTGGGATGCGGATGCAGGATGCGGATGCGGGATGCGGATGCGGGATGTGGATGCGAGATGCGGATGTGGGATGCGGATGCGGGATGCAGATGCGGGATGCGGAGTCTGTGCCAGGAGGAGCATTCGACAACTGGGGTGTGAGGGGTTTATTGGGACAACTGGCACATTTCCCTCCTTGCCTCTGCATTTGTTTGAACGTGATTTGTTCTAACGCTTGTAACAGCCCTGCTCACTTAATCATGCTTTAAAGGCGATGCTGGGAATGGGGCTACAGGCATGCGGTGCCTTTATCCTCCTCCCATCTCCAAGCTCATTAGCTAGAAGAGGAGCTCACAAAAAGCTTTTTAATTTCACAGCTTCCTCGGCCGTGCTGGCACCTTGTCCAACCCCGCAGCAAAGCTCTGTCCTCATCCCTCCTGGGACCCATTCTGCACAGCTACACTTGCAAGGATGCAGGATTGATGCACAGAGCCCCAGGAGCCCAAAGCCACCTCTGGGACCCTATGGGCACTTCTGGAAATGTCCCTCGGGCCATTTTTCAGCGGGAGAGGCACTAGAGGAACTGGTTTTCTCCTGATTTGGGGAGGTTTGAGCTCCCGCACGAGGTGAGCTTGTCTGCACGAGACCTTTGTGCCACTGCAGCAAATCTGGAATTCCCAGGTCTCTCTTAAAACTATGTCAAAATGCAATTTATTTTTTTTTACTATTATTATTATTTTTTAATGGAAAACTGAGGATTTCACACTTCTTAAGACTTTTGTGACACTGCGAATTTCATGGGGCTTTAATCATTACCTTCATAGGCTGGGTGACAAGCCGTGATACCCTGCAGGGGGAGAGACACTATGTGGCAGCTTATTGCATTATAATAATACACGGAAGCACTATAATTTTCCTATTAACTTCAAAAGTTTACAATCCTATTATCATCCGCTCTTGAGGTTGGTGCTGAACGATAGCGAGCGCGCAGGCAGCACCGGCGTAAATAATGAAACAGAGCAGCGCTGCTTCAAAAAACCACTTGAACCTGGGAGGGAGCAGAACCCTACAGAAACCACAGTGATTTAAATATTAAAACTGCCCGGCTGCTTCCTCCTCACGTCTCTGTGGAGCCGCTGCCTGGGGAGGAAAGGAGGAGGGGAGGCAGAAATGGAATCTTCTGTTGCGCTCCTGATAACACATCAGAGGAGCCTCTCCTCAGCCGTAGCATCATCGAATCATAGAATAGTTGGAACAAGTCCAGAGGAGGCCATGAGGATGAGCAGGGACTGCAGCACCTCCCGTATGAAGATAGGATGAGAAAGTTGGGGCTGCTCAGCCTGGAGAAGAGAAGGCTGCGTGGAGACCTCAGAGCAGCTTCCAGTATCTGAAGGGGGCTATAGGAATGCTGGGGAGGGACTCTTCATTAGGGACTGTGGTGATAGGACATGGGGTAACGGGTTCCAACTGAAACAGGGGAAGTTTAGATTGGATATGAGGAAGAAGTTCTTTCCTGTGAGAGTGCTGAGGCACTGCAATGGGTTGCCCAGGGAAGCTGTGAATGCTCCATCGCTGGCAGTGTTCAAGGCCGGGTTGGACAGAGCCTTGGGTGCCATGGTTTGGTGTGAGGTGCCCCTGCCCATGGCAGGGGGTTGGAACTGAATGATCTTAAGGTCTTTTCCAACCCTGGCTGATCCCACATGAGCGGCTGCTCCGAGTGGTGCTCCCCATCCCTGTGTCTGCCCCAATGTCCTGGGAGGGGGAAAGTGCCTCCAAGGAAAAGGCCGAAGTGCCCGATAGCTCCGAAGCCCTGAAACAGCCCAGGGCAGGCCTGTGCCGAGCTGGCCAAGGCGCTCAGGGACACCCTGGTTTCAGCGTGTTTGCCTCCACTGCCCTGTTTTGGGGGTGTTTTGGACTTCTCTTGGCTTCACCTCTTTATATCAAGGGTTTGGACTGTTGGTGGTCAGGACATCCCCACAGGGGCAAAGCCTCATTGCTCCATGGAGGGTTGACATGGGCTGGGCTGGAAACAGCCATGCCCAGGGTTTTAGAATGCTAGAATCACACAATGGTTTGGGTTGGAAAGGACCCGAAGATCATCCAGTTCCAGCCCCTGCCATGGAGGCTGTTATGAGCAACACTGCAAAAGAAATGGCAGCCTGGGCAGCAGCAGCACCAGCCCCAAAGTGATGTCCTGGCCACAGAATCAGTCGCAGTGGAGGTCTGCTGCACCCCTGCAGCACCGGCACTCAGCTGCCAGGTGGGGTTTGTGTCATTTCCCTAACTCCAAGATGCTTTTGCAATTTGCCAGTGGAACTAAGCACAGGGAATAAGCCTTTTTGGCCGGTGGAGGGATGGGGAGGGAGCAGAGCCCCCAGGTCCCTGCCATTGCAGAGGGGCCGACACGGTGGCCCCGGCTCTGCTGACACCGGCAGTGATTAGATCCGCTCTGGGCGTTGCAAATCATTCCAGCCAAGCTGCTGTTATCCCCCGAGCGCTGAGCAAGAGAAACGACCCTGGCTGCGCTGGGACATGGAACCCGCAGCTCTTTTATCTCCCCTTGCAGCATTCATTACAGATGGGCAATTTTCAGTGGTGTTCATTTGATCTCCTTGATGAAAATTGCTTACCAAATGGAAATCTCAGGCCAGGAGATGGGGAGGGGGGAGGGAGCCTGGCCCTTGGTGTCAGAGCTGGGAAGCTCAAAGGCACTGCAAGGACCATGATTTTCATGCCATGGCGAGGCCCCGGCATCTGGAGCCCATCTGCAAGGCAGGGAGCAGACATGGGGTGCAGGCACGGGGTGGTGGGTTCAATCTGCACCAGGATGGGATGAGGACAAGGACACCCCAGCCCTTCCCTGTGCTGTGCTCCTGGGCTGCCCATGGGAAGGGCTAAGGGGACCCGACCCAAAGGGAGCTGCGATCTGGGCCGTGAGGGCCATATACTCACAATATTGGGGTGCGAGAGCCGCAGCAGGACCCCGATCTCCGTCCTCACGATCTTCTTGTCGATCTAGAGCACAGAGCCCACGCAGAAGAGGCATTACCTGCGCTGCCAGGGCTGGGTCCAGCCCCCTGCCATGCAGACCCCCCCTCCCCATTGCTCCCTGCAGGTTCCTATGTTTGACCCAGGGCCTGTTTTCAGCAGCAGAATGCACCCATTACCCCTCCCCTCTGCACCCCCAGCCCGACTGACAGCCCTATCCCAGTACCAATGTGCTTTGGTAGCAAAGTCACCTCCCCCCCTGCAGCCCCCTGCCCTGCCAACACTCACCGTCTTCTTCAGTATCTTGGCAGCATATGGGGTGCCCGTGCCCTTCTCCTGGCAGCTGTAGACCACCGAGGTGGCTCCCCTGCGAAAGGTTTGGGGGTGCATGAGGTGGTATGGATGGAGGGGGGGGGTTCTGCTCACCCCATGCCCCCCACCACCACCATGACCTTTGCTAGCACCCTGGGAGTGCAGCGCACATCCGCCTCCTTGTGCACCCCTCTCCCTGCATCGTTTCCCGCTTTCCCGGGTAAAGCCATTTTAATTAAACCAGGTCCTGGGTGGGATTTAAATCCTTGAGCCGCTTTCATGACAGGACAGAGCCTCCCTCTTCCCACTTGTGGCCATGGGGACCGCGGGGATGCTGTGGGCATCCCTGTCCCAGCCGTGTCCCCGACAAGGTCACGGCACAAGGGGCGATCCCGTGTCACTGCAAAACCTCCCCACCAGCTTAAACCACTCCAGGTGACAAGAGGGAGTGTTCCTGTTGAACCCCAGCAGTGCCCCAGCTGCCAGTGATCTGTAGATCTAGTGAATAGCAAGGTTTTAGCCGCTGGACAATGAAGTCAACCCATTACCTCAGGTCATTATGGGGCTTATTTGCAATTTCATCTTTGCTGCCTGGCTCCTTGGAGCAGATTCTCACCCCCCAAAATCGGCCACATTTTACTGCTCTTTGGCTTCACCATCTTCTGGGACCCAAGTTCAGGCTCTGCTCGAGGTGCATGGCATCCCCAAACACCAGCACTGAAAAGCAGCTGCGTGCCAGACACCATCCTTCACACCGAAACCTCCCATGAGACCAGGAGCAACCCACAGCACGGCAGGAAGTGGCCCATTTGCTGCAGCCCCATGTGCTGAATGCGGGCCCCAGGGTGCTCTCATGACAGAGAGGTTTGCTTTAGAAACAAGAGCGGTTTTGCAAATCATCTGGCTGAACTTGGGAATCACGTTCCCATGGCAACGGCAGAGCTGGGTACCGGGTACCACAGGGATGCTGCGGGATGAACGCAGCCCGGCGCTTCTAGGCCATTCGCAAAACATTTTCCTCCCTTTGCTCAACATTTTCTATGAAATCTTATTTGGCAAATAAAAAGCGATTTGGAAACGAACTGCTCAGGTGTGGAAGGGGAGAGGCGGCTGCCACCGCCTTCTCCAGCTCAGGAAAGTGAGGAGAAGCCTTCGATTTGAACCCAAAATGGCATCGCTGCTGCAGCTCCCACAGCAGTAACTCATTCCCAGTGGGAGAAGGAGGCACCCAGAGCTCTCCTGTAGCGGCTCAGCTCCTCAGGCACCGTTTCCAAAGGCACCAGGGTTTTGCAGTACCCCAGCAGCCGCCGGCACCCCTCATCCCTCTCATCTCAGCCGAATCCCAGCCCAGACCCGGCTCCTATCGCCTTCCCACAAGACTTTTTCCTTACAATTTGCAGCCTGATCCCTGCTGCCAACAGGATCATTTCGAAGCCATCGGCTCCTCGTTTAGGAAGCGCTGGGGCTGCTCCTCGGACGCGGCACAACCCGCTGTGCCCATGGCGATGCGCCGGCTGCCTCTCACACGTTCCCAATTACAGCAGTGGCTGGATCCGTGCCGGCATTCGCTACACCCCAGCCCCTCGCCCCACTGGCCCCGGCAGCCGCTGCTCTCACTGCTGCTTAAAGCCTTGAATAAATATCTGCAATCAACCTTGACTGCGACAGGAGATAATTGCATTTGCTTTACAGATGAACTGGAAAATGTTGAACAATGGGATTTGCCACAAGAGCCTGACGGATGGATGGGGGCATGAGCAGCCTGTGGAGCACCAGGGCCAGCCCATGGAGAGGACAGTGGGAACTGCGCTGCTCAGAGCGTGTCTCTCTGTCCTACCCCCATCTGTGCAGGGCTGCGTGGTGCTGAGCCCTGAGCTGACACTGGCCACACCTCAGTAAGAGGCCATAAATACCTGGTTTGGCCAGAGCTGATAGTTTTAAGGCTCAAAGGCTCCCTTGCAGATGGCTGGGGCTGACCCAGCCGAAACCACCACCACTGCAAACATCTGCTTCAGAGCCAGGGCTTGGCAGCGGCGCTGCCTCTGCTGCCCCACAAACGGGACTGTCAGACCTTCCACACAAGGGTTCCCTGCACCCCCTTGGATCCCCATTGTCCTGAGCGTGCTGGGACAACAGTGACAAACCTGTCCCGTGGTTGGGAGCTTCCGGCACCGCTGCTCTCCTCAAAGGGGCGCAGGAGCTGGGCCTGAGCATCTCTGGGATGCATCTCTGGGGCGCATCTCTGGGGCATCAGCAGCCTCCAGGCCCAGGCGCTTGGCACCGGCCCTGGGCTCCCATGAACACTGCATCCTGAGGGGCCCTGCGAGGGCTGGGAAGCAGCCAAGCAACCGTGTGTGCCAAGACCAGGACAAACCCGCCAGGGGAGGAGAGATGGGCAGGGTTAAAACACATCTCCTGGCCACCCCCTCACAAATGGCACACAGCACCCGCAGGACCTTGCGTGTCAGCCCTGGTGTTCCCTGCCCATAAGGATTTATGGTAGGGCCTCTAATAAATAAGTCACGAGAGCCTCCATCAAGCAGTTGGTGGCTGCTGAGGTGGCTCTGCTCCGAGCCACCACACAGGGATGGGGACATTGGTGGTCCTCGCAGGGCTCCCTGAGCCGGGTGGGATAAATCCAGATCTGGGAATAAATCCCCCGAGGGGCTGTGTCCATTTGCAGGGGCTGCTGCAGGAGGGACCCACCGTGGCCCCGCACTGTGCCAGGCTCCCCAAAGCCTTGGGCTGCTCGGAGGCGAGACGAGTCACACCGAGGAGCCCACTTCCCACCCACAGGGGTGAGAACCACGGACACGGGAACCCATCCTGCAAACCCTGAGTGCGTGCTCCTAAAACCATCGCTCCATCATCATGACACAACCCAAGCTCCGGCTTAGACGTGAGTGCGGGGTCTTCTGCCTTCCATCCCCCTTCATCCATCCCCACCACATCCCTCCTCCCTCCAGGCCATTCCCTGCCCTGATCAGACATGCTCCCATGCCAGGAGGGCTCCTGCCCCCAACATTCCCTGCCCGCCCCCCCCAGCAGTTGGTACCGTCCCAGCTCGGGGCCCACGACGTAGAAATCTTCCAGGGCTGCCTTGCGGTGGGAGCCGTCAATCCAGTACCCGCTGCTGCTCTCGGAGGAGGGCATGGTGGGCTGGGAGCAGCAATCTCCTGCCAGCTGCTCGGAAGAGGAGACCCAGACATCACCATGTCCCCCCCCCCAGCGTGTGAGCGCCCAGATGGCCCAGCAAAAACCAGCGCTTGGGATTATCGAGTATGATGGAGCTGCAGCCACAAATCTCCTTCCCCCCAGGCACGTACGCTGCCTTTTCTGAGCTAATGCCCCCCACCTATTTCATGCCACCCCCAGGCTTTCACACCGGGCTCCCCACTTCCCCCTTTTCCCACCCTGTCCCCACCTTTGTGGGACCACCTCGCCTTTTCAGGGGGGCACACTCTGTGCTCAGAGCCCAGGCTGTGCCCCAAGGAGTGGCATGTGGGGTGTTTGCTGCCCCCCAGTTCCTGCAGTCCCACCCAAACCCACGCTAACATCGAGCCCCCCCCCCCTTCCCGCGGGCCCTGCAGCCCCTGCTCTGTGCAGCCGCGGTTCGGGGGCCCAGCACGTACCGTTATCTGTGGGGTCGCTGCTCGGCAGAGCCGTGTCCCCCCCAGCGCTGCCTCATCCCCGGCGTGGGGCGGTTGTGCGGGGGGTGGGCGCTGGGTGCGGGGCCCGCTCAGCCCCACGGACCCCGGATGCCGGCGCTGGGCCTGGGCGCAGCCCCCCGGGCCCGTTGCTGCCAAGCGGCGGGCAGGGCCCCGCGCTGCTCTCCACCGCGGCCGTGTTAGGGCTCAGCTCCTCGGCCGCGCTCCGCAGGGCGCTGAGCAGCGCTGGAGCGCGGGGATGGAGGGATGCGAGGATGAGAGGACGCAGGGATTAAGGAGGAATGCGGGGATGCCGGGAAGCGGGACCGCAGGGATGCAGGGAGAGGAGGAAGGTGGGGATGCGGGACCGAGGTGGGGGCACCGGGACCCTCCCAGGCAGCATCACCGCCCTCCCGTTCGGCTCGGCCGTGCCACCCCTCGGCCCGACGCCGCCACTGCACCGCGCCCCGCAGCCCCCCCGGTGCCGCGGGCTGCGACGGGCGCCGGGGGGGGGCGCAGAGCGGCCCCGGGCCCCCGCCCCGCGCTGCAGCCGCTTCTCATCGCTCGCAGCCCAGCGCCAGGGCCGGGGGCACCCGCGGAGCGCCCGGAGCCCGGCGGGTCCCGGTCCTGGTCCGGCGCGGGCG
Organism: Myiopsitta monachus; assembly: GCA_017639245.1. Taxonomy (NCBI): domain Eukaryota; kingdom Metazoa; phylum Chordata; class Aves; order Psittaciformes; family Psittacidae; genus Myiopsitta; species Myiopsitta monachus. The sequence continues at coordinate 3,944,440 of CM029937.1, read as the reverse complement.
CTGCCGGACGCGGCCGCACGGTGACGCCGTCGCCCGACGGATGGGAACGGGGGAGAAGAGGGGGCGGGATAATGGGGAGGGGGGGAGAGGGAAGGGCGGACCTCAAATGGGGATTGGGGTGGGATTGGTTTGGGAGGAGGGGGTGGGAATTGGAATGGGACCCGGCAGGAGACGGGGGTGGGAGGATGGGATGGGATTGGGTTGAGGTGAGATTGGGATTGGGGCTGGGCTAGGGCCAGGAACAGGGTAGGAACGCAGACGGGGTTGCAGATGAGGATGGGTTGAGATGGGCGTGGAGCCAGGGGATGGGAACGGGGGTCGGGGTTGACTTGGGGTCGGTGTGCAATTGGCTCCACGGCTGGGGGGAGCCCCGAGGGGGTTTGTGTTCCCCGAGCAGGAAGTTTCTCCTGTAGGTACGAGGGGAGGAAATGAAACAGCGTCAGCTCTGACTGCAAACACGCAGGAGGTGGGGGGGGGATGCCAGGGACGTGCTCCATTCCTCCCTTGCCAGCCGTGGCCAGGGAGCGGGGCTCCTCTTGCTGCGGGCCTGCCTCAGCGCTTCTCCCCAAAGCTGTGAGCTGGAAGCAGCTCAACTATTGGAACTGGGGAGAGAATGCCGTGGGGCAGCGACCCCCAGTCCCCCATGGGCTGTGGGGATGCTGCACGATCTCCCCCAAGCTGCAGCATGAATGGGAGACCCACATGGAAGGCAGCAAAGGTCTCACCAGCCCGAAACATCCTCTTTGTAATGGGCTTCCCAAGTATTTATTAGAATACTTAATCCCATCTGAGGGAGGCAGACTCAGCCCTGCTCCATCTGGTCCGGCTGCAACTCTCTTTTGAAAGGGATGTTCTCAAAGGGAGTGACCTGCTACGTGAACGCATTGCCTCAGCCTCCGTTTCTGCCTGTCCTGACACGTTGCGGAGAAGGGGGTGGGCTGGAAGAGGCTGGTTTGGAGAGTTAATATTTATCACTTCATCCAGAACAAGCGCAGATCCCATTCATCCCCAGCCCCAAAGGAGTGGGGGCTGTGTCTGAAGAGCATAGGCAACCCCTTCCCTTCAGTAATTCGCCTCTTAGCAGAGGGGCTGCAATCCCACCCTACGGTGCCCCCAGACACCCACTTTGTCACCTATGGGGGGGCACCTGATGGAGCATGGGGCTGGATCCACCGGGCAGTGGGAGATGGGGATACCCTGCACACCCCATCAGCACCAAGAGGAGCCCAGGCCTCCAGCCTGTGGGAAGCGGCTGGAATGCACCTCCCAGATTCAGCGCTGGCACCAGACGAGTGCCCCAGGAACCTGCCCATCGTCCTGATGGCTCAGTGGGAAGAGGAAAGCCTCCAGCCTTTTGTCTGCGGGAGAGGAATTAATTATTTTGTTCTCTCATCACGCTGGAATAAAATCCATTTTAGAGCAGCATAAATTTAGGTGCCTGAAGTCCCCTTTTTTTTCTCATTTAACATCCCAGGAAACATTTCTCTCCCCTTCTTGCCCTTTCCCAAACTCATTTCTGTCTCACTGTGCAGGCACCAATGCTCTGGATGAAGCACGGGATGGAGGGGCATTAACTGCGGCAAAAGGACCACGTGGGGCACGGAGCCTTCCTTGCGCAGAGGACAGGAAGATGAGGCCATAGTGAGGACCCTCGAGGTTCCCTGAACCCCACAAGCTGCCAGCATTGGGCAAAGCACAGCCTGGGCCACCTTCTGCCACCGAGTGATGCTCAATTGTTCAGAACAGCAAATGGAAGTTAATACAGAAGTTAAACTCCCCCCAGCACCGCTCTCCTTGTTCATTGAATGGCACACAGCAAATGAGGTCAGAGCTCACTTGAGCCAGACAAGGACACAGAAACACATCCCACCGCCTGGCTACCTGGTGGTGTTCAGCATTCCTGCCAGGGACCGCTCATTAAAACCCTAAAAGAGAGCTCAAGCGTCCCATTAGAGACTCTCAGGTCTGTCCCTCCTTCACTCACAGATACACTTGCGTGGAGAGGCCCACGAGCACAGGGAGCGGGATCAGAGCTGGTGATGGAGGGACAGGGTTTGCGCACCCACTGCGGGGCCTTATCCTTCCCCATCATCAGCCGGGGCTGTGGGAGCACCGCCCCAGCTCTGGCAGGGCGGCACAGCCCACCCTTGCACAGGCTGTGGGTGCTGAACCTCCCCATCCTCAGGGTGTCCCTGTGGGTGCTCGCAGCTCCATCTCCAGCATCGACTCCTGCTCCCGGGCCGGACCCTGCTGCTTTTGGTGGTCCGTTCATGCCTCCGGGCTTTGCATTCCCCATCCATCCACTGGCAAGCACTGGGGCCAGGGCAGAGCCCCCCCAACATCTCCCCTCTCCCAGAGGAGGCTCAGGCATTCAGCATTTCCCTCTTTAAACAAAGGCAGCATCTCCTTGTGCCGCTCCTTCCTCCTCCTGCTCCTCCGCTTCCTCTTTCTTTCCTTCCTCCTTTTTTTTCCCCCAACAAGGAATGAGTTGTCTTCCCGCAGATGTGACTAAAAGCACTCTGGAAATGTCAGCCACTGCTCGAAAGGGACCCAGATAACATTTAGCTTTAGGTAAGAGAGTAGATTCTCTCTGCACTAATTCATATTTATAAGCTCTCCTGTTCCCGGGGAGAGCGCGGCACTGATAGCACTTGCTGATTGCTAGCGAGCGGAGCAGGGAATTGTTTTCATATCTGAGATTAAAGAGTGCTTTCTGCTCCCAGTGGCACCTGTGTACTTACACTGGTCATTCTCAATTCATTCTTATAAGATTAAGACTGGAAATGGGAAATGGTTATATAGTGCCGAGCCCAGGAGACGCTGGGGGCTGCGGGGGGACAGGGTAGCACCGGCTTGGTGGTCCCAGTGCATGAAAACCCAAGGCAGAGGCAGCAGAGCCCAGACCCTGCGCGGGGGACAGCCCGGTCCTTTGCCAGGGGCTCCGCATGGTTTTCCTGATGGGAATGCTTCACCAAGATGCAAGCCCCTTGGCCGGATCCTGTGGGGATGGATGGCACCGACACCCGGAGCGGGCCGCGGATGGACTCGAGCATGCGATGGGTTAGGTGAAAGCTTTATTTCTATTATGACTTTGCGATGCATCTCGGGGTTTGTGTCAGCTGATTAAAAGCAAACACGTGAAGCCCTTTGCAGCGGATGGAGGGGTTGGGAACTTTGAGAGCTTTTAGGTTTTATCTTTGTTCCTTTCTCTAAATCGTGTTTGCAAAGTGGCTGAGCAGCTCCAGAGAGAGCCGGAGCAGGGGGATAACAGGGATTGCAGGGCCTGGAATTAGGGGGAGGAAAGGGGGGGGAAGAAAGGGGGAGGAGGCAGCGGGGAAGGCGGGAGAGGTTGGGGTGGAAAGGGAAAAAGGCGAACGGAGAAACAAGACAATGGCAGAAGGCACCCCGGGGACTTCCTGAGAGGTTTTAGAAATTCAAAATACGCCTTAGAGCCTCAAAGCTGTGTCAGTCACAGCCCGGGCGCAGGGATCACTGAGGCTGCGGCCAAACAATACCGGATTGTGTGAGGAAGGTGGGAAAATAGGGGGTCTCAGCGGCTCCCACTCACACCAGCGGTTCCGCTCGTCAAGCACGCGTTCCACATGAATCAGTTCTGGACAGAGCCTCGGCATAATCCCCGCCAGCCTCGCTATGACAACTTGAAGGAGAATTCGGCGGCTGAGTGACAGCAGACAGAGAACTGACAAGGCAAAAGACTGCGGGACTTTCCTTCCCTTTCCCCCCCCCCGCCTTTTCTCTTCCCTCTCCCCTTACCCCCCTTCCAGTAACTTTTCCTGGGCCGCTGGTTTGGGTGCTCACGCATCCATGTGCTTGGGCACTCACACGTGTGTGCAACCCGTGCCCGCGCTGCCAGAGGGGCTTTGCTCTCTCCTTGCAGCCCCAAGACCCCTCGGAGCTTGCCCTGCTCCTGGGCACCCCCGGCCCTTCCCAGCAGCACGGATGACTTGGGAATCCCGGCACCCCTCCCACCCGCAGGACTGGCGACGGCGCTAAGCAGAGCGCAGGAGGAGCAGGGGATGGGGGTACCCAGCTCATGCACCAGGATCCCACAGGAGCAATGGCAGTGAGCACCCACCCTGGGGCTTTGATAGAGGGGGACACCCGGCGCTGGCACCTCACCTGCTTCCCTGGAGCACCCACCAAGGCTCATCCCTGGCTACAATGCAGCCCCTTAGGAGGCACAGAGCAGCTGCAGGAGGCTCCCAAGAGTGAAGGCTCAGAGGGGCAAACCAGCCTTAAGCCTTTAATAACCCCGGGCTCATTATCAAGGGTGTGACACTCTGTGGGGCTCTCAATTACCAGCATCACCTACACGTTTGCAGCTCACCTTTGAGGGGCTCTCAACACCTTCCTGCCCCCATGGACCAGGACACGGCCAAGCAGAGCAGGGCTGGTTTGGGTGCCAGGGGACAGGGCCACGTGGCGAGAAGCTGCTCTGCGATAATACATAAAGATTATGGTAGTTAATACGTTTCTCCAGCCCTGCAGTTAAAAGATGCACTAATCACCTCTCTGAGCCTGTTGCTGCTTACCCCTGCCCTCCTGTGCTCCTGCCTCGTTAGCTAAAGGACATGTATCATTAATAATCATATCAAGAATGAAAAGTGCTTCTGTCACCTCTGGATCCTGCTCCTTTTCGGGCTCCCCTGTTCCGTTCCACTCACCTGCTCGGGGAGGCAAGAGGTATAAAGGAAACTAATTAAAAATTGCCAGTGTCTTATGTTGGAGCATTTGGGTGCGTTCAGTAGTGAAAGAGAAGCGTCTTGTTGCAAGGAAATCAATTTTACAGTTACAGGAGCAGAATAAATAGAGGTGGTGCGTTAAAGCAAGAGGATGAGCAGGGGTTCTGCGGGATGCTCCAGGTACCCCTATGTCTGATCCCTGCTCCTGCAGCTCTCCCCCAGCAGCAGGTTTTGCTCAACCCATGGGGGTTTCACCCAAAGCAGTGCTGCAAATCAGGCTCAGCACCACCTGCCAGGCTCCATGTTTCCAGGAAAGCCAGAATTGGTTCCCAAAATGCCACCCTGAGCATCACCGTGTGGTGTATATGGGGTATATCCCCCGGCACGTCCCTGCTCACGCTCTGAATCCATTACCCATCCCTGCCACGCAAGCCCCTATCTGTATTTCATTTCTATCGCCGCTCTCTCTGCAGGCATGTGGCTACAATCTATTGGGTTTGTGCACAATTTCATTGTCTTTTTTGGGGTCAGGAAAATGGTAAACAAGCCAATTATCCTTGGCAGGAGGGGGTTAAATGCTCCTCACCCCGCTCCCCAGCCCCTGGGTTTCCCTGGTGCTCAGGACAGTTATCAGCTGCCTGGAAATGAGGGAGCAGCAGACAGGGGGGCCCAAACCAAAATGGACTTTTATGCTAAACTGGATGCAGGCAGGCAGGGAGCGGGTGGCGAACGCGGCAGGAGCATGGGATCACCGGCACCGGGGTCTCTCTGCTGCTTCCAGAAGCCATCGGCACTGCGGTTACCCTCCCTGCTCACGCCCTGGGTGGACGCAGCATCCCCTTCCCAGCCCTGGCAGGGTTTTCTTGTCTTTGCTCGTCACACCAGGACAGCACCGATCCCTAATCCACAACTCGTCCCTTGGCGGTTTTACACACATCTCTAAGCTCCTCATAATAGATTCATTTTAAAATAAATAAATAAATGGAAAAAAGAAGGCATAAAACCCCTCGGTGGGTTATTATGGGATATTTTTGGTTTAATTGAAAACTCTGAGCGTAGAAAGACGGATCCTCACCTGTGTAACCCGGCACAGTCGGCACCGCTTGGAGGGATGAGACAAATCAGTGCTGGTGCAGGGTCTGGCTATGCCAGAGCCCACCCAGGCCCCTCAGAGCATGTCATGAGCATCCTTCAGCCCAACCGAGGAGCTTGGCATCCCTGGAAAACGGATCCATGCCACTCACTTCCTTCATAACCCTCCTCAGAAGCCTCTGAACACTCACAGCCCTGTGAAGGCCAGAGTGGGGCTCTGCTCTGTCACCCTCTGGTCATCTCGGGGCTGACTGGGCTCTGGCTCCTCCACAGTGGGGTTGGTGTCCTCAAGGGGGGGAACGAGGTGGGCAAGGGGAGGTGAGGCCATTCCTGCGGCGTTGCAGATCCAAAAGCTCCAATAAACGGTGGCTGTGGCTGTGCCTCTCTCCCCAGGAGCCTGCCTGGCCCTGCCTGCGGGCAGTGATTCGCCTTCCTCCACCTCAGAGCCTCGAGCAGCACCAGAGCAGCACCGCTGCGCGTGCACACGTGTGTGATGCAACATGTGTGTGCGTGCGTGCTGCAGCATCCATGTGCGCTGGGGACACAGTCCTCTCCCCGCCTCAGCGTTCACGCTCCGTAGGGGTATCACTGGTGCTTGCTGAGGCATCGCTGGTACCAGAGCTGCTGCGTCCCTAAACAGATGAGTTGCTGAGATGACTTTCGGGCTTTTGGGGTTGCTTGGGTTTTTTGAGGGAAGTTGCCTTGAAACCTGTGGTCTGGGGAGAGAGGAAGGTCTCCGGGTGAATTAGCATTTACACAGCTGCGCCTTGCATTTCAAAACCCCCTTTATCTCTATTAGCACCTAATAAAGACAGAGCTCTGCTCTAATTCATAATTATAGCACTGGATGGAAATATTTATGTTTCTATTCCCTGGGAGTTCGCCTCCAAACCCCTCAGCCAATTTGCAGTGAAAGATGGACGGGTTTCCCCCGACGCCACACGGCGGCCATCCCCCGGATCGCCCAGGGTGAACCCAAAACCCAGGGACCACGAGGGGTGCTTGCACGAGGGATGCTTGCTCGTGCCACGGCCCAGCATCACCCTTAGCTCAAAGGGCCACCGTCCCCTCACCGGCTGCGGCTCCGAGGGCGGGCTGTGGCCAGCAGCCGTGCGGGCAGTGCCCTCATGTGCCAGCGCGCCGCGGCCGCGCCTGGGCTGCGCGAACAGCTCGTTGTGGATTCACCGCACTCCCCGGCACAAATGGGTTTAAACTACCTTAAGTGTTTCAGCAGGGAACTGGCGCTGGCGGTGTAACACTGTATTACCGCAGCATTAGGAGTGAAGTATTGATCCTAATCCCCTAGTTCAAAAATAGGATTATCAGAAGGGGAGGGGAGGGAGGGGGTGCGGGAGGATGCCCCGTCCCTGTCCCCAGCAGACCCGGTCCCTGCAGTGGAGGACGAGGCCTGGGTGCCACGGTGGTACCTGGATGCTCCTCCCCCCCGGGTGTCTGCATCCCCCCGGACCAGCACCAGCCCCTGGATGCCCTATGGGGATTCGGCCACCCCAGGGTCTGTGGGAAGGGGCCAAAGAGGTGTTTGGGTGAAGGGGAGCTGTCGTCAAAGGGTTTCTCCTCCTACAAATCGGGCCAGCATCTCCCCGTAGCAGTGACCGCTGCATTAGCGGTTCCATTTGACTGTCTCCAGATGCATATTTCCATTACCCAGCCCCTGAAAAGCCATCTTCCCCGATCAATACCTGCACCTTTATTCCTGATTGATTGATTGACCGATAGAGCAAACCACCGCCGGCTCAGCCCCAGGCCTGGGGGGCTTTGCTGGATTTCTGCTACATTTTCCTCTTGCTATTACTCTTTCTCTTACCCTTCGCTGCCCAGCAACGGGGAGCAGACCCTGCTGTGTGGTGCCAGCTCCTAACGGAGTTGGCTGCCATGTGCCACACAAGGATGGGGCTGAGTGGGGCTGGGGATGCTGCAAAGCCTGTGAGAAAAGGATTTGCACCAAGGAGCAGCTTGCTCTGAGGAGCAGGTTGCACAAGGAAGCTGCTGCTGCTGCACACCCACCCCCCTGGGAACCCCCAGCCCCAGGCTGATGGCAATGGTTATTCAGTCATGAAGGGGGGAAATGGATGTGAGTCCTCCGGTGCGCATCTTATTGCCTGTGACACCGGGCTGGATGGTTGGTTATTGTTCTAGATTAATGCAAAGGACTGAGGCTGGGGATGGATCTGGGGATCCTCTGTGCAGGAAAAGGGGGGTCTCCAAAGCCCCCGGCACATGATGCCCGCCTTCTGCTTCCTTTACCCCAACCCTGGCCGTCCTCCTGCCGGCAGCTCCGGCGCGGGGCGCGGGGCTGAGCCCCTGCGGCACGGTCCCCTCCTCGGCTGTTTGCTTCTCCCTGCCTGGCTGCCTCTGAATACAGTTCACATTTCACTCCTAATCTCCCCTCCTTAGTTTTTAATCCCCTCTCTCCTCCCGGGCTGCTTTTCCCTCTCCTCCCTCTCCCTTCCCTCTCTCCCTTCGCCCTCCCCCTCCTCGCAAGACAAATTACCCTTAATGATATGCTGAAGGCCATGACACCCATGTTGTCTCTTTGTCATCCTTCGCGGTGCAGCGTGAAAAGATAATACAAAATGCGGCACTTATCTACAATTGAGCGCCAAGACAACTTGCTAATCCCTTAATAACGCGGCGGCCGGGGCCCCAATCGGCTGGCTGGCTCCCGCATGCCAAATCGCAGCCGCCGCTGCCAGAGGCCGCCGTGCCCCTCGCCGTGGTGCGTGCCGAATGCCGGGGCCGCGGGTCCCCCCCCCAGCACCCCGTGGGGAGGCGGTGACCTCAGATGGGTCGGGGGAGGAGGGGGGGCAAAACCCCTCAGTGTATGGACCCAAAAGGACGCAAGCGGAGATGGGGCATTGGGAACGTCAAATGGGAGTGTGGAGGGGGCAGATGTCAGCCCCAAGGTTGAAAAGGCCATGTGCCTGATCCTGACTCCGCTGGCGCCCGTGGAAAACCCATCTCTGATGGCTTCTCCCAGTCCAGCCCCGTTGAGGAGCAGAGCAGGGCGCAGCATCTACGTGCACCGACTCATTGCCCATCAGCAGGGCTTGTGCCCTGTGCCCACACCCCGGGGTCCCACCGGGGGATGAGCACCGCTGCACTCAGAGGGTGACGGACGGGGACACCGGGGCCCCCCGAGTCCGGCATCCCCCTGCCCCGGGCTGCCGTGATGGACAGAAATTGCCACTTAATTTCCGGCTTCCTTTCCCCTTCCCACCCCTGCCGTGATTTACCTCTCCCCAGAGGAGCCCAAAAGCTGTAAACACACTTTTATTTGTCAGTTGTATCCCTGCAGCCAGCGAGGCTGTTGAAAAGGTAATATATGATTTCAGTCCTCTTTGCTTGATGATGTCGGGATTAGGAGCCCTACATATTTTATGGAAACCTCTACATGATCTTCCTTTATAAATCATTTAAATAGGAGTGTCTTTTCTTGGTGTGTGATATAAAATATTTACTGGAGTGGATGAAGGCGATTCATCCGTGTTTACCCTTCCGCTTCCCAGACCCACTGCATTTACAAACAGCTCAGCTTGGCACAGCCGGTCACCGGCTACCTACGAGCGGCCTGTTCAGCGGCAACTCAGCCCTGGCACAGGGAGGGCAACAGCCGGGACAGACTCCATGGCGATGGGAACTCCTGCCAAGGGGAATTCTGCGCGGTGATGCATTCCTGCGGCTGCATTTTACCGTGGAAAGGATTTTGGTGCAGCACCCCTGAGCATCGTCCCCGCGACGCCCACCAGCCCTGCTCTGGGGGGTGCTCTGTGCCAGGGCCAGCGCCAGCCTGCAAGCCCGGGGTTCCCCACCAGCTCCTGAGTCTCCAGGGCCGAACCCCTTTGTCCTCACTCTGCCCAGCCCCAGCTCCAGCCCTGGCAGCCTCCGCAGCATCCGCTCCGCACCCCATTAGCATTCATTGCAATCCTTTTCATTTGTTACCTGGCAGGGGAATGAAAACACGTTGTTCCCCCCAGCGGGGTGTTTCCTACGGCGAGCCCCAACTTTTCAATCATTTCTTGGCACCGCCGTGGCAGAGAGCGGCCCCCCCACCCCCCAGGCAGGAGCCATTGCTATTAAAAGGCTCACCCAGGGGCATGTATTTTACATAAGACGCCGTGTACATGCTGTGCAACATTCAGGAGGATCATGCTGGAGCAATTGGTCCGAATATAATGCCGGTTACCTTGCGAGAGAGCAGCTCGCCGAGGGGAATGGATGCTCACTCCGTGCCTGGGGGAGAAATCGCTCCCTGGCAAAGCTCCCGGGGCTGGCAGGGACAGGATGAGGATGCTCAGCGCCTGCTTCACCTCTGTCCCCAGCCAGGCCGGGCTTGGGATGGGGGCAAAGGGGCGGGGAAGGTGCCCTGCGCAGCGGCGAGATGCGCTGTGAGATCCTCTTACTCATCTCTTCCTATGGATGCTGCAGGGGGCTGCAGCAGCCCCCAGCCCATGGCCCTATCGCTCTCTCCCCAGGGCAGGGCAATGAGCAGCTGAAGCAAAGTAAATGTCTGGTGGCCCGAAAAGTTTCCTTTCCCGCCCGCAGGGCCCTACCAAACCGCATGCAAAGGAGGCTGCCGCCGCTGCGTGCAATTACACACGCGGCTGGGCTATTTCATGGAAATCAATGGCCCCAAAGGGACAGCGCGGGGGCTCCAAGCACCCCCCTTCCCCCAATTCCAGCCCCCCGCCGGCACCAGGCACAGCCCCGCATCCCAATGAGCCGGGAGCAAAGGTGCAGGCGCTGCTTGGGAGCGGGAACGGGAGCTCCATCCCTCACCTCCGCGCTCTCCTCTCGCTCCCTATTTTCATGAATCATCCCCGATGTGGTATTCTCCCGGGTGCTCCGCAGCCAGCAGCTTGTTACATGAGCGTTCCTGGTTGTATTGCTTGTACCTATCAGGAGATAAGGCTGGGGAGAGAGATGGCAGGAGGGGAGGCAGGGAGTGAAGTTGCAGATGTGACAGCCGGGTAGCAGGAAACAAGCAGCGGGGATGGTGGGTCCCCCCGTGAGCCCAGCAGCTCCCGCGGTGATGGATGCACTTTTCATCAGAGCTGAATCAAAACAGGGCAGGAGCCGGCGCCGGGAGCTGCTGGGGAGAAGTGATGGAGCCTGGGAAGTGCCACTGGTGAGCACAGGGTGCTGTGGGACCAGGGGACACAGCACGGAGCCCCCCAGCCCTGCTGCAGCTGGACCTGCGCTCTGCTTTGCACGACCGGAGGGAGCAGGATGGCACTGTGCAAACTGGTGCCTCCAGCAGCCTGAGCTCTGCCGCATCCACGAGCCACATCCTCAGGCACAGGGCTATGGGGGACGTGGGCAGGAGAGGGGGCAGCCTGGCCTCTGGGAATTCATTCGGAATGGGGCAAATTGAAGGCAGGCGCTGGGAAGGGGTGGGGAGCGGAGCAGCATTTGGGTGCATGGGGCGGCTAGAAGGGGGTCAGTGTGCAGCGAGTCTGGGACTCCGTTTTGGCACTGGGTGCTCCCAGCCTCCTGCTCTGCCTCAAGCAGCCCCGGGAACGCTCGAGCTCAACCCTTCCTCATGGTGAAGGTTTCCCTCGGCACAAGGTGTCTGCGGCTGCCCCAAAGCTGCCAGAGAAGCCGAAGCAGCATCTCTGCCCAAGCAGGCAAGCAGGCTGGCCCCTCCATGGCACGACCAGACAAACCTTGGTGCCGAGCACACCAGGGATGAGACCTGCTGAGCATTCCTCCTCACCTGCAGGCTTCTGAACCTGGAGCCAGAACAAGAGGAAGGAAGCCAGAGGGATGCCAGGGGAATTGGTGAGCTGGATCCTGAGCCTCACCAAGGTGTAAAGCTGGACCATGTCACCAGGACTGAGAAGGCTACAGCCTCCTGAGCAAGCTACGGATCGGGCCCCTGCGCTGTCTGCAGCAGTGGCTGCACCAGGAGGATATTCCATGGGCCAGTGGAGCACGATGCGCCCGCAGCCGCTATGGGATTAAAGCAGAAAACTACTAACGCCGAAACGTCGCAATAGAGCACGGAGCAATGTGCCAGTGGAGACACAGCAGCTGCTCTCGGGAAGGGGAGTACTGTGACTGGGAGGGTGGCACCAGGGGGGCTCAGGACCCCTGAGCTGCCCCCTGATGCCATCAGACTGGAGCAGATTGGGAGCACAATGCAGAACGCTGTGGGGTCACCAACCAGAGGCACCCGTGAAGGTTGAGGCATCCCAGCAGCCACCCTGTGCTTTTCCCATGGGATCGAAGGGGCAGCTCCTGCCACCGTGGCCAGATGCGGGTCCAGCGGTTGGTCATGGAGAGATGGAGCAGAGCACATCTCAGGCTGGGAGGAAAAGGAGGTGGAGAGTGTGGAAGGGAAAGGGTGAGCTGGAGCAGGGATGTGTTGGGAGAGCTTCCCGTCCCTGCTCAGTAGAGGAGTTACGGCACATGGGAAAGCTGAGGTCCACAAGCCACCCCCATCCCACCCCACGCCTGAACATCTGGAAGGAGGGCATGGCCCCAGCCCTCCCGCACCGAGCCCTGAGGTCCTGGTTAATTGCACAGCCAGTATCCTGGAGTAAATCAGCCCTTAGTGCAGAGGTGAAGCCATATCCCTGCCAGCCCAGAACCCCAGCTGCTGGCACGGGGGGGCTGTGAGTGCCCACACAGCCGGGAAGCCCTGGCACTGACAGTGCTAGGTGGTGCTAACTGGTGCTAAACTGGTGCTAGAGGAGGCTCAGGCCCATAAAGCCCCATTTCAGACACCATCAGCCAGACGTGGCACCATCCCCTGCTTCCCTTGGCGCTGGCCACGCTCTGGGCATTGCCCTGCAGTTGCAGCATCCCAAGATGAGGGGGTCCTGGGGATGCCCCATTGCATCCCTCAGCCCAGGCTGCCCTGGGGGTGCTCAGACCCCGCTCATCCCTACTGCCCTATTCTGCCCCCTCGCCCCCAATTGCAGTTGGAACTAAAGATATTCAGGGGGTCACGAGGCTGGGAACCCCTCTGGAGATGGGGGCTGTTACCTTTCCCTTCATTCGCACCATGCTGCCGCGTTTAAAGAAGAGGTTTTCGACGCGTTTAATTTCTCTGGGTCATCAAGCAGAGGAATTCTTGGTTTTCCAGCAGTGCCCGACGCTTTAAACAAGGAAAGAGGTGGAAAACCCACTCCCATTTCCCAACATCCCACCTGCTGCGGCGGTTATTCCCCCCTCTGGCCAGGCAGGGAGCTGCGGTGCCCTCGCACGGTAACGCGGAGGCTGCCGACAGGGTTTAGGATGCAGAAAGAGGGTGGTGAGAATCGGGGATGCTTGGAAAGGGAACGACCTTTTTGAGGGAAAGCTTCCCTCGACCCAGGGCTCATACTCCACAACGGCTGTTCCAGACCCAAATAACAACCGCATTAATGCACACGGGCCCCACATCCCCTCTCCCCTTTGCAGGAGGCTGGAGAGACCCCAGAGCCACAGGGACCCCCTTGCCTGGAGCAGTGGGAAGCCGGCCATGCCCTGCTTAAACAGGGTGACCACTGATACGGGTGATACCTGGACACAGCAGCAGAGCATCCGGGCTGGACGAGCTCTCCATCACCCTGAGTCCTTAAATCAAGCCTCGATGCCCCTGTGACGAGCTGCCTGGTCTAAATGATCCCTCTCAGGCCTTAAAACTCCATGACTCAATTAATTAATTACTAACGATGAGCCATCCGTCTCAGCCCTGTGCCTGCCAGTTCGCTATTTTTAACTCGGTGTTTCCAACCCCCTGTGTTAAAAGAATCATGACTCAGGCCTCAAAAACCTCCCGAGTGAGGCTACAGAATCACTTCTCCCTCTTGCCAAATCCCTGCCGGGCTCTTTCCCAGCACTTCCCTGCCTGTCACAGCAGGAACAGGCAGCGCTGCGGAGGTCGGTGCAGCACCCACCTCGCTCCTGGCACACAGATGGCCATTATTAAGGAGCAAAATTAAGTCTTTCACCCTCTTGTGGCAAACTTCAGAGCCTCGGATCAGCTGTTCGAGCCTGGGTTAATGAATAGCGGATTGTTCCTATCAGTTGCTGAAATACACATTAACCACTAGGAATGGGCTGCACAGGAGAGTTTGGTACTTGAGGAAGAAAGGAGCGGGCTAGGGGGTGACATCCCTTCCTACTGGGTCGGGATAGGGGAAGCGAAGGATGCGGTGATGCCCGGTATGAGCAGCACGTCCCAGCTTTGGTGGCCTCTCGGGATGTCACAATGCATCCTGGTGCAGGGGAAGCTTTGGCAGAGGCGGGTGAACAGCGGCGGTGCCAGGGGAGATGCCGGAACGTGCCAGCCCCAAGCACCTGCCCGCCGGGCTGCAGCACCTCCAATAATTAAGTACCATCAACAATTGCATATTAATTAATTTAATATCCATTATTATTAATTAACGCGGTAATTAAATCCTTCCCGTAATTAACACACCACCCAGCAGAGCGGTCTGGCTTCACAGCCCTGGTGCGCCGCGGGAGAGGCTGCGATGGGGAATAGGGCCAGAGTCAAGCGTGGCTCCCCTGGGGCTGGCACTGGACCCTTCCCAGGGACACGGCGCGGCTCAGCCTGAAGCGCCGCGGCGCCGGGAGGCAAAGTCATTCCTCAAAAGCAAGGGCCTCGCAACGACATTTATTTGTATTTTATTATCAAAAAATACAGAATCCAAACGGGGGGCGGGGGGGGGGATTCCGGATACCATCAGCACGACGTCGAGGACGAAAGCGGCGTGTCTAAGGACAAAGCTAGGCAGAACGGAGACCAACACGCAGAACCAGCGCCAGCGATGGGCCGCTCCCGAGGGGCAGCCCGGCCCACAGCGAAGCCCCCCCAGCCCGCAGCACCCGCGGCCCCTGCCGGCCGCTCTCCCGCAGTCGCTGTACACAATATAGATATTTATATATATAATCTATATATATATAAAACACAGACCAAAGGCTGCTCCCCCGCGAGCCGGGTGGCTGCTGCCGGCCCCTCGACGGAGCCCTCCCTCACCCCCTGGAGAAACACGATGCTTTTGCTCGCCTTCAAGAACCACGACTTGGTCTGGACACACACGGGGACCGGGACGGGAGGCAGGGGACGGCAGGGAATGGGGAATGGCAGGGTTTATTGTTGGGTTGGGGGTTAATGGGTTTGGATTTTTTGGATGGTCGAGATGATGATTATTGCGAGATTTCAGCTTCCTAGTCTAAAAAATAAAAATCAAATAAGATAAACCCTTCCATAAAATCCATTCTCAACAATACATAAAAAAAACCGCTCACAGTACAGCGCTGTATGTACAGGGATCGGAGCCCCCCGCGCTGGAAGGGTCTGGGGTGCGTTCAGAAAGGTGCCCTCAGGAAGGGGCTTTGGCCGGGTCCGAGCCCATCGCCATCATCCCCCGGGACCATCAACCCCCTGCAGCACGGGGGGGGCTCTCACGGGACACTCCCCCCCGGGTGGGACAGCTCCAGATTTAAGGCGAGGAGGGGTCGGGCCCCAGGGGGACCCCTCCCTGGGGTCAACCTCAGATCGGGGGTTTCGGTGGGTTCTTATTAATGCAAAGAAGGAGAAGGAAAAACTTCCCAAGCGCAGCCCCAGAGCCCAGGGACACGGATGAAGGGGCGACCATGGGGAGCGCTGTGATGCTCCCACACACGACCAATGCCCCTCTCCCCCCCCCCCCCGCCATGGGCATTCTCACACCCCCAAGGTGTTGGGGGGATGTGGTGCAGAGCAGGAGGCTGCAGGAGGAAAACCTGCTCCGTGAGATCAGCCCTGCCTGGATGGAGGCTCCAGCCCCGGGCCCTTGGAGCGATCCCAGCATCCAGGCGAGCCCAGCCCGCCGGCTCCCAGCGCCCGGCGGTGCTCCTGCTGCCAGTGGCCATCCCTGGTGCTCCCGGTACCAGCCATCCCTGGTGCTCCCGGTGCCAGCCATCCCTGGTGCTCCCGGTGCCAGCCATCCCTGGTGCTCCAGGTGACCAGCCATCCCTGGTGCTCCTGGTGCCAGCCATCCCTGGTGCTCCCGGTGCCAGCCATCCCTGGTGCTCCCCTCTGGTGTGTCCAGTTTGCTTTGCTGCTCACAGAGCCACCCTGGGGTCCCATGGGGACAGCAGTGACACGCATGGCATGAGTGATGGAGACGGGGTCACCCCACCAGGCACTCGGTGGGGGCTCGTGTCCTCCCAGGCCCCTCATCACTGTGTCCCCATGGTAGGTGGGTGCCTGGAGAAGCGCCTTGGGGCCGGCACCACGACATCCCAGTGCCAGGGCGGTGGCTGGGCTGGGAAGGAGTCTGTGACAACGGAGCCATCGGCACCATCACTGTGTCGCTTGGTGTCCGGTGTGAAAGCAGGGCTCAGTGCAGGGCTGAGCCCGGCCCCGTGCGGGTCAGTCTGACACGGGGGAGCCCGGGCTGGCACACCCCAGCGAACAAAAATAAACCCCTTTTTTCTTTACAAAACCAAAAAACCCCCCAAACCAAACAACGAGGCCTCTGTATTTGGTCTAGAAATGCAAAAAGCGACATCCAAGAGGCAGAGCCGGCGCTGAGCGAGCCGCAAAGCGGGGACGGGAGCTGTCGGCGTGCGCAGCCGGGATCCATCCCGCAGGACGGCCCTTTGCTCCCGCCGCCATCCCCGTGGCCCTGCGGTGATAGGGACTTCCCGCGGTGGCAGGATCAGCAGCACCAACCCTCCCCGGGCACCGTCCTGGGGCACCGGAGCCGCGGCTCGAAGGTGACGGAGGGTGGCCGGAGGTGATGCTCCACGGAGCCGCTCCTCAGCGCGTTGGCGTCGGCGCTACGAGGCCAGGAGCGTCCAGACGAGCGGCACCACCACGAGCACGGCGCGCGGCACCCTGAGGCTGCAGCAGGAGTTGTTGCTGGTGAAAATGGGCTCCGGGGACTCGTACAGGGAATCGTCTGCAGGAGAAGGAAAGGAGGGAGGCGTGAGCCGGAGACAGATCCCACCTCAGCACCACGGGGGCTGGGGTCCGGGTGCTGTCGACGCAGCAGCTTCCCCCCTAGCAAGCAGCTGGGGGCTGTTGCCCCACCAAATCTCAGCTTCCCCAAAGGCATCGGTGCCGCGTGCGCTGGAAACTGAGAACGTTCCAAGGACCCAGCCAAGGACCCCTTGCCCCGAGCGGCACAAAGGCACCCTCTCTGTGAGGGAATAAAACCCCAATGCTATCAACATACTACAAACCACTGCCAGGAGAGCTTTGCCCACCTCCCGCTATGCCCTCGTCCTGAACAAACCAGGATGATTTTTTACAGGCGGTTTCATTATACCGGGTTTTATTTTAAAGCCATGCAAATACAAAAAAAGAGAAAGACATCCTTTTAAACGGTGACATTTCGCAGGCGCTCGTCCCCAGGGAGAGCCGCTGCCATTTGCTAATTACACGTTAACAGGAGAAGAAAATTATTAATTTGTTTTTTTAAATGGCTGAGTTATTTGATTCTGAAAAGTAGCCACTGTGCGGAGATTATTATTCATTTCACCCCCCCCATATGGAACTCGGCAGCAAATGGCCATCCCCAGGCACAGCGCCTGCCATGGCACAGACACCCTGGCACGGCTGTGGCATGGCTGTGGGCATTGTCCCCATCCCCATCAGGTGCTACCCAGGTGGGACCTGCAGCATCCCGTCCCCCTCCACGGTCCCCACTCACCCAGGACCACCACCCCCCCGCCCCATGGGCTACCCCAGGGCCCCCCCCCGGCACTTACTTGTTGGCCGAACATAAACCTTCAGCTTCAGGCAGGACCTGTCCACTGTGTTTGGGGGGGACGCGGCTGCAGGGAAGCAAAGGGGAGAAGCAGCAGGTTAGGGGGGGCTGGGGCTCCACAAAGGGTCCCCAATGGTCCCTGATGCAGCTGGACAGGGAGTGATGGCTTGCGGGGCGCTGTGTGCCTGTGGTGAAGGGCTGTGAGCACAGCAAGGCCGTGCTGCTTCCCTCACCAGGTAAAACGAGGATAAAGGCACAGAAGAAGAATAATACTCACTGGGAGACAGAAAGGGAGTAATTGCAATAATTATCTTGGTGAAAGTCCCCTCTCAATAGGAGAAAATGTGATTTATATATATGTTTTTAAAAGAATTTCATATTGTCTCAGAGTGGGGTTTTTTTTTGCATTAAAGAAGGGCAGAGAGCATTATTCGCAATGAAGTTTCATTTCAGCCTAAGGAAGGGGAATTGGGACGCTGCTCGCAGGAGAGGCGGCAGCAAGGGGCACACGCAGTCCCCTCGGGGGGCCACCACCATCCCTCCCCTCGGCTCTGAGGGACAGACACAGCAGGTTCCTGTACAGATGGTGACATGGGGCCACCCCCGCTGCCCCACAGGCCCCATTTGAGCTGTTTTTACCAAATAAACCCGTGGGGCAGCTGCAGAGGGGCCGCAGCCCCCCCCGGCTCCACATGGCCCTTGGCAATGGTACCCCATTGTGCCAATGGTGCCTCAACAGGCGCATCCAGCGCCCGCAGCCCAGCTCAGCATCACGCCCACGGGAGCGGTGGCATCCAACGGGAGATTGCAGAGCCTCCACGGTTGGGAGTTTTCCCTTTGCCTTTCCTCCATGGTGCTACCACCCCACATGGAAAGGAGAAGGTCATGCCATGCCACGCCATGGTGTGCTATGCCACGCCATGCTGTGCCGAGCCGCACCACGGGCATCCCGCAGCAGCTCCATCCGCCGGCTCTGTCCCCAGGGCCAGCCCATGCCCTTGACCCAGCATCGGGAGAGTGAGCGCGTCCCCGTGCCCGCGAGGTTAATGGCATTCCAATTTGCGAGCTCGAGGAGGAGGTAATTTCTTTTCTTTCATGTCTGCTAAATACGGTTCCTCAAAGAGGCATAATTTCTAATGTTCCGCATGACATGAATTCTAACCGGTTTAGCAATGATCAGCTTCACCATTTACTTCTGCGTAATCTCTCCCTAACGACATTAAAAATAAAAAAAATAAAATAAAATAAAATAAAACTGGGGGGGGGAGAAGAGAGTTGTAGCTGCTGTTATTTCACAAGTGACATTTTACAGAGGGGAAGGGAGAGGGGGGGAAAAATGGTAATTTAATATAGATAAAAGGAACAAATTAAGTGGGCTGAAAACAGATGCTTTAGGAAAACGGGGGGGCAATAATAGGGCAGATAAGCACACGGCTGGCTCCTGCGCGGGAAGAGGCGCGCCTGTCCCCCCGTGACACCGCTGAGTGCCGGGGGTCAGGGTGTCTTCTTTATGCTTTTTTCACCCTTCATTGATCGCCACACTCCCAGGGATGGATCTGAGCCCCAGCAGCTGATTTTGCCATGGATCTGGTGCTCCACACCCCCCCCCCCCCGTGCCCAGCGCTCCAGAGCCAGAAATTCAATGGGGAGCCGGACTGGCTCCATCCGCCAGCCCTGGTCCTGCCACCACTGCCGGTGCCTGTGGGAAGGTTTCCCCCATAGTCAGGCCAGTTTGGGCTTCATCTGTTGGGTGAGAAAGGGGAGCGCAATCTGGGAGAGCACAGGAATACACAGGAGCATGCAGGAGCGTGGGGGGCCACTGCCTGGGGCTGGCAGGGCTGTGCCACCACTTGGGTGCAGCACCACGACTGGCACTGGTCCCATGATGGAGATGAGATCAGTGTCCCCATCGCCCCCTGGTCCCTGGAAAGTCCTATTCAGTCCTGCGGCCACCCCATGGCTGTGACTCAGCCCTGGAGAAGGCTTTTGGCACGAAGCGTGCGCCGGTTGGGATCTCCACCTTGACTCGGACATGCTGGTGCTGTCGCCACAAGGATGGGTTTGAGGGCATCCAATGCAAACTGAGCTGTGGCTCAGCATCCAGGTCTGGGCTGCACTGCAGGGTGATGCGGGAGACATCCCTGGGGTGCTCTCACCAGGCCCCCCCCCCCCATCCCTACTCACAGATGTAGTAGTACTCGTGGCCGGGTCTGAACTCAAAGCCCAGTGAGAAGGGGGTGAAGAGCTGGAACTTCTCTGAGAACTTGAGGGGCCCGTTGGGGGAGTCGGGCCGGTTGCACTCCCAGCGCTTGAAGCCCCTCTGACGGTGGTCGCAGGACGCGTGCCCCTCGTAGTTGACCATGTAGAGGATGTAGCGCTCCATCCGCTCGGGCAGCGGCTCCTCGTAGTGCGGGCAGTAGATGTCCAGGTAGTCGTTGATGCTCACTTCCACTGTGTAATCCCCGTGCTGAAACCTGAAGGAGAAACCGGAGTCAGGGGGACCGCGTTTCACTGGATCCCACCATGGGGATGCCGGAGACCCCAGTCATGCCAAAAACCTTGGTTCAACCACAACCCGGGGCCTGATCCAGCCCAGCCCCGCACCGCTCTCCTCGCCACTCCAGTGTCCCCATTAACCTACAAGATTAACCCAGAGCCCTGCGATAAACCAGCACCACTTGGTACTAAGTCACAAAAGGACCACCATTCACGGTGATGCTGTGGCAGCGCTGGCACCGCACTGCATCCCCAGTGTAATTTGTGCTCCTGGCACTGATTACCTGAGACATCAAGGGATCAGCGGCGCTGATGATGATCAGCTGGCACACACTGGCAGCTCCCAGCACCTCGGGGTGACCCCTGCAATACCCCCATCCCTACACTGCACCCTGAGGGGGGGGCACTGCAGCCTCCTGGTGCTCCTGGCACTGCAGCCAATGGAGCTGGCGGCCAAACTCCTGGGTTCCCCCAGGAGCCAACCTGGCAGCTTGGCTTTAATCTCTGCACATGGAGCTCGTTTTCTTTGCTAATTAATCTGAGGTCCCCCTCGGCACGACCACGGATGGGGGACACGGCGCGGTTCCAGGGCTGGAGGAGCAGCGCTGCAAGAAGGGATGCTCAGTGGCTGCAGGGGTCAGTGTGGCCTGCGTGGGGTAAGGGACGGTGGCCACGGCTCCTTTGGCCACCCCAAATCAGCATCCTGGGGACTCCCTGTGTTCACTTGAGGGAGCAGCGCTGAGCCTGGCTCAAACTCATCACTCTGATGTGGCCAAACACAGTGAAGGGTGACCCAAAAGGCACCCAGCCCCCAAAAAGGGAAGGGGGGACCGCAGACAGCAATGGTGGGGAGTGCTGGTGAGCGGCAGTGTCCAGCCCCATCCAGCTCATTACCTGCTTCATAAGCACTCTGAGCACACAGGGAAACGCGCTAATTAAGGAGCAGGGCTTTTCTCTCTCTCCTTCTCTCTCCTTCCCCGAGTCGGTTGTGCCAACCCTGCCCCTGGCAAGGTAACATTTTAAATGTAAAATTAATACAAAGGGCCAGGATTTACTGGGAAACAATTTTCAAACGCACACAAAACAATGCGCAAAAATCCCCAAACAAAACACCTCCTTCTGCCTTTTATTTAACAAAAATACTTATTTTAATGATCATTATTAAAGCCCAAAGCAAAGGCGACTGAAAGAGGAGGGCACGTGCTTAGCAGGGGAATAACAATAATTATTCTTTTTGGAGGGGAAGAAAAACATCTCCTGACCCCAAGGGCCTTCACTGGACTGGCAAATGCTGCATTAGAGCTGATGAGCTGTGATCAATGGCACCAGGCACAAAGTCGGGGTTTCAGCTAAGAACAGGTTTTTTGGGGGATGGATGTGGGGAAGGCTTTTGATGGATGGATATGGGGCAGGTCTGGAGGGATGGACGTGGGGAAGGTTTTGATACATGGATGTGGGGAAGGCTTTGATGGATGGATATGGGGCAGGTTTGGGGGATGGATATGGGGCAGGTTTGGGGGATGGACATGAGGCAGGTTTTTGGGAGATGGATGTGGGGCCATGCTGGCAGCATCAGCACTTCTGCCCCAGCACAGCAGGCAAAGCCCAGCACAGGAGGAGGCAACCAGCACAGGGTTCACTGGAGGAGCTCCAGGGATGCCCTCAGGATGGAGACGTGGGTATGGGGGGACATGGGGACAGGGGTCTGTGTTACTGTGCCAGGCACAGGCACCCCATGGCTGGGCAGAGCACCCGGTGCAGGAGCAGCGCCTCATGGAGCTGGTCTGTGCTTGTTCCATCCCATCCCAGGCATGGGACCCATCCCATATGGAACCACCACCGACCTCTGCTCAGCACGGGATGAGCTGTCACTGCCTCATCCCGCCTCAGCTTCAGCTTTCCACAGCACCATAACCACACTGCAGCCCAGATCCAGCACACAGCACCCTAAAGCCTGTCCTTGAGCATCAGCGCCCACGAGGGACCTGAGCTGGAGCCCCGGATGCGCTCAGAATCGCGTTTGCTGCCAGCGGAGCGCAGCCCCGCGCACACGGAGCCCTCTGTTAATGCATTATCATTTAAGTCATTCAGTTCACAAAATGCCAACAGCGTTTTCCAGCCCTGGAAGGCGCCGGCGCCCCGTGCGGTACCCGCAGCAGGGCCGTGCTAATGACCGCGAGTGGGTCTGAGCTGCCTGAACCAGGCGCATCCCTCATTCGTCTGCTGCAGAACAGAGAATGCCCCTTTCAGCGGGCAGCTTCCAAACAAGAGCGGGGCCCTCCGTGTCCTGATCCCTCTGGCAGCACTGGGCATGGAGCGCACGCTGCCCTCCCTGCACATCTCAGACACGTGTGTGGTTTCTGCCAGCCTTGGGGAGAGCTTTGTCCCCACCTCATCTGAGCCCCTGAGTCCCAAAGACACAGGGACTCCAGCTCTTTGGTCCATTGGGAATTGCAGTAAGCAAGAGGAGAGACCCCTCCACTTCGGCGCACCAATAAATGCCAATTCACAGCGTTTCAAGCCAAATGAGAGCTCAGCTTTGAGTAAATCCACGTTCCTGTCATTCCGCCTGGGCTCACCACAGCTGCACACACCATGGGGCAGGGATGATGCCATCACCAGGAACGATGCCATGAGATGGGGATGATGCCATCACTGGGGCTGATGCAATGGGACAGAGATGATGCCATCACCAGGAATGATGCCATGAGATGGGGATGATGCCATCAGTGAGGCTGATGCCATGGGACAGAGAGAGATGATGCCATCACCAGGAATGATGCCAGATCCACCCCGGCCACCAGAGCTCTGCCGACGGACACAGAGTTCGCCCACTGCCAAAGGGGTTAACATGGGAGCTTTGTTTATCCCTGACAGAGACGGATGGAGCAGCCTCCGGCCTCACCCCGGCGGGATGTTACACTTGACAATTGACTACTCACAGCTTTCAGCTCTGTCAGCTACCATTAAGACCGGGATCCTGGCTAATTGGGTGCTTCATTAGGGGCATTCATTACTGTTAGTGCTGCCTGACAGCCAGGCCTGCTCTGCCAGCAGGGCAGGGGACAGGGCAGGCTCCCAGCCCCACTGCAGGGTCTCCAGCAGTGGAGAACCCCCTGGGACACCCTGCTTGGCAGGGCCATGGCTCCCACCGATGCCAGCACCACGGTGCAGGGGGCTGCATCACTCTCCCACCCTCTGGTTCTGGCACCAGCACCCACCACGCGCCGAGCCCCGCGCTGTTGGCTCCATCTTGGGTCACATTTAATTGACAACTTTCCCGGTGCCATCACGTGCGGCCCCTCTGCATGACAAGAGCGGGAACCCATTGGAGTGAAATTGCCTGGAATAAAACATTGGAGCTGCTGAAGCGGCTCCGCTGTCCGCCCTCCTCCCGGCACTGCAGCGGCACCCAAACCCTGCCCGTGTGCCCCCGCACCGTGCCAGGCAGGGTGACAGCCCCATGCCAGGGGCTGCCAAAGCTTTCACCTCTTGGATATTCACGGTGGAGGGTAAAAAGCCCCCCGAGACCCTGCCCTGCAAACCGGAGGCATCCTCAGCCTGAGACCCCCGGCCCCCATGGACCAGAGCCAACCAGGAGAGCAAACCCTGCCCGGTCCAAGAACCAGGGTCGTGCGACCCCAGCCTTGGTCCTGGTCCCCCGCCTGGGCAGGCAGTGCCTCAGCTTCCCCTCTGGGCAGCAGAAGCATCCCCCAGAACTCTCAGACAAGGGCAGCCAACCCATCAAGGGAACAAAGCCCGTTTGTCTCCGGCCTCGCTACATCCTGCAAGACCAGCCAGTGTCCCAAGGGTTAAATAACTCAGATTTTTCTTTCCTGAACAGCTTGAAAAGAGATATGATTGCACCCGCTGAAATATTGGGGGGGGGAGAGATATATTATGGAAGGAAAAGAGCTATTTAAGCTGAAGAACAGCGTTGGCACATAAACAAATGGGTATAAACCGGCCATGAATAAATTGAGGCTGGAAATTAGGAGGTTTGTAACCCCAGGAGTGAGGGGCTGGAAGGGGCTTGCAGAGAGGCAAGGAGGGGGCCTGGGGGAGGGTGCTGCCGGCACCGGGGTACAGGGCACAGGGATCCCCTGGCTCCAAGGGCACCCGTCCTTGCGGGACCAGACGCTGAGACCCTTCAAACCTCCCTTACGCTTTCATCTCCTGAAATCTCCTTCATTCAAATCGTCACAGCGTGATCAGGAGTAATAAGCCTATTACAGAGCAAAATAAAACACAGCAGCCCCCCCTTCCCCAAACCAGCCCCCAACCTCGCCCGCCGCCCTCTTGCTGTCTTCTAAACACAACCTGATGGAAATTGGGATGCCGTGCGGCCAACGCCAGCCCCCCCCCCCTCAGGAAATAGGCACAAAACAGCTCCTGGGCACTGGGGGGCGGCAGGGAATGGCCCCCGCGGGAGGAGGCATTCACCCGGCCCCTTTCAGCAGCGTTACAGCTCTTTTTCTCCATTAATCCTGTTGCTCGGCTGGTTGCTGGCATGTCCATAGCCAGCAATGGACTTCATGCCGGGAACATTTAAGCTGGTTTTCCCATCTGTTTCTCTTTCTCCTTGGACAAGCCGGCAGCGCCCAGCGCCATCCCATGGGATGCTGCAGGCAGTGCCGGGAGCCGGACTTTGGCCACGTGTTAGTCACAGTGTCCTGGAGGCAGATTCATTCTCCCCATGCAAGAGCAGTAGTGGAGCTCAGGGCTAATGGAGACTCTGGGAAGGGACGGAGCCAGAGCTGGATGCGCTTGGACACATGGGTCCATCCAATGTCGGTCCATCGGGGTTGGGTCCTCCTGCCCCGTCCCACCACCCCTCCAGCGCCAAGGTTTATCGTAGCCGTGCTGGTAGAATACCCTGCATGGCCAGAGAGCCAGCGTGAGCACCCAGTGCTCCCAAACCTCCATCGGGCTGTGCCAGAGGATCCCAGCATCCCAACCCAGCCGAGCCCCAGGATGATGCTTTGGGGTTATGGCAGGAGCCTGTCCTCAGCCTCATCTCTCCCATGGAGGTGGTGATGAGCCCCGGTCCCAGGGGGACCATATGTGTGCTCCGGCAGCATCCCCAGCGCCGTGGCGGTGGGGCAGAGTGGGGCCGTGCATCGCGGGCTGCGGCTCACGGTACGCCTGTAATGTGGTCCTGAGGGACCCGCCGTACACACCACCTAAATTATTTAATTTCTCCAAACTGCTGCACCTTTATAAATCATTAAAAGCTCCTTTTGATCTGTGTTAATGAGGTTTCCTCCGCGTGGTGGTTGGGAACGCTCTCCGGCGCCAGATAGAGAATCAGCTAATTAAAAATATAAAGAAGGAGCAAGTGGGAGGAGGGATGGGTCCGGCATGGGGCATGCACAGGGCGATGGGCACAGGGGATCTCCACCACCCCGGCAGGGTGTGGCGGGGTAAGGGATGCTTTAGGGATACTCATCGTGGTTTTCCCCTTTCCTCTTCTTCCCTCTCTTTTCCCCAGGGATGGGAGGATCCACGCTTGGCTCTCACCGCCCGTCCCCACCTCGCCGCATGCCCCGACAGGAGAGCAGCCAGCCCGGCAGGGCAGGAAAGGCGGCGTCAAGCGAAATCCATCAGGAACAAACCCACAGGCAGGGAGGGCAGCAGCACCATCACATTTACTTATGAATTCCCCAGTGTTTGAGCCCCGTGTCCTCTGGCTGGGCTGGCCCGGCTGCAGGTGCCACCCTGGGGGCTCCAGCACCCATTGCCCACTGACCCCCCCCATCTCAGGGGCCTGTTTTTCCCCCCAGGCAAGAAACCAGGAGCTCTCCAGGGGCTTTCCAGCCGGGAACCCCAGGAATGTGCTGGTTCCACTTGGAACCATGTCACTCGGAGATGCCCATGTTGGCTAAAACACGGGGCTGCTGGTCCTCCTGAGTGCTGCCACGTGTGCAGGACAGGGATGCGGGATCGTTCTAGTTTGGAACCTTGGATGCCATCCCAGAAGCTGAGAGCCTGGGGATGTCCCTTTGCTTCACCAGCCCGGCCCGTGCTCAGGAAATGATCCCCCCTCTTTGGGAATGGCGTGAACCCCTGGCACTGCTGCAGAGCCATGGCCACGGGAGCTGACGGGTCAGGCAGCGCGATACCGGTGGGGCTGGTGTCAGCGGCGCTTTGCCAGCCCTGACAGCTTTAATATCAATATTTATCTCAACTACAAAACTCCGAGCCCAGCTACATATTCAGCAGCTCGATTACAGTTATCTGGAATGATGGTGACGGCTCCCACAGACGGGAGGTTACTTTGGGCTTAATGCCGTTTGACAGCCCCGGCGCAGCAGGGATGGGGACAGGGATGGGGATAGGGATGGGCAGCACCGCCTGCACCCATCATCCGACCTGAGACTGAACCATGCCGAGAGCTGCCAGTGCTGGTGCTGGGACACACGACTGGCACACATGGGGAAACCCCAAGCAGCCCATTGAGCCCCTTGGCACCGCTCTCACTGCCCAACGCTGCCTGCCCTGACGTGCCCCACGAGCCTCTCCTGACACACTCCCTGAGTCACCAGGGCCGGGCCAGCGAGCCCTGGCTTGGCTTTGGCATCAGCTTCCCTGCGTCACCCCCAGCCCGCAGGGACAGTGCGCTCCAGCATCGGTAAATCGTTGATGGATTCCCCCAAAGTGTGTTTTTCGTGCTCAGCCTCCGAAGGATTCACACCCTGAAGGGAAGGACCCTGAGAACAGGGTCTCTGTTACTTTTAAACCCCTACAACTCCGGCAACCACGGGCTGCGAGCCTCTGCCCTGGCACCGGTTTGCAGCACCGAGCAGCGTCTTCATGGCACAGGCAGCTCCACGGTGACCACCATGCCCATCCCACGGGGCCGGCTCTGCTGCAAACCCGACTCGCTCCTTCAAAAACCTGCTTTCTGCCCACTTTCTGGGGGTGCCACAGAAGCCACCGCCTCCCCCGTGCCGGCACCACGCGGTTCCAGCAAGCCGGAGCACGCAGCAACAGGATGAGCCAGCACATGCAGTGGATTCCTGTGCAGAACCAGCACTCAGCAGCCAGCAAAGCACATTCCCCAGCCCCATCACTCGAGTCAGTGTAGGCCGGCACCGGTGATGCCACTGGTCAAGGACCAGTGCTGGCCTGGCCAGGACTGGGGAGCAGCAGCCCTCCAGGCTGGCTCAGCCCGGCCTTCCTGAGGCTCCCTCCTTCATTTATGGATATTTCCCTTTCCATCCTTTTAATGTAAATGACAGAGTCCCAAGGCGGTGATCAGACGCGCAGGTAACCTCGTCCCAGCTCGGCCGTGCTCCCACAGGAGACAACGGCTCCTGTTACCTGGGGCAACAGCGGGGAAATTATGGCTGCCATCTAAATTGCCATCATTATGCTCCAGAGCCAACACTCCCCATTTACACTTTATTGTCATCTTTTGCTTTAGGGAGATGCTGAGATATTACAGGACCGGGTGACAGAGTGGGATGAGATGGGATGCAC
This sequence comes from Myiopsitta monachus, assembly GCA_017639245.1. Classification (NCBI taxonomy): domain Eukaryota; kingdom Metazoa; phylum Chordata; class Aves; order Psittaciformes; family Psittacidae; genus Myiopsitta; species Myiopsitta monachus. Next base: position 3,916,956 of record CM029937.1, on the reverse strand, counting down.
AACGAGATAGACTCAGAGATAAATGGGTACACCCGGAGCTATTATTTCAGCCTGTTTGCAGATCTAGAGAAAGAGCAGCAATCCGCACTCCCCCGGGCTAAGGGGAGGCTTTATAACACACAAGAAAACGAGATTTGCTTAAATGCAAGCGCCAGCCTGCCGAACCGGCAGCGCTCGGTGGCGAAGCGCCGGTGCCACGTCTCGTGGCTGCTGCCTGGACACATAGCTCATCGGAGACATCTCCCCACCAAACCAGTGCCAAAAATGCAGCCAAAGCAGCCCCAGCCACCCTCCTGCTGCGGCGAGTGGGGGATATGGCAGAGCCTACGTGGTGCCAGGAGCATCCCATCACCGTTTGGGCTCGTTCCCCCGGCACAGAAGCACTCCAACACTCTCCAGACGACACACTTATCTTACAAGATGTGCCCTCGACCACACAGATTCATTTGGAGGCAGGAGCACGCCGGCTCTGGGCACACCCAGCAAGTGCTAAAGCCACATGGATGGAATAAGTCTTCTCACGGGCTTCTGTGTACAAAGCGATGCTCGCCGGCACTCGCAGGTACCAGGCTGGGGGTGGTACCCTACCGCAGGGCACCCCCAAGGATGCTCATGGGCACCCCAAAGCAAAACTCTTGCTACTTTTAAGAGCAAGTTGATTCTCCCCACACGCTTTGTGCAAAGTTGCGTGAGGAAAATGAAACCCCAAACTTGGGCTTCGTTCCTCCCCCTGCACCACACAGGGACCATGGTGTGAAAAGTGGAGGGGGGAGAAATGCGGAAATGGGGCTTTTAAGTATTTTCAAGGAAAAAGAAAAAGAAGAAAAAAAGCAAAGAAGTTCAAAAACCCAAGAAGCTTTTTCAGGGAAAAGCCAGGGCTGCTTCTCCTCCCCGGCCCTGCGCCAGGCTCTGGGCTGCGTGTCACCGTGCGCAGGATGGGGAGTCTGCCATGGATTCTGCCTTCTGCCTTGGAGAGCCCTTCCCACCCAAATGCTCCATTACAAGGGGAGCCGGAGCTCGCAGCACGCTCGTGTTTGGGACCAAATCTGACCAGACAAGGCAAGGCTTTTAACAGATGGGAGCCGGCTGCTCCGTGATGGCCAAGTGACTGCCGGTGCACTGACCTGAGAGGCTGCTCCTCAAGCTCAGGAGGTTACTCACTTGTCCAGAAAACCCCACCAGCGTCAATAGGAATTACGCACTTTTGGTACACGAATACTCCGTTTTCCAGCCGCCAGAGCCCATCCTGTGGGTCGAACCCGCTCCTCCTCGCAGCAGCAGCTCTGTTTAGGGGTTCTTCACCCTTGTCCCCCCACCACAGCCCCCCAGAACCACACCGGCTGCTGCAATTCACTGGCCCCTCATTAACATGGATGCTCCTTTGCCCAGTGCTGAGACTAATCAATACTGCCATTAACAGACTATCCAGAATTAATGCATTTTAACCTGGCAGGCGTTAGGATATTGGTCATTTTTCCACTTAACCTGGCAGGAGGAGTTTTTTCCATTGCTGGTGCCCAGTCAGTGCAGCAGTGACTCAGGAAGGGATGCAGGGACAGTTCATCGCAGCCAGACCAGTTCTCCTGAGATGCTGTTGAAGGGGAGCAGGGCCCTTGCCCAGGAGCCCTGGAGGGGATGGAGTCACCACACCAGGACCCCCTTATCCATGGGTTAGTGCTTCACTGCCACGCCGGATGCTCCAGAACCTCAGGCAGCATCATCAGCACAAGGGAAATGCCCCCTTGAGAGAGCTTTGGGTCCATCACTGCTGCCACAGGTCCCCGTCCCCTGTGCCCTCCTTGGACCCCTGCAGCAGCAGCCGAGCTGTTCTCCCCCAGGCAGCCCAGAGCCACCCTCCCCTGCTGCTCCCGCCTGCCTCGCAGTGCCTCTGGCTAAACAGAGATCAGAAATGTTAGATCTTTCTTAACATCTCCTGCCAGCACTGTCAGTGGCCCTCTCCAGAGTACCAGGGCCCTCTGTTATGTAAACACAGCACATTCTCTGTCAAAGATTAAAACAAAAAAAGGCTCATTTGCACATAAAAGCAGCCTCTGCACCAGTTCCGGGCACCGTGGCATGTAAGGAAGACTGGAGGTTAAATTCAATAATAAAGTGAGGCTGCGCAGAGGTCCCAGCTCCTGCAGCCCAACGCTGCGGCCAGCGAGCCCACGGGCGAGGGACAAGGATCCTGAGAGGCAGGATAAGGCGAACGGCCCCGATCTCCTTTAGCATCATCAGGTTGGAAAAGGCCTTTATGACCATCAGGTCCAACCATTACCCCAGGACTACCAAGGCCACCACTAAACCATGTCACTAAGCCTTGCCGCATGGTGCCTGGTCACCCTGGGACCCCCACTCTGCCCTGCTGCTCCTCTGTCCATCCGCGCTTGTCCACGGCACCCCTGGACCCCACTGTATCCAGGCCCAGCACCATTCCATCTTCTCCACTTGGCATCCCAGCCAGGCCAGGGTATGGTGCCCCCACATCCCTTCTCATGTGCTTTTGGGAGCACCATGCGTGCCGCAAGCGGGGCTGACTGATGCCCTCATCCCACGGCACCAGTGGCACCATGTGGCATCTCCACAGGAGCAACAAGGGAGCCGCTCGCCTCGTCAATGGTGACTGCAATGACACCTCTCACCATCAGCCCTCGCACAGCTCCACAGTGGGACAGCAATGGGGGTGTCTCCATCCGCAGTGACCCCCCGGCCTCCCCGGGGAGTGCCCGCGCCCGCCCGGCTCCGGGGATGGCGGCAGACAGCCATTCCTGCAGCCCAGGTCCACGCAAATTCAATCAGATCAGGAATACATCGTCAGGGAGACGCCGGCCGGGAAGTGCAATGGTAATTGCGTTAGTGCCGGCGGCGCGCCACGCTGCAGAGCTGAGGGCACGGTGGATGGGCACAGCATCACCGGGGCAGGGGCTCGCTGCGGGACCAAAGCTCCCCCCCCTATCTCCAGTCCCAGCGGGGAACGGACAGAGGGTCAGGAGAGGGCGTGCAGAGCTCTGCAAAAGGCGGTGTCCAGATGGCTGAGGAGAGGGCAGAGCCGTGCAGCAGAAGGTGTTTACAGTGGTGGCTGACAGCAAAGGTGAGAGGGGCAGCGAGGGGAGGAGAGGAGAGGCTGCCCGTGGTCTCCAAGCACAGCTTGCCATGGTCCAGCTTGTGTGCACCTACAGGTACCCAGCCCCATGTGCGTGCGCTGCGCACAACCAGTCCTGTGTACAACCGGTCCCACGCGCACCCTGCACCATGCACACCCTGACCTGTGCACACCCTGACCAATACACACCCTGCACCATGCACACCCAGCCCCATGCACACCCTGACCAATGCACACCCTGCACCATGCACACCCTGACCAATGCACACCCTGCACCATGCACACCCTGATCAACGCACACCCAGCCCCATGCACACCCTGCACCATGCACACCCTGACCTGTGCACACCCAGCCCCATGCACACCCTGACCAATGCACACCCTGCACCATGCACACCCTGACCTGTGCACACCCTGACCAATACACACCCTGCACCATGCACACCCTGATCAATGCACACCCTGCACCATGCACACCCTGACCTGCGCACACCCAGCCCCATGCACACCCTGCACCATGCACACCCTGCATCATACACACCCTGACCAATGCACACCCTGCACCATGCACACCCTGACCTGTGCACACCCAGCCCCATGCACACCCTGCATCATGCACACCCTGATCAATGCACACCCAGCCCCATGCACACCCAGCCCTATGCACACCCTGCACCATGCACACCCAGCCCCATGCACACCCTGACCAATGCACACCCCGCACCATGCACACCCTGACCTGTGCACACCCAGCCCCATGCACACCCTGACCAATGCACACCCCGCACCATGCACACCCTGCATCATGCACACCCTGCACCATGCACACCCAGCCCCACGCACACCCTGACCAATGCACACCCAGCCCCATGCACACCCAGCCCCACACATGTCCCCACAGCCATGCAGCAGCTCCCGCAGCCGCCGGGCCCGGCACGTCGCTCGCAGCCGGAGCCCAGACATGTGCCAGCCCATGCACGAGGCCACGCGTGCTCATACGTGCTCCGGCTGCTCACGCTGAGCGCCCTAATTAACACGTCTGGCGAAGCGGGCGGGCGCTGATAACGGGCACGGGACGGGAGCTGCTGGGGGTTATCTGCCAAAGGCAGCCGGGGCCCCCCACCGCCCGCACCGGCTCCGCGCCGCAGCCCGCGGGAACAGACACACATCAAGGCACCCGTCTGGGGGTCTCGTGCAGGGGGACGGGGTAAACAGCCCCCAGCGCCGGCCTCGTTAGCGCTGCCACTCATTAAGGCTGCCCCTGGCACGGCACGGGCAGAGCCCTCGGCACTGTTGCCATCGGCACTCAGCCCCGTGCCAGCCTCTTGTCCCATGTCCCATCTGATGGGTGAGGGACAGCCTGTCCACCTTGCCAGCGCTACCACCAATAGGCTGCAGGGAGATGCTCAGAGGAGCCCTTTGGTCCCACTGGGTGACAGCCACTGTCTCGCTTTTCCCTTCCAGCCACTGCTGCCCTGATCAGCATCCTTTAGCTTACAGGCAGTGTGCGGTGCGCACCCATCCCAGTGGCTCACGGACATGGCCCGGGTGCAGCAGGGTGCTGGGATGGGAGATCAGCAATCGCCCTTGGGTCTCTGAGTCAAACCAGGTCACTGCCCTGGTGCTCCCCGGAGCCACTTCCATTGGGCTCATCCCAGAGCTAAGAGCAGGACTTAGCACCGGGCTGTTGTGACACTGGTGTGGCAGCCACTGCCTCCGTGCCTCAGACTCCCTGTCCCAGGGTTGGACCATGCACGGCACAGGTCCTGCAGTACAAACAACAATCGAGGAGAGCCTTCCCCACCCCACTTTAAGACACACAAATTAGTGGGGATGAACACGCAATATTGCGCTATTTCAGCCATTGGCCACCTTGTTTCCTGCGGTGACGCCGTCCCAGGCAGCGGCAGGGGCTGGGGGGCAGCAGGACACACCGGTGACTCTCTAACCCTGCAACGCTTCCATTCATAGGCCATTCCATGCAGCGGCAGGAGCAATTCCAAGCGCGTTCATTCAGCAGCAGCAATGTGACCGGAGGGAGCCCCGCAATCACCGCGAGAACATCGGCGAGGTGGAAACCAGGATGGCACAGCAGGGCCAGGACACTGCTCCGAGGGGGACACAGCGCAGAAGGATGGACACAGCAGCCACAACTGTGACATGGGCAGGGACCTGCCGGCTCCACCCCAGCCCCATGGCCCCTGCCTGCCCCAGCATCCCCAGGGGATGTCAGGCAGGATCCAAACCTGCAGTGACCCCCCATCAAAAGGACAAGGTGGGACTTTTCCCCCCAGCCCTGATGGTGATGGGCTGCAGAGCCAGCAGAGCCGTAATTTATCACGCCAGCCCCTGACAGCTCCCTTTGACAGGGTCCCCGGGGGGGGCCAAGCGATGCCTTTTGTCTGCCCAACAATTAATTATTTCCTGGCTAATGATGAACTCCGACTTCCAAAGCAGGTAGCGGCTGTGTGCAGGAATGAGAGCCATTCCCTTTGCTCCTCTCCCTGCCATGCCCCCTCTGAGCCATGGGACCTCTGCCACGGCACCCCCATGGCAGGCTGTGGCAGGGGGATGCTGGTGTACAAGGGGGTAAGGCTGGAATCCCCCGGCATCCCACCAAGGGCACGCTGTCCCCCCAGAAGGGCACCCCAAAACAAGAGAAACCCATAAGCACGAATGAAGGTGCCAGTTCAAAGGTGCATGTGGAGTGTGCCAGGATGGAGCTGCTGTGGTGGTGCCGGCAGGTGGGTGCTGTGCTGCGGCAGCAGATGTTGGCTGTGCTGGTGGAGAGCAGTTTAAGTGCCAGCCGCTGTGACCGCAGCCCCAGAGCGCTCTGTGCTGAGGAGCTGATAACTGGATGATGGGTCTGTGTTAATGGAGAAAATCCATTTAGGTTCACTCAATACTCTCCCACAGGCTTTCATTACACCTCAGGGGTCTGCGGTGCACAGGGCCTTGATATGGCCAAGCTGCGAGCTCAGATCACATCTCTGCTGCTTACCTGCCTCTCGGCAAAGGCTCTAGTGGGATGCAGCGAGGGATGCAGGGAGGGCTGCGGGGAGAGATGCGTGCACAAGGGCTTCAGCCCCAGGCTCACTGCCGCAGGTGGTAAGAGCACCATCAGCATCCCTCGGCTGCAGCCCTGTGAGGGACAGGCAGCAGCAAGCAGAGGCAAACTCGGAGGTGCAGTGGGGACCCTGCCCTTGCAGAGAGCCCAGCCTGGCTCCTGCTGTGGAGGGGAGCACGAGCCGGGCCCCGCAACGGAACAAACACCGGAGCCGTGCGAAGTAAAACAATTATCGGGAGCTCCCAGCTCGGCCTCCCCGCCCGGTGCTTTCTGTTTAAGGCTAGTTAATAGCTAGTGTTCTCTGGTTAGGCCTGAATGACATTTCCAGAGTTATAATAACTGAGCTATTACTTGCCGTATTGATGCATTCCCCCTGCCGGCAGCCTGCTCATCCCGCGCTGCGCCGCCCGGCCGCCGAAAGCTCCTTTAGTCAATAGCACTTCTATTTTTCATTACTCCCTGGAAATGTGGCTCTTGGAAGCTCATCCGTCATTCAATTACGCCCTGGTTCAGTCCTATCATACACGTGTCATAAAGTTCCTCAGATCTGAACTGCTGTTAATTTTCTGCGCCATCCCAAGGGGATGCCCGGGACGTGCCTGGAAAGCAACCAGGAAGCCGAGGGCATGCCGGGTACGGGCGCACCGGGGAGCAGGGGCTGCCAGCGCCACCGGGGGCACGGGCACAGGGGTCCCTTTGCCAGGCACCTCACCGAGGAGCTGGGCTCTGACCCCCTCCGCATGGCAGCACAGCACCAGCAGCGCATGACCTTGGCAGCGCCGCAGTTTATTCCTCTGGCTGGTTTTATTCCTTTATCAGGTGTTGGTTTAACAGGGTGAGCTCCCCCCCCTTCCCTTTTAATCCTATCGGCATCTGTGTTCAGCACATCCGTACACAGAATAATCACCTGCCTGGCAGATTTGTCACTTCAACAGATGTAATCGGGGAACTTCTCTTCCAGGGCTTTATTTGTTTTAAAACCCCTCCTTTTGCTCTGTTTTAACTTCACTCACAGCTCCCGGGCAGAGGCGGTGCCTTCTCCAGGTCCTTTCTCCCCTAACCCATCCCTGCGCTTACAACAAGGACCTGCAGGGTCCCTACAAACTCAAGCCCTGAGTTCTCCCCTCCACCAGCCCCAATGGCACCATTCCTCCTGCTTCCCTGTGCAGCCCCAGTCGCGGCTGCCTGCGCCCTGCGGTCCCCAGGGTGACACTCGGGTCCCATCCAGCCCATGCATCACTGCCTGGGTGGCCTCGGCCGGGCCGGTCAGGCTCGCACGCCGCCCAGCAGGACAATGACTGCTCCAGCATCCCGCTCGCCGGTCCCCGTGGGGCCTCCCAGGGGCTGTTTTCCCTAAGCCGGGATGGACACACGCCCGGACGCTTGCAAATGCTGCATGTCACTTGTCAGCTCCCAGGAAAGCCACACGGTGCCTCCGGCCACGCTCCTCCTGAGCCCCTTCCTGCTCCTTGGGATAACGCCAATGGCTCCAAAGCTGCCAGACATCCCCGCTCCATAGGAAGGTGGTGACCGGGGACCCCTCTGTTGGGTGGGCATCTCCACTCCCCTCCCAATCCATCACCCGGACTCACACTTCGCTCTGGGGCATGGCTAATGACTGGCCTAAATGATCTCTGATGAGGCTCTGCTCCTCGCAGGAGATGATCGATGCTGGAACCAGCTCAAGGCCCTCTGAAAAGCCATTTCTCCCTGCCCAGCCGGGCAGCACCGCCCCTCGCCCGCAGGGAAGTGCCCATTGATCCGGGCAAGGATCAGTGGGATGGAGAAGAGGATGGAGGGGAGGACGGCCACCCCCTCGGAGGGGACTGCCTTTGCTCCCACTTGGTCCAACCCCGAGGCACCGCAGGCAGTCAGTGACCACGCCTGGGACAGGGGTGACCCTCCCAACAGCATTCCCTGTCCTCCCAAGCCTCCTTCTGCACAAGGATGCGCTTGTGCCGCTGCTGATGGTATGTGGCATGGGCAGTGCCAGTGTGCAGGAACAGGCACAACCACCAGTCCTGCCGCATACGGTGCTGCGCCAGGTTTGCCCATTGTGGCTCCATTGCTCCCACCCAGAAACCCAAAATCTCAGGTGCATCACTGGAGCAAAACCACATTTACATCCCAACCCACCCAGAGCTGCCACCAGCTGTGGAGGATACACAGGCTGCCCTGTCCCATCACACACTGGGAGATGGATGGATGGATGGATGGATGTGGATGGATGGATGGATGGATGGATGGATGGATGGATGGATGGAAGGAAGGGAGGAAGGACAGATGGGAGGGCAGAGCCTCACAGGGAAGACCCTCATCATCCCCATCCAAGCTGAGCAGGAAGGGGGACAAGCAGTCAAGGCAGCGGCAGCCGTCACGAGCCCAAGTGGAGGTCATACGGCCAACAGAACCACCCTTATCTCTTTGCCTGGCTCTTCTCCCTCTTATTCCTTCCTTCAGGCTCCCCTGGCCAAATTTGACCTCGTTTGGCGAGATCAGTCAGGGTCTCCACTTCTCAGGGCCCCCCCGCCCCTCCCCGCTCCTTTCAGTGGGGTTTAAGCCTTTTCGCTTTGTCCATTCACTCCAAGACTAATCAGATTAAAGCCTTGCCCTGGGTCTCCCCTCACCCTCACCCACTTCACCCTTATCCCCTGGCGGGTTTTGGCAGGTCCTGGCACCACCACACCAGGGGCCAGTGGTGGCATCAGTCACAGGGTACAAGGGGAGCGATGGGGATGAAGGCAGCAGCATCAGCTCTCCCTGCCAGAGCCATCCTGCTCTTTGGGGAACCCCTTCCCAGCCATGCTTCACGTTTCAAGTCAGGCTAAAGGAGCGCCTAAGAACAGACGACCTTTAGCAAAAAAGGGTATTTTTTCTTTTCCCCCTCCTTTTGGCCTAGAACTGCACACACCAGCAGCCCCCCCGCTCCATCAGCAGCACCCCTCAGCCCGGCCCTGCTTGGAAAAGGCGTAATTCCCCACTGGACACTTTCAGGCCGCATCCTACTCACCTCCCCACGTGCTCCAGCCCCCGCTCCCAGTCCCAAAAGCATCCAATGCCCCCCGCCTAAACCTGAAAAATTGATTTCAATTCACTTTGGCCCCGCTCTGCACACAAATGCATTCGACACGGGCACTCTCCCCCGGCCAGGATTGTATGCAAAGGCAGTTAGGGGTCAATGAATAATTCATACGCCGCTGTCTTTCAGAATTATACTGTGGAAAAATAAATCTGAGACTATATGAAAAAATAAAAAGAGGGAAAGAAAGAAAAAAAGAGGCGGGGGGGGGGGCAACGCTCACCCCTGCACCCCCTCGGCCAAACTCGGGCGTGGGGATGAAAGCATCGGCATCTCCTCTTCCATTGAGCAACTCGACATTCAGGTCTGCGCGGAAACCACCTAAATTCCTTCCTGTGCTTTGTTCTGCTGCCTTTTCAAGCGAGAATCTCATGGAGATGGGGAGGGGGGCACAGAGGTCTTTGGTGGGGGGGGTCCCTTTGAAGAAACCCACTCATCCATTCGGCTGGTTGAGTTCAAGGGGCTGTGCTGGCCGTGGGGCCGGCGTGCCCCTGCCTGGCTCAGCCAGGACCCCCCCCCCCGGTACCCGCAGCATCACCTCCCACCAACGGACCTCGCAAGCACAGAGAGGAAGAGGGAGGCTCAGCCCCTTCCCCGGGGCTGGGTTTTGGGGTGCCTACACTCGCCCTGGGACCAGCGGTGCCCATGGGGCACTGGCAGCGGCCACGTGCTCCCCGCACGATGCGCTAACGGGGAGGAAAGGAAGCGGGAGTCACTTTAATTTGGCTATTTAAAAATGAAGAAATAACACAGGCTTTGAAAGCCCGGAGGGGTCCCAGCGGAGAGACCTCCATCCCCCCCTTCAAAGGCCGCCTCTGCTTTCTTCCCCCCGTTAGCAGCACACAAAGGTGCACGAGCACTTTCGTCTCTGTGGAAAGACCTTTTTAATTGGTTCCAGGCAGAAGGTTAAAATCTCTCCCCTTCCCTGCACGCTTTTCTAAGTGGGGAAAGGGGGGGGGGGCAAGAGGTAGAGGGAGGAGGCAGGGAAGAGGGTTTGTACCAAGGCAAAGCCTGGTGGGGGGGGGCTGAGCCACGGGGCACCCGGAGCCAATGTCCCCTCAACAGCGCCCGGAGTGGCCGAGGGTGATGAGGATCCCCAGCGAGAGCAGGGAGATGCTCGGTGCTCCCATAGGAACACAGGGCTGAGGGTTTCTGCAGGGATTCCCTAAGAGCGGCTGCAGACGCGCTGCCGGGGCAGCGCACGGGGAGCTGCTGCAGCGCGCCCAGCACACCCTCACCCGGCTCTTCATCCCGCCCCATGGAGCTGCCACCTCCCGGCACTTGGGTTTCCTTTCACGGAAGGGGGAGCTGAGCACAACCGCATCAATTATTGAGCCGGGGCGCCGCGAGCTCGACGTGTCCCCCTTGCTAATGCCGCTCAGGTAGAGCCGAGCGGAGCCGCAGTCAGACACCTCCCGACGCCTCAGCCGCAGGGCTCTGCCCGACGCGTCAAGGTCAAGTTTTCCGAGGCTGACAAAAGGCACCACGGCCCTGAGTGATGCCACGCGGCCAACGGGACCCTCAGGGCAGGATGGTGGGGCCCCCGATGGGAGGGGGACACTGCGGGGCTCCCAGTGGCATGGGGGACGCGGTGGGGTGCTCCCAGCCATGGGATGAGGACCCGGCGCATCCTTCTTTAAGCAAAGCGACTCCCATCGCGCCGTGTGGGAGGAGTGGGTCTGGCCTGGCCGGCTGCACATGGAGCAGCAATTGGATCCAGATGTTTCCCGTAGCAGCCCGGAAACCGCTTCCCCCCATCCGGAAAGCACCCGGCAGCCCCTTTCCACCACCCGTAATGGTTTGCTCTGATGCGCCAGCACGAGCATCCCTGCGGCAGAAGCAGGGCTGAGTGCTCACCAGGCCGGGTGCCCACGGCGCCGGGCAGATGGTAGCAAAGCCAAAACCTAACTCCAAACCTCAGTCTACGAGGACCCAGACGCAATGTCCAGGTGCGAATAGGTTGGGAAAGGGCTGGCAGGTGGCTCCCTCAATGGGATGCACAATGCAGGCCACCATTAAACGCATTCCTAAGAGGACACCACAGCCCATAGATCCCTGTCTCCCCCTCAAGTTGCATCCTGCTTTGTATTGGGTGCCCAGGGCAGAGTGTCCCCATGTGGGACAGGAATGTGGCTTTCTACCCCTCGAACCTCAGACCAGAGCGAGGAAAACCATAAGAAAACCTCAGAAACCCATTTGAAGAGCCAGAACCCAAATTCACCCACTCTCACGTTATTTAAAGCCCATTGCAGCTTCCAAGTTCTGCAATGATGTGAGAATCTCAATTACCATTAAAAGAATGCATTTCTGCTCTTTGCATTACGGAGAAAAGCCTGAAAACCAACCCCTGGGGATTAAAACAACTCTAGAAAGGAGAAAAATAAAGAATTCATGTAATTGTTATTATTTAACACCTAGCAGTTGGCAAACCAGTCTGTCAGCTGGGGGGAACTGGGGCCCAACACACCTTGCAGAAGGCAGGGAGACAGGGCTGGAAACCACAATGCCAACTCTGCAGCCATGCAGCCACCAGTGCCACCCTCTCCGCACCCCGCACTGGGCTGACGGTAGGGTCTGGTTTTAAATGGGTTTTTAAACACCTTTGAGCTTGTGGGACGCAGCGCGCTGCGGAAGGACAGAGTGTTATTTTTATCGTTGCATTAGTTCCAGTTTAATTGCTGGGATGTGATGAACCGCAGGGTCCAGAGCAGGGTCCCGGCAGTGGGGATGCTGCTGTCAGTCTGCCCTGCTCCGAGCAGCCCGTGGTGGGATGGGGTTTGGACCCAGCACAACGCCTCTTCTTGCACTGCCGCAGCTCCAACTGGTGACAAGCCATCAATTGGCATAAGAGCCTCCTGACTCGCCCTCTCCCACCTCCTCCAGCCCCAACATCCCTTCCCTTCCTGCACCGGGATAGTGGCTCCCCTCAGACCTCCCTCCTCCTCCTTGCTCGAGTGCAGGTCCCAGTCCTCTCCGGTGCTCTGCCACTGGGGATGCTCCCACTGCCATGGATTCTCCAGCCCCGGTGCACCCCATTGACCCATCCTGCCCAGGACACACCGCCCATCACCAGCCCCTGTTGGAAATCGCAGGTCTCCAACATGGCAAAAAGCCCCCATCTCGTGCCAGCGCTCAGGGTTGGGCTCCCTCTGCTCATCAGGAGCTGGGAAACACACTCAGCTCTTGTCTGGGCTGTTCCCATGCAGGAAAACCTCCCACCAGTGATAACCCAGAGATGCCCAATAACCTGGAGACGAGCCAATCCTGGCTTTCACACCCCACACCTCAAAGGGCCCACAGGGACCCCAAAACCACCGCCGGGACCCCGCCACCATCGCCGGCTCCATCCCCACAGCGGCGGAGCAGGAGGGAGGCAGGAGAGCGCGGCGCAGCAGAGCCGCTGCTGAGAAATCATCTCGGAGGAAACAAAACCTGCCAGTCAGCGATCTGACTAATGGCATACGGGAATTAAGACACCAGAAAATGCCCTCCCGCGCCTGCCAGCAGCTTCCCAGGCAGGTGTGTTCCCAACAACCTGTTTTCACACGGAATGCCGCATGTGTACGCGGCGCCTCAGCTCACACCTCTCCCTGCACAGTACCCAGACCCTCCTGGACCAAGCCACTCTCCTATTCCAACCCCTGCAGTCCCACTCCCAGCCCAACAGTCCCCAAGATGCTGAATGGGATTGGACCTGGGATGTGGGATTTGCTGGGGGCGCTTTCCCACAGCGTAGGTGGGGATAGGAGCATCCGAGCAGGTCGAGCCCGCTGGGGATGGGGGTGCCAGAGGTGGCCGAGCAGGCCGGGCAGGGATGAGCAGCATCACGTGGAGGTGACAGTGGCACAATCCCAACATACAAACTGCTTCCAGCAGGGAAAGCAGGACAAAGGAGAAGGATGAGGCCCAGGCAGACACACTGGGGTGCTCTTGGACGGCCCTGGTGGGACGGCTGCCACAGAGGGCACCCACCCCAGGGCCTTGCTCTCCTTCCAATACCAGTGGCCTCCCAGTTCCACACTGGGGACACGTCTCCAGCGCCGTCCCCAGGCAGATTTGCTTTATAGGGTCACGGAGGAAGGTACCAGCGTGTAGATATTTAAGCAGCATTTTACCAGCGGAAAAAATTAGAGCCACAATATTAATTAATCCTCAAAGCACTTTACGAACATTAACTAATTATGCCTCCCACCCTCTCTACAACGGGGGAAAGGTACCACTGGCCTCGTTTTACAGCCAATGAAGTGTGCCTGACTCACCCAAGGTCACTGCGATCGGGTGAAGGTGGGAAGGGGACCCCGACAGGACCCTGTAGCATCCCAAGTGCATCCCATCACCCTGAACCGGGTCCCAGCATCCCGGTCCCCACCCAGGGCAAAGAGTGAGTCGAGGGGCACCTCCCGCACCATGGCAGTGGGCAGAGCCCAAGGGAAAACCCACCAGAGGCTGGGGTAGCCGATTAAAACAGAAAAGGCTGAGGGGCTTCATGGAAAGCACAAACGACCCTGCGCGGTTTAGAAGCGATTAGAGGCCCTGGCTGGGTTATCAACCGGTGTCTCAATCACGCAGCATCGATCCAGATAATAGCCGGCAATTGTTCAGATACAATATCATAAAGTCACTTTAACTACAGCCATAAAGCTTCCCCCGCCTGCAGCCACCGCTGGGCGCTCCCCACGCCATGGGGATCGATGGCAAAGCCTCGGCCATCAGCATGTGCTGGGGGATGAGGGTAGCAGAGGGTGCTGGGGGTGGTCCAGGCTGAGGTACGAGGGAGCAGCATCTTCAGGCACCGACCCCTGCAGGGGCAAGGCCACCCGATGGGGGCCCCTGCCCTATGGTGTCCCCCACGGATCCTCCACTGGGAGCAGAGGGGACACCGAGGCCCCCAGGGCTCCCCTCAATACCCTTCCTGAGCACCGGCAGCTCCAGGGTTAGGGGAGCTCAAAGGCAGCCGCTCAGATTTGCCGTTTCAAGCTTTAATCCATGGGATTTATGGTCAGGAGAAAACGTGCGGTGACAGCCGCAGCTCCCGATGCACACCACGGGCTCCCGACCGTGTGGTGCTGGGATGCGGCTCCTCTGCTCCCTGCAGCACCGCAGGGGGGAAACTTCCCACCATCAGCTCCCAACGCCAGGGTGCTTCCAGGCCGTGGTCCTTGCCCCAGCACAGTGGCAACTGCTGGCTCCGCTTCCCAGCCAGAACTCGGGGGGGTTATTCACCAGGGGGACACTGCCGGCAGCCCCTGCCCGCGCTGGAGCCGCATCCTCACCCGCCGCTTCCCACTGCTTAATGAGCACAAAATAGTTCCATGTCGCCAATTACTTGGTTCGTTTGTGCTGCTCTGGGCAGTGCTGGCGCAGGGAAAATCCCAATGGAGCTGCCCCAGCCCCCAGGAAAGCCCCAGTGGGGTCCCTTCAGCACGGCAGGACCGAGCATCCCTGTCCCCACCAGCATCCCCCAGGACCCCCTCATCCCGATGAGCACTGCTGATGCTTTCCCACATCCCCAATGTGACATGGATGTAGCTGTGGAGGGAAAATGAGACCTTCCTTGGATTTAAACTGGGCCTGGAGAAGCTCCAGCTCTGCCCTGGTCACGCTCAGTATTCCCACACTGAGGCACAAACGCCCTCAGGGCCAGGGCTATGGCCACCCCAGTGTCACAGGACCCCAGGAGCAGAGATCCCTGTTTCCAGGTGCCAGTCCTGGCCGAGGTGTCAAAGCCAAGTGCAATTGCACATCCATCGTGCCCCTTGGGTGCTGATGCTCCTAAGCATCGTGGCAGGATTCAGCCCCCATAGAGCAGGTCCATGCCTGAGCTCACCAGGGCACGGGTCGGTGCCTCGCACGGCTCCATCACTGCGGAACGATGCTGGGAACAGCTCAGGGGCTCCTGGACCCATCCCCAGGCTTCAGAAACCCCAATTCCAGCTTATCCCCCGAGTTCCACTTTGCTGACCGACATAAGCAGAAGACGGTTTGGCTGTCGCTGTGCCAGCGCCGCAACCCCTTCCACCCCGAGCAGCACCACAGACGTGCACCGATCCTTGTGCTGTCCCATCCCATTCCATCCCAGCCCTGGCAGGATTTGGAGCCAGGAGAGCCCTCTCCCCTCGCCGAGATCGCTGCGGCAAACACCATCATTATAACAACATTAAACCAGACGGGTCCCCAGGAACAAGGCTCCTCTCGCCGCCGCTACACCTGCGCCCATAAATCCTCCCTCCATGAGGTAGCCGGGGGGGGGGGGATTTATAAGGTGAAGTTATTCACAAATATCACAGTGCTTTAAGGGAAAACCAAACCAAAGCCCAGCGGGAACCGGGGCTCCCGGTGATGCCAGGGGTTCGGCACTCCGGCCAGTGGGGGTGTCTGCAAGAAGCTCTGAGCCACCACAGCCCCATCGGTGTCCCAGAGGGTGCCCCAGGCTCTGTGACTGCACAGCCAATGCCATCGGCACCGCTCGCTGCTGAAATCCCTCTGTCCGGCCATGGAGCACGGGGACAGCCGCGCAGCAGGGTACAGCGCGGGAGAGCGATGTCCTTCTCGATCTCTCCATGCACTCTACATATATTAATTGCTTAATTCAGCCTCTGGCAGAGATCCTCACCTGAACAGCGGAGAAACTGATGCTGGGAGTGGGGAACCCATTTGTCTCCATGTAACGAGCTGGAGATGGGATCCAGAATCACACCGAGCTCGCTGTCTTAGTGATGAGAGCATCCCTCCACCTTATCCAAAAGCTTTCTCTTTTAAAAGACAACATTGTGATTTATTATTATTAGTCAGCTTTGAAATGCTTTCTGGAGTCCAGATTCCTGCTGCTGGGCCCCCGGCACCCCCGCTGCCACCCAGCCCCACCGGCACTTCCCATGCCAGTGCTGGGGAGAGCACTGGGAAGGAGCCAAGGCAGGAAATGAACAAGTGTGGATGGGGATGAGCCCGCATGGTGCAGCCAGAGAGGCTGCAGTTGGGTGTCTGCACCTCAGAGCTACCAACCCCGAGAGCCCGCGTGGACAGGGGCTGCAGAAAGGGAAAGCCCAGAGCCCATCGGAGGCAAAGGGAATTCATGGTGATGATGCCGGGGCTGGGATGCCACTCCTGGAGCACACATCCCACGCAGAGCACAATCCCGGCTCCCATCCCTCGTTTTAGCCTTTAATTCCACCTCTCAGGGCCGGGCAGCGGGGCAGGAGGATCCCGGTGCTTCACAGGACTTGGCACCCGCCTGGCTCCAGCCAAACCAAGACCTGCGAACCCAAGGCAACCCAATGGAGACGGCGTCAGATGGGAACTGGAGCCCTAAAGCCATTCCTGCTCTGGATTCGCTGTGAGAAACCAAACCCGGAGCAGCGTTTTGATGGGGATCTGCAGCTGGTGCCACATCCGACAGCGGTTGTATGACCGCAACACGGTGCCGGCGGCAGCGCGAGCTCGGAAAACCCAAGGAGAGGGTTTGGAAGATTCCAAGATGGACACCGAGGCCTGACACACGAGGCTGTCCCAGAGAGAAGAACCCTGCAGGGTTCAGGATGATGATTATTTCCCCAAGTAAAGGATTGCCAGGCCCGGCCGATTGTCTTGGTGACAATAAAACCACATCAGCAAAGCACGTTCGTGTGATGCGGAGCAGGGGAATTCATGCTGGAAGGCCCAAATATAGAAAAAGCTGATATTCCTGGTGCAAAGGGGAGAGGAGGCTCATAAAGGTTCCCTTTAATTTCAGGGCAAGGGGAAAATACATACTTGGCAAACGGCGCTGTGCCCTTCTGAAACACCGGCCATTTCGGAACACCACCGAAACAAAAGCGCCCATCCCAACACTGGGGTGGTTCCACCACACGAAGCCCCGGATGCAGCCACCAGCACAGATGAGGAGAGACAGACAGCCCGTCCTGACCCTCCGCTGGTGCACAGGGATAGGGCAGAGCCCCACAGCATCGCTCCCGTGGCCTAAAGCCGTATGGGGCTGGAGCAGCATCCACCGGCACTCCAGAGTGGGATGCTCTGCCCCACGTTTTTCCACTCAATTTCCTTCCCCAGCCAGTAGGAGATAAATCCCTCTGCCGAGGCAGGCGGCCGGAACGGCAAAGCCACCGGTGCCAAGTTTAATAAGCAACTCTGATCGAGAAACCAGATAATAATTGGGATTATCGAGCTGGCTGGGAAAGAGCTTCCCTGGCTCCCGATGGCCCCTGGCAGCCACTTGGGCTGCTCCTGACCACCCGGTGGCAATGACACCTTGGGCTTGGCAAGGCCGGACACAGCCAGGAAGCTGCAGTGATTTAGGATGCGCCATTTACGATCGCAAAGAAGCCAAACAATAACCCCTCTTTTTGGGTCTGTACCTGCAGGACAAGGGACCCCCTCCCTGTGCCCCCCAAGTCCCACGGGAGCACCCAGGGACCCCCAGCTCCTTTTCCACATCCCAGCTCGGGGGGTGCCGCTGCGGGAAGCTCAGCCGGCGAAATAATCCCGTCGCGGTTGGATTTGGTGCAGGGCGCGAGGTCCAGGGGCTTTTTTCCTCAGTGGAAACAGGATTGAGAGCAGGAAGAATTGGGATTTTTAAGGAGTTTCTCTACAGGGTCAGGTTTGGCTGATTTCGTTTTACTGCAAATTTAACCCCCCCCTATTTATAAATAAATAAAATTAAAAGGAAATATATAATAAAATAAAATAACTGAAGCCAGGCTCAATAAACCCCCCTGGAAGCCACAGCCAGAGATGCTGCTGGAGGCCAGGCAGGAATAGCAGTAGCCAGGCGGAGCGCTCAGGAATATTTGTATTTGCTGTCTAAACATGTTATCTGTTTCCCAGCACATGGGAGAGTTCTGCTCTCCGTGCAATGGTAAAGAAAAAAGAAACCCATACAAATAATTCCTCCTCCTCTGCAGGAGGAAAAAAAAAAAAACCAAATCCAACGAAACTTGGATGCACCCGAAACAGCAAAAATTGCACTGAAATGGAGCCGGACACCACGCGGATCAGAGAGCTGGAGGAGACAATTGGGAGGCACGGGGAGGAGGGATGGGGATCTAACCTGTCCTTCCCATCTCCAGTCCTTACGAACCCCTTACGCAATTCATCTGCCTTTTTGCCAAAGCTGGAGCCAGGGAAGAGTTACAACAGCCCTGAAATAGAGAGTTTAATTCTTGGAGGGATTTCAGGGTCGTGCGGGGATGGCGCTGAACGAAAAGCGCGTTCCTGTATTGAGATCAGAAGTACTGAGTGATGGTTTTAACCTCCGCGGGTGCCTGTAAGGCTCCTGCAGCGCGCGGTGGGAATGCCGGTGGTGTCCAGTGCGGATGCTGCAGCCTCAGCATGCACCTCGGGGACCTGCGGCACCGTGTCCAGCGCCAGGCTGGCCTTTGGTGGCTCTGACTTCACACGGGCAGCCCGCGCTTGCACCAACACATGTGTGTATGGGTGCGCATGACACACGCGTGTGCACGGAGATCACAGCTGCGGGGAAAAAGATGGAAAACACCAAAAACGCAAAGCAAGGGCAGCAGGTTTTCCGGTGAGGAAGAGCTCCAAGCACTGGCCACATCCCGCAGGATCCCACCACGACCGCGTCCCACAAGATCCCTCTGGCACATTCCCACCAGGACATGGTTTGGCTCTGTGGCCTGCCCCTTGCCCAGCAGTGGCATCGCTCGCTGCCCCTCTGCTCTTGCAGCTGGGCCTTGGAAAGCAAACATGGGAAGAGGGGAAAAACTTAACAGGGGGAGGAATATAAAGAGTCTTAATGCCGGTTTCTGCCTGCATCCCCATCCCTCCATGAGGGAAACGTCAAACGGATCCAAGCAAGGCTCAGGAATAGGAACGTGGGTCTTGCTGGCCCCAGTGCTGCTTGGCTTCACTGGAGGCCATGAGGCATCGATAGCATCGCTTTATGGCATTTAAATCACGGCCTGCGATTGATATGGCAGCGCACCATGGGTGCCCAACACCACCATCACCATCACCAGGTGGGCAAGTCAAGGGCAAGCTGGGCAGCGTGGGGACCCAGGGAGCCCTGCCCGAACCCCAAACTCCCCTGTCCAAGGCCCCACATGCACCACTGGCTGTGCTGCCCCATCCTGCCCCAGGGGACCCCTGGACCAGGGCCGGACCGAGCCCTTGCTGGCAGCCTGGGAGGGTGACCCCAAAGCTCCCACCAGCCTTTGCACTTCCATCAGCTCAAACAGGCTCATTGCCCTCTCCAGGGGTCAGCCCCCTCACTGGCCTGGATGCTCCCTACCGGCACAAGGGAAGAGGGAAATCATTCCCCATCTTCATTATTATTCCAGGGAGAAATTTTTCCCCCTTTGTTTTAGTTTTTCCCCCACTGCCGACCACCTCATCCCACTCTGAAGTTCAGGATCCTCCCACCCATCCCTGACGGGGTTACAAAGCCCAGCTTCAATCAGCGGGGCAGGGCGGAGGTGGGTGCCTTCCAATCCCTTTGGAGAAGGATCCTTTTTCCCCCTCCTCACGCCTGCGGCACTGCCATCCGGCACACGGAGGAGCCGCATGAGCCGCCGCAACCTCATGCACAGCGCTGCTCCAGCTCCACCGGATACGCGCGATTCCAGGGGCAAGTGGAGACCCTCCATCGGCTCCCTCCGGCCAAAGCTCTTGAGCATCGTTATGGGCAAGGGCTCAATCCAGCATCTCACAGAAGGATGGGATAAGGTCAAGAGAAGAAAGGCAAAGCGGAGCAGGATTTACCCCAACAAGGGCGCACACACGCAAGGGATAAGCTTAGAGGAGCACTGGTTTAAGCACCAAAATGAAAGATGTGCCTTAAAGGTTACCCACGTCCATGAGGATGAGGTGGTGCAGAGCTGTCACACCGGAGCAGACATTGGGAACCTGCTCCTGTGCCCTGCTGGGCACCAGCACACCAACCCCATGGGGTTTTCACTCCTCCCCAGTAGGTCGGGATGGCAGTTTGGGGCTCAATACAGGATTTTAGGCAAAACCATTCCCTGGCCACCCTTTGGGATGAAGCCCCAGCCCACAGCCTCCGTTCTCCTTGGCTTTTGAGTAAGGAGCCTCATTAAGAGGTAATTAGCTCGGAACAATGGGAAGCTGTTTAGCAGCCCAGCCACAGCAGCAGCAACAAGCAAAAGGGGAAAGGAGGGGGGAGAAATACATAACAACACTCTGAGGGCCCAGGAACACGCTGGGACTGTGGAGGGCCTCAGCACCCTGCACAGCACCAGCCTAATGGCTCCCTCCTGCCTGCCCTGCCCTCACAGCCTCATCCCTTCCCAGCTTTCCTGCGGGGGGGCTAAAGAGCCCGGGAGCATCGCAGGGGCTGGACAAGCCGGAATGGAGCATCCCAACGTGCTCCCACCCAGCTGGCAGCACAGTGGGGATGGCAACAGGGACCCCAAACCGATCGGCCAGGGCAGAATGGCTGCCGGCAAAGAGTTTGCACCCGCACAAGCACCCCCTGCGCACCAGTGAAACCCACGTTGCGTTGCCGCCTGTCCCTGGCTCCAGAGACACCTCCTGAATTCACTGGCAAGGACCAAAGCATCGGTGGTGGCCGCCTGCTCACACCGGCTCTTCTCAGGCTTCGGACCCCTTCGCCGCTGCAGCTCAGACCACGGCACAACTCGGACCACAGCGCAGCCCACAGAGGCAACCACGGCGTTGATCTTGGTTTCGGGATGATGCTCAAGGCCCAGGGAAATGGACTTGGGGCTGGAGCACGTTGGGCCCAGGTGGGTCATGGCGGAGCAGGAAACTCCTCTTAGGAGGTGAAGGCAATGGGAAGATCTGCTCACCCTCCGTAAACGCCATTACATCAACGGAGCAGGGCAAAATCCCTGCAAGATCAAAACGAAGCCTCTCAAAGTCATGATTAATACCTAACACAAAAGAACCGAAATTTCCACCATCAGGAATGAGGAGCTATTTAAAGAACAATTGCTGCAATTTTCCAGCCAATCCCACAGATGAACCTTGTCAAACGTCTTCAGGTAGGGACACGGAGAGCCACAGCCACCGGCACGCGGGACACCGAGCGACATGGACAGACAGACGGATGGCTGGGCAAGAGCGGAGCGGGATGCTGCGACCTGCCCTGGCAGACATGGAAAACCAAACCGACGCGTGTCCCTCAGCCCACAGGTAGACATTACCTACGTGTACAACACCGGGGTGGTTACAGCCACGCCAGAGTTTGGACATCTGTGTTATTTATGTGTGTAAGGTGTATGTATGCATGTGCACATACACACACATACATACATGAAAGCACTTTTAAAGCTTTCTAATGGTAACAGAAGGCATCTCTCTCCCCCTCTCCCTTTACACCCTTCTCACTCCCCATCCTCTTTGTGCCTCCCCACTCCGGGACATGCAGGGGGACACTGTGGGCTCTGGGAGCCGCTGACCCACCAGCCCCAGCCTGTCCTCGCATTAGGATGCTGCGCATGGCCGGCATTTGGATACCAAATGTGCAACCAGCAGGGAATGTAATTGCGGTCCCTAGAAAGGGACAGGCAGAGAGACAGAGACGGGCAGGGAGAGAAAATCTTGTCAGAGACGCTGGACCTGTTTGTATCTGCTCTCCATTAACCACGCTCGCCGCAGACCTGGGCTGGTGAAGAATAGCTAACACGGCTTAACGGGCTGGAAAAGAGGGGTGGGGAGGGCTGCAAATGATCTCAGCACAAAGGGAAAATGAAACAGATGAAAACTAAAAGAGCAGTAATTGCACAGACACGGGACGTGGCACAGCACCGGCACCCCCAGCCACCCCGGCACCTCCAGCCCGGAGAGGGGACTCGGCCTGATGCCGATACGGGAACCACGCAAGCGCTGCAGTTAAAACACACGTTAAAATCGCTCCGAGGGGGAAATGGGGTGGCCTGACTTTGGGGAGGGGGACACCCGAAGGTCCCAGCCCAGGCAGCCCCAGCAGAGCCAGGAGATGGAGGTTTGGGGAACCCACCCCAGCACACAGACACGGGTGGGCACGTCCAGCGCCATGCCTGAGCCATCCCCACTCAACCGCTCCTCTCCAGCACCAAATTCCCCGGAAAAAGCCAAATGCGCATTGTCTCGGCTCCCTTGGAGGGTGGCACACGCGGCTGCCACCGGCCTGGCCCCTTCACCCCAGCTCCGCCACCCCTGAGTGTGGACCCCCATTAAAGTCCTGCTCTGCCTCCACCGCGGTCCCTGAGCATCACCTGAGCTCCCGTCAACGGCAGTAAATCCCCAGCTAGAAACCATTTCTCCGGCTTCCCAGTGCTGGGATTGGGGAGTGCGGAGCAGCAGAACTGACCCCTGCTGTGCTCACCACCAAACCAAGAAATCTAGAGGAAAAAAATCAGAAAAGAAACCTTCCGAGGCAAAGAAATGACCTCCGTTAAATATAGGCCAAGAGCAAAATCTCGACCATTTACAGCATTTGTGCCTGCACTGTAAACAGAGAGGAAAACACCCAATACTGCACATTTCCCCCTCGAGAGAGAGCGAATACGGGAATTGCGTTTGGCTGCAGGAACACTGTCATTCTGGAATTACTCTAACCTGCCCATTACGTAGCTGTAGGTAGAACAGGGGACGAAAACGAATCTCAAATCCTCTGTCCTTCCTCGGCCTTCCAGAGGCTTCCAGTCGCAGCCCCGAGGCTGCAGGCTGGGAATCCCGGGATCAGGGACCCTCCTGAGGACAGGTCGCTCCTCCCGCAGACCTCTTCCCCTCCGTAGTGAGGAGGATTCCCAGACCCCTGATTTTTTCCCGCACTGTAGTTTCATCCAAGACATTCATCCCAATCCTACTGCATGGGGGTCATGAGAGCAAGGGGGGGATGGAGATGGAGCCCCCAGCCTGCCCGGGCGATGCCATCCTGCTGGTGTACACTCCCGGACACTGGCTTGACCTGCTGCTGGTCCCAAGGCTGCCAATCCATCCAAGAACCCTATGGGCAGCTCCCGCACCTCCGGCCACACACGGCCCCCAGGACCCCACGGAGGGGAGAGAACTGTCTGCAACGCCGGACCCCTGCCCAGCTCTCGTGCCCTCTGGTCCCATCTGCATGAGCATCCCATGCAGAACCTTCAGCCATGACCAGCCCTGGCCCTGCCAACACATCCTACTCTGGGAATGAAACAGTGTTAGTGAGTCTGTACGTGCTCCAGAGCAAAACCCCACAGTTATCTGTGGGTATCGAAACAGTGCATCATTATATAGAGCCGTGTTCTTCCTCCTTCAGCTATTCCCAGGATAACCCAGGAGTTCCATCCAGCACAGCCCCAGACACCCTTTTGCACATGCAGGCTTACAAAATCACATAGAAACAAAAAAGAAACCTGCGAATCCACAGCGAGCGGCCCCAGTATCTCCACAGAACAGGCAAACTGCAGCATCCCGAGGTAGCGCTTATTTTTAATGTAGACCCAATTATGAACTACCGAATTATTCTAATCTGGGCAAATCATATTGACCAGGAGATTTATTGCTGTCTTTTATAAAATATAGATTGCAATAGAACGCCAACGAAAAACATTTATCACCGGATCAGGTCTGTGGGTTCAAAGAGGCACCGGGCAGGTTCACCTTCCCTTCTTTTTAACCCTTTTTGATTTCCCCTTATTATATATTCGGGGGGGGGGGGGGGAGAAGGAAAACAATGGACCAGAAAAAGCATCTCTACTTTGCTCTTCATTTTAAGGCTGAGGTAGTTTTCCAGTAACTCCAGAGACAAAACAAAATCACTGCTGGGTTCAAAAAGGAAACCAGGAGAAAACTCAACGGCAATTTCCACCTTTGCAACACCCTATAAACCACCTCGAATCCCGAGCCCCAAAGGTGCACCCAGGGAGCGCCTCGGCCAACTGCGACACCGGGTGCTCCCGTGTTGGGGAAATATGGGTCACATCCCGGCGCTGCGACGTGCCTGCGGAAACCCATCAGCCATTGTCTGCTCATCCCTCCGACCCTCACAGCTCCTTCCCTTTGCTTCAGTTTCTCCTCACAAATATTTTCCCTGCTACCGTCAGATGTAGGAAAAGAGCCGGATCCGCGTAACCATGACCCACTACCTATTTCCGAAGAGAAATCCCCCGCTGCCTTCCTCTGCAGCGCCCATCGCCGCGCATGCAAGGGGCGATAGGACACGGGCAGCTCATGGGGCCGAGCCGAAGCCATCGCCGGGTCCCAAGCCAGCTACCGGGACATCCGTCACCCAAGGACCAGGGGCTACATTTGTGCTGTAGGAACCTTTGAGTGCTCAATCTCAGCCACGGCCCTGACCCACTCAGTGATGCTGCCCTCGATCCCCAGCAGCCGGGATGCCAGAGTTTAACCAGGGTGCCCCTTGCACATGTTTGGCATTTAGGAGAACAAAAGAGAGCCCAAAGTGTGGGAGCTGGGGAGGACCAAGAACTGTAACCAAAAACTTTGCAACGGGCAAAAAAAAAAGAAAAAAAAAAAGGGAAAAAAAAATTCCTGCCTCTTACAATCCCCCACAAAAATGTGAGATAATAAAATCCATATGCACCGCAGGCGGCCCGCG
Organism: Myiopsitta monachus; assembly: GCA_017639245.1. Taxonomy (NCBI): domain Eukaryota; kingdom Metazoa; phylum Chordata; class Aves; order Psittaciformes; family Psittacidae; genus Myiopsitta; species Myiopsitta monachus. Next base: position 3,892,184 of record CM029937.1, on the reverse strand, counting down.
GCGAAGGCACCGCGCGAAGGCAGCGCCGCGCACAAAAGCACCGGCTTGCCCCACTTTTGGGGCTGCACAAGGGGCATGAGGCTGGGGGCGACGGCGCCTGGATGGTCCCCGCCAATGGGACATGGTGGCTGCATGGACACCGACACTCACCAGCGTCCACGGCCCCGCGTGCATCCCACCGGCTCCGAAAGGCAGCCGGGAACTTCAACGAAGTGCGATGGTGTCACCGGACACTGTTGGGTATGCGGTGGGAGAGAAGGTACCACTGAGGGCGAGCAACACAGCCATGGCCCAGCTCCCGCCCGCCCTGCAGGGGCACCCACGGGCGACCACGGAACACGCTTCACACCAGAGCACGGAACACTCCAGACCTGGAGGCAGCAGCGCCCGCTGCAGAAGGGGGCTGAGCATCGCCCTGCTCCCCACTCAGGGGAGGCACCCCAGGGCCTGTTCAGCTTTGAGAAACTTGGGGGGGAAAATGTGGTTTTGGTCATTTTTGTCTTTTACACAGGTCCCCAGAGCCCGGCCCGGTCAACCCCTGCACTGAGCACCGAGGGGAGCTGAGCGGGGAGTCCGGGGGGTCCTGGCCACCCGAACCAGGAGCAGAATTAATCCATCCTCACTGCCAACTCTCCAAATGGATTTTTGGGGGTTCCTCAAAATGACGAACAAAGAAACGCAACAGAAATGAAACTCTCATTGGGGGGGAAGAAACAAAAACTGCGTGGGGGGGACTGGACGGGGACACCACCACAAAATACTCAATGAATCTAAGAAATCCAAGCACGGAGCAGGGAACTAAACCGACGACGCAGCCATTTCTTTTCCAAGCTGAAAACCAAGCGGGGAGCGGCGGCTGCGAGCTCCGGCCCCGCACCCCCGCCCGCACCGCCCCGTTTTGCCGTTTCACCCCCAAAACCGTTGTTCCAAACCCTCCCGGGGCCGTTCCCGGCGCCTTTCACCCTGTTTCGGGTTATCCCGCAGGACCTCCGTGGGACGGGACCGGGGAGAGAAGAGACGTGAACTTCCCCGAAGTTGGGCGCATGGGGGCCGGGGGGGGGGCCCGGGCCGCAGCCGCCGCCGCACCGCTCCCCCAGCCCCGAGCACCCGCAGCCGTGGCCGCCCCCGGGACCGCGGGCGATGCTCCCGGCGCTGCCGCAGCCCCCGGGGACGGCTCCCGCCGGGTCTCCGGGAGAACTTTCGGAGGGGGCAAAGGGACCCGCGCCGACCCCCTCGGGGGCCGCCCACCCCCTTTTAACGGAGCACAGCGGGGGCTGGACCCGCAACCGACGGCGGCGGCCGCCTGTCAGCGAGCGGAGGGTGGGGAGTAAAGCCCGAACCCCCCCCCACGGCTGCAGCCCGGCCCCGCCGCCCCGGCTCACCTGGGGTTGCTCCCGTTCCAGTAGACAGCGTACCGGTCCGAGATAACTTTCCCGGTGTCGTCGGTCCAGACGCAGACGCCGACGAGCGCGGCGAACAGCGCGGCCACCTCCCAGCGCGGCATCGTCCCGGCCGCGGCGGGCGCGGCTCCGGCCGCTTCAGCGGGCGGCGGGGCGGCAGCCGGCGGAGCCCTGGGGCCGGCGGCGGGCGGCGGCGGGCGGGCGGGCGGCCCTCACCATCGCCCGCGGCCCCGGGCGCCGTCAGCGGGGAAAGTTGGGGGCGGCCGCGGCGCGGCGGCACCGGGGCAGCCGCATCCCGCGCCCGGGGCGGCGGGGACGGACCGCTTCCCGCGGCGCCCCGGGATCGCCCCGGCACCGGGGGCTTCCCCCCCTCCCGCGCCGAACTTCGGCCAAGTTCCTCCGAACCCCCCCCCCCCCAACTACCACCATCCTCCTCCTCCTCCTCCTCCTCCTCCCCGCCCGGTACCGAGCCCCGGCGCTGCCGCCGCACCTGCGGGGTGGGAGCGGGACGGGGCGGGCGCAGCCCCCGAGGCCCCCGCGCGGGCTCCTGCGCTCCGGGGACACCGGAGAGACAAAGGCCGGGCCGGGGAGGCCGCCGCTGCCTCAGTGCCGCCGCGCCATGCTGCGCCCGGCCCCGCCCCGCCCCGCACGGCCCCGCCCCGCCCCGCACGGCCCCGCCCCGCCCCGCGCGCCGCCGCCGCCGCCGCGCGCGCCCGGACCGGTGCCAGGGCGGGGCCTCGGGGGGGGGGGGGAGGCATCGGCGGGAGGGGGCTGTGGGAAAAGGGGGGGGGGGGTGTCAGGTTCTGCATTGGGGTTGCAGCGCACCGGGGGGGCGCGGTACCTCGGGGAAGGGGGGGGCTCGGGGTTGGTCTGTGGGGGTCGCATCAGGAAGAGGCGGGGGGGGGCAAGGGCAGGGCCGGGGCAGACGGACAGAAGGAGCCCCCCCCCCCCATTTACATTTATTCACCTCCGATGCAGGCACAAATTAAGCAATAATTTGCATCAAAGCGTCGCGTTCCCTTGCGGAGCGCTCGGAAAACGCTGATGCGGTGATAACGGCATCGGGCGGCACCGCCGGCCTCGGCCACCGGCGCCACCGCGGGCACCGCGACCCATGCAACGGGTGGCGGGCACCGGACCCCGCAGCCCCCCCAGGCGCAGAGCGCTCAACAGATGAATCCCTGTTGCTCCAGGAGCAGACCCGGGTGGCTCCAGATCCCCCGTCCCCAGGGGCTCGGTCCACCCGGACACCCCCCCAAACCCCCCCTCCCCTGCATCCAGATGCAAAGACGCATCCAAACGTATTCATGACAGCCACAAGGTGCCCATTAGAATCCACGGGAGCAGCAGCCGAGGCGCTTCCGCAAATCCAGCTCGGCGCCTGTCTTTATGCTTCAGCATCCAAATACCCCCGTGAAGCTGCCCCCACCTAACGCGCCTTTAGTTGAGAGTTTGCTGGCTTTAAAAGGGAGAAAAAGGTTGTAAAACACCTCCAAGTGCTGCATGTAGATAGGTGGGATATAAATAAAAGATGGATCATTGTCATTATTTATTTAGCGGATCTATTTTGGAAAACTCAATGGGCTGTGGGGCTCTGCATCCCCCTTCCCCCCCCCCCGAAAAGTAAAAACAAATAAAGGCAGAATTAGTTTGGAATAACGCTGCCGTGGCATCCTCGCACGCAGCAAATCCTCATCCTCCACCACCAAGGTTACACATCCCTTTATCTGACTCCCATCAAGATATTTCTCTATCAAGCCACCGACAGCCAATCTTTCTCCCTGTCAGGGGGAAGCTATCATAAAGCTGTCTGCTTGTCTGTCACCTTTATTTGTTTTCATTTATCCAGCCAAACCACTAAAAGCCTTTCCAGGCACACCGAGAGGGCCAGCGGCGGCCATCCCCTGTGATGGGTAATGGTGAAGGGAGTCCCCAAAGAGCCCAGTCCAGAGGTCTCAGGGGGAAAACTGCAGCCCAGCACAGCCCGGAGCCAGCACCACCCGCAACGGGGATGTCCCACGGACTGATGTCCCTGGAGCTGGGCCACCAGGAGACTGCGGCACCCAGCGGGAAAAGCTCTGGGATGCTTGGGGAGGCTTTGAGGGGGTGGATCCAGCAGGAAGGGGCGCGCTCAGCCCATTCACCAGGGGGTTCACCCACGCTGCGACGGCTCCTGATCGGGCTGGGGCAGAGCTGCTCCAGGGGCAAACATCCCGAAGGGTATCTGACCCTGGATCAGGTCCCCAGTGACCTACTGAGAGGCTCCTCCACCCCCCAACACCAGAGGGATGGTTCTCAGCTGAGGGGTGCCCCACTGCTCCGCATGAGCAGAACCTGCAGCACATCCTCCACCACCAAAGCAGTACAGGAGCTGGTGGGGAACTGGTTCCCGCTCCCTAACCCTGATCCACTCCATGCCAGGGTCATGTTCCTTCCTTGCCCTCCCAAGCTTTGTTTTTGGAAATAGCTGAACAAATCCGGCCGAAATGACAGGAAAAGACGCCTCAACTCAGAAACTCAACCCTAACAGTAAAGCCATCAGCAGCTCAAGAACCAGGTATTCAATAGCGGGATCTGCTCCAGCCCTGCCTAAAGCACCTCAGGCCAGGCTGGCCAAGACAGGCAGCACCTTTTATGAGACCGACTGACAGAGCTGCAGAAAGCAGAGCAGCTTCCAAGCACGTGGGTTTCCCAGGTCCCTGCTCCAGGGAATGGTGCAGGAGCTCGGCCTCAGGCACGCGGCACACAGAGACTGGGGACGCCCGCTCCGGAGTGAGGGGCCGTCCTGCCCCATGGCACCCCATAAAGGGCTTTGCATCAGGATCGGGCCCGTGTGGAGGGAAATACCGTGAAGTCATCATTGCTAAATTAATCAAGCTTCACCGTATCCCTCGAGACGAAATCAATTCCATAGTTATTTTGTGGCCTGAGAAGCAGAAACAACGCAAAGCCCACGATGCTGCCCTGTCGAGTTTGGTCGGCTGTGGTTTGGGTGCTGGTTCCTGCGCTCAGCACCGGTGCATCTGTGGCCATTCAGCACAGTGTGGCTGCATGAAGAGGCCATGGCAGCACTGGGCTGCACCACCGAGTCCTGCTGCTTCCTCCTGCACTCCACACGGCTTTCCTCTGCCCAGTTCAGCCCAGCTCAGCCCAGTTCTGCCCAATGCATCCCAGTTCTGCCCGGCTCAGGCCAGTGCATCCCATCTCCACCCAGTACAGCAGCTCATGCTCCACTGGTGCTGTGTGAGGTCATGGATCAAAGTCACTGGGAAATGGGAAGAGCGCAGGGAAAGAGCCCGGCTGATCTCTGCCATTCAGCTCCCGGCGGGGGTTTGTGTCCCAGCCTGATGCTGGTTTAGTCTCTACACGCCTCTGCCCGCACAGAGCCCAGCACCAGCTTTGCATGTAATGATTCTTCCCCCTTCTTGGCAGTTGGAAGGAAAACGCTTTCCAGGGGTTTTCGTGCTTCTTTTGGGGTTGTTTTACCAACCCAAAACCAACCATTTGCCTTAATTATTGCAAATCCTCATATCCCACCCCCGGATACTGGGGGCAGGGGGGGGGGAGGCTGCGTGCAGGGAACTGTAATTTACATCCTTTACCTTTAATTGTATCAGCCTAGAAATTATGGGAAGTATGGACAGAACAAACCCCACGGAAGAGGTGAGGAGTCGCTGGAGGAACACCCGGGGAGAGCCAGCACGAGGCCGCTGCTGCCTCCTCACAAAGCCTGGTTATAATTTAGCTGCAACAGGAAAAACAGGGGCCCCGGAGGGTCCCTCTGCGCTGAGCACAAACCCTTGCGCAGCCGCAGCTCCAAGCGTGGGGATCCCGGCCGGCAGCGGGGCCATCCCTGGGTATGGCACTGGGATTGTGCTGATGCCACCTGCACCGACCCCCCCCCCTCGCCAACTGCCCCAAAGGCCTTTTAGTGCCATTGGTATTTAAGTAAAGATACATGTGAGAAAGCAAGCGCTGATTTACAGCAGGTCCTGGGCAGCCACCGGCAGCAGAGCAGAACATGGCAGGGAAGAGACAAATCCATTTAGTGACCCAAAAGTCGGGAACCGCAGAGTAATGCAGAGCCACGAGTGGGTTGCTGCTGGCTCATTGCAGCTTGAGCCCCTCTGCTCCCCAGGTAATGCTGATGGCAAAGCTCCTGACCGTGGGCAGTCCTGCCTGCACCAGGGAACGGCTGCTCCATCACTCCGGCACCGCGCCGGCAGGAGGTGGACAGCACACGGTGAGGGCAATGAGCCGCTGCGGTGAGCTCCGGCAGTGGTTTCTCCATCACCCGCGGTGGCTGGAGCCAAGCGCTGCTGTGCCAGGCTGGGGGACAGAGGCCTGGCTCAGCCCAGCCCTATCCCCTGCACAGGGATGCTGACACTCGCTGCTCGCTTCATCCCCATCCATCCAGCTGCCTGCAGTGGGGCAGCCTCACGTGAGCCCCCAGCCCAGAAACCTCAGCTCCGATGGGGACCCCTGGGCAGCCCCAGGCGCTGTCACCCCTCCAGGAGGAAGGGTGGGACAGCCCCAGAACCACAGCTCAGGGTGGAAACCCGGGGGAGGGAAACATCCAAACCCTTCCTGCACCATCCACGCACAGACACGCTTTGCCCAGGGCCGTCCCGGGCACTGCCTCCCCAGAGCAGGCACACACCTTTGCCCCAGCGGCGCCGGGCATGTTCTGCTGCTTCATCTGATGCTTATTAAACCACCCAGCCCTGAAATCCAGATGCAGACAAAGGCTCTGCCGTGGCCGAGTCATCCCACGCCGGAGCTGTGCCAACACGGGTGAGCTCAGCTCCACGGCAGGGAGCAGGGCGGCAATTTGTGGCCACGGTCCCTGCGAGATGCCAGCACTGGGCCGTTGGATCCGTGCACCCCTCGCAGCAGCCGCCCTCAAAGCGATTTGCAAACATTAATTAAACCGCAGCCCCTTCACGAGGGCGGGTGGGAAACGATGCAGGGTGTCCCCCGGATGCATCCGACACCTCCAAATCCAGCCCCGCTGCAGCACAGGAAACTGAGGCACATGGGGATGTCTGTCAAGGTCAGACGGAGGGACCCCAGGAGAGCTGCCCGGGGTCTGTGCCTTCTCCTGCCCACAGTGGTGTCCCTGGGTGCCAAAGCCCGGATGCTCCTTAGCTGGTGTGCTCCCGAATTCAGCCCGGGCAGGGCTGGGGCAGATGCCTCCAGGGCAAACCTCAGCCCCTTCGAACAGAGCAGGGGTGAAGGTGAGGACCCGGGGACGGCCGGGCTGAGCCCGTGCTCCTCCTGGGGTTTGAGGTCCCAGAGGATCCAAGCTGAGCTCACTGAAACACAGGGAAGGGAACAGCTCCTTGTGAAGAGCCCCCAGCTCCCCACGTGGGCCCGAGCAGTGCTGCCTCCTCCTGCCTCCACCTCGGTGCCAGCAGAGACCCCAGGGCTGAGCCTGCCGAGGGCTTGGCAGGGATGGGCAGAGCCATCCACCTCCTCCGGCAGGAGAGCAGCGCGCAGGCAGACGGATGACCCCGCGGCTGCGGAGCGAGGAACAGCGTGTGCAGATCATTGCAATGACTGCGCCCTGTTAGCAGCGATACGGTCCGTCCTCGGGAATGCCGCACCTCCGGCTGCTGCTCTGACACCGCCAAGTCGGGAGGGTCCCTGCGTGGGGTGGCAACACCACCAGCACCGACGCAGCGGGACACGGGCTCCAGCGTGGTCCACCCAGCCTGGGCCAGCGCCAATGCCCTCGGCCTTATGCTGGTAGAGGGTTAGAGCAGTCCAAGCAGTATTTTCCCGTCCTCATACCCCTGCACAGGGTGGGACCCGCTGAGTGCAGCCGTGGCAGGAGGGTGGCCGGAGCCAGGAGCCCCCAGGGGGACCTTGGGACCCCCGAGATCCCTCTCCAGGCGCTGCCTCCTCCTCCCAGGGCGATGGAGACGCATCCCGCAGCCTGCGGCAGACCCGCAGCTCTCCGGGACGTGCCACGGCTGCCGCACGGAGCCCCAGGGCCCGGTAGTTCCCAAATCTCGTAGACCTCACCCAAAGCAGAGGTCGGGCGCGGCGGCGGCGGCGGCAGCGCGGAGCCGAGCAGCACCGCATCGCTTAGCCAACACCCCCACCTAGTGCCGGTGTCCCTCCGCGGGCTGCCCGAGCCGAGGGCCGCATCCTGCCCAGGCCCTGCGCCACAGCATCCCACCCATCCCGGGCAGGGCTGCTGCGGCCATCACCGTGGCTTCAGCTCGCTGGTAACAAGGGCTCTGCGCAGCCCCGGTGCTGTTGGTTTGCCTGGGGGAAGTTTTATCACCCAGGAAACCAAGTGAAGACCCCCCCCGACCCAGAACTCCACAGCCCCACAGCAGCCCCTTCACCCCTATTGGGTAGAGGGGGGACCCTCCGCCTCTGCACAGGGCAGCACGGGTCATTCCCACAATCACCCCACTCACAAGGACACTGCTCAGCGCCATGGCTGCAGTGCCCGGGCACGTGGTCCCTCTCCCAGCACCACCACTGACCCCACACCAGCAGCCAACACCACGAGCATCCTCTGTGGCCCTCCAGAGCCGAGCAGCCCCACGGGTACGCGGCAGCACATCGGGAGCTGCTGAATATGGAAAGCTCAGGGGAAAAGCGTCTTCTGCTTGGCCTGAACCCACCCAAGTGGAAGGGGAGGAGGAAGGGGCAGCCCAAAGAGTTAATCCACTTTGAATTGCGGTGTGGCTCCAGCCGACACGCAAACACACCAGGGCTGACAGCTTGACAGAGACGGATTGGCAGCTCCCGAGGTGAAGCATCCCGGCCCGAGCCACGGAGCCGCATTAAAGCCCGTCTTGAAGGGGGCAGGTTTCATGGTGGTGTTTTCCACAGGGGAAAACCAAGTGAAATAAATCAAAATGCGAGGGGAAGGAGAGCAGGGAGCTGGAACGGGGACCCCTGGGGTGACCTCCCATGTTTGCCCCCCCAAACCTGCCCTGGGGTGTGCCAAGCCCCCCAATGCCAGCAGCTTCCCCCGTGCCGCCCGGACCCTGGGACCAGCACAGCATCATTGCCGGCTCCCATCCATGGGCTGAGCTGCCCCGAGGGTGCTGCGAGGCCGAAGGACTCCCCCGCTCCCAGCAGCACTCGTGCAGGATCATGACACCCTGGACCGGACCCCCAGAGCTGCTCAAATGCAGAGAAACGACAAACAGGGCGCGACGGGACCTGGCTCCATGGAGCGATGCCAGCGTGGGGCGTGCGGGTGATGCGGGTGACAGAGGTGAATGCAGCCCGGAGCGGGTGTTAAAGCCTTTCATGGGGCAGAAAAGGCGTTTTCCAGGAGGGACACGGGCTCGGATCGCTCTTTCCCCCGCCGGGGCCGCCTGCCTGTCAGCAGCAGGAAGCACTGATCTACAATGGGTGTCTCTGGGGGATGATAGGGCACCGACCCTCGTATTTTCTGCAGCGAGCGCTCCTGTAAGCTACCTTTGTGCTGGAATGATCGGAATTCATTACAGACCACCCCCCGCCGTGCCGGGCTCCCAGGGGAGGAATCCGCCAGCTCTCTCCAAGCCTAAATGGGATTAGGTTATCTCCCAGCACTGCAAGCGAGACATGCGCAAGCCAAGGAGGTCCCAGCGGGTCTCGTTTGGGGGGGTTCCTCCTCACCGAGATGCGGTGGCATTGCCAGCAGTCCCCTCGGGGCTGAACAAGCCCTCCACACTGGGGCTCTGTTCCAACGTGAACACAGAGGAGAGGTTTGCTGGTGGAGCCGGTGCTGGGGTTTAGTGTCTCTGTGGATTTTGGGCAAACGCCAGCACCCCGTTGTCTGTCAGCCTCCAGACACCCTCCCCTGCTGTCACCCACTCGTGTTCCCGCAGCTTTGGTCCCACTCCGGCTCAGTTCCCCATGCCGGTGCCGGGCAGAGCCTAGTGGGAGAGGTGGGTGCAGCCGGGCGAACCATGGCTCGGCCCATCACCGGCTCCTTTGGAACAGGCGATGCTCTTCCCAGGACCATCCGCCAGCGGTGGCAATGCCCAGCTCCTCAAACCACGCAGAGCTCCACCTCAGGCACGGACCACTCAGCATCCCGACCCTGCAAACCCTCCCTCTGCCCCGCTCACGGCCCTCATCCAGAGGCATTGCCGCATCCTGAAGACCACCGTGACCGCAGTCCATACTGGTCCCAGCACAAAGCATGGATGGGCTGCTCCCAGCTCTCCCGGCACCCACCTCAGCGCCAGCAAACCAGCTGCCTGGGCTTGGTTTAAGTGCTGCTGCTTTTGCAACCATTCTCCCCTCTCCCTGCGGCTGCCGGATTCCCTCTCCATCATGTCAAACAAATCCGGAGAAAACCATGTTTGACTGCATCAAAGTTCAAACCTCCACCTGTCTGTGTCCCTGAGCAGAGGCCCTTTAATGCTGCAAAGATGTAAACTCCCCCAGGTCTTCATTATGTCTTACAGGCCCGATATTATATCAGATTATGGAATCATTAAACAAAAAACTGTACTCCTCACTGTCCAGAGGGGCCTCTACTTACCTTGTCTAAATATAACAGCATCATTTTTAACCAAGGAGCTGGGATGGTCCCTTGGGCCTTCATTATATTTCATGGGTCTGGGCTGGAATACCAGCTCGCTCACGTGTTGGGAGACTCATCCTGCTCTTGTGCTGAGGCCAAGGCCCTCGAACTTGTGCCAGCCATGGAAAAGGCTCCGGTGCTGGAGCTGCAAGAGGAGCCAGGTGGGGACAGGCAATGGGCTGCCGAGGTGGAACAAAAGAAGGAGGAAAAGCAGATGAAGAGAGAAAAGCAATGGGGAGGGGGTGAAATCAGAGCTGGGTACGCACCCAATTATTTTAATTGCATGTAGGTGCCCTTTAGGGCTCAGTGATGCGTTGCACATCAGTGTTTACTGCTCCAAGCACAACCAATTATGTTTGAACATCGAGGGGCTGAGAGACAGCAAATAAACAAGCAAGCGTGTGGTGGGATCCGCTGTACGTAGGTTTGCACCCATCCGTCAGTGACCAGCCAGGCATGGACCAGGGATGGGGAGCACAAGGTGATCCCCCCCCCCAGGGCTCCAAGGATGGGGTCAGGGGAGCCCCATGGCACCGCACAGCTGCAGGCAGGAACGCAGCATCCGAGGGGAGAGAACAGAAATCTGTTTAGGAAACGCAGAGAGATAAATAAAGACATAAAGATAGAGTTTCTTGTGGGGTTTTGACACGAGTTGTCAGAGTTGGTGGTGCGTGTGCTCCTGTCTTTACAGTAAATAACTGTCAGCAATTAGAAGGGGTGGGTGCTGTGGAGCGGCAGCTCTGGCACATCAATCACGGGTATGGAGAGTGGGGACCGTGTCCCCCCCAGGGCAGAGCTGCCTTTGGACCATGGCTTGCCCAGGGAGCAGCCCGACATCAAGGGTCCAACTCCCCTCCTTGGGGCCACCGCGGGACTGGGGCTGTGGAGGGTGGTGGTAGAAACCTGCACCCAGGGGCTGCACTGCAACCACCCTTGTTTTGGGTAAAGTCACTGTCCCCCATTGCTCATCACAGCCCCGTGGTGGTGCATTGTCCGGGTTGCTCTGTGGGATGTGGGTATGAAGCTCCTTGAACAGCTCCTGCACCACGTTAGTGCCAAAGCAGCCGTTTGGTGCTGAGCTCAAGCAAACAGACCTGGAGCCCCAGCTCTGCCCCATGGGAAGAGCTCACAACAGGAGTCAGCAGAAATTCCATGGAATACAGGCCCTTACCTGCCTCGGGAACCTCCAGGAAAACCAGCCACCAACCCTATACAAGGTGAGTACATGGAGATACACGGATGAATTCCTTACAAAAGGTTTACAGAGGGGTTTAGGGCGGGCACTCCAACTCATGTCCCCATTCCATGGTGGGAAGCTGAGCTGCAGCCCTACCCCTTCCAGCAGCCAGGCTCCTACAACAAACACATCCATGGCAGAGCGATGGATTGCACCTCGAGCCTCATCCCCCATCCTCCCCATTTACCCTCCCTGCTGAAGACATCTCCACCACCTTCTTCCTCTTCCTCCCACCCCATCCATCAATCCAGCTCCAAGCCTGCGCCTTGCCGCAGCGCTCCCCTTCCCTCCTCCCGGTTTTGAAGTCCCCTCTGCTAAGAAGACTCTAACAGCAGTTTAGCCTCTCCATCTGCAAGTTCTTTGACACCAATAACCTCTGCCTTTGTGCTTCCTGGCTCAGACAAAAACTCTGCCTTTCAGGCTGGCAGCAGCCTGCCCGGAGCGCGCCGGCCTTGGGGCCGTGTAGCCCGGCCTTGATACGCCCGACTTCAGAGGCTCGTTAGAGCACAGCCCCAGGAGCTGGGCCCCAGGGGAGCGGGGCGAGGGGGACCCCCAGCTCCCGTTCCTATGGCGACCGAGGATGCCGATGTAGCAGCCCCAGGCAGTACTTTTGGTACTTACAGATCAAACCGGCAGGGCAAGCGGTGCTGGGGAGGAATACACAGGGAGCAGGAGATTTAATGACTTGAATTAACAACAGGGGAGCCAGCGACTCCCCTCAGCGCTGGTCGGGAGGAGGCACAAACTTTGCCTTGTTGGGTTAGAACTTTGAATCTCTCCTCTTTCCCCCTGCCCTTGTTCTCCCACCCCGGTTTAGCATCTGTTTGGGAAGCACACACACATTGAGCATAGGAGCCAGGAGCTGTGGCATGGGCTGTAAGGCCCCATGCTAGGATGTTGGCCCCATCACGCAACCAGAGACCAAGATAGGTCAGGATAAGGCTGACAAAACCCAAACCTCCAACCCCTGGGCATCCCCATCCCAAAACAGAGCCACAACCCGTGCCCTGCTCCAGCGGCTGGGACCAGCTTCTGCCCTCGTAACGTGCTCCCCAGTTGTGGGATGGAGCTGGAAGGCAGCGAGCAAAGCACGGCTCTGCCCTGGGGAGCAGCAGAAGCCAGGGGAGACCCTCAGCATTCAGCTGCCTTCGCAAAGCGAGGACTGGGTCTGTGCGAAGAGAGAAAGGGAAAGGAGGACTTCTCCCTGGTTTTGTCTCTCCTCACAGCCTCTTCTCTTTTTCCATCACCCTCCTTTCCTCGTATGCTCTTTCCGCTCTAGAGCATTCTGTGCTTTACTGGGGCATTACGAGGCAGCATCTCAAACTGTTTAGTGAAGCATTAAAGGGGCATGAAAACGCTCACATTGCGTCTGAGCGCTGAGAGCCCTGAAGCATCCTCAGGAAAAATAAGAGAGCCACCTACCAGTTCTGTGAGACAAGACCCATCTCTGCGCACGGAACCCGCTCCCAGCGCCAGACAACATCCACATCCCGCTGCCGCAGCCTTCCCAGCTCCATTGCCAGCCCATCGGGCGTTCTCCCCCCATTCCCAGCCCCGTCACTCGGGAGCACTTGGGCCATCAGCAGGCACTGCCACCATCTGCCACCATCCAGCCCTGCGCCAGCGCAATGCTCGGCCTCAAACGGTTGTGCCCAAGACCAGGGATCCACATTATGAACAAATATAGGCTGTACGTGTTAAAATCATCACAGACAGAGCACACAAGGAGGAACCAATTCCTCACGCGCACCCCCCCAACCAAACCCAACAGGAACCTGCAAACACTTTGGGTGCTAAAAGGGGATTTTCCCTCCATGCCCAGTTTCTCTGATGCCACAGGCTCCAGTGATAGGTTCCCCTTCGTCAGGCTCCAAAGGCAGCAGCAGACCTGGCAGCAGTCACTGGAAACCAGCCGGTGCCCGACTGCTCCATAAGGGGCTGTCGCAGGGCTGCTCCATGTGAGTCCCTCAGCAATGAGCTGAGACGTTCTTCCCTCCTCCTTCAATCTTCCAACTGCAGTGAAACCAACCCTTCGACTCAGCCTTGACTCCTTGCCCCAAGAACCCAATGTGGGAGCGATGCCCGTGTCCCACCACGGAGCGATGCTCCCGGCTCAAGGGTGAGGAAGCCAAGAGGGTGGTTGGCTTCACATAGCAGGGTGGCACAGCAGGGATGAGCATCCAGCCCTGTCCCTTCCCAAGCTCAGAAACCAGCCCCAGGGCCACAGAGCATCCCGAGGTGGTGATGTCCCAGGATATCCCTGAGCAGCCCCCAGAAAGGGCATCCCTACACCTGCAGGGCCTTGAAACAAGAGCCTGGATAAGCTGGAGAGCTCTCCTCAGGGAAGCAGCATTCCCAGAGAACACCGCTGGGAGCAACACGGCGTCGTGCCCTGAGCATCCCCAGGCGCACGAGCCCAGGCTGAGGCGTGAAATGAGGCAGGACTGGTGCTGCTCCATTCCCCCCATCCCTTCTTTGGTGGATTTGCAGCTCTCTTTTGGGCAGCCCCTGTTTCCAGCACAGAAAGGGCTCTGTTCAGGTCTCCCCCCTCCTTTTCCAGCAATTGTTATGTTAAAATCCCCAGGACATGTTTCTGCAAAGAATTAAAAGAGGGTGAGGAAAGAGATTGTTTTCCTCAGTGTCTCACTGAGTCTCTGACCTTGAGCGTGAATAGAAAACAAGAAAAAAGGGACTTTATGCTAATATCACTCACTAAGCACAAGGGGGGAAAATAATAACGGCAAATGAAGATTATGAATGCAAATCAACTTAATAAAGAGACAGGGGCTGTGCAGGAGTCTTGTTTTGCTCTTGTGCAGACGCCTCACACTGTCTGGGTGTGCTGCACCCCAGGTCTAATCATTACAAATTATATCAGGAGAGGAAAAGAGAAGAACAGGAAAGGTTTAATTCTCTAATTATGACATTGTTCATTTCCCCTGCTCACGGCTGCTCTGCTCAAGAGGCCTCTCACACCGACCCTTCGCAAGTGAACTTCCAGCCATTACTGTCAGAAACGGGCCCATCGCACACAGGACCCGCTGCGGCAGAGCCGGATTCCAGGCTCCAGTCCCCAGTCCTGCATTATGGGGGCAGGTCCAGGGGGATGTCATGTCCTGCTGCGCGGACACAGGCAGGAGAAAGCCACTGATGAACCTTTGCTTTTCCCACCCCTTTCCCATTCTCTCTTCAGCCTTTTCAGGTGAGGCTCCCACACCACAGCATGAGCACTGGCTCCCAGCACCCGTGCACAGAGCATCCCTGGAACAAAGCCCTGATCCTGGCAGGATCATAACACCATCATCATGGCTTTAAACAACGACCAGACAAAGAGCAGTGGCACCAGCCTTGTCCACGTTCAGGTCTAGGGCAGCAACAGAGCCCACTGGCTCCTTTTGAGTGGGCATTTACGCACAGGGAAGTTGCGATGGACATGGCTGGGGGGGGTCCTCACTGAGGCTGCACAACTCCTCTTTCAACTCTCCAGATACTCCTTTGCCATGGGTGAGACCCTCCAAACAAAGCTCTGCTTTGTAAGAAGTAAAAACCCTGAGCTCAGCCCCACATGCATGAAGTAAGGTCAGTACCTCGCTGGAAGCTGCTGCAAACCCAGGTCCATGGGAGAGGGTGATGCCCACGGCTGCTATTGTGTCCTCCTAGGAACTGTTAAATCACATCCCTCCCCGGGCAATGTCAGGGGCACGGAAGCTGCTGCCTCACTGAAAGCTGGGAATGGTTTCCCCTTTCTTCCACAAAAGAAAAATCAAGGTCATTTCTATTTAAATAGAGCCTCACACTGGCCTGAGAGACGAAATGATTCCCAATTCAATTTAAACCCAATGCCCTGCTCACTGGGAGTCCCAATGGGCTAGCTGAAACCCGGGCAGAATTCATTCCTGGGCTGCCAGGGCCTCCAGCACCGTGCTCCAGGGACCCAGCGGGGCTCCGGCTCAGAATAAACCAGGATGGTCCCCCTGCTTCACGCTGCTGCAGACTTGGGGCTGGCGCTGCCCTCAGGACATGGCCTAAAAGGACCAAAGTATCCCTGGAGTGTTTAAATGGTGACCCCGGGAGCAGGGACCTCACCAAGGTCTGAAAACCATTCCTCCAGCTCCGGGTCACGCTTCTCCATCGACGCCAAGCTGGAGTTATCTTCATCCCACAAACATCCCCCTTCCCTCCCCTGCCAAACAACACCCACAAGAGAGTTTCGGCTGGGAACGAAGCTCTTTAATCTCCAGCAAGCCTTTGACAACCTGTCTCGTCCTGGCTTTTAGCTGCGTGAGAGCTGTTCGTTAATGGAGCATTAACCTTGGAGAGCTTCTGCAATTACTCCAACACTAATTCTGACAGTTTTTGGTGTATCTGTTTGTTCTTTTGACAGGCAAAAGGAATTACTTTTTAAAAGCTGTTTGATACATTTGAGACCTTCTGTCCACATCCTTTTTTCCTGCTGGAGATGGGAACGTGGGGGAGAATGAGCAGAGGTAAAGACGCTGCCTTCCGGCAGACACGGGCTCAAGTCGAGCTATTTCCCCCCTTCCAAACCCCTCCCACCCCAGCTTTAAGTCACACAAGCTTTGGTCTCTCCTGACCTCATTAGGGTAATTAGTAAACCTTTTG
The DNA here is from genome assembly GCA_017639245.1 of Myiopsitta monachus. Taxonomy (NCBI): domain Eukaryota; kingdom Metazoa; phylum Chordata; class Aves; order Psittaciformes; family Psittacidae; genus Myiopsitta; species Myiopsitta monachus. The sequence continues at coordinate 3,876,376 of CM029937.1, read as the reverse complement.
AAGCTGGGAGAATGGCTCTGAGCTGTGGGAAAGTGAGGAGAGCAAAGAGCCTCTGGAAGGAGCATGCGTGGATGGAGAAAGGGGGAGGAAAACATCTTCAGCCCAAAGAGGTGACCTGTGGAAACAGAGGGGAAGGGGAGGTGGACGAGGAGCGCGTTGGCCCCTTTGTTCCCCTGGAAATCTCCTTGAAGCGCCTCTTTTATGAGCATGGAAACCCAAGTTGTGGCTATCCCGCAAGACGCTGAGGACAGCCAAAGAACAGGGAAGAAAACTGGCAGTGGGGCAGGCTGGGACCTGAGGATCTCGCTTCGGTTCCCTGACCTGCCACAGCTCCCCTTGGCAAATCGGTTCGTGCTGTGCCTTAATCCTTCCTTCATTTAGCAAAAGGATCCCCACACCTCATTTTCCGCATGGAAAACGCCCTTTGGAGGGAAAGCGCTACCTCTGACCGCTTGCCTTTGCCCTAGCCAAACCAGGCTTCTCCCAAGGACTCCACGTGCTCCTAGAAGCGCATCCAGCCTGGATGTGTGGATAACGAACACCTCGAGCTGAAGACTGATGATGCCCCAGGGATGTTCCTGATGGCTTCAGATGGAGCAAGGAAGTTAGTTGGGTCTGAACGCTGCTTTGTAACATGGCCTGAGCCGCCAGTTAGTACCTGTACGCACACGTGTGAGGGGAATGGGAGCCTTCACTGAGGACACATAGTCCTCCCGTCCCCTAATAAAGACGGAAAACGTTTTCAGTGGCTCGTCCAAGCCATTTGAGAAGCCAAAACGATGACTGTGGAGAAGCTAAAGTTATAACGTGGATAAAACCTTCTGCTTCTACAAGAAAAACAGCAGTATCTCAAACTATACAATACAAAGGGCACAAACCCAAAGCCTCTCTGCATTCTTTAGAAAGAGGGAGTTTGATGTGAGATGAAAATAACACTGACCAACAAAGCACCAGCAGAAAGAGATCAGAATACACCAGAGAACCGGCACCACCACGTCCCCAGGACCTGCTGGGCTTCCAGCCACACACGACCACCGCGCTGCGTAGCTCTGCTCAACGCCCATCAGGGGTTTCACTACTGCAAACAGTATTTACACCGCTTCTGCCAGAGAGGGGGTGCGCGCACTGAGCGAGGGTCGAACAATGGGATTGTTCAAGCTGAGCTGAACAATCCCATTGTTCAGCCTGATTGGGATTAAGTGCGTGAGGTTTTTATTGTACAAGAGCGTCAGGAATGAACCACCAGGGCACAGCAGCGGCGCAGCAGGGACGCAGCAAACGCTCCATCTCTCGGTTGATTCAGATGGAGCTGGCATCCGTTCCAAGGGAAACCTTCCAGTTCCACCACACATAAAAAGCCAACCCAACGATGAGCATAAAGGGGTCTTCGAGCTGCAAGACCTGCAAATCTCAACACCCTCATACCCCAGCGCTTGCAGATGGAAGCATTACTCTGACTGCAAAGAGAGCAAGAGCATCCTGTGTGCGGCGGCAGCAGTCGCTGTGGTTTGCAGCATGGAAACGTCCTGGAATCAGGAGAAGCTGCCAAGAGGGGAATGAGGAGGCGCTGGATGCAAGCGGATCCTCACATGCAAGTCCGACGCCGATTCAGTTCCATTTGCCAGCACTCAAGTGACAACACAAACCTCTTCACACCCAGGAGCCACCACCAACATGAACGTTGATGCGCACCAACACCTCAGCCCCCCATTTGCCTACAGCTCAGAGACTGATGTTAAAGCAGCTGGTAAATGCCCACAAGCACTTCTACATGGGCAGGGGGTTCTCTGAACCCAGGCCCCCTGCTGAAACCAATGAGATCCATCCAGATCCACAGCAATCCCACAGCCCATGGAAGCACTCCCACCGATTGGACCCGACATCCCCTTTCCTCACGATTTCATCTCGTAGGTGCATTGAAGTTTCATCCTCTCAACAGGTATCCTTGGACGCGGCTTTGATCTGGCAACGTAAAGAAGAAAACACTGAAAGTGTAACATCTGAGACGTTCATCTCCAATTTAATTGTAGGGACATCTTCTCCCTTCCTGCACACAGGCACACATTAGCATGCAGCAGGAGTACAGCATCCCCTTTAATGTTTACTCATCCTTAGATTGCAGAAATTGTTGTGTGAATTCCGTCTTCAATTAGCTCTGGTACTCCAAAAAAAATATTGTTCCGTTGCCAGCCCCGTTATGATCATTTCCTTCCTTTATACTTCTATTCCCCCGTGTAACTTGAAAAGAAAACCCTTCTCCATTCTCCCCTGCAAAGCCCCCTTTAGAAATGGTTAAAACAAAAACAACCGTTTCCAAAGGCAAGGCGCTGGTGGCTGAAGTGCCACTTCCAGTCACCTTTCCATCATGCGAGGGGAAAACAGAGAGATCAGAAGGAGGATTTAGGCAAAAAGCCAACTAAGTAAAGCTAATTTTCGATACAGAAGGCTCCTGCTCGTTGTGTGGAGGGGCTTTGTTGAGCGGAACAGAGAAGACATCAGAGGAGCCTCTGCAGCAGTTTCCAGCCACCTTCCCAGCGCGCAGCCTGAATCCCACAGCAGAGGAACGAATGGAGGCGGCTCCAGCACCACGGAGCACTGCGGGAGCACACCTGCCAGCTTGTCTGTGGCGTCTGGGGAGGAAACTGCCCCAGCTGCTCCTTGCAAAGGGGCTGCAGGGATGGGAGCAAAACTGTGAGCGCAGCTGAAAACGTGCGTGTGGAAGTTCCACTTCCAAGAGCCGCTCAGCAAGTGCGTGAGCAATAAACTGACCAAACCACCCACAGCATAGAACCCCAGGCTGGTCCGGGTTGGAAGGGACCTTAAAGCTCATCCAGTGCCACGGGCAGGGACACCTTCCACTGGAGCAGGGTGCTCCGAGCCCCTGTGTCCAACCTGGCCTTGAGCACTGCAGGGATGGGGCAGCCACAGCTTCTCTGGGCACCCTGTGCCAGCGCCTCAGCACCCTCACAGGGAACAGCTTCTGCCTCAGAGCTCATCTCAGTCTCCCTCTGGCAGCTTAAAGCCATTCCCTTTGTCCTGCCCCTACATCCCCTGTCCAAAGCCCCTCTCCAGGTTTCTTGCCGGGTATCGCGAGGCTGTTCAAAGACACCCACAGCCACGGAAAAAAGCCCCAATTCTATCGCGAGCCCTCATTAAAACCCAGCCGAGTGCTTTCCTCCGCCAGCAGAAAGCCGAGAGGCGGCTCCTCCCCAGGGCTGTGCTGCAGAGGTTGCTTTGCACTCCATGGAGCACAGCGAGGTGCGACGCTGCGGCAGCGAACAGGCCAGCGAAATGAGAGGAGCTCAGCGGCGCCGAGCAAACGGCCGCAGTTCCCCTTCCAAGGGAGGAAATTTGCATCCAAAGCATCAAGAACGCTTTAAGTGGGAGTTTCAAATGAATCCAGAGCAGATCCATGCCGCCGGCTTGTGTCTGTGACTGGAATCCCAGCCAGCACCAGCCCGAGACCTCAGCGAGAGCCTCCCCTCGGCAAGAGGCGAGAGCTCCAGCTTGTAGCACAGAGCAGGGACGAGGAAATCGTGGGGAGCACAACGTATGTGCAGGTAATCCCACATGAACAGGCCACAGCCATTAGCGCTAACTGGGGCTACCAGCCCCCGAGCCTGAGAACGAACGCGAATCACAGCATCCCAGACCGGTTTGGGTTGGAAGGGACCTTAAAGCTCCTCCAGCTCCAACCCCTGCCATGGGCAGGGACACCTTCCACTGGAGCAGCTCCAAGCCCCTGTGTCCAACCTGGCCTTGAACACTGCCAGGGATGGGGCAGCCACAGCTTCTCTGGGCACCCTAAGCCAGTGCCTCAGCACCCTCACAGAGGTGGAAGGTGGATATAAGGAAGAACAACTTCCTTCTATCCAGCCCAAGCAAGCACTCGGTTTGCATCCTACTGTATCTCCCAACATCTCCCACCGACTGCGCCGGTGAATGCTCTCCATGCCTTTGTTAAGCACTGCAGCTAACTTTGCACAGCAGCTCCCCAAGGAAAGCCAAAGGGTGCTGCTGCAGTGGGGATGGCTTCTGCCATGCTGGTGTAACACTGCAGTGCGCTGCCCGGAGGCACATGGACTGGGAAACATGGATTGAAGAAGGCAGCAAACTCTTGGACCAGCCCAAGACAACTGTGCCCTGCACGGACAAGCCTTTCCTTTGCGGTGGTGAGCACCGGTGTGAGCAAGGAGCTTACAGCTTAATTCAATCAAATCAGGGTTATCCTGAAGCTTTGCCTGCGCCGGAATCACAAGAAGCCTTTGCAGACAAGCACTGACAGGGCCAGGTAAACCTGGCACGGGTAAAGCCAGGGCCAAGAGCAGCACCCGCAAGCTGGAAGCAGCCTCTCCAGGCAATCAGCTCCCCAAGAGCTGCCCCAAAACCTGCTGCTCCCAGGCCCTGAAGCCACGAGACCCCGAGGGGGCACTTGCACCTCCAAGGGGAGCCTTTGGAAGGCAGCAGGATCCATTTTCAGCCTCAGTGGGTGCTGCCAGTGGCATGTTTGGTCTGTGAGTGCCATCTACAGGGTTCCTCACTGCCCCGGCCCTCGCCTGCCCGCTTCAATGGAAGCCCCTGCCAAGAACAAGGTTAAATCATGCAGCCAATGCAGCCACTTGCCTCCTGTAGGGCAAGGATGCAAGGAGGAGAGCAGGGGCAGGGGGAACTCGGCTTCTGGTTTCTTCAGTGCCATTCATCTGCAGGGCCAAGCCTCCACAACCACCCTCCTGCACGAGACGGGTGAAAAGCAGATGTCAGTGCCAGGGAACATCTTTCATTTGATTCAGGCTTTAGTTCTTTGGACTGAGGAGCCAGGATATGCCCATCAGGCTCCCAAATAAGCAAAATACAACTTGGTTCTCCTGTTGCAGAGAGGCTGGGATCACCCTTATAGGGACTTTACTGAAGTCTTCTGTACAAGAGAAAGGATTAATGTCAGACAGGGAGGAAGGAAAAGGAGGAGACTTTCGGAAACTGAAACCAACCCCGAGATGAAGGTGAAGGTGAGCAGCAGGCAACGAGGGACGTGTGGCTCCAACACACGGGGCAGGTTAATGGTGTAACTGCTGCCAAGCTCAGGCAGAGAGAGGTTCCACAATGGCACCACAGAGCCACAGAGGGAGCATGGGAAGGGAATGCTTTATTCCACTTGTGTCAGGATACAGGAGGGGGGATGCTGTAAACCATGGTAAAACAATCAGTCGATGCAGGGCTGCTTGCTATTTAAATCAGCAATTGAAGCAGGAGGTGAAAGACTCGCTCCTCCATTCCTGGGAGCAGAGGCAACACGATGCGCTCAGGAGCTGGTTTATTGACTCCTTGGCAACCTGCTCAGACCACAGGTCCCTCTCCCAGCACGGCAGATCCCACGTACAAGGGAAACAAAACAGAAGCACGTTATTAACAACAGAGAGCTGCTGCTCAAATCGCGCTCAGTCAATCTCATTAACCTTAGCAGACGGTGCAGTCGATTTGCCTCGCAGCTCAGTATCAACAGCAGAGGATTCGATGCAGCCTCCCAAGAAGATCAGAGGGGCAATTACATAAACCTAAGAAATGAGGCTTTGGCTTTACACGATTGGGACTGTTTCAAGTGAACCCTGTAGCTGTCACTTGGGACACACACAGGCTGCTGACTGCAGCATCGCCCCCATCATCCTGCACCCAGCAGCTCCAACAGCCCTTTGGCACGACTGCCCAGAGCCCTGTGCAGGTCAAAGTCCACAGAGGCCCCCCCCCCCAACTCCCCAGCTCACTCTGGAGGAGGAAAAGGACCTGGTGAGGCATCAGCCTGCCCAGGGCCAGGCACACGGTGCTCTGAGCAGTGCTGTGTGTTCACACAGACACAGCCCTGCAGCCACGCACCTCCTGGACCGGAGCTGCCTCGCATGCTCAGAGCGCACTTGTGCCTGCGATCACACGTGTGTCTGGATGCATCCATGTATTTAAACCTAGCCTGGAATGCTACTAGAAGATCCAACCGCTGCAGAGACCTACGAGGCTATTGACACCAGTATCGAACACACATAAAGTAACTACAACTACAACTGAAGTAACTACTCAGCTGCTCTTATTACAGAAACAGTGAGAGGCTTTAAAAGCCACTCTCATTAGCAAGATCGGCACCTCCCAAGAGCCTGCTCCGATTCCCACGGGCTGTTCCACCACTGGGAGGAAATGGTGCTCCCACAGCTCCCATTTATTCTTCCAGGAGGCATGGAGCAGCAATGCCAAGCAATAGACTTGTCCTCAAAGGAGCCTCGCATCTGCGATCAGCACCTTTGCTGTCTCCTCTGAGAAAATGCCCTTAAGGATACTTTGGAAGGGAGCAGGAACAAAAGGTCTTGGCCTGCAAAGAGCAAATCCAGACCAGGCCTCCAAGATTCAGGATGCTTCAGGGGAAAATGAACATAGCCACACAGGGGCATTCATTCCAGCTCAAACCACTCCCCAGACAAAACAGAATCACAGCAGAAGTGACAGCAATGCTACGCTAGAGTCCCACCATCACCTTTTTCCTCCGTACCCTTTAGAGACTGAAGACACGTGCCCCCCTGGCTGGCAGATCCTCCATTACCATGTGCATACACAGCACCAAAATCCAAACCTCATTACGTGCTCTGGCTGATTCCTTCCACACCTTTCCCTGCTCAAATGCTGAATTATCTACTACAGCTAAATCAAACCCTCGCAAAACCCCGCTCGGGGCAGCACCTCCGGCTCGAGGTCTCCTCTTATCAAAATCATCCAACTTTGAACACTAAAAAGAAACGGTCCGCTCCTGTAAGGTAAGAAAACGGCAAAATTGCAAAGCCCACCTGCCTGACGACGAGCAGAGCCTAAAGAAAGACCAAGCTCATTGCCTCAGGTAAAGCAAGGCCAAGGAATGGCAGCCCAAACGCTGAGCAGGGGCATGTCAGTGGCCTGAAGTAGAGCCCCGCTGACCCAGCTCCGGCACAGAGCCCTCAGCTCTGCACAGGGAGCTGAAGAGGCAGAGAAAGCGATGAGCACATGCATAGGCCTGCCGAGCTACGCAGGATCAAGGAAGACACGCTACCACGAATCAAACACATCAGCTCTCTGATCACCCAAGGGGCAGCAACGGCCAGATTTAGCCATTACTCCATCCTCACAGAGGAACGCAGCGAACGCTTTCATCTCTGCATCAGCTAAACAAGCAGAATGTACCTAAAAGAGGCATGAAAGGATACAAATGATATGAAATTAGGGCACATCCAGGTGCTGTGTTCACATGACAGCATTACTAAAAATATATATATATATATTTAAAATCTTTTGCACGTGTGCAGGGCAGCACCTGAGTGATGCTTCTCCAGGAAACCTCACCCACTGCACAGAGAAACACTGCCCCTCACATGGGAGAGCACCAGGATCACACATCACACCCTCGGCCACCGCAGGAGGGGCCTCGGAGCACCAGAGACCCCCTGCAGAACCGTCCTTGCTGCTTGGTAAGAACACCTCTTTCTGCTAAGGTTCGTCCCCTTACATACAGAGGATTTGCTAGCTAAAAGGAAGGAACCATTACTCCAAAGTCATCTCAAAGGCAAGGTCAATGGGGGAACTCCCTGACCTGCAGGGTAACTCCCTTGGATTCTCCTAACAAAGGCACTACCAGTTTCAGGTGGGGTGGGACCTGAGGATACAGGTCTGCAGTACCCTTAGTTTTCAAGGCTGGGCTTCCCTTCAAACCTACAACGTGCCGTAAACAGGAGCACTGAGCAAGCGGTTTCACCATTACAGCAGCACCTCCACCTAACAATGACCTTCTAACATCCACATTTGGTCCTGCACTCTAAGAACCCAAATACCAACACAATGGGTTACAGAGAAACATCCCAGTTTGCTGGGCTGACACTGCTTGAGTACCAGCAAATGGAGTGAAACTCCAGCACCCTTCAAGAAGAGAGTAATTCCAAGCCAGGGCTGTCTTGGTTTAAGAATCACAACCTGCAGGGGTTTGGGTCCTGCTTTTCCAGCCATCAGATGCTCAGACAGGACATCCCACCAGCATCACACTCAGACATCCCACCAGCAGTGAAGGTGCCAGAGTCGAACTGCAGCGCTCCGGCTCTTCCTCAGGGGATCACAGAGAAAGCAGCTCAACACCCCGCAGCTTGGTCCATGTCACACTCCCCTGGTGAACACACCACTGGAGCTGAGCAGAACAGGATGAACACTCATGGCCCTACAAGACTGATTCCGCTTTTGAGGACCTGCTCCTTTGGGCTAAGTGGCACCTTTCCTTTGTAAAGGTGCCTTTGTAAACTCACGTCACGGCCTGTTACTACCTCGTGTAACTGCTCACCCTGCAACTACAAGAAAATCGATGCATTTAACTCATTCTTGGAACTGACACAACACTATCCACACCCACCACTAGTGTAACAGACAACAAGGGCTCTCCCAGCTCCTACCAGATCAGAGTTGATTACAGAGACACTTCCTAAAGAAGTAACCTAATGCTGCATGAAGGAATGAGGATCAGCCTGTAAAGGAATCCACTTGCCTGGTACATCAAGCTGACTGCCACAGTAAGTAGAGAGGGATATGAGCACCTATAAAATACAAAGCTGCAGCACTTGAGTCCAGAGTGGTAAGATTACAAATGCTGAGCATCCATCCAGGAGTCACGTTCTCCTCAGCACCTCCCTATGCAGGTAACAGCAGCCAAGGCAGCATCACTTAGCTTGCAGCTCCACCCTTCCCTAAGAATGTGTGTGAAGAAAACAGGTTTGGTCCCCTTTCCCCTGTCCCAGCTATGGAAGTGTTTGGACTGTTAATTCATAGTCATTTGAAGCAAATACAGAACACAAAACTTGAGCACTGGTGATTCCGCTGGACTTGCAGCCCCTTGGTCAATCTGCACTGGTGGTGCCACTGGTCCCAAATCATCTGGAAAGAAGAAGATACCCAGCATCAGTGTGAGCAGGGACAGCATGGCAGATCACTACCGACCTCACGACAGCTGGGGGAGCTGAGGGGCCAGACAGCGAGCACACCCAGGCAACATTCCTCCTCAGCCTGGAGAACCTTCCACAGAAACCCGACTTGTGTCATCCAGGGGATGAAATCACACCAGTGGGAAAGCAGGAACGGATTCCTCAATGGCACCGTGAGGTTTAGCTTAAGAGAAGTTCCTATACTGGGGAAACAAGGAGGTTTTGTTTTCCTGTCTAATGTGGGAGGCTCAGCTTAGATGCAAGGGCTCTGTCCCTCCTAGAGGCCAGCTCAACACAAAGCAGCGCTCGAACAACCCGGGGTACATCCCTTTCAGTGCACTCGGTCACATTAACTGAAGGAAGGCGAGATGAAGCCTGCGTGCCAACACAGGCGGACCACACACAGAAGTGCAATTCATGCGGATCTGGTTATAGGATCCGTGCCAAAGCTCCCACGCCTTTAGAAAAGGAGCTTCGGCCCCTCGCGAGGAAGAGGGAAACACAAACACCAGCCGCTTACCGCCGCAGGTTCCTCATCTCAAACACCGTGTCCTCGTCGCTGTCCAGCGAGGCCATCTCCGTGCTCTCGTCATAGCTCGACAGGAGCCCGTATTTCTTCCGCTGAGGTTTCTTCAACCTGAAATGAGGTTTTCGCTCGTGTCTGGGCCCCTCTGACCTAGGGCTGGGGAACACAGAGCGCAGGGTGAGGGCGCTGCCGTGGCACAGCCCTGCGGGGAACGGGGCTGGGAGGCTCCACCGCTGCTAATGACCGGCGGTAATGAACAGCGGTGTGAGTTTAGAGCGCTTCGCACCCCTGCAAGGGGGATGCAGTGGGGAGCGCTGGGGCGTAGATGGACGCTCAGGGAAGCAAAGCTCAGGCCTGGCAGGAGGAGGCAGGGGGAACCCAAGGCAAACGGGGCTCGGCCGCGGGGCCCCGGGAGGGGAGCGGGACAAACGGGGGCTGCTCCCCGGGCCGGGCCGCACTCACCGGAACGCCCGCAGGAGGAAATAGAGCGCGGCTAAAGCCGAGAGCGCGCTCAGCACATAGACCGCCCGCTTCAGCACCGGCAGCCCCGACCCCGGCAGCAGCCCTGACCCGGGCGGGCGCCGCGGTCCCGGCGATGGGCTCGGCTGCGTCCCGTTACCCGCGGCCGCCCGGGTGGCGCCCGTGGCGTTGCTCGGGCCCGGGGTGGGCGGAGGAGTGGGGGGCGCGGCGCGGCCGCCGTGCGGCGGAGGCAGCAGGAGGAGGAAGAGGAGGAGGAGGAGGCAGAGGGGCCCCGGCCGCGGCATGGCCGGGCCCGGCGCTGCGGAGCGGAGCCTCGGCGGGGCGGGCGCAGGAAGGCGGCGGGACGGTGCCGCGCAGCGCAGGGCCCCGGCCGGGCCCGGCGGAGCCGCACGCCGCGTTCCGGGGCAGCGCCGTTCCGGGCCGGCCCAGCCGCAGGCCGCGACCCACCGGCGCCGCTCCGCCTTTGAGGGCGGCCGCTTCCGCTCCCAACGCCGGCGTTAACCGCGGCCGCGCTCCGCACAGCAGCTCCGGGCTGACCCGGGGGTCTCAGCCACCGCTCGGCCGCGAGCTCCCCCGGGCACACGGCCTTGAAGCCAAACGGCGTTTTGTCTGGCAACGGGCCGCCCCGCTTCGGGCTCCCGCCGCAGATGCCGCGACAGCCCCGGTCCCTTCATCCCGCATCCAGCCCTGTATCCCAGCCCTGCATCCCAGCTCCCTCAACCCACCCAGCAACACAGCGTTAACGCATTGCCACAATTAGCACTGCCAAAAATAACCGGGCCGCCAGTTTCGCACCTATTAATGATTTCTGCCTGCGTTTAAGCACCTGGTGTCAAGGAAGGTCTTTCAAATAACGTCTTGTAAGCGTTTCCAGCTTGAATTTGATTAAACATCACCCGAGTGCAAAGGTTTCGCATATTGTGCTATTAATCCTCCAGTAACATGCCCATCTCCTCACTGGTGCATTGCTGGATACAGCCCCCAAAAGTGCCGCGGCTGGTTTCTTTTTTTAAATCCCATTCATTTAGGTAATTTGGAAAAGGTTAAAAAAAGAAGGAAAAGTAGGTTTGAGGAAGGAAGCTCGATAATCATTCCTATTCTATAGACACAAGCGGCCCCAAGGCTCTCATAGCCCTGACGGCTCTTCAGCAGCAAGACCCCTGCTCACCACCATACAAACTCCTCTGTGCCTGGGACTCCCCAGCAAGTTAAAACATCTCTTATTAAGAGCACAAGGTTTTAAAGCTGCTTTACCACTTAATTAGTTTATTTATTCCAGCCAAGCATCCCGCCTCCATCACTGCTGCCTGCTCAGGGGAGCTGACTCAAGGAACAGCAGGAGCTACACCGCAGCAGGTTGGCAAGCCACAGCCTGCCTCAATAACGAGGCTTTAGAGCACAGACCAGAGAACACACCATCAACTCTGCCCTTCAAACACCCTGCAGCAGTCGTTGTCATTGTCACCAGACCCATGTGATGCCTCCCAAGTCACTCAGGCTGTACGAGCAGGCTTCTTTGCGTAACACACTGCTATTAAGAGTGTCCTTCAAGCAGGGCAAAACCAAAACCCAGAGAAGCAACAGTTAAAAGGGGAAGAAGCAGGATAAAGCAATCAACTGCTCTTTCAACACGAAAAGGGTGGGCAGGGCAGCAGAGACCATCAGAAACCCTCCTGCCCCGTTCTCTTCAAAGCTCCCTAAAATACATTCACAGCCTCTCTGGCAGTGTAAATCCTCATTACTGAGCTGCCACACTTTTCAGGTTTTACCTGAGAACAAGACCTCATTTTTCCTGCGCATCGGTTCAGAGTGATTCTGGCAGGTCTCACTCTCATTTTGGAGCCCCATGCCAGCCCATCAGGCCAGCAGGAATTAAGTCATCTAAGCTGCCGCCTCTGTGAGCAGCAGAAATGCATCTGAGCTTTCATCAACAGAACTTCAACTGCTCTGATGTGTGGCAAAGGAAATCATTATCCAAGCTCAAAAAAAAAGATTTGGCACTTAAGTGTGAATTACTTTTGTATTTTCTACCGTTTCAAGTGGAAGATCAGCTTCTGGTCTACAAATACCAACTCCTTGGTCGTGTCATTTCTCATCCAACAGCTCCCTTCGTTACTGAAAGTTCTGCAGATGCACAACCTTCATGTAATTCAAGGTTAAGAGCTGCACCTTGCTTCCTCAAACTTGCCCTTAAAGGTGCTCTGTTCACCCCCCAACCAGAACAGCACAGGTTCATTTTGTGGTTTTAACTGGGCTATACACCAGATACCCAGATCTTATTGTACACCTGTACATCCAATATTCCTGTGTTTTCCCCACAAAAGTACTATGGAGATTCATGGGTTTTTTTCCAACATTCCAGTATTTTATTCCAGCTTAACTGATTTCCTTGTTCCATTGATCTATATAAAAGATCAGAAACACCACTGCTCCAAGCTCTTCATCTCCACCTCTCCAGTCAGTGGCCATTCTTCTGGGTCTTCTGACACATTTCATTGCTGCAATGAAAGGAAGATACTGAATTTAAAGGGAGATGAAAAACCATGGAAATTTTCACCTAGAAACCATCAGTCTTGACCTCACCACTAACAGCAACAGGGAGAACCTGCTGGTTCAGGAAAAGGGACTGAAGAGACCTTACCTGGCTGGCAAACTCCTATATCAGTCCCGATTCCTGAGATCGAAGGCTCTCCTTCCTCAAATCCCCACTCAGCTTCCGTGTTGAGTATCCATCCTCTCTTCAGCCTGCCAAAGCAAAGGTGCATTAATAGAGGTATCAGCTGGAGACCTCACATTGCCACCCGCCTCCCCCAGCACGAGTCACATCAGATACAAGGGTTTCACAAGCCATTCGCTGAACCCATCACACCACAGAAGCACAGTCTGGGAAAACTGTTCCGGGCTGGCTGATGCCTTGGACACACCAACCAATGTATCATTTGATCCCTAAGCAGAGAGTTAACCACTTTGACATGGCTGCTTAGGAGGTGTGGGCTATGGGAAAAAGTTAATGGCAACAAGTAGGATGGCAAAGAAAGCTACAATTAAAGTGAGCAACTTAATGAAGTCTAGAAAGATTCTCAATAGATGAACACATATCGAGTCAGGGAATTCGTTTCCCATCTTGCTTCCATACCTACTAGCAAGACATGACTGCATGCCCATCTCTGATCTGTGGAACCGAAGTTGTGCCACAAGCCAAAGGTTGCATACGGCATGGGTTACAATTTTTCCCTCAGTTGACCAAAATTGCCAAAGGAATATTTCACAGGTACATTAGACTTTCAAATGAGCTCTCAACAAGAGGAAGGATGCGGACATGAGCAAAAGGAGTTACCTCGAATTACAGGACTATTTCCACATATGAACTAGCCAAGAGAGCAGCTTTCGTCTCAGAGGTTTCTGTTGGAGGCACAACACTTCTTTTCTCCAAGGACACTGCAGTTTCCATATGCTAGCAAAGAATTCTTAGAACTTGTAAGGCAATGACAAAGCTACCTAATCACGGCAATTTACCTACCAGTGAACACTTTGCAAGTTCCTACCGAGTCCAGTTACTAAAGGACTGTTTCTTTACTACAGCTTGTCAATGTAGGCTACTTCAGCATTAAGGGAACATCAATCATCCTACCTAACACTGGCATTCCCTCAGCTTCTGACTTAGGCTTTGAGTGCTAAAGCATCCAACAGCATGTGCTTTCAGTCCTCGTATGTGAAAGTATGTTCAATTCACATGTCAAGACCGATTCAGATTAGAATCTAGCAGCTGGTCCATAACTCTGGCTCGCTCTTACACTGCCACTTTCTTCTCCTCTGACATCCTCTACTAAAGACTGTTCTTTTGTCTTCAAGGATTGTGTTGTGCAATGAAATGTACATGTCAGGAGCAGAGTTCATTTCAGACGGTCTTTTAATAGGCTTCGTAAAGCCAAAGAAAACTGTATACAAGAATCCTTTACCACTTCAAATACAATATCAATGGAATATGCATATTTCTTCCAGTAAAAAAGGACAATATAAATAAACATTTTCAAGAACCTCTTTTATGGTAAGTTTGCAAGTCTATTTCTGGGTAATTTACATCATTACAACAGTAAAAATACCGTTATGCAGGTTGAACATACAAGCAAGTTTCTCTTTAGATATATCAAGGTGGCTTGCCTTCCAATTTGTACCCAGGCTGCATTCCTACCTTGCTACACTAAAGGAATGTTACAAAAGACGAAGGTAATGCACTTAAAAAAAAGGTAAGTCCACAGCTTGTTCAGCTTCCAGTGAACATTGAATTAAAGGTCCTTTCTATCTCAAAAGAAAACTGAATTGGGGCCCCAACTTCACCACTTTCAAAAGAAAAAACACCTTGGCTCATCATGGGAGGGCAAAACAAAATGTGAAGTGCTTTCAAAAAAAGATTAAAAACACTTGAAAGCCGAGCTTTCTTAAAAGGAAAGTCTAATCAGACCATCTCATATCAGAAGCTGTCAGGCTGTGTTTGACAAGATTCAAACTGATACTACTACAAAAGTGGAAATACAAGTAGATGTACTACACAATAACCATTTCAGCGAAGCTCCAAAAATCTTTATAAATACAGCCATTGGAAGGACGATCTTGAGTCAGGAAGGATTTTTACTCGTTGTGTGTAGCTGAGGACAAGAAGCAGGCACAATTGTAAAGGCACTGAAGCATAGACAAGTTCCAGCATTTTACTCCCTTGCATTATTTCAGAAGCTAGTGCTAGTTGGCTACATCGCAAGAGAACTTCCCCCACCCTTGATTAAAGTTTGTTAGGGCATCCGAGTTTTGTCTTTAGTCTCAAGCTTGAGGAATGTATTTTAAAAGCTCCCTTTGCCTTAGATCCAAGCAACTCCTACACATGCATTACAAATTAGAAACTTAACTGGCACAACCACGTCCAAAGCCTGACAGATTGGTTCTTATGGGCAAGAACGGCAATAGCGGTACAGTCCGACTGAGCATTTCCAGACTCAAAGTACAGGGTCAGAAGGTTTAGAGTTCCTACAGCAAACGTACTCGTCATTCCCATTTGAACCAGGGCTTACCGTAACTGTCATAGCTGTCTCTGTATGATCCTCCTGATGACCTGTCACCATAGCCACCTTGACTCCTGCTGTGGGAAACATTCAGCTGCTTTATATTTGCTCAACTGCTTCTGAAGCCTATAGACATTTATGTCCAAGAGGCAATGGGCTTAAAGAGCTTTGCAACAGCCCACTAGCATGTGAGATGACTTTACCTGCTATTATAGTAGTCTCTGGAGCCATTATATCCCCCGCTTCTGGAATCAAATCTGCTTCCGCCATAGCCTCTGTCTCCACCACCTTGAACAAACACAGGTCAAGGGTTTTTAAGCATTCTGACAAACACCTCCACTGCCCCATGCACTCAAGTGATCCACGTCCACTCACCTCTGGAGAAGCCACGGCCCCGACCTCTGCTCCCACGGAAAAAGCCTCTGCCCCCAGAAGAGCCCCCTCTGTAGCCGCGAGATCTGTTCTCTGATGATTTTCCAGCCTGATCAACTCTGATCTGTCGTCCATCTACAGACTGGCAAATAGAAAGTACACCAGTTTGGTATTTAAACAGCAAAAAGAACACGTACAATGAGTTACACACCTGCACCACCAGCTACGCAGTACCAGATGCTGCTAGTTCTTAAAATGGTTTTACTTCGCATTAATCAATCCAGACGCACAATTAATGCTTCAGGCATATACAGATATTCCTATAAAGCAGCACTCTTTTTCAGTCATATAAGCCAATCTGTACAACTTTAGCAACTCGTAATTACATCATGTTAACGTGCTACTATACATCTGTTCTTCTGCATAGTTTCTCTTAGTATGCTAGAGGAAATAAAGCAGCTGCTCCAAAGCCTCCTTACCTTCCCATTCATGGCCATCATCGCATCTTTAGCGTCATCTATGTTTTCGAAAGTAACAAAGCCAAAACCTCTGGACCTCTGAGTCTCTCTGTCTTTCACCACAACAACTATAAAGAGAGGAAGCAAAAAAACCAAAGCCATGAGCACCAGCACAACGAGACGAACGGATGGAAACATCCAGCCGGGCACCGCAGTGTTACCTTCAGAGATCTGTCCGTATTTAGAGAAAACTTGTTCCAGCGACTGCTCGTTGGTGTCAAAACTCAGACCTCCAACAAAGAGTTTTCCCTCATCCGATGCCATTCTGACCTGCGGAGTCAACATCCCAAATTAAATACCCCCGCAACGCTGGAACCGTTTGTAGCACCTCAACAGCCCCACACAGGGCCCACGCTCCAGCTCCACCGAAGCACCGATTTACGCTACAGGAAAGCCCCCACAAGGGAGCAAACCCGCGGCCGGGCATCAGCGGAGCCTCAGCCCGGCCCAGGCCCCTGAGGCCGCTCAGGCCCCGCCGCTCCCCGCTGGGGTTCCGGCGCCGCTCCCGCGCCCCACCGCGCATGCGCGCCCCACCGCGCCAGCCCCTCCCCGCCTACCCCGCCCACCGGCGCAGGCGCGCTCCGCCGCCCCTCCTCCCGCCGGCCGCCATTTTGCACGGTCGACGCTCGTCGCCATTTTGTTTCCTCAGGACCGCTCCGGCCCTCCCGGCCCCTTCTCCTGCCCGGCAACAGCCGGGGCAGCTCCGCCGGGCTCCGCGCACGTCCCGGAGGACGGCCACGCCGCGGGGCGGGCGCCACGCCCGGACTGCCCCGGGGAGCAAGCCCTGCACGCCCTAAGACACGTTTGCTTCCGCTCCAGCGCTCCGAGCGCCCCGGCCCAGCCCGGCCGCAGCCCGCGGGCGCCTTACCGGTGCCCTGGCGCAGCAGCGTCCACGCAGCACTTCAAAGCCTCAACGCGATGTGCGGCGGGACTGGCGGGGCGGTGGCTTATAAACGGGAGCTCCGATGTCCCCGCCCACCTCATGAATATGTAGATCAACCCCGCTGCGGGGCGGGGCGAGTGACGGCACCAAAGCGCTGCCGCCGCTGCGCCTCCTGGTTGGACAGGATCTCGTTAATATTCATGAGCGCGGCGGGGGGCGAGGGGCGGGGGGCGCGCGCACAGAACCGCAGCTTCCTTCCCCCGGCCCCGCCTCCCTCGCGTGGGCGGGGCGCGGAGGGCGGCTCCGATTGGCTGGGAGCGAGGAGGCCATTGGCGGGGAGCGCCCCTGTGAGAAGGAAGGAAGTGGAGGCCGCTGATTGGTTGCGGCGGCTCCCGGGGGGCGTGTCCACGCTGCCCCAGTTTCGCGCCCTTCGCGGCAATGCGGCGGCCGCTGCAGACAAAGGGGCCGCCTCAGGGGCCGCCGCCATCTTGGGCCCGCGGCTCCCCCGGCCAGGCCGGGGTTCGGGGCTCCGGGTTCCGGCTCCGCAGCGCCCTGGCCCTCCGCTCTCACCTCCTCGGAGCGGAGTTTGCTGTTCCCACGCCTCGCTGGGCCTTGGCTATCAGAGCGTGGCTCCGTGGCATGGCGGCTGGTCTCCTTATCAGAGCGGGCCCGTGGCCGCGTCGTCCGCCCCAGAGCCTCCCGGGGCGGCTCCGCTCCCTGCTGCAGCTCTGCCTTGTCCCGGCTCCCGTGGCAGCGGAGCTGAACGGCCCCTGTAGCAAGGCAGCTGCATCCCGACCGGTGAATGCACAGCTGCTTTGCTGGTTCCAAAGCATAAATTTGGGGTGTTTTTAGTAATAATCAAACTAGTTTGCTCAGGCCATTAATAAATACTGAAAAGGGGTGTTTTTTTGTAAGGTAAGGATATCCTCAGCATAAAAACTTCCTTTTTGAAAGGGAAAACTCTGTGGCAAAGATGAACACAAGGGACTGGTTCAAAAAGCCCTAAAAATAAAGATTTTTCCAGTTGTTTCCTACCACGACCATAGAAAGTGTAAAACTGGCTTAAAACGGTTGTGTTTTATCCGGCAGGAGGAAACTGCACCAGAGGAAGCGTGGGCAGGAGCTGGGGGAAAGGAGGAGAACAAGGTTGGATGGTGCTCGGAGGTCACCTCCTGTCCGCTCTGCCTGGAAACGTCCTTCCCCACGAGCAGCAGGATGTGCATCCAACCTCCTTCCCCCTACGGAGCAGTTCCCGGTCGGAGCAGGGTGGCACGGAATAGTAAGTGCTGCTGGAGGTGCTGAGAGCAGGACTGTGCGTGTGCAGATAACGCGATGTGTTTCCTAACCCAGTGCTGACAGAGACTGCAGTGGAACTCGAAGGCTTCTGCCCACTATTGTTCTGTGAAGCCCTTGTGCAGCCCAGAGCAAGGAAATGGGGCTTTTCCTCTCTCTTTTGTTATTTAACCTGTCTGCTTCTACAGAAGCATAATGCCTAGGGTCTCCAGGAAAGGGCTTGTTTTGGACACAGATGTGTATAGTCATTATGAAATACAGAGGAATCTCGGTATTGCACTCTGCCCAATCTCAGCTGTTTACACACAAAAAGAGGGGTTTCGTTCCTCCTCAGTGCAGTTCTCACCACACCACCCAGTTCTGTGTTGCAGTGCTACACGCATGCCGGGCCAGCACGTGAAATTGATGAAGTACCAACCAGTATAGCAACCTTACTGTGAAAAAACTTAACTTTCTGGTCCTGAGAGCAAATTAGCAACTATATACATAGATACATACGTAGGTAGATATATACCATACACATAGATGAACTTTAAGGTTCCTTCCAACTCAAACCAATCTAAGATACTGAGTGTATCCGCTAAGTTTTGCAGTAAAAGGAGAAGAAAAGGTTTAACACTCAGTGTTAGAGCAATAGTTAAAGCCAGGGTGAAACTGTGAAAGAAGAGCTGCTTCCAGATTTGAGGGGGGTTGTTTGGTTTTAAACTCTGGGTTTGAATTACTGAATAAGCCTGGGTTGGGTTTTAATTCCACCTAATTCTGCATGGTCCATCATCCAAGGAGGAGCAAGGAGGCTCCTCTGCCGCTGGAGGCTGCAAATCAGTTTTTGCCCTTCAAGAAGGAAGAGGAGAGCCCAGCGCTGAGCTCGCCTCCCTGGCACTGGGATTAGATCAGAGATGCTTTAGTAGGAGCATTTGTGGTCCACGAGGAGGGTGCATGAAGTGACCTTGATGCACAGAGCCATTTCCCAAGCGCACTGAGGATGAGGATGCCACCCTGGGATGCTGGTGAGGAGGAGCAGTGCCGTCAGCCTGCTCCAGAGGCCATCCCTACTGCAAATATGAAGGCACAAACATGGGTTTTAACTGGCTTGAGCTCCTCATACAAAGCCAGTGCAGGTCAGCGTTGAAGCCCTGTTAACCGTCCTGGTTTGCCCAAAGCCACGTAGCCACCGAGTCCCAGCCTGCTCGACTGCCCACATGTGCTCTATGTTCTGGCATCACATTCCTCCCCCTGAGCCTAAGCACGGCAGCGGGACCACCTCTCCTGCAAGCAGCAGCAGCAGAGGCGCAGGCAGCGCGGCAAGCACGCTGCCCAGCCACTGCTGCAGAGCCAGCACTAACCGCAGAGCCAGCACTTACCACAGACCCAACCCTTTGTGTTTGCTGGGATCGCAGGGAATGCGGGAATGTGGGAATGTGAGGCTGGACTGAACCAGGGGCTCCCTGCAGCCTCCATCCAAATCTATGGCTCTGTCCTGGCTTCCCTTCAGGGTCAGCCTGTGCCGCGAACCAGAGCAGCCTCCGCAGCACGGGGACACCAGCAAGACCACGCACGGTCTCGGTTGCCAGCCTTGGACCTGGCAGCACCAGGGAAATACTGAGCCAGGCTGGAGTTTGGGAACTCTCAGTCCCAAAGCCCACAGGAACAAGCCTATTCCCTTCTCTCTCACTGCTTTCCCTGAGGAGTTGCTTTTCCAGCTTTGCAGTTTGAGAAACAAAACCCCTGACGCAATCGCGCTGTTGCCATGGCAGGAAGCACCGCGCTCCCCTCTGTGAGTTACCATGACCAGGATTTACCGGTTGTAGGACAAAGCCACCGCAAGCAAAGGAGTTGGGGGCATGGCGAGGCGAGCAGGAAGCAGCAGCACTCAGGGACCCAAACCTGAGCACTGGGAAACAAGTTCAGCTCTTGATCCGTGCTGGTGAGAGCTCAGCCGCCGCCATTCCCAGCTTTAGCTCTTCCCATTGTCTTGAACCATCCCCTTGCAATGAGTGACCACCTCATGCCCAGGGCCCCAATCCCCATTGCTCCCTTACAGCAGCAAAGGCTGAATCTGGAGCCAGTACCAAGTGGTCTCACTTCGGTTTACAGTAGCACACACTTTACAGGGGGCAGGTACCTGCATGTGGCAGGAGGAGACTGGACTGCAGACAGGGATGCATGGACCCAGACAGGGATCCACAGACACAGAGGCATCACCTGGAGGAGCAGCAACGCCGTCCGCTGCTCAGTGATACCCCACCAGTCTGGAGCTGGTGATGGGCAAGGCAGAGGCCACACTGAGGGGCTGCATCTGCAATAGCTGCTGGGGTAGAGAGAAGGAAGAGCCTGACCTAGAGCACCGGCACAATGCTCCATTCTTCCAGGGGACAGTCTTCCAGACGTGGGGCTGGGAATGCTGATGCACCTAAGCTGAGGTTGGGAAGGGATTTGGGGCTGGGAATGCCGGTGCACCTGGGCTGAGGTTGGGAAGGGATTTGGAGCTGGGGACGCCGGTGCACCCAGGCTGAGGTTAGGAGGATGGTGAAAATAGAATGCAGTAACCAAGGAGACCATGTAAATGGCTTGGCTCTGAGAAGCTGTTTTATCAGGGACTGATGCTGTGCTTCTCAGCCACACCATGGAAAAGTAAATCCTCTGTTGTCACACCATCAATACCTGCCCAAATAGAGACAAAATTTAGAACCAGCTGAACACAAGTGCTGCTTTCACACCTAAAAACCTGCAGGCAGCAGCAAGGGCTGCGCCGTCTCCTCAGCTCATACTGCTGTTCCCACGTCGAGGATCTATCGATAGCCCGACCTCCTGCCCAGCCACAGCACTGCCTCCATCCCCTGGCCCTGCCTCTGTCCCCATGTGTACCTTGGAGACATTTGGCTGTGTGTCACCAGCACAGAGCTGGGATTCACATGTGGGTCCGGGTGGTTGGTTTTGCCATCCTGGCTGGAAGGGCAGATCAAACCCATGCCATTGACAGCTCCATGCAGTGAGAACAGCCTCGGATCAGCCACCAACTCGGGGTCCCACGAGGAGCTGCTCAGCCTCCCTCAGTCGTGTCCCCGCACCTCCGGAGGGCTGAAACACGTGGGGTTTGTACCCTTTTCCTCCAGCACCATCAGCACTGGTTACACAGCGGTGCTTTACCAGCATCAAGCCTTTTACCTCCCGGCTGTGCCATGGCGACGCAGTTTGGTGCAGCAGCACCCATGGGATCCCCAAAAACCCATGTGGGGATCTGCCCTGGCTGCTGCCCCTCCTGACAGGGCTCTGTAGGTGGGATCTCCCCCGGCGTCCGCATCTGCCAGGGTCACAACATGGCCACTCCGGTGTGGAAAAGGCAGCAGCAGACAGAGACGTGTGTTCTCTCTCCCACCTTCACTCCTGTCAACCTACCAGATGTATTAAGGACTCATCTGGGTTATATAAGCTCTCATTAATCATCATCTAAGAGTATTTGCAGCATAGGAGTTCTTAAGGTCAAGAGATGCTACCCAAGGACACAACAAACACGCTTCCACTGCACGAACACTGAGTGACCTTGCAGGACAGAGGGCTGGGGATGCAGGGAGGCTTTTATCCACGGTCAGCAGGGGAAGGAACTGCCGAACACCCCATTGCTCCCATCACACACACCGGTGCCAGTGGGAAATCGGAACCTTCCCACTTCCCGGGTCCCCTCCATGCACAGCTCACGCCACAGCTCCCTGCACAAGGGCCCCAGGGCTCCCGCATCCCTCTGCTCCCAGCAAGTCCCCATGTGCTGCCAGTTTCCCTGCCCTAGGGAATGTAAATCACCTTGGGACTGCAGAGGAGCTGCCTTCCTGCTGCCGACACCAGGAGCAGCCGCTCCTGCAGAACCCCCCCCCCCCCCGAGATGCAGCATCGGCTCTTCTGTCTGCCCAGAAGACTCCCTTGGCCTCGCATGAGCTCATCCTGCTCCGTCCCCCTTCGGTGCCTCCCCGCTCCCCGCCAGCAGTGCCCAGGCTGTAACCCAACCTCTCCCTCTGTGCTGCACGGGAGGAATGAGAAACGACAGCGGGGCAGATTCTTGGCTGTCTGGGTCACTCTCTCCCCGCACTGCCTCTCCCGAAGCTCCAACTCAGGCAATTCCTTCCCTTTCCCCCCCCCCCCTTAAGGTGGGGAAATGAGTCGGGAAGGTTCCCCCGAGAGCTGATCTGAATGAAGGCAAGCAGAGGCAATGTTCCTGCCTCCAGCAGCACCACGCCTGCCCGGGGAGCCCTGTGTGTGCAGGGAAAGGCCGGATTCCAGCGTTGCGCAGGTCGGTGCAGCAATTCCCGGGGCAAGGAGCTTCTGGGGGAGCTCAGCTCCGGAGCCCCTTCCTCCCCGTATCACTGCCCAGGAGGAGAGGGGCACCATCAGCCTGCCATCGGGGTGAGCTGAAGGGAGAGATGAGCCACAGCCCCCCTGTGCTGAGCTCCCCACTGCCACGTCCCAGGCACTTTGTCCTGTGCTGGAAATCCTCCTGCAGGCCACTCCGATGCCGATGCCACAGCCTGATGCTGCCTCGGGAAGCTGTCTCCCCAGCATCGCTGCCGCACTGGGAGCAGGATGTGACCTGCTTCCCAACACAGCGCCATGGAGCACGGGGCTGAGCAGCAGCAGCGACCACCGAGGGCAGAAACCATCTCCTCTCCTCCCGCTGCTTTAACAGCCCAGCAAACGGGCACAAGTGATGCTGCTCAGTTGCCTCCCAGCTGCGGATCCGGTCCCAGCTGCGGGAGGTTGGGGACATTTCACATTTGATAGCGTTCCTGCAGCCTCCCCTTGGCCCCGCGAGGCCGGGGGGAGCCCGCGGGGGCTGCCGAGGAGGGGATGCAGGCAAAGGGGGGGACATGTGGAATGTCGGAGGGGAGCAGCGCTGCTGGGTGCTGGGGGGCTGCGCAGCTGAGCCGGAGGGTTACGGCTGGGCTGGGGGGGGGGGGGCAGTACCTGCGGGCGCTTCCCTCCCGCCCCGCTCGTGTTTTGGAACAAGCAGCCCAGCGGCGAGATCCGGGAAGCGGCGGCCGCGGTTCCTGTTCTACACCCACAGCTCCCGCACGGGGGCCGGCTGCGGGCAGGGCGCTGCCGGGAGGACCGGGGGGGCCCAAAGGCTCTGCAGAGCCCCAGGACGCACCGAGCCCTCAGCCCAGCGGGGTGGGCAGCGGGGGGGGGGGGGATGTGTGAAGCGTTCGTATGCACCGAGCTGTGTTCCGCCGCTGCAGCCTCCCCGCGTGCGGCTGCTGCCCCTGCCCCGCGGCACGCAGGACCTGCCCCGTGCTGGTGCTTTTGCAGCCCGGACCCCTGCCCTGCCTGGTGTGGGGCTGCGGACGGGTGAGACCGTGCCGGTGCCCGCTGCCCAAGCACGGTGCCCAGCCCCATAGCGGCTGCCGGGGGTCTCGGTGGAGCCGGCGCTGAGCCGCATGCGGCCGGGCAGCGCTGGAGGATGCTGTGAGGCTCGGTGGGAGCACCGGCTCCTTTCCCTGCGCCAAGCCCGTGCCATAGAGCACCTGGGGCTCACCGGAACCGGGGCGCAGCGTGTCCCGGCTCGCCGGTGCCCGCTCGCAGCTCCGCCACCGCCCGCCTGTGTCCCTGTGGGTTAAGGAGCCAGCGGGGAGCAGAGCGATGTTCCAACAGCCTCCCTGGTGCCCCAGAGGATGTCCCCCAGCCCTGGTGGCCGCCCTGTCCCCGGGGGCCCTGCGCCCATGGGTGCCTATGGCACCGGAGGGTGCTGAGCACTGCCGTGGCGGTGGCAGCAGAGGGCAGCCACGCTACACGTACGGCACCGATCCTGCCCGCCCGGCACCACACGTTGTATGCACACGCGTGTGCTCTGCGGTGCCACGGCTGCGCTGTGCTCAGTGCAACCCCTGCTGTGGGGTCCTGCCCGCCTCCCCCCCACCCCAGCTCCTGAATGCGAATGGGGCTGATCCTGGCACCCAGCACCTCCTGCAGCACCGTACGGTCCTGCCGAGGGGTGGCTCAGGACTTTGGGCACCGGCAGCATTGGGCTCTTGCCCATGTCCGCAGGGTCGAACACACGGGATTACAGCAGCACATGGGGTCTCCAGCCCTGCCAGACCCCTGCATCCACCTCCCACGGGGTCCCCAAACACCCCGTAGCAGCCAGGAGGGCCCCAGCACCCAGCGCAGGGCCGTGCACACACACATGTACCAGAACACACGCATGCACACACACACACAGGAGCACGGCCACATTCCAGCATGGAGGCTGCTGCGGGCCCACAGACCCACGCGTGTGCACACCCGCACTGCTCTGATGGCCAGGACCACCTCACACAGCCCCTTGTGTGTGACACACGGCACACGGGTGTGCAAACACGCGTGTAACCGATGACACCGGGCCCACCGCAGTGCAGCGGGTGGCCAGGGGTGGTGGCAACACACGGTCCCGCTGTCCCTGAGTGACCGGGGATGAATCACACACCGTCCCCATGCCTCAGTTTCCCCACTGGGGCTGATGGCCCCAGGGCACTTCTGCAGGAGAGGAACCAGACAGTGCCGGGGGCCCTGTTCTGCCTGTGCAGCCCCCAGCTGGGGGCCCGGAGCCCCCCCAGCCCTGCACGCTCAGCCCATGCGCTCAGCTTTGCACACGTGTGCACACACAGGGCACACACGCCAGTCCTTGCGTGTATGTGCACACCCGCACCTCAGCTGCTGCCCACACAGGCACGCACCGCTGCCCGACTGGCACCCGCTGTGCACACACGTGTGCAACCACATGTGTGTGCACTCACGCGCGTGCACCCGCACACACATGTGAAATCACAAGCCTGCACCCAGGCATCCCCGCCGGGCCCCTCGGCAGCTCTTCCCTTCTCCCCCCCCCCCCCCCCCCCCCGCTGCAGCGTCTCCATGGCAACGCTCCAGATTTATCAATGGAGACACTGCGGGAAAATGCTCCGGGAGAGGCGGGAAGGGGGCGGGGGATACCCGGGAGCTGGGGAGGCCATGGGGGGCCGGGAAGCAGGGGGGTGCTCGGTGTTCTCACTCACCCCCCGGTGCACACGCGTGTGCAAGGGGAGCTCTCCCTCACCCTGGGGGGGTGAGAAGGGGCCGGCACAGGGGATGGGGGGCACAGGGGCTGGGGGGTGTCCCCCTCCTGGGGAAGTGCTGCGGGTTCTTCACACGCAGGCGTGAGTCAGGGTCCCGGCTCCATTCCTGGTCTGCCCCTGACTCAGCGCGTGCCCCAGGCAGGACACGCCGAGCCCCGTGGGGAAGGGGAAGCGCGAGGAAGGCGAAGGGGAAGCGTGAGGAATGGGAAGCGGCGCAGAGATCCCCCGGGGCAGCACCCACGAGCGGCTCCCGCCAGGGCTCACACCGCTGCCTCAGTTTCCCTTTTGCCCCTTCTCTGTTAAGACCCAAGGGTTTCCGGTGCAAGCCCTGGGGGACACTGATGTGGGCACCCCGATCCCTCCGGCATCAGCCCTTTGCAGTCAGTTAACCCTGCAGGAAGGCACCAGCGTTTCATGTGTGAACACACTGCTCCCTCGCGAGCGCAGGATGGATCCACAGGCGAGCACGCACTCGGCACACGCATGATCATTCACGTGCCCAATCGATCCACGCACGAACATGCAATTGGCTCCCGCGACACCCAACTGCTCACGCCTGAGCACTCGGTTAACACGATCTGTGCATGAGAGGAGCAGAGCCGGGGCAGACAGGAGCCACCCACAGCCTGCACCCACCTCCCATCCCATCAGCCACCAAAGCAGCCTCCAGCTGGGGCTCTCCCTCCTCTAAGAGGTGCCCAGACGCTGCGGGGATGGGCCCGGCTGCCCCCGTCCTGCAGCCGGCAGGGACGTTCCCCACAGCCGCTTCCAGGAAGGGCTGCACAGGAGGAGATGGGGATCTCGGGTTCACACCAGCTCAGCACTTTCACAGCGCTCGGCAGCTCCATCACACCCAGCTCATCACATGCCTGCTCACACACACGGGCCCCCGGCCAAACCCACAACACAGCGGAGAAAAGAGCAAAAAGGAGGGGGGGGGGGGAAAAGCACTAAAAGAATCCCGTAAGCGGATGACCCTTTTCCCTGCCTCGCCACAAAACATTCCTGACGTTTGGGTTGTGCCAGCGAGGGCGCACACGGGGCCCTGGGACACGCATGGGACTTGCTGGAGGTGACAAAGGCCGTGCTGGGGCTGAAGTGCTTGCAGCAGCGACCGCAGGAAGCGCCTTTTGGGCTGAGAATGGACAAAACTGGGAGCAGAGAAGGGACGCGCAGGTCAGGGGCTGCGTGTTGGGGACCGGGCGCTGGTGGTGCCGGGCAGTCGAGCGCAGGGTACCCGGGGCAGTGAGGCCACAGTGTGGGTTGGGGCGATTGCACATGGTTGGGTTTTACAACCCGGGGCCAAGGGAGAGGCCGCTCGGACCCAGCCCAGGTGAGCCTGGACCTGGGAATTCCCCAGCTGCTGGAGCCAGGCGCTGGCCCGGCACCGGCCACTGCGGCTCCAGGGAGAAAAGCAGGTTTGGGGATGCCCGGCACCACCCCCGGTCACCCCTGCACCCAGCAGCATCCTGCGCCCACCGGGCACCGGCAGCGCTTCCCCCCCGGGAATGATCTTTGCTGTGCCTGGAAACTTGCTGCCTTCTGAAAACCAGGTTTGGAAAGAAACCCTCACCCGGGGACAGCGGGCAGGGCCGCGCCGAGCGCGAGCGGCGATCGTGCTGCCGCACTCCAGCACTTTATTAATCGCAGCCTGGATCAGCTATTCCGTGATTTTGCCATGATCGATGCTGGGTTGGCAGCCCCGTAATTAACTGACTCAGCCTCTTTACCCGTCACAACCCCTGGCCAAGCGCTGCTTTTTCCCTGGCCCTGGAAGTCCCCGGTGCCGTGGCCAGCAGTCGCACACGGTGCTTCACGCCGTGCTCTGCCCCAGCTCCCAGCCAGCTCCTCGGCTGCTCTGGGGTCAACCAGCTCCAGCAGCCCTCGGTCCCCCTCGTTGGCCTGGTACCAGCCCTGCTGCCCCTTCCCCAGGCACATGCCCTGCTCGGTGCTGCCGATGCCCAGCCCGGTGCTGGTTCCATCCTGGCTCCCTCCTGGAGCAGCCTCTGCATCCCAGCCAAGCGTTGCCCCAGCGGAGCCCCTCAGGACCCTGCAGCCACACAACTGGCTGGTATGAAGCTTGTATGAAGCTCCTGGTGGGAGCCTGGGGTCCCTCTGTGCCCATCCCGGCTGCCGGCTCAGCACCGCTGGTGGGTGCCATGGAGCCTCGAGAGGCAGATCCTTGGGACTGAGCTCCCTGGGTGTATTCACTGCTTCCCTCTCACACCCCCGGTTGCTCCCCAGTTGGCACCAGTCCATCCTCACGCCTCCGGAGGCTCCCAAAACATCCCCAGGGAGCCGTGCGTCTCCCTCGGAACCAGCAGCAGCTTCAGCCCCAACTTGGGCTGAGCCCCCCCCCCCATCCCCAGCTCCCACCACGGCCCCCGCTGCGCCTCAACCCAACGCTGCGGTGACACAGGGAGAGGCTTCAGGCCCCGTGTGTGGCACCACGCGCGGCTCCCGAGGCCGCTGCCGCCCCGGGGGCTCGGTGGTTGGGGCGCACCGGTGGCTCCCCGGTGCTGCCGGGGTGCGGAGGAAGCGCCGCAGCAGCCCCACAGGACTCGCCTGTTTGTCTGGTTCACTGTGAGTCACTCCCCACGGCCGCGCGTCCCCGCGTGTCCCCGCTGCCATTGACTCACCCTGGCTCCACCGGCGCTCAATGGCAGCTCCAGAGGGACACTGTGACCCCCCCCCACAGTGCCACCCACCAGACCCCGGCCCCGCGGGGGGGACACAGGTCGGGTGGGTGAAGGCCGCAGTGCTCAGCAGCACCGGGGGCAGGAGCTGGCGAGGGGCAGAGTTAAGGGGATGGGGTCAAACCCAGCAGCAGCCGTGCCAAGGCGCAGCAGCGATGCAGGAGGCGGCGGGCAGCGTGGGCAGGGGCACCCTGCGGGGTGCCAGGGCGAGCTCAGCAGAGCCGGGCGCTGGAGGGAAGGGCCGGGGCCGCTGCCCCAGTCATTGCGAAAGTGATTCTGGCGAGCGGGGCCTGGGAACCGGCTGAGCGCGGAGGGGCAGCGGCTCCACCTCGCTCTGACTCACAGAGGCTGCCCGTGCCGTGGCACAGCGCCCTGGGCACTGCATGGCACCGCCGGCACAGCGCCCTGGGTACTGCATGGCACCCTGGGCACTGCATGGCACCACCGGCACAGCGCCCTGGGCACTGCATGGCACCCTGGGCACTGCATGGCACCACCAGAACTGCACCCTGTGCACTGCATGGCACCGCCAGCACAGCGCCCTGGGCACTGCATGGCACCACCGGCACAGCGCCCTGGGCACTGCATGGCACCCTGGGCACTGCATGGCACCGCTGCCACAGCGCCCTGGGCACTGCATGGCACCCTGGGCACTGCATGGCACCACCAGAACTGCACCCTGTGCACTGCATGGCACCGCCAGCACAGCGCCCTGGGCACTGCATGGCACCCTGGCCACTGCATGGCACTGCTGCCATGGCACCCTGGGCACTGCATGGCACCACCAGCACAGCGCCCTGGGCACTGCATGGCACCCTGGGCACTGCATGGCACCTTTGCCACAGCACCCTGGGCACTGCATGGCACCACCAGCACAGCGCCTGGGAACTGCATGGCACCGCCGGCACAGCGCCCCGAGCACAGCACCACTGATCGCTCCCTGCTGTGGCCAGCAGCTCCTGCCCATGCCCAGCTCCTCAGTGCTGCCTGGGGACACCGTGGCACCCCAGACCCCCAGCAGGCACAGGGCCGGCAGTCAGAGGTGCCACAGAGCCTGGTGCCAGCGGTGGCTGAGCACCAGGGGCAGGTGGAGCTGCTGCTGCACCCCAGACCCACAACAAAGCCACAGCAAGCCCAGGGCAGGTGGAGCAGCCCCGGCCACGCTTGGTGCTGGTGCTGTACCAGGGCTTGCAGCCCCAATAAGGGGACCCAGCGCTTGGGCCAGGGAAAGAGCAGGTCAGCGACTGCCTCTGCAGGTGCCCCCAGTGCAGGGTGAGCCCTCCCGGGTGGGAGCTCAGGGCAGCACCAGGGTCCCCACAGCCCATAGGAGGGGCACATCCCCAGCACCGCTCCCAGCACCCTGCCGGGGCTCGGGTCCTGCGGCTCCACGTGGCCGCGATGGCCGGCCAGGGGGTGGGGAGAGGCAGGAGTCCAGGACTGAGTCAGGGCTTCCTCTGCGAGCCCGTGAGTCATTCCCCGGCAGCAGGGCCCCGGAGCCGAAGAGCACACGGTTGCATGTGAGGGCAACCCCTGACATATGTGTGTGTGCGCAGCACAGCTCACGGGCAGGCAGCAAGGACACGCGTGTGGCCTCGTATGCAGACACGCACCCAGGAGCACAAGTAAGCATCGATACACCCCCCCCATGTTCTTGTCTGCCCACGTCAACATGCACAGACCCAAACTGCGAGAGAACCCGTTGCGCAAGGTGCACGCAAGCGCAGCGGTGCACGAACCCCCATCCAGCCCCACGCTGACCCAGCGGCACTTACCCACCATGCTCAGACCTCCGACCCTGGGCTGGAGCCCACCGAGGGGCTGGGACAGCAGCTGAGACACAGCAGCAGCTTCCCCTGCGCCCGTGGCGCCTCGCGGTTGATGTCCTGGGGAAGCAGATGAGGGTATCAGGATGCTTTGCCCAGCCCCAGCTCCCCCCATGCCCTGGCTGCAGCCCCCCACCTGCACAGGCCCCTGCACCCCAAGGAGCATCGTGACCCCATCACAGCCGGGGTGCGATGTGTGGCTGCAGCAGAGCTGAGGACACGGGGTCTGTGCAGCCCCCTGCACACGCAGCCGTGGGTGCCCACACGGGACCTGCACCCACGCTTACACACGGGACCAGGCCGGGGGCAGGCGGTTCGCACCTCTGACACCCCCAGCCTGTAGTGGAAGCCCACGGGGCCTTCGGGGGGGTCTCCCCTCCATGTGGGGTCTGTGCTCTGCAGGGCTGGAGCTCAGCGCCACAGCCCCACAGCAGGGGGGGGGGCATGGATGCGCCAATCCCAGCCCAGGGCTGAAACCGCGGGGCCCGGGGGGGGACCCCCCCCGCTGACGTGGCAACAGCACCGGCACCGGGGGGGGGGGGGCAGAGCGGTTTGGGCTGAGCCCCAGGGGAGCCCCCGGCCCCTGCGAACTCCCCCCTCCGAGCGCATTCCCCCCCCCCTCCCCCCCGGTGATGCGGACGCACCGTGTGTGCGGGGGGGGGGGGGGGGGCGCCGCTGCCCGAGCCGCGGTTGCCACGGCAACGGCCCTCCCTCGCGCCCCGGGAATGAATGAGCCGGGAGCGCGCGGGGAGATCTATGAATGAATGAGCGCGCGGGGCCGGGGCGGCGCGGAAAGCGCGGAGCGGATCCAGGCCCGGAGCGGAGCATGGAGCCAGCGCAGAGCCCTGCTCGCCCCTGCTCCTCTCCATCCTCACCCCCGCACTGCGGAGCGCGGGGGGTGCCCGGTGCCCGTCCCGCTCCGCTCGGGAAACCCGGGCCGGGCTTTGCCGCCGAGGTAGCCCAGGGGTCCGGTTGGCCGGCGGGGCAAAACCCGGCCTGGATCCAGCGGACGGAGGGGAATCGCCGGTGAGAGGCCGGATCGGACCCGAGCTGTGCCCCTGCCCGTCCCAGCGGGGAGCACCCCAGCAACTTGCACCGTGCCCAGGACCCCCGGGCAGCCCCTGTACACAGAGCCAGGCGCATCCGAAGGCGTCAGAGCCCCCCAATCCCGACAGACCCCTCCCTGTCTGCGCCGCAGGAGCCCCCCGTAGTGTTGGCTGCCTGGGGGGCCCAGAGCCGGAGCTCCCCAGTCCCTCAGCCCTGGCCTGGGCACCCCCCACATCCGTCCCTGTTCAGGGATGGGGGCTGCCGCTGCGGCTCCCAGGGGTACCTCCTCCCCATCTCTTCCCCAACCGAGCCTTGGGCCCCCCAGGACCCTTCCGTCAGCCTTGCCCGCCCCCCCCCCCCGCTCCCCTCCACCCCCAGAGCGCGGTTCCCAGAAGGAGGTGCCACCGCCTTATCTTCCCAGCAGGTCTGGGTCAGCGCTGGGTGTCATCGTCCCCAGCACGGCCCCGTTCCCAGCACAGGCCGCGGGGAGGGGGCATTCCTGGGCTGCCTGGGGGCTGAGTCACCCCCGGCCACCGCCGCCACGCACACGGGCAGCCACACACAGAGACGCGGCGCGGCCACACACGCAGAACGTGTGCGTGCAGCAGAACACGCAGGGGCACACGCTCCGGTCCCCGCAGCACGGCCATGGGGGCTCCCAGGCAAACACGCACACACACGTGTGTGTGGGGACATGCACACACCCCCGGACACAGGCGGCACTGCTGCAGCCATGCACATGTGGGCACATGCGGTGACACACGCAGCCCTGACCGCGCAGGGACGCAACATGCACTGTCAGGGACCATGCGCACACAGGCATGCACGCACACGTGCAGATTACATGCACACACACATGCAGGCGTGTGCCCCCGCACAGCACAGCCAAGGGCTGAGCATCCTCCGACCGTGTCTGGCACACACGGGGACCCCCCGCAGCACCCAAGGGAGGGTTGGGGGGGGGCTCTGCAGCCCCCGGGGAGCTGCGGTGTGCACAGGGCGTGCATCCGAGCGTCGCCTGCTCGCCGGGGCTGCGTCACAGCGCGCTGACGCATCGCTACCTGTGGGTCCCGCCGCTATATATAGCCCCGCGCACGCCCCATCTGCTCCTCGGCACGGCGGTTGGTGACAGCGGGGGGGTCACCCAGCTCCGTGCCCCCCCCCCCCCCTCCCCAAGCACCGGGCCCCGCGCCAGCCCTGCACGTCGCAGCGGTGGTTGGGGGGAGCGCGGCGGCTGTGGCACGGTGCCACTTGGAAGGGCCTGCATGGATGTCACGAGGGCTCCTCGAGGTCCTCGTAAACACGGTGACGCACCGGTGCAGCCCTCTGGGCCCCGTGGACCCCACCAGCCCCACCGCCCGTGCCGGTCAGGACCCCCACGGTGCGGGCTGCAGGGTTGGGGTGATACAGGGAGACCCCCGCCGGTGTCACCGGGGCCATGGCAACACCATCCCCTGTGGAAACCAACGGGGGGGGGGGGGGGAGGCTGAGCTCATGCCCCCTCCCACAACACATCCGGCTGGGAGATGCTTTTGGGGGTGCCCATGGGGATGGGGGAGAGGAGATTTGGGGTCTTTGCCGCCGGCAAGGTCAGGCAGCCGGGCTGCGGCTCCCGGTGCGACCAGCGCCGGCTCCCAGCACGGCAGCGATGGGCTGAGCTCCGGCTGCTGCCCCGGGCCCAGCGCAGTCCCGGGGGAGCGGAATGGGCGGCGAGCCCTGGCCCCACAGCCCTGTGATATCACCGCGCAGGCACGCGGGGCTGCCGCGGCAGTGGCCACGGGCCAGGCTGGGGAACCGGGGAGGCCCCGTGGCCGCGGGGGGACCCTCTGCACCCCGGCTGGGCTGGGGGGGGTGGGGGGAGCTGGTGCGCGCACCCCCTGCACACGCAACAGCCACGCGTGCACAGCCGTGTTCACGTATGCGTGCACAGCACGGGCACCATCGCAGGGCAGGAGAGGGGCGCAGCAGGCAGGGAGCCCCCCCGCCCCTCCCCACGCCACCGGCCCCATAGCCCAGACGTGCTGGGGCACGGGGGGCTGCGCGTCCACAGGCACCAAACGCACATGCATGGCGGCGTGCACTGCATGCACACGCGTGTGCAAGGGCCCGGGGACACGTGTGGGGAGGAGGGCGGCTTCAGGGGCGCTGTGGGGCCGGAGGGAGCGGTGTGGGGCCGAGGCCGCGGCCGGCCGGGGGGCGGGGTGAGACATTCCTTGTGGCGCTTGTTATTTTATCTGGTTCAAAGTCAGTTCCTGGAATGTTTTTAATTCCAGGATCCGTCCCCAGCAGCTCCCGCCCCGGCCTCCCCCCCCCACCCCCCCGCCTCCTCCGCACCCCACAGCCCGCCCGCAGCCCAGCGCTATGGCAGCACCGGGGCCCAGCGCGGGGGGCTCAGCCTCAGAACCCCCCCCCAGGCTGCACCCATGGGTGTCCCGAGCCGGCGGACGCCCCATGGCCGCCGCCTGCAGCCCCTGCACGGGGCCGGGGCTCACCCCGCTGCCGGCAGACGCCGCGTTCCTGACTCTTGCCAGGAACACGCCAGCAGCTCATCGCCCACCCGGCGTCTGGCACAGCCGCTCCGCACCGGCTCTTGCCAGCAGGCCCGGCCCGGCCCAGCCAATGAGTGCCATTGTGCACCGGGGGTGTGGGGGGGGAGTGCAGTTCCATCTCATCACCGTCAACCCCACTGGGGTCCCGCTGCCGTGGGGCTCAGCAGTGGGGTGCACACGCGGGGTGCACCAACCGTGCTGGGGCCCAGGGGGGGTGCAAGGGGCCCCCGCGCGTGCCTGGGCCGGGCGGGTGCCGGTGCCGTGGCCACGCTGTGGGTGTGCGCTGGGGCCCACGGGTGTGCCGGGAGCGCTGTGGGTGTTTCCAGGCGCACCCGCTCCAGCGCGCCCGCACCCACTGTGCATGGAGGGGGGGTCTCAAGGAGCCCCAGACCTCTGCTGATGGCACCCACAGCTCCACTCACCCGCCACGGCTGCGCCGCACCGCTGATGGCAAATGTTCGATCCGGTCCCGTGGCCAAGGCCCCGCTGGGTGTTCATTGGGTGTTTGCTGGGTGTTCATAGGGTGTTCATTGGGTGTTCATTGGGTGTTTGCTGTTTGTTTGCTGGGTGTTTGTTGGGTGTTTGCTCAGTACTTACTGGGTGTTTGCTGGTTTTTTGCCCAGTGCACATTGGGTGTTCGTTGGGTGCTTGTTGGGTGCTCGCTGGATGGTCGGTTGGTACTTGCCATGTATTTGGTTGGCATTTGTTGGGTGTTTCTGTACTCACAGGGCACCCACTCCCATGCCCGGAGCTGAAGCCCTGCACATCCAAGCCCAGGTCACTGTCACTCCCCTGGGGGCTGAAGCGCAGCAGGGATGCGCTGGGAGCGTGCGCCCGTGTGCCTGCGCATCTTTGTGTGCACAACCACAACTCCCTGTGCACACCCACCCCAGCACCCCCCGCACCCCTGCACACCACAACGGGAACACCCGGTGCCAGCACAGCCCCGCATGCATGGCCGCGCACCCACAGGGTGACACCCATCCTGCCCCCAAACCTCACCAAAGGCGCGACGCTGGCGCTGCCGGATTGCTCCATACTGGGAGGATGAGCGTGGGCCTGGCCCTGAGGCAGGGTGGGGGGTGGGGGCCGGTGGCGCTGGGGGGCAGTGAGGAGGAGGAGGAGCAGGATGGGAGCATGGGCTGGGCATTGAGCGGGGCTCTGCCCGGCCTCGCCCCCCCCTTTATCACCAGCATCTGAGGGCCCCGGGCGCAGTGATGTCACCCCGGTGGCGCGGCACCATGCGGCGCCCCGTGTCCCAGCTTGCCTCCTGCCACGCTGCAGACACCTCCTGTGGGCATCATGCTGCGCCATGCCATGCCATGCTGCTCCATCCCATGCTGCTCCATGCCGTGTCATGCTGCGCCATGCCATGCCATGCTGCTCCATCCCATGCTGCTCCATGCCATGCCATGCTGCTCCATCCCATGCTGCTCCATGCCATGCTGCGCCATGCCATGCCATGCTGCTCCATCCCATGCTGCGCCATGCCATGCCGTGCTTTGGGACCAGGCCTGTCCCATGCACGGCTCAACCCCATCCCCACTACTCCCCCAGCCCTTGGGGCTCCCCAAACCCCAAGCTGAGGCCATGGGGTGGGAGCAGAGGTTGGGACCCCCAGGCCAGGCTGAGGGGCTCGGGGTCCCCATGGGACCACCCACTTGCAGCACCATCATTTGCGTGTGTCCCCCCCGTGCGCAGCTGCCCGTGTGCATCCCTCGCACACACAGCGTGTGCACACAGCAGCCAGGCATGAGCGTGCCCATGTGCAAGCAGACGCTGTGAGCGTGCACATGCGTGTGTGCGTGTGTCCCACGCGTGCTCAGCCGGGCAGCCATTGCCTTAAAAGGCCTCCGCCGTCCGCTCCGGCTCCTCTTCCCGTTGCCAAATTTGGCGCTGGCAGGCACGGGCCGGGGCCGTCGGGGGGGCCCAGGCCCTGCTGTACCCGAAGTGACGTCAAGCGGGTGCTGGCAGCGGGGTGTCCGTGCGGCACATGTCACTCGCGCCACCGCAGGGACCGGAGCCACTTCCTCTCCCAGCGCCGGCTTCCGCCAATGCTCCGCTGTCTCTGGGGGTTCAGGGTCCAGCGAAGCCCCCCCCCGGGTGTTCTGCCATGGGAAGAGCCACCGGCCCCAGCAGGGCGATCCCATCCTGTCCACGGGGTGCTGAGTGCCCCCATAGGGCTCTGGTTTGGCACCCTCCTCCCTGGCTCCCTCCCAGCCAAGTGCTGGGGGAGGAACGTGGTAGAAGAGGATGCGGGCAGCCACTCCTGCCCCCTCCCCAAGTAACTGCCCCAGAGCTCAGCCCCCTGCTCCCAGGTGTGCTGGGGACCCGCGGGTGCCGGTGCCCCCCATGTTTGGCACAGCACAGGGACTGCCCCAGCCCATTGTCCCCCAGCCCTGGCACCACATAGCCACCAACCCTGAGCCCCACCGAGGTGCGAAGGGACTGTGGGCTCCCGCAGGTGGGATGGTGCTGATGCACATCCCCAGTGTCATCCACACCGCCCCAGAGCAGGATAAAGCCACAGGGAAACCAACCTACAGGTGGGAAACTGAGGCACGGCCGTGCCCAGCCCCAGGGATGGAACCGGAGCGTCGGGGCGGCAGCGGGATCGTGGGCACCCCCCTCGGCCCCGGCCCTTGGTGACGCAGGAGGGAAGGCAGCAGCGCCCGTGCCCGGCCGGTGGAACTGGCCCAGCTCCCTGGGGCAGCAGGATGGGACCAGGTGCACCCGGTTGGGTGAGCACCGCACACAGGCCATGGTCCGGGCTGGAAACACCGGCCCTGGCACATCCCCACAGCGGGTCCCCAGCCCCAAACCGTGCCGGGGCGGGGGGGAACGGGACAGGGCAGCTCCATCACCCCCCACCATGCTTCTGGGTTGCTCCTCCTCTGGCGTGAGCACACTTGTACGAGCAGAGCTGCGCACACACACGTGTGCAACTGTGCAGGGCTGAACACATCTGCATGGCCATGCGTGCAGATGTGCAGAGCTGAACGCACGCATGGCCATACGTGTGCATGTGCTACCTGGCAGCGTCGAAGGCCAGGTTGGACGGAGGGTGACCGGGATTGAGGTGCCCCTACCCACGGCAGGGGATTGGAAGTGGATGATCTTGAGGTCGTCTCCAACCCAACCCCTCCTGCGGTTGCACGTGCGCACATACAACGCGCTGAACACGTCTGCGTGCGTTACACGCGCCCGTACGGATGGGCAGAGCGGACCACGCGTACGGCCCTCTGTGTGCACGCACGTACGTGGGGGGGGGGACGGGGGCATACCACGCGTGGCTCCCAGCGAGGGCGGCGCAGCCTCGGTGCATCCAGAACTGCCCAAATTTATTTCAAAAATAAAAAATAAAATATTAAAGCCCGAAAGCCGCTCTCCCCCTCCCCCCAAACACACACACACAAAAAAAAAAAAAAAAAAGGAAAAAAAAAAGAAAAAGACTTTTACAGACAAAAACCACAGCACGGGGGTTCTCTATTGGCACAGATCTCCTGACGAGGGGGGGGAAAAATCAAAGTCGGACAAGAAAAAGGAGTTCTACGGCCTATGCAAGACTATGTCAGTATTGGCTCAGTCGGGTAAGTAATGTCTATAAATATTCGGCCCCGAGCGCTGGGCTTGCTTAGTCCTCGCTTTTCCATCTGCTGTCGTCTCTTGAAGTTAAAAAACCCCAATCCAAGCGGGCGCAGAGGCCGCGGGACGCAGCCCAGCGCCTCGGGGGTTGGTCTCGGCCGCGGAGGGAAGCGCCGCTTCTTCCCCCTCCGAAAACAAAGTGAAAACCCACCCCAAAACAAAGCCCCCCGCCCCCCCCCCCCCTTCCTCCCCCGAATCCCCCCCTCCCCAGCCCGGCTTCACCCCCCCACACACCCCCCCCAAGGCTGCGGCACAGGGCTGGCAGCGCCCAGGCACACGCGTGTGTCCCGTTCCCCCCCAGCCGCCCAGGGGGGGCCCAGCCCCACAGCCGAGCAATGCTACATATAGAAGGGAAGGAAAACAAACGGCCCCCAAACCCTGGGGGGCCCCAGCACCTCCAAGAGAGACTTCATCTCCTCCTGCCTGCACCAGGCGCAGGGGGACACGCTGGGGGGGGCCGGAGCCCACCCCGCTGCATCCCTCTTCACAGCAAAGCAGCAGCTTTGATATCCCCCAAGGACCAACCCCCCACCCCCACCCCGGGTGCCAGGACCCCCCTGCTCCCGGCCAGGGAGGATGTGGGATGAGGCAGCAGCTCCTTCCTGCACCCCCATCTCCCCAACCCCAGCCAAGCCAGGGGCTGAGGCTGCCCTCGACACCCCCCCCCTCGCCAACAATGAAACGCTTCCCTGGCACGGGCAGGATTGGCCCCGAGGCGTCCGGTCGCAGGAGATGGCAAATCTAGAGGAGATCTGGCCCATGACAACAGAAATGACACCACCGCCGGCCGGGGCAGCTTGAGCATCCCCCCCCGGGCAGAGTCCGCGGCCCCGGGGCCCCCCCCCGGGGGTACGGCTCTATGCTACGACAAACTCTGATTTCATGTCTGCCTTGACCTCCGGCTTCCACACCGAGTCCTCGAAGTCCAGGTCCAGGCTGCCCTCGCTGGAGACGCTGCTGTTGCTGTTGGTGCGGCTGGACTTGCGGTTGGGCAGCCAATGGTAGGGGCCCCGCGCGTCCCTCCGCGCCTTCCTGCGCAGCCGCTTCTGCTGCATCAGCAGCTGCAGCCGCTCCACCTTGCAGCGCGTCGCCCGGTTCTCCGTCTGCCGCAAGCGGTCCCCTGCAAGGGCAAAGATGAGGGGGTTACGGGGGGGCTGCACTGCACCCCCTAGCACAGCATCCTATGGATGCGCACACCCCCCCCACACACACAAAGCAGGGTCCTAGCCCAAGCCCGTGGGATGGGCAGCATCGGGCTGGTCCCCAATGGGGAGAAGCCCCTCTGCGTGGTGCTGTGCCAAGGGGGGGGGCTTTCCCTGGTGTCAGCCCTCCTGCACAGCCTGGCACAGCAGCCGGTGCAGGCCTGGCCCTGCTGCGCAGTGTGGGAGGACGAGCAATGGAAGCTCCAGGCGTGGGCTCCAGTGCTGGG
This sequence comes from Myiopsitta monachus, assembly GCA_017639245.1. Classification (NCBI taxonomy): domain Eukaryota; kingdom Metazoa; phylum Chordata; class Aves; order Psittaciformes; family Psittacidae; genus Myiopsitta; species Myiopsitta monachus. The sequence continues at coordinate 3,838,019 of CM029937.1, read as the reverse complement.
GAAAGAGGAAAGAAGGGACCCTGCTCCAGAATAAACTTGGCCGGGAGAGCCCCCGAGTGCTGCGGATGCTCCAGCATCACCCCCGAGGGCCGTGGGTGGGAACACGCACACCAAGGGAGGGGGACAGAGCAGGGCACAGGGGGACAGCCCCTCTATAAGGCCAAACAATTCCACCCCGGAGTGTCCAGGGGAGGGTCCTGGTGCAGCAGAGCCACCGGGGCTGAACACTGGCGAGGGGCTGGGGGGAGGCTTGGGGGCATCTCTTCCCCATCCTGGAGCCAAGGGGGCCCGAGGGGCTCAGGCCAAGCGGGGTGAGCCCAGCCAGGACTTGTTGCGGGGGGGGGGGAGCAGGTTTCCCCCACTCACACACACTGTGCCATGGGGTAGGGCTCCCGCCATGTCACCAGGAGCTGGCCTGGAGCCACCCCCAGTGGGGGCTCGGACCCCCCCTGGCCAGGAGAGAAGTAAGAGAAAACCCTGAATGGAGGGCAAGCTCCCCCCCCAGCACCAGCGGTTGCACCCCAGGACCCCCCAAACCCATTCTCCCCCCATCCTGGGGCAGTGGGTTTGCAAAGGGGGGCAGTCGAGGAGCCAGAGCCTGGGTGCCCCCCCCAAGACCCTCTACTATATGCAGGGACCCTCCCAGTGACCGAGGTGCTGGTGCTGCCTGTAAAGCCCTGCAGGGCCAGGCAGGACCAAACCTTCCCCCTCTGCAGAGGTCCTGCAGACCCCCAGGCCCCCCCCCCGACTGGCGCCTGTCAATCAGCTGCGCAGGCAGCAGCCAACAGCCAGGGTCAAATACATGGCCCCCACAGAGGCTGTTGTGGGGAGTGATCCCATGCAAAGGGGGGGGCATCTCTGGCCTGGGGGGGCTGCAGGGGCTCCCCAGCCCATCCCATCCCATCCCAGCCACAAACCCCTCTGGACAGCAGCCCCATCCCTCGCGAGGCGCGGAGCAGCCGGGCTCACCGCTGGGCTTGCACATCCGGATCTGGCTTTGGCACTGGACGACGGGGTGCAGGGGTGGGGATGCTGCGGCCGCCGGCAGCGGCTCTGAGGTAGTTTTGGTGGCGAGGTCCGGGGAGGCTGGTGGCGAGGAGGAGGAGGAGGAGGAGGAGAACTGCGTCTGGCAGCGGAGCTGCGTCAGGGACTGGGGCATGCCCTGGTAGTGTCGCGTGGCGCTGAGGAGGTCGTTCAGGATCTGCAGGATGGTGCCGATGTCCCTCCGCGGCCGCCCGCTGCTGTCCTGGCAGTTGGGGTGCAAAGTGCCTGCGGGTGGGAAGGGTGGGTATGAGACGAGCCCAAGGACCATACTGCCCCCCCCGGCCCCGGCCCACACCCTCACGCAGGGCTCAGCACCACGCACCGGAGAAGGTCCCTGAGAAGACCCCAGGCGCGTGGTTGACGAAGCTCTCGATGACGGCTCCGGGTTTGCGGGATCGGGCTGCGGGCGCAGGGCTGCTGCCCGGGGAGCTGCTGCTGCGGGTGCCGCAGTCCACCTGCATGGATGGGAGACACCGGCTCAGACACAGCCCCAACTCCAGCCCTTCCGCCCCACACCCCCACATGGCCAAGTGACCCCCGCAGCAGGCGAGGAGCAGGTCCAGCAGGCACCACCAGCCCCGATTTTACTGGAGCATAAGGAACTACGGGGATCCCACCCCGAGGATCCCGGCAGTCACCCCCTTGTGCCAGATGCGCTGTGCAAGGGGAAAAGGGAAGCAGGAGCAGAGAACCGGGACAGGCAGCGTCTGAAGATGAGCAGAGGGGGAGCCTGGATCCCGCCCTGTCCCCAGCCCCTAACCAGGACATGGGAGCATTTTGCAGCCCCTTGTTCCATGCATGGGGAAACTGAGGCAGAGAAGGGCATCGCCACAGCAGCTCCAAGCTGCACAGCTTTGCTCCCCTACCCCAAAGGTACCAAGAGCCCCCCCCAAAAGAACACTCACCTCTGAGCAGGAGGAGACCACGCTGCTGTTCACCGTCTGCGTGCTGGCCCCGTGCGACCGGAACATCCCGGCGGTGACGGGCGCGGCGTGGGGGGTGTTACAGTACATGGGGGGGGCCGGCGCGGCGGGCGCGGGGCTGGGGGCCGGGCTCTGCTGGCACGATGCTGGCACCACGGGGATGCGGGCGAAGCCGGAGCCGGTGCCGCCGTGCAGCGTCCGGCAGTGGGGGCTGGCGGCGGCCCCCGGCTCGCCGCGGCTGGCGATGAGGTGCCGGTGCTGGAGCTGCCCGCTGCTCTGCTGGGCCGCCAGCTGGAGCTGCACGAACATCATATGGTCCCCCACGCGCAGGGCCAGGGTCAGCGGGGACCGGCCCGACAAGAAGTCATTGACCTGGGGAGAGAAGGACCACCGTCAGCCCCGGTGCGCAGTGAGCCCATGGCACACACACCCCCCCCCCCCGGGTGCTGCTGCCCCGGCCCCGGGGCCCGCAGGGATGGGTCATTAGGGCAGCAAAGGGGTGACCCTCTTCCCACAGCCCTTCCCGGAGACCAGCAAGCCCGGCGCTGTCCCTGCATGACCCCAGCCCTGGTGCCAGCTCCATCAGCTGATGCTGCCGGTGTCGGGGGGGGGATTTTTCTCCCTCCTGCCCTTCCTGACACAAAGCACTGCGCGCCCTCCCGGTGAGCCCGCTGCAGGCAGGGTGCTCTGGGCAGGCAGGGACAGGCAGGGGCCAGCAGCACTGCCCCAGCCAGCCCAGTGCCAGCACGGAGCCGGTGCAGGGGGGGGACTGCACCCCCGGCACAGCAAACAAGTTCTGTGCAGGAAGGACGGGGAGGGGGCAGGTGAGGACATGCGGGGCCGGGCTGTGCCCACTGCCATGCCCTGGGGCTATGAGGCAGGAAAGGCAGGGGAGGGGAGGGCAGCACACCCGCACCCCCCCCCCAGGGCGGGGGCAGGCCCAGTGGAGGGGCTGCAAGGGCAGGATTTGCCCCTGCCCACCCCGGAGGCCTCATCACAGGCAGGTGATGGAGCAGCTGCAGCACGGAGACAAAAGCAGAGCCATGACCCTGCCCAGGTCGCAGCTGCAGAGGGGGGGGGGCCCAATCCCCAACACCTGCTGCCCCCCCCCTCCAGTGGGTATAAATCACTCGACATCTGTGCCCGGGAACAGGGGAGCCCCCCCTCCTGCTGCTGGTGTGGAGGGGGCTGCACGGCTCACACACAGCTCAAGGGCCCCGGCCCAGGCAGAGCTGTGGGCAGGACACCAGGTCACAGCTAATGGCGATGACGCCACCGCAACACCCCCCACCCCCCCCCCCCCAGCTGCGCTATTCCAGGGCACAGCATGGACCGGCTTTCCCAGCCCATCACGTGCATGGCACACGTCACCCACCCACAGCCACCGGCACCCTCGGACGAATCGAGGGGGCCCAAGCGGAGCCGCCACCCCCCTGACCCCCATCACCCCTTCCCCAGCCAAGGGTTGGTCCCTCTGCAGAGCTCAGCACCCCCCCCGGTCCCCGCTCCCCCGCGCCTGCTCCCGCGGAGGCCGTTCTGAGAAGCCGTGGGAAAAGCAGCTTTAAAAATACCATAAGCAAAGCCCCGAGCGTGGCAGCAGAGGCTGCAGAGGAAGGGGTGGGCGGGAAGGAGACGCTGCCGCCCCGGACACGGAGCTTACGGGGCGAGGGAGCGGGAGAGGACGGCGGGCGCAGAGCACCCGGCCGCAGGAAGGCGTCACCACAGCCCCCATCCTGCCCCACGGGGCCCGCTCTGCCTCGGGTCCCCTGCGGTGGTCACGCACTCGGCCACGACCGCCCCCCCCCCCCCCCCCAGCATCATCTCAAGGCATCACCAATGCACCCGCATGGAGCCGCCGCGGGTGGGGAAGGGGTGGTGCAGGATGAGCACACGGCAGTTCCCATCCTTCCCCCTACTGAGATCCTGAGTGGGGTCCTCTCATAGTCCCCCCCCCATCCCGGTCCCATACCACACACCGGTGCAGGAGCACCCCCAACAGCCCCAGCACCAACCCCAGCACTCTGGGTACTGAAGGTGCCGGGGGGGAGCCCCACACACCTCCCAGGGCCCCCTGACGTCAGCCGGGGCCGCCTCCCTGCTCCATCTGACTCACACCTGCCTGCGCCCTGCCTGACCCCTCGCCAGCATCAGGAGGAACCAGAGCACCCCAAGCCCACACTGGCCACCAGCACCATAAAGAACCCCAGGAGCAGGGTCGCACAGACCCTCAGCTCCCCATAGGCAGGAGCCCGTTTGGTCCCTGCAGCACTCCAGGGCTCCCAGCACCCCCCCCAACACCGCTGCCAACCCCCCCCCAGCGAAACCCAGCCGCTCCAATGCAAACACGTCCCACCCAGCGCCTGCTCGGCCGCCCACAGCCACCCGGGGAGGACCCTGAGCCCTCCCAGCCTGCTCTGCCCATGGGGACAGCCCCGCGAGATGCTTTGGGCCCCTCAAAGCTTCCACGGCCGGGGGGTCCCCCAGGACCCTGCCGAGCCCTGGGAGGGGATGTGGCTGCACCGCACGGGGCTCAGGGCCCACAGGGATGGGGCAAGTGCCTCCTCCCTCCAGGCTGCTTCTGAGAAACGCGGATGACTCAGGGAACGCCGCATTCCTGCCTCGCTCCAACGCCTGGCCCCGCGTCACCCCCAGCCCCAGACACCCCTGGCACCCCCCAAAAGCACAGGCAAGCTGTCCTGCTTCAGCTCCTTACAGATACTAATGGGGAAGTCAAGCCCAGACAGAGCATGAGGGGGGGAACAGGAAATGCCCCCCCCATGCTCTTGCACTCTCCAGCTGGGCACAGCTGCGGCTGACAATTGGGTCCCACCACCCAGACACCCGCGCTGGGGGGAGCGCCATGCCAAGGAGGGCAGGGGACCGGAGCCCCTCTGTCACAACCCATGGCCGGGCAGGAGGTGCATCCCCCCCACCCCATCAGGCAGAGGGAGCTGGGGAAGGAAGCGCTGAGGCTGCAGGATCCGGCGCTGCGGTGCCGGGGCTCTGGGCACAGCTCCCTGGAAAGCGGGGGCAGCTCCGAGCGTGCCCAAGGGAAGGAAGCGCACAAAAACCCTTCCAGGAAGACCCCAATCCGCCCCGGCCGGGGCACAGCATCGCCATCACCTCCCGCGGGCCCAGCGGCCGCTTCCCCACAGGCACCTGGATGGGGAGGGGGTGGCAGCACCCCGGCCCCCCGCCGCCCCCAGAGGAAGCCGGCGCAGCTCCCCCTGCGCTGCCGGAGGATGCAGGAGGATGCATGACGCAGGCAGCGCCGAGCAAAGCATGAATGAGAGGAGTGGTTTCCTGCCCCCCCCCCCCCCCCGCCCCCCAGGTGCTGGCGGTTCCTCCTGCACAGCCCCAGCTTCCTGAATCACCCGCCCAGGAGGAACCTGCAGTGGGCAGGAGGCACAGAGCCACTTCCCGCAGCCAGCGCCGCAGCGCACCGGGGCTGCCGGGCCCCCAGCCCGGCCCCGAGGGGAAAAACCAGGCTCCAGTGGGCCCCCAGCCTGCAGCCCCCCGCTCCCCTCTGCTGTGCCTGCCCTAATGGCAGCCTTGCTGGGCATTACAAACCCCCACAGATGCAGAGGGGACCCCCAAAGCCCCTCTGCACCGGGCAGCTCCAGGAGTTTCCCGGCGCTGCTGCTGCTGCTCCCCGGGACGCTGGGGGGGACCGCAGCTGTTGCAGCCCTGAGGCCAAGATATGCATCGGGACCCCAGGACCCCTTCCACAGCTCTGCACCCCAGCGGGGACAGGCAGCACCCCCTGAGCAAACCGGGCGCCGCGGGCAGGATGGCAGAGGCCAGAGCTGGCACAGGACTCCAGGTCCAAGCTCGGCCCCGCGGCCCACAGTGGGTTAAATCAGCCGCCAAAGTCAAGGTCACCTCGGGCAGCCAAGGGCACCGTGGGCAGCCAAGGGCTCTAGGAGCAGGGTAGCTTTGGTCCTTGCCATGCGCCCACGGGGGCACAGTCATGCCCCCGGCAAGACCCCCTCTGTCCGGCCCCGGGGGAGCCGGGGCACAGCGCAGGGCTCAGCCCCGGCTCCGAATGCGGCGAAGCGGGTTAAGAAAACCCCTATAATGAAGCCAGAGAAGCAGCCAGGAAGGAAGGAGAGAGTTCAGCAGCAGCAAGAGACGGAAAACAAAGGAGCCAGGGCCTGCGCGGCTGGGGGTAAATTCCACCTTCCCGGCAGCAGCTGCGCGCGCACAACGCTTCCTCCTCCCCGCAGGACCCCCCCCCCCCTCCCCATGACACCTCCCGCAGCCACCAAGGAGCTTCACAGCTCCCCTAAACACAGCCCCCCCCGCACCCCCTCCTTGGCACCCGGCGCCCCAGCACAAGGCCACCGAGCGGGCACACGGTGAGCATCAGAACACCCCAGCACGACACAGCCATTCCCCCCCCCACAAGGACGGCTCCAAGGAGAAGTGGAACAGCCCCCCCTGGGTGCTGGGAAGACAACCCAGGCTCCGCAGCCCCACAAACCCCCGGTGCAACCCAGCAGCCCCCCCCAAGCACAGCCCCTTCAACACTATCCGGCAGCCGTGGGGCAGGCAGCAGCCCCAGCTCTGCAGTGGTGGTGGGGGGCTGCAGCCCCGCACCCAGGAGCGGGGCGCTGCGCTGCCGACCTGCTGCATGACCTTGAGTGAGTCACTTCACCTCCCAGCGCCGCTGCCCTCCCCAGCTCCCGGCCTGTTTGGGCTGCGAGCGCTGCGGCGTGGGGCCTCCCTGCACTCAGCGCTGCACAGGATGACGGTGCCCGCCCCGGGCACCACCCTCAGCGCTCCCAACCCCTGCTGAAGGTGAAACCTAAGAGACCAGGCACCGAACACCAAAGCCTTTCGGGAAGGGAAGCAGGGTCGCAGCACCCCCCCCACGCACACACACACCCCCGCCTCTGCCTCCATCCTTCCCCGGCATCAAGCCTCTCACCTGAGTTTCAGTTAAGCTTTCCAGGGCTTGCATCACCGACTGCTCTGGCCTGGATGCCTGGGACTGGAAAAAAGAGGAGGGAGGGGGGGGGAAATGAGGCTTACAAATGCAGAGAAGGAGGGGGCGTCTGTGCGGCAGGAGGGGAGGGATGACATGTCACTTCCACTATTTCTACACAGCCCTGAGAAAGCTGTGAAACATTAAACCTGCTGCATGCCCAGCCCAGCGCTGCCTCCTGGGCGAGGGCCGGGGCACCGGAGCCGCAGGGCTGCCAGCGCATCCTCGCCCAGGGCTTTAATAATAGATGGGGACGAGTGGGAGGGAAGGAGAGAGGGAGGGAGCAGCAGGAAAAGGCTGCTTACCATCAAGCCGGCCTCCACGGTGGGCACCAGCGTCAGCTTGCTTCCTTCCACGACCCCCAGATCCTGCAGCTTTCCAGAACTGAGTCGGCTGCAGGAAAGAGGAGATTCCAAAAGCGGGGTCAGCGTGGCCTCAGCGAGCCCCAGCTACGTGCACCAGCATAGGGGGGGACAGGAAGGGGGACGCAAGCTGCAGGCCTGGCTGCTCCCAGGGGACTGAGCCCCCCTTCAGCATCCCCACCCCAAGGAAGGAGGAGAACCCCGCACGGCTCTGCCTCGTCCCCAGCTGCCCCCTGCACCCCTGGGGGGGAGCAGCACAGGTGTTGGGGTACCCCTGCTCCATGCACTGTGCTGGAGCAATGGGGTAAGATAGGGCGAGAGTGCTGGGGAAGGACCCCTGGGGCTGTGTGTGGCACAGGAAACCTGCCCACGGGGGGGGGGTGGAAGCACTGGGGTGAGGGGTCTCGTGTCGTCCCCCCCCCCGGGCTCACAGGTGCCGGCAGACACATGCAGTGTCCCCGGTCCCCCCCTGTCCGGGTGAGACTCTGTAAGTTACTCCAGGCCAGGGGTGAGCGCAGCACGGGGCCGCCCGCCCCCTACCCGAGCTTTGCGCCCCTCGGGGGGGTCCGCGCAGCGCCCTTGGACCGGGGCCTCCGGCAGACAAAGGACATCCCCCCCCCTCCCCGCCCTGCCCGCATGGGGCTTGCGGGGGGCCGGGCGCCGCCACCGAAGTAGCGCCCAGAACAAAGGGCCGGGCCCCCGCGGGGCACGACCGGGCCCCGCCGCCCACCACGGAGCCCCGGCAAGGGCCGGGCGAGGGGGCGGCGGCCGCGCTCCGGTCCCCGGCCCGACCCGGCGCCTCCCCCCTCCGCCCCGGCCCCCGGCCCGCCCCCGCCCGCGGCCCCCCGGGCCGCTCCCCCCCCCCCCCCCCCCCGACCCGCGGAGGAATGGGGCCAGGCAAGGGGAAGGGGGGCGGGAGCCTTTGTGCGGTGCCGAGCCCGGTGCGAGGGGCCGCCCCCGCGCCCAGCCCCGCTGCGGGGGGATGGGACCCCAGCGGCCCCCCCAGCCGCGCCGTACCTCTCTTTGTGCAGCAGAGCCAACCGCTCCTTGGGCACCTTGAGCCGCTGGGACAGGCGCCTCTTCAGCCCCTCCACCGTCTCCTCGGCGGGCACGGAGAGCTCATAGCGGGTCCCGGTGGTGGTGTTGATGTAGAGGTTCATGGGGGGCTCGTTCGGGACCACCTCGCAGGCGGGGGCCCCGCGGCTGCAGCTCCTGGCGCCGGGCTGCGGGTCCATCCGCCGACCTGCGGTGGAGGGGGAAGCGGCGGTCGGTCGGTGCCCGGGGGGGGGGGCGGCGGAAGCGCGGGGAGGAAAGGGGGGGGGGCGGACAAAGGAGGGAGCGGGGCCCGCTCCACCGCACGCCCCGGCGGTACCCACGGGAACTCCGGCTGCGCTTCGAGTCCTCCGAGGATAGAGCGGGAGGGGGTGTGGGGGCCGGGGCGCTCCCCGGCGCGGGGTGGCAGCGGCCAAAGCCTCCGCGGGCGCGGAAACAACGAAAACGTTTAAAAATTAATAAAAAATAATTAAAAATAAAATAAAAAAAAATATATAAAAAAATCCCGGTTCCTCCCGCTCCGGCGGGGATGGGGGGGGGGGGCGGTGGAAGCCTTCCCCGCTGCCTCCGTCCTTTCTTTCCGCTCTCCGCTCGCCGTGTGCGGGGCTCCAGGGGGCGGGAGCGGCCCCGAGGCCGCGGCGAGGGGCGGGGAGGACGCAGCGCTCCCCCCGCGCTCAGGGCCGGACCCGCCGAACCGGGCGCCGCCGCGCTCAGCCGTGGGAGCCGACGGGGGGGGGGAAGTTACAATGTAGCAACGTCCCGCGGGCGGGGCCTCGCCCTCATTCACTCCGGCTCCGCCGCAAGCCAATGGGAGCGAGCCGGCGGCACAGACATCCGCGGAGGTAACCAATGGGAAGCGGGGGAAAGCTCCCCACGTGGCCCGGTGGGAGGGGCGGCCCGGCCGGATTCCTCCCGCCCACGCGGGCGCGAGGCTCCGCCCCCTCCACCGCCCCCCCCTCCACCTCCCGCTCTGCCCCCCCCCCCCTCCCCCCCCCCCCCCCGCGCGCCTGGAGCCATTCATAATCCCGGCGCACAACAAAGGGCCCCGCGGCCGCGGCGGCTCCGCCACCGACAGCGCCGGGCCCGGCACCGGAGCCCCCCCCCCCCCCCCCGCCGGGAAGCGCCCGGGCTCAGGGTGTGAGGCCCCGCGTCGGGGTGAACGCGGGACACGGGCAGGAGAGGGCCGTTCGCCGCCTCCGCACCGGAGGAGGCCGCGGCGGGAGGCGATTGCCCGCGGGGCCGGGAGGGAGACGGACCCCCCCCCCGCCCCCCCTCACCAACCCCCCCTCCGGGAGCCGAGTGACGCGGGGACACCGAGGCGGAAAGGGCGGGGGAGGGGGGACACGCACAGTCACCCGCGGCCGGTCACACCCGCCCGGTCACACGCACCCGCCCGGTCACCTCCCGGTGACGCCGTTACAGCTACAGCGAACCGCCCCGACACGGGGCTGAGCCCCGCGTTCACCCCGTGCCCCCCGCCCGAATCCCGCAGCAGGGAACGAGCGGACCCGGACCCGGCACCCGCAGCCCCGGGGCCGGCGCCTCGCCGGGGGGACACTTCGGGGGGGGGGGGGGCTATGAGTCAGCAAAGCGCGGGCGCCCTCTGCCGGCTCCGCCGCCTCTCCTGCGCCCGGGGGGGCCGCCGAGCGTTGACCGAGGCTCCGGGGGGCCCGACCACGGTGCCCCCCGAACCGCTGCCCACCCGCCGATACGGAGCGAACCGACCCGGGCAGCCACCCCGGGGCGGCAGCCACCCCCGGGGGCTCAGTGGGGCGCCGCGATGCCGCGCTCAGGGTCCCCGGCCCCGCTGCCCGTGCCATGGGGACTGGAAAGCCCCGAGAGATCGGGGATACGGAGGGTCCCGGCCGGTGGGAAGCGCGCCCGGCACCCGAGCCAGCGGGTTCCGCCGTATGTCCCCACGGGAGCCTCCAGGGTCGGGGAAGCGAGGCCACCCCGCCTGCCCTGCGGGTGAGCGCAGCCCGCTCTGCGGAGCCCCACAGGACGCGGACCCCCCCCCCCCCTTCCACATAATCCCCCACCCTGTCCCGGACCCCTCGAGGGCCCATCCCGGCCGCAGCTCAGCCCCACTCACCGAGCCCGGAGCGCTGCCCCGCCGTTCCCCGGAGCGCAGCTGCCTCCGGCGGCAGGAGGGAGAAGGAGACCCCAAATACTTCCCGGGGGTCGCGGCTCGGAGCTGTGTCCCCTGCGGAGCGCCGCCGCCGGCCCGAGCGCAGCCCTGACTCGGAGCCGCTGGGGAGGTGCCCCAAGTTTTATCCCGCACCGCCCGGGGTGGAGCCTGGTGGGGGCAGGGACCGGCCCTGGCCCCGGCTCCGGCCCCGGCGGGACCCGCAGGTGACGCGGCCGCAACTGCTCCCGGGGCCGCCCCGGTCCCTGCCCTGAGGGTCCCAACCTCTGCTCCCTGTCCCGGGTCACGATCCAGGGGGCCCGGCTCGGTGTGCCCTGACCCGGTTTCAGCCCTCCGGGAGGGTCTCAGCTTCTCCTGGAGCCCCGGAACTGCCCCTCCGGAGGTCCCCATCGCTGGGATCAAAGTCAGCCCATGTACAGGGTTGAGCTGTCCTGGGGAGCTGAGCTTCAAAGCAGCTCCCGGTGGAGACTCCCTGATGTCTAATAGTGAGGTTGGGCCATCCCTCCCCTAGGGATTCCCTCTGCCCAACCACCTACTTCACAGCCAGGGCAAGGACTCAGCCCCACAGGACATTTTGGAGCAGAGGCAGATCACGCAGGGGGTGATGTCCCGGTGCCCTGGAGTGGAAGCCACGGGCTGGTTACCCCCTTCCCGGGGGCAGGGTCTGTGGGGCCAGCAGCTGCCCCGGCCCGCACAGGGAGGATGCTGGTGCTGGGGAGATGCTGGTGACCTCCGACTGACTCCGCCGGCTCTCCCGCTCAGACAATGCCCTGGCACACCGAGACACAAAGCAGCTGGAGGGGGGATCTGGAGGCCGATCTGCTGCGAGGAGGGGGCTGCACACCCCCGACCCACCAGGCAGCAGTGAGGGGGGCCTGGAGGGAGCCTGGGAGGGGGGGGGTCCTCTCTGCAGCCCCAAAATGCAGCCGCTGTTTTCCCCTGGAATGGCCCTCCCCTGGGGTCGGTGCAGATCATGGTAGAACCGTGCCGGGGTGAGGGGGGGGGGAATGAGGCCCTTCCATGCGCCAGGAGCTGAGCAGGGATGGGAGGGAGATTCTGTGGTTCCATCCATGGCCCCTCGGCCTCCTCCAGGGCTCTCAAGGGGGAGATGAGCTCAGGCAGCTCCAGCTCCAGCTCCTGCCATTGTTGTCCCTGGGAGAGGGGCCGGGGCAGGGATGCACCATTGTTCTCCCCGGGAGCGGTGAGCCCTGGGCCTGTGAAGCCACTGCTCCAGAGGCCGTGTCCCAGCTTTTGCGTCCCGGGAGGAGCGGGGGCAGCTGGGCCCTGGCCATGGCTCAGTTCCGCACCAGAAGTGATAAGGTGTCACCCCAGAGCCACCTCCTCAGGGAGCAGGGCCTGGCCCGTAGCCCCCTGCTTGCAGCCCTGCAGCCTGGGTCGTGTGCGGAGGGACGAGGGGATGCCACAGCCATGGGGAAGCCGCTCTGGCTCTGGCCATGCCCCAGGGGCATCTCCCCACATCCTCGCGGTGCTGAGGAACCCCGTTCCCGGTCACCACCCTCCTGCATGGCTCCATCTCCTTCCTGTGAGGAAGCTCATCTCCTCCGGCAAGTCCCATGACTCCAGGAGCTGGTGCTTTAGGAAGCATGTGCAGATTTCAGCGCGGTTGAAAGTATCCGGAGCCTCCAGAGACGCAAGCTGGGAGATCCCAGGATTCCCAGCAGCCCAGATTTTGTGTGTTTAGTTCATTGTGTTGCCCTGGGAATAAATCGTTAAAGACTACAGACAGACTTGGGCATAATTGCTGCGCAGCATCCCAGGCTCTGCCATCTCCAGAGGGAGCGTTCTCCAAACCCCGCACTGCTCAGCACCTTGGGGAGAGCTGATCCAACAAGCAAATACCCCCCCAGAACCCAGCTGCAGGCCACACGAGCTCCCTCAGCCCCTGCCGAGCAGCCCCACAGTGGCTCCCATGCACCAGCTGGGCAGCGTGGGCACGGGATGGGGCTCACCGAGGGTCCCACAGGGACACTTCCCATGGGGACCTGCCCAGTGGGCACATCCCGGTGCAAGGGCAGGCTCGGGGCAGGGCCTTGGGGTCAGCTCCATCGCCTCACTCGGTGCTGCCCCATCCTGCCAGCCCCAGCTTCAGCTGCGAGCCCTGGCTCTTCTGGGGGCTGGTTCTTGGAAGTGCTGTCCCTCGAAGGAAGGGAATTCCCAGCCCTCCTCCTGTGGGGAAATCCCCCACCAGCCCCAGGCAGCAGCTTTGCTCTTTTTAATTCCTTTCTTTTTCCCCTTTCCCTTTTGGACTGAATTCCTGGCTGGTTCCGCAGCTTTGGCAAACAGGGATTTTATCACAAGTCTCTGCATTCCCCTCACAGGCGCGGGGTCATGGGATTAAGGGCAGAGCTGACGCCAGAGAGGAGGGAACAGGGCGGTTTCTCGCTCCTGTGGCTGCAGGAGATGCGGGGCTGCAGCCTTGGGGGACCCAGGTGGGACGGGGACCCTTCTCCTCCAGGGCTGCACCCGGTCCCCATCCCGTTCCCAGCTCCGGTGCAGGCACCGGTGGGCACAGCAGCGAACGGGCGCGCTCCCATGGGCGCAGGGCCAGCGGCGGGGCTCGCACGAGGCGCACCCGGCAGGAGGGTGCAGCCCAGCGGCTTCACCGCCTCCTGTTGGGAGGATGGGGGTCCCGGCCCCCCGCTCCCTGTACCCGGAGTCCCATGGGCTGAGCGGCTCAGCCTTAGTCATGGTTGCCAGCAGTGACTCACGTGGCCCCGGTGCGCTCAGGTGAGCCATCGCCGTGACTAAGAACCGGCGCTCCCCACCCTCCCGGGGGGAATGAACCCCCGGGGCCTGGAGCCCCCCCATCCCACCGGGCTCAGCGCTGCCCTATGGTGGGTGCCGGGTGTCCTTGGGCAGGCCGGCGGTGCCGGTGCTGGTGACGCTGGTGGGGCTGTAAACACCCAGGCGTGTCCTTAGAAACACACAACCGGCTCCGTGTGTTTCCCGGCTCTCCGGGATGTGTCCTGGTGGCCCTTGGCACCGTGTTGCAGGCGTCGCAGCCTGGGGACACTCCGGCTGTCTGCCCGGTGAAGCTGGAGCCAAGGACCCAGCCTGGCATTGCCTGCCCTGGCTCTGGGGCACCTCCCTGGGGCTCTGCCCATCACCCTGGCCTCAGGCCTGACGAGCCCCAGAGGTGAAGTCACCCCTGGGTGTCGGGCACCCCCGGGCAGCCATGCGGGCAGGGGGGACCCTGGTACAGCGCAGGACTAAAGGGCTCCTGATGGACCCTGGGAGGAGCCAGATCCCAGCCCAAAAGCACTGGGGCGGGGGGAGTCACCCCAGAGGCTCCCACCTGCAGCCTGGCCCTGGCCCTGGGAAGGATGGCGAATCCCTCCGGATATAGCAGCGCCGCGGGCCCAGGTGTGGGGCCATACTTGGCTGTGTCACCCACAGTGAGGCCAGGGCTATTCTGGGCTCCCTGAGCTCATGGTCCCCTTCAGGATGCTGAGCTCTCAGTCCCTGCTGACGCAGGGAGAGCAGCTCCTGCCCATGGCTCTGCTGCCTCCCTGACATTCCCTGACGCTGCCCCCGTGGGCCGGGCAGGAACAGGGATCTGCCTCTTCCCCCTTGCAGCACAGGGGCAGGTTGGCCCCAGCCCTGCTCAGCGTCCCTGCGCCAGCTCTGCCATCTCCCCTGCCCGGGCTTTAGCCCGGAGCCATGCTGGGATGGGGATGGGAATCCCAGACCCTGGCACCACCACATCCAGTTCTGCCACTGCCCTTTGCCACCACGGCCCCTGCTCGTCCCCTGAGCCCCATCCTGCGCCCCAGCCCATGCAGGAGCCCAGCACCGGCCCTGGTGGTTTGGCAATCGCAGCAGTCGCAGGTCAGGAGAGGTCTCAGGGGTTGCATCAGCACCGTGGGCGCGCTCCCAGCTCATGGCCACAGATGAGACCCTCCCCTGGGCATGGGCACGGGCACAGGCCGGAGTGGATACCCACCAGCGGGGCAGGACCTGGCTCCTGCTGCTGGGAGCCCTGGAAACCATCCCCGACCCCCCGCGCTCCTCACTGCCTGCCAGGGAAAGCCCTCTCGGGCCGGATCCAGCCCTGGTCGCAGCTCAGCACCTCGCGGTTGTTTCTCAGACGCTGCAGCCTTTCTTGGTTTGCTTTAAGTCCCCGGCTCCAGAGTCAGAGGACAGCTCAGCCTCTTGTTGTTGTTGTTGTTGTTATTATTGCTATTACAAATGCTTAAGCAAGTTGCCAGCCCTGGGGAGGGGAAGGACCCAGGATTTCAGTAGCTTCCTTGGGTATATGCGGAACCTTGTTCCTGGGATGATCCAGGCTCATAAATCAGGGGGCAGTAAACCACACCCCATCCCTCCCACTCCATCCCATCCCTCCCACCCCATCCCTCAGCTCCTGCCACTGGGGCAGTTCCTGGTCCCGCCTGGGCGAGAGTGGAGCTGAAGCTTCATCCCCTCAATCCACCCTCCACCGCCATCCCGGCACTGATCCCCTCTGCTCCTCTCACCCCAAAGCTGCCCCTGCCCTCATCTCATCCCAGCCGGGCCCCGGGCGCAGGAGCAGGGGCTGCCCCCCGGTACGACCCAGGCTTAGGGAGTGCTGACGCCATGGGCAGGGTGTCTGCGGTGCCACCGACTGCTGGGAGCCCATCACATCGGTACCCCGGGGGTCCCACAGCCCGGAGCCCCCCACCCCCCCCCCCGGGACTACGCACCCCACAATCCATGGAGGCCACGGTGGTGGGTGGGGCCAGCCTGTCCCGCAGTGCATTGTGGGGGGTGTAGTTCAGCCCCCCCAATTTGGGGGGTGCAGTTGGGGTGCAGCATCCTCTGCCCATGGCCGGGCAGAGCTCAGTGCCCCCACCCGGGGCGTCCCTTGGGGCACAGCTGCCTGATGGGGACACTGAGCCCACCCCAGGTGTGTCCAACCCCACAGCCCCAGGGCCAGATCCTGTCCGTGCAAAGGGCAGAGGCAGAGCTGGGGCCGTGTGGGATGGATCCTGCAGGAGCCCAAACCTGTGCCAAGGGCTGGGGGTGATGCTGGTCCCGGAGCCGGGTGTGGGGTGGCCGTGGGGGGGGTACGGGGCGGCGTGTCCATGCGCTGACACGCACACGGGTGCACACTCAGCGCAGCGGCATTCCCGCCCTGCGCCTGCCACTGCTCCACTTGGAGCCGTGTCAGGAATGTGGGAACCTCACCCGTGGGGGGCCTGGTGCCAGCCCAGGGCTGCAGCACCCCTCTGCCCGGCCTCCCATCACCACCCTGTGGAGCTCCGGGCTGCTGCCAGGGGCCTGGTGGGGCAGCTGCAGCCCCATGGCACAGCACGGCGCACTGGTGCACACGTGGGTGCATGGGCACTGGTGCACATAGGGGTGCATGGGAACAGCCACTGAAGCGGGGGAGGAAAAGGAAGAGGGGCCCTGAGGGGGGGTTGTGCCACAGGGAACCCCAACCCCGGGTGGGCCGGGGATGAGGGAAGGCGCTTCCTCCTGGCCTCATCCCTGCACACACGTGTGCAACCCCTGCAGCGCCACCCCAGCTGCACGTGCACTCGTGCACACACACACGCGTGTGCTCACCCTGCTCACTGACACCGCCACGCGCGCTCCCATGTGTGTCACACTGGATGCGGGCTCACGCTGCACACACACATCCCGGCCCGCTCCCTTCCCGGCCCGGCCATGCTGCCCTGGCCACGGTTCCTGTTTACGGTGACTGGTGCGCGGCATCGTCACCGCTGCGGGACACCGGGGCTGCCGCCTCGCCCCGAGCCTGACCCCGGGTCCCGGTGCAGCGCGGGGCGGTGGGGCTGTTTCCGGGCTGACGGCTGCGCGGGGTCGCCCCACGGATGTGGGGCCGTGGCCTATTCTGGGAATGGCGGCAGGAAATCCTGGTGGGGCGGAGAGCTGAACCCCGAGTGCCACCGGCTCTGCCATGGCCGCCCATGGAGGTGTGGGTACCCCAACCTGTGCCCGCACAGGGATGTCCCAGCACCTCAGGCAGGGCTGGGTCTCACCTCCCTGACTGCTCCGGGATGCCGGAGCAGCCCCTTCCCCATGGGGGATGGAGGGAGATGCTGTGCCCATGGTTGGGGTGAGTCAGTGTGGAGCGAAGAGCAGATGGAGGAATCCAGCCCTGGGCCAGACCCATTGGACCGCATTCCCCAGCGCCGAGACACGCTGCAGGGAGCCAGGCTCGGCTCATCCCAGGTGCTCTATCCATGGGGAAACCAAGGCACCAGCCAGGGAAGTGACTCACTCTGCACTGTGGCCTTCTAAATGCCCTGCTCTGATTAGATAATGGGCGGAAGGATCACAGAGCGCCTCATTAAACCTTTGTCTCCCCATCGCACCTTCAGCTCCAAAGGGAGACCTTGGCCACGCTGAGCTGGTGCTGGCCCTGCCCTGACACACACATGCCGGTGAAGGCAGGAGCCATCCCAGCTTCTCCAGCCCCTCATCCCAGTGATGCTGGGAGCACCCCAGGATGCAGCCCCACACCACGGGGCTCCGGTACCCACCAGGCTGAGAGCAGCAGGAACCAGAGCTCCCGGGTTGCGTTGGCAGTGGCGATGAGAGGCACAGGCAGTGCCGGGGTTCTCCTGCCCCTCTCCCTATCTCCCCTCTCCCTGCAGGCAGGCAGAACTCGGCCCCGGGGGGATGGCTCTGGTGAAGCTCATGCCAAGGCTGCGATAAGCAGCCGGACAAGGCCGGCGTCTCAGGGCAGCCGGCACCGAGCGGCTTCAAGGCTCCTATCCCGCTCCAGCGCTGGGGTCAGAGGGAGCAAGGGCTCTGCCGGCAGCTGAGACTGCAGCTCCTGGGTGGAAAATTCCCTCCGGGGGGGGGGCAAGTCCCACCCCCCCAGTGCCTGCAGTCCCTGGCCAGGCATGCGGCAACGTCACTGCTCCAATGGGAACCAATGGTCTCAGACGGTGCTGGTGCTCAGTGGGGGGGTGCCGAGCTGAGCAGGAGCCAAACAAAGAGCAACTCCCCTCCTGGTGGATGGGGGTCTGTGGCACGCACGACCCCGCACCCTCTCAGGGTGCAACGCGCGCTTGTGCACAGTCGGGGCTCACGCACCAGAGGGGCCCCCGACTGCTTTCCCCACGCTTCACCAGGACCCCTCGGGGTGCCCCAGCTGCGACTGAGCTGGGGGGGGGGGGGGCTGCAAATAGGCCCCATCTGCCGAGAGAGGATGTGGGGCCGGACGGGGGACACAATGTGGGGAAGCAACGAGGAGCGAGCGAGGCCGCGGACATCCCGGAGCCGCGGGTCACAGCCCCCCGGCTCCCCGGGCGCTGCAGGGAGGGCGGCAGCTCCGGCTCCTCCCGGCCCCACCGGGCGCTTCCCGGCGCCCTGCACCTGCCTGGCCCGGGGGGGCCCTGCCTGCAGCGGCCTGTCCGCGGGCAGCCGGGACGCGATGGAGCTGGTTGTGCCGGGCGCCGGGGTCCGCTCAGCCCACACGGGCGCGGCCGCGCTGGCTGCAGGCAGCGAGGCTCCGCGCCCGGCCGGCCCCGTCTTGCTGGGTGGCAGCGGCTCCCTCCCTCGCTCCGCACCCCGCGGCGGACGGCACACCCCGGCATCACGCCCCACAGCAGCTGCCGGCGCTGCCCGGGCAGGGAGGGGGCCGCAGGGCCGCGGCAGAGCCGGCACGGCCAGGTGGGGACGGATGGTGAGAAGCCATCATCGCCATCATCATCACCATCACCATCATTATCACCATCATCACCATCACCATCGCTTACGTTGTGCATGGCCCCCGCCCTGTGTGGGACCCCACAGAGGGGCACGTGGTGGCCCCAACCCATGGCGGGGGGGTGGGGGGGGTGGGGAGCGGATGGGGTTGGGCTCAGCAGCTGCTTGGGATGTACCCTGCGGGGCCGCGGCGCACAAAGACCCCATTGAGGTCCGGTGGGGCGGCCCCAAGGTGGTGGTGGTGGTGATGGAAGTGACTCCAGTGTCACACCAGGCCTTAGTCCCTGCTATTTATACCCCATAAGGGGCATCCGGTCAGCACGCAGGCGGCCTTCGAGGGAGCGGGGATGAAAGTGCTGCCCTCTCCTCCTCCCCTCCGCATGCAGGGGCATCCCGGAGGGCAGCCGACCCCGGCCCCCCCGGCTTCCGCTCCCCACTCCGGGCCTCAGCCTGGCGCCGGCCCTGCCAGGAAGAGCCCCACCGACGGGCCCAGCTGCAGCCGTTTCCTCCCGGCCAGGAACCGGGGAGCCCCTGGAGCTCGCGGGGGGCTCACAGCGGGACGCCGGGTGCTGGGATCCAGCCAGGAACTCCTTGGGAACCTCCCAGCTTTACCAAGGGCGAAGTCCCGGCACATCAAAGGCAGGCGGGGGCAGCGCGAACCGGGTCAGGAGCCTTTGGTCCCCGCCAGCGCCCCGCTCCGCCGCCGCACGCTGCTCCCACCGCGCCGTGCCAGGGTCCGGTGCAGGCACACCTGGGTGCGGGGCTGTGCCCCCCCCCCCCTGCGTGGCACCGAGCCCAGCGCTGTGGCAACCGCCACCGGCTCCGGGTGTGTTTTCTGCACCAGGGCTGCCGTGGGAACCTGGACGGGAGCCACCTCCATCCGCTCGGGCTCCATGGGCCGCCTCTGCAGCCGGCGCCGAGCCCGGCTGGCAGCGCCTCCTCCCGGCCTCTCCCTGCCCCGCGCGGGTCGTGGCCCTGGGAGGGGGCTTCGCTCGGGTCCCCAGCGCGGCCCCTGTGTCCCCGTCCATGCGCCCGGCGGCTCTGGGCCGGCTCCAGCGAAGCCAGAGACGAGAGGTCACCGAGACATCCGCAGCCCCCGGGAGCAATGCGCTGCCCCACTGCCCCTGCGGCTCCCGGGGGGGGGGCACCCGCAGCGGCAGCATCGCAGAGCAGCACAGGGAAGGGTCTGCGGTTCCCATGTCCCATCCCGGCTCTCCCCAGCCTCCAAGGGGCTTTCCCCCATCCGTGCTTCAGTTTCCCCAAGAGAGGACCCACCCCAGGCCAAGGGTTTGCTGCGCTCCCCAGCACAGCGCCGCGGGGCTGTTGGCCCGGGAGCTGCAGGATAAGCACCATCGTGCGGGCTACACCCGCCCTGCGCAGCGCCCGGCGGCACTCGCTCCTGCGCCCGGGTTTTGGGGTGAGGCCGATGGGGCAATGGCTCCCCACGGCTCCACCGCCATCTGCCGGCAAATCGCCCCGGAACGGGCCAGATCCTGCCCTTGCTGTGCCCCAAGCCCCTGCTCCTGCTCCTGCCCACGGGGATTTTCCCTGAGCAGGGCCACGTGTGTGGGAGGGCGGCGGAAAAGGAGCATTTTCCAGTGCTGGAAACGGAGAGGAAAAAGGTTGCAGGATGGAAGGAGTAACGCAGCGCGGGTTAATCATTACAGCAGCGCTCCCCCCGGCTGAAGGAAGTGAAGGATGCGGCCTTTGAGCCACTCAAGGGCAACGTGGCCCAACCAAGGACACGGCCGGGCTGGCGCGGAACCTCTGCTGACCTTCTCCTGCTGGGATGGGCTGTGGCAGCAGCCCATGGCCATGGGAGCAAGGGAGGGGTCCTTGGAGCCACGTCTGCACCCGCAAAGCTTTGGCAGGGACACGGCAGAGCGCTGGCAGCGCAGGCACCGAGGACATGGGGCAATTGCAGGGTGGCTTCAAGGGGCTGGGCAGGATCCTGAGCACCGAGGGTTCGGGCAGGGAAAGGGGCGGCTCTGCCGGATGAGTCAGTGCAGCCGGGAACCAGGGGAATCCTGGGGTTCGGGGGGTGCATTTCCTGCACAGAGACGGGAGCTCAAACCTTTCCCCGGCACTCGGGAGCTGGGTGGGACGCTGGGAATTCCAAGTGGCCGCGCACGGGGGGGGGGATGCGAGCACCGGGACATCGGAACCCGGCTCCTCCCGGAAATCATCCCCCCAGGAGGAGAGGCGCCGCGGGCAGGAGCGGGGATGCTTCGCTTTCCGAGCGCTCCCGGCCCGGCTCCACACCCTCCATCTGGCAGCGGGAGATGGAAGTCATGGGCGAAAGCCCTCGGTGGAAAGGAAGGAGGAGGGCGACGCCGCCGTGTTCCCGGCAGCCCTTCCCTGCTCGATGGTAACGCTTCCCAATCCCGCCCACCGCACCCCGCGGCAGCTGAAAGCCGGAGGCAAACAGATCCCAGGCTCCATGTGACAACTCCGCTGCCTGCGCCGATGCTGCCGGCCCTGTGTCCCCCTGCCCGGAGCAGGGACCAAGGTGCAGG
The DNA here is from genome assembly GCA_017639245.1 of Myiopsitta monachus. Lineage (NCBI taxonomy): Eukaryota > Metazoa > Chordata > Aves > Psittaciformes > Psittacidae > Myiopsitta > Myiopsitta monachus. The sequence goes on along the minus strand of CM029937.1, from coordinate 3,817,305 downwards.
GGCAAAGTGGTGCCCCAGCACCCTAAAGAGCAGTGGGGAAAGACCTTTAGGTGCTGCTGCAGACAAAGGCCGTGGGCCCCAAGCGCCAGCACTGCAGAGACAGCCCCGCTGGTGTGGGGAGGAGGGGAGGGAGGATTCACCCCCCGAATCACATCACATCGCGGTGCAGGCATGGGCGCACCGGGGCTTGACCCCCACATCCCCGCGGGCAGCACCGACACCGGATGGCGGTGGCGCAGGGAGCGGGGAAGGGTTCGCCCCCGGTTCAGCCGCAGCCGCGCGTCTGCGCCGAGCCAGAGCCCATCCTCGCGGCATCCAGCGGGATGACAGCGGCTCCCGGCGTGGGCAGAGGGAGCCGGAGCTCAGCGCGCCGCCGGGGGAGGAGGAGAGCGCTGCTGCTCTCCAGAGCCCGATAATGAGAACGGTGGGAAGGGCCCCGTGAGGGACTCGGGGCTGAGGCTGCAGCGGGGGGACCGCGACGTAAGGGGTACCGCGGGAGAGCACAGGGAATGTCCCCTGCAGTGCCCTGCACCCCCAAAGCGCAGGCCAATGCAAGCCAGGCTCACAGGCATTGCCCAGCGCTGCTCTGGTCCTGCCTCGGTGGCAGAGGGTCAGAAAAGCCCCTTCCCCACAGCTTGAAGGCAGAACCCCTGCCTGTGGGAGCAGCCACCCCGGGATGCGAGGTGAGACCGGGGAGGGGGGGACGGACGACGACCCTCGCTGCTCCCCCCAAACTACAAATCCCAGGGGACATTGCGCTGTGAGAGCCTGGCCAAGGGCACCCTGTGAGGGGCAGGATCAGGTCCCCCCTGGCCCCCGGTCCCCCCGGTGCTGGCAGGAGGCAGCGGAAAGAGCTGGTGAGAGGCCGCTGACGGAGCCGCTGTTTTTTCCCATCCTAAAAATAGCCGCTGGCCCTTTCCCCAGTTCCCGGCCTCGCCAACGCTCTTCCATCAGCTGAACCCCCCCCAAACCAGGCACCTTCCGTCAGCGCCGGGGGAGGCACCCGCACGCCGCAAATAGAAACCGGGGACAGGGGCGAGCGGGAGGCAGCGGAAGCGGGAGCAAAGAGCCCGTCCCCAGTTATTCCCGAGACGCTTTAATTAGCACCCGCTCCGACTCGGAGGCTTTGCTTATGCACGGAGCAACGCACGACCTTTAAAAGAGAAGGGAAAGGAGGGGAAGAAACAGGCACCGGAGCAGCTCAGGAGCTGGGAAGTCGGCTGAGCTTCAAATAGCCTCAGCGTCAGGCGCTCGGCGGCTTCTAATGAGCCACAGTGAGAGATTTAACAGCGCAGGCACTATTTCTGATCACTTGTGAAGGGGGGAGAGAGAAAGACGGAGCAGAGAGGAGGGGGAGGAGGTGGCGGTGAGGAGGAGGAGGCAGCCAAGATGACATCCCGGGTGGCAGCACCCGGAATAGCCGTGTCCGGAGGACGGATCTGCTGCCCTTTGCGGGGCGGCTGCAGACACCGGGAAGCCAAAGTGTGCTCCCTGCAGGTGCTGGAACGCTGCAGGGTAAAGGGGGTTAGAGCAGGGTGAGAGACCCTGCGTGCCCAGGAGAGCCCACACCGGGGTCTGCACGGCGGAGGGAACCTGGAACCCTGCGGGGAGCCCAGCACCGAGCAGCACGAAGCCTCACAGCAGCCGCTGCTATAGGCAAGACCCCATCCTCCGGCGCCTGGCACAGGCAGAACCGGCTCCTTACTGAAGCCCACTCATCCCATGGAGACGGGTGAGCTCGCCACAGGCACGCAAGGGCTGCCCTGGGCTGCTACCAGCCCCCCGCACACACAGATGCGAGGAAAGCCTCCCACCATGCTCCGCATCTGCTTCCCCCCCTGCCCCCAGCCTGTTTATGAGGAGAGGGGGGAGATTTCCCCTGCTCTGTGTGCCATACGCACGGTGGAGCTGCAGCGCAGGGGACCGGGTCCAAGCCCGGGCAGCTGCGGTCCAGCTGCAAGAAGCACCGTGATGAAACAGCCCAGAAACACGAATTCCTGTGGCAAGGAGCTGGGTCGCTGAGGAAAAGCCGGATGGGGCAGGAAGCCTCTGGCACAGACCTGCATGGCCCCATGGATGCTGCCTCCTCCTCCTCCTGCTGTAATCCCGCTGTCCAGGTGGATTACTTGAGGCGGAGGCAGCTGACAGCACAAGGAAGGGGTATAAGATCTGCCTGATAAGCCTCCCGTAGGTGAATCTTCCAGGAATGGGAATGCTCAGCGGAGCCCAGGCACAGCTTCCCGAGCGGCTGCACCCCAGCACAGGGCAGGAGCCAGCGCTGAGCACACAGCCACTGGAGCAGCATGAGCTCCAACTTGCGCCTCAGAAGAAGGCGAAACGCTACGAGATGGGATTACATTTCCTTTTAATGGATCAGAGCGTTTTCTCCATCTCTGCTTGTCCCAAACCATCTGTTCCAATAGGGGCAGCCAGGACAAGTGGGGCTGTCTGGCCTTTCTCTACATCCACAAGGGAATTCCTGCAACACAGAGAAGCGGGATCGGTTTTAAGGTGGATTCTGATCCGACGGCCCTTAAACCACTGCCAGTAACCAAGAGCCAGCGGCTCTCTCAGACCAGAGCACAGGGACCACAGAACTGAATCTGCTCCCTGCAGAGCCCCTTGGAGCAGCTCCCGCTGCCAGCACATGGGAAGAGGAGGGTAAGGCACCGTAAAGGAAAAGGGGCCTGGCTCTGCCACCCCAAGACAGAAGCTGTTTGTTCGCAGTGGAAGGGAGCACACGCAGGCAGAGGCCGCCTGTTGCTCTCCCTCTGGGGCCTCAGGCATCAGCCTGCCCCTGAGCTGCCCTTCCCAGTAGTGACCTGCAGGCAGCAGTGAGGCCCCAGCAGCCTCCCCTGACATCAGACTGAACCCTGCGGCCCCCCAGCACTGCGCTGGGGCTGCTCTGGGCAGGGTGAGCCCCTGGAGCTGACACCCACAGAAGGGAAGCTCTGGTGCCACTGCTCCCCAAACCCAGCTGCCGTGAGAGGAAGCACTGGGCAGCACTGGAGCGCAGGAACTGGTCTCCAGAGATGCCAGCCAGGACACAGGGGGCACTGACCTGAGTTACTCCAGGGCTTTCACAAGGGCTTCGTTCGCTTCGACTTTGATCTGAGCTTCTGCTTTAGCTGCTTCATCGGAGGCTGCAGCCATCTCTGAAACAGCCTTCTCCAGGTTTGATTTTGCAGTCTGAACACAAGAGCACAGGGAATGTGTCATTGAGAGACCACGGCAGGGCAGCAGCCTTGTCCTACAGAGCCCCACTCTCCCTCCTACCCCCATGCCGGGGCCCCACAGACCCTGTGCGGGTACAGACACCTTATCAACAGGCTCTGCAGGGGAAAAGCTGCTTTACGAGACTGAGAGGGTTGAGGAGGGGCAAGATCAGCATCTGCCTGAGGGAGGGAAGCGGCCGGGGAAGGGTTAATGACTGCGCAGCTTCCTCTCCCCGCAGCCCATGGGGAGCTCACCAGGAGGAGCCCCTTTGATGTGGATCAGTGGGCGATGGGGAAGGGGGGTGCGTGTGTGTGTTTGCAGGCGCAGCCCCGGCTCTGGTTCTGCTTTCCACACGCAGGAAGCTCCCGAGACAACCACCACCGACACACACACGGGGGGGAGAATCCTGCCCGAGGGAGGCCACTCACAGCCAGGTCCAGCATGTCCATGGTCACCGCCTCCTCTGCCAGCACCTGCACCGTGGAGTCCGCGTGGACCGTGACGGAGCCGCTGCTCACTGCAGAGGCACAAGAGCAGCACCGGGTCAGGCAGCGCTGCTCCGTGGGGCCTCCTTTGGGGTCAGAGCACGGGACAGCGCCGGGAAGCTCATCCCGGCACCTCCACAGTCCCTGACACCCTCCTGCCACACTTCCCCAGGTCCCTTGGGGCCTCTTCTCCTACGGGAAGATGCTCCCAGAGAGGGCGAAGAGGACCGTACAACCTCAGCCCCACCTCCCAGGGCAGACCCCGACCCTGGGGAAGCAGAAGCGCCCCGAGGGCACCCCTCGAGGGGCAGCGGCTCCCTTGCGAGCACCCCCAGCATCGCTCACCGAAGTACTTTGTGGCCGTGCCATCCTCGGCGTGGACGGTGACGACCCCCGGCTTGAGGACCTGCAGGGTGGGCACGTGCGAGGCCAGGATGCCGAAGGCGCCGGTCAGCGTGGGCACGTCCACCTGCTTCACGGTGGCGCCGTTGTAGAACACCTGAGCACGGCAGAGCGGAGCGGGTGGGAACCGGGAATGGGGGGGGGGCACACACACACACACGGAGGCGGCTCCCTCGGTGTTGAAGGACGCGGGTGGCAACACCGGGATGGGGGGGGGGGCACGGAGACGTGAAGGGGGAGCGGAAGGAGCTCCTGAGCCGATGGCGCAGCGCGGCCCCGCACACCCCCACCCCACCCCCCCCCCGGGAGCGCGGCGGGGCCGAGGTCAGGGCCAAGGTCGGAGCGGGGCCCTCGGTACCTGCGTGGGGGAGGCGAAGGTGAGGGCCATGGGCGCGGGCCCGGGCGCGGCCTCCGCGTACCCGCGGGCCCGGGGCGGGGGGGGGGGGCGGGCGCGGAGCAGCGGCGCGAGGCGGCGCGCGAGCAGCATGGCGGCGGCGGGCGGCGGGCACGTGACGCAGAGCGCGGATCCCGGCGCGCCCCGCGCCGCGGAGTGCGGAGACCGTGGGGGAGGGGGGGGGGGCTGAGGGGGTGGGGGGAGCCGAGGAGGATCATGGGATTTGTAGTTCCGGAGCCGCGGGGGGAAGTGGGGGGGGGATGGACCCTGAATGGAACAGCCCGGAACAGCCCCTGCCCGAGAGTCCCCCTGCGCTGCCCGGGCCGGGGGGGCTGAGAGGGCAGAGCTCGGGTACGGGCAGGGCTCGGGTATGGTCAGGGCTCGGGTAGAAGCAGGGCTCGGGTAGAAGCAGGGCTCAGGTACGGGCAGGGCTCGGGTAGAAGCAGGGCTCGGGTAGAAGCAGGGCTAAGATACAGGCAGGGCTCGGGTACAGGCAGGGCTCAGGAACAGGCAGGGTTCCGGTACAGGCAGGGCTTGGGTAGAAGCAGAGCTATGGGTACAGGCACGGCTCGGGTAGAGGCAGGGCTCCAGTATAGGCAGGGCTCTGGGTATAGGCATGGCTGGTACAAGCGGGGTTCTGAGTACAGGCAGGGCTGATGCAGCCGGGGCTCCGGTACAGGCAGGGCTGGTACAAGCAGGGTTCCGGGTACAGGCAGGGCTCCGGTACAGACAGGGTTGGCTGTGGGGCAGGCAGGGTTCTGGTACAGGCAGGGCTCTGGGTACAGGCAGGGCTCGGGGCAGCCCCTGTCCCCACGTGATGCCCGCGCCGCGCGGGGGCGGCTCCGGTTCATTCATAAATCCCGGGGCCGCCCCGCACCGAGCGCAGCGGCGGCGATGGAGCCCCGGTCCCGGCTGTAGGTGAGTGCCCGGCCCCGCCGCCTCGCCACAGCCCCTACCGCGACACCCGGACCCGGCCCGGCCGAGGAGAGCCCATCACATCCCACCGCGCGTGGAGGTCCTGGGGGGTCCTCCATCCGTGCCAGCATCCCTACCTTACATCCCTGCCGGCATCCCTACCCTACATCCCTGAGAGCATCCTTACCCTACATCGCTGCCAGCATCCCTACCCTACATCCCTGAGAGCATCCTTACCCTACATCGCTGCCAGCATCCCTACCCTACATCCCTGAGAGCATCCTTACCCTACATCGCTGCCAGCATCCCTACCCTACATCCCTGACAGCATCCTTACCCTGCATCCCTGCCAGCATCCTTATCCTACATCCTTGCTAGCATCCCTACCTTACATCCTTGCCAGCATCCTTACCCTACATCTCTGCCAGCATCCCTACCCCGTATCTCTGTCCGCATCCCTGCCCCACATCCTTCTCAGCCCCGTGGGGCTCCCATCTGCAGCTACCCCACATCCCTGCCAGCATCTCTGCCTACCTCCCTCATCCCCGCCTGCATCCCACACCCCGGGAGGGGCCGGGGCAGCCGGAGGGAGCAGAGCGGGTCCTTCCGCTCCCCCCCCCCCGGCCCCATGGGATGCTCACACTTGTGGGGCGCAGACCCCGCCCTCCCCCTCTGCTCCGTGCGGGAGTGCCGGGTCCCCCGGCCCGAGCCCCCCGGGTCTGTGTCCGTGTGCCGGCCCGGGGCCGCCCCGAGGCCGCGGGGACTGGCCCCTCCAGACAATGGCCGCGCTGTTCCAGCTGGGTCGCCATGGAGACGGGATTCCTCCATGATGGGGAAGGGGGGGGGGGGCACCCTTCATCCGTCATCCTTCCCCCCCCACCCCCGAGCCCCCGCCTTGGTGCCCGCAGAGATCCCATCCATGGGTGCCCATCCCACCGGGGCCGCCCCCCGCCAGGCCCCGGCTCCCCGCATGGTCCGGGCACAGCGTGGGGGGACAGAGGAGGGATCCCCCCTTTTGCTTTCCCGGGGGTCGCGGGGTGCCTCCCACCACCCCCCATCACCCTGCACCACCCCGGCAGCTCGGCGGTGCCCCAGGGCCGGTGCAGGGGGGGTGTCCCCCCCAAAACACCCCGACATCCCTCCGAGGGGTCCGTACCCACCCCCGGTGCCCATCCCCGGCCCTCGCTGCCGGAGGGGGGGAACCCCGGAGCAGCGGCTGCCCCCCGGGCCGAGGCTCCATCCACAGTTTTCCCTGTCCTGATTTTGAGCGGATTCCAGCGGCGCGACCCCCGATATCAGCATCGCCCCCCCACCCCCGTGCCCCCCCGGCAGCACGGACACACGGACGGGGACACGCAGCCCCCGGGATGAGCCCTCCGGGGCGGCACGGGAGGGCCCGGAGGCCTGGGCCGGGTGTCTGAAGGTCGGGGGGGGATCTGTGCCCCCGTTCCCGGTGGAGCTCCCCGGGAGCTCCCCTTCACCCGTGACCCCCCCCCCGGCGGCCCCGTCCCCTCCCGGTGCAGGGGCCGCTGCTCGGCTGACTCAGAGCCCCAGGAGGCGCGGGGATGCCGCTGCCCCCCCCCAAACTCCCCCCTCCCGTGCCCCGAGCTGCTCCCCCCAGCTCCCGCGGGCCCCCCCAGCACAGCCCCGGCCACCACGGGGGAAGCTCCGGCTGCGGGCGGGGACGCGGTCTGTGCCCAACGGGAAGCCGGAGCCGTGCGCAGGGTGACAACGATGGGGGCCGAGGGGGCTGCATCCTCCTCCCCATCCCTCCATCCCTCTTCCCTCCATCCCACCGCGCCTCCATCCTTCCTCCTGACCACACCCTCTCTCCATCCCTTCATCCCGGTCCCTCCCTCCATCCCTCCCTCCCGGTCCCTCCCTCCCGGTTCCTCCCGGTCTTTCCCGCACCGCGGTGCCGGGCAGGGCCCCGGGGCCGGGCAGGACCCGCCGCCCCCCACCCCCGGCCCGGCACCTCCCGCTGTTTCCCCCCCCCCGCCCCAGGACGCGCTCGGGCTGGGACGGACCATGAGCGATGATCCGACACCGTGGGACAACGCGACCGAGAGCGCGACGGTGAGCAGGGCCGCGCTGCCCCCGCCGGGGTCCCGGCTTGGGGGGGGTCCTTGGGGGGTGCGGGCTCTGCGTGGCCGCCGTGGGGTTGGGGTTTGCTTCCCGCTGTCACCCCCTTTGCTCCCCCGCTCCTGGGGGTGGGCGACCCTTCTCCGTGCCCTCTGCATCCCCCTGAGGTGCTCTGAGTGCTGCTGCGCAGGGGTGCAGGCACCGACCCCCGCGCTGGGGCTGGGGTCCTGTCCCTGCTCCGTGTGGGGCCCCCCCCCCCCGGCTGCCGTTGCCTTGGTGAAGGCGGGTCCCCAGAGCCGGCAGCAGGCCCGGGGGTGGCGGGGGAGCAGGAGCATCTCTGGGGAGCAGCGCTCGGCATCAGCCCCACATACCGGTGGTGCCCCCCCCCCCCCTCGGCTCAGCCCCCGTGCCTGGCGCAGGCGGTGCCCGGCGAGGTGTCCCCCCAGGATGGGTACTGTGCTGCTCCTTGCCCTGCTCTCCATCTTCATCGGTGGTACCCTGGTGCTGCTCTCCAGCATCCTGATCATCTGCCGCCGGTGCTGCGAGGCCGACCGCCGGCACTCCAGGTGGGCACCGCCGCGATGTGGGGTACCGGGGGGGGGGGGGGAGCTGCTGTGGGGCACTGCTGACCCCGCATCCCCCAACAGAGCCAGCGATGACCCTGAGAAAACCAATACCACCTACCTGGAGGACTCGCAGCCGGCCCAGGGTGAGCACCCACCAGTAACACCAGCAGCTCCCCAGCGGCGGATGAAGCAGATCCTGGCCCCCCCCGCCCCGGGTGCTGGGGTGGCCACACCCCCCCATTGCCCATCCTCGTGGTGAACAGGACTGTGCGTTTGGCATTGAGGCCTTGGGTGCACTGAGCTTGCCCGCCCTCAGCTGCGGATGCTGGCGCGCACCGCTGCGGGGGACCCCGGTTCCTGACCCCCCCCCCTTTCCCATAGACATCACCATCAAAGTGGAGGACCCCGACTGCCTCTCGTCCTCCAGCTACCGCGATGCGGAGAGCGAGCGGTTCCTGTCCTCCAGCTCCTCCACCGCCCGACGCGTGTCCTTCAACGAGGCCGCGCTCTTCGAGCAGGGCAAAAAGACCCAAGAGAAGGGGAGGAGGTGAAGCTCCGGACCGGGGCAGGGGGGAGCTGAGTGGGGGGGGGCAGCCGGAGCCGCCCCTTGCAACCCGGTGCGTGCCCCGCAGGTACACGCTGACGGAGGGGGACTTCCACCACCTGAAGAACGCGCGCCTGACCCACCTGCACCTCCCGCCGCCCGCCCTCAAGATCGTCACCATCCACGAGTGCGAGTCCAGCGAGAACAGCCTGGCCATGACCCCGCGCCTGCCGCCCGCCAAGCCCGGCCTCGCCATCTTCCAGGTGAGCGCCGGGGGGTACCGCTGCGCCGGGGATGGGGGTCCGGGGGCATCACCGGTCCTTGGCTCCGGTGCGGAGCCTCCTGAGCGCTCTCTGCCCCGCAGCCCCCCGCGGGGGCTCTGCCGCAGCCGCTGCTCCCCAGCCACGCCGTGGGCCCCAGCTCGGCCCTGCCCGGGGACACCTACAACTCCAGCGCCGACACCAGCTTCGCCCAGGCCAGCCCGGCCGCCTCCTCCGACTCCGGGGAGGGCCCCTCGGTGAGTGCTGACACCCGGCAGGGGAAGAAACTGCCCCGACCCCCCCCCCCAGCCCCGCTTGCGGCTCCTTGGGGCCAGGGCCCTGTGGGGGGGATGGACCGTGGGGAAGGATGGGGAGAAACCGTCTCTGCCCCCCCCCCCCCATCCCTTTCCCCGGGGGACATTTGTGCATCATCTCACCCCCCCCCCCGTGCTCCCAGTTGGCAGCAGCACCCAGGAGCGGGAAGGCGGCCGGGACGGGCAGCGCCAGCCCCGGGGAGCCCTCCCCGGCCCCCGCGCAGGGCACGGTGCTGCAGTTCTTCACCCGCCTGCGCCGCCACGCCAGCCTGGACGGGGCCAGCCCCTACTTCAAGATCAAGAAGTGGAAGCTGGAGAGCACCCAGCGGGCGTCCAGCCTGGACACCAGAGGTGGGAGCTGCCCCATGGGGCGGGCATGGGGCTCGCTGGCTGTGCGGGGATGGAACTGAGCCCCCCAGCCCTGCCCTGCGCTCCCTCCTCCAGGGTCTCCCAAGCGGCGGCAGTTCCAGCGGCAGCGGGCGGCCAGCGAGAGCATGGACCAGGAGGACCGGGACCCCCACCAGACCGACATCATCCAGTACATCGCCCGCACGGACGACGTGGCCTTCCACCCCGCGGGCGGCCCCTTCCTGCCCTCCCCCGCCAGCCCCCCACCCTCTCTCGGCAGGTATTTTTCAGTAGATAGAGGGGACGGGGGGGGGGGGATGGACCCCAAGCACGGGGGGGCTCCCACCTTCATGCGGCTTTGGTGTGCATGGGGGGGGGGGGGCGGCAGCAGCAGGGGGTGGATGGTGCATGGGGAAGGCGATGGGGACCACAGCGCCGCCGCGGAGGCTGAGTCCATGCCCGTCCCTGCCGTGATGCCGGGGTGGTGCCCGCAGGTTAGAGCCGGGCGAGGGCAGCCCCGGCGAGGCCGCGGTCCCAGAGCCCCCCAGCGCCTACCACGACATTTGGAGCCTTCGCGCCTCGCTGGAGCTCTACGCCTCCTCCGAGCGCAGCAACGATCAGGACTCCGTGCGCAGCGACGGCGGGGACAGCGTCTCCTCTGCCGGCGGCTTCCCCCCCTGCCCCTCTTCTTCCCTGGACGAGGCCGAAGGCCCCGAGGAGAAGCTCTGGGGTCGGCCCAAGTCGGAGGAGTCGGAGCCCGGCACGCGCAAGCTGCTGCAGATGGACAGTGGCTACGCCTCCATTGAGGCTCCCAGCCGGGGGGGCGAGGAAGGGCCCCCCAAGGACCAAACGGCCTCCGAGAAGCGCATTTGCTTCACCAGCGCGGGGCGGAAAGGCACCATCTTCGAGAGCTTTGAGGGCCGGGAGCCGGAGGAGGAGGAAGAGGAGGAGGAAGAAGAGGAGGAGGAAGGGAGCGCGGTCCGGGGTGCGGCTGGGGGGGCCCCCCCCCGTCCTCACAGCCCCTTGGCCTGGTCCCCGTACGGGCAGATGTTCCCGGGTCGGGACGCGCTGCCCCGGCGGGACTACAGCATCGACGAGAAGACGGACGCGCTGTTCAACGCCTTCGTGCGCCACGACCCTCAGTTCGACGAATCCCCGCTGCGGGGCAAGCACCGCTCCCGCACCCACCTGCGCAAGCAGTGGCAGCACACGAAGCAGTACAGCGATCCCGGCGTGCGGTACCCGGCGCTGGAGCGGCACCGCACCCCGCTGCGCCGCGGCGACAGCGCCAATTACCCTCTGGACAGCCGCTTCCACAGCCCCCTGCCCCGCATCGTCAGCGCCGGCGACGAGGAGGCGGCGGAGGCGGCCGACGGGGTCCCCCCCGCGCCGGCGCTGCCCGACCCCGAGATCCAGGTGATCGTGGAGGAGCCCGGAGAGGCGGTGCCCGAGCCCAAGGGCGGCCCCGAGCCCCCCGGGGATTGCCCCGGCCCCGGGAGGTGCCTGGGGCTGGGCTCCGGCTCGGAGCTGATGATGGACAAGATCACGGGGGGCATCGAGGAGCGGCTCTACGGGCACTTGAGGAAGGCGGGAGGGAGCCCCGAGCACACGGTGGCCGTAGCGGCCAGCGACGCCCCCCCCGACCACAGCCCTGTCTAAGCCCCAGCGCGAGGGGGAGAGACCCCGCAGCAGGGGTTCGGGGCTCCATCCCCTCCTGCTGCCCCCGGGGCACCGCGGGAAGGGCGGCCCCGGCACGGCCGGGCCGGGAGGATGCGTGGGGTCCCCTGGCTGTACCCCCCCCCCCGGTGCGGGGGTTCGGCAGCGCGGGGTGGCCGAGGTGTCAGGCGGCGGCGCAGGGCCCGGGCCGGGGGCCCGGGGGGGGAGTTGAGATGGAGCAGAGCAAGGAGGGAATAAGCCTTGAGCCCAGGAAGGTGTCCTGGCCCCGGCAGAGCTGTGTAGCAGATACGCTCCCCCCGTGCTCCGGTGTTCACAAGCAATAATGCCCCCAGTGCAGCCGGGATGTCCTGGTGAGGAGGGGACCAGAGCTGGGTGCTCCCCACCACCGCAGTGCCACGCTGGTGGGAAGGGGGGGGGCGGTTATTTGGGGAGGGGGAGTCACCTCCTCAAGCCCACCCCCCCCCGAGTTCTGCAGGGATCCTGGGATCTAAACTGGAAGCCACTGGGGTGGCTGTGCTGGAGCAAGAGGATGCTCGAGGGGCTCCTGTGGCAGCATCCCGAGGGCTGGGGAAGGAGGAACAAGCCCTGGGCCCCCCCAAAGCACCCCCAAGAGGGGTGCGGGCTGCCTGTGTCTAAAGGGCAAGAGCCAAGCGTGGGTGACCCCGAGTGCTCCGCACCCCTCCTGCCCTCCCCAGGAGCTCGAGGGCCTCAGAGGATTTGTATCGATGGGTACAGAGGCAGCGGCTGCTCCTGGGGGGGTGGGGTGGGGCTTTGCTTTTTAGTGGGGTTTTATTTGTGTTTCAAAGGATGGGTACCAAAAAAAGAGGGAAAACCCAATAGAAACTCCCAAACTGTGTTACCTGTTACCTGGGGGCTGGGACGGGGAGGGCCCCTCGGCCCCCCAACTGCATGCGAGTCAAGAGGCCGGGTCGCTCCTTCCCTCCGCCAAGTCTCTGTCCAAAGCACCAACTCGAGCTCCAACTCGGTGGTTTTAAGTCTATAAACAAGAGAAAAAGACAAAAAACACCCCAAAGTGTGCCTCCTCTGAGCTTGTTTGTGTGCGGGGCAGGGGCTGGCCGGGGGAGGGCAGGGAGCCTCCGGCCCCACATCACCCCAGGGAGGCGGCTTTGCCAGGCCGAGGAGGAGGAAGGAGAGGACCAAACCCCACCTCGGTGCTTGCACTTTATTGTGGTTTTCTTAAAAAAAGGAGAAAAAAAAAAGGAAAAAAAAAAAAAGGAAAAGAAAACAGAGTGGCCGACCGCTCCCGAGCCCTTCCCGAGCCCTTTACAGCATGCAGGTTTCATAGAGCTTTGCTTTGTCTTAATACCTGGGTTTTTTTTTTCCTCATCTGGTTTATTTTCACACATCACGATGTGTAGGAATCTCTAAATATACCGCAAATATAAACAAAACCAAGAAAAAAAAAGAGGAAAATATATAATATATAACAGTAGTCTAAAACATAAAGTGCACGGCAATGGCTTTGCACGACTTCTACACAGCCAGGGGGGCCCCGGCCCCGCTGCTCCCACCCCGAAATTCAAACCAGGAGCAGTGTCTCGATTGGCAAAGTGATGGGAGAGCAGCCGGGATCCGTCCTCCCGCGGTGAGCGGGCTCTGGCCACCATCGGGTCCTGGGTCCGGGCAGGAGCGGGGCCGCAGGGACGGGGCCGTGGTTGGGTTCCTCTGGGTTCTTTTTGGATCATAAGCACAGTCCACGCCAGGAGAGAGGCAGAGACGGGGCGAGGCGAGGGGGGGACACGGGCTGGCCCCCGGGGCGCTGCTGTGGGGAGCAGAGGGGTTACAGTGAGTGCAGAGCCTGATGTGATCATAGGCAGGTTGCACCATTCTCCAGATCCCCCTCTCTTGATGGAACCATGTGGATGGGAATAAGGGGGTCCCCGGGACCTCGCTCCATCCCAGGAGCTCCATCCTAGCACCCAGCCCTTTGGCTATGTCACCCCCACCTGCTCCTGCAGCCAGGAAGCAAATCCCAAGGGGACAGTGCAGCCAAAGGAGCTTCACTTGTGCCGAGGAGATGGAGCGCTGCTCCTGTCAATGGTTTTAAGGTGCTGACTACTGGGGGAGAGCTGGGGATTCCCAACCCGGCCATCCCTGCAGTGCATGAACTCAGGCAGCCCGCACGGACCTTCCCCTTCCCAAAACCTCTGCGCAGCTGCAGTGGAGCCCCCAACCCTGGGAACCGAGCGGGAAGGGACGAGAGGAGCCCCTGATCCCGCCGGGAACCCCAGATCCGAGGCATTCGCTTGCAGCTCCAGTAGGTCCCCGCGCAGGTGAGTCACTGCCAGGCATGAATTAAAGATGAAGCTGCCACAGGGGCCGAGCTCTGACAGCTGCAGGGGGAGGAACGCGCTTTTATTTCGGGCTTCTTTCACACCACAAAGCTGGTCGTGATCCAGGCGGATCCAGAGCCTCAGCCCCACGGAGCCGTGACGCGCAAGCAGAGCCCGGGGGTGGCGAGCGCGGGGCCTGAGTCATCGCTGCCTCACTCATGAATGAGGGGTGGGAAGAAGGGACAGGGAATGCGGAGCCCTGGAAAGAGCCGGAAGGAGGAGGAGGAGGAGGGGGAGTGGGGATGATGCTCAGCTTCCCCAGGAGGGGAAGGGGCTCGGGCATGGCCGCGGGTGACACGGACACCTCCTGCTTCAGGAGGACTCCAGGGCAGGGAAAGGGGCAGTCCTGACACTGCAGGCAGCAGGGGGGAAAGGGTGAGGCAGTAGCTTACATGGAGAGGGCAGGGCAGAGCCAGGCAGCAGGAGAATGCAGGGGGGGGCCCACTAGGCTCTGCACCCCCCTCACAATGCAGAGGCTCCCGGCTCTGTGTGCCAGGAGCATGTGTGTCAAGGTTGGACATAAGGAAGGAGCTCTTTACTGTGAGGGTGCTGAGGTGCTGAATGCTCCATCCCTGGCAGTGATCAAGTCCAGGCTGGACAGAGCCTTGGGCGACATGGTCTGGTGTGAAGCATCCCTGCCCACGGCAGGGACTGGAACTGAATGATCTTAAGGTCCTTTCCCACTCAAACCATTCCAGGATTCTATCTGCAGAGGGATGCTCAGCACCCAGAGCCCTCCCCTCTCCACAGCAGGGGCTGCAGAACACCCCTCCTGGCTCCCTCCTGCTGCCCCTGGCTCAGATGTGTCCCCCCATCCCATTACCTGTGCGGAGCGAGGGGCCCCGGCCTCACTGCTGCTTGCACGTGGAGAGCTTGCGGATCTTGCTGCTGGCGGAGCAGGCCTTGCGCGAGGGGTTGGAGGAGGCGCTGGCCCGGCGCTCGCTCTTGCCTTTGGTGCTGAGCTGCCCCGGCTCCGTCCCGTTCATGCACACGGGCTTGGGCAGCCCCCGGCTGCGGCTCTGCCCGTTCTGCGCCGCCGCCTCCTCCTCAGGCACCTGCCCTGCAAGGGAAGAGGGAGGTGAGGCAATGGGAGGGCCCCGGAGCATCGCCCCTTCCCATCGCCTGGAACGCTGCTGCTCCGGGGGGGTGTCAGAGCCCGGCTCCAACGCCTTCGAGGGCAGCACAAGAGGGAGGTGTGAGGAGGGAGCAGAGGCCGCAGCCCGGTTCCGCAGCGCTCCGGAGGGAGAAGGAAACCTGAGGGGCTGAGGGCACTATGGGGGGACCCCCGGCGGGGAATGGCCTCAAGTCAGCCCCGCTCCCCTCTGGACCAGCTCAGTGACTCAGCACACGGAGAGCCACTCCCAGAGGCATCTCCTGCAAGGGGGTCAGGTCCGTCCTTTCACCCTCCAGCACAGCCCTGGCCCCCTGCTCCCACTGGTGCATCCCCAGACAGGCAGGGGCTGGTTCCCATCTCCCCCCCACCAGATCCAGCCGAGGCAATTTCCTTCCAGCAGGAACGTCACGCTCCAGGGCCCTTCAGTTATGACTCAGAGGGGTGAGTGGAAGCGAAGGCTGTAAGACGATTATGTATAATTTTCTTTAAAGGATGCTCAATCCTTTCTCTGCCAAGGCCGAGCAGCGTCATCCATCTGCACTTGCGCCAGTGATCACCCCACTGCTCGGAGAGGAGGGGGACACACATGGGGATGGGTGACGGGAGACACGCTTCTCCTCTGGGGGTCTGCCAGACCCCTGCCCCACCACATCCCGCCCTGGCACTGCTGCAGGATCCCGTCCTCCATCCCTGCGCCACGCTGACAGATACACATGGCACATCCTTGGTGGGCGAGGAGGGAGACAAGGGGACATGGAGCTCACCTTGGTCACCTTCAGCACCCACCTCCCTCTCAAAGGCCCAAAGCAGTGGGAGCCTGGCTGCAGCACATATCACAGCCCCAGTGCTGGGGGACCAGCTTTGGCAAAGCCTCATTCAGCGGTGCAGAGGCCAGAGCAAAGCTCCGGCACAGGCTCCTCTGACAGCCCCACCGAGCCTGACCCAGGCACTTCTGTTGCTCACCTGATGCTCCATGTGCGCCCGAGTGTGTCACTGCTGGAGCCCGTGGCACCCGCAGTGTCCCGGGGGGTGTCCAGCCCTGCACCTCCCCACAAACAGGGATGCAGCTCCTCGCACAGCTCCCCACAGAGCAGGGAGGTACCTCGGGCATGTCCTCACCTCGAGAGCTTTCTGGGAAGGCCCGGCAAGGCAGGAGGCTCAGGAGCACAAAGCAGACCCCAGCTGGACACATCCGGACCTGTCACCGACCTGCTCCTGATCCCACTGTGGGGCAGGCCCAGGCTCTGTGAGCTGCTCCAGCAGAGTGGGACCTGCTGGTCACAGTGTTCCCCTGGGGACCCAGAGCATGGGTCAGGCCGTACCCCCCACCCCGAGCTCAGGGTCCTTCCTCTTGTCCCCACATCCCAGCGCCCATCGGTAGCACCTCAGATAACCCTACAGGAGCAGAGCTGGAGCCTCATCCTTCCCTCCCTCAGCTGAACTCGGGCCAAGTCCATTCCCATTTCTGGCTGGGGAGGGAGAGAAATCACATATCCAAACAGCTCCTCTGCCTTTTGTGCGGCTCTTCCCTCCTCCTGCTCTGCCTCAGCACAGTTCCCCGAGTCTATTATGGACACAGCACGGAGGGAGGGCACGAGCTAATTTTACCTCCTCACCAGTGACAGTTGCTGACGTTCAAATTAATGAAAACAAGAACTCAACATGGGCTGAAGTCTTGGCAACTGCCTGCCCACGAGGAAGCGGTGACCCAGCGCTGGCTGGTGGAACAGCTACATCCTACCTTGCCATTACCGGCTGCTAAAAATACAGGGCATAAAAGGAGGCTGAGAGAGGCACCGGGAGCGTGCGTGTTCATCCTCACCACCTCTCACATTCCTTAATGGCTCCATCCAGCTCATTCAGGCACAAAAAAGGCTTTGCTATAAACTCATGAAGAGCTTTTGGAGTCTCTGTGTTTGTCAGGCACAAATACACGTTCGGGACTTGCAGCTCCAAAGGCACCTCCCCAGGCACCGGCTTTCCCTAAAGCCTCCAGCCCTGGCTTGGCTCGACAGCCTCAAATTGAAGCTGAGGGAGCAAAGGATGGAGCCTCTGCAGGAGACCTGCGCTGGAAGCAGGAAGGGGTTAATGGCAGGGAGGAAAAAGCAGATCACAGCCTTCTCAATGGGAAAGGGGCACAAGATGCTTACACCCATCTACTGCATCTCCCAGAGGAGACCCTTCTGGAGAGGACATGGGGCCCCAGCGCTGCACTCCTCAGCACTGCCCTGGGATGAGGTGTTGACCACCCCTGAACCAGCTCTCTCTGCAGGAGTCTTTAAATAACCCTTTAACATACAAGCAAATCCCCCAGCCCCTTCTTCCTCTGCAGGATTTAATGAGGTTCCTTCTCCTCCCTCCCTAACACCCACCTATTACTCCTGCTCTCACTGCCAGGCAGAACCACAACTGAATCCACAGGCAGTTACAGGGGGTTGAAGCTTTTATTGTCATAGGGTCTCTCTGAGATGTAACAGGGGCCCGGAGCTGAGCAAGCTCAAAGGGATCCTGCAGGAAGAGCCAAGTAAAAAGATGAACCTTTATCCTCCACTGTGCTGCACCCATGGCTCCCTCCTCACCCTGCTCCTCCAGGAGCTTCTCAGGAGGGTTCTGCTTCTGGTGAGGGATTTCCGTCCACCACAGAGACTGAACCTGAAAACTGCACCTTCCTTCCCCATCTCCCTCCTTCCTCTTACCCTTTGGTCAACAGCCTTATCTTAAGGGATCTCTACAAGACCTGGGGATCTCTGTCACAACCACAACCTCCCTAAGCCAGGGCCCAGCAGTGACGGCTGCACAGGAGCAGCACGAGAACATCCAGCACAGGGAAACCCTCTTCCTGCTCCGGGTGGTTCCCTGGGGAGCTCCGAGCTGTGGCCTGCATCTGGACTGCTGTGTTTGATGGCTCTCAAGGAATCCACCCTTCAAGGGCCCATGAAGCTCAGTCTATAACACCTGCGGGCTGGGAGGAGGACATGCAGAAGCCACTTCACTATCTACCTAAGCCATTAGCAACAACTCTTGAAACAACCCAAAGGTTAAACTCATCAAAAGGCACCAGTTAAACCAAAGTCCTGTCCAGCCCACCCACCCCGGCTAACTAAGGTGGGAAGTGCTGGTTTATGGGAGCCACAATTCATCTTTAGGTCTTTAATCCCTCTGAAACAGAACAAATTACACACGAGAACTTAAAACATCTCCCAGTAATTTGCCTGTCATTTCTGAAATGACAGTTCTTATTTGGGTTTAAATACTGCTGTTTGCATAAAGAGTACGCAATAGCTGGTATCGCTGCTCTGGAGATGATCTCCCACTATCAGAGTCACCTGCCTGTGTGGGTACATCCAGCTCACTGGCAGACAGGGCTGCTGGGGGAGCACCAGCATGTGCAGCACCCAACCACAGCACCAAGAGCTCCAGACCCCCCGCAGCAGCAGGGACAGGCAGCTCCATCCTGGGCTGCTGGACACACCACTCCGGTGCGGGGAGTCTGCCCAAGCTTCTGCTTTTTACATCCCATAAAGCAGGCAGCAACGCAGGCTCACCCCCACTGGGGAAGCTAAAAGGAGACAGAACATTTCAACCAGAAGTGAGAACAGGGAGGAACATGTTTTCTATCCAAAACCATCTGTGGGGCAGGTCTGCAGGACCAGGCTGGTTTTCACCAGTAACCCACTCTGCAAGGGGTCACAAAACATCACAACTCATCTCACTACAGAGCATGGAGCCCCTCTGCTTGAAAATACAAACCCAAAGGCTAAGGAATGATTCCCCTGCAGAACAGTTCTCTGCTATGGAAACAATGCAACTGTCCTGGAGACTGGGAGGGTCCTGGGGGAAGCAAGGAGATGATCCTGCGCTCTCCAGCCACTGCCAGTAGCTCAGGCCAAGGGAAGCCCAAGAGGGCAGTGGCTCTGGGGCCTAGGCTAAGCTTCACTCTCCTCTTCTGCACTCACGGCCGGTGGGAGCACGGCTTCCTCTCCAAACAGCTCTCCAGGGCTGCTCAGTGCTCTGCTCTGTCCGCTAAGCCCTGCCTCAGCTTCCTCCTCCTCCTCCTCTGCAGCTGGGAACGCACAGGGAAGCAACAGAGCACTGTTAGAGAGATGCACAAGCTTGTTCTCTAGACTGACACCCAAAAAGCAGTAACAGACTGCTCTTGGGCTGCCTGAGACAGTCGAGCCCTAAGAGCAACAGATCCACTCTCACAGAGGTTATCATCTGGCCCTCCAAGGGACCTTCACAGACCAACTGTACCTTCTGCCTTTTGAAGCCAGTTTGGAAGGAAAATGTAGTATCACATAGGGACGTAAGTGATGCTGGTTATGGATTTTCAAGCCTCATCATTGAGCTCAGGTCCCACTGCCTGTGACGGGGTGCCCAGCCCCAGCACTTTGGCAGAATCATGTCTTGGGCACTTATGCACAGGCTGTTGCCAGTGAGAGCTCTTGCAGAGGGAAACAGCAAAGCCTGGCAACAGGGAACACATCTGGCAAGTTCTCATCTCTCCTGCTTCTGCACTTAGAAGGGCCCCATTGACCAAGTATGTGCTCCACGAGCCTTTTTAAGAGGATCCCTCCCTTCAGAAGCCTCCACTGAGCTATGAGGAAAGGCCTGGCCCTGATCAGATTCCAGCACAAAAGTCCATGGGATGTAAGGAGAGAGCAAAGGACAGAGCTCTGTGGGTCACCCAGCTGGCACCAGGACATTCCTTCTATTAGAAAGGGTTATAAATTCCCCAGCTGTCACCAGTGAATCAGCACTTGGAAATGGATTGATTCCACTTTGCTGAGACACCATTGTCTTGGCAGCTCCCTCTCGGACCCACTGATGGATCTGCTTGGCCCCTGTTGGGGGCTGATGCCCAAAGAAAGTCTGAGCATCAGTCTTGAACTACAGAAGCCAGGGCTGTCCTCATCACAAGGGAAGGTCGGGCGCAGGAACCTCTAACACAGGGTGGTGAGTCCATGAGCTTCCCTACAAACAGTACTTGACACCTGCCCTCCAAAACAACTGAACCAGGCTGGAGCAGTTAATCTACAACTCATGTTCTGTTGATGGAGGCAGTGAGACAAAGAACCTGCCCTGATCACACAGCACTGCTGCGATGACTAAAACCGAGCAGCTTTTGTCTTTAGTCTTACCACAGCCGTGCCCGTCAGCCTTCACCAGCCACATGGCTCACAGGAACAGTGAGGCCGAAGAATGGCTATTAGATTACCACCTCTTTGTAAGAGCTGCATGGTTAAAACCACACACCCCCCCTGTACTTACTGGTTGGCTTACCTGAAAACAACAGGAAACCTCTAATAAAGGAAGAAGCAAATCTGTAAGCAGATAGTTACCAAGGCTGGAGCAGAAAAAAGAGCTCAGTGTAAGGCTACCGCAGCCTTCTTTCTCCAGATGTGCCATCTACTCTGAACACTGAGTCATTTTAGGGCTCTGCTCCAAAACAACTCAGTCTAGCAAAAGAATTAAATGTGCTAAACAACACTGTCCAGGAGGAGCAGCTATTACTGGATGAAGGAAGGAAACGAGCATATGGGTAATGCACAGGAAGGGGCATCCTGGTTGATCAAATAAAGGACGGAGGCATCCGGAGCATCACAGCTACTCACTAGGTGTGACTCACCCCATGGTAATCAATAGTCTCCTCTGCTGCTGAGAGGATTCACTGGACCTCCAGGCCTTTCCTGAAAAGCTTGTAATGGATGGAAAGCAAGGCACTCTGCTCTACCCACCCCAGCACCACTCTCTCCTACCTGGTACTGTGAAGTCCTGAGTGTAGATGATATCATCTTCAATGTCATACAAGTCATCATCTTCTTCCTCATTGTAGCCATGCAGATCTTCCAGATAAGGCACCGCCGTCATACTTCTCCACCGGTCCTTTGTTTCTGGGCTGGGAGGAATGGGCACCAGAGCCTCTGCCTGAGCGTGTTTCTTACGAAACCAACTGTGAAGAGGCCAAGGGCAGAGTGTCAGCAGCACATTCACTGCCCAGGAGGCACAGAGAAACCCCTCACCCCATGAGAGTGCCCATTCCAGCCCAACATTCAAAGGTGCATTATGGAAAGCTCCCTAGGTGGTTTTCTGGGTTTTTAATGGAATATAAAAGGGAGGAGAGTGTCAAGAAAGGTGTGTGCCCTGCTGACAGCACCCTAGGGACACCTGCATCTACAAAGAGCAGCTCAGGGCCTGGAAACAGAGCACAGGAACATTCTCCCCATCACCAACTCAAGCCCAGACCCTCCATGAGTCAAAACACATCAGCAGAGCTGCTAGAGCTCTGAGATTTAGCATTAAAGCAAGCAGAAGGAACTCCTCCCCTAAAGTTGAGGCTAACCCAGCACAAGACAACAAAGTTTGCAGAATGTCAGTCTAAAGAGAGTGGTATTTCCTCCCGAGCTCCTTTAACAGGCAGTTTGCAACAAGGCCACAGCAGAAACACTTCTACTTTATCTTTTTATCCCACTTCTGTCTCAAGGGATTTCTGTTACTGTTAAATCCAGAGTGCTACCATCTGCTCAGCAAAGGGTATCAGCTCTGAAAGCTGTTCTTAATCAGATCAAGAGACTAACAGGCATCACATCAGCATCCCAGAAGCCAGCTGGGTGCCCTCCTGCATTTTTATCATCCTTCCTAGCAGGGGTCCAGCACTGGACTGCCTCTGGGACATCCGTCAGTGCTGCACATGGGCACCGAGTGTCCTGGAAGCACTGCTGGCATACTCCATGGGATCCTCTCTTCTGAATGCAGGTGGGAACAGAAGTTCCTTCAGACCTGGGTACTCCTAACCTGCCCTTCCAGCCCACCCCCCCCGACACATCCCACTCCCTTCCCTGAGCCACCCAGGTTTTATCACTCCAGTTCCAGACTCATTTTAGGGAGGAAGGGTTGGATGCCCCTTCTGCACAGGAAAACTGTAAATCTAATGTCATTTTAGTCCTACATCGCTTTGACATTGCCTGAAAAAACAGGGGCATTCTAACAAAACTATCCAGCAAAAGCAAAGAGTTAGGAGATGAAAATGTAGCTACAGGGACAAATCAGCCTGGATTGAGAGGAGTGAACCCTCATCCAGAGACCTGCTTCACAATCAGCATCTTTCAACTGTTTTCTCTGTAGCAATCGAGTTTTAAAGTGAGGAAGACAGCAGCATCCTGCCACTTGCAAGAGGAAAGAGCAAGGCAGCCCCTATAGCCTGAAGGTTCAGAAGGAAACGTGTTTTGGTTAATCATATGTCAACACCATTGAAGGAATCACGCCCCATCCAGATCCGACTGGTCAGGTTCCACCTCTGGTTCACGAAGAGGCATTACCTAGAGCGAAGGGAAAAGGTCAGCCCTGCTCCTGGCCCAGCAGGACCAGATTTTGGCCAGCAGTTTTAGCAAGGCCCTTGCCTGGCTTCCTTGGTGATGTGCATGGCACACAGCACTCCTAATCCCATCATTTCATTTCCCTGCCTTGAGAGGCTGCTTTCATCAAGGAAGCAAATGGCAGGATCACCCAGTGCAGGGCAGCGGAGCCAACACAGCCACCGGAGCTGCAGGGATCCAAACTGAACAGCAAGGATCTAAAGGGGATGGAGTGTCCTGACAAATGAGATCACAATGACTGCCACTAAAAGGAGCATTTTCAAAGGAGAAAGCCTGGAAGTCTCTCCAGCAACTGGTGGTGTTATGTTGCTGTGTTTCAGCTCTGCCTCTTTCTTTCCTTCTGTCCTACTTACCAGGAGAGTAAAAATAGGGTTTTATTAACAGCAGAAACCTGAGTCGCCGTGCTCGAGTCATAACGATTCCATCCTCTGGGAGGTGATTTCAAACACTTGCATATGCATGTATGGTAATGAGGCTATAGACTGAGAAGAGAAATTCATTGAAGTTCTAAGAAAATCAAAGCCCTCTTGGAAGGAGCCTCAAGCAATTCTGCATGGAGCAGCAGAGTATTTCCCAGCAAGCAATTTTCCAGCAGGGACAGGTATTCTGCTTTCTGCACTGGTGCTAAATGTTACTGGTGAAGATTTGCTCTTCAGCTGAGGACCACTGGCTCCACCAAACATCCTCACCTGGCTCAGGAAGCTGCTGCCCACCGATGAAGCCAGAAAGCGGCCACTCTCCCATCACTCAGTGAATGCAGATGAGGTCGAGACCATCCTCACCCTTCATCACTGACCCTAACCCATGGGCTGGATTAGTGCTGCTCACAGAGTGCCCTATTTCACCATTTGTTCCCAGTTTCATAGATGTTTTCTGAGCCAACACCACAAACTCTGCTCTTTTCAAGTCCTGGTATAAGCAAGGTTAAAATAAGCAGCAGTAAGCACAGCTGCAGCTTCCAAACACTCCCAGCTAATTCACTTCCCATTCTAGGTCACAAATACTTCAGTTTGCTTGTTTAGTACAGGGACAATTTGCTCTGAAACCAGATGCCAAGCTGCAGGCCACCACCCTGCCAGCAGGGATGGGTTATGAAAGACTTCCCATCCCTGGCAGTGCTCAAGGCCAGGCTGGATGGGGCTTGGAGCAACCTGCTCCAGTGGAAGGTGTCCCTGCCCATAGCAGGGGGTTGAACTGGGTGAGCTTTAAGGTCCCTTCCAACCCAAACCAGTCTGTGACTCTATAGAAGCACTGAGGAGGGTGGCACGGGAGCTCCAGGGCCTCAGGAGGAAGCAGGAGCCTGGCACGTTAATCTGCACCTCCACTAATGAAAGGTGGGGGGTGGAAGTACCTTCCCTTTCTTGCTATCAACTCTGGCAATCGTGTCTATGACTGAACAAATTAAGTGTGACACTCATGGAGAAGGAAGGCAGGATGGTTGCCTTGGAAACGAGGGACAGAGGTAGAATTCTGCATCCACTCCATCACTTTAAATGCTGCAGCAGGGTCAGTGAATTAGCTACAAAATGCAGTGTAGGAGCATTAAACCCTTCAGCAAAAGCATGGGGTAGAGGAGATGGTGAATGGTCTATAGCGGGCGGGTTGGTAACTCCCTGGCTCTGGGCAGCTCCTCTTCACTGCCCCATGTTTCCTCCCCAGAGTACAAAATATTCCCAGGGTGGAAGTGAAGAGCTCAGATTTCCATGGAACAGCATCCTATCCCGATCCTTCTGGGAAGAGCAGGCTTCACGGCTCTTGCATTGTTAGACAGGGGTCAACTTCTGGCAACTGATAAACTCTCAGGCTGAGAGCTGGAATCCATTTCAGTACACAGCCCGGAGGCTCCACTGCACACAGCTCATGAGGAGGTCTGCAAAGCCTCTGGAAGCAAGGAGGAAGAATGTGGCTTTGTCCTGAATTAAAACCAAGTGTAGAACCATGAGCGTGATGCAGGAGTTCAGCTACAGAAGGGAGGAGAGGAGAAAGGAGCTGGCAGGTACAACCCTAAGTACACTCTGCTTACAGCAGTCTTCAGGCAAGGCTGTGGCTGCAGGGGGGGAAAGTGTTGGGAGCAAGTGACAAGAACAAAGGGAGGAATGGCAGAATTCCCGTTGCTGGGCCATAGACACATGCCTGGCTACCCCCTCTGCTGCTTCTCGGAGCAGGACTCAACACTCCTCAGTGTTCTCCTGACCCCCTGATGAAACCCTTTACTCTTGATCCCCCAATGACAGCAAGAAATAGCATTTCATGGAAGGTGTTTATCCAGCTCTGGATGGATCCCGAGCACCCAGACACCTACTCTGTGACACTTCCCTTGGGATGACCCTTCCCACAGGACAGGGGAACACAGCCCCTTCCCGTCGTGCTGACACAAGCCTGGTCTGGCAGCACTTGGTTCCACTGCCCAGGACACAGCGTTGTCCCTGCTGGTTTTCAGGGCACTTTGAGAATCCTCTTTGTCCATCGGAGCAAGGCATCAGCCACAGCAGTTCAAAGACATGAAAGGAGACCTGCAGCAGCACGGGAAGGCACTGGGTAATTCTGGTTTGAGGCAGTACCCATCTCAGCAGGGCAGCCCGGGAAAGGCGCTTGATGTTTCTATAGCCTAGTTCCTGTGCCTTAACACGTGCTTTTGTGGGAGGAGTGTAGAGAAACCTAAAATCATTAATGACTACTGCTCCCCCCCATGAAACCTAAAGATTCAGAAAGCAGCCCTTTTCTTACTGAAATGCTTTTCCAAAACCCCTCTGAGGATCCCGAATGGCTCCTGCTGTCCTCCCCACTGCTTCGTGTGCTTCAAAAATAAACCAGGGTCAGGTTAAGCAGGAGGGCAAAGCTTTCCTCTATTTAAAGAAAACCAGGAGAACCAAACACTGGATCCTTTAGCACAATGCTCCTCCACAGAAAGGAGATGTTCAGGCACATCCAAGCTCTGCTGGGCTTGATGTCATTATTAGGATGCCACAGCAGGAGGAAGGAGGCAATTACTAACAGGGGAGAAAAGCCTCTTAAAAAGCACTGGTTAAGCTCACAGCAAACTAATAAGGAGCTAAGCCTTGGAAACGTTCCTGTGTTTGCAGGTAGAGCCTTTCCTCAGCCTCTCTCAGGGCTATGAGATGAAAAGCCTCCTCCCAGCAGCTCTGCCCAGGGAGAGGGCTGGGGTTGTGCACAGGAATCACTGGGATCTGCGCCTGCCCCCATGCCAGAAGCTTGCTCTAGTTTCTCTGGCTCTCTAACGGCAGGCAGGGTCTCCAGAGAAGCCTCTTTGCTTCCAGCTGGGCAGAGCTGACACAAAAACTCACTGCCACGTGGGAGAGGTATAAATGAAGCCTATAAGGCTGGGTGAGTGGCTCAAATACCCAGCAGATACACGCGAGAACCTGCTACACTGCCCCAGGCTGAGGGGCAGCTTACCCACAGCATCTACAGGAAAGAAAGTGCTTCTAAAACACCCACTAATGCACTCCTGGACTTCATTTCTGCTGCGCTTCTTCCCAGGGCTTATTGACAAAGCATCGGAGGGACTGTGTGCAAGCTGATCACCACCCTGCACCGGCTGTAATGAACAGGACAACTTCATTGGGAAGTACAACAGTGCTTTGCTGTCTGGCTTGAAGCACTCCAGTGCTCAGTGGTGGAGGGGAGGATGCTCAGGAACAGCAGGAGCTTTTGTTTCCAAGAGCAGCTCTATAGGTACTGTGCAGCATTTCAGAGGCCAGCCTCAAGCAGTGTCTCATGTGCATCGGCAGAGGAGGCTTGAAAAGCAAAAGCGTGCTCCCATTCCCTCCCAGACCTGGAGAAACAATGGGTGCGCAGCTCCGGGCTACTGGCAACAGTTGGCCTGGCTTAACTGCCTGCCCAGGCTACACAAGAGCTGCCTCCAGCCCCTGATCCTCACCAGGGGAAGGGAGCAGTCACTCTCCTGCGGAACACCAGCACGGTTCAAGCCTGGCAGGTTTTGTCCCAAGGCTCCTGCAGATGCCTCCCATGCCATGACCTCCACACCAGGGACCAGCACCTGGCACCACATGGTGACCACTGCTGGTGGTTTTGCCCAGACACACCAAGAAAACGGGGCTCTTCCTGCCTGCAGGGAGCACGGTGGAGGCTCATCACCTCCCAGAGCCTTGTTCTGCCAAGGTTCCCAAAAGCTTCCCGGGAAGCTGGCAGGCAGGGCCCCTGCTGAGCAGCTGTGGTCCAAGCAGCTCTGCCTGTCCTCAGAAGCACTTCCTATTCAGAGAGCAGATAAGCTACTGCAGCCTCCGCAGTGAAGCATCCTTCTGATGCTTTTTGTTCTTGTACTTTTATCCGCCCAGGAAATCTCGGCTCCGAGGCAGCACGTTCAAACAGATCCTCAAGGGAAAAAAGAAAGCCTCAGAGATAACAGGGCCCTTTCTCCCCCCAGACAATGCCAAGGAGAAAGGGGGAGGGAGGAGGATGACATTAAAGAGAAAGGAAAAAAAATTCCTATTGTCCTGGAATGCTTCTGCACATCCTGATTCCATATGGAGCAAATACCAGGGGCTATTTCTGTCACCAGACTGCCCAGAAAACCAGAACTAACACACATTACTGAACAGTCCTAGTTCAATAACCCAGCTTTAAGGAACCTCTGCTCTTCTGCTCCATTAGCACTATCCAGAGCCCTTAATTACCAAGAACCAGTCACACTGGAAGCAGATTTCCAACATATTCCTTATTTACTGGTTAGCAATTCAAATGCTTGCACCGGATGCTCTAATAGGAGGGAAAAAAGCCAAGTGAAGGTTGCCAGAGCTCCAGCAGAGCTGGAGGAAGGATATCTAGTGACTTCCATGTGTCTGCTGTCAAAAGGAAAAATGAGTTGAGAGCAATAGCACAGGTACATTAGCATAAGAAGCAGAAAGAGAATGACTAATAGGAAGAAGCTGAACACTCACTTGTGCTGCCTTATCTGCTGTATTGAAAATCTCTTGGCTGGGTCGTATTCAAGCATCCCTGAAAAGAAGGAAAAAAAGTCCAGGTGTGATCACAGATGCTCTCAGCCAAGCTGAAGACAGGAAGCATAAAGCTCTGCCCTTCCCTCCCACCTCCCTCCCCAACAGGCACTGGGGTGTCCAGCCCTCCTGGCAGCTTAGGGAGCCTTTACATCCAGGAAGAACCTGCTGCTTGGGTCACAGGAGCTCAGCACAGCATCCCCACTTCCATTGCTGACTACCTGCTCGAGGCTATTCCTCACTTTCCCCACCTGCAAAGCGGATACGGCCTTTCCCTCCTTCACCCTGCAGGGGCAGGGGCTTGCACAGCCCTGGATCATACGTCCAAGCGTGTCTCCAGGCAAAGAACATCAAGACTTTGCATTTCACAGAACATGCTATAGAACTCTCCCCATGAAAGGGCCAATGCCTGAGGCACAGCATACATCCAGTTGCTCAGCATCCCAGAAACTCCAGGCTAGTGGAATTCTATTGTGGAAGTACAGAGAATAATCTACTGTCCCTCCTTTTGCCCCAGCCAAGAGCTTGCTTTCTGGCATCGCCTGCTAGGATAACTGGGGAGTGGGTAAGAAGAGGGAAGAGAGGAAAAGTAGCTCTCTAGGAGAGAGGGAGGTGGATTCCTTCAACAGGGCCACAAGATGCTCCACTACCTTTAGAAAGCTCCACAACTCAACAGAAGGAAGTAGCAGCTTTTGCCATACAGCGGGACCTAACACATCCATCCAGCAGCACCCAAGCCATTCTGCAATGAAGTGTCCAAGAACACATTCCCCTAAACCAACATTAACAAAGTCTCACTGCTGCACATTACAAGGAGTTCTGCTTTTACTGGATGATCCCCCCCTTGTTGCTCTTGCAGCATCAGTGCTGCTCTGAAGTGGTGAAGCATGAAGAGAAGAGCTTGGGAAAGAGGCGAGGGAACAGGAGGACTCCATCTCCAGCAACCAGAAGAAAGGCTACGAAACACAACTGACTGTCAAACAGGAGCTAGAGAAGGTCAAGTGCATCACAGGCATCTGGCCTCATGAACTCAAGGCACTCAAGCCTTTAGAGCACACTGGAAGCTTATACTTGCCCTGCTGAGACCACAGGAGCCACCACGCAGCTACGCCAGTTACATGGCTGAGCAAGAGTGGAGCTGCAGCACCAGCTCCCTGCTCGAGGGCTGGCAGCCTCCTGAGCAGCTCCTTCTCTCAGCAGGTTACAGCCTATAAACAAGCAACTGTCAGCCCAGGCAGCAGCTACAGACCACAGCCGTACATGGCAGGAGTGCCCAGTGCTCCAGCACGTCCCCCAGCAGACCCTACAGCCTTCTTGGAGGCCGGACAGGACCTTGGAGATCACCTAATGCAAACCTGCTTGAAGCAGGCTGTTTGCCCAAGGCTGTGTCCACTGGGGTTTGGAATGACTCTGAGGATGGAAACTACAACCCCTCAACGCAACCTGCTCAGCCCCCCTTGCAGTAGAGGAGTTTTCTCACGTTCCAGTGGAATTTCTCCTCACCTCGTAAGAAATAATAATTGAAAACCGAGATGGGAAGGTGGTTCAGAGGAAAAAAAAAATCCCCCACCTAATTAAATAACCTATTAATAACCTATTCCTAAGATCATTCGGCAGCTTCACGGCATGAGCTGCCCAAACGTGCTGGCTTTTTTAAGAACTAGGACTGCAAAGAGACCTTATGCGAAGTTCAGGGGACACCAAAGCAAGAACTGGCTCAGTTACACCATTAACGGCACCAGAAACAGGTAATTCGGGAGACCCCCCCATTTACTGACTTAAAGATCACATCTCAAGGTGCTTTAGGAATCCAGCTTGTTATGATGAAGAGGCCCAGCAGCACCAGTTACAGACAGCTCTGGTGCAGAGAGCTGTGTGTTCTTAAGCAGTTAAAAAGGTAGGAAGATAACTGGTGAGAGAGTACGTATTTCATGAAAAAGGACCATATTTTGGGCAATGTTTGAAAGAAAATGGCAAGTCCAATCACTGATAAGGTACATTCACGCATTCAGCTCTGACTCACTCGTGGCAGCACTGGGGCTGGAGTCCTGTACTGAAAAGAGACTTCCTCAAGACAAAACATCATGTACTATTCACCAGTCATCTCAGAGCGTCTGCCCACAGGAACCACACACTCTTTTCTCCCATTTAGGGGAAGGATTTCCATGCAGTTCATCAGTGAGCAGAGCTGAGACTCTCTGGAATGGGGCGACTCTTCAGGGGATGCCTAACTCACAACCTGGAAGGATTCACTGTGCCCATACATGGGGCTCTGAGCCCATCACACACCAGCAGCCTCAAAAACCCTTTCAGACCTCCTCAGTGCAATCCCGAAGCTGGAGGCTATGAGGCTGCCCTGACTCCTTACAGGCTCCAGCCCACACCTCAGTCCTCCGGGACGAGGCAGCACTGCAGCACGTGGCAGAGCAGCCAGTGTTAGCAGACATCAGGTACGCAGCTTGGGAAATGAGAAAGCAGAGAGAGGCGTTCATAAACCCAGCCTGGATTTCACTTCACAGTCTCCAGCTCGGATCAACATTCAAAACAACCAAAAGCAAAGCACTACAAGTCCAATCTGTGGCAGCAGATTCTCTCTCCTTCATCCTCCGCAAGCACAGCCAAGTGCTCTGACCAGAAACTCCCTCTGCAGGCAAACCTGGAGCTCTTGATCAAAGACATGTGGAGGACATCACCGCGGGATGGGTTACAGACACCAGGGTGCCTGCCCCGTGCTCTGGGGGCTCCCTGCTCCTGCAGAATTAAAGCATCCACTGTCCCCAGAACACCCCCTGCAGTGACAGGTCACTGCAAGTCAACCGCAGGTGAGAAACCAACCAACTTGTCCCAGGCCCCAAGGGCTGCAGCAGAGACTGAGAATCAATCGGGTGCAAACACAGTGACTGCAGTCTCAGAGCTTCCTCGTTCAGTAAGTGTATTAAAAGAGGAGGAAGAGCTGAGTTCTGTCACTTTGCTTGTCCAGAAGCAAACTGCATACGAGTTGATAAGTCAGGCGCTAACGCTGACAGAAGAACCTTCAGGCTATTTATAAATGCTTCCACTGACACATTGTTCACAAGGCAGAGCAGCACTGGCCCTTCTCTGTCAGGGAAGAGCATAAATAAAGCTTCATCCCTGATTAGGGAGACAGAAAGAGGAGCAGCATCTCAACTAATCTGTTGACATACACTGGCCTGCAAGTCTCTTTATAGGTCAAACACCCCAGAAGCTTTCAGCCCTCTAAACACTGCTTCTTCTGGAAAGAGGAACAAAGAAATAAAAACAAGCTCAAGGGGGAGAAAAGGCAAAAAGGCACTATAAAAGTAGTCCGTAGAAGAACAGCAGAACCTTAAAAGGTGTATTCTAGCGTTCGCTTCATGGCACTGTGGTCAACACAGCACTTGTAGCCAGAGAGGAAATAAGCACTTTGCAGCATCCTGAATTCTTCCTCACAATCCCCCCAGAGCAAGCGCTTGCAGCACTGCAGAGTGCTTCAAGAGTCTTTTAAAAGCAATGCAAAGGCAAAACCAAGTCTCTAACGAGACGGAACTGAGCTGTACGTGTCTGTGCTGCTCACAGAAAGCAGCCGACAGCCATTGACAAGATCTGACCTGCAGGCTCTTGATTCAGCTTCAACCTGCTGCAGAAGCAGCGGGCACCTACCAGGAAATGCAGATGTTGTGGAGGGAAGGAGCAAACTAAATAAAGCCTTTGGGTTTTATCACCATAGCTACGTAGTATCAGCACCACAGGGCTCACCCTTCACCTGCCAAGGGGCGCCTGGTGCCTGCTGGGCTGTGGGATGCTAGGTCATAGAGCAGAAGGTATGGGCAAGCTCCATATAATCCATCCTCCACGGATTCACTGTGCACCCCAACCACTAGGAAACGTCAAGAGTAGCAAAGCAGACCAGAGAACACCAGGTTTTGCCAGCTTTTACTCTGTGACAGATCCCCATGGCAAGAGGAGGGGTGGGAGCGTGTTCTCAGGTGGGATGGAGGGAGGACAGGAATGGGAATCCTCAGAGCTTCCCATCACCCTGGGCAAAAGGGTCCAGGTGACAGAGACACGGACAACTCCTCTGCCTACCAAACGCACTCAGCTTGCATCTCTGTGGTGTCTGAACACAGAGGAGATGATGACAAAGAGCAGCCAGGATGAAGGCAGCAACTCAGACAGGCATAAGAGCTGGACAAAGGGCATCAGGCACGAGGCTCCCCCATTTACAACAAGGCAGAAGGAAAAGGAGGAAATTCCGACTCCAGGTCTTCTACAGGGGATGGAAAGAGAACTAAAAAGGAGTTACTCTGCTAATGAAGCCTAAGATTTTAAGCTATCAATATCCTTAGCACAAGAAAGGGAAATAACTTCTCGATTTCCCGGGGGACAGCACTAAGTGCAGAAGAGAGGCTTATCAAGAACCTCAAATGGTTTCTGCTGGGCACTTCGGAAGCCTGTCCAGACAGACCACTGGAGCTCCTCCATTTGGGCAACTCCCAAGCTCATAAAAAAGGCCATGTTTTGAGTCAGCGTTCACAAATCAAACACCACACATAGATGAGGACATCGCTCCCTGGGGTGCGCGGGTACGACACGGAGCACGCAGCAGTCGGGAGCACTGGGCTGTGAGCAGTAGCCACATGAGGCTCAGCAGAAAGGCCACGGCGCCAGCTGTGCTGAGCACAACTGGAAGCTCTGCCTGTGCAACGCCTTCTGAAAGCTCTTATTGCTGGTGACAGCTTCTTGAAGCACACAGAAACAGCACTGTCCCCAGCCCAGGCTGGGGCCACAGCTCCCCGCAGCCATCAGGAGCAGTGTCCCCATGGGCTCTCTGTGGCACGAGGTGCAGCTGTAAGCTGCTTTGGAACCCTCAAAGGCAACAGCCCCATGAGCATGCAGAGGGCAGCACGCAACTGGTTGCAGACCTGAGGGCAGGGCTGACAGGAGGCAGGGAAGCTGATGCGGTTTGCTCACAGCCCTTCATCCACACCAACCTGCCAACCCCGCAGCACGAGCACCAGGAAAATCAATCTGAACCAAGGCAGTGTCAGCCCGTACCCGAGGTCTGGTCCCTCACAAACAGCCCAGGACCTGTGCCCGTGCTGAGGGCTGGGGAGTGCGACCACACAGGGCTGTCCTCTGCCAACGGGACTGCAGGAACACTGGTTGGGATCTCTCTCCCACCTGCATTAGTCACATCCTACCTGCTGCCGAACAGGCACTGCTGAGCGGCTGCTATGCAGTGTAGCTGCTGCCCTGACATTCACCTTCCCAAAGCAGACACTGCTCAACACTAAACGCCAAACTACTGCAGTAAGGGACTGGAGCAAAAGAAAACCCAAACAAAAGCCACAACCTTCTCCTCCGACCCAGAAAGGGCTGCTTCTGTTTCTACCACATCCCTATGAGCACCAGTCACTTTGCTCCAGTATCCTAACTGTAAGTTTGGGGGGAAGGAGACGACAGCTGGACTGAAGCAAGTAAATTCAGAGCAGTGTGAGGAGGAAGGACAGCAGAGCCTGAGCACTCAGCATTTCACAGTACAGAAAGCTTGGAAAAGGGATTTCATTGAGTTCTCACTTGCAAAACCTACACCAATGCTACTGATGCCATTTTAAGTTTAACCTCTTGTGGGTTTTGTCTTTAGATGTGACAGCTTTTCAGAGCACAAGAATCATGATGCAAGAACCAACTGTACAAGGGGAGAGCAACAGCATCTCATGCAGGGCTTAGTGTACCTCAGGAAAATGCTTGTGTTAAAGATGTTTCGAAGGCTTATAATGTTCCCAAGCACAACCTCCCTCTCCAACGGGATCCTGTATCTTCATAGGATGCTTGGAATGAAGCTCTCCCCAGCACTATACAAGCTGAGCATTCGTTGCATTTCTAAGTTTCACCCTTGCAGAGCCAGCTGCGAGACTCACCTCTCAATAAGTCTGAGAGTGGAGGACCACAATCCTCTGGAATTGTGTAGTCACCTTTCCCGATGTTTTCAAATAACTTATAGATATTATCCCCTTCAAAGGGGTACAGACCCGTTGTGATGTTGTATCTGTAAAGGCAAAAGGAGAAGCTGCATGAGAAAAAGCACACAGTGCAGGTACTCCTACTTTGGGGAACAAAACCCCATCCAAAGCAGGGACCACCACGCACCCCCCATCCTTGTTCACCCCCACCATACAGAGGAGCAGCGATGGCAGCAGACAGCACAAGACTGAGCTACGTGGGGCTCTTGTCATTTTACTGCAATTCCTGGGTGCTGCACAGGCACTTACAGTGTGACCCCTGCGGACCAGATGTCGACTTTAAAGCCTGAAAAGGTGTCAAGGCCATTGGCAATTTCTGGTGGCTGGAATGCTGGCGACCCTTGGCTCGTTCTGCACGTGTCATCCTCTGCAAACGGATGCAATGCCTGTGGCAGAAGAGACGCATTAGCTTCAATCTTCCAAGGCAAACAAACTGCAACCGTGAGAGCAACAAAAAGGGAAAGCTCTGATACTGAACTGTTGCTTACATGGGATGCTGTGCTGAGTCTAACATGAGAACATGCCACTGCAGCAAGTACATGCCAACAGCGACAATCCTCACACCTCTCCTACCCAGCTAAAACAGCCTTTAAATAACAAGAAGGATGAGGTTATGTAGCTCATCACCATCTCACCACGCTTGTGGGCTTTTCTGAGATTGATGTCCTCCTCCGTATGCTTCCCGGATGGAAGTTTTGTGCTGTTATCAACAAAAGTGGTTTGCCAATGGCAATAAATATTCAGAGTCACTCGAGAGCACTCCACAAGTTTAACAGAAGCCCAACTGCACAATAAATCACTTGGCACCACAAAGGTCACCTACATGCAGACTGTCACGCTTCCCACAGTCTTGACTTTGCTGCAGTTCTCACTTACCTCTGCTACGCCTAAATCGGATATTTTTAGCGTCCCATTGGTTGTTAGCAGGAGGTTCCCCGGTTTGATATCCTTGTGGACAATCCCTTGGCTGTGCAAGTATTCCAAGCCGTCTATGAGCTGACAAAAGTACCTGCAGAAAGAGTAAGAGGAAAAGAAAAAAAGTTCATAGACTTCCACACTGTGACCCGATCGCACATAAAACAAAGGAACCAACTTGTACCTACCCGTGAGCCTGAAAAACTGGAAACCTCTTTTCCGGGACACTGTCCAGCATTTCCTGCATCCCACACACACAGTACTCCATCACCATATACGTGAAGGTAGCGTTAAGGGAAGTTCAAGGTCAAACACTTCTCAGTGCAGGCGGAGCACTGCAGCATGGGCAGCTCCTGTGACATGCACACAGGAGGCAGAGCTGGGCCCCTCAGTGAGACAGGCCAAAGGAAAGAACCCACAGGAAGAACCTTTGCTTACGGCCACCTCTAACTCTGAGACCACTGAAACAGGAGGTGAACCCCACAGAAGTGAGGTTGGGGATCGCACATGCATGGCACAAACAGGATAATGCTCTGAAGGGGCTGCAAAGAGCGGGAGAAACCCCGGGCAGAAGCACTCTGGGCTGTAGCGCATCCTCCACTACCGAGGCTGTTCTGCACCTGAAACAACAGCAAGGTCCCAGCACCTTCCCTAAAGCTTCTCTTATTCTCCATGTCCTGTCCCCACACAGTACAGCTCTATGCGCTATTTAGGTGCTGCTCACCCCCAGCCCCACCGTGGTATTTCAGCAGCAGAAGCTGCGAAGCTGTTCTGGCATTGTGTGGATTAAACTGCAGTTAGAGCAGAGCTGGTGGCACTTTCCCCATTCCCTTGCAGCATATTCCAGTGTTCATCTCCTTCAGCTTTAATGGAATAAACCACACAGCTGCCTAAAGCAGTAATTGCCTCTTCTTCCTCTCCCTGGGCTTTTCAAGGCAGACACTGCGCTGAGAGGGGCTTCTAAGAACAGACCCTGAGACATCTGGTGGCTTTGCCAAGGGAGTGCACCTTCCAGCTAAAGAGCAGAGTGAAGCAGGGCTGCCCGGCAGCTGCGCCCCACAGCACTGCTTGGTCACTCCTGATTCCTGGCAGATGGTGCCTTAGCCTAAGCCTAAAATAAGTTGTTTATGCCCCAGGATACCATCATACCTCTTGGGGCAGGAGAGGCTAAAGAGACCCGGGCTGTATGATCTCTGCTAAAGACTGTGTTACCCCTTTTGCAGCATGTTCCATCCAGGAGCTCAGAACACTGCTTTCATTGAGCACTGCTTCCTTGCAAGGCCAGGGCAGTGAGTAAGGGGCTGACTCGTAGAGCAGGCAGCCTGAGAGTGAGTTCAGGTGGATCCATTCCCAAACCTGTTCACTGTGTGGCTGCACAAGCGTTTCTATCCTCAGCACGCTGAGCAGGCACCAGCACTGCCAGAGCACTTGGAGAAGGGTGAAGCAAGAGCATCATCATGGATGAACCCTGCTCCCAGGGCAACACCAGCTTTCTCCAGGCACCTGCCCAGAATAAGCACCCAGAGAAACAGACTTTCTAGGAGTGCAGAAGCAGGTAAAAACAGTGACATCAACCTGTCCTTGCAAGAGGAAGGTACTGACAAGCAGTTTGCTGCTCTTCAAACACTACTGCTCACAGAGCAACGCGGGGAACATCCCCCTTGCCTTTGAGAGGTCACGCTTCTGAAGGAACGTTTTGGGTTGTCATCGCCTGTTACCAACACACGAGGTCTCTCTCGGGCTCTTTTTTCCCCCCGCGCTTCTCCTTTAGCAGCCCAGCTTCTTATTAAATAAATGGTGTCTTGCGATAGACAGTAATTGAATTGCAGTCCCTTCGGACTGTTAAGGCTACAAAACAGGCAAAAGTTGTCATGCTTTCTCTATACTCGTGATTTGGTGGCAGTGTACTTGGTCTCATTAAAGCACACAATTAAATTACCCATTTTCTGAAGTATTTAGAAAACACTGTCAAAAAGACGAGCAAAGATTTAGAACCCGAGCCCCAATAGCGCAGCAAAATAAATCCCAAACTGGTTAAGCCAAAGCGCACTTCAAGCATGGCAGAGATTAAAACCCCAGCTACTCACTTGCAAGCCAAGGTGTGTCGTTACACCAGTTAGTGCCTACGTGTACCTGGGGAACAGGGCACTGGAAGTAACACAGTGAAGTCCGACAGATGCACTGAGATCACAAGCCACAGCTTGGACTCAAGACTGGAGCAGCTGGGTCTCAGAAAGCTGGGCTGGAGATCTTGCAGAGGATGTGCTTTCAACTCTCACCACTGTTACAAGCTTTAGGTCACTTAAAGCACTGTCACAAGGGACAACAAACCAGAGGAGGCTTGGGAATCCACTGGAACGATAAGCAGCAGAACACACAACCTGCTTAGGCAATGGCAGTGGTGCCAAAGACCTGCCAAGGGAGAGCTGCGGAGCCCGGTGCCAGCCAGGGGCAGGGTTGGTTCTTCTTGTGATGGAAAGAGACAAAAAATACCTAAACCATTGCCAAGGACTTAAAGGAAAAAGCATTACAGGAATTGATTTCACATAGCATAGACAATAAAATGTCCATCTTCAGGGGAAAAGAGGCACCGAGACATCCACAGCTATGACCAGAGGCTGGAAATGACAGATCTACAGCTCTTCTTTCATCTCTGAGCTGCTGAAGGACACATAACAAAACAGAGTGTTTGAGGGTCCTCAGCCCTGCAGCTGGGACCTGGGCACAACACTTCAGTCCCTAACTGGGAAGCTGGGAAACTCAAGAGAAGGTACTTGTGCGGAGAGCATTCCAGACACGCAGCACGTTTAAAGCTGTGCAAGCAAGCTTAAGCTTACGAAACTCTCACAGGGGGCTCAGCAAAAGCAGAACTACCACAATTCAGCACTACAGCAGAGAACAGTGGGAATTCAAACCTTACAACTGGGTGAGAAAAAGGATATATTTTCTGCTTCTCTTCATTGTACAACACATCGACCAACTGGATCACATTTTTGTGCCGCAATCGTCGCAGGAGCTGAATTTCCCTGCAGGAAGAGAAAAGGAAAAAGGTTGTGTTAAAAAAAGCCCATTTCCTTACTACAGATTAAATCAAGTGGGTTTAAGTCATGCGGATTTTGAAGACATTTCAAACCGTATCAGGCCCAACTGCTTCACTGGAGACTACCCAGGCACATTGATAGAAGGTCTTGTGTGCTCTTGAGTTCACTGGTCCAAGGTTAGATCATGAGGAAACCTGGTCACTGAGCAGTGGTAGATACACAAGTGCCCTTTCAGCAGCACCACACAGCCACTCTGCTCAGGGCAGGAGCATTGGTCACTGACAGAACTGTTCTCAAGGAGTGACCTACCTGTGTGCTGCACAGGAGATGGGTGGTGAGACCATCTCGTGCCAGGGCTCTGGTGCCATGCAGCACACCCCACCAGAGCCCTGGCACTGGGCTCACAAGGCGCTGGTGCAGGGAGCCAAGCCACCACGTCCCACCTGCACAGCTCCGCTCACATCATTCCCTGTGGCCCTGGGCAAGCTCTTCACCATTCCCAGTTAGAGCCAGCGCTGACTAAAGGAAAGCTGGAGTCGGAGAGGCTGCCATGTCATGCCAAAGCCCACCTCCATTTGCTCCATGTGTCAAGGATGTGGCTTTAGCAGCCTCCCCCCAGTTCTGGGTTCTCACACGGCGGTGCTGGGGGCTCAGCTCAGCACCAGTGTCTCCAGTTACACCCCTGCTGATGCACTGCACTTGTGTTTACCACAGTATCTAGGACAGTCACTGCCAAGACAAGCCTTTCATGTTTGCGCTTCGTGCTTCTTCAGACGCAAGTGTCATCTGCAGTTACAAGAGCAGGAACAGATTTGCTCGGGCTTCCAGGCTCCAGACTCCAGGGAACGCTTTTAATCAGCATCGTGACCAGGAACAACCCCCACAGATGTCGGTGTGAGGCAGCAGCGAGGCAGCATCGTGCCATTAGGTGCGTTCCCAGCGCCCGGTGCCAAGCGTGGCAGAGCAGTTAGCATATGACTGCAGCCCAAATGCTGTTACTTAACCTGGGAAGCAACTTGGAGAGCAGTTACTTGCCCCAGACAAAAGGAAATCAAAGGTTTCTTTGCCTAACAAGCAGTTCCTCCTGGTAGGAAGCACCTTCCTTCTGAGCATCATCAAATACAACACGCAAGCAGCTGGTCAGTGTTGGGGCTGCAGGCCAAAGACCCCTGAGCTGGCCAGTCCCTTTGCAGGATCAGTTTAAGCATCTTTACAGATGAGTTAGCACAGAAATCAGCCTGAAGATACATCACATCCCTCAGAGGCAGTAGCAAACAGAGGCAGTTTCACAGTGCCCTTTATTACAGTTGTAATTTCCAGGAGAATTCAGAAGTGAAGCGACCGATGTAAGAACTACAACATCAGCCTCAAGAATGGGTGGAAAACAGGAGTTTGGGTGAATCACCCCATTTCTTCCAACCTCGACTCCTAATTTGACTTGCCTGAGCAGTTCGGAGATCTGAACTGAATCCTCTCTTGCGGGGAATAAAGTAAAACTGAGTGAGGAGACACCCTCCCTCGGCTGTGAAAACGGACCCTTGTCTGTCATCTCCTATCAGCTGCTTTCATCTTCCTCTCCTGGGATTCTGCACCATGCCCCAAACCACATTTCAGTATCTTTTGCATTAACCTCAGCCTGCAAAGTCCCAGCTGTGAAGAGGAGAAACAGGAGGATCAGGACAGTCAGGTCAGGGTGGTTCTGTCAGTGGGTGAAGTGCAGATACTGCTCCTCACTCTGTTCTGCTGCTTGGGCTACACCACACGCAACCTCTTCTCCCCGGCTCCATTTGGTAAGCTGCTTTAAGGAGCACGGTGACATTCCAGCAGTTAGGACCCCAGAAAGCAGCCTGACAAGGAATTCTGCGCCAGCTTTGGAAGCAGGAGCCTCTGCCCAAACACATGACACGCCAAGCTCAAAGCCACCCATCCCATGCTGCACTGTGATGGAACACAGCCCATTAACCACCAGTGACTGCTCCTCCCAAAGGCTCCCATGGTGCAAGAACACAAACAGGTTCTTTGAAAGGGATCCCTGAGCAGCAGTATTATTTATTCACTACCAAAGTTTCAGGCAGGCACTCTTTCTCATCTATGGCTTTAAACCCAGCCCTGATGGGAGCTAAGCAGAAACCTGGGGTAACAAGGCAAAGCGTTGTGTTTAAATGGCACACAGATGTACAAAGTGATGCAGCTGCTCTAATTATAAGAATGACCAAAAGGCTGAAGTGGATTAAATTAGCCTAGAAACTGCAGCCAGCATCAGGGCAGGCCTAAGAAGTGTCTCTGTAATGAAGGGAGACAGGCCCAGGCCAAAAGAGGGGCTGAGCACACGTGCGGATTTAAATAGGACTCTGCTGTGAAGCCAAAGAGAGCTTCCAATATTAGGAACACATTGGAAATCCTGATCCCAACAGCACATTCCCTGCAATATGGCTTGAAAGCACAAATGCCAATTCCTTCACCTCCAAGGGGCTGGTCACTGCTCCACACTGCGCATTGAGCTTCCTGAGCAGGATGCTGGGAACCCCTCCGACAGCCACACACCCACTGTGAGGCAGAAGCCAAGCAGCCCGCTTCCCAGAGGGAGGATTCCTGCTATTTTCAGCTCCGCTGGCATCCTCACAGGAGCAGAGGCAGCCAGAGCTGTCACCTCCGACTCCATTTCAGTCCCCCAGCTCAGCCGAGAGGGTGCCCTCAGTGCTCACCCCTCCGGGAGGTGCCCAAAGCTACTTTTTATCCCCCAAATTAACACCAAACACCACCAATCCCCTCCTTCCATCACAGTTTGCCGGTGCCTCTGATAGCACCAAGGAAGAGGTTTGTGTGCCTCTCCTCCTGACCAAGGCCAGGTGGGTTCCTGCCTTTCCCAATCCAGCCTGGTGTAGATTTCCAGGATACCCTTTGAGCTGCTCCTTGGTGCCTCCAAAACCTCACATGGAATGTAAATCACAGCAGTTGCTCGAGTTGCTTCTTTACCTCTCAGAGGGAAAGGGAGAACCCCAGTGAAGGGCCAAGGCTGTGCTTCCTGCAACATGGCGATTCCTTCCATATACACCCTACCGAACAGTGCTGTTATGCAGCCAGAATCGTCTCCATTATGGAATTCTGTTCCTGGTTTTCCAGACTAGAAAGCCCTCAAGTGTGTGACAAGCCAGCCTGGCAAAGTGTGGGGCCTCCTCCAAAAGAAAACCACCTTGGAGGAGGAAGAGAAGAGAAAAAGCTCTTCCAACTTGTGGGTTCCTACGTGGTTCTGCCAGAGCCACGGAATCCAAGTTATCCCTCCCCAGGTACCTCGCTTGGGCAGGTAACAGGGAATGGTGGTGCTCAGAGCTGTGTAGAGCAAAGCTGCCTACTTGCACCATGTGCTACCTGATTTCGGAAGATGCCAAGAATGGCCTAGAAGAAGACATCCCTTCCTGGACCATTCCAGTAAGATCTTCACCCCAGGACGCAGCATTCTTTCTGCAGTTGTTTCAATCTTTGCCTTCATCAAAGCCATTCTTGCTGAGGGAAAAAGGAGGAACAGAGCCAGATCATTCCCTTCCTTTGGGTCGCAATGTTCCTCCACAGCTTTAAGCTTTGAGGATTTTATCAGGGACAAGCAATAGCGAATCTTTCCCATGTCACCTCCCTGGTCAGATGGATGCTGGAGGTGAGGGCTTGCAGCAGGGCTCTGCTGACAGCCTTGGGCCTCAGAGCAGCCACCCTCACCCCTCCTTCCCTTCCTGCTCGTGCCTGGGGCCCAGCTCATGCTGTCCACATGCAGCATGTGGCACGGAGGAGCCTGGCACAGGAACTGGACACGTCCCCTGTGCCAAGAGCCAGGGACACACACAGAGAACAGGCTCCATATGCCAGGGCTGGCACGTTCCAGAAAGCCACTAGCACCATCCTTCATCCTTGCTAATTGCTACAGAGGGCTCAAGAATCCTTCCTTTGGTCCTTAACACAACTGAACAGTGACGTTAGGTGTTTGTTCAGATTGATTCTGTAATCCTGGAGAGCCAAAGCAAGTTTAAATCGCACATTAGTATCCGCAATGCACCACAGAGCAGATTAACCAAGAGTCAAGCTGGTGAAGGGCTTTTTCCTGTTGATTTCACCTAAAACCCAGCAACTCCACTCTCAAGGACACAACTTGTCATTGTCTCCGTATGAGAAGCTGCACCCTTTGCTCTCGGAAGCGGAAGGGATGTTTCAGACAAGACTGAGCAGAGCACTGCACTGTTTCCCTCTGCACACTAAGCCTGACACAGTCGAGTGAACATCTGACATGGGAAGGAGTTGACATCACTCCATGTGGATGAATCCGGAGCAGATCCACATCTTCCACATTTCAGTATCCCAACAGTTCAGGGTTTAGAGGCTGGAAAGGGGTGGGAGGGGATGCTCAGGGGCTGCAGCACCTCCTGTATGGAGCCAGGCTGAGAACACTGGGGCTGTTCAGCCTGGAGAAGAGAAGCTGCGTGGAGACCTCAGAGCAGCCTTCCAGTGTCTGAAGGGGGCTCCAAGGATGCTGGAGAGGGGCTCTTCATCAGGGACTGCAGCGAGAGGACATGGGGTGATGGGTTCAAACTGGAACAGGGCAAGCTCAGGTTAGATCTAAGGCAGAAGTTCTTTACTGTGAGGGTGCTGAGGCGCTGGCACAGGGTGCCCAGAGAAGCTGTGGCTGCCCCATCCCTGGCAGTGCCCAAGGCCAGGCTGGACACAGGGGCTCGGAGCAAGCTGCTCTATGGAAGGTGTCCATGCCCATGGCAGGCAGTTGGAACTGGAGGAGCTTTAAGGTCCCTTCCAACCCAAACCAGGCTGGGATTCTCCATCTGCCAGGACAAGCCCGGCCATCACAGCACAGCTCCTGCTGCTCTGGTTTTACTGCCCCACCAGAGAGCCCCAGCAGACACCAGCTTCAGAACGAAAGCACCACAGCTTCGTTAGGAGGGCCAGGAAACGAGCTGAGTCAGCTGAACCCATCTCCATGTACAGCACACGCCTCGGCAGCCAACAACAACCCCTTCCTCCAGCAGAACCGTCCCTGCTGCGAGGTGCAGGGCTCTTGAGCTGCAGACCCAAAGCACAGGCCTACCTCCCGCTTGAAACCTCCAAGGGTTTCTAATGAGCATCTCGTCAAATCTCAGCACTCACTGAGCGTGGTAAGTACAGCACAAGGCACTTGGGATATGCACAGGAAGTCCCAAACCCTTAATTAAAATGTGAGGCTATTAGCACACAGTCTTATTAAACTGGTGCTACTCGAGACAGAGTCTTCCCTATTTTCTTTCATCTTTCTGGCAATGCTACTGAACTCGTTTCTTGTGTTAACTGGAGGCAGGAACTCGCCAC
Source organism: Myiopsitta monachus (assembly GCA_017639245.1). NCBI lineage: Eukaryota > Metazoa > Chordata > Aves > Psittaciformes > Psittacidae > Myiopsitta > Myiopsitta monachus. The sequence goes on along the minus strand of CM029937.1, from coordinate 3,774,960 downwards.
AGCCCTGTCTGGGTGACTGAGCCACCCCGGCCCTTCTCTGTAGTAACTAGAGAGAAGCGAAGATTCCCCATACTGCTGTAGGGAAACGTTGCATTTGTGAATTTAAACCCTCAACATCCCCACCAGGACTCACAGACCCTGCCAGGGCTCATTTTTCAGGGGCAGAACCCGAGTGGTTCACGGTGGAGAAGAATCATTTCACTTTACATAGGTCTCAAACATGTTTCAGTCACCATTTTGACGTCCCCAGACCTCTGATACTGCACCAGGGACAGGCTGGGGCTGGAGCAGTGGTGAGGAGCAGTGGTGAGGAGCAGCAGTTGGAGCTTTCCAAGTCCAGCCCCACGTCCCCAGTGCACGGCACAGACCTCACAATCCTCCACAGCTCATCATTAGTGTGCTCATTACTGCCCATGTATCACTTGCTCATGTAATTACTTACCCAAGGGCCAGCAGTCTAGGAACTGTTTTCTAGGGAGTTTCTTTGATGACACACTATCAACAGAAGTTTCACCTTCACCACCACCACAGCAGCGATGCTGAGGTGTCCTCTGCTAACGGCAGAGGCACGAGTCCGTTATAGGAACTCAATCACGTCTCTGTCATCTCAATCAAGACACAGGCGCAGCTTTATCCTGCATAGAATCATTGAATCAACCAGGCTGGAAAAGCCCTTTAAGCTCATCCAGTTCTCCCCTTACCCCAGCACTGCCAAGGCCACCCCTAACCCATGGCACTGAGGCCTCATCTCCATGGCGTGTGAACACTGCAGGGATGGTGACTGCAGCCCTGCCCTGGGCAGTTCCAATGCTGAGCACCCTTTGGGGCAGGAATTGTTCCTCAGCTCCATCTAACCCTGCCCTGGTGCAGCTGGAGGCCAGTTTCCTCTTGGCCAATTCCTTGGGAGCAGAGCCCAGCCCCTCCTGGCTCCATCCTCCTCTCAGGCAGTTGTTGGGAGTGATCAGGTCCCCCCCTGAGCCTTCTCTTCTCCAGACTGAACCCCCCAGATCCCTCACGAGCTGGAGCAGGCACTGGCTATGCAGTTGTACCACAGGGCGCTTTGAGACTGAAACAGTGAATGGCCTCTTCCAAGAGAAGCGCTTTTACACCCAGCCTGAGCCCCGGGTGCTCAGCACCAGGGCACTCTTTGCAGCACTATGTGAAGACATTAACCCCTGAGAGCACGCTAATAGTCTGCAGACATCCTCATACAGAGCAGGGCACAAGCGGGACTGGAAGCAGGGCTCACTGTAACACTGGAGTTATGGCTTTACTTATTCCTGCACTTCTTGGTGGCTTTCAAGGAACTGGAACCTGATGGTGGGATTCGGTCCAGTCTGATTCTCTCCTATTCTATTCCACACCAGTAGCTTGCTGGGTACAAAACACTCAGCAAAGCTGCTCAAATGGAGCCATAGAAAGTCAAACTTTAACAGGGTCTGGCCAAGCAACGTGACATTCAAGAAATACCATCAGCAGAGTACTTTGCAGCAGTGGTTTGCTGCCCCATCCATACTGACCAGTCAAACCATAGGGGTTTGGTGACGCACAAGAGGTTTACTCAGAGCAGAGACAGCTTCGACAGCCCGCTGCAGTAGTGCCAAAGGGCTTTGGTAAGGTCAGAGTGCTGCAGGACGAGGGTACCACAAAATACAACGTTTTGCCTTACAGTCACCACTGAAGCAGCAGGTAAAGCAACTGCATAGGTGGGCAAAGAGAAAAGGCCACGGCGACGAAAATAGGAACTTGAACTAGAGTAAACCCTGGTTACAACATCTAAAACCTGCCTCAGCACTCTGAAGCAGGTGCAGCTGAGCCAGAAAAACATCCACAGCAAACCAGAGCGTGCTTGGCCAGGCTGCTCTAATAACTAACCTTAGGGAAGCTAAAGGAGACCCAGACCGGCTCTGTGCATGACTCAAACTGCTCGAGTTCACGTCAGGACTCGAGCCCATGACCAGGTTCTGGTCTCAGGCGAACCTCCTGGTGTCTGACAAGTCCTTCGCTGCAGGGGAGAAGCATTTACATCTAAAAGTTTCACTAGGGAGGAAACAATCTCCCCCTTCTTCATTAGAAGCTCTTGATGTAAGTGAAGGAGGGAGCGAGGCTGGGAAGGGGCACTCGTGCCTTTAACCAGAAAAACAAGAAACATTTTATTACACATTAACCAACAGTGTACTCCGATTCTGAGCTGGAGCCAGCAAAAGAGAGACAGGGAGGTCCCACAGGAGGTTTTGTGACTATTCCATAGGCAAGCCTGGCAGCAGAGGCTGGGAGGCAATCACAGGCAGCTCACTGAGACAAGCCCTGGTACAGGATGTGAACCATCCCCCAGCTGAGCTCAGAAACCCAAACCAACCCCAGCAACACCAATAAGCCTCTGCCAGGTCAGAGCTCCACACTCAGCACCCACAGCTACAACCCCAGCACAAGAGGCTTCCGAACAGCTCCATGTCCTCCCTCCCACTCCAGATAACCCCTCTCACAGCTCCGCTGGTTGGGCTGCACCAGCAGATAACCAGCCCTGGGCTGGGTTGTGCCACCGGCATGGTGGGAGCACGGCCACGCAAACAGGGAATGCTTCCCACTGGCTGCTCCCTTCAATTAGGTCCTTGTGCCCTGACTAACCAGCACGTAACTAGCGCTTGGGAAGCTCCCAAGCACAGCTCTTGAGTCACTGAACTAAAGAAGGTTGACAACCCTTGGCCCCCTTTTACAGTTGCGGAAATCAACTGAGGAGAGCCTTGAATTACTTCCTGAAGTCATCAGTCAGAAATGAAACCAAGGAACAACAAACCCAAGCCCTCCCGTGCCCGCTGGGTGCACACGACGTTGGATCACCTACGCTGGGAGCTGGAACTGCCACCCAATTGCCATCAGGAGCCACGCAGCCCTAGCGCACAGATGGCACAGATGACAAGGACACAAGGTGAGCTCCTGCACCTCTTGCCTCTCCCAGCGGACACCACCAGTTTACTTCTTCAAGGTGACATCTTAAAGAGGGATTGCTTTAAGAAATACCCGTTTAGTCTTTACAAGGAGCTGTCTGTTCCCACAGAGAACCCTTGGGAGCCAGCTCCCTCCCCTGCTCCCAACCTCAACAAGCGCTGGCCGCAGTTCAGCGGCACAGAGATTCCTGAATACCTTTGGCTTAGGAAGCACTTCCACAGCAGAAAGCCATGCTGTCAGATAACATGATCCAGAGCTTCAGCTGGAAAATAATGACAAACTTTAACCCCCTCCCTTCCCAGCTCCCAGAAGCATTTACTCACTTTTTCACATTTGCCTCCCCGTTGGGAATTCTGCGTAGCTTCTTCTTCTTCAGGATCTTCACAGCTCTCCTACAGAGGGTTTCAGAGTCCAACATCTCCTTGACTTTGCCATAAGAGCCTTCTCCAAGCAGGTCTCCCATCAGGTACTTGCCGATGAGCTTGGCTTTCTTCCGCCGGGGCTGGTAGATGACCTCGGTGGAGTCGATGTGATGGATGAAAGTGTCCATCCCCACAGACATCAGCTCGCCCTCTGCAAACATGCCCAGCTGCTGTGGCTCCTGCATATCCATCCTGGATTAAGTTCCTTAACCTGTTCTCCTTACGCTCTCAGGGGTTTAATCCTGTTTGTGAGTTTCCAACACTCCCTTTGACTCCTTCTTGAACAAAAATCTCCCGAAGATTGTACAAACATGAATAAAAAAAAAAAGAAAACAAAACCAAAACAAAGCTACGAGCTGCTTCCAGCTCAATCGGATGCGAAAAGATCCAGGCCTGGCTCCAGCAACACAACGTCTTTGAGAAAGAACATATACCTCTGCCCAGAGCCGCTCAGTTTGGGGCTTGCTTTGCTTCCGACCTGGTCCCGCTGCTACGGTGCTTTCGAGTCGACCTGGCCTTTCCCGTGGCCCAGTTTGGTTGTTAAGTGCTAGGTCATCCTCTGGGACTTTAGGCCACCACCTAAAACCAGGCAAGGAGCGAGTCCCGTTCGTGACTTTCCATCCCTAGAAGCTCATAGCAGCCAGCTCGGAGCAGGGGGTGGGAAGCGGTTGCGCCCCTGGGCGCAGATGGGGCGCTGGGGGGGGGGGGCGGGGGTGTTCAGCCGTTTGGAAGCTGGAACCAAGTTTCTTTGAAGGAGTTTTCGGACACGGGAATTCTAACGTCCTCGCTTTGCACGCCTACAAAAGTTTGAGGCCTTCGGTGCCTGTCAAGATCTCCCAGGGGCATCCTTCAACCGCGCGTGTTCCACCTCGCACATGATGCGGCACCACCACGGGTCCAGGGGGCGGCCGGTGTCACACAACACAAACCCCACCGCGGCTTCACGCACCCACCCCGGCTGGGAGCAGTCAGGACGGGACTGACGCTGCCCCGCACGGCGGACACTCCATTCCCGTGCACAGAGGGAGAAGATCGGGGAGGGGATGCCCCTGTTCCGCCCCCCCCCCCCGCCCTCCCCGGCGGGGGTCAGCGGGGCTGGGGAGGAAGCAGCGGCACCGCACCCGGGGCAGGCAGGGAGGGCGCGACGAGGGCACACACCACTTTAACGACGGAGCCCGGAGGGGCCCGGACCCGCGGTGTCCGCCGCGTCCCCCCGAGCCGCGGCCGAGCCCTCCCGCGGGACCAAGGGGAAGCCCACCGGGGCCGGGCCCTTCTTCCCGTGCGGGCCGCGGCCGGGCCCCGCCGGCTGCTCCCTCCGCGCCCCGCTGTCAGCTCAGGGACGGGAGCCGGGCAGACCGCCTGTGTCCCCCTGTCCCCCCCCCCCGGAACCAGGCCGGGGCCCCGCACCGCGCTCCCCCCGCCCCGCGCCCCGGCCCCGCCGCAGCCCCGTTCGCACCGACCCGGCCCGGCCCTACCCCCGCCGCGCGCGCGCCGCCGCCATCTTGTTTACCTCCCGCCCCCGCCCGGCCCCGCCGCTGCTCCCCCCCCCTCCCTCCACAGGCGGGCTTGGCACCGCCCCCTGCCCACCGACGCGCGTTCCCATTGGCCGCGGCGCCGGCCCCGCCCCAGCGCGCGCGCCCGCTGGTTGGCTGAGGCCCGCCTTACGGCTTTTCGCTTCCGGTTGGTCCCGAGCCGCCCGCCCACCGCGGAGCGCTGTGATTGGCTGCGGGAGCTGCCCGTCACCGGGAGGGGCGGGGCGAAGGACCAGCGGTTGCCATGGAGACGGGTGGGGGGGGCCTGTCCGGCCGAGGAGCGGGGCCCGCGCTGCGCCGCCGCCGCTCTGCGCCCTTTGGGCCGCGCTTCCCGATGGCTCCGGGGCAGTAATAAGCAATGGGACGCGGGGAGCCGGGAGCTGCCCCTCCGCAGGGCGGCCACAGCCTCCGCGCCAGCCCCGGCAGCGAGGGAGCGAGCGCCTGCCGCGGCTCTCCGGTGTGTGCCGGGCTCCGGTGCGCGTTTAACACCGTTTCCAGCTGCTGCCGTTCGCTTGCGGGGAGAGGAGAACAGCCCTGAGAGGCCCCCGCCGCGGTTTGTGCCGGTTTCAGCCCTTGTCCTGGGGGAGACAGTTTTACACGCGGGCGAATCCCGGAGTTGTGCCTGGTCATGAGGGCGCTGACGGGATCGCAGAGGCGGGAGAGTCCTGAGCCCGTGTCCAGGGGCTGAGCAGTGTCACAGGGCACAGACGTGTCCCGAGACCCCCAGGGAGCAGGGACAGGGCTGGGACGAGGCCCGGAGCGCCAGGAGGGGGCAGAGGAGCCCGCAGGGGGGTGCACAGGAGCGGAGCCCCCGGCTCCTGCCAGCCCTGCTTTCCCTTCCCTCTCCCTCGCAGGCTCCTCTCATGATAGCTCCCGGCCACGTGTGATTTACCTCAGTCTTGGCACGGAGCACAGAGTGCTGGAAAGCCGGCACCCAAATTCCAGTAAGTGCCGTGCTTCCCTGTCCCGAGAGGGATGGGTTCCCAGCAGCGGGAGGGCAGGATCGATTGGAAACCATCCACAGCGGAGAACAGCACAGCTCCCTTCGCTGCTGCTCCATGTCTGCACTGCATCAGCTGCTCCCTGCACCCCGCAGCACGCATGGGCTCTCTGTACCTCCCCAACATGGAGCTTGTGGCTGCAGCAGCAGCTTCACCTCCAGCAGCGGGGGTCAACCTGCTCATGGGCCGAGGACATCAGGCTGAGACCCACAGAGCTCACTGCACAGCACAGGGCCACCCTCCAGCAGGCAGAGCAGGTCCCAGCGCCCTCGACCACAGTGGGCAAGGAAGGGACTCCCCTGCCCCAGGGTGACTCCAGCCCCGCCACCAGCGCAGCGGGCTCTCTGAGCCGCCTCTGCCGGGTGCAGGGAGGGCTTCCCGAACCCGCGGGAAGTCAGGGGATTTCCAGGCTGTGGGAACAAACAGGAACCAGTGGCATGCAACAGCAGCCTCCACAGCATGCGTGAGGGCAAAGCCAGCAGCATCAGAAACCCCCAACTCTGACCCCAGTTCCCTGGGGCTAAGTGTCTCCCAGGACAGCAGCATCAGGGCTGTGAGCACTTGGGAAATGCCTGTCTCCTGTTGCACAATAGGAAGAATTGCCCTGGCATTCCCTCCAAGATGCTGCCTTCTCCTTATGCTCTCTCCATTCTCAAGGAGAGCACCCAATTCCCTGTCAGCACCCACCCCACTGCCTGCTCTCCTCTGAACCTCCCTTCAGCACTCACCCACCACCAGCACAGCCTATGGGTGCTCCTGAGTAGGCCCCTATACCACCTCCCCTTCCTTATTAAGAGGTGCCAATTAGAGCAGAGGCTTCATCTGCAGCCCTGCCCTGGACTGGGGTAGGAGCAGAGCTGTAGGGTGGTCAGGGGTATATTGGGTACTGATGTCCCTTCTCTGTTACGTGGTGCAGCAGTGTCTGGTGTAGCTGAAGCATGGGTCCCATACGGGTCAGGGTTCTTGTGTATCTGAAGTGTGGCAGCACCTCACAGGCTGTGCCCCCCAGGGTGAGAGTGCACTGTGGGGGCTGTTTGGTGGTGGCCCCCGGGGGCCGTGGGCTGGGGCAGTGGCTTAATCTCTAAACCAGGAATTGGGCTGGACCTGGGGGAGGAAATCAGTGACATCAGTGGTGGTGGGACCCGCTGCAGAGGCGGTGGTGGTTACAGGAGGAGGTGGCTCATGGCAGGGTGGGTCAGTGCGTGTCCTGTGCATCCGCTTGGTCCTATCTGTGTTGTGCTAAATAGCTCCAGGGGGTTTCAGACACATAAAGTATGCGGCTGGCTTCCAGCAATTGCTTTCAGATACTGGGGCCTGGAGGGGACAGGGACAATCCTGCCTGGCCCCCAGGGATGCTGCTCACCCCACTGCGTGCCCATGGCTGTGTGTGGGGGGTAGGAGTTGGAGCAGGGTGATTTATTACAGGGATGCCATTTAACAGAGCCGGAGCCTTTGGTGTTAAGCTCTGGAGAAGGGAGATTTCAGCAAGTCTGACACAACTGCTGTGGTTAATTAATGCCTGCAAATGAATGAAGTCTTCTGAGAGCAGCTCTTGTTGATGGGATTAAAAGCCCAAATAATAAATGCTGTGCTGGGGTCTGAGTGGAGAAAGGGAACCTTCCCCGGGGGTGGGGATGTGGTTTAAAGCTTCCTTCCTTCCCCCAGCTTCCTAAGCACGATATCCTAGAGTCTGGAATATCCTAAGGAATCCCTTTGAGTCCCCTCCCAGCTCCTTGTGCACCCCCGACGTGACGCTGCACCCCGGGACACCAGCGCTGCTCCCAGCACGTCCAAGCACAGTCACCGGGAAGAAGATGAACTATCCCAGTGGGAACCGGCGGGTGAGGACCCCTCACGGCCCGGACCCGGGCCCCGCACACGGCACCGCCGCTCGGTCACCCGGAGCGGGAGTTTGCCCCGCTCCGGCCGCGGTGTCACGGACCTCCCCGGTCAAGGTCCCTCCGCACTGCCTCCGGCAAGAGCCCCGTTTACGAAAGGCCGAGCAGATAAAGGCGGCTCCGTCTGCATGGGGCTCGATCCCACCCCGGGGATGCTCCTGCCGCCGCGGTAGGGATGCCAAGGTAAAACCAGACCCGTCCGGTGCCTTTATGTCCTTGCCCCGGAGCTCACGGGGAGCACGGACCCCATACGAACAATGGCGGTGCCAGAGCCGTGATCCCCCCGCCCTGAGCTGCCCGTGGGGGCCACGCAGCTCCCGTGCGCCCCTTCCCGGCTCCCGGGGAGCTCCAGCCCCGGTTCCGCGGGGAGGAGCTGCCCTTGGCCCGGCCCCGGGTCTCCCCCGGTTCCCCCCTCACTTCCGTCCGTGTCCCCCAAGATGGCCGCGCGGAACGCGGAAGAGGTGCGGAGAGGAGGCGGCCGCCGGGCAGGAGCCTGAGCCCGAGCCCCCCCGGACGCAGGTAAGGGCCGGGCCGCGGGGCTGCGCCGGGCTGCGCCGGGCTGAGGGCTCGGTCCCCCCCCCCGCGCCGCTCCCTTCAGCGGGCAGAGAGCGCCGGGCCCCGCGGCCGGGCCGGGGCTTGAGGGGTCCTGAGGCGGGGGGAGCGCGGCTCCCGGTCCGCTGCCGTCGAGGGGAGGCCGCTGTGGGGGCAGCGAGCGCTGGGTCCCTCGCGGTGCCTCCCGCGTGGCGCTGGCGGCGGCCCCCGGGGGGAGCCGCGGATCGCGGGGTGCGGCCTCGGGAGCGGGTTTGTGCCGGCAGCGGTGGGGGAGAGAAGAGGCTGCGGCTGCGGCCGCGGCGGCGCCGGTTCCTCTGCTCCGCATCCCCGCTGCCCAGCGAGGACCAAACTCCCGGGGGGCTCTGCTTGGCCGGGCCCTGCCCGGGCGCCACGGCCGAGGGCACGGTCCCGGTTCAGCCGCTTCTAAACGGGAGCGGGGAAGCCGCCCGCGGGATGCATCGCGGGCCAGCGCCTCGCTGCCAAGTTCTGCCTGTGGTGGTGGAGCTCTAATGGCTCAATTAAGAGCCTCCGAAACCCAGAGCTTGCTCTGGCTGCCGCTTGGCTCCGGCGCCTTTAGCGGTCACCGGTTCTTAATGTAATTAAACACTAACACAAGATTTAGGAGAAGTAACCGTAAATACCGGCAGGAGAACAGTGACTACATGAGATGGGCTTCAGAAGGGCGAGTTCTGCAGGTTCCGTGCTGGGATCCAGAAGCCTGGAAGGGTTTTTCCTGTTGGTGTGTTATTACCGCTGTAGCTTCGGGTGCCTGAAGGATGCTGGCAGTTGTCTCTCACAGATCACCTCCGTGTCACCTGAAGCATCCAGCTCTCCCTGCCTGATGTGGATACATCAGCACTGCTTCCTCCCAGGTTTTACCTTTCCCAGAGTCTTCCATCCCCATCCTTGACCACGCTTCTGCTGAAGCAGCACTCCTCCCTTTGGAACTAACCCAGTGGGGCCGAGTGTTGTGTTTTGTCACATGCCAGCCATGGGACAGGCTGCATCTGCTCACTGAGGAGCTTCGAGCGCCTCCGCCACGGGTTTTATTCACGCTGGGGTGTACATGGACAGGAATTTGTTGTTATTTTGGTTTCAAGCCGTGAGCACATGGTGCGGTTGAGGCTGTTTCCTGCCTGAGTAGGACCTTTTCAATGGGTAAGTTATGGAACCCTGAAACGGGGGGTCTGTGACAGGAATGCTGACACAGGTTGAAAGCTTTCTGACTAGTGGCACTAATAAAGAGCTGACTGTGTAGTTGCTGAATGTTGCGCTGTGACGTTCATTCGTGAGGCTGGATCTCTCAGGAAAGCCCTTTAGGCTTAATTAGAAGTTTTATATTCACTGAAAATGTTGGCTTTAAGCTTAAAACTTAAAACTCTTCAGTGTTTTTTGGTTGCACAATCGAGGTCTGTAGCCGTGTAGCTATGAAAGAGGTGAATACTTGCTTCTCTCACGGAGAAAGTCTGCCTGAAGGCTGGCCAATGTGTGTCTGTGTGCTCATGATCACAGGGAAGCAGATGTTGGGTGAAGCAGGGACCTGACATCTCTGCCCAGGGAAGCAGGAGAGATCGCGAACACTCGGTGCTGCAGGTAGCATCAGCAATTGGCTTTAATTGTGCAGCCCCGAAAGAGAAGTGTCTGTGGAGGATTTCAGCCAGTTTAGACGAGTGGAGAGATTAAGGAACCTTTCTGGTGTTGCTAAAGCTGCTGGGCCACTTAATTGCCTAAGATTAATCCCTGGAAATGTAGGGAATGGCACACTGGGGTGGATGCCAGCAACAAGACTCCACATTAAGCTTGTCCCCTCTGTGGGACAGTTAATATTTCTTGTCAAGAGGACTTTGCCATCACTAAAGTTGTCTTTGACTGTAATTTATTCTCCCCTGTATGGTGTGAGCTGCACACGAGGAGGAACAAGTGCTGCTTGGAGGGTAAAGCTCTTCCTTCTCTAGGAACACCACTGTCTTCAGAGGGCTCTCCAAAGTTCTCTCTTTTGCCTACACCCCGGTGTATCTTACATAGATCCGGCAAGAAGCTTTGGGGTGCTCTCAGTTCTTCCCTTTGCTTACAGACTGACCGATCCCAGCAGCTGATCTGTCACTTGCGCACTGATTCTGTACTATGTGACTTGTGTAGCCCAGGTGAGCAGCAGGGGTTGTCCCGCTTCTGTCTCCGTGTTGCTCCCAAGCCGGAGCCGTGCCTTTGCTCTCAGCGCTCGCTCTGTGCCATGGAACGCTCCCAGTGCACGTTCTTCCTTGCCAAAAGCATCCAGGGGATCAGGGTTTCTTAAAGGGCTCAGGTTAGGATGCCCTGGAGTGATTCTGTTTCCATCACAGATAATAAGTAGCTTTTAGATTGCTGTTATCCTTTGCGTTGTAACTGGGCTGAGCCGTGTTCTTCATGTGCCAAACGTTGGGGTTTTTCCCTCCCCTCTTCTCTGTAACTCCTTCTAACGTTACTTGGAAGTTGCCTACGTCAGGGCCTCTTTTTTGCCATGTTTTCTAATATGTAGGGTTGGAGTCTTCTGCCTTTCTGCATTTCAATTGAGGTAAAAGCATGCAGTCAGTGTAAGTGTCTTCTTAGACAGCTCTTGTAAGGAACAAGCTTTGGATTCTTTGCCTTTCGAATAGAAATGCACCAGCCTCTTGCTTCAGAATAGCAGCGAGGGAGTCACCCACGGGGTGTTCTGTTTCTGCCTGAACTTCTGCCTTTGTAAATGAAATCCCTTTTCCAGTGGTGTTTCAGATTCACAGACAAGCAGAGCTGTACCTGGGTTTGCTCTGCGAAGAACTGGCTTTGCCCGATGAAAAAGAGCTCAGCTGCAAACAGTGAAGAGAACAAAACCCAAGGTATTTCCATTCCTGTTCTGACTTCTCTGCAGGCAAAAGATCTGACACTTCTGGTCGTGTCGGCCTTCTGCACTCGGGGACTGGCCGCTGCCTGCCAGTCCCTGTTCTGAGGGCGATGGAGCCTTGCGGTAGCTCTGCAAGGGGGCTGTGATTGCAGCAGGAGGGTACATCCCAGCTTCTTGCCCTTGGTTTTCCTGTTTCTTGGAGTGAGTCACTGCCGGGCTTGGCTTTGAAGCCTTCTCATTCCTCAAGGCAAAACATGTTGTTTGGTCTAAACTGTCCAAAAATGTGGCAAGGAGAAACATGAAAGAGGAACTTGGTGCTCGAGACATAAAATGGCTTTTGAGAGTTCCGTAGGAGGAGGTTCCCGTTTCTTCAGGCAGTTACGTATTGATTGTGCTGTAAAGAATTCCTCCCAGGAGCAGCTCCTGTGAGTCACGGCTCACCCATGGCAGTGCCTGAATGGATGGATGGATAGAGCCAGGTCAGGGTGTGTGGCTTGGGGCTCCCATTCTGATCTATGCATGTGTGTGTGTGTGGAATTAATCTGCAGCAGGAGAAGGAACTAGATCAGGTTTCTGAGGTCTTCTTGTCATTATGGAGCACGTGGTAGTTCCCGATGAGCAGGTTTAGCTCCTGCTCCGTGCATAGCTGTGGTTTCCCGCCTGTCTCCCTTTCACAAAGGCTGCCCCGCAGCAGGAGGAAGTGCTTGCTCTGTGCCATGGGCTGGTTTCACCTCTCTTCACTTGCAGGTACCCAGGAACTTCCAGCTCTGGCATCTTGCTTATTGCAGAGCGGTTCATTGTCTTTCCCACTGAACCTGGCTGCTGCAGTGCTGCTCTGAAGAACTCAAAAGCTCAAGCTGTTTAAAGTCAAAGAGGTTATGAGCTTCGTAGCCTCTGGGCACAGTGAATTCCACAGGAATTACAGACTGAGGCTGCCCTTACTGCCGGGGCTCGATTGCAAACCTTGGAGCAAACCTGCTAATATTGAAGCTGCTCCTACAGCTTAATCAGAAGAATTCAGTGTTCAAACTGCTCACGGGGCTTTAGCAGGCTGTGCAGGGAGCCAGCTTCATTGTTAAACATGGGCTGCTAAGGGAAAGGAGCGATTCCAGTGGCTTTGTCAGGCTCCTGCAATCATTCCTTGATCCGGAGGTCACTTTACTGGTCCTTAGGGATGCCTCATTACTTGGCAGTTCTATTTTGAAGCTTAATCCACTCAGGAAGCTTTGGACATTCCTTGTCAGTGTTTGGTACCTCCCAGCACTCCAACTGTTTCCTCTGCTCTCGGGATGTGACGTGCGCCGAGGCTTGTGTTGGTGTCATATCCTGGTTTGATGTCAGCGATTACAGTGTTCTTCACTGCTGCCCTTGGAGTTTCCAATACTCCCAAGTCACATTCCTTGCTGGTAGCACCTTGATACACTAAGAAACCATCAAAAGGTCCTGGTGGGCCACTTGCATTCTCCTACAGCAGTGATTATCTCCAGCTGGAGAGCTCTGCTTTGCTGTGACAGTGGGACCTGTTGTTTTGTTGGGGTGTATTTGGTCGAAGAGGTTAAATGCTTCAGAGGAGTTTGCTATGAGGGTGCTCTTGCAAAACCCCGGCCTTTGTGTTTATCTGCTTTTATTGTTCCAGCGACAGGATGGGATGGGATGTGGAAATGGGATTTTTGTGGTTTTCCATGATGTGGCAGCCTGGAGGATGGGAAGATGAGCGTGTGCCCCTGTCCTCGTGCTGGGTATTGTCCCGTGCTTGGGGTCAGGTCGATCTGGAGCAAGCCAGACAGCAAACCCCTCTTACCAGAGTGTGAGCCTACAGCAAGAGCTGCTCCACACTCCCTCATCCCAGAGCCTTATGTGCCTGCTGGCTTCCTGCATGCTGAATCAAAGATGATTTTACAGAACTGAAGCCTCTTTTGGGGTGCAGAAGGTTGGGTTTGACGACATCCACTGTGTACTCTGCTACCGCATCCCTGGTGCTGCTCGTGGGTCAGCAGATGCGCCTTCAGCATCCTCAGCATAGGGGCAGCAGATGGGAAGGAAAAGGATGGAGAGTGAAGTCTTGATGGCCTCTTGTTCTTGATGCTCGGGTGTAATTTGGACTCCCCCAGTTAGATTCCTCCCCCGTGATGTTGTATTCCAGCCTCTCATTTCCTGTTTGTACTCAGGCTGTTGTGGTTCCTTGTGAACAAGTAGATGCTGGTGGGGCACGACTGCGGGTGTTGGAACTCACAAGGACCTTGCAGGGGCAGCCGGTTCCTGGCAGCTCGTGGTGATCAGCTGTGCTGTGGTGCTTGTGCATTAAGGGGTCTGTGCATCAGAGAACCTGAAGGAGAAAGCCACAAAGCCTGGAGAGGAGAGCAGAGCATCCCCAGGATGCTGGGTGGGCATCACGCTGACGCACAGCTTGTTTCACTTCTCTCTGGTGAAGCTTTTTACTGCATCTCTTCACAAGGGGCTCGAGGTCAAGGTCTGCATCTCTGCGTCCCTCGTTGTGAGTTCTGTTGCAATAAATCATGTGGCTTGGGAGGAAGAAGTCCTCAAACATTTTAGTATCTTCATGTACTATCTTCAGAGCTTGGAGCCGCTTGCTAGGTGGGATGAGAGCTCTGGGCGGAATTCATCCCAGCCCTTTATCTTCAGGAGGTGCGATACGGAGGAGGTTCTGCTTAGACAACAGGACCTGAGCATCAACGCTTCGTTCGTGTGTGAGTGGGGCCAAAGTCATGCTGTGAGCTGAGTGCAGCCAAGGAAGGCTGTGATGAAGCAGCTTCTAATGAAGCTTCAAGTCTCCAAGTGGTTGACAGGCTGCGTTTGGGAACCCTGGTGCTAACACTTGGCCAATAAAGCGGGAGGCCTGAGGCCAGATGATAGTATTAGTTGGGATGCTGGGGTGCTGGCTAAGTGGTTTGAGCTATTTTTTGCTCCTGGGCTTATGGACTATAAAGGCTGAGTGTGGATTTTATGGTGTAGTAAAAAGAAACACTTCTGCTTGTAAAGAATGAGGCTGCAGTAAAGGTCTGGTGAACTGAAGCCAATGAAAAGGGTCTAGGTGGTCCCAGGCCTTTGTGAAGGTTGTTTATTCTGTTAGGAATTAAAATGGTCCCAGGCTTTTGTGGTGTAGTGATCTATTCGGTGTCCCTTCTGCTGGTGCATAGGCCTTCTTCTCTGCAGGTGATGTTTCGTGGTGCTTTCCTAGGAAAGAAGCTGGCACCTGAAGGCACCTCGGTCACTTGGTCTCCCTTCGTGTTTGTCTTTCTGCAGCCTGTCGGGCAGGGCGAGGAGGCCGAGCCTGGCTGAGCACACGGGGCTGTGAGCCCCACTGCTGGCCTCTGCTCCTGGGGCAGCCCTAACCCAGCACGGGCTGGGGAGCTCATGCAAGTGAGCACATCCCGGTGTGACCCCCTCCCGCTACAACACACGGGGGGAACGCCGCTTCAGCGCTGCAGGGTGATGTGCTCAGTCCGGCTGTGGCTTGCGAAGGCAGCTGTGCACCCGCGGGGCGATGGGGAGCAGGGGCAGCGCAGGCTGCCGGGCTCTGCTCTTCCACCAGGATCTGCCCGGAACACGAGGGATTTGCCTGGTAATTCCTCACCATGGGAGCGGGATCGGTGTCAGCCTCCCCCAGGGCTGTTGTTGCTCCCCTGTGGCCCCTGCCACCAGAGAAAGAACGAAAGAAAGAGTCACTTGAATTTCGCTTTCCATTACCAATGCAGAAATCATTTCATCCACGGAAAGGTCACTTCTTTTTAAAGGGGCTCTGACTCAGAAATGACTTTTCAAAAACACTGCTTGCAGCAAACAGCAGCATCGAAATGATCGAAGCTGCTGTGGTTCAGAGCTCAGCTTCAGTTTGCCTGCTCAGTGAGGATGGACCGAGCAGTGTCCTGTGCTCTGGGCTGCAGATGGGGCCGTGAGAGGCAGAGGAAGGGCAAAGAGAGGTCCAAGGGAAATAAAGCCGTCCCGGATGCTTTTCTCGTGCTCCTCTGGTTGTGTAGGTTGCTTTTAGCATCTCTTTCTAATTCAGTTAAATCCAATTGGAAACCTGTGTCCATCTGAGTTATGGGAACGTAGTGAAAAGAGATGGTTAAAGAGTTAGAACTTAGGTTGAAGGCTTTGGCTGAGAACTTGCACTGAGGCAGCGTCTTAGCGTGAGGTTAAAATCCCTGCCAGGGACAATGCTCTCGCTTCAGCAAACATGGTTCTGAAGTCTCATCCGCTGTGAAATCAGGGGGACACCAAAGTGCAGCGGGATGGGAGCCTGGAGCACACCCTGACCCGGAGGAGGTTCCCTCATGGCCGTGGTGTTCCTTGGAATGCTGTTCCCTGAGGCTCAGCGACCTGGGGGAGGTGCTGGCTGGGAGTTTGCCCAGAAGTGCCCAATCTTTGTGTGTGGCACCAGAGCATTCCTCCCGGTGAAAGCCAAACGTGCGCGATACCGAGCCCGAGGTGCCCTGCGAGGCTGCCGCTGTGTCCCAGGAAGGGGAGAGGTGCTGTTTGAGTTCAGGTCTGGCTCAATCCCGGGTGTGGTGATATTTGGGAACTCTCTTTCCCTGTCAAACCCCCTCTTTTCTAAAGGGGCAGCAGCATTTCACAGCCTGGTGCCTGTTTACTGATCTCTTGGCTACGTTTGCTCTTAGAACTGTTGCTTTTTTCCCCCTTCCCCTTTCATAACACTTAAACGTGCGTTTCTTTTCCACCCTAGGACATGGTGCAGGGTGAAGAGCACAGATAAAGAACCTCCCACCATTCCACAGCCTGTTCCACCTGCCCGGAGGACTTCATGCAGCAGGACGCAGGCTGATGCCCTCAGCACCCCCTGCCATGGATGGGGGGAAGAACTACCCACTGCACGAGCACCAGCAGCCGGGGCACAGGCTCCTCAGCACCCCCGGCCTCCCCCCGCAGCTCACCATGGAGGTGAGGCCCTGGGGAGGGGGGCGGGCACAGGCAGTTTTGGGGTGTCAGCAGCAGGGGCATGTAGGGAGGGGATCGTGCCCCTCTACTCTGCTCTGGTGAGACCCCACTTGCAGCACTGTCTGTGGTTCTGGTGTCCTCAACATAAGAAGGACATGGAGCTGTTGGAGCAAGTCCAGAGGAGGCCATGAGGATGCTCCCGGGCTGGAGCACCTCCTGTATGGAGCCAGGCTGAGAACACTGGGGCTGTTCAGCCTGGAGAAGAGAAGCTGCGTGGAGACCTCAGAGCAGCCTTGCAGTGTCTGAAGGGGGCTCCAAGGATGCTGGAGAGGGGCTCTTCATCAGGGACTGTAGGGACAGAACAAGGGGAATGGGTTCTAACTGAAACAGGGCAAGTTCAGGTTAGATCTAAGGCAGAAGCTCTTCCCTGTGCCCAGAGAAGCTGTGGCTGCCCCATCCCTGGCAGTGTTCAAGGCCAGGTTGGACAAAGCCCTGAGCAACATAGTCTAGTGTGAGCTGTCCCTGCCCATGGCAGGGGTTGGACCTGGGTGATCTTAAGGTCCTTTCCAACCCAAACCATTCTATGATTCTGTGATCCCGGGTGTGCTATGGGAGCTGTTTACCAGCCTGTCTGGGCAGCTCTCCAGGGGCATGGGGTATCAATTGGGCCTGCTGGAGGGCTGAGGTGATGGCTGTCTGCTGCCTTCCAAGTGGGAGGAGAAGAATGAGGCTGTGATTAAAACAATGGCTCTCTAGATGCTGGTAGGTGCCAGGCTCCTTGGGAAGGGACGGAAGAGTTAGGCAGAACTACAAACTTTGTTTCTACCCCAGCTCATCTCTGCGACTTGCTGAATCTATTGCTGGGTCAGCTGCGCCTCTCTGGGGGTGGCAGAGATGAGTAGGGCTGTATTAGTCCTCATCCAGCTGCTAAAACAAGATTTGTCCCTGATGCGTTTGTTCTCAAGAGGGCAAGAAGCAAACCTCTGTCCCAGAATAGCTTACATGTTTATAACACTTGAGTTTGTCCTATAGGAATAGAAAGGTTAAAACAAGAGGCCTGTTTCATGTTGCTTCAAGCATGAGGTATCACTGCTTTGGACACAAGAGAGGACAGATAAAAACTGATCAGTAGCTGAGTAATAAGACACTGTGTTCATTCCGGGGTTGTATTGGTGTGTGCAGAGCTAAAAGCTTCCCGGTAGCGCTGGAGGCTGCTTAGGGAGGTGGGAAGACACAAAGAGGATGTTTGGGTGTTTCTGTGCCAATTTCCAGTTAATGGATTGGTCTCATTCTGCAGAGACTGAGATGGAGGGGCTGGGGAGGGCACTGACCCTTCTGCCCTTCTGGGGCTGGCAGTAGAAAGGGGGTTCAGAAGCTGAAAGCTTGGGGTGTAGCACTTGGGAGAGATGAAGAGCCCCCCGTGCTTCTGGAAGGCACCAAGGGAGGGAAGTGAGGAGCCTGGCCCCGCATCTGGACGCAGGTATCGTGCCACAGCTCAGCTGCCCTGACTGTTCTGGTTTCTCCTTTCAGACCTCCATGCTGGCCACCGAGTCGTTGAGTAGCTGCTACCCTGCCTCATTCCCAGCCTCATCCTTCCCCAGTGAAAACCAGTGAGTGCTGCTCTTTGTATCATTCTGCTCTCGCACACGCCATGATTCAACTGTTTCTTTGCTGCTTTCCTTGTTTACTCTATTTCACTAACTGATGGGGAAATAATTGCATCACCCACTGATCTTGTGGCATTTCTTAAAGTGCTACATCTTGGAAAAAAGCAGCAAACAGCCTTGTTTTAACAACACAAGATAAACCCTTTGTTTTCTGGTAAACTTGGAGGCTGCTCTGAGGGAGGAACAGCCTTGGCTTAGCCTGTGTTTGTGACAGTCATGGAGGTCTTAAAAACACCCTGTTAGCTCCGTCCAGCTGAGCAGATCCATCTCGAGCTGTATAGAGATGGTGCAGGCAGGAGAAAGATGTTACTGGTACCAGGGGGCAGGCTCGGGGCTGAAGTGAAGCTGAGATCTTTTGCTGTGTAGGTGAGTGGAAGCTGACCAAATACTACATCAAAAACACACACACACAGAGCCCCAACCATAGAGTGCAGCTGTCATGAGAGCTGTGACTTCTTCCTCTGGTTGTAACTGATGTTCTTCACTGATAAGCTCATCCCACAAGGTGTGAGGTGATGACTATGGGCCATGTGAGAAGTTGGGCTTGACTTCTGCCTAGTATACAGTGCAGTGCTGCAAAGTGCAGTTGTGATGGGTTTCATAACATCTGCCTCATCGCAGTGGCCCTATCTGATCGGAAGGACAGCAGCCAAGCGTGTTCCAGATGCAGTGCAAAAGCTTTTCTACATTCTGTGCCCAAAATAGCAATTCTGAGAGATCTTTCTGTAACAATAAACATTGTTCTTTCTCTCCCCCTTTATAATGAACCTCCATCCTGGCTCAGAAGGCAGGATGTGGACAGGAGACATTTGGGATAACATGAAGCATCCTTGTGCCACCATGGAGTGACTTGGGTTGGAGCTCTCTTGGGACTAGGAGGTGTTGGTTGTTGGGAAGAAGGTTCGAAGGCTGATCCGTGGCTGCTTTGCTCTCTCTGTGAATACAGGGAGTGGCACAGATGTACAGGATGTGTTTTTATTTAGGTCAGAGGTGGGAGGGAGGAAAAATGAAAGAAACAGAACTTGATATCCCGAGCTAATCACTGGCTTCCAGGTGCTTGAGGATTTAATTCACCTTCCTAAGGGGATTTTAGCGTCTCTGTGGAAAAGCAGAGACCCATCCCTGTCAGTGTCCATGTTCCTGCTGGTTTCTCCATTCAGAGGGGTGGGATGTGGTTTGTCTCTGGTAGTTCTGCTTGTGCCTGCTCCTCTGCCTGCAGCGCGAGCTGGGATGGGGCAGATGGAACAGGGCAGTTCCTGACATGAGGTAGCCCAGAAGCTGTCCCATAGGTGCTGAGCGCAGCTCTGCCTCGCCAGTTACTCCCCAGAGTGAGAACCGGAGAGGAGTTCTCAGCTAGGTTCAGCATCTCCGCTCTGAGCTGCCTCTGATTGGAAGAGGTTGCACTTTTTGCGCGTGATTCCTGTAAATTACACTTGGCGAATCCTCGGGAGAGCTCTAACACGATTTCTGGTTTGCTGTATTGAACCACAGGATTGGATTTTGTTTGTCTATTGTGTTGGGTTTTTGCTTTGACCGTTTGCTCTGGTTTTGCCCCTCACTTTCCTCCTCCTTAGCGCTGCTGGAAACACGATAGCCTCGGTCCTGCAAAGACATGCCTGTGCTCCACACAAACGTCAGCTTGTTGACTTTGCCATCGTTACATTTGGAAATGGGGCTTATTGTAGTAATTGTTTGCTAGAGAATGATTTAGGCAGGGCTGCACCTCTGCCTTCCTGGTTTTCATATCCTAGGTAATGGTGAAAATCACCTTTCAGGTGAAATTTTCCGTCTCTTTCACAGAACAAAAGGAGTCTGTCCTTTATGTATTTGAAAATTGTAGCTGAATCTTCTCTGGGGGATTTAGGGTTAGGGCATTGCAGGTAGGAATCCTGAAAGCGATGGAAACAGTGAAAATGGGATTATTAAAGGAGCTGTCTTTACAGTGCAATGTGTAAACCAGGAAAAGGCAGATGGCGTTGGGGTTAGTGCAAGTTTCTCTTAAATCCTTGCAGGGAAATCTCATTTGTAAGTGGCTGTGTTTGGACATGGCTTATTCTCATAGCAACAGCTTTGTCCTGAAGCAGGTTTTTCCTGTTTCTATCCAGCAGTTAATTTCCATGCTAGTGAATTTCTTTAAAAGGTACCAAAGCTCACCTCTGCTTCAGATTTAACCTGGGAAATGGCAAGGGTATGAAACCTTGCTGAGGGAACAGATGAGGTCTGGGTCCCCTGCAGAGAAGGCAGTTATCCTGGAGGAGCTGGGCTTCCTCACGGCATTCCTTGCTTAAGGGTCACTCCAGTTGTGCTGGCGGAGCTGGTGTCACGTATCCTCCAAAAGGTAGTCCTCAAACCCTCAGTTTCTAAAACACACAACCCCCTTTTCTTGCTCTTTTTGTGCCTTTTCCACTTCTCCACATAGGTATGGAGTGCTGCTTGCTACAGTAGGAAAGCAGGCTTCGAGAACTTGGTCTGTGGGTGGGGGCGAAGACTGGTGCTGAGACAGCCTGTGAACTGCCCAGCTCGTCTCTGATCTGCTGGCCTGAGATGTGGTGTTTGTGGCTCTGAAGGGAGACAATCAGAGCTACAACAGAGCATAAAGCCTGGCCAAAATGCCCACAGGAGGTCCCCAGGGCAGTTGCAGCGTGGCCCCAGAACATCGGGTGTGGGGATGAGCAGCAAGTCTGAAGCACATGAGGCAGCACCCTACCACAGGATGGAGACCCAGCTCCTGGAGGGATGTGTGTTGCATTGCTCACCTCCAGGATGTGGGTCCCTATAGGAGCCTGTCCACAGTGTGTTCCTCCAGGTCCTGCCATTGGAAGTCCTTGAGTTTCAGGAAAACTGAAGGGAATGACCAATTTCTGTACCAAGTAAAGACACTCCAGTGTGAGCTTTGCAGTTTAATTCAATATCTTTAAGTTCTTACTCAAAGAGAGGTAAAGCACAGCACCAATGGCGCTAAAAGGACTTTGGCAAATGTGCCCTTTCCTAGGAGGATCTCAAAGCAATGCACTGAGTTGTTATTGGCTCTTCCTTCAGGCTGCAAGGAGAAGACACATCCCAACTTCACCGAGTCCAAACCCGAGATGAAGGGAAGCAAAATTAACACACCAGAGCTGGTCATTCTGCAGGCAGGGAGGCTGGGGCTGGCTTGGTCTCCTTCCCGTTACCTCAACTGGCTCTTGGCCAGACCACGAGGTGCTGCTGATATCAGAGGCAGCGTTTGCTCTTCCGGTAAAAATAGTTTTCCCTTTCCCTGGTTACTTCCTCAGCGCTGGGAGAGCTCCATCCTCCTGCAGGAGACGTGGTGGGACCACGGCGTTTGCAGCAAACCTTCCCCTGGGTGTAAATACATCGATGTCGGTGCGGGTTTTCATTGGGCTGAAGAGATGAGGAGCCGTGGGTCAGTGCTGGGCTGTTGGGGCTGTTCAGTCCAGCCCTGCCTGTGCCAAACTGCAGTGGGTGAAACTGTGGCAGCGCTGAAAAGGAGGGGAAAAGGGAGGAGGGAGAAAGGCAAAGGGAAGAAGGAACTGTTCTGCGTTGAGGGCGTTATCTGTAACAGTGGAAAAAGCAGGGAGAATGTGTTTGGTGGAGAGGAAACAGTGTTTGCACATAAACCTGCGCTGACTGTGGTGTGTCCTTGAGCTGCCAGCCGCACACAGCGCTTCACCTGCTCCGTGGCACCACATCCATCCCCAGCTCTGCTCCAGGGAGTG
Source organism: Myiopsitta monachus (assembly GCA_017639245.1). Lineage (NCBI taxonomy): Eukaryota > Metazoa > Chordata > Aves > Psittaciformes > Psittacidae > Myiopsitta > Myiopsitta monachus. Next base: position 3,753,449 of record CM029937.1, on the reverse strand, counting down.
TTTCCTCTTAAACCTTGGTTCTTGCTTCCCTCGGTGCCGGGGAAGCTCCGTGCTGTGGGGTCTGTGCTCTGGCATTCCCGAGTGGAAAGCGTGTCAGCGGCTCCAGCCTGCAGACGTGTTGGGTGGCGATTGCCCAAGCGCCGCGAGGGCATGGCCCTGACGGGAAAGATTACAAAGCACATTCCGTGCTCCTGCAGGAAGGGAAAGAGCTGGTGGCTGTGAGAGCAAAACCAGACAATGGGCCCACAGGCCAGAGCCTGCTGCTGGGACCAGGAAGGGGATCGTCTGCTCTTCTGAAGCTCTGCCCCTCTCTGCTGGGAAGCAGCCGGTGCTGGGGCATGTGCCCGGCCCATCGGGGAGCACTGGGAAGACCTTTGCTTTACTCACTCCTGAGCTCGCAGAGGTCTGGCTTTGTACATGGGTGCAATGGCTTCTGTGGTGCTGTCTGGGGCTGCATGTCCATTACCCCTCCACTTCTGTCTCTGAGAGCAGCGAACCTCCATTGGGGTGTGTGTGTGGGGGGGGTTCCTCTCCACAGCTCTTTAGCTTTTATGGCCCAAATGGGTGTTGGGGTGGGATGTTTGTGTGACACTTGATGCTTCTCCTCGTGTAGTGGGATTGTTGGTGCTGGGACATGCTCAGAGGCTTCAATTCTGCTTTGTCAGTCAGATATTATTTAGTCCTGCAGACTGTTTTTATCTGTTCAGTTACTATGGGTCATCCCATAGCTGCAGCTTCACCAGTGATGATGGGGTCTGAAGCAACCTGAGAGATACTCAGGACTGCCAGGAATTAACTGCTTTTCCTATTTCCTTCCAGGCAATATTTTAATTCCCATCACGAGTTTTATATGAATTCCATCAGCAGACCCCAATTCTTGGATACAAACTATGCATCTGTGGATCCCCACGGACTTCCTGCCAAAAAATGGTGACTTTCCTCAGGTAAGTGCAGTGCTGATGGCTCTGGGGGAGGACGGTGCTTTGTGGTGATGGGTTTGGGTTTCAGTGTTGCCACATTGAGGGGAAAGGATAGGACACGGGGTGATGGTTTTAAACAGAAACAAGCAAAGATCAGGTTGGATATAAGGAAGAAGTTCTTTACTGTGAGAGGGGTGAGGCTCTGGAACAGGGTGCCCAAAGAAGTGGTCAGTGCTCCCTCCCTGGCAGTGTTCAAGGCCAGGCTGGACTGAGTCTTTGGGGACATGGTCTGGTGTGAGGTGTCCCTGCCCATGGCAGGGGTTGGAACTGGATGATCTTGAGGTCCTTTCCAACCCAAACCAGTCTGTTCTATGATTTAAATCCAGCAGCTGATAGGAGTTGTGTGCAGCTGGGACAGATGCTCTGACAACAGCAGTTCAGAAGCTGTCTGTTGCCGCATTCTGTCCCACTGTCCATGTCAGCTGACCAAGCTGTTGAACAGATTGGTCCCAACACTGATCCTTGAGGAACACCACTCGTTACTGGTCTCCAATTGGACATTGAGCCACTGACCACAACTTTTGCATGCAGCCATCCAGCCAGTTCTCTATCCACTGAGTGGTCCAGTCCATCATACTGATGGCTCTCCAGTTTGGAGAGTGGCTGAGCGGCCCATCAGCTCCCTTCCCCTGCTGCGTTGTGGGACTTGATCTCAGGCAGCTTGGAAGAGCAGATTTTAGGAGATTCTTTGTGTGAGCTGGGTGACAAAAGAGCAGGAGGGCTCTGAGGAAAACCAGCCATAACTGACCTCCAGTCGTTTCCAGAGGAAATCATTCTTGTGCCACTCTGCTGGGGCTCCTCCATCCCTTGCTTCAGCATTGTTTTCCATTTCACTGATTTCTTTCTATCCCAGTTGCCAGTGTGTTAAATATTAACAATCTGCCTGGAAAGCCGAAACGTGCCACTTGGAAGCTGTGGGCACACTTGGGTTGTGACATCTTTCTGGGTGACAGTGTAGGAAAGTACCTGTCTTTTTACCCTTGCCTAGCACAGGTGGGAGGAGTGGCAGGGCCTGGCAGACTTTGTGCTGTTATGACCATACCAAGCAGAGGAGTGACACCAAAGAGAGAACGTGAGGAGTTTGCTGCATGGTTTAGGAAGAGATTCTTGATTAAACCTGTGGTCACTGGGCAGGCGAGTACCTCGGGTGCTTATGTGAGAACTTGTGCTGCCTTTGTACACCAGCACGGGCTATTCCCTTTGCTCAGATCCCGAAATCCCACCTGGGATAGCTGGCCAGTGCAGGGATCTTACAGCCCTGTGTGGATCAGCACGTGCTGGGTTCTGCCTGCTCTCTGGGGGGGATCAGAGGAAGGTGCTGGAGGTGTCACTGAGCTAAAGTGATGCTTCGTGATCCTGTGCACGATCTGAGAGCTCTGCATCCCCAGAGCCTCCCTGCAGCAGCGCTCCAGCCTGGCCTTCAGTAAGGATTACTGAAGAAGGATTTTAAAGGTCTGAAGAGCAAACGGCTGATGATTCTGAGCTATTTGTGTAGTGAACACTTCGCTGCTGGTGGTCGGGGGATTGTTGGTGCACGCTGGGGCTTGGGGAGTGGGAAAGATGCCGCGTTTCCTCCAGCACGGGCATTGCTCCCCCCTCTTCTCTCTGTTTCATCTCCGAGGTTCCCAGCTGGACCCTCAGCTCGATGTAAAGCCTTTGCTGGCCTGAGGATGCCATGAGTGGGAATTGCTTTCCAGTTGAATCATTCATTCCCTGCCGCCGCTCAGGTTGGGTGAAGGGCGACTGTATCACAGCCGCATCGCTGCATGTTGGACAAGGTGCTTTGTTTGCGTGCTTAGAGCAGCCTAATGTGAACTTAAGAACTTGTTTCTTCCACAGTACTTTTGGTTCTCGATTGCTTTGGGGTGATTCAGCCTTGCTGGGCTATTGGCATTCTTTATATAAACAAGTGGCTTAAACTGAGGTTAGGAAACAGCTACATGAGGCTGTGTTGGGGTCTGAGAGTGTTTCTTGGGAGCTGTTGTCTTCAGGCAATGTCTCACCCCCATCTGTTGCCGTCTCCTTATGGAAGAAGTCTCCTGTCTGCACACGTGTCTGTAGCAATCAGCCGAGGTACATTTAGGTTTCCATTGCCTTCTGCTGCTCATTCCTCCAGTCTCAGTGCTGGTGGGCTGGAACCAGTGCAGCAAAGCTGCTGCAAAGGGCTTTTTGTCCTATCAGCATTGGTGCTGTCCTGTGTCACTGATGGTGAGAGCTGTTTGTTGCCGCAGCCAGACACTAAACCACTTTGGCCCCTGTTGTGTGTCTGTCCCCAGGGCATTATCGTGGCAGCAGAGCAGCCTGTTCTGGAAAAGCATCCCTGTCACATATTAGCCCTTGCTGCTCTTGGCCACCATGGCTTTTTCTTTCAACTTCACTGCTCTGCCCTGTTTATAATCACTTAAAGCACAGGACTGCCTGTTTCCTTCGAGCCTTTCCTTACCTAACCCCAGCCTGCCTGCTTCTGATCATCTCTGTTTGCTTTTGCCTAACTTAGCTTGCTCTCTGTGCTCCAGAACTGGGCTTTTCGGATGCCCGAAGCCTCCTCTGCTGACTCCGCTTCCCCAGGTCACACTGGAGCATAAACCCGACCTTTCAGAGGTGGGCTCCTGCTGAGTGTGGAAGGTGCTGCAGGCTCGCCTGTGAGGGCTTGGCACAACCCCCCCCCCCCTTTCCTGCCCAGGGAAGCAGCTCAATGTATGAGCACTTGGGCCTGAAATTGGGGTACCCCTCTTAAAACCCAAGTGGTGCTTAGGCTGCAGGAAGGTCAGTCCCAACTGATTTTGCTTGTGGGAGAGGGAGGAATTGGCTGCTTGTGGGTAAAGTCATTTGCAGTAATGCTATAAAGATACAATTACAGCCTTGTTTGATCTGCTTGTGGGGGGCTCTTGACTGCTCCTGTTAATCATAAACCAGCCCTCTTCTCCCTCCCAGCCCCCTGCAGTCTCCTGCTCATGTTTCTTGTTAAAGGGGGGGGGGAAGGAAATTAACCTACTCTTTAAAAAGGTATTAATTCCTCAAAGTGCTTCAGTGCACGGAGCTGGGGTGATTTAAGACAAATCAATGCAGCCGGTTTCAAATTCTATGGAAGACTTGGTTCTGTCCGAAATGAAGGGTTTCCTGGAATAAGAAACGTCCTGGAACTTCCTATTGCTGCCCTGGAGTTATGTCCGCAGGGAAGAGAGGAGCTAAAATCAGTTTGGAGGCAGTTAACTGGCTCTGGTGCCTTTGAAGCATTTTCTGTTCAAGTTGCTTTATGTGCCCTTCGGTTTTGCACTCCAGGGCTGGGATTTGGGCTGATTTCATTACACTTCACTTGGGTGAGATGCCCAATGCTCACGTGAGGCCTTGGGTTGTTAAAAGGAAGCCCTGACTGCAGCCACTGTGCTCACATTGGGTTGATGTTGACATCCATGGGCTTGTGTGTGCTTCTGGGGTGTCCGTGGCCCCAGGGATGGGGTACAAGGGCCTGGAGGGCTCCAGTCTCTCCCCATTCCAGACTTCAAATAGTGATGCCCACCTCCAGGCAGGAGGGAAGGGAGGGGCAGCGATGGGGAATGGCTTCTGGAGCTCTTGGCAAGAATCATTCCCTGCCTCCTCCCTTCATCAAGCTGACAAAAGCAGGAAAAGTGCTGCTCTGAAACCCAGAGTGCTCTGAAAAGTGCTTGTAATAGGATTTAACAGCGGGCCACTGGGAGATGCTTTAAAATAGCTGCTTTAATTCAAAGCAGAATCCGCCTGAGTCAGTCTGGTTGGGTGAGTTTCCCCATCACCAGTTCTGCTGGTGGTCACTGCGTGTCCTGGTCCATAATGTGCCTAAACCACCAGTGGTCCTCCCACAGCAGCGCCAAGGGGAACTGCTGCATCCCATGGGAATGCTACCTCCAGGCGTGCTTCTTTCCCTGCCTCCCGGATTTGTTACTCCACGAGCTGCAGCATCTCCCTGCCACGTGCTGCATTCAGGGTCACTGCAAGGGTTTACTCAGCCTCAGCTTGTGAGAGCCCCTCGGTGAGCAGAGCCAAGCCTTGCACCCCGCTGGGTGTCATGGAGCAGGAGGAGGAGGGCACAGCATCATTCATCCCTGTGGGAAAACCCAGCCCTGTCAGGACAAGCTGCAGCGTTCAGGTAGTTGCTGCTTGTCCACCCTTTAGCTGCTTTTCGAGTGCCTTTTCCAAGACACCCCACTGGGATCTGGTTCTGCCTGGAAGCTCCGCACATGCCATCAGTGTGGTCAGGAAGCATCCTGGAAGGAGGTGGCAGAGGATGCTGTGGAGCTTCCCCAACAGTTAACTAACTCCTCGTACCTCCCTGCGTTTGGCAGTAAGTCAAATTAAAGCGATGCTGGTATAATTGTGCATCCCTGTCTATCAGCACGTATGTTCATGGAGCGACTGTGGGGAGCAGGAATGCTGGGACAGGGTGTTAAAATTCCAGATGGTGGTTCCTCAGTGGGTTATCTTCTGTGGTCTTGCAAAATCAGCGTAGCAGCCCCAGGTATCTGTAAGGACATCGTAGGTCTTGCTTCCTCTTGGCAGTCCTGTCCTGCTGCCTGCTTTTTGCCCCCTTTGTGCACTAGCAGAAGGAATAACCCACTTGCTTCTTTAAGGGTTGCATAAATAGCCCTTGGTTAGTCCCAGGGAAGAGCTGGTGGTTTGATCCAGGGCACATAACAAAGCCAACAAGTCACTAACCAAGGTGTTTCAGGAATATATTTGGTCTCTGAGGTTCACGTGTATCATTAAAGCGCCTGATCCCAAGCTCCAGGGCACTCCCAGCTAATGCAGTGCAATCAAATTCAGATCAAGGCAGCACTAAAACTCAGTCAGTGCCTTTCCCCACCCCATCCCAGCTCCTCACAGACACCAAGTGCTTCAGTTTCCACTGTGCTTTCTGCAGCAGCACTCATGTAGCGGCTGCTCACAGCCTTCCCTGGGAGGAAGCATCTCTCTCCTGCAGGCCTGGTAGGGGCTCTGCCATTGCTCCAATGCTTTGGTTTATGAGAAGTGCCTTGGAACGTGGGGTTTTCCAGCACTTCTCGGCACGAGGCCCCGGGAGCACTCGCATCAGCAAGTGGCAGCTCAGCGCCGAGCTGCCTTTCCCTTGAAGCCGGGCCATGGTTGTATGGAAGGACTCGGAGCAGGAGCAGATTGATCCACAGCCAGAGCTCCTCTCCGTGTTCCCCTGCATCTGCTGGGCTGGGGCTCTGCTGGTTTCCTGGCCAGGCTGGGTCCCTCTCCCTGCCCTGCTCCGGTAGCACGGGAGCATTACCAAAGCTGTGCTTCCAGACATGGAGCAGTGCAGGGTCCAGCTCCTGTCCCAGCTGGAGCAGCTGAGCCCCTGGGAGCTGGTGGGGATGGACCCCCATCAGAGCCCAGCAGTGGTGCTGGGGTGGCACAAACAGGAGCCTCATGCTCCCAAAGCAAGCAGGAGCTCTGGTGTGGCTCTGCTGCACGGGGGGTGCTCCGGTAAAGTCACTTCTCCATCAGTCCAGGCTGTGGTGGAGCAGATTTTCCTTAAGCTTATGATGACCAGATGCCTCTCAGATGTCCCTTTTTTGTGCCTTTTTCCTCTCCCCGAGCAGAAATGTTGCCTGTTTCTGTTCCCAACCAGCTAAAAGGGAAAGCCTTGGGAAAAAGAGACATTCCTGGATACTGAGGGATAACAATGGTCTAGAAAAGAAGGAAGAAAATAGCTACTCCTTTTCCTAATTACAGTATTTGGTGTGGGGCAGATGCTGGAGAGAAAAGCAGCACATGGGGTGGGGGGGAAGAACCCACCTTGTGAACCCTCTTCGTGCTCTTGGTTCCTTACTCCAGGCTCGGGCAGGACCCGGCTGGGCCAGGGCACGGGAAAGGGGTCAGGGTGTTCCGTGGGGAGCCGGGGTCCTGCCTGGATCGCGCCGCTGTGGAGCTGAGCTTTGTTTACAGTGTCTCTGTGGTTGCATTACACCACATACAGTAATTCTCCTCGCATTGCCAGTAATTTCCCTGACTTACCAAGCAGGCATCATTTCCTGAAAGTCAGCCCTGTGCTTAGAGGAAGTACGAGCACTCTCCTTCGTGACTAACCACTGCATGCAAATCTCCCGGGCGCAGGGGCCGCTCCATAGCTCTCCTCTTCTCCTCCATTTGCACTCCTTGCTTCTGCATGGGAACTCTTAGAGACCCTTGAGGAGCTCCTTCCCTGGCTGCTGCCGCGGTCATGAGTGAGGACCTCGCTCCATTCTCTACTGCAAAGTCTCACCTTGCTGCTCCCTCCGCGTCCTGCTCTGCTGCCAGCACGCTGAATGCTGCTGTAAAATGTCCCAGATGCAGTTCTGGCTGAAGTTCCCATCTCTCTATAAGGTAACGCCTGATTTTTCTCTTCATTCTCCTCCTTGGCATTCCCTGTGGGATTTGTTCCGGAGGGAAGCAGCTCCGGCTGCTGCCCCGGGATTCTCACGGTGGCAGCAGAGGTTTTGGGGTGCCGAAGCAGCAGACCAGGAGATCTGTGCTTTGCTGAAAGGTGCCTTCCTCGGAGCCTGTTCCTGTCGGGTGGAGCTTGGTGAGGCTTGGAGGAGAAGGAGCTGTGGGGAAGGTGGCCCCTGTGTTTATGGAGCAGTAACTGCTCTGGGGAGTTTCAGACCAGGTGCTGGATTGCTCATGGATGTATGAGTGCAGTTTGCTCATGGATGTATGAGTGCAGTTTGCTCATGGATGTATGAGTGCAGTTTGCTCATGGATGTATGAGTGCAGTTTGTTCAGGGATGTATGAGTGCAGTTTGTTCACGGATGTATGAGTGCAGTTTGCTCACGGATGTATATCTGTGTGCCTGCATGTATATGTATGTGTATAGTTTTATATACATGTTATATAGTTTTATATACATGTATGTGTAGATGGTTTTATATGTAAAACTATCTATACACACACACACATATATAAAATACATATGCATTTTATATCATGTGCATATATAGGTTTATATATATGTGAGTGTATATATATAGTTTTAAGCCCCTATCAACTGTGTGCTGGGTAGTGAAGTAGTCAGTAGCTGCCATGCAGGAGGAGATTCCTCCGTGTCTGGATTGTGAGCAAATAAACCATTTGGATTGGTGGCTCCATGGCCAGAAACCCTTCCAGGGCGCACACCCCTTCTGTATTTAGACCTCACCTGTTCTGTCATTATTCTTAACAAAGACTTTGTTTTGACTGAAGGCTCTGAGCTGTTGCCAGGTGCCTGCGAGAGCCACAGGAACCCTTTGCCTTGGTTTACCCTGATTCTTCTCTGATATTTATTAGAGAGTTAACTCTTGGGTTTGAAAACTTTATGGCTTGGGATAGTGATAGCAATCCTGTGTGCTGTGGTGGCATTGACTGGTGATGAGCTCTGCTCTGCTGAGTCCCCCCGGAGCACCCAGCTCCAGAGCCCACAGCACAGATGTGGAGCAGGTATGGAGATGCTGCAAGGGCTGGAGCAGCTCTGCTCTGGAGCCAGGCTGAGAGAGCTGGGCTGGGGCAGCCTGGAGAAGAGAAGGCTCCTGAAGGGGAGACCTCAGAGCAGCTCTCAGGGTAAGAAACCCAACCAAAATCTGAAACACCCCCCCCAAATCAGTCAGCCTCATTCCAGAAGTGAGTTATGGCGAGCAGATGCAGGGCGGCGTTTGAAATAAAGATCCTGCCCTGTGGGATAACTTCCATCTGCTGCAGCGATTCAGCATCCGCTGAAACATAGCATCAGTGCTGTTGCTGTGAACCCCCCTTATTCCCAGTGAGAAACTTCGGACGTTCTTCAGCCTTAACCAGGGCCAAAGTAACCGCTTCAGCTCCTGCGCTGGGACCGGTGGCCACTGAGCAGCTTCCCCAGGTCTGGCTCTGCAGCATCTCTGCTCAGCTCATTGCCCCTTCCCTGTGCCTGCTGCACCTCCAACCTCTTCACTCCTCGTGGTTTCTGGGACCATCTCTCCTACCCCTAATGCTGCCATCTTCTTTTTCTGCTGCTTCTGTGTTGGGCTCAGCACCTTTTGGCTGGGGTCAGCAGTAACCAGAGTATCCATGGGTCTGGCAGAGCCTTTATCCTGCTGAGAAGAGGCATCCTCTTGCTCACTGTTCTGTGGTGATTTAGGGAATGATCCTTTCCCTGGAGGAGACAGGGAGCTGCTCTTGTTTGCTCCCTATAAAGCAGGGGAGTAATTAGTGAAGGTGTGGTTTATGGCACAGGTTGTAGTTATCAGCTTTAAACAATTACACCATGTTCTGTGGACAGGCTGGGCTGACCCACCGGGGTTGTGCCCTCAGCTTTCAGAGGTGGATCTAACACATTACTGGCTTGAGTGCTCCTGAAGTAAGGTAATTACATAAAACAAATGGGACACTGAAAGTTTGTGTCTTGGAGGCTGATTTCCTCTTCCCTTTGCAGGCTGGTGCCCCGAGCAGGGGAGCAGTGGTGGGGCTGGAGCCTTCATGGGGGGGGGCTGAAGGCTGGGTGCTTGCTGGGTGTCTCGGACTGTGTTTCAGTGCTCTCATGGCTATTCCAGCCATACACTTTCCTGTCTTTGGAACCCTAACATGTAGTATATGCAGATGAGTTAACCTAGTGCAGCAGGCTGTGGCACAGCGACGAGGCCGGGTGGGATCTGAGACCTCAAGATGCTGCTGCCTGTGTCCCTGAGGTTGAAGCCCTCGAGTCAAATGCCCTCAGTTAAATGCCGGAATGGATCCGTATAGCAAAGCTTTTCATCATGAAAAGACCAGCAAAATCCCTGCCTGAACCCTGCTGGGTTTGCCTTGCAGCTCCAGCCTTTGCTTCAGCTCTTTCTTGTCTTGTCTACCTCCCAGGCCTGCCTGTCCTTGAGAGAGGAAGAGCACGCTTCTCCTCAGCATGCAGATTATCACAAATGCCTTTCATCTTCTAGATTGAAAGTCAAGGATGATGATGTCTCCTCTCACTTGTTATGAATAGAAACTAGTTCTTGCAGCTCCTTGTGTGAGCTGAGCTCGGAGGGCTTGTTGGGAGCAGAGCTCTGCTCTCCCTCCTGCCACTGAGCACTGTGTGACCTGGTGGCAGTCCAGAGGCTGCTGAACTCCTGCAGTGCTTGTCCTTAGGATCATGAGCCCAGAGGAAGAAGCAGAAGGCTTAGTGGGGGGAGGAGGCAGCCAGGCAGGTTGCTGCAGGGTGCCCAAGGCACTTGCTTTGGCCAGAAAGGACCATAATTCCCCATGTGTTTTCCTACTTTGAGGAGTGTGAAGCAGAGCCCCATTTCCAGAGCTCACTTCGTTCTGAGATAAGTCTGGGTGTCTGCTGCAGGCTCTGAAAAGCCTTCGTTTCTGGGAAACCCCAAAATAGCCACAGAGATACCAAGGGTGAAGCACTGCCGGGTGTCACACACCAGCGGATGCCCGGTGCTGGCAGGAGGGTGTCCCCGCAGCACAGCCACACAAGCAGCTCTTTCTCATCCCCTTTGGGGCCCTCTGGTTGGTATTAGAAGAATCCAAATGGCACACGGTGCCTATGCTCCCCGTTGCAATCAAGAAACTTCTCACTCAAGATCAATCATGGAATCATAGAATGGTTTGGGTTGGAAAGGACCTCAAGATCATCCAGTTCCAACCCCCTGCCGTGGGCAGGGATGCCTTACACTAGACCATGTCACCCAAGGCTCTGTCCAACCTGGCCTTGAACACTGCCAGCGATGGAGCATCCACAACGTCTTTGAGCACCCTGTGCCAGTGCTTCACCACCCTCACAGTAAAAAACTTCTTCCTTATATCCAACCTGAACTTCCCCTGATAAAGTTTGAACCCGTTACCCCTTGCCTTATCACTACAGTCCCTCATGAAGAGTCCCTCCCCAGCATCCCTATAGGCCCCCTTCAGATACTGGAAAGCTGCTGTAAGGTCTCCACACAGCTTCCCTTCTCCAGGCTGAACAGCCCCAACTGTTGTATCCTAACTCATTTGACTATGGACTTGTATGAAATTATAACCACAGGTTGCTGCCCACCTTCCCTTCAGCGCCTCGGTGCTCCTGCGCTCTGCTCTGGAGCAGAGACTGTCTTGGGAGCCAAAAGAGGCTGATGTGGGAAGAAGGCGAGGGGAACGTGTCCTGTTGGTTTTAAACACTGCAACCTGGGCAGCAGCTGGGGGTCTGAGCCAGCTCTTGGCCTGAAGCCCTTAGGAACAGTAGGGGCAGGCTCGGGGTGTTGATGTTAAGGTCCTTTCCAACCCTAACTGTGCTATGATCTGGCGTCAGGCAGGGCTAAGTGACTTTTAAAGACCTTTGGCTGCCTTTCTGCCTTGCAGTCGGAAATTGGCCCTTAACTGGAAATGAGCAGATTCCTCCTCGTATCAGGCGCAGTGCTATTGTCACACTCCCTTGGTCATCTGGTCCAGCTGGAGACTGAGCTGGAGCCGGCTGCTGACAACCCTGAGCCCTGTGAAGAGCCACAGCAGTGCTGCGTGCTGGCAGAGCCCTGTGGGTCTGTCTGTCCATCTGTCCCTCTGGGCCACAGGCTCATCTCCAGCAGGAGCTCAGGGTTGGGGAGATGCGTGGCTCTGAAGTGAACAGCAGGCAAAGGTTTTGTGCTATGGAAAAGGTTTGGAAGCAGGTACTGGATGTGAAAGGAGAGCTGAGGTGGTGTGGGGGAGCCAGGGAGGGCGCAGTGACCTGTGCCAGTGCAAAAAGGGCTTTTTGGCTGTTGGTTCTTGCCAGTTACAGTTGGAAGACCCAGACAAGGAGCAGATGGGAGGGAGGGGATCGAAGGCTCCTTCTGAGCCAGCAGTCCGTGTGACTCAAACCAACCACTGGGTTGGCACCGCATAAAACAGTTGCAAACCATCCCAGCACAGGCACCAGAGGAAGAGCCAGGGCAGAGCCTGCTCCTCCTCACTGGAGCATGTTCTCTTTGTGTCCGGGCTGAGGCACATGCCCTTGGGAAAAGGGCTGGAGGATGTGATTTGTCTGAGTGCAAACCCAGTGACAGCAGCTCCTGCTCCTGCAGCCTCCTTTGTGCAGAGCCTGCCATGAGGAGACTCAGCTTGTCCAAAGGCTCTGGGTACCGCTGTGTTACAAATTGCCATCCAAGAGCTGGGTCGTTCCCACGTGTACCTGGTGCTCTGTGGGCTTCTGGGCACGAATGCAATACTTGGGTCCTTTGGGTGTTAGGCTGAGGACGTTGCACTTTAATCCAATCCTGGGTTGAGGCGACTGACAGCGCTCCTGCTTCTTCCACTCCTCAGTGTGCAGAGCGGTGCACAGTGTGTCAGTTGTGTCCGTGCACTGGCATTCTCTCCAGTCAGTGTTTTCCCTCCTGTTCCCATAAACTGAGGTTTTAAAGCAGCTGCTGCGAGCATCTCCTCATTTACAAGTTAATTTCTAGGCTTTGTGGAGCATGAAGGAGAGGAGCTGCTCATTTAATAGCAAGAAATTAAACCCTCCCGGGTGAGTAGGTGTGAGAAAGGAGCTCTCTGATCTTCTCATCCTGCTGCCTCTACTTGTGGCCCTGTCTCCATTTCAGGATTCTTCATACCTCGATGAGCTCTCCAACAACAACTCCCTCTTCTCGTCCCCTGCGGATTCCCTCTCCGACATTGTGGATCCGAAGGTCTTCTTGTCTGCTGATAGTCAGAGCCGCGTGCCGACACTATGGGATGTAAACACGCCGCAGCAGAACCAAACAGAGGTATGGGCAGCTCCTCTTCCATCCTCCCCATCAGACACCTGATACCTCAGGCTTCATCCCCTGGTGTTTGCACCAAGGAATTGAGAAACCAGCCCAGTTCCCTACTCACCGTTACCAGCTTTGCTCTGGGCGGGAGGGGATGGTTACACATGGTTTAGCGTCCTGGAAGCAGGGGAGGATCCAGGCATCCTCAAAGGGGTATGTGTGCTCTTCTGGAATGTGGTGCAGGCACTGGCTCTTTGTTCTGGCAGCTGTGGCAGGTAGGTGCATCACAAGGAAGATGGATCCTAAACCATTCAGCAGGTCCAAAGCAGCCTGGAGCAGTGCTGAAGAGCTGGACTCCAGGAAGAGCACCATAACCCAGGTCCTTCATTGTCTCCGCCACTTGGTTATTCTCCGTGGCATATATTTCAGTAACAATGAGTAAAACCCAAACTCTGTCTCAACCTAAGACTCCCCATTGGTGTTTCCTTTGTGAGTTTAAGTCTCTGTAACCTTTTCCATCTGAGCGTTCCTGGGCTGTGATCTCCCGCAGCCCCACAGCAACATGTGGTTCTGTTCTGCCCTCTGGTTTCCCTCATCTGTTGGGATGGATTAGTCACCATTGCACAACCTGCTGTCAGTCACCACGGGTTGGTGGTGGGGCTGGTGTCTCACGCGGCTGCTGAGTCTCTGGGTCTCAGCTCACAGTGAATGCCCAGCAGTGCAGTCGCTTTCCTTTCCTAGGTCATCCTCTCTTGAAGATGGTGGGGGAAACCCATTCCACATGGATACCCCAGCAGGCAATCCGGCATGGCCGTGCTTTAGGCACTGTTGTGCTCGGAGGTTCTGTTGTGTTTCCAGGCTGCATTTTGCAGTTAGCAGCGTGTCTGACTGGATTGCCACTGAAGCAAGCTGACTGTTTGTCACAGCTGGGAAATCAGAGTCCTGGCAGCAAGTCTGCTTCGACATGCTGCTGCCATGTGGCTCAGTGACAGGTTGGGCACCGGAGTGTGGCGTGGAGATGAGGATCCTGGCCTGGGCTTGGGAATGGAAGCTCCTGCCTGCTTTGGCCTTCCTGTGGGGCCATTCGTGCAGATCCTCAAATGTGACACCTGAGCTCATGCTGAAGCCACTGGGGTTCGATCACCTTTATAGACCTCTGCAGCGTCTGTAGTTGGAGGCAGAGAATTCCACTTCCCTCTTCCCATGGATAAATGTGCTGGAGATCAAGGGCTGTGCTGCTGTGCCGGCAGCAAGGGCTGCAGAGGCAATCCACACAGTCTGGTAACCTTGGACCAGTTTGAGACAGCAGGAAGAGAGCTGAGCTGTTTGAACCAAAGCAGTGGCTGAAGGCATCACAGGCTTGTAAACTGGATTCAGAAAGCTAAAAACCAGATCATCCCCCAGAACAGAGAAGGCATGTTGTTGTCTCCTGTTATTGGGGTTTTACATGGTAGCCTGTATCACTGCAGGAGCTTGTAGCTTTGTATCTGCAGAGCATGCAGCAAAAAACCTTACAGGGAGAAGCTGTTCTAAACCCAGCATAAAGAATGTGAGTGAGGAACAAACACCCAAGTGGGAGGCTTCTTGGCTGGTGGGGGCAGCGGCTGGCCTCCAGCCTCTGCATGTTGTTCTCCACGTCCCCCTTGTCCTGCAGAGCACGCAGGTTCAGATAAGGCCAATTAACTCCTTGGAATTCCATTTACAAACGACTTCCTGTTGCAAAGCATCTCCAGCTATTTTAAGCGTTGTCTCATCTGTGGTTTGTGACTGCAGAGGTGGCTGGGCCAGGGTGTTGGTTGCTCTTTTGGTGGTGGTTTTTGTTCTCCTGAGTTGGTGGTGTCAGTTCAGCACATCCTAGGCAGGAGATTTCAGTTTCAGTTTTGCACGTCCCAGGCCAGCAGGTAAGGGGGCTGTCAGGTTGGCTCATGAGGAGCAGTGGTTTTAGTGCCTGAATTTCAAACATGCATTTTCTGTGGTTGGTGGAAGCCAATGAATGATCTGTGCAAAATCTTAAGGCAGTGCCAAAGGGAAGGTTCCTTGCCTGTAAAAGGATGGAGACTGCTGATATCCTGCCTCAATATACAACCCATTTAGATAACCTTTCCCCACCCCTCCCCACATTGTTACACCATCACAATTCTCCATCAGGTTGCAGGCATTTTGGCTTTGGAGTAGCTGGAGCAGTCACTAAGAGCAGCCTTGTACCTTGTCCTCTTCAAAACAATGAGCTGTCTTCTGCCGCGTGGCAATGTGAAGATACGGTGTGGAAAGGCTCTCATCTGTAGTTGAGCTTTCGCCCCTCTTTCTCAGCTGTCCCTGGCACTGGAGGGGTGGCTTTGCAGGAAAGGGGACAGAGCACAACGGGAGCAAAGCATCGCAGGGAGAGCACAGTGCAGAACATTCCCAGTGCCCTGAGAAACCCCCATCTCCTGCGCTGAACCTTCAGCTGGGGTGTTTGTGCCAGAGGAGGAAATGGCTGGAGGCAGAGCCGCCTTCGTGTGCCCGTGGGGAGAGCCATCTCCAAAGGAGATGGATGTAACTGTTGGATGGAGGAAGAGCTATGACACCATTAAATGTCTGCAGGAGTCAAAGCACTCTGTAATGCTTCATTTGTAATGCAGTTGTGAAATACCTTATCAAATAGTTCATGGAATCCATTGTGCTTTTCCACAGCCATCGCACCAGTTTAGGCTGGTTGTAAGATGGGGAAAGCAAAGCCCTGGCCCTGCAGGAGCTGGAGTGTTGGGAGCTGCTGATTCTAACTCATTCCAGTACTTGGAAAACGCAAGCACCCTCTTCCTAGCTCAGCACGTAGGGAGGGAATTTCTGCGAGGGGAGCTGGCTCCTCACCCAGGTGAGATGGTTCCTTTTCCCATGGGAGTCATGGCAAAAGGGGGCAAACTAGAGAATAATGCAAAAAGGAAGAGAACAAAGTGAGGCCGACTCTTGGGTTGTGCAATTGTCAGTGGCTTTGCCCTGTCTCCTGCTCATGTCCCGTGTTCTCACGCGTGCTGTGTGTGCCTCTTCTCATAGTGATGTTAGACATGAGGCACAGAGGAGAAAACTGAACTGGGGGGTGAGCGACAGCAGAGAAAGGAGGGAATTGTGCAGGTTCAGTTCTGTCACCCGTTACCGCTCCAGTCCCAGCTGGACTGACCTCCCAGCATGTTCTGAGCAGATCTGGGCCTGGGCCTTTCTCTTGCCCGAGAAGAAACTCTTTGCCTGAGCTCAGATTTGTAGGTGGAGATGGTTCACCTGCTCTCCAGATTTGTTGGCACTGAAAATAGCTCTTCCGTCCAGCTTCCTTCTGGTAATTCTGACTCAGGCTTCCAGGAACGGAGGGTGTGTTTTTGCTTTCTGCCTTGCTTTTTTTTTCTTCTTTAAAAATAGGAAATAATCGGAGTGTTTATGGTGAAGAACTCCCATCTTTCACTTCTGCTGCTGGAGCGTGGGGCTCGAAGCCTGGCACTCCTCACAGCCTCTAAACTTGGCCTGCTGTTGCTTCTGGAGCTGCTCCTTGCTCTGGATGCTGTGAGCTGCTGCCTTGACCCTGCTGGCTGCCGGGAAATTCCGGTGTGATTTTGTCTGTGTGGGAGCAGACAGAGGATCTCCTTGGCTGTGCCTTCCCAGCTGGGAGTGTCCCTGGAGCTGCCGCCTGGCGTGCAGGGTGACACATCTTACTGCCGTGTCCTTACAGCTCTGCAGAGGGACCCTTGTGCTGCTGGGGCAGGGGCCGAGTGTCCCTGCAGCTCCCGTCACACGCAGGAGTGCCCAGGATGCTCACACTCCTTGTGCTTGCCTTGGTCAGTGACAGTGTGCACGTTGACGAAAGGATCTGCAGCATTTCCAGGATTTATTAGTTTCCAGGATTATTGCCCCGGGCTTTTTGTTCACAAACAGAAAGAATCAAAGTCCAGAGTGTCAGACCCGAGTCGAGAGCGCGAGTGCCTGCTGCTGCTGTGTTTTCACAGCGGTTGGGCTGGGGGTTCAGGCTGCTTTCTCACCCGCACCTTTCTGTTCCAGCTGTTCTCCCCCAGCAGATCGTTCAGTGGCTTGAACAGTTCGAATGACCATGTTCCTGCTGGTCCCAACACCCCGCTCCTCATAAGCTACCAGGTGAGAGTGATGTTCAGCTTCAGGAGCATCCACACTAGGCACTTGGTGACATGGTAGGAACAGTTGTGTTTTCCCTTCAGGGAGATGGAGACAGGAAAATCAGACACAAGTCCCTGCTCTTCCCCAGGAGTGCCTCCTGGTGGAACCTCACCGATGTTAAACAAGGATTTGGGCTTCATAACTTGGTTTTATGCTGCTGAGTACTGAGTTTAAAGCTGCTCTGGGTCCCTTGCTCAGGGCCAGGGCAGAGCCTGGGCTCCCCACAGCGCATCTGCCAAGCCATGGAAACATCTTCCCCTAATTTGCTATGAAGCAGGCGCTGAAAGCAGCTGTGGAAGCAGTTGTTGCCCCCTGGGGCGGGCGCTGGCGGATGGTTTCTCTGTGCTGCTGGAGCTTCTAAATGAGATGAATTGTGTTGGAAGGGTTTGTGAATTTGCACAGGGAGGGATCCCCGGGGTTTCTGTATGTGCCCATAGTCCAGTGGGAACATCTGATCAATGCTCTGCTTCTTTCCAGTCTCAGGCTCCTGCGGAGGAGGAGGATGAAGGTGAGGAGGAAGAAACGGAAGAGCTGGGGCAAACAGAGACCTATGCAGAATATGTTCCTTCCAAGTGTGAGTGTTGCCATCACATGAGTGTGGGCAGTTCTGCTAACTCCACTGTTGACCAGCCTAATGAACTGCTCCCTTATTTTCCTGCGAGCAGGAAGTCACAGCTTGTGCTTGTGATTTGCTGGACAAACTGGAGCGCTGCTCCCTTGTTGGTGCTCTGCTAACTGAACACACCACTTTTCTGTTGCTTGCTTCTGGGGGAGGCCTGACGTGCTTTTGGCACTTCACAGCAGAACAAAAGAGTGAAGAGCTGGGGCTTGTCCCTTCGGTTCCTGAGCAGAGGACTACAGACTGTTCACATGAGGTCTGCAGTCCCCTTTTGAGGTGCTTCGGGAGTGAAGAACCTGAGTTCTCTGTTTTCTGTGTTGTCATTTAGCCAAGATTGGGAAGCACCACCCTGACCTGGTGGTAGAGACGAGCACTCTGTCCAGTGTCCCCCCTCCTGACATCACCTACAGCCTCTCCCTGCCACGCTGTGTTGCTGACAAAGGGTCGCTCTCTGCACTACAGCTGGAAGCCATCATTTATGCCTGCCAGGTATGTGGTTCCACCGTGCCCAGTTTGCACTAGAAGGAGCCTGCCTTTTGTGTGGATAGACGTTCACTACAGGTGGTGAAACTCCAGGAGCTTTGGCATATGACATTTTAACTGCCTTTTGAAAGGGTTATTTGAAGCTGGGGGCTTCTGTGTGGGCTGTTTCTCAAAGAGAACCTTTGACTTGGCCATGCTGCTTGACCATTCCTGCTGTTGTTTGAGCCGGAAATGCACTTGCATTGATGGGATGTGTGAAAGGGTTAAGTTGTGCTCTTATAAGCTTTGTTAGCAAAGGCAAACGTAGTCTCATTTCCGGTTCTGTTCTTGATTTTGCAGCAACATGAAGTTTTATTACCCAACGGGCAGCGAGCTGGGTTCCTCATCGGGGACGGGGCTGGAGTTGGGAAGGGCCGGACAGTTGCAGGCATCATCTTTGAAAACTATCTGAAAGGGAGGAAGAAGGCTCTGTGGTAAGTTGGTGGTGGTGGTTTGGGTTTTCTCTTTTCCCGTAAGACCTTGGAGTTACTTTGGATCTGGGAGCAAGGAATTCCTTAGTGCTGATGTTGGCTTTACAGCTGACTCACGCGGCCTTGGGTAAGTCATTTCCACCTCTTTGTGCCTGTTTGCTGTCTGAAATGGGAATATTTCCCCTGCAGCAGTGATGGAGAGTGAGTCACTATGAAACAGCAGATTGTGGAGTGCAGTGTCAAGCCTCTCTCTGCTCTCTTTGAAGTCTTTGGAGGGGTATTCGTGGACTTCCCTGGTGCAGGCTCGAGCCCCTGGAGCATGGGCTTTAACTGCAGAACATGCAGCTTGTCGTCAGTGGCAGACTGGAGCCTGCTGGAGGCTCCTGGGCTGTGTGGGCAGTTGGAGCTGTGACGGTTTCACACACCTACTGCTGCTTTAGTCAGACTATTAATCACTGTGCGTGCCCTCCCTGTCTCCTTAGGAGATAACCAGACCCACGTCTCACTTCGCAGGTTCAGCGTCTCCAATGATCTCAAGTATGATGCTGAGAGAGACCTGAAGGACATTGAAGCCTCCCACATTCCTGTGCATGCTTTGAATAAGGTAGGAAGAGAAGGTGTAATGGTATTCTGGAAAACCAGCCCCCAGTAGCAGCGAGATGGAGCCTCCTCAGTACGTAGAGCAGCAGTCGCTCCTGCCTCCGCCTGGCTGGTGGCACAGGCAGCCAAGCTGCTGCTGTTCCCTCCTCCCAACGGGCTCTTCCCACTCCGGACTCTTGCTATTTTTACATGCTCTGCAGAGCTGCTCTGTGAGCATGGAGCTGGCTCCTGCAGGGAGCAAGAAGTGGCTCCAGGCAAGTGCAAAGTACAGCAGGACTTGAACCTGTCTCACCAGTCCTGGAGTCCTGCAGAGGGAACAGCTCCGCTGAACCCCAGCCGTGCTCTGCGCTCCCTGGGTAACAATTCCCAGTGCTGGCTTCCTGGAACCGTGTTTTGGAGCCTGTGAGTGAGGGGCCATCTATAAGCACGCAGCCTGGGGCCTGCCAGGGGCTGCAGGAGCACATGGGTGTTCCCCTGAGCTGAGCACACTTCTCCCCCAGTTACTCCACGATGAGGAAGAAGAATTCCTAAGAGAAACTGCAGTTGTGTGATGGGTATTCACAGGGTTCTCCACAGCATGGGCTTTAATCTCTCCTCTGGTTTGTAATGGTATTGAACAACCAGCTCTCATGAAGGCGATGGAAACCACATGTTTTCAACACCTCTGAATGCACCCCATTAGGAGACTGAAAGGAGAGTTTGTTTTCAGACCAGAAAGGCTTTAAATGGAACTTTCTTCAGATTGGGACCATGGGGGTTTTCTTCCTCCCTTGTATTTCATTACGGGTGGGACCCCTGACAGTCAGATAGGTAACAATCTCACCTGGCCAAAGAGAAAATGGTTTCCTAGAGGTAATTAAAACAGCCGAGAAGGTTCAGACCCATTAAACGTTGTAAACTGCTGCTAAAAGCAAAGCGACTTCAATTGGCCAGAAAATAGAAGTCCAAGCGGTGTCCACATTTCACTGCGTGCATCCAGATGTGCTGACACATTGGCTGGTGGAACTCATCCAGATATTTAAAGTCGCTGTCATCACCATATCTCAGTGCCAAGTAGAAGTGCTCCAACTACCAATGGGCTTTGTGTGTCCTGTTCTCGGATTGGGTTTTGTTCTTGAGGCAGGAGCGTGTGTCCTGCAGTCACTGCACAGTCAGTGGTGCTGGCTGTGGGCACAGGATGGGTGCAGCACGCTGGGGACAAGCGTCCTGAGTGTGTGCTCTCGTTCTTCCTCTTCCTGCAGATTAAATACGGTGACACAGCTACCTCAGAAGGAGTCCTCTTTGCCACTTACTCCGCGCTGATTGGCGAAAGCCAGGCGGGCGGGCAGCACCGGACACGCTTAAAGCAGATCCTGGACTGGTGCAGGGAAAACTTTGATGGAGTTGTATCCTTTAGAAAAGAAATAACGACCACAAGAAAGCTGAACAGGGAAAAACTGCATGGTTGCGATTGCGTTTCACCAAGGAACAAAGAGCTTGGGGCCATCTGAAGTCACTGGCAGCAAGTGATGGATGTGGTGGATAATTAAACAGTGGAAGCACATGCATCCCCCCACATGCATCCCCCCATGTTCCTCTCTCCTCTTCTGCAATTAGTTAATGGGAGGAGGGAAGAATGCAGCTGGGATTAACCTTTTCAGCATTCTTCTCCCTCAGCATTACAAGGCAAGACACACCTTAGAAGTGAAGGGAGAGAAAGGGGGAAATGGCTTCAGGCTCTGAGGAGCACAGGACTAGGCAAACCCAATCATTCCATGGAGCGAGTCAGTGCTGTTGATACTGGGTTGTTCAGTCGGTTGCGAGAAGCTGGGTTGTGTTTTCTGCCTGCTCCCATCCTCGGGACGAAAACAGATCCTTTCTCCTTAACTGCAATTCCCCTCCAGATTGTGTTTGATGAATGCCACAAAGCCAAAAACGCCAGCTCGACTAAAATGGGCAAAGCTGTGCTGGACCTTCAGAACAAACTGCCTCAAGCCAGGGTTGTTTATGCCAGTGCCACAGGTAAGCTGCTCCCAGCACTGTGTGGTCACCTGTGTGATCCGAAGGATGCCCTTGAGGTGTGCACAGAGAGAGGCGGTGGTGGTGCCACAGTGCTAGAGGGAAGCCTGGTGTGCTGAGGTCTGCCCCGAGCCCCATCACTGCCATTACTTGTGACTTTCTGGCAAGTCAGACCAACTTCTCCCCAGTTCAACTTGTTTCTGGCTGGTGGTTCAGCTGTCTGGTGATGCTTGGCCACTCAGTGTATGGCAGGCAATGATTGGGAAGTTCCTTGGGTTTCCTAAGGCACAAAGGCTCTCTTAGGAGTTACTTCAGGCAAAACTCTTCGCAACTAACAGGGAGCTGTGTCCAAACAGGTGCCTCTGAGCCAAAAAACATGATTTACATGAGCCGCCTGGGGATCTGGGGGAAGGGCACCCCTTTCAGATCGTTTGATGAGTTCCTGCATGCAATTGAAAAGAGGTAAGTCATGGCCAGCGTCTCTTTTCATGTGGCTTATGCTTACTGCGCCCGCCACCTTTTGGGAGATGGGTGCCATGCCTGAGGACAGTGCCTGACAGAGGGAGGTGGTGGTTCTGCAGAGGCAGCTGCCCTGTAGCAGGGGAAGGGGTTTCACCGCTGTGTTCCTCTCCCAGGGGAGTTGGTGCAATGGAGATCGTGGCCATGGATATGAAGGTCAGTGGAATGTACATTGCCAGGCAGCTCAGTTTCACTGGAGTGACCTTCAGAATCGAGGAGATCCCGCTGGATCAGCAGTACAAGATTGTCTATGACAAGGCAGCAAAGCTGGTGAGCTGGTCCCGCTGCAGTGGGGACACTGATGTTTAATCATGTGGGAGGGTTTGAAGCCCCTAAACGTGGCTGTGACCACAGACTTAGCTTATCCATATGAAACAAAAGGGCCTCATAAAACCCCAGTCTTACACTTTTTAGCTTCTATTTAGAAGTTTCATATTTGCAGAGCAGAGCTTGCAACTGCATGCTAATGTGCCAAGGAGAGGATGGCCACAATGTTCCTTCAGCCCAACGCAAGGACCTAAATACTGCTGTTCAATCAGATTATTCAGGAGAAGGACGTGGGGGTGTTGGTCGATGAGAAACTTAACATGAGCCAGCTTCAGTGTGCGCTCGCAGCCCAGAAATGAACCATATCCTGGGCTGCATCAAGAGGAGCGTGAGCAGCAGGTCATGGAGGTGATCCTGCCCCTCTGCTCTGCTCTCCTGAGACCTCACTTGGAGTATTGTGCGCAGTTCTGGGGTCCTCAGCATAAAAAGGACATGGAACTGTTGGAACAAGTCCAGAGGAGGCCACGAGGATGATCAGGGGCTGCAGCACCTCCCGTATGGAGATAGGATGAGAAAGTTGGGGCTGTTCAGCCTGGAGAAGAGAAGGCTGCGTGGAGACCTCATAGCAGCTTCCAGTATCTGAAGGGGGCCTATAGGGATGCTGGGGAGGGACTCTTCATTAGGGACTGTAGTGATAAGGGTAACGGGTTCCAACTGAAACAGGGGAAGTTTAGATTGGATGTGAGGAAGAAGTTCTTTACTGTGAGGGTACTGAGGCACTGGGAAGTTGGGAATGCTCCATCGCTGGCGGTGTTCAAGGCCAGGTTGGACATAGCCTTGGGTGGCATGGTTTAGTGTGAGATGTCCCTGCCCATGGCAGGGGGTTGGAACTGGATGAGCTTAAGGTCCGTTCCAACCCTAACTATTCTGTGACTCTACGATTATCAAACTCCAGCCTGCTCTAATAACTGATGAGATAACTCATGAAAACTAAGACATTAACTCAGCCTTGCTCGGTGTTGTCTGCAGTGGGCAGAGGCCTTGATGGTGTTCCAGCACGCAGCCGACTGGATCGGCCTGGAGTCTCGGAAGTCCCTGTGGGGTCAGTTCTGGTCAGCTCACCAGCGCTTCTTCAAGTATCTCTGCATTGCTGCTAAAGTCCGGCGGCTCGTGGAGCTGGCCAAGGAGGAGCTGGCCAAGGACAAGGTATGGTACAGAGCTCACTGCCGGCAGCAGCGTCAGGCTGCTTGTGTTGCAGGTGGGGTGTTTCTTGTAGTACAACCAAAGGGAGTTAATTCTTGTTCAGTTTGGCGTGGAAGCAACATCAAACCTCCTTAAGGTTGGAGTTCTCTCCATGTTAACCAGGATGAAGTGAGTGTCTGGGTGCCTGAGGACGTTCACAGTAAATGACACTGGGGAGTTAACGTGGCCTCATCTGCCAAGGCATTGCCCACTGTTTGCTGATGTGGGCAAGCTGAGCTGAAAAGGGTATTTTGAGTCAGGTACCAGTTCTTTCCTTTCGAGAACGGCTCTGTTCTGTCATCCTTTTGGATGCAACTTGGAAATTTTAGGGAGAAACTACCTAGAAAAGTCAGGTACTTTCTGTATTCAGTTGTCCTCTGTGGTGTGAGCATAGCTGAGGGTCTGGATGCCGAAAGGTTGGAGAGATGGTTCTTCATCAGGAGTCCCCAGCAAGTACGTGGGGCAGAGTTCAAGGGGAATGTACCTGGGATGGGAAACAGCCTCTTGAGCCTGGAGCTGTTTCCTGATGCTGGCTGCAGTGCTCCTGCTCTGACAAATTTGTGTGCTCTCATGTGTCCTGCAGTGCATTGTCATCGGGCTGCAGTCCACTGGGGAGGCTCGCACCAGAGAGGTCCTGGATGAGAACGATGGGCATCTGAATTGCTTTGTCTCTGCTGCAGAGTGAGTTAAAGATCCCTGGTTTTCCTCTGGGGGGATGGATGGGAGGCTGGGTGCTAGGGAAAGCCATGCCCTGGGGCCACTGTCACCCAAAGCAAGCTGTAAATGGAGAGGACACTCAGCTGGGTCCTTGGGGCACTGTCTCTTCAATGTGACTTCATGAGCTTGAATGTGGATTTTGAAGTCTTCTGTAGTCCAAACTTGCATGAACAGCCTGCTCCAAGTCTACACATGTGAGAGGATTGGCAGGCGTAGGAGGGCCAGAAACGTGAGCTCGGATGGAATTTGGGGGGATCTGAGTCTGGAAAATGGGGCTGTTGATACGGAAGAAATGAGTAGGAGAATCTCAAGTAGTGCCAGAGGCTGGGATGATGCCATGAGGCGGCATCGCTGGAGCAATGGGTGATCCAAGATTCCCTGTGTTGGCTTTCAGCATGTGTACAAGGCAGGCCCAGTCTCCTGGTTGTGCTGCCTTTGTTCTGAGCTAAAAGGAGGGTTGGTTGTGCCTGAAGTGGAGCCAGGAGCAGGACTCACGGTACCTTTTCAGCAG
Source organism: Myiopsitta monachus (assembly GCA_017639245.1). Classification (NCBI taxonomy): domain Eukaryota; kingdom Metazoa; phylum Chordata; class Aves; order Psittaciformes; family Psittacidae; genus Myiopsitta; species Myiopsitta monachus. The sequence continues at coordinate 3,729,239 of CM029937.1, read as the reverse complement.
AGAATGAGGCTCATGCTCCTCATTTCAGCCCACCCTATGAACCTGGCTGTTCCTGCACGATGGGTGACAAAGCCCTGGGACACTGGGCTGAGTTGTGTTCCCTGCTCTGCCGGTGGCAGGGCTGCTCCTGTTCTCTTTTGAAGTGACTTTTAGCGCAGGTGGAAGCAAGGACAGGCGCCAGAGGCTCTGTGTGTCCAGGTCAGGCCAAGCTTTCCCTATTGGCAGGGGTTGTGTTGGTCTGTGTCACTGTGTATCCTGGGCTGCATCAAAAGGAGCGTGACCAGCAGGTCGAAGGAGGTGATCCTGCCCCTCTGCTTCTGCTCTCGTGAGACCTCACTTGGAGTATTGTGTGCAGTTCTGGGGTCCTCAACATCAAAAGGACATGGAACTGTTGGAACAAGTCCAGAGGAGGCCACGAGGATGATCAGGGGCTGGAGGAGCTCCTGTATGAGGATAAGATGAGAAAGTTGGGGCTGTTCAGCCTGGAGAAGAGAAGGCTGCGTGGAGACCTCAGAGAAGCTTCCGGTATCTGAAGGGGGCTATAGGGATGCTGGGGAGGGACTCTTCATTAGGGACTGTGGTGATAGGACAAGGGGTAACGGGCTTCCAACTGAAACAGGGGAAGTTTAGATTGGATATAGGGAAGAAGTTCTTTACTGTGAGAGTGCTGAGGCACTGGAATGGGTTGCCCAGGGACGTTGTGAATGCTCCATTGCTGGCGGTGTTCAAGGCTGGGTTGGACATAGCCTTGGGTGGCATGGTTTAGTGTGAGGTGTCCCTACCCATGGCAGGGGGTTGGAACTGCATGATCTTAAGGTCTTTTCCAGCCCTAACTATTCTATGAGTCTATGATTCTATACCAGGTTGGTGACAGCACGGAGGGCGAGCCTGACAACTGCTTGGATCGATTTGGTCTCTTGAGTTGCTTTTCATGTCACAGAATTCCCAGGGAGAATTCCAGGTCTGGAGGACTCTGAGGTCCCTTTAAGCCAGGCAGTGCTCACAGCTGTAGAAGCAGGAGCCCTTTGTCCAGCAGCACTGGCCAGGTCACCAAGGGTCTTCAGGCATCTGCTGAGCCTCCGGTTGTGGCATCCTGGTTTTCCAGCACTTAGAGGGGATTTCTCCAAGGGAATGTGCTCGAAGAGCACTGAGAAACGGGCTTCAAAATAAGCAGCTTATCAGTGCATGACACCAGCCCAGCCTTTGTCCACAGGGCGGACAGGGGGAAATGAGCAGGTTCCATGGCAGGGAGGCTCCTGAGAGCGAGTGCTTGCACTTTGAGCCCAGAGCCACCCCAGCACCCGAGATGACAGGGCCCTTCCTGCTGTCCTTGTCTCCTTCAGCCCCTCACACCAAGGGTGTTGGAGCTCCCTCCGTAGTTCCCAAGGCTCCCTTTCTCCATGGGGGGGAGTTGTCATGTCCATACTCTCAGCTGTCACTTCCACATTGGGTTTTTACCCCCCAGAGCTCATTCAGCACTGTCTTCTCATTGCACCGGGGCTCCATCCCCACTCAACATGATCAGCATTTGCGCATTTGCTCTTTTATTTGCAGACCAGCCCACAGAAACGTTTGTTTTCCACCTCTTCTGATGTTTTCCATTCACCTGAAGCCACTGTGGATCCATGTTTGGTCCCTTTGCTGTGTTTGGTGGGAGAGCGGGCCCCGTTTGACCCATCAGAGCGCTTGATGGAGACCATTTGTTGGACAGCATGACCCTCTGCTGTCAGGCCATGGAGAGGGGCTGGGACACTGGGATTTACTGGATTTTTCCATAGTGATGTAACAGCTTCCCAGCACAGTGTTTCCCACTTAAAACTCCCTCTCAGTTGCTATATAAAGGTCTTGCAACTTCAGCCCGCCCCATAGTAGAGCAGAGCCAGGGTCTGCTCAGCTTCGGTTGCAGCATCTCCTGGAAATGGCCTTGGGAGCAGCAGGGAGGCCATGGCACAGGCGCTGTTCCCAGCATTGCAGTGCTCTGCAATCCCTCAGCACGCCCATTCCATGGCTGAGGATCCCATGGGAGAGCCCGCTGGTGAAACACGCTCTGTTTCGAGGAGCCACGCTGACCACGCGCTGGTGGTCGTGGTGGAGGGTTTGTCCCCCTGTCACTGAAATGTGGAGCAGGATGAAGCTTTAAGGTCCCTTCCAAGCCCACCCATTCCATGACTGTGCTGTCAGGTGCAGGTTGCTACATGATAACCGGCAGATGTTCCTATTCCTGGTAGCTAGAATAAACTTTGCATCTTACTTTCAGAGGCGTCTTTCTATCACTAATTCAGAAGCACTTTCCTTCAACCAAAAGAAAGAGAGAAAAAGGAGCTGGCATTAAAAGAAAACGTAAGAGCACACTCCACTGTCCAGCACCTGACCTCCTGCCTTGCGCTTCCCCCCAGCCACTCAGCTGCTTCTCTTCCTTTTTCCCTTTTCCCTACTCGGTGCTTTTTGCTGTCCTGGTTTCAGTTCGCCTCCCGCACATCTCCCGTCGCTCGCTCTTGGCTGGAGGAGGCAGCTCCAGGCCACTCGCCCCATCCTCCCTGTAACCCACTTCCCTGTCCCAGGCAGGTCCTCGCCTCCTCCGTGTGCCTGGAGGATGCCCCTTCCCTCAGCCGCTGCCTTGCCCTGGCTGGGGCAGATGGCACAAGAGCGTGGGCTGCTGCATGTCTGAAGCCCTCTTGCAGCAAAGGGGGTCTCTCCATTGCCCTTTACCTATAGCATGGGGGGGAAAATCACTTCCCTGTCAAAATTATTGGCTGCAGCTGCAGGTAAGGAGAGTTTTGGGTTTTCTCCTCCCGTGGGATGTGGGAAAGGGGCGAGAAGGGGGCAGCAGCGCTGGCAGGCTGTGGAGGTTGCCCTGACTGGCTGCTGCTGCAGAGCAGCCCGTGCAAGCTGGTTTGAGAGCCCTCTCCTGCAGCAGGGGTATGTCTCACTGTGCGTGGAAGTGAACAGCATCCCGGAACACTGGCACCTTCCCATGTCCTGCGCGTTGCGCTGGAAGCAGTCAAACCTGCAGACTCCTTCCCCTGAGGAGTGAGCACTGCTTACCACTGGCTGTGTGTTCATCCTGATGTGTGCAACTAGCTGCAGCCCTGAGAAAGATTGCCTTGTTCTTCCTTTCTCTCTCTTCCTTTCTCTCTCCCTCCCTTCCTGACTGCCCCCACCCACCCAAGAGGCTCTGTCCACGCTCAGCCTTTCATCTGGAGCAAGCTCGGCTTGATTTCTCCTCCTCTTTCTGCGCTGGCACTTTGTTCTGCACTGCTGCGCGGGGCTGGGGCTCGGCCCTCACGCTGCTCCCTCTCGGTGCAGGGAAGCAGAGGGGCCGCTGTGCCAAGGCTCTGAAGGGCGTGTGTGACCTCACGGGTGTCATCAAGATCAGCGACGACAGCAGCACCGACTCCGACATGGGGCTCGACAGCGACTTCAACTCCTCCCCGGAGTCCATGTTTGAGACGGACGATGTCATCTTCGTGGAGCACACGTTCAACGGCTTCGCAGCGGAAGACAGAAGTGAGCAGGGCGGGGGGGCGGCTCCTGCCTTGCTGGGGGGAGCGGGCGTCACGTTGTACTGGGGAGCACAGCACCCAGCGCATGGGGATGCGGCTGGAATCAGGCACCCAGCGCCCCTGCAGAGCCTGGTGGTCAAATGGGACCCTTTTGGGGATGGCGGAGTCACGAGGCTGATGTGAGGCTCTCCTGGTGTCCTGGAATGGTGAAGTGAGCTTTTATCCTGTGAGGGTCCAGTTTGGGCTTGTGAGATTGAGTCCCATTAACCTGCTGTGGTCAGTGCGCAGGAGGAATTGGCCCTGCGTGCTTCTGCCCCCCACCCAAATGGGGAAGCACTGAATTCACTCCCTGCCCAGCAGCATTTAGGGCAAATCAGTGGATCTTTGCTCATCAGACAGTGCCCTCAGAAGCCCTTTGGGACCATTTGTTTTCCCCTCTGTGATTTGCAGTTAGCCAGTGACTGAACTTCTGCGTTTTCCATTGCAGGTAATTTCCCCATCCTGCCTTCCCAAAGAGAGACGCATGGCCTAAGGGAACTCGAGCACGTGGAAAAGATGAAGCAGGACCTCCTAGCAAAAGTAAAAGCACTGGGCAAAGAGCTACCTCTCAATACCTTGGATGAACTGATCAATCACTTTGGGGGCCCGGAGCATGTGGCTGAGGTACTCCTCATTTCGGTGGCACTGGGTGACAGGGAAAGGGGCCAGCGAAGGAGGCTCCTGCGGGAAGAGGGTTTCCTCTCCTTCCTTGTGGGCTGCTGAGCACTGACTTGCATCGTGCAGGTCTCTGCCCTCTGCTCACAGCCTCTCTCCCCAGATGACGGGGCGGAAGGGCCGCGTGGTTTGCAGACCGGACGGCTCCGTCGTCTTCGAGTCCCGTGCGGAGCAAGGCCTCTCTATAGACCACGTCAACCTGAAGGAGAAGGAACGCTTTATGAAAGGAGAGAAGGTGAGTCAGGACCTCTGCAGGAGTGCACGGAGAGGGGAGGGAAGGAGAGGGGCCCTTTGTATGCTCGTGCTTTGCTTTCCATCCTGCTGGAAGGTGACGGTGTCCTGAGTCCCTTCCTGGTCTGGGGCTGCCCGTGTGCTTTGGGCTGCTTTGTGAAGCAGCTCTTCAGGGACCTCGCGCTCCTTTCTCACTTATTCTCTCTCCCTTAGCTTGTAGCAATAATCTCCGAGGCCTCCAGCTCAGGGATCTCTCTCCAAGCAGACAGACGGGTGAAGAACCAGAAGCGCCGCGTCCATATGACGCTGGAGCTGCCCTGGAGCGCGGACCGGGCAATACAGCAGTTTGGTGAGGGCTGCTTGTCCCTGGGCACTGTCCCTGTCCCCTGAGCGTGGTTTAGACCACAAGGCCTCGGGCAGCCCTGGGGAGGCGAGGGGAGCGTGGCCCTCGTGCTGCACATGGCACCTCCCAGAGCACAGAGCTCTCGTGTTCTGCCAGGGTGGAAATGCAGACACAAACCAATCGTGGCTGATGGATCTTGTGGGGAAGGTTTGTGTTGACTTCGGGAGGGATTCACAGCCTGGGAAGGGGGAACCCTTCATCCCCACAGTGTGTCCTCTTGGAACATGCCAGGGGTGTCTGTGCCAGGATGGGGAGGGAGCCTCTGCTGGTTCCAAATGGGGAGGCACTGCTCTGCTCCTGGAGATCAGGGCTATAAACTCAACTCTGCAAAGGTCTCAGGGTGGGGAATGTCCCTGTGCCTCTGTCCTTTGCCTCCAGAGTGAGGTCTCCTTTGGAAACCAGCAGGATGTCCACCAGAGACTCTCCCCTCTTTGCTCAGCTCCCCCTCCCGTACCAGACAGGCTGGACCAACCTCCCCTTTCCCCTCTGGTCTCACATCCTTGCAGGTCGAACGCACCGATCGAACCAGGTTTCTGCTCCAGAGTATGTCTTCCTTATCTCTGAGCTGGCAGGGGAGAGGAGGTTTGCGTCCATCGTGGCCAAGCGGCTGGAGAGCCTGGTAAGTGCTCTGCAGCAGAGAGAGCAAGCCGTCAGCTCCAGCTCTCTCTGAGGAGCTTCCGTTTCGGTGTTCCCACTGCCATGGCCAGTGTAACCAGCACAGGGGATTGCATCACTCACCCCTTACCGAGGGCATTGCAGTGGGAGAAGGCTTTTGGCATCCTGGGATATGGGAAAGGAAGTGAAGAATATGTGAGGCACCAGGAGGCATCTTGGGGAAGCAGAAGCCAATTCCAGATGCTGGAATTCCCCTGTTATTACAGGAGCATAAACTCCTCTTATTTCCAGAAAGCTGATGAAATAATTAATGGAATCATTAATTTGTCTGTTTCATTTTATGTCACTTCTGATATATCCCCAAATACTTTGGCAAAGTCTCAGTATCCCAGAGGGATGCTGCCTCCCTCCCCACACCATGTTCTTATCCCAGCCTCGTCACAGATGTGGCTCTGGCCTTTCTTCACCCGTGTTTTGCAACAGCTCAAAGTACAACCTTGTTCCTTGCTCTGCCCTCTCAGGGTGCCTTAACTCATGGGGACCGAAGGGCCACCGAGTCCCGGGACCTCAGCAAGTACAACTTCGAGAACAAGGTAACAAGGGCTGTTCTCAGGGCAGCTCAGCCAAGGAAGGGTCGGGGTAGTTGGCAAGTGCCTTCAGTGGGAGCCAGAGCCAGGAAGATCATTGCTGGCATCTACAGGCAGGATGTGTCCTAGCACCCCGCTCCCGTGGGCAGCACGTAGAGCTGGGGTGATAACCCAGGGAGGGCTGTGTTGCCCCGGGGCTGAGGCCTGCATGTTCCTGTTCCGGGGTCCCCAAGGGACAGCCACCAGGGCAGCAGCCTTCCTGGTGGTGATGGGTGTCTCTGTCACCACACCAGATGGGTTGTGACACGCATGTGCCATATAGGCTTGTCCCGTGCTTGACTCTTGTCTCCTTTCCCAGTATGGGGCTAAAGCACTGGACAGGGTCCTGTCCACCATCCTCAGCCACACAGAGAACAGGGTTCCTGTGCCCAAGAGCTATGACCGAGGGGAGGCTGCCTTCTTCCACGGTGAGAGCATCATCAGCTCAGGGGTGTCTCGCTGGCCGGGTTGGTCTCAGGTTTGGGGTGTCTGAAAACCAAGTGGATGGTCGGGGAGAAGGGAGCAGGAGCCCAGCTCAGCACCAAACCGGTGCAGATCACGTCACCCTGCCGGGCGGGGGGGAAAGGAGGCTGGGGAATAACAGGCACAGGCAGGGCGAAGCAGCCTGGGAGGCTTAACCCTGCAGTGCACAAACTGCCTTCTGTCATTGCAGAAATGAAGCAAGGTCTCATCTCTGTGGGGATCTGCTGCAATCAGATGAAGTATGGCACGGTCGCAGTGGAGAAGGGTATGTGTCAAGCTTCTCTTGGCCAAAGTAGGGGACAAATGACAGGCAGGGTTGTCACAGCCCACCCGAGGGAGCCCGGCCTTGAGGGGTTTGCTGTGCTGCTGGGGCGGGATATTTGCTCTGAGGGATGCTCCTTTGGGATGAGCCGGTGCTGCAGATCACGCTTCCCTGACCACAGCCTGGAGGAACAGCTTTGGGCTGCTGAAGGAACGTCAGCTGGCTTCTTGGGTGGCTCTGGGAGCGTGGCAGTGGGTTCTGTGTTCCCTGACCCACCGCGCTCTTGCAGACTGCTCCATCACCAAGTTCCTGAACCGCATCCTGGGGCTGGAGGTGGACAAGCAGAACATGCTCTTCCAGTACTTTTCGGACACCTTTGACTATCTGATTGAAAAGGACAAGAAGGAAGGCAAATACGACATGGGCATCCTAGGTAAGGAGGAAGAGGGGTGGCCAGACCTGTCCTTACTGCGCACCTGAGGTTCCCTGTTCCTCCCTGTGCTGACTGATGGCAGAGCCAGGCACTGGAGTGGCCCCACACAGCTCAGATGTGAGACTCCTGCAGCAGAGGAGGTGGTAGGGGGAGATGTATCTTACAGCAGTCTGCTCTCCTACAGATTTAGCCCCAGGAGTGGATGAGATCTACGAGGAGAGCAAAGAGGTCTTCCTGACCCCTGGGCACCCGCAGGACGGGCAGGTTGTGTTTTACAAGGTAGGCAGCCTGCACAGCCATCTTCAGGCTTCTCCAGTGCTTCCCAGTCTGGGGCTGTGAACTGCTGGACCCCCCCTCTGCCCCGTGGCTTTGTGTCACTGTCACATCTGCCTTGGTCAGGAGCACGTGAGTGATGCTGGGAGCTACACAGAGACAAGGAGGGGCCCCAAGGCTTGGGGCTGCCATAGCCAGGAGGGCAGCCTGGCAGTGCCTCTTCCCAGGCTGCGGCAGCAGCACTGAGCTTGTGTTGAGGGTGGCATTTTGAGGCACTTGTCCTGCCCCCTGAAGTTACAGAGTCCCTCTGCTTCTCCCTGTTCAGATCAGTGTCGACAGAGGCTTAAAGTGGGAGGAAGCTTACGAGAAGTCACTCAAACTGACAGGAGCCTTCGATGGGTTCTACCTCTCCTACAAGGTAGGTCCCTGGGTTTGCCAGGGTGGTGCCTCAGTTCGGAGGGTGACGCAGGGGGAGAAGGTCTGCATGGCTGTAAGAGCTCTATGTTTGAGCTCTTCCTGGGGGCTCAGAGACACCCCTAAGAACCCCCCTCCTGGATGGGATGGGGTTGGTTTAACCTTGGGGTGGGAGGCAGTGGCTGTAACCATCCGCTGTACCCCACCAGATGCGAGGCTGCAAACACACCTGCCTGCTGGCCGAGCAGAGCCGCGGGAAGAACTTCATCCTCTACAAGCCAAACATTGGGAAGCAAAGCCAGCCGGAGAGCCTGGACAGCCTGCAGAAGAAGTACCGGCTGGTAGGTGGGACCTGCAGCTCCCCAGCGTGGGGAGAGGGAAAAGCCTCTTCCGATGGCCAGGGGATGGCCTTTGAAGCACGTTTACTGCAAGCTCTTCACAGCTCCTCATAGCCCTGTTGTGGGGTGGGCAGGGACAGTGGTAGCACCCCGGTGTCCTGACTCCTGGCCCTGGGTTTCACATGTCAGCTGCATGTTGGGCAGTGGGAAAGCTCTGATGCTATGTGTTCCTGCTGCAGGTGCTGCCCGAGGAGGCCAAGGAGCACTGGGAGAGCAGTTACCACTTCTCCTTGAAGAAGTGCAACCATGCTGCCTGGTAAGGAAACTGCAGCCCCAGGCTGCCCTGTGTCCCCAGGGTGGGGAGAAGGGCTGCGCTGGGGGATCCTGCTCTGCTGCAGGGGCCTGGGCTAATTCAGGTGGGTTTCTCCCTTGGGAACTGAAGGAACAGGAGCTGCAAGCTGATCCAGGAGGGGAAGGAATGCTTCCAGGGCATGCGCCTGCGCCACTACTACATGCTCTGCGGGGCCCTGCTGCGGGTCTGGAGCAGGATTGCCAGCATCATGGCAGACATCACCAACAGCAGCTACCTGCAGATCGTCCGCCTCAAGACCAAGGAGAAGAAGAAACAAGTCGGTGGGTGAAGCTGCCCACCCCTCTGTCCCCGCAGCGCCCCATCCCTTCCCAAAGTGCTGCGGGGGCTGATGCACATTCCTCCCCTAGGGATAAAGATCCCCGAGAGCTGTGTCCGCAAGGTGCTGGAGGAGCTGAAGCAGATGGATGAGAACGTGAAGCGAAAGCACAACCGGCTCCTCCAGGCCCAGGAGCAGAGCCCACAGTTCACCCTCCCACAGCACATCCTGGCGCAGACCCTGGACCTCACGCAGACGGGACCTGGGATCTCCCTGCCCAGGCACTCCCTGTGCCAGGATGAGATCCTGGACTTGACCTACAGCCCTCCCAGCAACATCATTCCCGACCTGGTGATGAACCCAGAGCCTGGTGCCTTGGGCTACCCCTCGGAGCCCGTTCTCCAGCCACACCAGCAGCACAGGTTACCCTTCGGCTTCAGTCACCCTCCTGCCTTCGAGAGCCCGGCCCCCGTCCTGGAGGGGAACGTGCCTCTGACCTCCCCCCTGCACGAGCACCTTCCTCTGCCTCACCCAGGGCCCCTGCAGACACTGCAGCAGCAGCAGGAAGATTTTGTCCAACGGGATGGGAATATCAATTTCAGAGAGATCCTGGAGGACATGCTGAGGACGTTCAATGGGGCCCCCCAGGAGAACATGCTCCCCCAGGAGCGCCAGAGCGTGATCCAGTTCAGCGGGCCTTTCCCAGACTTCTGAAAGCCAGCGGGAATGCCGGGCCGCGCTGGGCCGCTGTGGATCCGTATCCTTTGGTGCAGAGGTGAGAGCTGGGGAGCCCCGGCTTTGCTGCTGGTTTGGACTTTGACCCTTTTCTGGTTTTGAGGGAAGAAAAAGAACTCTCTATAGTTCCCTAAAGCAAAGGTTATTTATCTGTAACGCTCGGCCGGGCATGGCCAGGTTTGTGTGTAACGGGCTGCGGGTGGCCAGCGCTGCCTCCTCCGGCTGCTCTGGACTGATGGGCTCTGCTGTGTTCGAGTCCTGCTCAAAGGTCAGTGCTGAGGAGAGGCGTCCCCTCCTCTGTCCCCCTGCAGACTACTGAGTGTCCGAGCTGGGTCCTGCCTTCCCCAGCCCTCCAGCCCACAGCTCTGCGGCTGCTGCCCCTCGGCTCCGCTCCTCTGGGCTCCAACCTGGCCCAGGGCTGGTCCATTGCTGAAGGGCTCAGAGCCTCCACTGACCAAACTGTATCTGTCTTGGCTGCTGGCAGCTTCCCTGCTGGGCTGCCCCAGCCTTGAGGCTGCTCTGGAGGGCTGGGTCTGAAGGCAGTGCTGCGGAAGGGAATGATGTCCCCAAGGAGTCAGGAGCTGCTGAGCTCAAGCATCCCTGCGTGTGAGAGTAGCTGAGAGCAGCAACACTGCCTGTGCTGCTCTGTCCTTCCTGGGAAGGGCACCTCTGCCTGCCTGAGCTCCAGGGGACAGGGTGGGAGCTGCTGCACCCTTGTCAGGGCTCAGCCTCCCTGGGGACATTCCCTGGAGCAGAAGGGCTCCATTGGCCTGTCCTGCATTGAGCCCTGCCAGGGCGCTGTGGCCGCTGTCATCTTCTTGCTGCCCCCTTGCTGCCCCGTCCCCCTCCTCTGTGGATCCCCGGGGTCTGGATACAGCCCTGAGGCTGATGAGCACCAGGAATGTGCAGAGTCACTGCTGATGCTGCAGATTGAACCTCCAGTACCAAAGAGCAAAGCTCTGCTTTGCAAAGCACTGCCGCAGCCAGGAGCACCCGCAGGCTGCAGCATCCCTGGTCCAGCAGCTTCCCTGGTCCAGCAGCATCCCACCTCAGCAGGTCCCAGGGAAACTGCCTTCTGTTTTCTCCCTTGAACCTACGGAGCGTGGCAGGAAGCTGCCTGCAGGCAGGAAGCCTTCCCTCTGCTGTTGCTGTGCTCTGCCTCAAGCCATCGATGTATTTCCTAGAGTGGCACCAGGATGTTTGCAGGGGAAGGATGTGAGACCTCCCCTGGCTGGGCCATTCCTCACGGGGAGTCCCCTCCTCTGGGCAGAGCACCGTGACCCCCCTGCCAAGGATCAAGGACTGCCCGAGTGCCCTGTTTGCTGTTGGGAAGTGCTTTGGGTCAGTGCCTGCAGCATCCATGGGGCACTGACGGGTTACAAGCACGGTCCTGCCCCGCATGACACAGCCTATGGGCTCATTCCAGAGGTTGCTCTGGGGCCTTGTCCTTGTGTCCCCCCCCCTTCCCCAGCCCGTACCCTCCTCCTGCAGCAGCCGGGCCGTGGTTCCCTTCATGGGACCTCCTTTACCTCACAGTGACACCAAAGAGCCCCGGCTGCTGCCCCGGAGCTTTCCCTGGTCCCTCCCCATTCCCGCCTCTGTTAAGCAGTGTCCCGCACAGGCCCCCGCTCATCCACTCGGCGCTTGCTGAGCTCTCAGCAAGGAGACAAAAGGGCTCCGGGAAAACCCATTCAGAGAGGCTGAAACTCAGGAATACCGAGGAGGAATCCTCCCCCCGGGCCCTTCCGCCAGCCGGAGGCTCTGGCATTGATTTCCAATATATGCAATTCCCTCTCCCCTCATCTCTGGGAAGCCAGAGAGCACCTTGGAGAAAGCCCTTCCCTGCCCCGATCCTGTGTTTTTGTCAGGATTAAGATGTACCAATAGCTTTTAACTAAATTATTATGCAGTCGTCCTACTGATGGGCTCTGGTTTGACATGAGGCCCGTTTCTTCTGCCCCTCCACCTTTTTGTTAGCACTTTTTAACCCGCTTGTCGTTTGCCTTTGGTTTTCTATGTGTATTTATAATGGAGATGTATATATGTAAAGAGATTTTTTTTTTAGAAGACGTGCCTTTGACTAATAATTCCTGGATTTTCTATTTGCCTCGGAAGAAGTTTTTCATTCTGCTCAGTAAAAACGGAAGCCACAGACGTGATGTCTGTAAGTCCCAGCTCTCTGTCTGTCCATCCGCCTGGCCTCAGGTGCAGGATCCCATCTGGGGCTCGGGTAACGATGAGGCCCAGGGTCTGGTTATCTCCCTTGTCACACATGGTGGGGGCTGGGGACTTGGCCCCAGGGGCAGAGGAGGATCCTCCCTGGCACTGCCTGGCCTGGAGGCTGCTCCCACCCGCCTTCCCTTGGGAAAACACGGATAAAGGAGCTGCTGTTTGTCAGCACCAGCTGTTGTTGTCCAGCCCTGCTCTGTCCCTGTGGGATGGGGACGAGCTGCAGGCAATAGGAACAGAGCGGGGATTCATCCAATAGCACCATGGTAGCTCCCAAAACCAGCCCCAGCCGCGGGGGCTGAGTGATCAGGCAGGACCTGGAGCAGCATCCTGCTGGTGTCCTGGCGCTGGAGGGAATCTGGCCGGACACGCACCTTCCCCTGCTCTGCTTGTCCCTGCAGAGCCCTTTGGGAGCAGTGGCTGAGCCGGGATTCGTGCGCAATTCCCTGCTCAGCGCTAAGGATTATCCTGGCTGAGCTCCGGCCTTGCGCAAGGTCTCAGCTCCCCTGCAAAGCTCCAGGTTCTCGCAGCTTGGCCCCGTCCACCACTCACACGCAAACACGGGGGTCAGTTCTAACACCTCTGTTTATTATTGCAAGGAGACTCGGGGTACTGCTCTATGCCCAGCAGCAGCCGCCAGCCCCGTGAAGCCTCCATCCAGCAGCTGCACGCCTGGGTTCAGGTCTGCCTCACCAGCGAGCTGGCTTCAAGACAGACCATCATCGGGGCTGGAGGAGGAGAGTCCATGGGCAGCAGGAGGCTGGCGCTGGGCAGGGCGACAGCAGGGAGAGGAGCAGACCTAGAGGTAGGCAGGCAGGTCCTTCTCGATCACCTGCAAGACAGAAGGGGGGCACTGTGCTGTGAGAACATCACTGCCCCAATACCGTGCCCAAAGTCCCCCCCCAGCCTCAGCCCAGGGGACTCCTCAGAGTCTGCACCCACCCTGGGGGGGCACCCATGTTCCTTGGTGCTTCCCGAGAGCACTGGGGGCTTCTTTTCCCCCAGTAAAGCAGGGCTCAGCCCCAGCTTCTTCCCCTCCTCCCATGGGTCCGGCAGCACTTACGTAAGGATCCTCCATGGGGCTGTACCTCTTCACCACTTGGCCCTCCCGGTTAATGAGGAACTGTGGAGTGAAGCAGCACCCAGGGAGCTGGTGAAGCTGAGGTCTGGCTGTGGCTGATCCCGCCTGCGGAGCCATAGCCCCCCAGCAGACCTGCTCCCCCACCTCCGGAACCCCTTGGGTTGCTGATACCCCAATATCCAGGGTAACCACACAGAGCAGAGCCTCGCCCCCCCCCCCCCCCGACAGTGATGGATGGTGGCTGTGTCCTACCTTAGTGAAGTTCCACTTTATTGCACTAGGAGAGAGAAAACAGGAGTGAGATCGGGCAGAGAAAACCCCTTCCTCTCACTGCAGCCAGGCCCCCCCTTACTGCCCCTCTCACGCACTTGCCCAGGGTGCCTCGTCCTTTGGGCTGATCCTTCATCCACTTCCAGAGCGGGTGAGCATCGTCCCCGTTCACATCGATCTTGCTGAACATGTCAAACTTCACCCCGTAGCTCGCAGCAAACGCCTTGATCTGAGCGTTGTCCCCGGGTTCCTGCGAGGGGCAGCACGAGGGCTCCGTGTGAGCCCGTCCCCGGCCGCCCTCACCCCGCTCCGGACCCGGGTACCTACCTGCTTCCCAAACTGGTTGCAGGGAAAGCCGAGGATGCGTAAACCCCTCTCAGCGTATCGGGCGTGCAGGTCAACAAGCTGAGTGTAGTTTACCGGGGTCTTTCCTCACTTCGAAGCTACGTTGGTGATGATGCAGACGCAGCCCCTGGGCGGGAGGCGGCGGCTCGGTGGCGGTGCTCCCCCCCCCACCCCCTCCCGCGTTACACAACGATCGATCCGCGAGGCGCAATCACAGCCGCGCCTCCCCGCCCCCGGCCCCGCCGCCCTACCGGTACTGCTGCAAGGAGACGTCGTTGCCATCGATGTCCAGGGCGTGGAAGTCGTAGATGGCCGTGGCCGAGCGCCAGTCCTGCGCCTGAGCGCACTGCGGAGCGCGGGGAGGCACCGTCACCGCCCGCACCCCCCCGTACCGGCCCCGGCCTCTGCAGCCCCGACACCCGCGGGGTTGGATCCCGCCGGGCCCGCGCCCCAACGAGGCCGAGGCCTCAGAGCACCCCTCCCTCAACCGTGAGGCCGCCGTCACGATCGCAGCCCGGCCCCGCCGCCCCCTGCCCGGCCCCGGTCCCTCCGCACTGACCATGTCCCGCACCGGCCCCGGTCCCGATCCCGGTTCCGGTCCCCCCGCACAGACCATGCCCCGCACCGGCCCCGATCCCGGCCCCTGATCCAGGTCCCGGTCCCGGTCCCTCCCCGCACTGACCATGCCCCGCACCGGCCCCGATCCCGATCCCAATCCCGATCCCGATCCCGATCCCGATCCCGATCCCGATCCCGATCCCGATCCCCCCGCACTGACCATGCCCCGCACCGGCCCCGCTGCCGCCGCCGCACCCCGCAGCGCGCTCCGCACCGCCTGACCCCATCCCATGGCGCGCCACCGCCTCCCGCAGGCCCTCAGCCAATGGGCGGTGCGCACTCACGGAGGCACCGCCTACTTTTGGCCGAGCAGCCAATCAGCGCGAAGGGCTCGGGGGAGGTGTCCGGGGGGGGGGAATGAAAGCGAAAAAGGGAAAAATGAGAGCGTTGGGCGAGACCATGAGTGTGCGGGGGGGGGGGGGAAAGGAAGGGCTGCGCTGCGCTGCGCCGTGCTGTGCTGCACGCCTGCCCCCTCCTCTCCCCGCCGGCCCCCTCCTCACCGGAGCGGTCGCCGTGGTCTGTCCGGTGTGGGCCGCACACAACCGGAGAACCGGCAGCGAGGCACCGGTCACACACCCCCCCCCCCGAGGAGGAGCTGCGTGGGGCGGCCCGCGGAGGAACACCGTTCCCAGCAGCCCCTAAGGTGAGGACCTCGCGGCCGCTCCGGCGCCGCCTCCGCACGGTGAGGACGCGCCATGGACGACGAGGAGGAGACGTACCGACTGTGGAAGATCCGCAAGACCGTCATGCAGGTGCGGGGTGCGGGGTCCTGGGCTCGGGGTGCGGGACTCGGGGTGTGGGGTGTGGGACCCGAGACTTGGGGTGCGGGATGTGGGGACCGGGGTGCGGGACTCGGGATGGGGGGAACGGGGTGCGGGACTCGGGGTCCTGGACTCGGGGTGCGGGGCATGGGGTGCGGAGTGCGGGACTCGGGATGCGGGGAACGGGGTGCAGGACTCGGGGTCCTGGATTCGGGGTGCGGGGCATGGGATGCGGAGTGCAGGACACAGGGTGCGGGACTCGGGGTGCAGGGCATG
This sequence comes from Myiopsitta monachus, assembly GCA_017639245.1. NCBI lineage: Eukaryota > Metazoa > Chordata > Aves > Psittaciformes > Psittacidae > Myiopsitta > Myiopsitta monachus. Next base: position 3,714,000 of record CM029937.1, on the reverse strand, counting down.
GGATGCGGGATCTGGGATGCGGAGTGCGGGACTCGGGATGCGGGGAACGGGGTGCAGGACTCGGGGTCCTGGACGCGGTGTGCGGGACTCATGGTACTGGGTGCAGGGACCCAGGGCACGGGGTGGTGGACCCGGGGTGCAGAGCATGAGGTGTGGGGTGCAGGACACGGGACTCGATCCGAGGTGCATTACCCAGGGCACGGGACCCGGGGCGCGCAGCGCGGTTCCCGGCCCGTACCGCTGCCCTGACCCGACCCCCGGCAGCTGTGCCACGACCGCGGGTACCTGGTGACCCAGGACGAGCTGGACCAGACGCTGGAGGAGTTCAAGGCGCAGTTCGGTGACAAACCCAGCGAGGGGCGGCCCCGCCGCACCGACCTGACCGTGCTGGTGGCACACAACGACGACCCCACCGATCAGATGTTCGTCTTCTTCCCGGGTGAGCGGCGCCGGGTCCCGCCAGGCCCTGCACCGTGTGGTGGTGGTGGGGGGATGCTCCCGGTGACCCCGTGTGGTTCCCCCCCTTCCCAGAGGAGCCCAAGGTGGGGATAAAGACCATCAAGATGTACTGCCAGCGGATGCAGGAGGAGAACATCACCCGGGCGCTCATCGTGGTGCAGCAGGGCATGACCCCCTCGGCGAAGCAGGTAGGAAGAGGCTGCGCCCGAGCCCCTGGGGACCGCGGTTCCTGCTTCGCTAAAGCCTTTTGTGCCTTAAAGCTCTGGCTTTAAAGCCAAGTGTACTTAACCCCGGCAACAGGTTCTGGTTGCAGAGGGGCAGTCGGGAGGGTCAGGACATGGGTGAGGGACGCTTTGTGCGCGTTTTGTCTGCGTGTGTGAGCACGAGCGTGGTGATCCCCACATGCAGCAGCGGGGGTTTGCCAAGGAGCAGAGCCTGGCACGGGCAGGGCCAGAGCCGTGCTGCCGCCTGAGAGAGCTCTCCCTTCCCAGTCCCTGGTGGATATGGCTCCTAAGTACATCCTGGAGCAGTTCCTGCAGCAGGAGCTGCTGATCAACATCACCGAGCACGAGGTGAGCAGGAGGAGCCGCTGCCGTGGTGAGGGGCCGGGCACTTCCGCTGCCTTCCCAATCTTCCAGCCTCTCTCCCCTTTCACAGTTGGTCCCAGAGCACGTTGTCATGACAAAGGAAGAAGTAACGGAGCTGCTGGCCAGATAGTATCCTTTGTGCCTCCCTTCCCTGCTTTGGAGCCGTGCGTGCTCGCTTTGGGCTGGAATTGATCCCGTCCGTGCTGGTTTGTTGCTCTCTTCCTGCTGCAGGAGCCTCTCCTTGACTCTTTGCAGTAAGCTGAGGGAGAACCAGCTCCCGCGCATCCAGGCTGGCGATCCCGTGGCCCGATACTTCGGGATAAAGCGTGGTCAGGTAAGAGAGGAACAGCCTCAGGGGGCAGTTCCCTCTGGGCAGGGCGCGGGGGGCAGCTCCTCTGCAGCGGTTCAGAGCTCTCAGGGGCAGGAAGAGTGTCTCTTCCCTATGGAAAAGCTGATGTAAGCTGGGGACGGGTGTCAGCCTCGCAGCCCCCTGGCTGTGGGGAGCTGGGTGAAGGGGGGAGCTCAGTGCTGACAGGGGTGAGTGCACTTGGCTCAGGCAGGGGAAGCCCCATCAGCTTCTCTCCCTCATGAGTCCCTTCTGCCGGCGTTCCAGGTAGTGAAGATCATCAGGCCGAGCGAGACTGCGGGCCGGTACATCACCTACAGGCTGGTGCAGTAACACGGAGCTGCGGGGTAAGGGCAGTGCCTGAGGCTGACACTGCAGCGTTCCAGGGTGGACTGGAAGTAGCTGCCTGGGGGGAAAGCTCCTCTCAGCTTTCAATTGCTTTTGGGGATGAACTGGCGAGAGGGCAGAGCAGAGCATGGCTGAGGTGGATCACAGCCGGAGTTCCCTTTCTTCCAGGTGTGGAAGAGCTGGGTGACTTCCCATCTCTCCATCCACCAGCACTGACACCTGCCTCCTCTTAGCTGGCCCAGCAAACCCTCTCTCTGCAATGCCCCTACGTGCCCCTTTGCCAGCGAGGACGTTGCTGTAACTCCTTGCTCAGGACTCTGAGCCATGGAAGTTACCTGAAGCAACACAAGCATGCAGGGAGGAAGCAAGCAGGCAAAGGCTTTGCTTTCGTCTTCTGTTCTATAGACTCTTTGAATAAAGGTTTGCGCTCCCATCGGTCCTCACTGCTGCTCCTCAGCCTCCCCCTGGGGCAAAGCCCCTGAACGTGTTATGTTTAGAGCTCTGGATTTTTGGACATGGCCAAGCTCAGAGCTCTCCCTGCAGCCTCCTCCTCTTGTCACTGACTTGGTTCCCTTGTTCTGCCCTCTGGCCCTTGTCTGAGGACCCCGGTGTTCCCGTTCCACAGAGCAGTCGCCCATCACCCTCCATCACTTCCATCTCCATCTTTCCAGGTCTCTTGAGGGGGTTTTAAGCTGGAAGCCCTCGAGTGCTTCTGGTGCTCAGCCTCCTGCAGTCGGGAGGACTCGGATCTCCAGGACACGGGTGGGAACACAGGGATTTTATTCCTGACAGCGTGTCAACCCCAACACGTGTCACACCCGGCTCAGGGGCATGGCGGAACAAACAGCTCCACTGTTCCTGTGCTGAACTCACACACAACACGAGGTACCCGTTGCCTTGGGAAGCTCAAGCACAGCTTTTGTCAGTCCCCCCACACACACACATTCATTGTCACCCACCCTCCCAGTCACGCCTGGTACCGCCTGTGGTGCAGTGTGGGAGCAGGAGCCGGCCCTCGGCCCCCTTCCTCTCACCACCCTTGGAAAAATCATGGAATCATAGAATAGTTTGGATTGGGAAGGACCTTAAGACCATCCAGTTCCAGCCCCCTGCCATGGGCAGGGTCACCTCACCCTACCCCGTGTGCCCCAGGGCTCTGTCCGACCTGGCCTTGAACACCTGCCAGGGATGGAGCATTCACCACTTCCTTCCCAGTGTCCTGGTGCTGTGCTGCGGAGCAGGATGCCCCTCGGGCACTTCTCGCTCTGCTTTAGCTCAGTTCTAAACCATTCCACTGGGGTTTGTGTGTACCTTTACCTGGTCTGCTGAGACACGGTTCCCACTGGTCTGGAGAGCTCCAGCAGTGACACCCTGTGCCAGGATGGATCCTGAGGGGGTCTGGTGAATCGCCCAGTTCTACACTACCAGGTCCTGGCTGATTGTTGGGGAACGGCTTTGGGTTCATGCAGTTCCTTCGGGGCCGGGCGCTGTGAGTCGCTGCTGTGAGCTGCCCTTGCGTGTCCATCCATCCTCAGGGTCATCAGTGACAGCAGGAATGCAGCCCAGGGACGAGCAGGGTGAGAGAAGGCAGCGGCTTTCAGCTCTTCATAAGCTCCAAATGGACTCGTTTCTCTATGCTTCAGTGCAGAACAGTCAGAGCTTCCACACACTTTGGCCTCGGTTAACCCTTGTTAAGCCAGCAGAGGTAGTGGAGTCATGGTCAAGGGAGTCATAAAAGGAGAAGCCCCTGACACTGATAGGGCTGTGACTCGCCTCAGGCCATGGGGTCCTGAGGAGGAGGAGGAGAAAGAGGAGGAAGAGGCGGCATCACCCCTCAGTGAGCTGCTCCCCACCCAGCTCCATCTCCAGAGGGCCCAGGGGAGGTCCTGGCCTCGCAGCTCAGGCTTCTGGAGACCAAATGTGTCCCAAGGCAACCGCACTGAGTGATGGGGCCCTGCAGCAGCACAGCCCGGCCCTGAGCCCGCTCACAGCCTGCGTGGCTCCTGAGGAGTCAATGCCCATAAACACAAGCAGCGATGCGGAGGGGAGGCACATAACGGGCTCGGGTGTGCTGAGGCAGTAAACGCATCGCTGCGCTTCGGGTGCCTGATGCGGCCAGTTCTAAACGAGGAATGTGCCTGGCGCATGGGGCAGCCTAAAGCTGGGGTCGGCCCCATGCACAAGGGAGCGGGTGGCTTTTACCCGGCCCCAGCACCCCTTGGGCCATGTCCCCTTCCCAGGGAGCTGCTCCCGAGCCTCGGCCTTGTCCATTGTCCGTGCAGCGCCCTTCTCCCGCGGTCAGGAACGTCCCCGTGTCCCCCGGCTGCAGCCAGGACAAGGGGACCCTTTGACCTCCGTTTCTGCAGCGGAGGAGTGGGGTTAAGGAGCGCAGTGAAAACGAGACCCGGCTTCAGGCTCCTTCCCAAGTCCTCAGCTCGCGAAGGCTCTGCCCCTGCTCCAGCGCCTTCCCTCCATCCTCATGGATTGCGCAGGGGCTCCCCGCAGGGGCGGACGGGGCCCCGGGAACCCTCCGGGAGCCGCGGGGCTCAGCGGGTTCGTGTGAAAGCTCCAGCAAGGATCACATCCATATCCCCCCCACCCCCCGCAGCTCCGCTGTCCCTCCCCACCCCTCAGCCCCGCGCACAGCGCCCGAATGCGGCGCTCTCCGCTTTGGCAGCGGGGAGGCAGCGCTCGGGGTTATTCGGCGTCGCTGTGCTCTTCCCCCGGGGGGCTGCGGCAGCGCGGAGCGGAGCCCTCCGCATCCGAGGGTCCGGGGCTGCAGCTGCGGCTCCGCGGCCCCTCGCTCCCGTCCTCGCAGCACGGAGCATCCTCGGTGCTGGTTTCGCTCTCCTGTTGGGTGAGCCGGGCCCGGGCGGAGCCGTGCGCGGCCGCCAGCGCCTCTCCGCTGTCCTCCAGCTCCGAGTCCGAGTCGACGGAGCGGTCGCAGGGCTCTGCGGGACACGGGGAGCCCTGCAGGGGAGAGACGCAGCGGTGAGGGGCGCGGAGGGGGAGGAAGGGTCCTGTGGAGGCTCCACAACGCTTTAAGTGGGGAAATATCCCCGTGGAAAAGCGTGTGCGTGCCATATCCCTGCCCGCCTCCCCACTGACGCTGCTCCGGGGCGCAAAGGCACACGGGGATGCGATGGCACAAGGCAAGTTTTGTAAGGGAAGGGCAATGGTGTGGGCTGGCCCCATAGCACCATATGGGACAGTGGGGATGGGGAATGTCACTGGGGTAGCAGCGGGTGTGTGGAGGAGCTGCTCACTGCTGGGTGTCCCCTAAGGGTGCTCCCTTCCCCAGGCTCGTACCAGCTCAGAGCAGGTCCCTGCCTCCCCTGCGCCATCCGGAGCAGTGTTTGCTGCAGTCGCCCAGCGCCGCCGGCTCCTTGTTCTCAAAGATGGTGGGGTAGAAGATGATGAGCGCCTCGATGATGCGAGACTGATGCGGGTAATCGACCAGCGAGGACAAGGAAATGGTGGCATCCGTGGGCCTCGGGCGCATCAGCGTTGGCCCGAAGACGATGCCCAGGTTGCTTGAGGTCATCTTGTTGTCCTGTTCCACTTCCACGATCCTGGGGAGGAGGAGCTTGTGAGGAAGGAAGAGTGGAGAAGGGCCGGGTGGATGGGCAGGGTGCAGCCAGGCTGGAGGAGAAGCTGGGCTGGTAACACAGGGGTCCCCTTGGGGCACAAAAGGGCTTCAGGGAAGTACCTATAGCCATGGGTCTATCACCCAGCACCTGGGTGCTGTCTCCATGGGACCAATGGGGAGGCTGACATCACCCTCCCACCCTTAGGAACCGGGCTCTGGACCTGCCCCTCTCACCTCCTCAGGTGCTGCAGCAGGTACTGCAGCGTGGCCATGTTCTCCCAGGGCAGGTCCTTCAGCAGCTCCTTCAGCTTCAGCACCAGGCTCACCACCACCCTGTCGGTGTCGGCTCCCTTGTCCTCCAGCTCAGGGCCCCCTTTGCCGCTCCTGCCCTTGGCCTCGCCGCCCTGCAAGCTCTCCTTGGCCAAGCCCATCAGCTCGTTGTACATGCGGAAGGGCATAATGGGCTCTGGGAGCTGCAAGCAAGAGCAGGGGACGTGGTCCAGGTCCTCCGTGAGACCCGGACGCATCCCGTGCTGTTGAGCTGAGGAAACCTGGAGCCTGTCTACAGCAAGGAACCATCCCCGTGGTTGCAAACCACACTACCCACAAGGTAATGGTTGGTTATCCATCACCTGGAGCATGGGAATCAGCCTCGCTTGGCCTGGCCAATTGGTACGTGTGACGCTCAAGCAAAAAGCATCGTTTGATCCACAAGGAATGCACTGTTCCAGGTGGAGAAGGCAGGAGGAGGGCATAGCCTGCAGCAAAGGTGGGGATGCACGAGGTGGAAGCTCTTGCTTTGATGTCTGCGCAGAGCAGCACTGAACTAATGGGTGGTGCTGGGCGGCTGGAGGAGCTTTCGGGGTGCTGGAAGCAGAGGGGTTTGGGACGGGCTGCCCCGGAGCAGGTCCCCTCCAGCCCCGCACTTCCCAGAGGGACTCGAGCCCCGTTTGTCTGCAGCGAGAGGTTGGATCCTGGCTCCTCCCCTCGCTCCACCCCGGGTTTCCTCTCTCCACAGCAGCAATTCCAAGCCCGGGAACGCAGGGAACAGCCCTCGGGCAGCGCAGCAGCAGCCCAGAGACGGGCGGCACTGAGGGGTTAAGCAGCAAAGCTGCCGGGGGAGGAAGCTGCTTCCTCCCTGTGGCTGGGGGAGGATGTGGGGGAGGCTGTTTACAGGAGGCAGAGCTGCTGCTGCGGGGCGAGGGGCTCAGCACCCATCAGAGCCCACCCCAGGGTGCCCTGAGGGGCTCAGCCCTGCTCCTGCTCGGGGGGGGGGGGGGCATGGGCTCAGCCTGGCTCTTAGGGGTTCACTTCCCCTTTCATGCACCCCGTCCCCTGGTTGCAGGAGGGGAGGGAGGATTCGGGCTCTGTGCCCTGGGTTCTCTGGGGTGCAGATGCAGCAGAAGGTGTCACCAGGCACCGTACCTGCCTCAGGTAGAGCTTCAGGACGTTGCTGATATCGTGAGGGGAGGCCTGGGACAGCTCCACCAGCTCCTTCCCGTTCTCAAACGCTTGGCAGAGCTTCTCCACGCGGGTCTTGACGCCGTTAACTCGGTAAATGCCCTGCAAAGGGGAGAAAAGTGGGGGGGGGGGAAGCGAGGGGAGATGTTTCCCTTTACGTTTGCATGGGACCGGTGAGCTTCTGCCTCCCACCCTCTCCTTTCGGGGTTGGAAATCCCTCTCAGAAGTCATTCTGGACGTTATCGCCATAGGAGAGAGGGAAGTGAGAGAAGTGAGTTTCCAAGGTCAGAGTTTGGGCCAAGTTTATCAGCTGGGACTTTCTGGGTCGCTGGCTCCTCGGAACCTGCAAAGCCTGGTGGTTTCCATGTCAAGTGAAGGGGGTTCCAAGGGAAAGCAGCTGAGAAGAAAAGGGAAGAGGGAATTCGTCACCTTGGTTTTCAGTGCCCGCTTCTCAATCTCAGTGATGCACTTCTTGATGATGAAGGGGATGCCATCGGCGCTGCTCTGAGAAGCCTTTGTGAAGTCCTGTCCAAAAAGCTGCAGCTTCCCTTGGAGCTTCTTGTGCCCGCACTGGATGGCCAAGGATTCCAGGCACTTCTTGTGGCAGGCCAGGTTGCACTGGAAAACATGGGGAAAGGCATGGAGGTGGTAACAGCATCATGGGCCGGGCGGGAGGGCAGGCACCAGGCATTGCCCAGACTGAGGAGCTCCTGGAGCACGGTGGCAGAGAGGAAAATGCCTTTGTGGAGACACTGCAGGACCACCCCCCCCCCCAAAGGAGGAGCATCTTCCTGAACGCAGGAAATGGATCAGGGGAGCATGCGCAGGTCACGGTGAGGACACCCTGCTCCTGGGATACCCGGATACCCACCGCTTCTTCCCACTTCTCCCTGCTTTACCTCCTCACATTCTGCCCCCTGGAAGTAAACGTAGCTGTTGCACTCCCGGCACTTGGAAGGGGTACGGAGCTTCCGCAGCCGATGGGTCTGTGCAGCCTTGGATAAGCCAATGTTTCGGAAGGGCCCCGTTGGAGCCGTCATCTCTGGGGTGATCCCATTGATGCCTATGAGCAGAAGAAAAGGAAATGCTCCTGAGGACGCAGGGGGAGCCAAGCTGGAGCAGAATCCCAGAATGGTTTGGGTTGGAAGGGACCTCAAAGCTCCTCCAGCTCCAACCCCTGCCACGGGCAGGGACACCTTCCATAGAGCAGCTCCAAGCCCCTGTGTCCAACCTGGCCTTGAGCACTGCAGGGATGGGGCAGCCACAGCTTCTCTGGGCACCCTGTGCCAGCGCCTCAGCACCCTCACAGGGAAGAGCTTCTGCCCAAGAGCTCATCTCAGTCTCCCCTCTGGCAGTTAAAGCCATTCCCCTGTCCTGTCCCTCCATCCCTTGTCCAAAGCCCCTCTCCAGGTTTCCTGCAGCCCCTTCAGGCACTGGAGCTGCTCTGAGGTCTCCCCTTCAGGAACCTTCTCTCCTCCAAAAGGCAGTGCCATGGGCTCCTCAGGGGGTCACCCTCAGGTAACCTCCAGAACTCCTGAACGTGGGAGAAGTCAGCCCAGAGCTGGCTTTGCCCGTGGGTGCTCAGCAGGACCCTGCGCGCTCACGTACCCTGCTCAAAGGGGACCGTGCTCTCATCCTTCTCCTCCAGCTCCTCGCTGGAGGACACGGTGCCGTTGGAAGACAAGCGCTGGAGCTTGTGGCTGAACTCCCCTGGCAAAAGGAAACCCGGGAGCCGGTGAGTGGCCAATTCCCACAGCGATCCCTGCGGGAAAGGGGACACCCGGAGCCGGCAGGGGCTGTGCAGGGGAGCTGGCTGCAGCCAGGGGAGTGTGAAGGTTCAGTGGTCCCTCACCCATCCCATCCCATCCCATCCCAGCCTGTTGGAGACTGGGATCAGAGCAGTTATTTACAACACAGTGTTCTTATGAGGCAGATAAAAGTACCACGTCCCCCCTAACCCCGATGCTCTGGTTTTAGGCTGACAGTGTCGGAGGGGAAGGACTCCCTGCCCTGGGCTGCTTTTGGTGTCTACCTGCACTTGAATCCAGGCTGCTGTCAGCTTCGGCCACGGAGGTCGGCCAAGATTTATGGACCTGGTGTCCCCTCCCACCTGCAGAGGAAAACACATCCTCCGTTCGGGACTGCATCCTGCGCTCAGGAGAGAAACACAGGGGAAGAGCCTGGACCCCGGGAAGCACTGAGATTCCTGAAGGGAAGCTGCTTGGTTTCCTGCTGACGGGCTGGCAGAGGGGCTGCAGGCGTTGCGATGATGCCTTTGGTGAGACATCCAGCAAGGGAAGGAGGAGCTGGGATGATGGAGAATGCTCTGGGAGCACCAGCCAGCCAAAGCCAAACCAGCCCATGGATCTGATAGGTGTGCTTCAGGAGGTTCAGCCTGCAGAGCTCCCAGCCTGTCCCGCTGCCCCGGTACCACGGAGGTCCGGCTCGGCCCCGGGCCCATGGGATGCTGTGAGCGGTGCCATTGGGAGCCTCTGCTCTGTGCTGGGCTCACCTCTGCACTCGGCAGCCGTGGTCCCACCGTGCTGCTCCCTGGTTCCTGCTCCTCCTTCCGAGACAGCTCCGTCCTTGGGCAGCCCGGCCCCATCAGAGCCGGCTCCCGATGAGAACTCAGCGTTGAAGCTGCCTTTCCGTGTCCGAGTGAAGGGGGACCTGGGGGTGGAAAGAGGGGGGAAAGGGAACGTTTGAACGAGTGAGGAGGGAGGACACTTGGAAACGTTATTCAGGGCGCCATGCGCCTGCCCTGGGATTCCTCTCTCAAACAGTCTCATCCATGGGATGAGGGCATCCCCAGCTGGTCCAGCCCCAGCTTCCCCCCACAGGCGCTGCCTCCAGGCACACTGGGAGGTTGCGACAAGGCAAGTGAGCATAAACCAGGGCTGCTTTCCCCCTGTCCCTTCCTACCAGGCGTTGTGTGAGACGTAGGGCTCGAAGTCGTACTGGGTGTCAGGCTCGTCGCCGCGCTGGAGCTGCCGCACGTGCGAGGCGTACTGCTGCCCCGGGTCGTAGAGCTTGCTGCTCTCGCACAGCGTCTGGAAGTTGACGGGCAGCGGCGCCGTCTGCATGTGCATGATCTGGTAGAAGGAGATGGTGGCCTGGAGATAACGGGGGGAAAGGCAGGGGTGAGCTCCGTGAGCTGACACGTGGAGCCTCAGAGCAGCTTCCAGGGTCTGAAAGGGGCTATAAGGATGCTGGAGAGGGACCTTCCTCAGGGCCTGCAGTGATAGGACAAGGGCTGATGGGTTCAGACTGAAACAGGGGAAGTTCAGGTTGGATATGAGGAAGAAGCTCTTTACTGTGAGGGTGCTGAGGCGCTGGCACAGGGGGCCCAGAGAAGTGGTAAATGCCCCATCCCTCGCAGTGTTCAAGGCCAGGTTGGACAAAGCCTTGAGCAACATGGTCTAGGTAAGGAGTGCCTGCCCATGGCAGAGGTTGGAACCGGATGGTCTTCAGGCCCTTTCCAACCCAAACCATTCTATGGTTCTATGGAGGAGCTGGGAAATCGGGAGCATGGAGCAGCACTTGCTCTGCAGGCTTGAGCCTTGGCTTTTCAGAGCACAAGGGAATGAAAGGAGCTCTCCAGCCCCCCGCACCTCAGCTGGAGCAGGGGCAGCCAAGCCAGGTCTGCAGGGGAGGCAGCTCTAACTCTCCCCTGAGCAGGGTACCTCTCATCCTGGGGCTGACCCAAGCCAGCTCCACTCACCAGCTTGATGACCTGGTCGCTCTGCTTGATCATTTCGTGGATCTGGCGCAAGGAGTTCACTTTGGTGTCCTCCAGCTCCTGCTTCTGCGTGTTCGCATCCGCAACGCAGGTCCGATACGTGGCCATCGCCTCCTCCGCCTGCGAGAGCAGGAGGTGGAAGGAGGTCATGGATGGGGAGAACAAAGAGAAAGAACATCTCCGGAGAGCAGCTCTCTGCTCTTGGCCCCTGCTGGGCATCCCTGTGCCACCGGGCTCTGTGCGAGGACAGCAAGGAGTGAGAGGGCTCTTGCCAGGCAGATGCTCAGCCCGTATCCAGAGCTCACGTTCCCACCTTGTTCTTGGCTTCCTCTTCCAGCCGCCTCTTCTTGTCCAGGGTTTTGGTGGTGATGCTCTGCTGGTCTTCTTCTGCTTTCACTGCCATGTACTTGGCCTTGTCGTGCTCCTCGCTGCGCTGCATGTAGGTCTGCTTGGCCTTGCGCAGGTTCGCCTCTGCCTCTTGCTGCCAGCAGAACAGTGACCCACGGTGAGGACTGCACTCTGCGGGGGGGTTCTTATCTCCTGCAAGCCCCCCACATTCCTCTGCCGCCCCCCAGCACAGCCGCACAAAGCACCCAGCGCTGCTGGAGGGGGGCAGAGTGCAGCATCCTCAGAGGGGTATTTGCCATGGGGCGCTCCAGACCAGCCCAGGGAGCACGGATCCGGTCCCGTCACTCACCAGCTTCCTCTGCGCCCGGTGCCACTGCTCCTTGATCTCCTTCCTCCTCTTCTCATGTTCCAGGCGCCTCACTGAGAGCGGCTGCATCAGGGAGAAACGGCCCCACGTTGGTCTGAGCTGCTCTTCCCTTTGCCAAAGGCTTTGCAGGGAGAAGCACTCTGTGGTGGTCATTCCCAGCACATCCAGGGGACACGGAATGCGCCTCGGATGAGGCAGAGGTCAACAAGATGCTGATTCGTGTAGGGGGGTGGTTCTAGACCCTGTTTTCTAACCCCTCAAAGCACCCAGCAACTGGCTGAGCGCTTGGGCAAGACCCATCCGAGTCGGGTCCCCTCACCTGGAGGAAGGTTTGCTGCTGCAGGGTGCTGGCAGCCTGCAGAACCGACGTCGCGTGCTCCATGTCCTGCTCCAGGGTCAGCAGGTAGATGGACAGGAAGGGCATGTTGGCCTGAGAGAGGAGAAAAGGCAGCACCCTGAGCCCCGCACCGGGAACCGGAGCATCCTCCAGTGCTGCCTGTGGGGATGAAGAGCCAGAGGTGACTTTGGGACACGTGGGCTGTACCTCCTGGCTGAAGGTTTGCTTGCAGCTATTGGCCATCTTCTGGAACCCTTTGGCAAACTCCATCTCTGGAAGAAAAGGGTTGGAAGTGAGGAGACATCCGGGATGCGCTCGCAGCATCGCTGACCATAAAGGACCTCGACCTGATCTGATGCTGCAGTGAGGGGCTCAGCCCCACTCGGGAGAGCACACTCCCCCCCGTCCTCCCTGCCTCACCCAGCGTGGTCCTTTTCTCCAGGTATCCAATGAGGTCCTTCATGTACTTGGAGATGTTCTTGGTGTACTGGAGGGCAGCGTCCACCCCTCCCTCGCAGCGCTGCAGCAGCACATCCACTTCCTCAGCAGGGGGACAGCCTGCGATGGGGCGAGGAGGAGGAAGGTGGGGAGGGAGGCATTGGATGTGCTGGGGTCCTGCTGCTGTCCTGCCAGCCCCAGCCCAGCCCCATACCCTGGCACCCCAAACCCTGACCCGCAGCCTCACCCGTGGCATAGCTCTCCATACCCGAAGGCAAGCCATCTCCTCCAGGCCCGGGGATCCCCCCGTAGAGGTTCTCAATAGTCTGGGAATTGGGAAAGAAAATGGAATGATGAGATACGAGGAAGGGGAGTAGCCAGAGGGGCTGATGGATGGAGATACCCGGAGCTGCTGGAGCCTTCCTGCTGCTGCTGGAGGTCTGCTGTGCGCAGCCTGTGGCCCTAAGGGAAGGCTGGGAGCTAATGGGAATGCCACTGGAGAAGCGCCTTGCTCTGTGCGCACATCAGGCTGCGGCAGAGCTAAGGAGAGCGCCCAGAGCCGTTTTCTGCCTCCATCCCTTCCCAAGCCACCTTGCCCATTGGATCGTGCTCCCAGGTGGCTTTTCCCATCCCTGGGATGGTGGTGAGGGCAGGAGCGAGAGACGGGCTGGGAATCACACACGTGGGGCCGGGGGCTCTGAGCGCATCCCGGGAGCCCCGCGATGGGAGCAGGCACCACTCACCTGGTTCTGGATGGAGAGGATGGTGCTGCTGTCCACCTCCCCCATGAGGAACTCGGACACGCTGCGACAGAGGAACAGGGCTGAGCTCAGCAGAGGGGTCACTGTCACCCAGCAGCACCCACCCGCGCCCCATGCAGCCGGTGAGGAGCTGCAGGGCTGCATCCAATGGGATCAGCTCAGCTCCGCGTGGTGGGGTCCTGGTGGAGGAGCAGAGCTCGGCCCATCACTGGGGAGGGGATGGGACACGGATGCTCTGGGCTCAGGCAGGCTCTGGGCTCCCCCCTTGGTGCTGGTGCATGTGGCAGGAGGGAATCTGCCCTCCTCGTGGGGTCCCCAAACCCACCACCACTGGGAGAGGGCGAGGGGGGCGATGGGGTCCATCAGGGCCCTTCTCTGGGGGGTGGCTGGCTTGAAGCCCCTTACGTGCTGCTGAAGGACACCGCGATGGCCTCCACGGCCTTCTCGAACTCCCGCTTGTCCGCCTCATTGTTGGATTCGTAATGGAACCCTGGAAAGGAGGACACATGGAAGCTCTGTCAGCGCTGCCCTGGGCTTGGCTCCTGCTGTGGGGCTGGGGCTGGGGCTGGGGCTGGCTTGAGCTCCACGGAGCATTGGGGTGTAGGGAATCACCCCTATGGATGATGGCCTGTCCCTAACGCAGCGCGGTGCCTCTGCCCCCCCCCTCCTCCCTGCCAGCATCACTTGGCTCATGCTTCTCTTTATTCCCATTACCCAGGGCTCTGGAGAAGTGCTGCTGAGCCTGGACCTGTTCCGGAGCCTCCAGCGTCTCCCAGAGCCCCTGCTCCATGGCGGGAGGAGATGGCTTCCCCCAGGAGGGCTCTCACCCATGGCCAAAAGAGGAACCACTGCAGCAGCAGGAACCGGCATAGGCCAAGGCTCCTCTGGGGTGCTGGGGCTGACGAGGGGCTGGGATCTGCTCCCCTGCTCTGCCCCAGGGATGTGGCAGCCTGGCCTCACTCCATCCCAGCCCTGTGTGGGGCCAGCCCCATGGCGAGCCCCCTGTCACCCACCACGAGGCTTCCTGCGCCCTCGTGGTTGCTGTTTGGTGTCCAGGAAGCGGCGGGTGACGCACGGTGTTGTTGTGCTCTGCCTGCGGTTAGCGCGGCCGTCCCCTCCCCGGGGGTAGCTGCAGGCAGATGCTGAGCCCCAGCAGGGCTCTGGCTCTATAAGCACTCAGCTCTGAACATGCTCTGTGCCGGGAGCAGGATCCGATTGTGGAAGTGCTTCTCCTGCGGCCGCAATTGGAAACCCCCCGGCAGGGACCTGGGCTCCGTCATTTCTGACTACATCGTCCCTAAGCCTAAACCGCAGCAAGAAGCAGGCGATGCTCCCACTCCCTGTGCCCCTCCGTGGGGTAGCTCCACTTCCAGCAGCGCCCCCCATGGAGTCCCCCCCCCACATCCCAGCATGGGGCCCAGCCCCATCGTCTCACCCTTGACTTTGGAGATGAGGGTCCCGGCAGCCGTCAGGGTCTCGAGGGTGTTGAGCAGTGGGTACTTGTTGATGACCTGGCGCAGGACGCGCAGGGTTTCACCCAGGCACTCATGGGCCAGCGGCCGCTGGGGCTCTTTGGGGTCTGTGAGAGGGGGGGTCTGAACTGATGCCACATCCCTGCCCCACATCCCTGCCCCATGTCCCTGCTCCCTGCATCCCCACTCCCATCCCTAACAGCCACCCTCTGGACAGGGTCCCGACAAGCCCCCAGACCACACCGCCCATCCCCTTGGCCTTGGGGCTTCCCAGGAGCAGTATAGCCAGTCCTGCTTGTCTCCAGGCCTCTGCTCCCATCCCGGCCATGTCCCGCCCGGGCAGCCCGACCTTCCAGGCATTTTTTCCTCAGAAGTAACTTTTTCCCTTGAAAGCGGTTTGGGAATTTCCTCCTCATTTCCGCCCTTTCCTCCCCATGGGATGGGCTCTGCCGGCTGCCGGCAGGGATGCAGCAGCTCTGTCCTGCTGCTGTGCCCATCCATGGCATCCTTCCCCGGCCTCTCCATGGGCTCCAGCTGCCAGTCCCAGGGGTCCGGCCTGGCTCCCCACTGGCTTGATGCCGGTGCCGTGGCGCAGGGGTGGGCACTGGCAGCGTGAGGAGCCTCCCATAGGGAAGTGCTGGGGTGGGAAGCTGGCACCCACCGCCCCAGCAGGCTAAAACTGCCCCCATCCCAGCCCCAGATTGGGGTCAGGAAGGGGTTTCCGGGGTTTCCTCCATTACCTCTCCCATTTTCCAAGTGGGAAGTGGGGAGAGCAGCAGGGCAGGGAATGGAATGGGAATGGAGCTGGATGGGTTCAGAGGAGAGCTGAACTCTCCAAGGTCATGACAACATCCCCCAGGTCAGCCCCAACCTCTCCCTATCTCAGTGGCAATGGCACCATCTTGGTCGCCTCAAACCGGGTCCAGCAGTAACTGCGGAACCGGGCAGCGGAGGTCACCCTCCTGCTCAGGGCTTTTCCCTCCCTGGCATTGCTCTGCGCAGACCTTTGCCGTGATCTTGAGTGCCCCCCCACCAGCGCAGACCCCAAACACACGCGGCAGACCCCTGCCCACTGAGGCTGCGGTTTCCACAGCAAGTGCGGATGTGCCAACCTCTTCGCAGAGCCAGAGCCGAAACCACGGCACCACACGGAGCCCCCGCCCCACCTCACCGCCGGGACCAAGAGATCACCGCATCCCCTTCGCCTCCCCTGACCCACGGCCCTGCACCCACGGTGGGACGCGGCCCGGTGGGTCGGGCTGGGGCCGTGCCCGGTGCCCCGCGGGGCCCCGACCCGCAGCTGGCACCGCCGCGCTGTAAACAGGAAAACGGGCGGATGAAAATAGCTCGCGGGCAGGAAGCGGCGTTATCCCGGCTCCGAGCAACCGGCAGCCGCCCACCGCCTCCTACCGCCGCTCCCCCGGGGGTCCCGGTCCGCCTCCAGACCCCCCCCCTCACACACGCACGGGTCCGGTGTGTGCCCGGGGATGAGGATGCTCCTGCGCGCATCCCGGTGCGGGCAGCGCAGCGCGGGGCTGGGGGCAGCGCCGGGGGCAGCGCGGCACTCACCCTCCCGCAGCACCACGTCCCGCAGCTTCTCCAGGGCATCAGCGAACCGGGCCACATGCGCCAGGAGCTGGGAGATGTCCTCCGTGTCGATGAAGGGGCCCTCCCCGCCGTCCATGGGGCTGTAGGAGGACGTGGGGGTCCTGTGGCCCTTGGGCACGGCCCTGGGGCCGGCCGGGGTGAGGGGGAAGCCGGCGGCGCTGGCATGGCGGCTGAGGCTGGTGGGGCGCTTGAGGGTGCCCATGGCGCTGGGGCTGGTGCTGAGCTTGGAGCTGGCAGGGGGCAGCTCCCCCAGGCTGGAGCCGGGCGCTTCCAGGCAATCCTTGCGGGAGAGGTCCTGGGGAACAGGGAGGAGCGTGAGGCTGGGACCCCAGCCCGGGCAGGGAGCAGGCAGCACGCCAGGACCCCCGGTGTCACCAGGCTGTTGTCTGAGGGGCTGTGCCTCAGTTTCCCTATGCAGGTATCCCGGCAGAGCCCGAGGGTGATGCTGGCCAGGTTCAGCCATCCCCACCATCCCCTCCACCCCAGCTCCGGGCGGATCAACCGCCCCAGCACAGGGGTTTTGCAAAGCAGCATCGCCTCTGAAGCTGCAGGCCCAGAGCCAGCTCAGTCACCACATCTGCCCCCCGTGGGCCTCACTGGCCCCCGCCAGCACCTATGGGTCCGCGTTTGTCCTGGGGCGCACACAACAACCATGTGGGTGACACTGCCCTGGCTCCACCAGCACCCAATGTGCCCATGTGCCCGAGCTCCCCATCCCCAGCGGGCCATGGCGCAGCCAAGGAGTTGGCCCCACCACCCCTTCCTCTTTTTCAGTCTGCCCCATCCCCAGGTCGGGCACAGCCCCAATTTCTAGGGGTAAAATTGCCCCATGAGGGGTCGGTACCGGCACCGGGAACCACGAGCCAGTGAGGGTCCTTGTGGCACAGGGAGGATACCCCCCATTGCCCATCCAGCAGCTTCCATCAGCAACCCTCAGGCGCTCTGGTGTGACACGAGTGCGCTGGGTCTCAGCATCCCCAGCCAGGCACTGCTGCCTCAGTGGGACCAGAGCCCATCTTTGGTGCCAAGGCAGACACCGAACCCGGTGGGCAGCTGAGGCTGCTGTGGCTGAGACTGAACCGGAGCAGCTCAGCCCCCCGGGACCAGCCAGACCAGCAAAGGGGGTGCCCAAAGCCCCCCACCTTACAATGGCTGGGGCCAGCCCAGCCCTTGAGAGCCCATCTGTGTCCCCAAGCCCTGGGGACCCCGGTTCCTCCCCGCCGTACCGTCAGCCGCACTGCAGGCGCGTGGGGCAGTGAGTCCAGGGAGCGTTTGGGCGCGCTGGCGTTGCCCGTCCTGCAGCGCCCGGCCGAGTAGGGGCTGTAGCTCCTCCTGCCACCGGCCCGGCCCAGCATCCCTCCGTCTGCCACCCATAGGCCCCTCTGCCGAGGGGTCAGGGAGAGGGCCGGGTGCCCATTGCTATGGAGCCATGGGCGGGCTGTCCGCCTCGTGTCACCGGCCCCGTCTCTCCCCATGCTCTGCGGCTGGGCGCAGGCGCGGGGCAGGCAGTGCCAGGGTGCGTGGAGGAGCCCCAGCTACCGGCCAGCCCCACTTCCTCCTGCACCCCTCCAGCTCCGGGGGGGGGCCACAAATACACAGCAGAGCCGATGCACTGGGGCTGCCCGAGCCCCCCGCTCCTGTCCCTGCCCTCTGGGGGTGCCTCTGCCCTCCCCAGACCTTGGCCACAGCCCCGTGGCTGTGCTCCTCTGCCCTTTGCCACAGCTCCCACGTTCCCGGTGGCTGCTCTGTCCCCTTCATCTGGGGCACAATCCCCGCAGGCGCAGTGAGCGGGGTCTGTCCTTGGCTCCCTCCTCCTCCTCGCAGACCCCCTGCCCGCACCCAGGTCCTGCGGCTCTTCCCAGCATCTCCACGGGCACCGTGGCCCCATGGCCTCGTGGCCCCCAGGTTGCCGTGGGGTGACGGGGGACACTCACCGGCAGGGTCTGCGGGACGGGGCTTCCCGCCCGGCTCTTCTTGGAGATGGAGGGGGTTTTCATCAGCTCCCGCTTCTTCCGGGAGAACATGGCTCCGGGGAGGCCGAGCCGCTGCCCTCGGGCCCCACTGCCCGGCTCCGGCTCCGGCTCCTGCTCCTCACCGTCCGGGCCACATTCGCCGGGGCCAACTGTCAGGAGGGCGCGTGTGACGCCGCCTTATTTCCTCATCGGCTTCACAGCCCAACCTGAAACAGGAAAAGCCCAATGAGCACCCAGGGCGCCGCGCTGGGGGGAAGGGGGGACCCCGGCTGCCCTCGGGGTTGCGGGGGGCTTGGGCCCAGGGCTGTATAGAGGGGTCTATGGGGGGTGGAGATCCCCACTCTGCAGAACGGGGCCTGGCCCCCAGGCTTCTGCGGGGTTTACCCTATTTGGGGGTGTCCATCACCCCGGGGAGGCAGAGCAGGGAGCACCCCATGGGTGGGCACCGTGATCACCCCCAAGGGTCTGGCCCCAGCTGCCCACCGGGGTCACCGCCCGGCCCTGCCACCCGTGACGCACGCACCCATGGGTGCTGCAGCCCCACAGCCGCCTGCTCACCCACGAGGGGGATCGATAAACCCCGGCAGGGAGGGGATGGGTCCAGGTGGGCTGTGGGGGACCCTCCGGGAGGCCTGGAGGGGGGGGGTGTTGTGCTTCATCCCGGGCCCCCGCGGGGCTGCCTTCACGGGTCACAGACACGGACACGGAGGCAGCGGCTCCCGGGGGTCGAAGCGGGTGTGAATATACGGAGGTGGGGGGGGGCGTCGCTCCCGTGTGTCCCGCGTGTGCGCGCACGTCTGTGTACACACGTGTCGGGGGCGATGCACAAGCGTGTGCCCGTCACGGACGCGCGCGTGTGCCGGGCTGCGCCCTCGTGTGTCCGCGACGGCTCCAGCCCCGGTTCCCGCGGTCCCGGTGCCGGGGCGCGGGACCACCCCCCCACCACCACCACCACCACCCCCCCGATCCGGGCGCTTCTGGCCTTATTTGGGCATTTCGGCCCCGTCCAATCAGCGCGGGGAAGAAGCGGGTCCGCGCCCCGCCCGCCCCGTCCCGCCCGCCCCGTCCCATCCCGTCCCGCTGCCGCTGCCCGCTCCGGTACCGGCTCCGCTGCGCCCCCCGCCATGAGCAGCTCCCAGTTCAACAAGGGCCCATCCTACGGCCTCTCCGCCGAAGTCAGGAACCGGGTGAGCCGCGGCGGGGGAAAGCCCGGGACCACCGGGAGTGGGGGGGAGTCAGGGCCGGGGGGAACCGGGGCCGCCGGGGGCCCTGGAAAGCCGGGAGTCCCGGTGCTGCTGGGGGGAGGGTGCTTGGATCCTGGGGTCCTGGAGAGCCGAAGGGTCCCGGTGCCACCGGGGGCAGAGCGCCGGGGTCCTGGAGGATGCGGAGCTGGGAATCCCGGGAGGATACGGGGCTGCGGGTCCCGGTGCGCCGGGGGTTCTGAAGGGTGGGGGGTGTCGGGAATTGGCTCCCGGCTCGGGGTGCCCTGGCCCTGCCCGCGGGGTCCCTGAGAGGTGTCTCTGGGGACCGGGGCTGGGAGGGCTCCTGGGTACCGGCTTCCTCCCCCAGGTCCGTGCTGTGGCCGCTGTCCCCCCCTGCAAACCCGGGGCTGGGGCTGCCGGCGCCTTTCGGAGCTTGCCCGTTTCCTGCTGCCCGCAGCTCCGCGGCCTTCTCCTGTGGGATGCTCCTGCCCGCGGGCCTCCCTTGGGATGGGGCTGATGGCCCCGGGGGGATCCCGGCAGGAGCAGCCCCCGGCCCACACCGGTTCCTTGGAGCCTGGGACCCCCGGCGGGCGCCCGGAGCCTTGCACCGAGCTGCTCTCCCGCAGGGTTCCCTTCTCGGGGCCCGAGGGGGAAAGGGGAACCGCTGCCTCCGGGTGCTGCAGGGTGCACTGAACCCCCTGACTGCTGGCACCCTCCGCCGGGCCGATGGAGCCTCCTCTCGGAGCTGGGTGCTGGTGATGGGCAGCCCACGGCGCTCGGTGCCACCACCCATCCCCGCCTGCACCGTGCCCCTGGCAGGGCCTGTGCTGCTGCAATGGGGGCACAGGGGTCCTGTGGGGCTGGAGGATGCAGCCACCCCTCCCATGTGGCTGGGCTCCAAGGCACTGCTGCTGCCCTGGGCAATGGCACAGGCAGAAGTTGTGGTGTTGGTCTGTGCCCGGCCCCAGGCGAGCGGAGGTTGAGCCGTGGTCACCCCAGGGCAGCCGGTGTTGGCTCTGCATGGCCATGGGGATGTGGCTGGGTTCTCCTTGCCCGGCCTTGCAGGGCTTTGCATTTCATCACCGGGAGAAGACGGGTCCCTGCTTGCATCTGGGCTGGGCTGCACCCGCGCTGAGCGGATGGACACGCACCGGAGCCTCGCTGCCGCGTGCTCCTGGGTGCTTCAGCTTGATTCAGCAAGACCTGAGCCAGTTTTACTGCCCCGGTGTCTGCTGGAGGCTGACATCACCCACTGGGAACCAGTCAAACCAGTGGCACTCTCCCAGTTCATGCCAGCCCTCGTGGACTGGGCTGTGGTGGGGTCTGCTCTGGGGCTGGTCCTCTTCGACGTGGTCCAGTGCTGGCCACGGGGTGGAAAGAGGAACCTCTGCACTGGGGAGATGGTGGGATCCCCCGGCCAGGATGCATGAAGTGTTGTGTGAACCTGACCTCAGCTGGACCGTCCCTGCATCCCAGCAGATGCATCCCAGCTGAACCACTCCCACTCCAGGGATCCCAGGATGGAGCGGGATGGGTGAGAGGCTGGTGGCCGGCTGGCAGCCGTCTCTGAGTGCCAGCTGAGCACAGGAGGGGCAAGGATGGGGCAGAATGGCTCTTGAGGCTTCCACCCATTCCAATCTGGGAGCCTTTTCCTTCCATGGTGGACCAGGGCCCAGGCGACGCTGCCGGTGATGCTGCCTGCCCAGGCAGCTGGTCTCCATTTGGGAGGAGGCGTCCACATTCCTGGCATAGCCGCGGTGACCAAGGAATCTGCGGCGCTGCATTCGGCCCCACCGGAGGGGAGAGCATCTCATGGCCGGGGACCCTGGGGCTCAGTGCTGGGCTCCCATGAGGAACAGGAAAACACAGGCCCTTGAGGGGGATATTTCCCTCCAGCCCCGGGGATGGTTCCTCCTCATCCTCCTGGAATGGTTTGGAAGCTGCTGCATGTGAGGGGCACCGTCCCTGTGTGTCTGATGTGTCTGATGGCAGCACCGTGCTCCTGCTCCATCCCCATTCCCATGCAAGGGGCACAGGCAGGGGCTGACCCTGAGCATCCCCCTCACTGTCTCCTCTCAGCTCGCCCAGAAGTATGACCCACAGAAGGAGGCTGAGCTGCGGACATGGATCGAGAGCGTCACGGGGCAGCAGATCGGGCCGGATTTCCAGAAGGGGCTGAAGGATGGGGTGATCCTCTGCGAGTGAGTCCTTGTCCAGATGGGGATGGGGGACCCCCAGCAGCCCTTGGCGTGGGATGGGTGTGCTGGATCCAGCCGTGCCAGTGGGACCCACCAGCTAACGGCAGCCAGAGTGAATCCCCCAAGCACCAATGCTGGGGGAGCCCTGGGACGAGCAGGGATGTGGGGAGATCTGGCTTGGGACCTTCCTGAAAGGGACCTGTGCCTCACTACAGCCCCGCTCCCCCTCTGCCTCCTTCCAGGCTCATGAACAAGCTGCAGCCCAACGCAGTGAGGAAGATCAACCGCTCGGCTCAGAACTGGCACCAGGTAGGTGCAGGCAGCCCATGAGCCCCCGGCCCCTCTGCTGCCACCCGCAGGGGTCTCACCCCTCTGCCCCCTGCCCACAGCTCGAGAACCTCTCCAACTTCATCAAGGCCATGGCCACCTATGGCATGAACCCCGTGGACCTCTTCGAAGCCAACGACCTCTTTGAGAGCGGGAACCTGACGCAGGTTCAGGTGTCGCTGCTGGCACTGGCAGGCATGGTGAGCACATGGGGGTGAGCAGCCTGGGAGGGGGCACCTGGGGAGGGTGGGAGGTTGGGGACTCCCCATCCTTCCTCACCGCCGCTCCCCGGCAGGCCAAGACGAAGGGGATACAGAGCGGGGTGGACATCGGTGTGAAGTACTCGGAGAAGCAGCAGAGGAACTTTGACGAGGCCAAGATGAAGGCTGGGCAGTGCGTGATCGGGCTGCAGGTGAGATGCTCCTGAGGGTGAGTGGGTCCCAGTTGTACCCAACCCTCAGCACCATCACGGCTCCAAGCATGGCTGGGGAGACCCAAGGCTCGAGGGATCTGGGGCAATCTCAGCTCCATGTCAGCACCTCACAGCTGGGAGCCTGGAGAGGCAGCGCCTGGGCTGGGTTGGGGAGCGCTGGATGTGTCCTTTGGGCTGTGGGGGGACAGGGTGGGGAAAATGCACATGTGGGGCAGCTCTTGGTCCTCACTGTTCTCCCTCCTTGTCAGATGGGCACCAACAAGTGTGCCAGCCAGTCCGGCATGACAGCCTATGGCACCAGGAGGCATCTCTATGACCCCAAGAATCAGATCCTGCCGCCCATGGACCATTCCACCATCAGCCTCCAGATGGGCACCAACAAGTGTGCCAGCCAGGTGAGCCTACCGCGGCCGCAGTGGGGAGGGATGGGAGGGAACCGCGGCTGAGCCCTGCTCCAATCCTGTCCTTCCAGGTGGGCATGACGGCTCCCGGCACCAGGAGGCACATCTACGACTCCAAGATGGGGACGGAGAAGTGTGACAACTCCTCCATGTCGCTGCAGATGGGCTCCAACCAGGGTGCCAACCAGAGCGGTCAGGTCTTCGGCCTCGGCCGCCAGATCTACGACCCCAAGTACTGCCCACAGGGCAGCCAGGGTGAGGTGGCCAACGCTGCGGGCGACCCGAGCGGGGACCCCCCTGGGTACCACTACTACCGCGAGAAGGAGGAGAGCTACTGAGCGGGGCCCAGCCCCATCTCGCACCATCTCATGTACAGACCCTGCGACATTCCAGCCTCTACTTCCGTCATTCCCTCTGTTTTGATTTTAAAATGAATCTGTTTTTCGGAGCAAGGAAATAAAGACCCTGTTTCTAGAGAAGAGAACAGCCGCTTCCTGCAGCCCACAAGACCCCGAGGCCCTGGCACACTCCCAGTGTTGGCTCTGGAAAGGCAGAGGATGCTCCAGCACCAAGGAGTGGATGGTGTCTCCTCTCACACAGCCAAGAAGACACATTCCCACCCAGCACCCACCCTACGATGGGGCGCGATGCAGCTCCCGGATCCCTTGGCAAAGCAGGAGGCAGCCGTTCCCGGTGCCGCTTCTCATCCCGGTGCTGAGCCCCATGGAGGAGAGGAGCTCAGGATGGTGGGATGCAGCGGGAGCATCGTGTGCTCTCCAGAGGCGAAGCTGGAAACACTTCTGTGGCAGGACTCAGAGGGAGCTGGCGTGGCCGCAGGGCTGGGCTGGCAGCAGCATTCCCGGCACTCCCAGCTCCGGCTGCAGCTCGGAAAGCCGCAGCGATGAGATCTTCTGCCAGGCTGGAGCCAAGGCTGACTCTGGCAGCCGCATCCTGCACCGCGGGGCGATGCCCGAGGGGCTGGGACTGTTGGTGCATGGTGCAGCTCCTGGCCGTGCCCCGCAGCTGCGTTCCCTGGGGGGGGGTTAATGAAGATCCCCTTGTATCGAACCCTTGTTTTTAAGAAACCCAACTCTTTTCCTTCAGCAGGAGCCGGGTTCTGGTGCTGGCTCCTTCCGTGCTGCTCCGGGGGCTCGGTAGTGCCCTGAGCGCAGGAACCAAACCTGGGTGGTGCCCCTGGAGCCCCAAGGGCTGTGTCCCAGCGGTGGCTCCGTGCTCATGGCCCCAGCCCTGCCTGCAGGACCCTATCCGGGCAGGGATCCACCTTTTGGGGTGAAACGCTGCGTTTCAACGAGTCCAGGGCCATCGCTGCCACCCTGCACCCCAACACCACCCCGGTGCGCCCCAAGGGCTCCGATGGGGTGGCTCCAGGACCCCGAGTGGGTGTAGAGGGGTGGGAGCTCTCCCTGCCTACCTCCGCCGTGGGGGCCCAGCGTGGGTCCCCGTGGGGACCCCAGTGGGGTCTCAGGCTGGGCTGCAGCACCCATGGCGGGGTTCTGCTGCCTCGGGGGTCCCAAGGGAGGGGTAACAGAGCGGGACAGGGTGTGCTATAGGCAGGGTGTGCTATGGACAAGGTGTGACGGGGATAGGGATGGCGATGGGGATGGGGATGGGGATAGGGATGGAGACGGGGATGGCTCCGACCCCTCGCTCGCCCCCGTGTGACCCCGATTTCCCCCCAGCGTCGGGAGGGGCCCCTTTAAGATGAGTTTCGGCGGGGTGTGCTATGGACAAGGTGTGGCGGGGATAGGGATGGAGACGGGGATGGGGATGGGAATAGGGATGGAGACGGGGATGGCTCCGACCCCTCGCTCGCCCCCGTGTGACCCCGATTTCCCCCTAACTCCGGGTGGGGCCCCTTTAAGATGCGTTTCCATGACGTCACACTCGCGGCTACTTTGTAGAGCGGGGAGGGGCGGGGCCTCTTAAAGGGGCCGCGCGGCGGCGGAGGGAGCAGGTAACGGGGGTCCCCGGAGCGGGGGGGGGGGGGGGTCCTGGTTCTCGGCGGCTCCGGCTTCGCAGCGTGCCCCCGGGGCTGCCCCCACGTCCGTCCGTCCCCGTCACCCCCCCCCGGGTTGTCCCTGACACCCCCCCGGTCCATTCACCTCCCCGTGACTCCGCACGGGGCCAGCGCTGAGCACGGAGCGGCGGGGACCGGGGATGCCGCGGCCGCCGTGCTCCAGAGTGGCCCCCGTGGGGCGGCTGCAGGCGGATCCCGGTGTCCTGATGAGGGTGCTCCCGGTCCCGGAGCCAACTGCTCCCCCATCCCAGTGTCCCTCCAGGCCTGGGGCGCTGGGTTGCCTCTGCAGCAGGGTGGGCAGCACGGCCCCCCCAGCCCCCGGAGGAATCCCACCCCACAAGGACCCCTCTATGGGGCTGCTCGTGTCTGGCCCCACAGGCCGATTAGCCGGATTTCCCAGCCCGGATCCTAACCCGCTTATCCTCACTGTGCCCGGGGCCCCGGCTCAGCCCTGGTGTGGGCAGGGCAGGCAGCAGTCAGGCCCTGGCCTGCTGCCCAAGCTGGCCCCAGGATGTAAGAAGGTGGATGGTGAGGCCGCAGCTGCAGCCATCCCAACGACACCACGGTGATGGGATGGATGGTGCGGGTGGCCCTGGGGTGTCCCAAGGTGATGGTGGCCAGGGAGCAGGTCTGGATGGAGCTCGGCATTCCCGGGTGTGGGTGTTGGCCGGGCGGGAAGCTGCGAGTTCAGTCGTGCCACCTCTGCCTGCTGGAGCTGGGCACGGAGCTGTGTGTGAGGCTGGAAGGGGAGGCTGGCGCCTTGCTGACGGGTCCCGGGAGCTGCAGCCCTGTGGGTGAGCCAGCTGGGCACGGGGGCTCGCTGGGATGGGGCTGCAGCTGCTGGGACCCCAGCACAGCTGCGGGGGCATCCACGGGATGTGGGTGTCTGAGCTCGCACCTTGAGCCCGTTGCATTGGGGCACTTTCCCATCCTGGAGCACGGAGGCTCTCAGCAGAAGGACAGAACCTCGCTGCTGGTCTGGCCACATCCCTCACATGAGGAAACTGAGGAGCTGCTCCTGTAACTGGGGCTTTTCCTTTGCTCCCTGTGCTTGTTGTGGTGTGTGGATCCCGCTCGTTGCTCCCAGCGCAGCACTGACCTGCAGGGGCTTGCAGAGCTTGTGCCAGATTCCGCTGGTTTTGGGTTAGGGATGGATGAGATTTGAGTTCTTTGCTCCAGAAAGGAGCTTTGCTGCAGGAATGCCGAGCTGGCTCCTGCCAGCCCCCAGAGCCCAGTCGTGTGTGATAAGCCCTGATCATTGCCCCCAGCTCGGTGCTGATCCCTCTGCTCTCGCCTGCAGCCGGAGCTGAGCTGGGTGCAGGACACACCATGGCTGTGGGCACCCAGCTGGGACTGCTGCTCTGGAAGAACTTCACCTACCGCCGGCGGCAGCGGGTGAGCAGCAGACAGGGGTGGGAGGTGCCCAGAGCCACTGTCCTGGCACAGGGGCAGATAGAGCCCTGGGTGCCGATGAGGGCCCCCCAACCATGGGTTTCCCCCAGCTCCAGCTGGCCATCGAGCTCCTGTGGCCCCTCTTCCTCTTCTTCATCCTGATCTCAGTGCGGCAATCCCACCCGCCCTTCAAGCAGCACGAGTGTGAGTGCCCCACGGAGCCCCCACCAAGTCACGCCTTGGGTTGGCAGGGCCCCCCCCCGCCTGCTGGGATCCCCCTACATAGGAGCCCTGTGGTGGAACCAGGGGACACAACCGCGGGAGATGGGCACAAGCTGGGGGCTCACTGACACCTCCCTGCTCGGGGCATGACGGGGCCCCCCCTCCGGACCCATCTCTCCCGCAGGTCACTTCCCCAACAAGGCGCTGCCGTCGGCCGGAACCCTGCCCTGGCTCCAGGGCATCATCTGCAACATGAACAACCCCTGCTTCCGGCACCCCACGGCTGGAGAGGCCCCCGGCGTGGTGGGCAACTTCGACGGCTCCATGTGAGCGGCGGGGCCCCGGGGGGTCGGGGGCAGGGCAGAGCCGGGCTGGGCCGGGGTCTCACCGCCCGCCCCGTGCCCCGCAGCCTCTCCCGCCTCTTGGCTGACGCCCGTCGGGTTCTGCACCGCGCCGACGGGCAGCGGCTCCTGCGCAGCTTCTCCCGGCTCCTGCCCATCCTGCGCCAGCTCCGGGGCAGCGGGAGTCAGCGGAGGGGTGAGCGCCGGGGCGGGGGGGGTGCCAGGGGAGCGGGACCCCCGCAGCTGACCCCGGCTCCCCGCAGCCCTGCGGGTGCGGGACTACCTGAGAGAGGACGAGAGCTTCTCGCGGTTTCTCCGGACCAACACGTCGCTGTCCCCGGCGCTGGTGGAGGAGCTGATGGGGGCTCGGCTCAGCCCGAGCATCGTGAGTGTCGGTGCAGCGCCCGCTCCCGGGACTGGCGGTGTCGGGGGCCGCGCTGTGACCGTCCCTCTCCCCACAGCTCTCCCTGGCGGGCTCCGGCCCCCCGCTGCAGGACTTGGTCTGCAACGCCTCGGAGCTGGGAGGCTTCCTGAGGGGGGGCGACGCCGCCTCCACTCAGCGTCTGCAGCGGGGGCTCTGTGCCCTGCCCGGCCCCCAGCTCCGAGCCATGGAGGGATCCTTCCTCTCCCAGCTTGATCTCCCCCGGCTCCTGGCGGTGAGACCCCGGCCCGGTGCTGGGTGCTGGAAGGCACCGGGGCAGAGACCCCCTCCCAGAGGGGCTGAGATCCCCTTTCCCGTGCTCCCCTCATAGCAACAGCTGAGCTCGGAGGCAGGCGGCATCGCTGGCACCGTGGAAGCTTTGGGCACCTTCGTGCGGGATGCAGCATCCCTGATGGAGAAGGTAGCCCCCTGCCCCCCAGGTGTGCACCCCCTGTGCACCCTGGCGGTGCCCCATGATTTTTCCAGGTATCCCAGTCCCCCACAGCCCCATCCCGCTCTCCCGAGGTCTCCTCCATGACCAGCCTCGCCGAGCTGCGGCGGGAGCTGCAGGCGCTGATGGCCACCAACGCCAGCGCCACCGGCTCGGGCGCCTTTGGGACCCTGTCACGCATCGCCTGCGGACACCCCGAGGGCGGGGGGCTCCGGGTCCCCTCCCTCAACTGGTACGAGGACAACGATGTCAAAGCCTTCCTGGACCGCAACAGCTCAGAGCAGAGAGCCGGGGCCGCGGGCAGCAGCAGCAGTGAGCGGGCTGGGTGGCGGGGATCCGGCCAGGGGCTTGCTGGGCACGTCCCTTCCCGGGCTGCCCAGAGGTAGTGCTGCGGGGCTGGTGGTAAGGGCTCGGTCCCGCTCCCACCCAGGCCCCTTCTGCCGGGAGCTGCTCCGCAGCCTGGAGTCCAACCCCATTTCCCAGATCTTCTGGCGCGGGATCAAACCCCTCTTCATCGGGAAGATCCTGTACACACCACCCGGCCCCGGCCCCGACAGCGTCATGGCCGAGGTGAGCAGGGGCCTGCGGGGGTCTGGGGGGGGGTCTGATCCCGGCCCTGCCTCACCCCTTGCCTCACGCAGGTGAATCGGACGTTCCGGGAGCTGGCGGTGCTGGGGGAGGTGGGAGCTGCCTGGCGGGAGGTGGGACCCCGCATCTACACCTTCCTGAACGGCAGCCTGGAGATGCAGGTCCTCCGGGTGAGCGACTCCTGGATCCGCTCCCCATCAGGGATGGGGCGGTGGTGTGGTGAGGGAAGGGGATGCTGTGGGCTGCGGGAGTGGGGTGCGGTGTGGTGCGGGATGGGGATACGGGGGGGGGCGGTGTGGTGCAGGATAGAGGTGCAGTGGGCTGCGGGAGTGGGGTGCAGTGCGGTGCAGGACTGGGGTGCAATGCGGTGCAGGATGGGGATAGAGGGTGTGAGGTGTGCTGCGGGATGGGGAGCGGCGGTGTGGAACGGGATGCGTCGCCAGCAGTACCCTGGTGCTTTGCAGGAGCTGCTGCTGGCCCCGGGGACAGCTGAGCTCCTGGATGGGTTCCTCAATGGCACCTCCTGGAAGCTGCCGGCGCTGGCCAGGTTCCTGGTGGAGCCGGGGCCAGGGCTCACCTGGCACCAAGTATACGCCGATGCCGACATGGTGCTGAGCACGCTGTCACAGTTCATGGAGGTGTGTGTCACCCCAGCTGCCAGGGGAGGGGGAGGCTGGCTCCTGGAACCCCCACTCCGAGCCCTGCCTGCCCTGCCTGCAGTGTGTCTGCCTGGACAAGATCGAGGCGGTGGCCACCGAGGAGCAGTTGGTGGCCCGGGCGCTGGAGCTGCTGGAGGAGCAGCAGTTCTGGGCAGCGGTGGTCTTCCAGCCCCCCACCAATGCCACGGCCACCGCACTGCCCCCCCACATCCGCTACAAGATCCGCATGGACATCGACGACGTCACGAGGACCAACAAGATCAAGGACAGGTTGGGGACAACCCCTCCCCATCCCGGACCTCCTGAGCAGTGATGAGAGTGCCCCCCCCCAGCACTGTGCTCTGCCCCCCAGGTTCTGGGATCCGGGCCCTGCGGCCGACCCCTTCAGCGACCTGCGCTACGTGTGGGGGGGGTTCGTCTACGTGCAGGACCTGGTGGAGCAGGCGGTGGTGCGGGTGCAGACCGGGGCTGCCCCGCGGACGGGGGTCTATGTGCAGCAGATGCCTTACCCCTGCTACGTGGATGATGTGTGAGTGACCCCCGCGTGAAGGATGAGGCCGAGCACATCCCTCATGCGTTATCCCGATGCAGCATCGCTGCCCGGTGGTGACCCGGGGCTGGTGCATGCCCTGCATGTCCCCTGCCCGGTGGTGGCCCGAGGTGTCCAGCTCAGGTGGAAGGGCTGGTGCCATCTCCCCCAGGTTCCTGCGGGTCCTGAACCGCTCGCTGCCCCTCTTCATGACCCTGGCCTGGATCTACTCGGTGGCAATGATCATCAAGGGGGTGGTGCATGAGAAGGAGACGCGGCTCAAAGAGACCATGAAGACCATGGGTCTGAGCAGTGGGATCCTCTGGCTCAGCTGGTTCCTCAGCAGCTTCATCCCCTTCCTCCTCAGCTCTGCCCTCCTTGTCCTCATCCTCAAGGCAGGTTGCAGGGCACTGGTGACAGCACGGGTGACGCAGGTTGCACCGGGGCTGGGAGCTGGCACGAGGGGGATCTGCAGGCTCCGACCTGCCTCTACCCGCAGCTGGGAAACATCCTGCCCTACAGCGACCCAGCCTGTCATCTTCCTCTTCCTTGGCACCTTCTCCGTGGCCACCATCAGCCAGTGCTTCCTCATCAGCACCTTCTTCCCCCGCGCCAACCTGGCCTCGGCTTGTGGCGGCATCATCTACTTCTCGCTCTACCTGCCCTACGTGCTCTGTGTCGCCTGGCGCGACCACATCACCTTCCCACTGCGCATCCTCGTGGTGAGCAGCGGAATGCCCACGGATGCCCCCTCCCCGATGCCCCTCGAGGGGTTTTGGGGCTGAACCCCCCAGCCTGGGCTGTTCTTGCTGCCACCAGAGCCTGCTGTCACCCGTGGCCTTCGGCTTCGGCTGCGAGTACTTCTCCCTCTACGAGGAGCAGGGGTTGGGCATCCAATGGCACAACCTGGGCACCAGCCCCATGCCGGGAGACCCCTACAACTTCGCCACGGCCATGGGGCTGCTGCTGCTGGATGCCAGCCTCTACGGCTTGGCCACATGGTACCTCGAGGGTGTCTTCCCAGGTGAGTGCGGCCCCCCCCAGGGCCCTGGCACCCCCAGGGCCTGGCCCTGCTCAGCCCCATCTGCTGCAGGTCAGTATGGGATCCCCAAGCCCTGGAATTTCCCCTTCCTGAAGAGCTACTGGCTTGGAGAGGCGTCCTCGGCCGGGCAGCCCCCATACCCCGCCAGCCCCCTTGCTGTGCCCCAAGGTGAGCCCCTGCCCTATGGGTGGCAGCCATGGAGCTGAGCTTGAGCCCTCCCACCTGGGCTTTGTCCCCAGGGATGGGTCCTGCCCCCCATGGGGAAGGGTCCAGCTCCGGATGTGACCCCTCCGGTGGCTTCCAGTGCTGGTGGAGGAGCCGCCTGCCCAGCTCCAGCCCGGTGTCTCCATCCGCAACCTGGTGAAGATCTACCACAACAGCAGCCGTGTGGCCGTCAATGGGCTGAGCCTGGACTTCTACGAAGGGCAGATCACCTCCTTCCTGGGCCACAATGGGGCTGGCAAGACCACCACCATGTGAGCTGGAGGGGCTGGGGGCTGGCCCAGACGCTGAGCCAGGCTCTGCCTCAACCTGGGTCTGAGCATCCCCCATGGACCAGCGCATCCCTTCCCCAGGCTCCACTAACCCATGAACCCCTTTTTGCTGGTCCCCCACCCAGGTCCATCTTGACCGGCCTCCTGCCCCCCACCTCTGGCACTGCCTACATCCTGGGCTGGGACATCCGCTCCGATATCGACAGCATCCGTAAAACCATGGGCATGTGTCCCCAGCACAACGTGCTCTTCGACATGTAGGCAGGGGAGCGGTGCGGGGGGGGCGCAGGCAGGGCTGCCCCCTTCACCCTGCCCACCCCATCCTGCCCACCCCAGCCTCACAGTGGAGGAGCACGTCTGGTTCTACGGGCGGCTGAAGGGGCTGTCGGAGGAGCAGGTGAAGGCGGAGATGGAGCAGCTGATCCAGGACACGGGGCTGCCCCACAAGCGCCGGGAGCAGACCAGGAACCTCTCCGGTGGGTGCTGGGTGCAGGACCAGCGCCCAAGCAGGGGTCTGTGGCCCTGGGCCCTCAGCACTGTCCCTCTGCCCCGCAGGGGGGATGCAGCGGAAGCTTTCGGTGGCCATCGCCTTCGTGGGAGGCTCCCGGGTGGTCATCCTGGACGAGCCCACGGCCGGTGTCGATCCCTACTCCCGCCGCAGCATCTGGGAGCTGCTGCTCAAGTACCGCAAAGGTCAGGGCTGGGGGTGCAGAGAGCCGGGGGGGAACCCCCAGCCCTTGGGGTGAGCAGGGACAGGGGCAGGTGGGGACATGCCCACAGGAGGGGTCCGGGGCCAAGCCCGCTCACTGCCCCAGGCCGCACCATCATCCTGTCCACGCACTACATGGACGAGGCGGAGCTGCTGGGGGACCGCACCGCCATCATCTCGCAGGGCCGGCTCTGCTGCTGCGGGTCCCCGCTCTTCCTCAAGGCCAGGCTGGGCACTGGCTACCACCTCACCCTGGTGAAGCGGGAGCGGTTTGGGACGGGCGGCAGCACCAGCATCGTCGCCGGCAACTCCAAAAAGGTGAATCCCTGGGCCCTGCTGAGCATCAGCCCAAAGGGTGGCCGGTGCCTCCATCCCTGGTACTGAGAGGATGCAGAGCCCCGGGCTTGGGGCTGGATCCTCTGCAACGTGCCCGATTCCAGCCCCCCATTCCCGCAGGAAGGCAGCGACTCGGAGCGCAGCAGCGACACGGGGCTGGGCAGCGACCGGGGCAGTGAGGCCAGCGCCGTAGGTGAGGATCCATCCATCATTGTGCCACAGCACAGCATCACCGCCGGGTGCTCCCCCATATGTCTCCCATCAGCTGGTAGCGACTGCGGGTGCACTCACTGGGCACCCCAGTCCTGTGCTGTCATGGCCCCTCTGTCGTGGTGGGGCTGAAGGGAGTCCCTGCCCTCCCATCCCCTTCAGCCCGCTTGGGGACCCTTAGGCTGGGATGCAGGGCACAGGCTGGCTTCAGCCACCAGCTCCTGCCCCAGGTTTCCAGCCCCTCTTCCCCATCCCCACAGATGTGGTCCAGTTGTCGGCGCTGATCCAGAAGCTGGTGCCCGGCTCCCGACTGGTGGAGGACATCGGGCACGAGGTGCTCTTTGTCCTGCCCTACAGCGGGGCCAAGGACTGGCACCTTTGGGGACCTCTTCCATGAGTTGGATGCCCGCCTGGGAGACCTGGGCATCTCCAGCTATGGCATCTCCGACACCACCCTGGAAGAGGTACCGGCTCCTGGGGTGCCTCTGTGGGGTGCCCGTGATGGAGGGGGGGGATTTGCCTGTCTGGGACTGTGGGTGCTGGGGGCTGTATTTAATGCCATCCCCCTCCCACCCTCAGATCTTTCTGAAGGTGGCCCAGGACATAGCGGTGGACACTGGGCACAGCAGGTAAAACCCCTTGGTGCTGGTGGGAGCTTTGGGGTGCAGGGGGGGGACCAGGGGGAGATGCTCATCAGCCCAGAGCAGAGGTGCAGGTGTCCCCAGCACCCTATATGGCCCTCACGCCCACTGGGAGCACCCATGGGTGCCAGAAGGCATCACAGGGTGGCCTCGGACCTCCCCTGCCATTCTGCCCCTTGTTTTGTCAGGCACTGAGCAAGGAGCAGCCCCCGGTGAGGGGGGGGATACGGAAGCAGCCGATGGGGAGCTGGGTAAGGAGCAGGGAGCTGGGACCCCTGAGCTGCCCAGTCCCTGCCATGGGGTGTCCCGACCACCACTGGGCTGGGGCCATGGCACACACCGATCCAAGCAGGCAGCCCTTTGGGAATGCATTCCTTTGGGTGAGGGGCAGCGACAGTGTTGGGTCTGGGGGAGTTGAGCTCTGTGCAGGGGTTAGGATGGGACATGAAATCCCAGGGGACGTATCCAGGCTCCTTCTCCTAGAGATAGAGCTGGCGTGGGGGGCAGCCACAGGAGCTGGGGGGGGCTATGATAGTTTGGGGTGCCAGGTCTGCCCTGGGGCCGTGTTAACCCGAGTGGGCAGGCACCAGCGTGGCTGTAACCCCTCTTTCCTCTTCTTTACACTGAGCCCAAGGAGCCCGGCGAGGTAGGAACTGGGGGTTGCGGGGGGGGTCCTGTTGTGCCCCTGCATGCAGCACCCCATCCCTGCCGGGCTGGGGGGATGTCCCTGCCAGCACAATGTCCCCCTGTGCACTGCCTGCTGTGAGCCGCTGCCCCTTGCTGCTAGCTTTGCCTGGACCCAGACGTGAACCCAGCCCCAGCCCCATTTCTGCCCTTGCAGCAGAGGAGCCCCAGGAGACAGACCTGCTGCGGGGGGGGGCCGGGCAGGCCTGCGGCAGGGTGAGGGGCTGGGCGCTCACCCGCCAGCAGCTCCGCGCCCTCTTCATCAAGAGGATGCTCCATGCACGACGCAGCACCCGCGGGTTCTTCGCACAGGTACAGCCCAGGGGATGGGGATGGGATGGGATGGGGCTGTGGTGCGGAGGGTGATGGAGCAAGACCCAGCCCTGACCCCCGGCGCCCCCCCCCCCAGATCGTGCTCCCCGCTGTGTTCGTTTGCATCGCGCTGCTCTTCAGCCTCATCGTGCCGCCCTTCGGGAAGTACCCGCCGCTGCGCCTGCAGCCCTGGATGTACGGGCAGCAGTTCACCTTCTTCAGGTGCGTCCCCATCCCTCTGTCCCCCCACATCCTCCCGCTGCCCCCACCCCCCTCAGCTCACTCCTGCATCTCCCTGCAGCAACGACGCACCGGGGGACCCGGACACATCTCGGCTCCTGAGCGCTCTTCTGGCCGAGCCGGGCTTCGGCACTGAGTGCATGAAGGATGCTGGGGAGGTGTGAGTGCCTGCGCCCGGCGGGGGGCTGAGGGGCTGGGAACGGGGTGGCCCCGGTGCCCACCGCTCCCCCAGGAGCAGCCCCGAGGTGCTGCGGGGCCCCCAGTCCCCGTGAGGGGGGGTGATGGCAGGTCCCGGTGCCTCTGGCTCACGCCAGGCTAGGTAACGGGGGTCTGTCTCCCCCCCCGCTGGTGCCGGGTGCCCAGGACGGGGCCATGTCCACCGGCTTCCCATCCCGACGGCTTCTCGACCCCCCCGGTCCCCTCGGCCGTGCTGGAGGCGCTGCGGCGTGGGAATTGGACCCAGGCTGAGCCGTCCCCCCCCTGCCAGTGCAGCGGTCCTGGGGCCAGCAGGATGCTGCCCGACTGCCCCGAGGGAGCGGGGGGGCTCCCGCCACCCCAGGTAACGCCCAGCCCGCATTAGGCCCGGCCCCGGGGTGCTGCCGGGTGCGGGTACAGGTGATACTGCGGGGGGGGGGGGCCGTGTGTCCTTGCAGCCCGGCTGTCCGTCCCCCCAGGTCCGAAGGGGCACGGGCGATATCCTGCAGAACCTGACGGGCAGGAACATCTCGGACTACGTGGTGAAGACCTATCCCCAGATCATCCGCCAAGAGTGAGTGCTGGGGAAGGGGACACGCGGGGGCAGACAGGGAGGGATGCTGCGGACCAAACCCAGCCGCAGCACCGCAGGGGAAAGGGGGCACTCGCGGCCCGGCGCTGCCGCAGCGTCTCCTCGGGGGTTATTTCCCCTCTCCTTGAACCTCTTTCAGGCTGAGGAACAAGAAGTGGGTGAACGAGCAGAGGTGAGCGCGGGCCGGGCCTGGGGGCTCACACTACGGGCGGGGGGGGGGGGGGGCCTGAAGCCCTTGGGCAGAGCCCTTCGCTGTGTGCCCCTCCCCGTGGCGCCTGGGCGGGTGCCCGGTTTGGAAGCGCCCGTCCCCCTCCGCGCAGATACGGCGGCTTCTCTCTGGGTGCCGGCGGCTCCCAAGCGCTGCCGACGGCGGCGGAGGTGGATGCGGCGGTGCTGGAGCTCCGAACACTGTTCAACATCACCCAGGTACGGATCCGGCTCTGCCCGCCCGGTGCTGGCACGGCTCTGGGCCATGCCCACTCCTCACCGCGTGTCCCCACACCCAGGGCAGCCCCTCGGACCGGCTCCTGGCCAACCTCAGCCGCTTCATTGAGGGCTTGGACTCTCGCAGGAACATCAAGGTACGCCCGGTCCTGGGGGTCCCGTTGGGGTGAGAGCTGGGGGGCAGCGGGGACGTGGCCCCCGGGTCCCCACCCGGGGTTGGAGCAGCCTGGAATGCACTGAGAGGAGTGGGAATGGGGTGGGAGAGGGCTCTGAGCCACGGGGCTCCCCTGGGCTGCAGGTCTGGTTCAACAACAAGGGCTGGCACGCCATGGTCTCCTTCCTCAACGTGGCCAGCAACGGGCTGCTGCGCGCCCGGCTGCCCGCGGGGACCGACCCTGCTGCTCTTTGGCATCACGGCCACCAACCACCCGCTCAACCTCACCAAGGAGCAGCTCTCGGAGGCCGCCTTGTGAGTGCCGGGGACAGGGGTTCTGTGGGACCACCCCCTCGTCTCTGGCTGAGCCCTCCCCTCTGCGGCAGGATGGCCACCTCCGTGGATGTGCTGGTCTCCATCTGCGTGATCTTCGCCATGTCCTTCGTCCCGGCCAGCTTCGTGCTCTTCCTCATCGAGGAGCGGGTCAGCAAAGCCAAGCACCTCCAGTTTGTCAGCGGGATGAAGCCCGTCACCTACTGGCTGGGCAACTTTGCCTGGGACATGGTGCGGGATGGGGATAGGGATGGGGGCACAGCCCCAGGGGGCTGGGTCCCACTGTGACCCCCTTCTCTGCCTTCTCCATGCCCACAGTGCAACTACCTGGTCCCTGCGCTGCTTGTCATCCTCATCTTCCTCTGCTTCCAGCAGAAGTCCTATGTGTCCTCTGCCAACCTGCCCTCCCTGGTGCTGCTGCTGCTGCTCTATGGGTGAAGGGCTGGGGCTAACCCCCCCCCCGGGGGGCTCTGAGCAGGGCTGGGGGCAGGCCTGCCTCTGGGCATCGTGGTGATGAGGACTGGGATCTGTGCCTCAGCCAGCTCCTGCCTCTCTGCCCCTGCAGCTGGTCCATCACCCCGCTGATGTACCCGGCCTCCTTCCTCTTCAGCATCCCCAGCACCGCGTATGTGGCCCTGACGTGCATCAACCTCTTCATCGGCATCAACGGCAGCGTGGCCACCTTCGTGCTGGAGCTCTTTGTGGACCAGGTGAGCCCTGGGGCTGCCTCAGACCCCTTCCCATCTCTATGGGGCTGGCACCAGTTCCTCCACTCCTTTTCTTGCTGCCCCGGCAGAACCTCAATGACATCAACCGCATCCTGAAGAAGGTTTTCCTCATCTTCCCCCACTTCTGCCTGGGCCGAGGCCTCATTGACATGGTGAAGAACCAGGCGATGGCCGATGCCTTCGAGAGGTTCGGTGAGTCTGGGGATATCAGGGCTGCTCCCCCTCCCCAGACTTGGCCAGTGCAGGAGTCCTCCTCTCTGTGCCCCCCTCCTACGGCCCCTTTTGCAGGGGACAGGCGCTTCGTGTCCCCCCTGTCCTGGGATCTAGCAGGGAAGAACATGTTCGCCATGGCCGTTGAGGGTATCATCTTCTTCCTCTTCACCCTCCTGCTGCAATACCGCTTCTTCCTGCGGCTCGGGTGAGGATCCGCTGTGGGGCGGCCGTGGGGCAGCCATGGGGCGGGCAGCCCTGGCAGTGCCCCTGCTGCTGTCACCACCAGGCCACGGGCTCTGGAGCTGCCCTCGCTGGGCGAGGAGGACCAGGACGTGGCCAGGGAGCGGGCGAGGGTGGGCAGCACCTCCCCGCACAGCCACCTCCTGCTACTGAGGGACCTGACCAAGGTGTGTGCCCTGGGGCCGGACCTTCGCTGTGGGGCCGCAGCCTCTCCCATAGCCCCGGTCCCTCTGGTGGGAGCCGGCCCCATCCCGGCTCTGCCCTGCAGGTTTACCGGCGCAGGAAGGCTCCGGCCGTGGACCGGCTCTGCGTGGCCGTCCCTCCCGGCGAGGTGAGCAGTGGACAGACAGAGGGACGGACAAATGGCCCCATGGGCAGGGATGGGGCTGTCGGTAACCCCGGTCCGCACCCGCAGTGCTTCGGCCTCCTGGGGGTGAACGGTGCTGGGAAAACGTCCACCTTCAAGATGCTGACGGGGGACACGGAGGTGACGCTGGGGGAGGCCTGGCTGAAAGGACACAGGTGGGACCCCAGGGCTGACCCTCTCCTTGTCCCCACAGCACGTGCCGTCCTCCTCATCCCCACACTGCGCTCCTCCTCACCCTCATCCCCACAGAGTGCTTGTGCTCAGCTCCATCCTCATCCTCATCCCTGCAGTGCGCTCATCCCCATCCTGGCAATGCGCTCAGCCCGGTCCCCATTGCTCAGCTGCGTCCCTGTCCCCGCAGCGTGCTCACCGACCCACAGTCCGTCCGCCAGCACATGGGGTACTGCCCCCAGTTTGATGCCATCACAGACCTGCTGACGGGACGGGAGCATCTGGAATTCTACAGCCGCCTGCGTGGAGTCCCCGAGGAGGAGATCCCCAGGGTATGGCCCATGCCCCAGCAAGCCCCCAGCGCAGGGATCCCCATCCTCATCCCCTCGCATCTCCCCTCAGGTGGCTCAATGCGGCATCGCCAAGATGGGGCTGGTGCCACACGCAGACCGGCCAGCGGGCAAGTACAGCGGGGGCAACAAGCGCAAGCTCTCCACGGCCATTGCCCTGCTCGGCTCTCCCCCCATCGTCTTCCTGGTGAGTGGGGGGCAGCAATGGGAGGGTCCCACAGCAGCTCCTGGCCCCTACACGGCCGCTGTCGCAGGATGAGCCCACGACGGGGATGGACCCGCGAGCGCGGCGCTTCCTGTGGGATCGCATCCTCAGCGTCATCCGGGAGGGCAGGTCTGTGGTGCTCACATCCCACAGGTGAGCCCCTGCCCTGGGATCCACGGGGGAGACACCTCTGCCCCATGGCACCCCTGGAACAGAGCCCCTTTCTACCCCATGGGGCTCCACGTTTCCCCCCCCACAGCATGGAGGAGTGCGAGGCGCTGTGCACCAGGATGGCCATCATGGTCAATGGCCGCTTCCGCTGCCTGGGCAGCGTCCAGCACCTCAAGAGCAGGTACTGGGGCTCGGTGGGGGGGACACACCCCAGCAGCACACTGTGGCAACAGGGACATGGATGATCCCTGCAGCCATGCCCTTGTGTCCGAGCAGGTTTGGGGATGGGTACACAGTGGTGGTGCGGGTGGGTGGCCCTGGTCCGGCACCGGTGGAGAGTCTGCTGCAGCGCCGCTTCCCCGGCATCGTGCTGAAGGAGCGGCACGGGGGGCTGCTGCAGTTCCACCTCCCCTCCCGCGCCGGCTCCCTCGCCAGCATCTTCAGCGTCCTGGCAGCGCAGCGCGGGCCCTGCCACATCCAGGACTACTCAGTGTCCCAGACCACCCTGGACCAGGTGATGGGGGATGCAGGGCATGAGGACAGAAGGGGTGCTGGTGCTGGTGCTGCCCCTCACCTCCCCTCCCGCAGGTCTTTGTGCACTTCGCCAGGGAGCAGAGCGATGAGGACCCTGGGGAGGCCCCAGAGCAGGATGCGGCCCCCGCAGTGCCGAGCCCCGGGGGGGGGCTGACAGCGTTCCTGGAGGATGACAGCAACCAGGAGAGCGTTGTGTGAGTGGGGCCATGGTGCCCCACGGACCCCCTGGACTCCGGCACAGGGCTGGCCCCAACTCCCCCCTCAGCGGGGTTGTACCCTCTGGGGGGGCTCAGTCAGATGTGGGGTCTGCATGGGGCCCGGCTGGGTGCTGGGCTGGTCCCAGCCCCCCCCGGGTGTTCTCTGCCAGAGCAGAGCCTGATGCAAAGAGGAGTTCAATAAAGACCCATGGTACCACCCCGGGGCAGCATCGCCCTCGAACTACTGCAGCCCCATTGGGGACACAGGGCGGGGGGCACAGCAGGGTGGCCCCCACATGGGAACCGCTCCCCATGGCTTCCGAACAGGCCAGAGTCTTCCTCACCCCTGGGCAGGGGGCACTGCCCCACACCCCCTGCGGCTCCTTCCCTTCCACCTTCACCCCCCCCAGGGTGCCCCACGGCTGGGCAGGGGTCCTGCCCCTCACCCCTGGGTGCCCCCTCAGCGCCTGGACCCGACCCTGTGGGTACCCATTTCCCTCCGGATACCCATGTCCTGTAGTGGTGGTGCCACAGTCCTGCCTGGGCTCCCTGTCTCGACGCCGGGGCACGGGTACCCCCCTCCCTCTGCCTCGGGCACGGAGAGGGGGGAACAAAAGGGGTGTCCCGGGCTGCGCGGTTGTGATTGCCCCTAAAATGGGGGCAAAAGGAGAAAAATATGGAACGCTTCACGAATTTGCGTGTCATCCTTGCGCAGGGGCCATGCTAATCTTCTCTGTATCGTTCCAATTTTAGTATATGTGCTGCCGAAGCGAGCACGACTGCTGCGTTACCCCACAGGGTATTTAAACCTCTCTTAGTTTATATTTTTTACATCATGGTGAGTGCTCATTGTTAAGCTTCTCCCGTGCTTTTCCTTTATCATCACCCTCTGAACAATCTCCGCCGTTTCTTTTATCTAAACCCCGTTTTTTTGGGGGGATTTCTGGCGTTTCCAAGCGTTTTGTTTGCGCGGTGCATGTAGGGAGCGCTCTAAATTTACATATCAGCGCGGGGCCCGGCGTGCCTCCTCCACAGTCCCAGGGTGCCCCGGCGGCGG
Source organism: Myiopsitta monachus (assembly GCA_017639245.1). NCBI lineage: Eukaryota > Metazoa > Chordata > Aves > Psittaciformes > Psittacidae > Myiopsitta > Myiopsitta monachus. The sequence continues at coordinate 3,674,346 of CM029937.1, read as the reverse complement.
TCGCGCACGCGCACCGGCGCCGCCGGCGGAGGAAGATGGCGGCGGGGCGCTGAGGGGCCGCGCCGGGAGCGCCGAAGCCGCCGCCGCTGCGCTCGCACCGACCCCGTCACGGGCCCCCCCCATGGCCGCGGGGCCGCCCCGGCAGCCAGGCCCTCGCTGCGCAGCTCCCGGGCCCCGCCGCGACTGTGGCCCGCGCTGAGCCCCGAAGCCTGGCCCTGGTCCTGGCCCTGCCGGGCCTGACCCGCCCTCCGCTCCGGAGGCGTCTGCGCGCAGGAGGCCGGGCCCGAGGGCAGCGGAGCGGCGGCAGCGCCCGCACCGAGCGGCGCCGGGCACCGGGAGGCAGCGCTGTGCGGTCCCGGAGCGGCTCCCCCCGGCCCCGGGTTCCCAACCGCAGGCGCCACCATGTCCGAGAACCAGCCCAACGCCAACAACCACCACCCGGGCAACGGCGGCGGCGGCGGCGCCGCCGGGGGCAACAACCGGGCCGTCCGCAACCCCAACCTCAACCAGAACCCTCTGATCAATGTGCGCGACCGCCTCTTCCATGCGCTCTTCTTCAAGATGGCAGTGACCTACGCGCGGCTCTTCCCACCCTCCTTCCGCCGCGTCTTCGAGTTCTTCGTCCTCCTCAAGGTGAGGGGGGGGTTGTGGGGAGGAGCCGACCGTGCCCCCGCTGCCCGGGCACGGAGGCGCAGGTTCCCTTATCAACACAAACACCTTGCCTCTGCTAGAGGTCACAGCCTGCATCTGGGCCACCTGCACCACCGGCTCCCGTGGGCCTCTGCTCTGTGAGGAAGGTGGGACTGATTGTAGTGGTCTGAGCTGAGATTCCACATCTGGAAATGGAAAGGAAATTGCTGGGCAGGGACAGGGATGTGGGTGCGAAAGGTTTCTGTTTCCAACCAATCCCTCTTTTTGGATACATTGACTATGTGATCATTGGAGCTTTGTTGGAATCTTGTCTTCTCTGGAAGTGCTTAATACACATCCCTGTTTTAACCCCATTTCCTTGTAGCAGGCAGCACCTTCGGCAGTGCTAGGGCAGTATCGCACCATGGGAAGAAACCCTCCTGCTTTCTTGTCGGTGTGGGTGCAGGGCTGGAGACCCACGGAGGGGCCTGTCGGTGCCCGCAGGGTGAGCTGCCTGTAGGTTAAATCCTGCTCCACAGCTCCCAGGGCACGCACTGATGCTTCTCACCAGTGTGAGAATTAAAGGGAAGGGGGAGAGGAGCTTGAATGGGCTTCTGCTCCGAGTTCCTAAAATTCAGCTGCTTAAAGCAGGAAAGCATTTAGGACAACTTGTCTCACACTGCACATACCTTACCCCCCCCCCCCAATCCTACCTGGATTCAAGCAGACAGGGGGACTGGGACAGGGCTGGTGCTAGCAGTGGGGCTGTCAGGCTGGTAGCGGTTCTTGCTGCTGCCTGCTTTTGATCGCAGCACTCCCAAGGAAGTAGAGTATTCCCAGGGCATCTGCAGAGAACAGCCTGCTGCTGCCGCGGGGTTGGGATCAGCCTCGGTGCACCGAAGCCTGGGGCTGCCCAAGGTTGTGGTGGCTCCTCCCGTGACGAGGGAGGTGTTTCTGCTTTAAGCTCCCTTGTGCCTTCCCGCAGATGAGCTGTTTACCAGTTCCTAGCAAATGGGTCAAGAGCGCTGTATAGCAAGGGCAGCTGGTTAAACTGGGCACGAGCATCTCGCTGCAGTTGGGCAGTGAGTGCATGACACTCGGCTGTTCCGCTCTGCCGGTGTTCTACGGAGCTTTCAGCTCTGAACTTTGGACAGCAATAGGCAACATTGTGCTGGGTTTATGACCTTCGTTGCAGGGAAGGAGTTTTATTGGTCCGCTTTGGTTTGCTGTGACTTTATAGCTGTTCCCTGGGCCAGGGAGCGGTGATGTCCCTCACAGACCAGCTCGACCTCCACCGTGGCAGCAGCGAGAGGTGGATCTGAACGCGGAGCTGGCTGTTCTGTGTGGATTTGGCTTGTCCTGCTCTTGTGGTGGGCTGTCTTTTGTTGGAGTTTGCTTTATTCCGCCTTTGGAAGCTGGATGGTCTCCTCTGGGCTTCAAGAGAAGATGCTTTGTGCTGAGGAGGGAATGGTTGAAAGCCACGGGTGTGTTTCTGTGTCTTTCAATATGCTTTGGAGCCTCCTTAGTGCTGTGTTGGGTCTGTTTGCCTGTGTGCAGTCCTGAGGTTGGTGCTGGTTTGCAGGGTCTTAAATGGTGCTGGGGCCCCATGTACCGCACAGGTATCAGTGGCAGCTGTGGCCTCGTGAGCAGGAGGAGATTGTTCTTCCTCTGTGTGTCTTTGGTGTGTTTCCCCCTTAACACAGCGGTGCTGAGATTGCCTAAGTCTGGGCTGCTTGGGTTGGGAAGCCTAAAAACCTCTTGCCCACTTGCAGACGCATTTGTCCAAATTAACCCAGTTTGTTTATGGGCAAAGAGGAGATGGTTAAAACCAGGGTGGCTGTAGACAGGCCAAGGTTGGTTGAGCTGATGGGCTCTGCTTTGTTTCTTGCTGTGTGTAGGCTCTCTTTGTGCTCTTCATCCTGGCATACATCCACATCGCCTTCTCCCGCTCGCCCATCAACTGCCTGGAGCACGTGCGTGATAAGTGGCCCCGCGACGGCATCTTGCGCGTGGAAATCCAGCGCAATTCCAGCCGAGCCCCCATCTTCCTGCAGTTCTGTGGTGCTGACAAATTCCCAGGGATGGTGGTTGAATCCACAGCTGAGGAAGAGGAGGAGGAAGAGGAGGAAATGACAGTGGATATGTTTGAAAACAGCTCTGTCAAGGTGAAGGCGCGTTCCCAGCATACGCAGAAAGGAGATGGGAGCCTGGTTGTGGGTCTGGGGGAAGTGGTTTGATAGTGCAGTCCCTCTGTGATCCCTCAGTCATCTGGGAACAGAGCATGTTCCTTGGCTGTTCCTGAACTCCTTCAGCAGCCTCTGATGATTTAAGATAGAAAGTAAAGTCTGAGGAAGGGGTCTCTTATGTTCCCCTTTTGGTGCCGAGGGCACAGAGGGAGTGCAGAAGACTGGAGCTTTGGGGGTTTGCTAACATGCTTTCCCTGCCATGATCTTCCACCAGTTTGAGCTGGATATCGAGCCCAAGGTGTTCCTTAAGCCATCCCGGGTGAGCAGCACCGAGGCGCTGACCCACAACGAAAGCCAGGAGTTCTCGTTTAGTGAAGCAGCCACTAAAGGTATGGAGCCTCTGAGGGAGACTGTGTCCGAGTTTGAGATGCTAGCCCGAGCAGGTAAAGACAACTTCCACTGCTATCTGTGCCCCTCCCTCCCTGCCCTGTGCATCCTTCCTGCACGTCTCCTTCCTTCTGGCTTCTCTGGGCACGTGCATAGTAACCTTAAATGTTTTCCCTGATGCATTTGCCTGTGGTTAATTGTGTCAGTACTAACAGTAGATCCACAGCAAGGTCTTTCCTTTGGCTGGAGGGAGGCTGGGAGTTGGGGGTTGCCTGAGCTATGACATGTACTGAAGCCTCTTGGTCTGGCACCATCTTTCTGCAGTGATGGGTGGTGGATATCTCAGACAAACATGAACCTCCCTCCTTGAGCTGTTCTCTGTCCTCTTGAGGTCTGCAGGGATGGCAGTGACAGGGCATAATCCTCCTCGCATTAAGGGTTTGGGCTTGTGTTTGGGTCCCTGAGTCAACACCAGGGCTTGGAACGGCCAATTAATCCCCAAAGCCACCAAGCGGGTTTTAGAGCATTGCGAGATACAGCGCTGCTGCTCTGCATCTGCATCATCCTGCTTCATCCCTCCCCTCGTCCCAGCAAGGCTTAAGCTGCTGATGCCTCATAAACTCAAGGGAGGTTTTAGTGGCTTTGTATTACTCAAAATGGAATTCCAGTGTTGGAAATTTTGTTTCAAGTGGTTAGGGCTAGAAATCTATTAAAAATATTTATGTTAAAGTAGATTCATTGGATTATTTCTTAATTTGCCTTTTTCACCTCCACTTTTCTCCCTGGAAAGGCTGGAATTCTTTGCTGTGCAGAAACACTGGCTATTGTGGAGGATTGTAAGGCTGGACATTGCCTTGGCACTGTTCCCTTGCTCATGCGGTGATTTTGCTTGATGCTGATCTAGAACTTGTTAGTCCTGAATTTAAGATCCTGAAGTCACAGAAGACTAGAGAGCAGTGACTATTTTTAGTGCAATACCTTTATTGGTAGCTGCTGAAGCTGAGCTGGGTGCACCGATGGGCTGTGCCTTGATTTGCAGAACTCCTGGTTGGAAATGATCCAGCAGCATGGTGGGAGAGAGTCGTGCTGCTTCCCGATGTGTTTTAACAACCCTTCTCTTCAAAAGGGTCCCAGGATCCCCAAATCCCTGCTTTTCTTGTTTGTTTTCTTTCCAGGTTTCTTGTGCTGTAAGGACACCAAATTTGATGTTTAGACAGGATATTTTTCCCTGGAAAGCTGTACTTGCTCCTGCCTTTAGCTCTGAGGTTTGTCACTGCAGCAGTGAGCAGTGCTTGCTCTTGCCCTGTGCAGTGTTTGCTTGGTGCTCAGCAGGTGTAATTGTATTTTTCTGCTGTTTTCTAAACAACATGGGAAGCAGAAGTCGAACAGAATAAGAACAAGTGCTCTTGGGCTTGTCAGGCAAAGCTGTGGGCAGATTCTGGGCAAGGCTTGGCAGGGTTTGGAAGCAAAAGTAATATCCAAGAGTGCGTATTGACTCGTTCTTAACGGGTTGAGGGAAGCCCAGAGCCTGTGCCTGCAGCTGGTTCTCCTCTCAAAACATGGTGTGAGGGAATCCAGAGGTGGTATTTCTTTTTGGTGGCTGTTGCAAACCCTGCTGTTGAGTGTCCCTTCCCACCCTCTCTTGCAGTGTGGCCGCAGGAGGAGTACATAGTGGAGTACTCACTGGAGTACGGGTTCCTGCGCCTGTCCCAGAGCACTCGGCAGCGCCTCAGCATCCCAGTTATGGTGGTGACTCTGGGTGAGTGATGGAGCTGATGCAGGGGTGGGTGACTCTGGGTGAGTGATGGAGCTGATGCAGGGGTGGGTGAGTGCTCTGCAGAGGTTCCTACGCCCCGGTGCCTCTTTAGTCTTGTGGAAACTATTTATAACAGTTGATGGCGCTCCTTGCCCACGCAGGAGAGCAGCTTTATGGAGCCTTGATTGCTTTAGTAGGTCATACCTTTGCAAGAGGAGGAGTCTGAAATGGTAGAGCCTGTTTCAGCAAGCCACAGTGTTGTGTCCAGCACAGTTTCCTCACTGAGGAAGGAAGAGGTTCATGGTACTGAAGATTTAGGCTCAGTGTGGAGCAGCAGCGGCACAGTGTTAGAACCCAGCAGCGGGAGCAGTTGTGTGTCAGGGGCAGCACTGAGCAGGTCTGCTTAGCACTGTCTTCACATGGTTCTTGCCCCTGTGGGCACCAGCAGACCATTTCCCTGAAGTGTTCTCTTCTCCTGGCATTTGCTCCACTAAAAGCTGTCCGAGTCAGGAATATGGTTTCAAGCCTTCTCAGGCCTGTGAACTAAATAGATGTGTAATGAGCTGTTAATGCAGCAGTCGGACTACATTTCAGTCCTTACTCCTAATCAAACTGAATTACAGCTGGACTAGAGTATTAAGCAGTTCTCCTGTGCAGGCAATGGGCAGTTTCCTTGTTAAATGTCTGTTTCTTGACCTGGGTTTTCCAATCCAGCTAGAAAAATTCCTTCATTTGTACTTCACTGAAAAATTCCGTGTGTTCACACTTCCTGGTTTGCGTGGATCTGGGTTGTTTTTATAGGCTTTGTGAGGTGGAACTGAGCGGCCTTCATCCATGCCCAGAGCCATGGGGAGGTGCTGGTGTGTCCTCCACTGCAGGAGGGTGGATGGGGCTGGTGGATCCAGCAGTGTCATGTTGAGGCCAGCTCATGGCTAAAAAGGCCTGGCCCTGTGAGTCTTACTGGAACTTGTTTCTCTGGGCCATTAGCTGGGGTGAGCCTAGGGAGATAGTCCAAGGCTAGAAGGCAAATTCCTTTTATGTCAGTGCCAGCAGAGAGTGTGAGAGCCCTGATGGAATTCTTGAGGCCTGGTTGACATTAGCATTTTGACAGCCTGGCTGGATCTGGCAGGGTGTGTCATTTTCCCTCCCTGTCCTGCCCAGTTTATCCTGCCAAAGGCCGGGGCACAGACAGGGGTCTGGTGGCACACGGGTCCTTCTGAGTGATAAGAAGACTCTCTTTGCCTTGCTGCCTCTGTGGCTTCAGGTGGGAACAACCTGAATGGGTTTTTGTCTTATTCTCCAGATCCTACCAGGGACCAGTGCTTTGGGGACAGGTTCAGTCGCCTGTTGCTGGACGAGTTCCTGGGTTATGATGACATCCTGATGTCAAGTGTCAAAGCTTTAGCTGAAAATGAAGAAAACAAAGGTAAGGCTCAGAGGGATCAGCAGAGCAGTTGATGTTTTCTCTGTAGATGCATGAATGTCATCTTCTGACTATTGATTCATCTCTAATGAAGGGAATGGTTCCCTGTGTTATGTAGAGATGTTATTGTCAAGGACAGAATGAGGCAAGCAGGAGAGGTGTCTGCAAACGTGACTTCCTGCTGCCTCACTGCACTGCATAACAACAGTAGTGCTGCTGTGGAGGTGTTGCTTCAGATCCTGTTCCTTTAGAAGGCACTGGAAGTTTGTTCTTAGGTGATGGGTGAATCACACTGAGCTTGTGTGTTTACGGTTTCTCTTCAGGTTTCCTTCGCAACGTGGTGTCTGGGGAGCACTATCGCTTTGTCAGCATGTGGATGGCCAGGACTTCTTACCTGGCAGCCTTTGTCATCATGGTCATATTCGTAAGTTGACAGGAGTTGAGCATTGCCTGGACTCTGAGCCTGGTGCTGCTCATGTTTGAAAGTAACAGCCCAGGCCTGAGCTCTCATCTGCTTTTAAAGCTCAGCTGATGGAGTAGGAGGTTCTTGTCTTTGTGGTACTTGGTTTTTTTAGCGTGGGTTCTAAAGTTCTAACACTGAAACAGAGGAGCTGAAATAGAATGAAGTGATGGTTTTTTTGTCCAAAGGGAGACTCCTGTTAGAAAAGCTCTAAGTGTAGTTAAACCACTCGGGCTGCCAAGGCACTGGGTGTGGAAGTTCGTCCTCTGAGACTTCCAAGAACAGGCCTAATTTGCCAGGAGTGCTCAAGATAGATCCAGGCCTCCTGTGATTGTGTGAAGTGAGGTGATTACAGGTCAGCATTAGATGAGATCTCAAGGGATAACAGCCTGTGCTCCTAGTCTTGGGCAACTGTCTCTCTTTGTGTCTGTGCACTGGTGCAGTATGGTACTACTGGCAAATTGGAAGGGGAAATGAGAGCTGGTGACTGTTGTCAAGAGGCCTGCTGGGAGGAACACACATGGAGGATGGGAAGAAACTGGGGTTCCAGCCCTGCTGCTGTTTGGTTTGGCCCCTGCTCAACTCTTCAGAATTGGTCTCTTCACAAACAAATTGCTGACAGTCTCCTCGCTGCAGTGACACAAAGATGAATTGCTCATGGGGAAGTCGCAGTTACTCTTTGCGAAGTCTGCACCCCTCAGATGGATGAGCATGGGATACACACTGTGTGCTGGGCAGCACAGCAGGCCCAGGCTCGCCTGTCCAGGCTGGAGGGTGATTCTGGTGGTGACTCTGTGGCTCTAACATTGGTTTCTGCTCTCGTGTTTCAGACTCTGTCCGTTTCGATGCTGCTGCGCTACTCGCACCATCAGATCTTTGTCTTCATCGGTAAGGATTTTGGAGGGGTTTAGGGTGTGCTGCACGCTGTGCCTGCTCCAGCACAGCGTATCACATGTGTCCCCTGTTGTTGTTTAGAAGGATGCTGTGCACAGCTGCACAAGGAATATATCTCCCTATGTCCCTATCACCAGGCTGGGAGAGCTGTTCTGTCTCTGTCAAAGTGTCAGGGACAGCGGCCTTGGGGCACTGGACTTCACTGCATGTTGCAGTGCTCTGAATGGGGAGCAGCATGGGATGGGGGGGTCCCGCGGCCTCACAGCCACTTCGTGTCATAGTCTGTTTTCCTTCTTGCAGTTGACCTATTACAGATGCTGGAAATGAACATGACAATTGCGTTCCCTGCAGCTCCCCTCCTCACTGTCATTCTGGCTCTTGTAGGTAAGGACATGAGCTCACTTGTTGTGCTGTGCAGCATGTCCCATTGGGGATCTGCAGGGAGTCTGACCTGGCCACAGTAGGTGGTTAATTGGCACCTTGTGAGGACTCTGAAATTTGATGGCACCCTGAGCTGCATCATCCTTCTGTGTCCGGGGAAAGCAGCTCATTTGGAAATCACTTCAGTTAATTGCAGATTCACGCTTCCCCTGATCATGTTGCATTGGCATAGTTTGAGTTCTAAAAGCCCCCTAAACCTCCCCGAAATCTTCAGTGTCCAGAGCCATCCGGCCCGTGCAGTGGCTGCAGGCAGCAGTGAACGTGTTTGCCCTCAGCTGCTGCCTTAGAGCGATTTGGTGCTGCTGTGGCCTGTGCTGCACGGTCACCAAGCCCCTGCTCTGAGGTGACAGAGGATTCCCTCCCGTGCCCCTGACGCAGCCGCTCTGTCCCGCAGGGATGGAGGCCATCATGTCCGAGTTCTTCAACGACACCACCACCGCCTTCTACATCATCCTCATCGTGTGGCTGGCTGACCAGTACGATGCCATCTGCTGCCACACCAATACGAGCAAGAGGCATTGGCTCAGGTAAGGGCTGCCCGGAGCCTCCTTCTCATGTTCTCACCACGTGTCCTCTTCTCTGGTGGAAAGGGGCCGCTTCAGATCCCTTCCAGCCCTCCCAGGCAGCAGTGCTTCTGCTCCTGAAAGCTGCTGTGGGAGCTGCCCTATGTGTCACAGGGCCCAAAGTGCAATTGCTTCCACTTTGGGCTTGTGCCTGGATGTCAGGAATCGCCTCAATCCTTTCCCTGCCCTTTGTTCTGCCCTGCTGAGGACTTGTTCATTACAAGGCAATTTGAATTACCTGTTAATTGGAGTCTGCACCGCCCTCTGCAACGTGCCCCAGCTCAGAATGGAGTTGGGAGCAGACAGAAGCTCACGTTTCTCCTGTCCATTGCCATAGCCTGATAATTTCTGCCTTTCTCTCCAGGTTCTTCTATCTGTACCACTTTGCCTTCTATGCCTACCACTACCGATTCAACGGGCAGTACAGCAGCCTGGCTCTGGTCACCTCCTGGCTCTTCATCCAGGTGAGTAGCTGCCTCTTCTGCTGCACGGCGATGCAACCAGCCCAAAGGCAGGAGCCACCGTGTGAGTTCAGCAGCTCACAGGGGTCTGGCTTTATCCGTCTTCTTGTCAAGCTGAGTCTGAGCAGTGATCTTTATGTAAGAGATGGAAATAATCCCTGGCTTGGAAATGGACCAGCAGGAGGAGGCTGTTGAACAGGAGGGCTTCTTGGCCACCGGCTCAGATCCAGCCATGCAACTGACAGTGGCTGATGGCACTTGTTAGGAGGCGTTAGGGAAGGGTTTCTGTCCTGGCTTTCAGGAGTAGATCCCACCGAGGATCTCCCTTGAAGAGGCTGAGGAGCTGGTCAGGCCTGTGCAGTGCAGAGACCAGCCCCAAACTGATGTCTCCAAAATCCTGGATCAGGCAAACCTTTTGTGTGTATTGCTGGTGTCCTGCCCCTTTCTCTGCTCCCTGAGACAGGGAACGAAGGTGGGCTGGAGAAATACCTTAACCCTTCCTGTTGTCAGCCCTTACAAGGGAAAAGGGGTTGTACTCCGTTGCCTGTCCTCAGGGAGAAACTGTACATGCAGCTTGCAGGAGTTGTAGTAGAAGGGTGAATCTTTCCATAATGTCAGATAACCTCTTGGTCAGAGCAGCTGATTTCTCTAGTAACGAGGAGAGGAAAGTGTAGTTCTCTAAGGTGTGTTAGGCCCAACGAGTGACTCCTTTCCCTTTGCCTTCCCTAGCACTCCATGATTTACTTCTTCCACCACTACGAGCTGCCGGCCATCCTCCAGCAGATCCGCATCCAGGAGATGCTGCTGCAGAACCAGCAGGTGGGCCAGGGCACTCAGACCACGCTGCAGGACAACCTCAACAACAACACCACCGCTGCCGCCGTCGACGTAGGGAGCCACAGACCCCCCCTGCCCACCGGCCCCTCGGGGGACGGTGCCAGCCCGGCTGCCCTGACACCCAGCACGGCCTCCAGCGTCATTGCCGCTGCCACCGCAGGCAGCGACCTCAACTGGGTGGCTGAGGCAGCCGCCATCGTCACCGAGGCCTCCTTTCTGTCCGACCTGAGCACCACCCTCCTGGAGCCGAACGTGGTCCACGAGGCCATAGCCAACGGGAGCCCTCAGGACGCTGCCTCCGGGTTGGTTGCCCGCATCAGGGTGAGCAGTGAGCACCCGGAGACGGCCGTGGGCTCCATCACCATTGAAGTCACCTCGACGTCTGTGGTGGCCGCAGCAGATGTTCCCCCCACCGCAGAGGCGGCCCCGGCTGCACCCCTCATCCCACCGCAGGGGGAGGGCACCTCTGTCTCCAGCACTCCCCTCCCTGAGCAGACTGAGGCTGTGGAGGGCTCGGGCAGCCAGGGCAGAGCGAGCAGCAAGGACTGTGCTGGCAGCAGCAGCGTGGCACAGAGCCCTCCAGCCTCTGCGGAGGACACGGAGCAGGACAGGCGTTCGGGGCGCGCGCCTGGGGACCGGGGGGACAGCAGCCCTTGCCCAGCACCAGCAGAGAGCCCACCCCGCTCCACAGCCTGCTCGCAGCCTCACTCGAGGAGCCTGTCTTGAGCCCCTGTTACTGTCATTCTGGACTGCTGGGGGGAGGCATTTGGATTTTCCTTTGTTACTCTTTCTCACTTCACCATCATCCTTAACCCATGAATTCCTCTTAGTGCGGAGGTGGAGCGGCCGGGATAGAGAAGAGATGCTGCAGTGACCTCCCGTGCGAAGAGCCCACGTGTGCTTGTGTGTGAGCCTGATGGATGTGGGACAAGGCAGCCGCTCTGGGTCCCTGCCTCAGCTTTTCCTTGTCCCCTCCTTGCCCCCCATGTTCATGTTTGCAGTCCGGATCGCAGCTGTGAGCTGGTTTGGGACAGAGCGCGCATGTGTGTGGCAGCTTCATGTTAGAATTAGCAGCTGCATGTGGACAGGGAGTGGGTTTTCAGACCCCCTTGGGAAAGCAAGAGAAACCTGGTCACCTCCCTCCTCCTCAGGGGGAAAAGGGGCTTCAGCCCTTCCCCAGACACTAGATCTGCTGCTGCCAGGGCAAAGCTGGGCAATAACCAAAGCCGAAGCTGCAGTTCAGCCCCATCTTTTCTGTCCTTGAGCATCTCCCAGCCAGTGGTCTCTGGGGATGGAAGCTGCTGTGTCCAGGCTGGAGCTTCATGGCAGGTGAAAGGCATTCGGGCAGTGCTGGCCTCTGTGCCACTGGTGACCGCGGGGAGGGCGGTGGGAGCTTGGCCTCTCTTAGCTGCCTGCAGCCAGCGTAAAGGAGGGCAAAATGGGCTCAAGCCCCATCCACTGGGAGCCTGTGGGGATGTTTGGGGACAGCAGCTCTGCCCTGGGGATGGCGTTTGCTTTTCAGTGCCTTGTCCCTGCCGCGGGACACGTTTGTGTCCAAGATCAGCCCCATCCCAGCGCAGAGAGCGGTTTTTTCCCTGGCTCAGCTCTTGCGTGAGGTGGTTTAGCAGAGAAGCCAAAGGAGCCATTTCCCTCCTGTGTCTGCCCCCTCTGCCCTGCGCCTGCCGGGTTTGGGGACAGGGACAGGATGGCCTCCCCGCAGCGTTTACAGGGGCAGGGAGAGGGGGGACACTCGGGGCTGCAGCGTGTCCATAGGGCTGAGAGGAGGAGGAACAAGGTGGAGAAGGGAGGTGCCTCAGGGGGTGCTGCCCTTGGGGGGAGCTGTCACTGTGCCCCCCACGTTCAGAGTCATCCCCCCCGCAGCTGAGCATCGCTGGAGTGGAGTCCATTCCCTCGGAGGGCTCTTGTGCACTTTGCAGCATCTTCCATCAGGAAAAGGTTTCCATACTGGTGCCAGGGGGGGTCTCAGTGCCCCCCCCCTTTACTCTCTCTGCATTTCCCACCCCAAAGCCCCCCCTTTTCTTTTTGTTTGGCCTCAAGGAGCCCCGGGTGTTGCTTTGGGGGGGCCCCTGCTCGTGACCGGGCACAGCCAGAGCTGGGGGCGGTGGGAGGGGGGGGGCAACCAAACCAAATGCTTTGATGAATGAAGAGTTCATTCTATTTAATTAATGTACAAAATGTGTTTGTATATAATAATAAATATGAGCTCTAACGCTGCTGCGGGGGGGGTCCTGCAGCCGCTCTGCTGGAGTGCATCTGAGGAGCATCCCGGAGGGATGTGCCAGTGGAAAGGCTGCGGGGAGGGAAGATCTCAGTGTGCCGTCGCCTGCTCCTTTCCCAGCTGGATGGGGGGGTAAGTTCCTCCCCTGGCCCAAGCGAGGGGCCTTTCCCTGCTCCACGTGGGCCCACGCATCCGCCTCTCGCCATCCCCCCGTGGTACCTCTGGAGATCAGCCCTTCTTTGCCGCTCCTGGAGGGGTGTTTGGTCCTGCTGCCACCTCGGTGCGTGTGGGGTGAGGGCTACTCACCTTCCTCGTCCTCCTCCTCCTCTCTGCTGCCCTGCGATGGGGCTGAGCTGGGCTGGGCCCGTGGGTGCCTGCGGCGGAGGGAGGGGAAGAGTTACCCTTGCGCTGAGCGCTGCTGCATGGAGGATGCAGCTGGAAGGCAAAAAGCAGCTGTTACTTTATCCATCATCTTTGTGACTTAATCCCCCAGCCTCGAGGACGGGGTTAGGGGGGCCTCATGTCCCATCCCATCGCCTAAACCCCCATCCCAAAACCCGCATCCCATCGCTGCCTAAACCCCCATCCCAAAACCCGCATCCCGTCACTGCTTAAATCCCCATCCCAAAACTCACATCCCATTGCTGCCTAAACCCCCATCCCAAAACCCGCATCCCATCGTTGCCTAAACCGCCATCCCAAAACTCACATCCCATCACTGCCTAACCCCCCATCCCAAACTAAACCCCTCGGTTAAGGCTGCTGCCTGCAGTTTAAGCCCCAGGAAGGGGAGAAGAAGGAGCTGGGGGAGGGGGGCAGCCCCAGGACACCCCCTTCTGCATCCTCCTATCCCAAAGCCCTTTCCCTTCCATCCCTCATCCCTTTGCTCCCGCTCCGAGGGGGTCCCCCCCCGCCACCCTTTGGGCTGCTTCGGGGTGTTTTGGGGCTCCCCACCCCGGTCCCTGCCCGCATCACCTCCTGGGGGGCTCCTCGGTGGCCATGGGCGCAGGCAGCAGGCGGCTGCCCTTGGCCGTGCCCAGCGCAGCCACCAGCTCGCTCCTCCTGGCCAGCGCCGCGCGCAGCCGGGCCCGCAGCTCCCGGATGCTCCGCTCCAGCTCCCGCAGCTCCCGCTCCAGGGCCCCGTTCCCGGGGGGCTCCTCGCCCTCGGGGGGGGCTTTGCTGTCCAGCCGGAAGCGCACCCGCCGCGTGCTCCAGGGCCTCGGCTGCAGGGCGCACCTTGGGAGGGGTGGGAGGGATGAGCTGGGAGCCCCCCAGGACAATGGGTGCCCATAGGGAGGAAGAGAAGCGTGGGATGAACCGGGGTGGAAAAGAGCTTTAAGATGACAGAATCCCAGCCTGGATTGGGTGGAAGGGACCCTAAAGCTCATCCAGGTCCATGCCCTGCCACGGGCAGGGACACCTTCCACCGGAGCAGTGCTCCAAGCCCCTGTGTCCAACCTGGCCTTGAGCACTGCCAGGGATGGGGCAGCCACAGCTTCTCTGGGCACCCTCTGCCAGCGCCTCAGCACCCTTTGGGGGAGGAATTGTTCCTGTATCCAATGCAAATCTAAAGCAAAAGGGGGAGTGGGGCAGGCGCCCGCTCGGCTGTACCTCTGCTCCAAGCTCAGCTTTTGGCTCTCCTGCTCCTCTGTGCCCATGTTCAGAGCCCGGTGGATTTTCTGTGGGGAATAAAGGAGGCGTGAGCTGGGGACGGGAGGAGGGATGCGCAGGGGCAGAGGGAGCAGCAGCACCTGGCTCGTGTGCAGCCAGTAGTTGAACTTCTTCTTGCGCTTGATGCAGGGCAGGACGAGGCGGTAGAAGACGTGTTCACCCAGCGAGGTGAGCAGCGAGGTGCTGAGCCCGATGCAGAGCAGCACGAAGAGCCCTGAGAAGTGGTCGATCCCCATCTGCAGGGTCTGTGGGGATAACAAAGGGCGTTGGTTGAGCCGGGGGGGGGGGGGTGCGGGGGTTCGGACCCCCGGACCCAACCCCTGCGAGCGCGGCACCTCGGTGACAGCGAGGACGCGCTTCCCGCAGGGCACCATCTTGTACCACTTGTCATGGAGGAGGTCGATGAAGCCGGAGGACTTGTACCAGCTGATGAGCTTGGAGATGTCGGAGGTGAGCGGGGAGTTCTGCGGGAGGCCGATGCCATAGCCTGGCCCCGGGGACAGAGCGCTGGGGAGCCATGGAGAGGGGCGGCAGCACCCCCGGCACGGCCCCGTGGGGGCCACGGGCAGAGCGCACACACATACAGACACATACAGACACATAGAGACACACACAGACACATAGAGACACATAGAGACACACACAGACACATACAGACACATAGAGACACACACAGACACATACAGACACATAGAGACACACACAGACACATAGAGACATATACAGACACACACAGACACATAGAGACACACACAGACACATACAGACACATAGAGACACACACAGACACATAGAGACATATACAGACACACACAGACACATAGAGACACACACAGACACATAGAGACACACACAGACACATAGAGACACATAGAGACACATACAGACACATAGAGACACACACAGACACATACAGACACATAGAGACACACACAGACACATAGAGACACATAGAGACACATACAGACACATAGAGACACACACAGACACATGGACACACAGAGACACATACAGACACACATACAAACACATACAGACACATACAAACACGTACAGACACATAGACACATACAAACACACAGAGACACGTAGAGACACATACAAACATACACACACACAAACACACACATATACAAACACATACACAGACACATACAAACACATACAGACACATAGAGACACATACACACACATACAGACACAGATACATATAGACACATACAAACACACACACACAAACACATACACACACATACAAACACATACAGACACATACATACACACACACACAAACGCAGACACATAGACACATACACATACAGACAGATAGACACATACATACACATAGACACATACAAACACAAACATACAAACACATACAAACACACACAAACACACACAGACACATGCAAACACATACAACATACAAACACATACACATACACAGACACATACACACACATACAAACACACACACAGACACATACATATACAAACCCACACAGACACACATACAAACACGTACACAGAGATCTGTCGTGTTCCCCCCCCCCAGGTCCCCATTTCCCCCCCAAACCTTCGATGGCAAAGGGTTTCCCCACGGTGAGCAGTTTGCAGTCGGCGTCAATGGAGACCTCATAGTCCAGCAGCGCCTTGTCCATGATGAAGGCGTTGAGCTTGGGGGGCTCCGTCCTGCACCAGCACAGGGGCACCCTCAGGGATGGGGCTGCCCCGGGGCTGAGGGGGATGCAGGGCTGAAGGGATGGGGCAAAACCCGCCCTGGAAGGGGTAAAAGGAGGGGGACCCCCCCCTGCCCTCAAACCACTGTCCTGGCCCCTCACTTGAGCATGGTGATGCCGGCGGGGGTGTTGGGGACGCTGTGGCGCCGCATGTGCTCGTGCATCTCGGGGAAGCTCTTCTTGATGTACTCCTCGGCGCTGCTCTCCCACACGGTGCCGAAGCAGAAGCCCTGCGAGGGGTGATGCAGCTGGAAGGAGGCACCAGAGCATCAGTCGGGAACAGCCCCAGCTCCCCGGGGCCGCATCCCAAGCCCTGAGCAGGACCGGGGCTGTGGGGACCTTTAACGTGCATCCCATCACGGTAGGCGCAGCATGGACAGATCCCCCTTCCCTGGACCCTGCTCTCAGCCCATGTGAAGCAGCCCGGAGCCTCTCCCACCTTTGGGTCGTGGATGCCCTGAGAGCTCCTCAAAGGTCTTGTCCCCCACCATGACGGCCGCCAGGTTGGCCGTGTAGCTGGAGAGCACCAGGAGGCAGAAGATGGCCCAGAGGTTCATGAGGAAGCGGCCGGTGCAGCACTTGGGCGTCTTGCTGGACACGGTGCGCCCAAAGAGGATGGCATAGCAGAGGTTGAGGGCTGAGGAGTAGGAGAAGATCTTCATGCGGTTGCGGCCGAGGGGGGTCATGCCATAGGGGCTCTTCCACTCAGTACAGGGTGAGGAAGAGAGCCGTCATGTGCAGGGCCACGAAGATGCCCACCCACATGGTCCAGTGCAAGGGCCACATGAAGGCCCCGATGGGCGACGCCGTGTCCTTGGTCCTCACCAGGATGCCCAGGCTGGTGGAGAAGAAGGGGCTGGTGAAGTCGATGACTTTGCTCCGCGCCGAGTTGATGCTGAAGGAGGTGACGGCCATGTGGGCTGTGCCGCTGAGCAGATCCCCCACCAGCCCCGTCCAGCGCCCGTTCTTCCAGGCCCCGTATTTCCCATCGCCCACAATGTAGAGCTCAAAGGCAAAGCTCATGTCCTCCGCCAGCTTCTCCAGCAGGTCGATGCAGTACCCGTAGCAGCACTTCTTGTACGCCCGCGGCACCGAGCCGTTGCCGGCACCCAACTCCTCAAAGAGGGCATCCAGCACAGCCGAGTCGTTGGTGCCGGGGTCCAGGCAGAGCTGCCCAACGGGGCAGCTCTCGTCCTCATCCACCTCCCTGGTGAAGACGAACGGATGCTCCACCAGCGTCACCACGCGCAGCCGCCGCCGCGTGCCCGATGCCGCCTCGCCAGGGGCCCGTGGCGCTGGCTCTGCCGCGCGCCCTCCTGCAGCTCCAGCCTCCCGCGCTGCCACGACCCCACCGTCCCCCAGGCCGGGGCCCCCCGCGGGTCCCGCTGCAGGCGCCACACGTGGAACCGCTGCTCCGGCCGCAGCAGCCTCGAGCTCTGCACCCGCACCGGCCCCGTGCGGCCGTGGAAGGAGGTGTTGGATAGGAACCTGGAGGGGAAGGGGACGGGGGGGGGGTCACGGGAGCTGGGAGCGATGGCAGGATCCGGCCCCGCTGCGCTGGCAGGGCCGGGTGTTATTGATGTTAATGGAGCATCCGTGCTCGGGAAGCATTAAGGGAGATGGGAAGTGACATATCCCCCCCCCCCGGTGCAGCCGGCACAAAGCGTGTCCTGGAGGGCGCTGAGCCCCCCCAGGGACCACGCAGGGCTCCGCACACCCCAGCTCCGCCCTCACTCCCCCAGCACCTCCCTTACCGGGACAGGATGAGCCCCGGGGCCTCGCCGCCCGCCGGGCGCCCGCTGCTGCAGTTCACTGTGGTGTGCAGCAGAGCGGGGCCGGGCCGCCCGCGGGACTGCGCTGCCGATGGCGCGGGACAGCAGCTCCACCGCGTCCTGGATGAAGAGCTCCAGCGGCGGCGGGTTGAGCTCCCCGTAAGCCAACAGCCCCAGGGGCAGCCCCTCGGTCTGCAGCTCGCCGGTGCTGAGCGGGGACCCCAGCACCCAGCGCAGCTCCTGCGGCAGCAGCCCCGACTCCTCGGCCATGCGGAAGATGAGCCGGGCGCGCTGCAGGTCGCAGCCGAGCAGCAGCACGGGGCTGGAGAGGGCCCTGAAGCGCTGCCGGTGCTGCTGGAGGTGGCGGGAGGCCCTGTGCTCATCCAGGTAACCGAGGTCCAGGATGGTGCGGAGCGAGAGCCGGGAGCGACGGGCCCAGAGGCTGAGGAAGCCGGAGACGTCCCAGGGGTGGCAGAGCACCAGGTGGGGCTCGTGCCAGTCGTTGGCCTGCAGGATGCTCACCACCACGTCCACCAGCGTCTCCAGCGAGCTCTGCCGGTCCACGTGGAAGTGGAAGGGGCTCTGCCGACACAGAGGGGTTGTGGCTGCGCCCCTGCCTGGCTCCTGCCCACGGGAAGAGCCCAAAGGCAGCCCCAGCCACGGTCCCTCCCGCCCCGGAGCCACCCCGTGCTCCCTGCCCCTGCTCTGCGCATTCCCTGCCCCATCCAGCACAGGGGGCTGAGGGGATCCAGCACCAGGCACATCCCTGGAGCACTTCTGGGCTCGGGACTGAGGCTTGGGGGCTGCAGGGCTGCTGGAGGAGCCAGGGAAGTTGCCTTGGGCTGAGAGCTGGGATGGGGCTGGGATAGAGTCGGGCAGGGGGCCATGAGAGATGAGATGGGGGCTGGGATGGAGCCAGGATAGAGCTGGGATGGAGGTTGGGATAAAGCCGGGGGGGGGGCTGGGATATTGCCGCGAGGGGAGACAGGCTGAAGCTAGGAGGGGACCCGGAATGAGGCTGGGATAGACAGAGGATGGGTGTTCAGCATAGAGCCGGGATGCAGATGGGAATGGGGATGGGATAGGGCTGAGATGGGAGCCGGGATGGAGCCAGGACAGAGTTGGGATGGAGCCGGGATGCAGCAAGTGCGAGGGGCTGGGATAGAGCCGGGGCCGGAGCTGGAATCAGGATGGGGAGAGGAACCGGTTTGCGGACCCTCTCTTGAGGGACAGAGCTCGGACGGAGCCGGGATGGGCGTTGAGACAGAAGCAGGGCCGAGGACCCGCTCCCTGTGCCCGCGATGCCCGGCGCGGAGGGCGCGGGTCTTACCTGCGCCCGGACGGGCAGGAGCCCGCGGGTATCCAGGAGGCTGAGGACGGGGATCTGCAGGGCGGCGGCGAGGAAGTCGAGCAGGAGCAGCTCCCGCCGGGAGCGGGGCAGCGCCAGGACGGCGGCAACGCCGCGCCCCGCCAGCGCCCCGCAGAGCCACCGCGCCAGCGAGCGCGGGTCCCGCGCGACGGGGCCGCCCGCCACCACCTCCAGGCTGAGGTTCGAAGGCAGCGGTGTCCCCCCGGGACCCCCCCCGGCACCGGCACCGGCGGCTCTGTTCAGCGCGGCGCGGAGCCGAGCGCGGCGGGGGGAGCCGGGCGGCAGCAGCGCCCCGAGGCGCACGGAGGGGCCGGGGGGGGCCGGGACGCGGCAGGGCTGTGGGTGCCCCCCCGCCGCGCCCAGCGCCGCCAGGAGCCACAGCGCCCGCAGCCCCGCCATGCGCCCGCAGACACCGGTCCCCGCCGCGCTGCGCCCCGACGGGGCGGGCCGGGGGCGGGAGCGGCGCGGGGCGGGAGCGGGGAGGGGCCGGGAGCAGAGCCGGAGTGGGGAGGGGGGGGGGTGTCTCTGGTCCCGTCCCGCAGCCCCCGCGGTTGCGGCCGCGGTGTCCCGCGGTAGGAGCCCCGCTGTCCACAGCGCGGTCCCGGCTGCCTCTGGACCACCGGCACCTTCCTCCTCCTCCTCCCCGCCGCAGGCTCGGAGCCCTGAACTCGCTCCCAACACAGGGTAAAGGCAGGGGCTGGAACCCCCCATCCCTCCGCAGCCTCATAACCGGGGGTCCCGGGCCGTCGGGGGGGGGAAGAGGGCTTCGGAGCCTTCCTCCCCTCCAGGGGTCACCCTCCTCATCACCCCCGGGGAAACTGAGGCCCGGCCCCAGGAGCACAGACACCGGGTACCAGGAGCCAGGGACACGCTGCGAAATCCATATGGAAAAGAAAGTGAGGGACAGAGCCAGGCACCAGCTGGCAACAAGTATTGATCACTGGGCTGATCTAATGAGTCACAGCTAATGAATTACCCCTGCAGAGATGGGGGGGGGGGGCAGAAAGAATCCTGCCCGGGCAGTGGGAGCCCCTCATCAGGGGGTGCTGGTCCCCCCTGGAACAAGATCTCCATTGTGGGACCTCCAGCAGCTCCTTCCCACAGGATAAAGCTCAGGTGCGCAGGTGCTGGGGAGGGAGGGGAGCACGCTCCGGGTATGAAACTGCCCCCCCAAACCCGGCTTCTGCCTGGGTGCAGCATAGGAGGGGGCTCACAGAGAGCCCCAACCAGCACCGCAACCCCTCTGCTGCAGGACTCCAGACTCTCCCTATGGGAGGGGAGAACGTTCCCAGCTCCCTGCTGCAGCCACTGGATGTGGATCCAAACTGGCAGGAGCAAAGCAGGAGCAAATGGGAGCAGAACGGCGCTTATTAAGCTGAAAGCATTATCTAAGCGACTGTCAGGAGCCAGATGCCACATCCCGGAGCCAGGGCCCTGCTCCATCCCCGCAGGGACATGAAGGGACCCATGAACTGAGGATGGAGCAGCGCTGCTCCCCTCAGATGGGAACTGCCTTCCCCACGGCCAGAGCTGCCGCTGGGTTACGGAGCCCTGGCACCAA
The DNA here is from genome assembly GCA_017639245.1 of Myiopsitta monachus. Lineage (NCBI taxonomy): Eukaryota > Metazoa > Chordata > Aves > Psittaciformes > Psittacidae > Myiopsitta > Myiopsitta monachus. Next base: position 3,653,957 of record CM029937.1, on the reverse strand, counting down.
CAGCAGGGAGTTGGAAGGAGAAACCTCAGGCACCTTTCACTATAAAAACCAAATCTTTTATGTAAAAAATAAACCTAAACAGAACCCCCCCTCCCCCCCACTGCCATGCTCATGACAATACAAAAGGCCGAGTCCCCCACCAGAACACCCCAAAACCAAAGTAGCTGGATCCAAATATATATAAATTGTCACGTTACGAGATTGGAAATAGCACCCGGGAGGCAGCCCCGTGGCCCCAAACCACCCCCTGCACCCTGGGGCAGAGTCCTGGTCCCCCTATCCCCCCCTCCTCCAGGAGCAGGAGCTGCTCAGGACCTGCTGTCACCAGAGTGAAACAAGCCCCAGTGGGTCCCGGCTGTGAGGGGTGCAGCGATGCCAAGCAGCATTCCCAAGGGTGGGATGGGTGGAAGGGGTCTCCAAACTCCAATCTCAAACCGCTATTTAGGAGAAAACCCACGTTTCTGTCTGCACCGCAGGGTCAAGTAACGAAAAGAACAAGAAAGGGCCAGGGAAGAGACAGGGAAAGAGCAGGAGCCACATCCTGAGCCCCACCTCGGAGCCGGTGCCGCTCCTCCCGCAGTCGGATGCTCCGAGTCTGCCCCCAGCAGCGAATCGGGGTGGCAGCGGTCCCCGAGTTATCCCCGCAGCCCCAGGCCCGTGGCACCGGGGGGGTGCCAGGCCCAGCTCCGTGCGTGGCGCGGGGCAGGCGTGTGCAGGAGCCCCTGGGCAGGCTGGGGCTGACCCCCAGGGCAGGGAGAGGCAGAGGGGGGCGAGGGCAGCGGCTGCTGCTTCATTTGGCGGGTTTGGTGATGATGCGAGCGGAGAAGTCGAAGAGGTTCTTGTTGATCTTCCGCAGGGTGCTCACCTCCTCCTCCAGCTCACTCACCTGGATCGTCAGGTGCTCCTGGTCTCCCACCAGGTTCTGCAACAAGGAAACACGACAGGGAAGCATCAGGCACCGGGGTCCGGCCGCTGGCAAGCAGAGGCTGCGCACCCCCAACCCTTTGGTTCTCTCCCTCCTCCATCTACTCCCTCCTGCTGCCCCCAGTGAATTCCAGGGCCGGTTCCTCCCATTCCCAACCCGCACAAGGTCCCTTCAAGAGCTGGTTCGGCTGCAGAGGCCCGCAAAGAGGTCTGCACCAGAAGGACATCAGTTCCCCGTCTCGGAGCAGCTCTCACCTTTTCCCTTGTTGAGTACATCTGCGAGTAGGTTTTCCTGGCCTTCTCCAGGTAGCTCTCTCCAGACTCCTGCAGGGACCAAACGGGAGGGACTGAGACAGAGGACCCAGGTCCCCTCCCAGTGCTCCCAGGCAGGGTTCCCTGCTGGAGAAGCCAAAGAACCCCCCCCCAGCCCCATGGGACAAAGCAGAAACAGAGCAGAGACTCCAGCAGGGTACGGCCAACCCTGCAAACAGCACCCGACAGCCGGGGCAGGACTGTCACTCACCCGGGGACAGACACTGACAGAGAAGAGAAGCTCTGGGGGCACCAACAGGCACATGGTGAGCACCAATAGTGCAGGACCCCCCCTGCCTGGGGACGGCCACGCTGGGACCGAGGGCCCGCGGTGGTGGGACAGCAGAGCCAGCCCAGGCTGCGGCACAAGGCTGGCAGGACAAATGACTGCAGCAGCCAGGAGGGCGAGCGGAGCACGGGGAAGAGGGGGAGGAACAGGCTGTGGCACGCTGGAGAAGGGAGCCTGCAGGGCTCAGTTCCTCTGCTTTCAGTAATAGCACTTGGGGGATGTTTGGCAACGTGGGGGAGATCAGAACAAGGCTGTGGAGCTGCAGTGGATCAGCATGAAGCAGCCACCGCTGCTGCGGCTGGAGGAGAGAGCTTCACCCTCCAGCACCACCTCCCCACTGCATCCCCCCCCCCGTCCCCTCACCCCAGTACCTGCTGGTGGAGCCCCAGGCGCAGCGTCAGCCCCTCGCTGCCCTGCTCGTAGCTGCTCTCGGTGCCCTGGAGGTGTTTGCTGAACTTGGGCAGGGGCGCGCTGGGCTTCCCGTCGGGGTTGAGCATGTTGGCGGGGGCCAGCACGATGAAGGCGTTCGTAACCGGACCTGCGATGGGACAAGAGGAGGAGACGGGTCAGGCTTCCCCCGCTGGGTTTGCCTCTTGCCTGGTGCCCTGAGAACAGAGAAGGACCCGTGCCAGGTCCCACCTCCCTCGTCAGAGCCCCTCAGGCCGCTGCAGCTCGGGGAGGAGCAGGAGACCCGTCCATCCCCTGCAGAACAGCCATCCATCAGTGCCGCTGCTCTCCCGCCTGGCTCCTGCAGTGATCTATCACACCCTCTGCTTTGGCAGAGCTAATGAGCATCTTCATTACTGCACTTACCCACACAGGCTCCTGCTCCCTGGCAGCAGCCCCCTTTCTGCTGGAGAACTCCCACCACTGCCCCCCATACCCGAACCCTGTCCTGCTCAGACACAGCAACAGCCCTGCTCTGGTGTGAGAGCAGAGGGGCCACAAATAAAGCCCCGACCATCCATCTCCCCCACAGCTGCACTCGACAGCGTGAAGGGGAAGGTTAAAAGGATCCAGATGCACCTAAGAGGGGGCAGGTGCCTGCCCAGCGTCCCAGCAGGAGGCAGCGGGAATGGTGCAGGATAAGAGAGGGAGTCCAGAGGAGGCTCAGAGAAACCTGAGGCTTTCAGTCTCTGCAGAGGAGATGGACCAAAGCACCTCTGATGCAGACAAGGGCTCCCTCTCCATCATCCTCCCCATCCTGGCTAGACCAGAGCCTGCCCCAAAGCCTGCCCCTCCCTGAATCCCACTGGAAAACCAAAGGCTCTGTGCAGCACTCCCAGCCTGGCCCCGAAGCTGCTCTTTGCCAACACTCTGCTGTAACAAACCTATTGTTTTACTCTTGCTCCCTGCCCAAAACCAAGACAATTGCTGGCTCTTCACAAGCACCCAGCAGTGAGTTACCACTGGCAGCACAATGTGAAAGGAAGGGACCAGGACAGGCAGAGAGCAGGGCTCTCATGAGACCCCCCCCCAGCTACTCACAGCCCCAGTGCAAACACAAGTGCCATCCAAGCACCCCTTGTCCCAGTGCACCAGCTGCCAACATGGGCAGAGGGACCTGGGCTCAAGAGGGAGGACACAAATAACCCATCCCCGGGGCAGGAGGGATCTGCTGGAGCATCCCTGGGGCAGGGGAAGCACAAAGGAGCTCGGGGACGGTGTGTGCCACACGGTGTTTGCAGAGGGAAGGATGGAGCTTGTGTGACAGGAGGAAACTGGGGCTGGGATGGGGGGGGGTTTGGGGCAGGGCGGGCAATAGAACCCACCACATGGGTGACTGGGAGCAGCCCTGGCTGCCCAGCACAGACCTCATTATCCAAGAGCAGCAGCCCAATTCCTCCAAGCCCATCTGCCTGCCCATGCCCTGCCTCCCCCATCAAGGGCAAGCAAACCTTGCAGGAAAAGCTCCCTGCATGTCTCCTGCTGCACAGTCACTCCTCAAGCCCTGAGCCACGCTCCAACCCCTCGGATCTATTTGCAGCACCATCAAGGGGAGGGCAATGCTTCCTGAGCACACCAGGCTGGAGGTTGCAGGAGCAACAGCAGAGCTCATGTCAGCTCCGCCTTGGGGAGGGAAAGGCTCAGGAATGCGCTAGGGGGGCAGCAGGGAAGAGCTTGAGCCCATCTGCACTCCCCTGCAGCCTCGGGGGGGGTTTAATGCCTGCTCCTCTGGTGACTCACACAGCTCAGATCCTCTTGGCTTTCAACCCCCCCAGTACCAGTGGAGCAAGGCTGGATGGGCGCTGCGGTAGGTCCCCATTAGGAACAGCCCTTGGCAGCAAAAGGCAGGGAGGCAGCCTGGCTTCCAGGGGCTGCCCTGCAGCAGCTTCCCCACCTCTGTCCAAAGGAACGGGGTCCCACTGCCACCACTGTCACCTTCTGGGAGGGTTGAGGCAGTGCCCAGAGAGCAATGTGCCAGCCCCAGCAGCAAGAGCAGTGTAAAGGGACTGCAGACCATCACGAGCACATAAGAAATGCTCTGTTAGCAGCAGAAAGGCTGAATCCTCTGCTCCACTTCACCGCTCCAAGGCACCTAATTGCTGATCTGAGCTTGCAAATGTTTGTTTGGGTGGTTTATTGGAGCTGTTGGCCTAAAATCCCAGACGACAGCTTATAGCAGATTCACTTCAGGCCTAATGAGCTCATGGGTGCTCCTTGCTGGGGTCACGGAGACAGTTTCTTCTCCAGACACATTCCCCCCGCCTCAGCCTCCCCAGGCCTTTGGGTGCGTGTGGGGCCACCGCTCCCTTTGGAAAACAAGGGGGAAGATCCTGGATGTCCTCAGTGACAGGGTGAAACCCATGACTCACTCCCTGACAGTGCACAACGGGGTTGTTAACAGACGTGGGCAAGGTCAACCATTGCTCCAGACAGCGGAGGCGTCCCTCTGCTTCCTCTGCCCTTCCTGGAGGCGTGCAGTAATGCCTGAAGTGCCCAGGGTGGTGTGAGAGCAGCAGAAGTGAGGCAGCAGTGGCTGAGGAGGGAAGGATCCTGGTTGATAAGGGCATACCTACCTTTGTGATTCATCGTCTTCAGGCACTGCTTGCTCTGGATGTCCCACAGCCGGACTGTTTCATCGTGGGAGCCGGAAAGCAGGAGGCTGCCATCCGTGGACACCGACAGACACGTCACCTGGTTCCTGGAATGGGGAACAGGATGTTTCAACTCAGGATGACCCGTGGACTGCCCAGAAACGGGCGAGGTGGGCAGACAGGGGCAAGGAGGCGCTGGGCAAGTATGTCTGGTCCCTCACCTGTGCCCTTTGAAGACCTTCCCGTTCTCCCGCTCTGTCTGGAAGGTCCGGTCCCTCTGGACCGGCTGTAGAAACGAAGGAAGGAGGGAAGGGAGGGAAGAGGTTAAATTCGGGAAGCCAGCAGGTTCCTCACTGTGTCTGGAGGGGGCAGAGGACATACAGGGGAACCCAAGCCCTGCAGAGGGAGGTGACAGTGGCTCAGGGTGTGGAGAGCAGCACCGAGCACTCACCCAGGCACAGAGGTCAACCTGGAAGATGGATCCATCCATGCCACCGCAGAACATGTGGTACTCGGAGAGATCAAGAGTCACAGCCATGATGCCCACATCGAAGAGGACAGAAAGCAGGAGCTCCCCAGATGAGACTTCCCAGAGCTGGAGCGAGAGGGTACAGGACAATTAGGGGCTTAAACACTGCAAGAGCAAGCTGCTGCCCAGCAGCAGCACATACAGCATCCCCTCCTTGCTGTGGCTGGGGACACAGAGCCCAGGGCAGAACCCAGGCCCAGGCTCCTTGTGACCATGAGACAAGTTTCCCAGCCAGCTCCAAACCCACCCCGTGCCCATCCTGCCCCCCAGGGCAGAGACCTCCTGCAGGGCAGCAGGAGCAAGCTCCAGGCTGCTCTGCTCCTCCCCTTCCAGACTAAAGGACATGAGTGAGGGAAGGAGGGGAGTTGGTCCCAAGGTTCCCCAGAAGAGGGACTGCAGGTGCAGAGAAACTGCTTGTTTGGAGAGGCTAAGCCCATTAGGTCTGGCAGCTCTGAGTCACCACAGAGACAGCCAAGAAATTCAGCTACTGCAACCCTGCAGCCCAGCAGAAACTGCTTTAACCCTGTGGGGCCCGTGTGCCTCTGGGACTCTGTTGGGTGGGACAGAGCTGAGCCTTACCTTCGCTGTCTGGTCCAGGGAGGCTGTGGCAGCTCGTGCCAAGGGCCCTCCAAAGCCACAGCACATATCTGTGATGGGGAGGCTGTGTCGGGACCACACGTGGCGTGGGTCAGGGATCTGGGAGGGCTCTGCCTGCAGCACGCTGTGAGGAGAACAGAGAGGCTTTACCAACCGCTTAGGCACATGGGCTTCCAGCCGATTCCACCTCCTGGTGGTGGCTGATCTCTTGTTCTAACGTTCCTCACCCAGATGCTCTCTGTCCCCCACATGAATGAGTTTGGATGAGTTGAGACCTCCTCACAGGCCACTGTTACCTGTAAAGGTTCCACACCAGGGCCAGACAGTCCTTTGCACCTGAGAGAAAGTGGCTGCTGTCATCTGTAAAGCAGAGGCATGTGAGGTCCTGGTAGTGTCGGTTTAGGATGGCCAGGAGGTTCCCGTTGGAGACCTACAGCAAAGGAAAGGGCAGGAGAACATCAACGAAGGGGCACTGAGGTGCCATGGAATAACGCAGTGCCCTGCCCTGATGGCTGCAGGTGCAGGTTCACCAGAACCCAGTGCAACTGCCATGTAATTACACCACTAATTAAGACTAGAAGGACGGTGACCAGAGCACAGCAGCCTCTTGTCCTGGGTTCAGCAGCAGCAGTCATTTTTCTCCTTCTTGGTAGCTGGTGCAGCAGCTGTGTTTTTGATTTTGGGCCTGGGAGCAGCGCTGATAACACCAGTGTTTTCAGTTACTGCTGGGTAATGTTTTGTCTGGCCAAGGACTTTCTGAGCCTCATGCTATGCCAGGGAGGAGAGGAAGCCGGGAGGAAGCAGGGACAAACACCTGACCCAAACTGACCAAAGAGGTTACTCCATACCACAGCACATCATGCCCAGGATGGGAAAACAGAGAGCAGAGACCCGGAAGGGTGTGGTGGTGCATTGGGGGGTTCGCTGCTGGGGGGTGCACTGGCTGGGTCGGGCTTGGTGAGCAGCTGTATTCTCTTTCTTTGTGTTTTCTTGTATTATTATTGGTGGTAGCAGCAGTGGTTTGTGTTATACCTTAGTTACTAAACTGTTCTTATCTCAACCTGTGGGAGTTGCATTCTTTTGATTCTCCTCCCCATTCTCCCAGGACTGGGGGAAGAAAGAGGGGGGAGTGAGTGAGCCAACTGGCTGAAACCACACCACCTCTGCAGGCACCCAGCTCACAAGCCACACACATAATTAGCTAAAGCAGTGCTAGAGGATGACTTGGTGTTGAGCTTCGAGGGAGCAATACCCAACCCAAGGCACCTCAGCGGGAAGGGGAGAGGGAAGGGAGAGGGAAGGGGAACAGGCCCCAAAGAACAGCTCTCGAGCTCACCCATCACCTCCCAGCAGAGTTTCTTGCCCCCTGCTTCGCCAAGCTGCCCCATGGAAGCCGCTATCCCTTGGGGCACCGTGGAGCCCACAGCACAGCTGCAATGTCCAGGACCCAGCAAAGCCCCAGCGCAGGGCCCAGACCGTGTGGGTTTACTGAGGCCGGGGGGGGACACAGGGGCAGCTGTGACCCCATCCCTCCCCATTCCCTGTGCCAGCCCCTCACCTCCCACAGGTAGATGCTCTCGGCAACCCCGACCAAGATGTAGAGCCCATTGGGAGAGGCCGTCAGGCAGGTCACCGGCCCAGGGCAGATGATCTTCTGCTGGAGCTGGTCCTGGGGGCAGACAGAACACAGCGGCCATTCAGCACGGTGGGGGGCTCAGAACACTTGGGGGGGGGGGGGTGCTCTGTGGAAAGAGGGCTGTTGGCGATGGAGGCCTTTGTGGCACGAGGGAGGATAAGGGGTCCCCATGGGGAGAGGCGCCCTCACCACAGAGATGGGGGTCTCCAGGGAGGGGGTACCGCGGTGGGGGGACACTGACCATGTGCACCAAAGCCCTCTATGGGGAAAGGGGCCGTGCGGGCGGGGTCTCCATGGGGGAGAAGGACCCCCACCACAGACAAGGGACGGGGTCCACGCTCCATCCCCACAGCGGCGGGGTGGGGGGTGGGGGGTGTCCCTCCCGAGCCGAGGCCTCCCGGGCCCGGCCGCGGCGCCGGTACCTTCCTCTGGAGCTCCCAGACGTTGATGTAGCTCTTGCCGAGCTGCGCGCCCAGGAGGTGCTCGCCGCCCAGCAGCGCCAACCCCCGCGGGCCGCTGTTGCCGCCGCGGTACCCGGGCAGCGCCGAGCCCGAGTGCAGCTCCCAGGCCGAGCAGTTGCACAGCGGCCCCGCCGCGTCCGTCACCAGCGCCACCTCCATGGGCGCCGCCATCTTCGCGGTCCGCCAGGGACAGAGAGAGCGCGGCGGGCGCCTAGAGCGCCGCCCCGCCTGAGCCCTCCGCCAATCAAAGGCGGATGCGTGGGGCGGGGCGCGCCCTGGCGCCCCATAGGGACGCCTCATAGGGACACGCCATAGGGACATGCTATGGGGAGACCTCGAGCCCTATGAACACCCTATAAAGGATCCCATAACCCTATGGACACCCCATAGGGACACCCCATAGGGACACCCCATAGGGACACACCATGGGGAGACCTCGAGCCCTATGAGCACCCTGTAAAGGATCCCATAACCCTATGGACACGCCATGGGGACACGCCATGGGGACACGCCATGGGGACACGCCATGGGGACACGCCATGGGGACACGCCATGGGGACACGCCATGGGGAGACCTCGAGTCCTATGAACACCCTGTAAAGGATCCCATAACCCTATGGACACCCCATAGGGACACCCCATAGGGACACGCCATGGGGAGACCTCGAGCCCTATGAACACCCTGTAAAGGATCCCATGACCCTATGGACACCCCATAGGGACATGCCATAGGGACACGCCATAGGGAGACCTCGAGCCCTATGAACACCCTGTAAAGGATCCCATGACCCTATGGACACCCCATAGGGACATGCCATAGGGACACGCCATAGGGAGACCTCGAGCCCTATGAACACCCTGTAAAGGATCCCATGACCCCATAGGGACACCCCATAGGGACACGCCATAGGGACATGCCATGGGGAGACCTCGAGTCCTATGAACACCCTGTAAAGGATCCCATAACCCTATGGACACGCCATGGGGACACGCCATGGGGAGACCTCGAGTCCTATGAACACCCTGTAAAGGATCCCATAACCCCATAGGGACACCCCATAGGGACACGCCATGGGGAGACCTCGAGCCCTATGAGCACCCTGTAAAGGATCCCATAACCCTATGGACACCCCATAGGGACATACCATAGGGACATGCCATAGGGACATGCCATGGGGACACGCCATGGGGAGACCTCGAGCCCTATGAGCACCCTGTAAAGGATCCCATAACCCTATGGACACCCCATAGGGACATGCCATGGGGAGACCTCGAGCCCTATGAACACCCTGTAAAGGATCCCATAACCCTATGGACACCCCATAGGGACACGCCATAGGGACATGCCATGGGGAGACCTCGAGCCCTATGAACACCCTGTAAAAGATCCCATACCCCCATAGGGATACCCCATAGGGACACCCCATAGGGACACCCCATAGGGACATGCCATGGGGAGACCTCGAGCCCTATGAACACCCTGTAAAGGATCCCATGACCCTATGGACACCCCATAGGGACACGCCATGGGGAGACCTCGAGCCCTATGAACACCCTGTAAAGGATCCCATAACCCCATAGGGACACCCCATAGGAACACCCCATAGGGACACCCCATAGGGACACGCCATGGGGAGACCTCGAGCCCTATGAACACCCTGTAAAGGATCCCATAACCCTATGGACACCCCATAGGGACATGCCATGGGGAGACCTCGAGTCCCTATGAACACCCTGTAAAGGATCCCATAACCCCATAGGGACACCCCATAGGGACACGCCATGGGGAGACCTCGAGCCCTATGAACACCCTGTAAAGGGTCCCATAACCCTATGGACACCCCATAGGGACATGCCATGGGGAGACCTCGAGCCCTATGAACACCCTGTAAAAGATCCCATAACCCTATGGACACCCCATAGGGACATGCCATAGGGACATGCCATAGGGACATGCCATGGGGACACGCCATGGGAAGACCTCGAGTCCTATGAACACCCTGTAAAGGATCCCATAACCCCATAGGGACACCCCATAGGGACACGCCATGGGGAGACCTCGAGCCCTATGAGCACCCTGTAAAGGATCCCATAACCCTATGGACACCCCATAGGGACATGACATGGGGAGACCTCGAGCCCTATGAACACCCTGTAAAGGATCCCATAACCTTATGGACACTCCATAGGGACCCCATGGACACCCTACGGGCACCCCGTGAGGACCCCGTGACGCTGTATTGTATTCCATAGGGACTCCATGAACACCCCCAAGCCTTATGGACACCCTGTAAAGGACCCTATAACCCTATAGGCACCCCATAGAGACCCCATGGACACCCTATGGACCTTTGGGCACCCCAGGAGGACCCCGTAGTCCCATGCCCACCCCATAGGGACCCTCTAGGCACTCCACAAGGACACCCTGGCCACTTCCCAGCCCCATGGCTACTCTATGGCTCTATAAGCACCCCCATAAGGCAGCGGGGGGGGGGCACCCCCAGGACGCAACCCCTCCCCACCACACTTTATATATATATATATGTTATTTTTTTTCCTTTTTTTTAATATTTCATCAACTTTACAGGGTTACAATTGTCTTAAATATTCTGACGTTTAAATACAATCTGTATAATAATGTTATTATAAAATGTAAACTTTCAGTGGTTTTTCTTTTATTTTCTCTTTTTTTTTAATCTTTTGGTTTTTTTTTTTCATTCTTTTTTCTTTCTCTTTTTTTTTTTTAATTTTTTTTATTATTATTTTTTTTCCTTTTATTCATTAAATCATCAAAAGTTTCAATACCTGAATGGCTGCAAAACTGAAATCTTTCACCGGGGGCCCGGGTGCGCCCGAGGCCGCCGCTCGCAGAGGTAGAATGTGGTTTTTTATTCCTATTTCGTCCTTTTTTTTTTGTCTTTTTTTTTTCATTTTTCAGTCTCTGTTTTTCATTCTTCTTTCGAGTTTTACCTGAGTTAAGATGCGCTCGCTGGGTCGAGGCGGCTGCAGCTGGGTCCGTTCCTTTGAGTTTTGCTTTCGAAACCCCAGAGAAACTGATTTAGGCTTCTTTTGCATTATTATTATTCTCTTTTAAAACTGATATGTTTAAAAAAAAAAAAAAAAAACAACCCCAAAAAATCCAGCGGGAGGTAATATATTCTCCAAAAAAAAAACAACCCCAAAAACAAGGGGTGGGAAAAGGGGGGGGGGGGTGAAAATCATGAAAAATAAAGAAACCAACCCAAAACGGTGACTGTACAAAGGAAAAAATCAATCTAAAGCCCGCCCTGGGCATAAGAACCCAACCCCCCCTTTGGGATATCTCCTTGTGGAGAGCTGATCTGACAGCGGCAGGAGGTGGATGGACCCCTCCCCTGCATCATCTCCCTCCCCCCCCATAAGGGATGGGGTTCATGGAGCCACTAAAGGGGCACTTCCAGCTGTGGAAAGAGGCTAAAAACAAGCTGGAAAAGCCCCAAATCCCCTGAGATCGCCTCTTCCCCAAGGGAAAAGAGTAGAAAAGGGGGGGTCCAACAGCAATAGAACCCCCCCCACCAGGCACCTGGGGAAGGGGGGGAAAAAACAACCCACCCTGTGCTTGAGGTGGGAACCTGAGGACTTGAGATACCGAAGTGGGGGCAAGTAGGGGGGGTTTCGGTATCAGGTCGTGATTGTGTCTCACGCAGATGTTTTGGGATGGGGGGGGCAAGGAAAGGTTAAAAAAAGTGGGGAAATCCTCAACGTGGCAGGATGGGGAGAGAAAGATGCTTCAAATACATCCTTAGGGCTGGGGGATGCTCCCGGGATCCTGAAGGACCGGAGCATCCCACGGCCCCCGGGTCCTTGAGCATTCCCATCATGGATACAAGCTCCTGCATCCCATTGCTAAGTGGCTATTTAAGCCAATCCCCCCCCAGTATCTCCTGGCTCCTGCTCTCACCACGCTGCTTGTTTTGGGGAGGAAAAGATGCCCAAATGGGCTTTCCACAGTAGTATAATGGGGGAAGGAATAAAAATCAGGCTTTCCACTAAAGCTTTCCCAGTTTCCACTACAGATTTCCCAGTTTTCCAAGCTCCTGTTTCCCTGATGACCACTAATATATATCACTTTGCATGTTAAAGTTTGATTCTTCTTTCTGAGAATAAAATAGAAGCTATTTACAACGAAACAATCAAACAACAACCTCTTAAAATCCCGTGTAGCGAGTCCTCAAAAAGAAAAGGAATGGGATGGGGGAAAGGGATCGAAATAAGGATCTAAATGGATAAAATATCTCCTGAAATTCCCAATTCATCTATGGGCTTTTTTGCCTTTCGAGAGTGCACCGGAGGGGGGGGTCACTACAGCTCGCGCCGGCAGGCGTCCGTGCGTCTGTCTGGAGGTAACACGAGGTCAAACATAATAATTAATAATTAATAATAATAATAAATGTACAGTGCAAAGTGTGATGTGAGTGAGGTAAACGGTCCCGGACCGGCGCGGCGCAGCGGGACGAGCCGGCGGCTCTGGCAAAACCCCCCCTTGGGCTAAAGCTTTTCTGGTTTGGGAAGGGAAACCCAACAACACGAGGACATGGGCAGAGCCCGGTGAGACCCCAATGAGGCCTCAGTGAGGCCCCGGTGCAGGGGTGTTTGTTAAGGCGAAGCATTGTTGGAGGTAGAAGTGGGGGGCACGGCCAGGTTGGTGGGTGCTGCGGTGCCACCGCCACTACCCACCCCGCTGCCACCGCTGCCGCTGGTCCGGCTGCCACCGCTGCCACCGCCATTGCCTTTGCTGTAGGCAGAGGAAGGGAGCGAGGAGGAGGAGGAGGAAGAGGAGGAGGAAGGGCCGGGCGTCTGGGCGAACAGCACACCTGGGGAGAGAGCAGGGGGCTGAGCCATGGGGCGGCGCGGCCGTGCCAATGCTGCCGGGAATGCCAGCATTGGGGGATGCTGGGGACGGCAGAGGATGAGCCCCTCACCTGTGTAGACGATACCGTTGATCTCAACCGACATGCTGATGCTGTTGGTGCCGTTGCTGCTCAGGCTGGTGGCTGAGTCCTGGCGGTTCTCTGCTGGGGAAGAGCCGGGTTACGGACCCCGCAAGGCGCAGGGGGCCGGGGGCTCTGCCGGGGCTGGCACTGACCTGGCGAGCGGGTGCCCTGGCTGTTGATGCGGATGCTCATGGGCAGCTGGGCCGTCATGGCCAGGAGGTTCTGCTGCAGCGCCCGCTGCATCAGCCGCTGCTGCTCATCCGTCACCAGCGCCATCTTCTCCGGCGGCTCCCCCGATTCCAGCTTCTCCCGCAGCTGCTCCAGCGCCGCCGCCTGAGCCGCCGCCGCCACCTGCACCGCGGCCGCCTGCGCTGCCACCACGGGGTGCCCGGCCAGAGAGACCGGGAGCCGGCTGGGCACGGAGATGGGGATGGGGGAGTCCTCCTCTGCAGGGGCAGAGCGGCGGTCAGGGATGCGGGGCAGAGGGGTGAATGGATGCCACCACCCCAGGCTGTCCCTGTGGGTCCGTGGATGCCCAGCTCCTCCTGCCCCTGACCAGAGTGAGGGTCCCTGAAATGATCCCCAGTGCCCCGAGGAGGGGGACAGGAGCGTGACTCCCCCCCCTTCTCAGCCCACAGCCTGGTCCCCATGGCAGCCATTACCTTTCTTTATCTTCTGGACGGGAGCGATGGACCCACCATTGGTGGCGGAGGCCAACCCCAGCGCTGGCACCGGCAGCTTCGGGGAGGAGAGGAGCCCATGGGTGCCACCGGGGGAGTAGGTGAAGAGGGAGCTGCCAAAGCCCTGCCGGCGGCCCTCCCGCCGGTTGCTGTCGATGGCCGCCTGCAGCTCGTTAGGGTTGCTCAGCCCTCGCTTCTCACATTCATAGGGGTACAGGTACTTCATGTACCTGCCAGAGGAAAGGGATGAGGATGGTGATGGTGACGCGGTGGTTGGGGACACCCCGGAGGGGTGGCACCCATCCATCCCTGTCCCCCCGTGCAGGGCAGTGCCATCCCCATCGCAGGACCCTCCCCTCCCTGCCCGCCACGCCAAGGCCCCGCCGCTCACTGGGTGCGCAGGGTGAAGGCAGCGCTGGTGATGGAGGTGGGCAGGTTCAGCCCCTTGGTGATCTCCCGCCACAGCTTCTTGTTGATCACCTCCACCAGGCCGCCCTTCTCCGTCACCAGCGTGTACAGCATGTACAGGTCCAGCACCTGCTTGGCCATGATGGGGATCCGGTTGACGGGGGTCCCTAGGGAGCGGGGAAGGGAGGAGAGAGTGGGTCTGGGTTCTGCCTTCTCACCCCAGCAAAGTCGGGGGGAAGCCATTCATACCCCCAGGGAGGCAGTTGGGGGATGCTGCTCATCCCCTCCCTCCCACCATCTCCTTCCCCCCTTGGACCCCCCCTCTGAGCATCAGCCTCATGAACAAAGGAAACAGAAACTCACGTCTGCAGCCGCAGCTGAACGCGGTTTCTCAGGCTGAGCCCCGCGGCACCCGGCAGCACGAGTTATTTATAACAGGGGTCCCACATGGCGGGGGTTTAACCCCTTTAGCAATGGGGAAGGGGCTGCAGCGCATCCCCCTCTCTGCCTGCCCAGCACCGGAGTGCGATCTCAGTGGGACACTGCCAGTGCCCCCCCCCCCCATGCACACACACCCCCACACCACACGTGCTTCCCCCAGCGCCTGCCCCACAAAGGGCTGGAGGCAGCAATGTGTCAGCACTTCCAGAGCTGTTTTCCATGCAGGAATCAGACCCTTAGCTTCGCTTCCAGCCCTTTCCATACCCCCCCCTACCCCAGACACACCATCCTGCGCCCCGGCAGAGTGAAGAGGTGGCAAGGGGCTTCATTCCTAGTGATAACCAGGGGGGGGCACACAGACTGGGGGCAACGTGCCCAGGGTGGGCCAAGAGCAGGGCCTGGTGAGGGGGCCTGGATCCAACCCAACAGGTTTGACCCCGTTGTGCAAAGAGGTTAAAAATTAACCATGGGTCCGACCAGAGCTGGGACCGACCTCGGGGTTGGGATGAGGGGTGAGGAAATGAGCCCCCAGCCCCAGGGAGGACGTGGGGGGGAGCAGGGGCAGCCTCTGGGGTGGAGGTCTGGGGGGGGGGGGGCTCACCTCGCTTCTGCATGAAGCTGAAGAGATCATCCAGGAACTCCTTCCTCCTGGGGTCACCATCCAGTTCATACAGCTGCACAATGAGAGGAGAGAACAACACTCAGAAACCCCTGTACCGATGCTCCCCACTCCTGTACCGATGCTCCCCACCACCCCAGACCCTCCACCTCCCCACAACAGCATCCCTGGGGTGCGATCCCGGAGCCTCACAGGATGCAGAGTGCTCTGGGGGTCCATGCGTGGCGCCACGGGGTCCCCAGGGTCCCTGCAGCAGAGGCTGGACCTGGCACCACCATCCCCTGCCCCACTGAGAGCCAGCGCAGCTGCGAACACCACACTCGGCCCGTGCTCCTCTTGGGAATGCCAATCCCAGGTATTTTTAGCATCTTGCGCGGCACAAACTGGAGCAATGCTTTGGCACAATCCCTCCTCCACACCTGCAGCGCCGGAGAGACCCAGTGCCAAGAGCTGGCATCGGGAGCCGGCTTGCGTGCCACGCTGTGAACGCCCATGTACCAGGAGCCTTGTGCCTGCAACAGTGGGCTCAAAACGGGTCCCTGGGGGTCCAGCCCTGACAAATGAGGAGGGCACATCTGCCCCATCAGGGCTGGCAGCACCTGCGCCTGCAAGAGCATCTCCGGAGGGAACCCGGCACCGGGGCAGGGCCTCCGGCACCTCGAGCGCCCGGTTCTGCCGGGGCACCTCTTGTCGGGGGGGGGCCGCACCCGGCACATTCCTGCCTGATTTATGGCGGTGGGGATGTGCTGCGGAGCGCCCGCCTCGGCCTCGGCTCCCGCCGGCGGCGGCCGAAGCGCGGCGCAGTCCCTCCCCGCAGGCGGCGGCCGATGGATGAGCCTCCTCCGCCTCCTCGAGGAGGAGGTGTCAGAGCAAGGGGCTGCCCAGGCGCCACGGGGATGGACGGCGCGGCTCCCGCTTTCCTCAATGACAGCTTTGAACAACTGCCAGCGGGACGGGGCTATAAATATCACCCCGTAACTCAGCGAGCGCGCACCGCGTTAACCGGGTCACCCATACACCCGCTCGTCCCGCGGGCACACGGTGGCACCGGGACCCGACGGCGCTCCACTGCGAGCCCCCTCCTCCCACTGTCGTCCGTGTCTGTGTCCCCCCCCCCCCGTCATCCCCTCCTTAGGATCCGGACCCCGCGGGGCTGAACTCAGCTGCCGGCGCCGATCAAAGGGATCAATGGGGCCGCGATAAGAGGGGCTGGGCGTGCAGGAAAGCCATAAACCCCCAGTTCCCCTGGAAACCTCGCCCGGCCCCAGCAATCCCCCCGGGAAAGGGCCGGAACCACCGCCACCACCGGCCGAGAGCCCTCAAAGCCCATCTCCCACCCCAGCATCCCATGGTCCATGGGCAGGGGGAGTTTTGAGGGGCCTCAGCACCGTGGATGGAGTGAGACAGACCGGGCACTGCCGTGGTGGTTCATCCCGACCGGCTGAGGGATGTCGGGCTGGAGCCAATCCAGCCTTTCCTCGAGCAGCTCCCAAAGCCACTCAAGTTAAATCCAAACCTGGAAAGGGAGAGGGGTCCTGGATCATGGTGGGTCATGGCATGACCACGGAGCTATCCTGGCACAGCGCAGGGGGGTCACGAGCAGCCTATTAACCTACAGAGCTCTAAAATGGATTGGTCATTTATGAAAACATCGGAGGGTTCCACCTTTAGCAAGCCAGCTCTTAGCTAAAGCTGCTACCAGGGTGTGTGGAGAGCTATTGACTGCCAGGACCCCCCCCCCGGCCATGAGCCCCTCTTCCGGCATCGTCCTGAGGGGAACGTTTAAGAGGATGAAGGAAAATGAACCATCAGCTGAGGAAAGTGTGCGCCAGTCAGGACATGGGGATTAGTGGCCACCCTTTCACGTGCCCCCCGCTGCCCGCAGCATTGGTGGTCCCAATCCAAGCTCCACTGGACACTGTCCCCCCATCAGGATGAAGCACTGGGGGGTCACCACGGGAGCCCCATTCCCAGCCGGTGCCCTTGAGGCCCTGCGACACACCCAGCGCCGCAGCCGGGCAAAGGACATGTCGCAAACTGCTGCTTGTGGTTACCGGTGAGATTTCGACAGCTCCACCGCGCTCCAGAGCAGGGAGAGGGGCTCAGCTGGGCCCTCAGGAGCCTCCCCAGACCCCGGTCCGGCTCTGCCAGGGAGCTGGAGCAGAGGATGTGCTGTGACTGCAGCATCACCCTGTCCCTGTCCCCCCCTCGCCACCAGGCGTGGGATGGGGCAGGGGGGAGCGATTCCCAGCAGCCCCGCACAGGATTTCCTCGCATTGACGGCAGCCTGGGTTTACCATCACTGGCAGCCGCACAGCCCATCACCACCGAAAGGCATCGCAGGGCAGCTTCGATACCGGGGCTCAAAATAAAGATTGGGGAACAGAAACGTGCTCTCGGTTCGGCAGCGCGTGAAACCGAGCGTGGCACCACCGCACCGAAATCAGCAGGTGCCGGTGCCGGTGCCCTTCCTGGCATCGCTCCTCGGCAGGGGAGGCTCGGTGCAAAGGTAGCGCCGGGCAGGGAGCCGGGAGAGGCCGTGTGGCCGCCGCTGAGTCAAGAGATTCCCGTTTCGTAACTGGGGAGGCTGCAGGGAGGTGGAAACAGCTCAGTGTGCAACGCAACACGATCCCCTTCCCATGGGGGGGCCGCACCGCGGACGGGCCCCATAGCGAGGGAGTGCGGCGCCGGGGATGCCACGGCACAGCCAGGATAAGAGACCCCCCCTCTGCCGGGGCTGGGGGTCTGGCTCCGCGCACCCACTGCTCCCGGTCCTCACCCAGCACAGGGCAAACACTGGCTCTGCACCGTGGTGCCCGACCCGCCTTGCCAGCGGCACAACTGCCATGGGTCCCCATGGCCGGCTGAGGACACGGTGCCAGATGGCTGTTGCCAGCAGATATATAATTAAGTGGAGGAGGAATGAGGGAAGGGGGGGCGGGCGGCGCTGACCCCGCACCCCGGCAGTTTGGTGTGGATGACCGGATTAACGATTCAAACCAGATTACGGGAAAATCCCAACCCGTTGGCTTTCAAAGGGCTGGCGGGGAGGCGGCCCCTCGGCAATGCCAGGAATGCAGCACAGAGCCCTCGGCACGGGAGCGGTGCGTGCCGGGGGTCCGGGAGGGACCGAGATAAACCCCCCCCCCTCCTCCCCAGCCCGCTGCTCACCGTCAAGGCAGGCGAGGGGGTAATTAAAGCAGGGAGGGGAAGCACCCAGCAATGCCGGGACTTACACCGGAGCCAAGTGAGAGTCCCCATCACAGGGTTCCCCCTCAACCAGAGCAGGGGTGTGCAGGGCTGTGGCTGCAGAGGAGCCTGTGTCTGAATTAAAAACATCCATCCACACCCCCCCCCCCCCCAGCTCGGTTCTGGGTTTTCAGGCCTTGGGGATTAATTTCCGAGTCTTTTCCATCGCCAGGAAATCCCGGCACTCTCGGCCTTCCTCCCTTTCCCTCGATACCGGTTTGGGACGTGCACGCCGTGACCCGGGGGGGGGGGGGGGGGCGGGGGGTGTCAGACCCTTTGGCAGATGCCGCCGCCTTCCAGGGGCTGGAAAATCCTGAATTTCCGTATTTCGGGAAAACCCCCACAGGCAGCAGCAGGGCAGAGCCCACCCCGGTGCGGCGCCTGCGGCAGGTACCGGGGAAAGCCTCTGACTGATGCCAGAGCGGCCTGACAGCGGCGGCGGGGGGGGGTCTCCTCCTTCTCTCCTTGTCTTCCTTCCTTCCTCCAAGCATTCCATGGGGACCGTCCCTTTGTCCCGCTGACAGCGCAGGGGCGATGCCGGGCAGGGGGGGAGGAACCGCGCACGCAAACGAGTTATTTAACGAACATAAACACCAGGGGGGTGTTTCCCGTCCCGCTCCCCGGCCCCCCGCATGCCGCGGCCCCGGCCCCGCAGCGATCGCACACCACGACCCGCGGCTGGGGGTTGCAGGGGGCAATTATGCAGGCAAAGAAAGTGCTTTGTAAGAACCGGAGCGCGGGGATGAGGCGTTTCGGGAGATGCTTGAGCTGCTTTCCCCTAAGACGGGGGCTGAGTCAGGGCTGGGGCTGCCGAGGCCGTGGGGCCCCTTCGGCACCCCCCAGCACAAGGAATGGGGTTTGCTGGGGCCGCTCCCTCCCAGCGAAGGGCAAAGGGAGAGTCCGGCGCAGATCCCGCTGCAGATAAAGCGCTCGGCTTAGGGAAGGGTCACCTCTCGCTGTTCCCATCCCCGAGCCCCCCTCCAAAGCACAGCGGTCTCCTTTGCGGGGTGGGGTGGGGCAGCAGGGATGTGCCCCCTCCCGTTTGGCTCTGCAGCCCCGCGGCCGGCCGGGAACACGCCCGTGCGGGATGGGGCCGAGTCCACTGACCGGCCCGGCGGGATTCCTGCCTTCGGAGCGCGGCCGCTTCCGCGGGGGCAGTCGGGGAGGGGGGTGGCGAGCGCTGGGCCCTCGCCCCGAGCTTCCCGTCGGCACCATTGTTCCCGCTGGTTCCCAGCATTGTCCCCTTGGCAGGCCAGGACATGGCCCCACCGCTACTGTCTGTCCCCACCGGGGCCCCCTCCTCAGGGACAAGCCCAGACCCAATCCCCAGCCACGGCCCCAAAGCTCTGGGGGCCCAGAGACCAACCGGGCTGCCCCCAGCACCAGCAAACCCCCCCGAGTGATGCTGTGGCTGCATCCGTGTTGCGGTCCTGTGGGAGCCACCCCACTCGACGTGGGGAAGGGGACAGGGATAAGAAGCTCATGGCCAAGCAGTGTCCCGACCAGAAACAAGCCCCCCCCTTAGATGGGGACCCACACAGCCCCCGTGCCCAGGCTGGGGGCAGCAGCCGCACGGGTGACCCACGGGCACGCAGCCGGTGTCAGCGCCGGCACCGCGGGTGTCACCGCCACGGAGGGGGACATTGAATGGGCGAATTAGTCACCGTTTAACCTCCCTGACCCGCCGCCATTGTCCCTGCGCCGGCGGCCGCCCTCCCCACCGCGCTGCGGGGCCCGGCAGCCTCCGCAATGCTCCGCATGGATCCACACACCGGAGTCACCGGCCCGGGAGGGCTGACACCGGCTCCCAGGACGGCTGCGTTGCGGCTGCGGCTGCTGCCTCCCCTTCCTGCGGAGGAGGAAGCAAATCCTGCTGCAGTTGCATTTCAAACCACGGTTTCCAAAGGTCCTGCTGGGCAGCAGCGTCTGAGCTGAGAGCTCGGGGCCAAGCGGTGGTGGGATGGGGGTCCTGGAGGCTGTCACCCCCCCTCTAAGGCGGGCAATGGGATGCTGGCCCTCGTGCGTGCCGGTGCATGCCCTTGACACAAGCTCGCTATCGCCCCAGACCTTGTGCAAATATTAATTCAGCGCAGCCAGGCAGGGTGCGGAAAGCTCATCCCAGGCAGCAACACCCAGCGCCCGGCTCAGCCGCGGCCCTGTGGCACGGGCCGGGGGGGGGAACACGGCCAAAAGCAAAGCTTTTCCTGACACAGAAACAGAGCAAAGCCCTGGGGGACCCGGTGAGCTCCCCGCTTTGGGCTGTCCCTCCCCTTGAGACCTCCGAGCCGGGGTTTAAATTCCACCATATGTAAATGATGGGCTTAGAGCGGGATCGCTGGGAGCCGGAGCAGATGAGTCACTGTCACCAGGGCTTCCACCACCCCCCCCGGATTTGTCTAATTGCAAATCTGTTCCTGAAATGCGAGGTCCGTCCATCCATGGCACAGCAACTCCACCGGCCACACCGGTGTCCCCGCTGCAATGGAGGGTATTAGGGGGGTCCCGCACGCCCCAGTCCTGCCCACGGGAGCTGGAAGAGGACCAGCAGCCATCCAGCAGATGCTTTTGACAGGGAGTCAGCAATGGGCCATCAGCCCCACAGTGCTGCGCCGGCAGCGCTGAAATGCGGCTGCGAGGCAGGCAGGGAAACTGAGGCAGGAGGCAAAGCTCTTTGCCAAAGGGATTTAAGGCCAGCGTCTGCCCGGGTGCTCCCGGCTGCCATCTCTAGCAGGGGGCACAGGGAAGTCACCACAGCAGGGACGGGGCTGCCACCTCCGTGGGATACACGTGGGGTGTCACCAGCTCCGTTGAGAAGGGACCTTGGCACACAGGCACATGAAGTGACCAACTCAAGGGGCCGGGAGCTGGGACCTGCACCCTGAGCCCCCCGATCCGGCTGCCCCAGGGCCTCAGAGCCCGGCGAGCAGGCAGGTCCCAACAGAGAGCTCCTCCATCCCTAAAACACCACCCACCCCTCGCCCTGGCCCCTGATTGCAGCACATCCGGCTGGGCCCCAGGCCCCGCTCCTGCGGTTTGGGCCAGAAATAGGGTGATGGAGCAATGCTGCACCCTTGCCCAACCGCCCCGCGGCCGGGCGGGTGTTTGCTTTGCTGACAAAAGACCTGCCCTTGCCCTGCTCTTTTTTTTCCCCTCTTCTTTTAAACAAACCCTCATCCCTGTTGGTTCAGCTGTGCCGGAGCCGGGAGGCGGCCGCCTCCTCTGCAGCCCTTGAATCAGCCGGAGCGGGGGGAGCCGAGGCTGTCGGGGGGGGACACACTAACAGACAATGCCAATGTGGGGTGCTGGTTCACCCAGAAGCAAACGCAGTGAAAGCACTGGCCAGGAACCTCGCACTGGGGGGGACGCATCCCTGTTCCCTACGTTGTGCGTTATCCCAGGTCTTGTTAGGAGAAACGGCTTCAGGCAGTGTCCAAGCACCGGCGGCCGCGGAGCTGTGCGGGCACCAGGCAGGGCTGGGGGAGGCTAAGCCGCTCTCACCAAGAAGTCCCTGACCCCCGGCCAGGGATCCGGTAGGATTACGGCTCCGGGAAGGCTCCCTGAGCACCGTGAGCCAATTACCGGGCTGGATCCCGGCTGGGAGCACCCTGCAGCGAGCCGGGCACAGGATGGTGGCACCGCGGTGGACATAGCCCTTGTCCCAGGAGGGGTCCCAGCGCCCCGACCCGCTCCGGTCCCCTCCTCACCCCCGTTATCTGCCTCCTCCCAGCACAGCAGCGCCCGGCCGGGGGGGGCCCGTGGTGCTGCCCTTTATCTGGCCACGCCGCTGCACCGGCCAGAGCTCAACCGCCTTTAGGGGTGGGGGGACGGTGGCCCCCGGCCGGGCGGTGACAGGCGGGTCTCCCTTTCCCTGCGCAGGGGCCCCCTCGCCCTCCCTCCGCACCCGGCTCATGCAATAAAGCACTAATCAATACTTTAAAGACAGCAAATGGACCCTGGTGGAGGGGCCGTCGGGCCCCCCTGTGCCCCCCGCCAGCGCCGGGGGTGGGGGGCAAAGGAAATAAACCATGGGAGGAAGGGTTCAGGCTCCCCACGCCTTAATCGGAGCCTGGGTTTTGGAGGAAAACCAGGCTTTTCCCACAGGAAAATCCCATCATTCATCTTCCCAGGAGTCACTGTGTTCCTGGTGTGTGGAATCCCAGAAGCAAGCGGGGGGGGGGACCCGGTTTTGTCCCCCTCCCCCCCCCCCCAAGCTGTAGGTTTGCTTTTGGTCTATTTCTTCCCCCCCCTCCTTGACCATTGCCCTTTGAAACACAGTAATGGGGGGAGCTGCTCAACGCATGGTAAGGGCTGAGGTTTTCACCCCCATGTGCCACCGTGCCCCCATTTGGGACGGCTTAAGGAACCTCTTGCACCCCCCCCCAAAGAACCGGCACCTCACCCCCAGCTTCTCAAAGCCTCGGGTGCTTCCTCTGAATGAGAGGGTGTTAAACACCAGCCCGTGACACCCCAAACACAGAACCCCGAAGGGGACACCCAAAACAGAGACCGTGGCCGGCGCAGGGGGCACCAGGAGGCAGACCCCCCCCCACCAAGGGCACCGTGGTGGTGCCTGAGGGAGTGCAGGCAGCACAGGAAGCTCCACAAGGGCACAGGCAGGAAACTGGTGTTAGTGGGGCACAGTAAGAGCAGTAACGAAACAGAAAGGTCAGGAGGGGGGTTCTGCACAGAGCCCCGGGGCTGGGGCATGGACTCAAAGCAGGATTGTCCCAACAGAGCTCGCTGTGAGCAGTACCGCAGCTTTGGCAGGGGGTGGCTTGTTCCCTATGGAACAGCAGCGGGATCAGTGCCGCGGGGGTGTCCAGGCTCACCCCCAGCTCCCTCATGCCACAACCAAGCCGGCATCACATAGCCCCTGGGGGGACCTGTTGTGCCTTTAGGGGTGACAATGCAAACCCACACAAGAGCATCAAGGGGGCGATGTGCTGATGCCATTCCGGTCCCCTCCTTGCTACGAGGTCAAACCGAAAGCGAGCCTGGAGGAGGAGGAGGAGGAGGAAGAGGAGAAGGAGGAAGAGGAGGAGGATGAGGACGTGGCGGCCATCACCCGTGGGGAGCCCCCTCCTCCTGCCCCCAGAACGCCCCTTTCCCCACCGAGCCCCCCGTGGCGCCGGGGGCTCCTTTGTTCTGCTGCCCGCGCCCGGGTCAGTGCTGAGCTGACCTCTGCCTCGCGGTAGCTGTCCCCGGGGACGGGGAGGTGCCACGCGCCGGCTCCCTCACCTCCATAACCTCCATAACTCTTCCTCACGCCCTCCGGTTCCTGGAGCTGAGCCCTCTTCCTCCTCCTCTTCGCCCCAAGGCTCAACCCAGTTTGCAGGAATCTGGCCCATATGGGTCAATGAAACCCCATCGTGGAGAATGGGGACAGCCCCTGGCGAGAGGTTTTGGTGCAGATGAGGACGTGCACAGCGGCACTGCCCGGTGAGGACTGTGTCCTCCAGCACAGAGAGCACCAGACTGGGTCAGTCATCAGCACGTCCAGAGCTGAACCCGAACCGCGGTTGCAGGGAGAGCACCACTGGACCCAAACCAGTCCCTTCCACCATCTGCCCACCGTGGCGGGAAGGCAGAGCACCGGCAGGGCTGCGCTCCCGGCACCACATCCCCACCGGGATGCGTATGGCCGTGGTGCGCCGGTGGGGCACGGGGAACGCATCCCCCACATCGGCACTCACTGTTTACATTCCTGCTGCTCCTCGGCGGGCCCGGCAGTGCCGGAGCTCCACGGCACGCGCTGGAGGGTGGCCAAGGAGGAGCTCCCGGCCAGCGCCGCGCTGAGCTGAGCTGAGCAACCCCTGGCCCGGCTCCAGCGGCTGCGATCCAAGCGCCGGGGAAAGCCTCTCCCGGCCGGCGCTTCGCCTCCTCTGCTCTGCCCACAGCGGCCGCTTTCCACCCCCCTTGGCTGTTCCCACGATTAACCATGGTACCCGGCTCTTCCTGCTGACCCCGGGAAGCTTTCCACTGGGACGAGCCCTGCTGGGACCCAGGCCGGGGTCCCCAAGTGCTGTGGCTGTGCCATAGCACATCTGTGGGTCGCCGCACCAGCGTGGCGCGAGTCCTGCGGGCACCACCGACCACCCACCCTGGATCTTCCCGTTGGATCCCAAGGGCTGCGAGTGACTGCCGGGCACCGGCACGGTGACAAACAGGAAGATCACGGCTGAGGTATCACAAAAGCCTTTTGCAGATACGAACTCAAGGGCCCGGCCCTTCGCTCCCCGACAGCAGGAAGCACCGAAGAGAGAAACCACAAGACAGGAGCAGCGTGGGTGCTGCCAGGGCCGGAGCGTGGCCGCACGCTCCATGCTGGCTTGTGCTTCCTCCTCGCATCCAGATGCGCCGGCAGATCCCGGCAGCCCCTTCCCCCTTTCGGGAAGGATGCGAAGGAGAAGGGGCAGGGGCCATCGCATCCCTCCCGAAAGGCCACCACCAAGCCCCGGCCGCTCCATCTGGGTCCCATCTGCTGCTGTTGGCTCCTGTCCCTTCCCCCAGCCCTAAACTCAGATGTATTTAAACACACACATCAAAGGTGCCGGGCAGCCCCCGGGGAGCCCCAGCTCTCACAGCGTTTCCTTCTATTAGCTGGAAGCGGGGCACAGTGAGCTCCGGAGCCTGCAGCATCCGCGGGGCCGGAGCCGTCCCGCTGGGCATCACCTCTGTGGTGATGGTGATGGTGATGGGGAGCAAGCCAGGTCCCCACCAAAGGCGGCACAGGGAGGGTGGAGAAGAGGGAACCCCAGAGCTGGAGTTTGGGATGGATTTTCACATCGTTATCAGCAAGAATCCCTGCGGCAAACCCCATTACACCGTCCTCCTGCACTGGGGCCTCGGCGCCAACCGGGACACCGGATCCCACCGGAGCCACCGACCAGGGAGGGGAGGAGGCTGAGCCCAAGCACCAAGATCCCAGAGGAACCCAGGACGTTCTTAGCAGCTCCACCGGAGAACACGGCGGCACCGACAGGGATGCACGGCAGAGCCGGGAGCAGGGGAAGGACGGGCGCAGGGGGACGCGCGCGTGTCTCGGTGGGCACCTACTTGCTTGAACTGCTCCTCGTAGGTCCAGTCGCCGTGGTCTGGTGCCGGCGGCGGGGGCTGCGCATGGCCCAGCGCCGGGGGGAGCAGCTCCTGCCCGCCCGGCACCCGCTGGGGCTCGCCCCGGTAGTGCTGCGGCGCCGGCGGCTTGCGGAGCAGAAGGGAGCCCGCGCCGGCTCGCACCGCCTCTGCCGAGCCAAGCCCTTCCTCTCCCATATCTTCCTCCTCCTCATACTCTTCCTCTTCCTCCTCCTCCTCTTCTTCCTCTTCTTCCTCACCCAGGTCCTCTTCAAAGTCATCTTCATCCCACTTGCCCTTCCTAGAGCAGGGGGGGAGAGGAAAGATTCAGAGGTCGGGTCCTACGCGGGGCAGGGGCTGAGTCCCCCCTCTCCCACCTGCTTTCCCCATGGGCACCCCACAGCCGTGGGGCTGGGACCACCCGCATGGCACACAGTGGTGCAGCCCCAGCAGTGGCTCTGCCATATGGATCCCGGTATATTCCCTGCTCCAAAGAGGCTGCGAGGAGGCAGCCATGAGGGCCCTGCATTATTTAGAGCCAGCCCAGCATCCTCTGTCACGGCCCCACACGGCTCTCGGGCAGAGATAGAACATCGCCCCATGCCAGCCCAGCAGGACTCATGGCTGCAGAGCTGAGCTGCTGCTCCCGGCAGCTCCTGCTCCAAGACATTCCCGACGGCACTAATCCACAGCACAGGCTTCCCTGGCAGCCCCCACCACCGCTCCCGGTGTCCCCATCTATGCCAAACCCCACCAGAGCAGGATCACATCCCTGCCCCTTCCCCAGTGCTGATGGACACTCACAGATCCTCCTCCTCCTCAGAGCCCATCTCCTGCTGGTACCCGCCATCCTCCTCCTCTTCCTCGCCGTGTTCCTCCTCCTCCTCCTCCTCTGAGGCCTGGCTCTCATCCGACGGCCCGGGACTGGACGAGTGGCTCAGGCCGGCGGCTGCCGCCCGCATGGCAGCGAGAGCGGCCATCTGCGCCCGCTGCATGTGCGCGCTCTCGGGCTCCGCTCCTTCCTCCGAGGGCGCCGGGGCCGCATCCTGACCGCGGGCACGGGCTGGGGTGCCGGCTGCGGACTGCGCCGGGGGGGACGTGGAGCGATGCTGCTGCTGCTGCTGCTCCTGCTGCCGCGCTTCCAGCGCCTGCTGCAGCCGCGCGCGCTGCTGCCGCTGCAGGTTCTCCATCACCGCCTGCAGCTTCATGGCTCTGCCGGCGGGCGGTGGGTCCCCGGGGGCACGGGGGGCGACGCACCCGGGGGGCAGCGCCCGGGGGGGGCGGGGGGCAGCGCCCGGCACGCTGCTGTGCTCCAAGGCTGGGCCGTGCCGTGGGGGGCAGCCCTGCGAGGGGGCTGCCCAGGGGGGGCTGAGGGCGGCCGAGGGGCTGCAGCAGTGGGGCGGTGTCAGGGCAGCAATGGCCACCACCGGCAGGTCAGGGCAGCAGGATGTGTCCCCGGCCCCCCTTCAGCCTTGCCCTGATGCCTCCTTCACTCGAGGGCTCCCGGGGGTCAGGGTGCTGCCGGTGAATGGGTCCGAAGCCTCCTTGGGCTCAACAGGCAGCAGCTGTGGCCCGGCACATCGCTGCCTCCGTCACCAACCGGGCACCTTCTGGGGTCAATGCAGTGTCCCCCCGCTCGGAGCCTGGTGTCCCTCAGTCCTCCTCCGGCTCAGCTTCTGGCACGTGTCGGCGCAAACCTGCCGGGAGAAGCGGAGCAGAGGGTCAGCGGAGCTGGTGGCAGGAGCCGGCGAGCAGGAAGGAGTTAAAGACAGCGCAGGAGCCTCATTAATCTCGAGCTAATGAGATAGGGCCGGGGCCCTGCTGCTGGAGGGGGAAGGGGCCTGCCGGACCTGATAGCCCAGCCCGGCCCTGCAGGCAGCGGATACCAGGATACAGGGGGACCAGCGCATGCAGATAACAGACCCGCTGGGAGGGGAGAGCCGCACTGTGGGTCCCCCATGGGGGACAGGGCACCTCCTCACGGGGGGGGACACCAGAAGAGTCCCAAAGTAGGGGGGAACCCATGGGGGATGCGGGATCCCCAGGGTGATGCAGGGCTGTGAGCGCCTCAACTCCGCTTCACCCCAACGGCACGCACCGGAGGAACCAGCACATCGCACCCTGACCCCACTGCCCAGCACCGAGCCCCAGCACAACCAGAGCCCGCTGGGACGAGGCTGCACCAGCAACTTCATCGTGCCGAAAGCAAGGAGGGAGCTCACGGCCGCAGCGGTGCCACATACGGCAGCGGTGCCCCGGCAGCCCAGGAGAACGCGGCAGCATGCGGGAGACGGCAGCGACTTCTGGAAAGGGGAACTCATTTCCAGCGCGGTCGCTTCCCCTGCGCCTCACTGCAGCCGCTGCCGCATCCGCTCGCAGCTCCGCCGCACTCTGCTAAGCCGCTGCCGCCGAGGGGAGCCCGCGCTGCCTCAGTTTCCCCTCCTCTACCGTAGCCATCCCCATCGTGGGGGAGGCAACGGGGCAGGGGACAGGGACCCTCCTCGCTCTGCACCGCAGCCGCGTCCTGCCCCGTCTGAACTCCGTCCCCTGCACCAGCGAGTGCCACGAGCAGAACCAGAGCGAGACTCGTCCCAGGCACGTGCTCCTCCGGCGCCGTGCCGCCGAGTCGCCAAACCACTCAGTGCCAGCACCGGTGCTGCCGGGAGCCGGGTGCGGAGCTGCGGGCTCCAACCGCGGCCTTGCCCACGCTGCCACATCCCCGCAGGGGACCGGAGCCCGAGCGTGGCCGGAGCGTGCCCAGGGGACCGTGGCACCCCGGCCCGCGGTGACCTTGAGCCGTGCCCCTTTGTCCCCTCCCGGCCGCTCGGTGCCTCCCGGCTGCGGGGGGGATTTGGGGCGTCCCCGCGGGGGCAGGTGCTCGGGAGCGACAGCGGCTGCACCGGGCTAAAAATACCCCGCGACGGCGGCACGGGCGGGGTGTGACCGACGGGGCCTTTGTGCCACCGGCACCGGCTGCGGACGGACACCCCCGGCTCTCCGAAGGGCTCACGCCACAGCGGGGTCTGAAGCGAGGACGGGGAGTCCGGGCCCGGTGGTTGCCGATCCCTGGGGACAGACGGAGCTAATGGGGCCCTCGGGAGGGTCCCCCGGGGTGGGCAGGGGGCTCGTCCCCAGGGCTGAGCCCGGCACGTGGCACCGGCGGCCCCCATCTGAACCCGGGGACCGGCGGCCCCGCCAACCGCGGGGAGGAAGCGGCCACCCTTGGCCGGGATGAACCAGCGGCTCCCACCCGGCCCCGGCCCCCCCCTCCGGCCGCTGCCTCGGGACGCCGTTGGCCCGGGACTGCTCCGGCCGCGGGCACAGGGCGGCGGTGGCTCCGTCCCGTCTCCCCGGGCGGGGCGGGGCGCGGGGGGCTCTAACCGGCCGGGACAGTAACGCCCGCAGGGGACGGAGGGGCCGCGCCGGGAGCGGCCGCGGGGGAAGGACCCGGAGCCCCGGCCCCGCGCGGGGGAAGCGGCCGGTAACCGGCCATAGAAAGGCGGGGGGGGGGGGAATTGGCGCCCCGGTCCCGCCCAGCAACCGGCCGCGGGGGTCCCAGCCCACCCAAGGGACGCTGCCGGCTCCGGCCCCGGTCCCGCCCAGCCCCCGAGCGCGGCGGGGAGCCCCCGATCGCCGGTACCGGCGGCGGGGGAGGTCCCGGTGCCGGGGCGGAGGCGCGTCCCCGCTTACCCGGTGGAGGCCGAGCGCCGCGAAGCCGCATAGCAGCGGCGGCCGCCCGGGGTCGGGCTGCGGCGGGGCCGGGGCGCGATCGCTGCCGCTCGGAGGCTGCTCAACCCGCGGGTACGGGGCGGGGCCCCGAGCCGCCCCGCCCCGCGCTGCCGATTGGCTCACCTCGCCCGCCGCGCCCCGCCCCGCTGCCCCCATTGGTCCGCTGGGGGGGCCGCATGCAAATTCCGCGCTGGGAACGCGGCCGCAGCGCCGCCTAGCGGCCGGGAGGGACAGCGCCGCTGCCGCGCAGGGAGCGACACCTTTAAGAGCCCCGCGGCAGCGGAGTGGATTTAAAGGGGCCGCGTCCCCGGCGCTCTGTCACCGCCGAGCCCCGGTTCTGGGGGCTCCCCCACCACCACCGGGACCCGGTTCCCCCCCCCACCCGGCACCCCGGGGGTGGGACCACGAAGAGTCCCGCCCTTCTGACGCCACTTCCTGCGGGAGCGCCCCGGTGCCGGTGCCGGGCCATGGTGGTGCTGCGCGGCGGTGCGGGCCCCGAGGAGCCCTACCCGTGAGTGCGGGGCGGCGGCGGCTGCTGTGGGTCCCGTCCCGTCCCGTCCCGTCCCGTCCCGTCCCGTCCCGTCCCGTCCCCATCCTTTGGGCTGTCGGTGCAGTCGCGGCTCCATCCGGGCTCCGATCCGTCTGCGGCGCGGGGGGATCCGCGGCGGGAGGCGGCGGCTGCACCGAACCGAGAGTGGTTCTGCTCCGTCGGCCCGGAGGGTGTCAGGGGCCGGAGGCCGTGGTTTGGGTAATGGGTTAATTAATGTTTACCCCGTGAAGGTCACGGGCGCTCTCTGGGGACGCCGGGCCCGGAGCGGCGATGGGATGCGCCGTGGGGCGGCCGGGACCGGGGTTTTCCCAGCGCCGAGCAGCATTCCCGCCTGGCAGCGCTGGCTTTGTGAGCGCCGGTGCCGTGTCCACTCGCTGCACGATAACCAACGGGATCGGGTTAAAACCCCGGCTTGGGAACGGGGGCTGCTTCTTTCCTGCCTGGAAAAGAGAAGTTGGAGGAGAAGCCGCTCAGCTCCGTGGGGAGCCGGCTCCGAGGGTCGGTGTTTTCCAGGGAGCTCTGCCGGGATCCCGCCCCCAGGGCAGCCGGTACGGGAAGGGATGCTCATGGTGATGGCACCAGTAAGGGACTGGACGTGGAGCTCGTCCGAGCCCAGGTGCCAGGAGTGACTCCTGCGGCTGAGGCGGTGCCAAATGGGACGTGGCAGGGCAGGGTGCCGGGGAGAGGTGCCCTGGAGGCTTCGAGGAGCTGGGGCTGAGCCTGCACTGAGGCTTGAGGCTCAGAGAGGGACCGAGGGGTCCCTGTGCGGGGCCGGGGGTGCTCCCACCCTGGTGACACTCACCCATCAATTCTTCACCCCTTTGTTCCTGCCAGCAGAGCCTGGAGGTTGAGCCCTTTTCCTCCTGCTCCCGCTGCCCTGGATGAGGGCTCCCCTGCCTATGTAAACAGGGTCAGTATTTCCCACTCTCTGCCTTGGACCCTGCTCCTTGAAGGGCTTTTCCTGCTGCCCCAGGGCCGAGCCGACAGTGCCAGGCTGGTGGTGCTGAGCTCTGTGAGCTCAGACCTCTGAGCCGTGCTGGTGGAAGGTGACTCCCTCCATTTATTTACTGGTTTTAATTGGCTCTGTAGCAAACCTTAACCGGGTCTGGGGTTACAGCTGCCCCCCCCCCCCGTGATACCCACAGCCCTATTATGTCTTCCAAGGCCACTTCTGTGCCGCTGTTTCCTCTCCAGCTGGAAGGGGGGACGTTGTTGGTCCCCCCCTCAGCACCAGAGGCCTCAGTTCAGGGCAATGGCGGGGGGGGAAATCAAGGTTTTGGCACAGGCAAGTGACTGGCGGCTGTCCCGGGCTGGTGGATGTAATCGGCTGGGGCAGCCCGTGCTGTGCCAGCACCTGATTGCGGGGACGGGTTTGCCTTGAGCCCCACGGTGCTGGGAAGGAGGAGCCAGGGTGGCTTTGGACAAGGGCCTGTAGGGACAGACCAAGGGCAATGGCTTTAACTGCCAGAGGGGAGACTGAGATGAGCTCTTGGGCAGAAGCTGTTCCCTGGGAGGGTGCTGAGGCGCTGGCACAGGGTGCCCAGAGAAGCCGTGGCTGCCCCATCCCTGGCAGTGCTCAAGGCCAGGTTGGACCCAGGGGCTTGGAGCTGCTCCAGTGGAAGGTGTTCCAGGTTGGAACTGGATGAGCTTTGAGGTCCCTTCCATCCCAAACCAGCCTGGGATTCTGTGACACGGTGGGCACAGCTCCATGGAAGGGGCAGGGGAGGACGTGGCTCAGCCTGGGTGCCGCTCCTGTGTGGGGTGGTTTGGTTTGGGGGTGTGGGTTTTCTCGCCCACCTTCTGCTGCACTAAAGGAAACCCACACAAACCAGAGGGGAAGCTGCAGTGCAGAGCCCATGGGTAAAGAACAAGGCAGGAGGTAGTGACGCTTCCTGCCTTGGTGAACTTTGAGACCAGAGCTGTTGCGTTCAACACCCACTCAGCTTCTTGCTCATCACATGAAATCATCCTGAGTTTTATGGTCATTCCTAAACAGTGCACGTGGCCAAGTGGCACCCTGACCCTAGGGTTACTCATGAACCACCTTTGGGGGTACCCAGGAGAACCGGTGCCACCAGCCCGTGCCGGGGCCGTGGGCAGCAGTAACGGTGTGGAGGGAAGTGCCGGCCCAGCCAATGATGACATGGCCAAGGCTGGCGCTGGCGCTGCCTCGATAACCGGAGATAGGAGCCGCTACCGTCGCCCGTGGCAGGACGGCTCCGGTGGCTCTGGCTGGGTGATGGCAAGCGCGAGGTGCAGCGGGGTCCCTCCTGCGGGAATGGCCCCTCTCGTTTTGCCCCGTGTGCTGGTGGGATTCATTACCCGGAACGTGTGGCTGCTTTAAACAGAGCGAGTCCTTGGAGCAAACCGTGGTCGAGCAGCGCAGCGCTGCTGTCAGCAGGGACCGGAGGGGTGCAGGGTTAGGAGGAGGACGTGGTGCCTGCTGCTGATGGCTGACGCTCTGCTGCTGTGGGCTCTCCCTGTGCTCGTGCTGCTGCGGCTGCCGCAGTGGGTCCTGGGTGGGCTCAGTCCCTTCTCCCGTGTGTCCCCGCAGGAGGATCGAGGACTGCCTGCCCCCGCTGGAGGACTCCCCGTCCAAGAGGTTCTCCCCCTCCAAGAGAAAGCAGTATTTCATCAACAAGGCCATCCGCAACTCGGACCTCACCCCCAGGGCCAAGGGGCGCAAGAGCCTGCAGAGGCTGGAGAACAGTAAGGACCCGGCGCCGGCTCCCTGGGCTGGGTCGTTTCCCCCCAGCCCCTCTCTCAAGGGCCTCACTGAAGGCGCTGCCTCCTCTCTCGGGGGCTTTGCTCTTCCCCACAGCCCGTTACCTGATGACGCTTCTGGAGCGAGATGGATGCGGGAGCGAGGAGGGGGAGCTCGTCCACTCCGCTGCCCCGAGCATCTTCACCGAGGCCTGTAACAACGAGACCTACGTGGAGGTAGTGCAGGCATGGGCAGGTCTGGCCATGGTGGTGTCCTTGTCTGTGGCGTCCCTCCTCCATCCTGAGGGCTGTGCCCGGAGCGCTGCTGGGTGCCCATGGGACCTGCAGTGACCGGTACGGGGTCGTCGGCTGCAGAGCCACCCGCATCCTCTCCCAAAGCGGCTTTTACACACTGGGATGGACGATGAGGAGATGGGGAGGGAGGACTGGGGATGTGGGGTGAGGAAGGGGCATCCCGGCCACCTCTGCAGCCCGGTGCACTGTGTTGTCAGATCTGGAATGACTTCATGAACCGGTCGGGAGAAGAGCAGGAGCGAGTCCTGCTCTACCTGGAGGAGGAGGCCGGGAAGAAGCACAGGAGGAAGCTGCCTGTCAAGAGCGAAGACAAGTGGAAAGGTGCTGGGAGGAGACGCTGGGTGGGGAGAGCCTCTCCCTTTCCTCCTTGCTTGCTTTTTGGGAAGGGCTGTATCCCGAGGGCTGCATCCTGCTCCCTGCACCATCTGCTCCTGGTGGGGCGGCAGATGAGGGACCTCACCTCATGGTAACAGGGGGGGTTATTCCTGACAGTTCCCACATGGGCCCCGGGGGGGAAATGGGAGCGTTGGGGTGATGATTGCAACCTCCTTCACTGGGGAGGCTGCTGCTCCTCTGGGGGTGACCCTGTGCGGACCCCCAAAGGCCGGGGTGCGATGGGGGTGGGTGTTGGGCTCCTCCGTGGTGATTCCATGCGGGTTCCACCATGGGCACCAGGGCTGGGAGCTGTGTCCAAGCCCCTTCTGTGTTCCCTCCGCCGGCCCCAGAGCACGCGTCCTACTCGCCCCAGGAGTGCTTCCAGCGCATCAGCCGCCGCCTGCGCGCCACCCTGAAGCGGGGCCGGATCCCCATGGTGAGCCGGGGGCTCTGGGAATGCTGGGGGGGAATGGAGCCGTGTCCTGGGGCTGGTCCCACACAGGCATTCCGCTCCCAGCACGGGGAGGGGGGGTTCCTGGCTCAGTTTGGGCACTTACAGGCTGTTCTGCTGTGCCTGTTCCGATGGGCAGCAGGCGATGGGGTGTTCATCCCTGGGGAAGCCTTTGGAGCGCTCCTGTTTGGCTGTTTGGGAATACCCAAATGTGTTTTCAAAGGGGCCCGCGGTGAAGCCTGGACGCGGAGGGAAGCCCTGGGGGCCTGCTCTGCCTGCCCGGAGCCCCCGGTGCCCAGTGCTGCTGTTCTGTTCGCTTGTTCTGCTGTTCTGTGTCTCACTGACACCTCTGCTTACAGGGCACGCTGGAGGGGCTGGAGGAGGAGCTGCTGGCCTTCTTCTCCGTCACCCCTCACTCCGTCTACACGGCGCTGATGGACAACAGGTACTCGCCCGGCTCGGGCTATGCAGGGGTTCACCACGGGGCCCTTTGTGCTCTCCCATCTCGGATCCATGGGATCCAAGACCCGGGCGATGCTGGTCTGGACCGTGCTGGTTCTAACCCTGTCCCCCATCGCCCCCAGCTTCGAGCGGCTCCTGCTCCACGCGCTCTGCCAGTACATGGACCTCGTCTCTGCCAGTAGGAGCCTCGTGTTTGCTCGTTTGGGGTTGGGGGCTCGGTTTTGGGGCTTTGTTTTTGTTTTTCCCTTCCCTTCCTCGCTATCTCCCCTCTCCAGCTCAGCCTCTGCCTCCCTCCCTCCTCCCGGCCCCACCTTGAGCTGCGGCTCACAGATAACCCTGCGCTCCCACCGCTGATGCCCAAAGCACGAGGCTGCTCACGGGGCTTCCTCTCCTGCGGCCGCTGCCTCTTCCCGCAGGGAGCAGCCGTGGGTATCCCTCGAAGGTGTTGTTGCCAAAGCAAGGCGGGAGAGGCACCGGGCTCCATCCCTGGAGCATTTCATTAGTAGCTGCTCATGGAAAACAGCACGAGAGGGCTAATGATGGGGAGTGGAACCCGTGGTGCTGGCAGGGATGCACGGAGGGGGCTGGGGATGGAGGGACGGTTGCTGAGCTGGGAATGCTGCGGATGGGATCGTCGGGGGGAAGGGGTGGATAAACGGCTCCCTTTCCCCTCCCCCCCCCCCCAGGTTCGGACATCGAAGGGAAGCGTCAGATGAAAGTGAGCAACAAACACCGCATCTTCCTGCCCCCCGAGCTCCTGCTGTCAGCCTACCTGGGGCAGATGAGCTGATACCCGCCCCGAGGGACCCCCAGCCCCTCGCTTGGCACGCCGAAGGCTTCCTTCATCTGCCCTCATCCCTGCTCTCCCCGTGATGCCCTCCTGCGGGGCTCTTTCTCCTTCCCCTGCTCCAGGAGCGGCTGCCGTGGCCCTGCGGAGATCCCGCATGGAGCTGGCACCGCGGGAGCTGCCTCCCGGGAAGTGTTTGCGTGTCTATTTATGGCCCAGGTGCTTTGAGCGATGCTGGGGCTGGGCCAGACCCACCTCGTGGGGTGATTTCGGGCCAGATTCTTCTGCGGTGAAGCAGCTCCTGGCGGCTGCTGAGCCAGCGGAAGGGCCTCGGGGCCGTCGCCTTCCCGGCGTGGTTTGTCCGGCACCCACAGCCCTGTGCCTATGGTGGGGAGATGTGGGGTGCTCAATCACCATCACACCCCCCCGCCCCGGGCAGGGTGCTTCTCACCCCACGGGTGTTTGGGCAGCGCCGTGTTCCCTGCCCTGCGCCACTGTTTTTAAGTGTAATATAGCCGTGGTTTTTATCGTGTGCAGTGTGTTTAATGTGTGTGTTTGCTGCTTTGGGGGGGGATGCGGGGTGGGGGTGTCCCTGGGGGGTTGTAAAGGGTGCTCATGGGGAGGCAGGGTGGCTGAGGAGCCCTGCGTGCGGGGAGCCGGCTCCTGCGTGGGGGTCTTGGAATCAGAGGGCACAGAATCAGAGGTTGGAAAGGAGCTTTGAGCTCATCAACTCCAACCGATCCCAGCCCCATGGCACTGAGGGTGAGCACTGCAGGGACGGTGGCTCCAGCGCTGCCCTGGGCAGTTCCAATGCCTGAGCACCCTCTGGGGATGGAAGCGTTCCTCAGCTCCATCTAAACCCGCCCTGGTGCAGCTTCCTCTTAGTCCTTGGGAGCAGAGGCCGACCCCCCCTCACTGCTCCCTGCTGTCGGGTGCGAAACCTCTGCCCATCCCAGCAGCGCCCATAGAGGGGGTGTCTGTGGCTGGGCCACCACTTGGCCGAGGGGACCCCTCGGCTCCTCTCGTGTGCCCCGTGCCCAAAAGCAGAGACCCGGGGTGGGGGTACCCGCAAAAAGGGAGGAAAAAATATGGAACGCTTCACGAATTTGCGTGTCATCCTTGCGCAGGGGCCATGCTAATCTTCTCTGTATCGTTCCAATTTTAGTATATGTGCTGCCGAAGCGAGCACGACCTGATGGTTGACCACAGCGGTATTTAAGGGTCTAAACTTCGGATATTATCAGAACAGGGTGATTTTGTATTAACAGCGTTATAGCCTTTTCTCTGCATTCCCCCGTTGAAAAACGCCTCTGCGGGTGTTTGAACTCTTCTTTTTAACCAAAATCCCCACGTTATTTTTTTGCGTGGCTGCCGCAGTGGATTCTGGGTTGGAATGTATGCAAATTACATCGGCACCGTTCCTCTCCTCACCGCGGCGCTCAGGGCCTCCATCTCGGGCTGCCCGATGCCGTGCCTGAGAGCGGTGGCGGGTGGCGCAGGCGCGGGGCGGGCCGGCCGGCGGAGCGGGGTCCTCCGGTCCACACGGTGCCGGTGCCGGTGCCGGTGCCGGTACCATTGCCATGGACCTCGCGTACGTGTGCGAGTGGGAGAAGAGGCCCAAGAGCAACCACTGCCCGTCCGTGCCGCTCGTGTGCGCATGGTCCTGCCGCAACCTCATCGCCTTTACCACGGACCTCAAGAACGAGGAGGAGAAAGGTGCGGAGGGGGGGGTGTCTGTCCCAAACGCAGCCCGGGGAGCTCGTGCGGGTCTTTCCCCCCCTCCCCTATTCCTTAGGGTTTATGGAGTCGTGGAATGGTTTTGGATTGGAAGGGACCTCAAAGCTCATCCAGTTCCAACCCGGAACACCTTCCACTGGAGCAGTTTGCTCCAAGCCCCTGTGTCCAACCGGGCCTTGAGCACTGCAGGGATGGGGCAGCCACAGCTTCTCTGGGCACCCTGTGCCAGCGCCTCAGCACCCTCCCAGGGAACAGCTTCTGCCCAAGAGCTCATCTCAGTCTCCCCTCTGGCAGTTAAAGCCATTCCCCTGTCCTGTCCCTACATCCCTTGTCCAAAGCCCCTCTCCAGGTTTCCTGCAGCCCCTTCAGGCACTGGAGCTGCTCTGAGGTCTCCCCTTCAGGAGCCTTCTCCTCTCCAGGCTGCCCCAGCCCAGCTCTCTCAGCCTGGCTCCTTCCCAGCACAGTGAGGTTCAGGGCAGACCCATCACCATTACCCTTCCCAAAGCCATTCAGTGCCTTCCCCTGTGGCAGCCATGGCACTGCAGCCTCACCAGGGCAGGCGGTAGCTGCTCATGAGTGGTTTCCTTCTGCTTCCGTGTAGATCTCACTCACATGGTCCACATCATTGACACTGAGCACCCATGGGATGTCTATTCCGTTAACTCCGGCCATGCTGAAGTCATCACTTGTCTGGAGTGGGATCAGTCAGGTGAGCTTGGATCCCTTCTCCTTATCCCTGTGTCCCGCCATTCACGGGACACAATTCCTCATGGAGAAGGAGTTTCTCCATCACTTCACAGCCATGAGCTGGCTGTCTCCATCCAAACTGCACTGGGGTGATTTGATTTCTGGGTTGATTTCTTGGCCTTACCCCCTGGTTCTCATGAGGTGCCATCGCTGCAGGCTCCAGGCTGCTCTCGGCAGACGCAGACGGCCACATCAAGTGCTGGAGCATGACAGATCACTTGGCCAACAGCTGGGAGAACACGGTGGGCAGCATGGTGGAAGGGGACCCGGTGGTGGCCCTGTCCTGGCTGCACAACGGCGTGAAGCTGGCTCTGCACGTGGAAAAGGTTCGTCCCAGCTCTGCAGGGGATCCGGTCCGGAAGGCCGGCTCGGATCTTGGGAATCTCTGTTCCTGCTGCTCTGGGCTTCCTCCATGGCCTTGGGCAAGTTGCAGAGAGGAATTTTTCCAGGCAAAAAGAGCAGTCAGGTCCCAAGTTCCTGTGGAATTCCAGCAGGGGTTGGATGCCTCTTGGTGCTTTAAAAGCATCTTCCTCAGTGTGGTGCTTCAGTTTCCTCCATGTAAAATGGAGATCAAAGCATTTCTTTGCCTATCAGAAGAAACCCTTTTGAGGTCCTGAGGCTTGATCCAGGCATTGGGAATGGGAGCTTTGTGTGTGTGTGGAGATAAGTGGCACGTGGAGAACCCAGTCTGATTCTGCCAGGCTCAAAAAGAGCAGGGCTGCCAGGAAGTCACCTACTGATGAGTTCTTACACCTTAACTCTTCATGTGTCCCACAGAGAGGAGCTTTTCCCTCTCTTCAGTCCTGTTGCAGAGCCGGTGCCCGTGTCCGACTCGGTTCAGCCCCACGTTGGGTGCCAACATCGTTGTGTTCTTGCCTTTTATTCACAGTCTGGAGCATCCAACTTCGGTGAGAAGTTCTCCAGGGTCAAGTTCTCCCCATCGCTGACGCTGTTCGGTGGGAAGCCCATGGAGGGCTGGATCGCGGTGACCATCAGCGGGTTGGTGACCGTGTCCCTGCTCAAGCCCAACGGCCAAGTGCTGACGTCCACAGAGAGCCTATGTCGGCTCCGCTGCCGCGTGGCCTTGGCAGACGTGGCCTTCACGGGTGGGGGGAACATCGTGGTGGCCACCTCGGATGGCAGCAGCACCTCCCCGGTGCAGTTCTACAAGGTCTGTGTCAGCGTGGTGAATGAGAAGTGCAAAATAGACACCGAGATCCTGCCTTCCCTCTTCATGCGCTGTACCACGGACCCTGCCCGCAAGGACAAGTACCCGGCCATCACTCACCTCAAGTTCCTCGCTCGGGACATGTCGGAGCAGGTGAGCAGCTGCACTTAGAGCAAGTAGGAGTTAAAGAGGTCTCAGCCTCAAAGCAGCTTCACTCCATAGGGATTATAACCTACTTGGGAAAAGGAGCCTTGAACTAGAGCAGAGAGGGAGGGGTGAAGATGGGGCAGGAGGAGAGAGGGAGGGGTGAAGATGGGGCAGGAGGAGAGAGGGAGGGGTGAAGATGGGACTGGAGGGCATCTTTCCCCGTTGCGAAGTCTCTGCTGTGGCTGCAGGATGGGTTTCTGTTTGGCAGGTGTTGCTTTGTGCTTCCAACCAGAACAGCAGCATCGTGGAGTGCTGGTCTCTGCGGAAGGAGGGCTTGCCAGTCAACAACATCTTCCAGCAAATCTCTCCTGTGGGTGAGTTTCTGCACCAGGTGCCCTTAAGAATGGGGATGTGGTCTCAGTGGAAATGGAAGGCAGGTTCTCAGCTCCGTTATCACATCCAGGGGACCGTCCAGAACGCCGTGTTTAGGTTACAGGTGTTCTCAGTCCATCTGTTGGCCTCTTAGGAAACAACTTGCTGGTTTCCAGGAAGGGATTTGTTTCTTTAAGTCCATCCAAGGCATTTTGTGTGTTCTGTCCTCCCACTGCCCTGGTGGAAGGAACAAATAGTCAATGTAATGTGTAACCCCTCTGAGTTGGGGAGCATGGGCAGCAATAGGAGGGGATGTTCTGCTCTCCTCAAGGAGAGGTGTCTCACTTGCTTACTTGCTTCTCAAAGTTGGAGACAAGCAGCCCATGATCCTCAAGTGGCGGATCCTCTCTGCCACCAATGACTTGGACCGTGTCTCGGCTGTGGCTCTGCCGAAGCTGCCGATCTCGCTGACCAACACTGACCTGAAAGTGGCCAATGACACCAAATTCTTCCCTGGATTGGGTAAGGGCCTTCTGTTGTCTCCCTCCTAAGCAGGAGCTTTTGCCTGAAACTTTACCTTCTTAATTTGCCGAACTGTTGCTGAAGTAAGAATATGGAACAAACTGCGGAATGCTGACAGGAAAACTGTCAAAGATGCGGTATCTTCCTCACCATCCTGTTTGATCCCCATGGAAAGGGGTGTTTCTCTGTGGGATACCGATGTGGCCTCAAGATACAAAGTGGGCTGTGAGCCTACAGCCTTTTGGGTGCTGTCGTGTTGCCACATGGGCTTCCAGTGGTGTGAGACCCCTTCTCTGGGCCAGGTCTGGCTTATCCCGGAGGAGTCACTTGCCCAGCCTTGGTTGTCTTCTCTCCGCAGGCTTGGCTTTGGCTTTTCACGATGGCAGCGTGCACATTGTGCACCGCCTGTCCTTGCAAATGATGGCTGTGTTCTATGGGTCCTCCTCCCAGCGCCCCGTGGACGAGCAGGCGATCAAGAGGCAGCGAACTGCTGGACCCCTGGTTCACTTCAAAGCCATGCAGCTCTCCTGGACATCCCTGGCCTTGGCTGGCATTGATAGTCATGGGAAGGTATTGTGCTCTGTTAGGGGGGAGTGGGATGTTCTCATCCAGGCTGCCTCTAAGGGGTGATGGATCACTCAGAAGAATGATGGGAGTGTGATTTACAGCTGTGTGATCCATGTTAAACAAGATGGGATTATCCCAGTGCTGAAGGAATTCTGTCCTTGAGCCAGAAATGAGCCTTGCGTTGTGTTGTAGCTTCATGGAGTATTTCCAAGCCAGTTCCTGATGCAGGTTTTCCCTTGCCTCCTCCCTTCAGCTGAGCATGCTTCGCATCTCCCCCTCCATGGGCCACGTGCTGGACATGAATATGTCCCTCCGTCACTTGCTGTTCCTGCTGGAGTATTGCATGGTGACTGGCTACGACTGGTGGGACATCCTGCTCCACGTCCAACCCAACATGGTCCAGAACCTGGTGGAGAAGCTGCATGAAGAG
Source organism: Myiopsitta monachus (assembly GCA_017639245.1). Classification (NCBI taxonomy): domain Eukaryota; kingdom Metazoa; phylum Chordata; class Aves; order Psittaciformes; family Psittacidae; genus Myiopsitta; species Myiopsitta monachus. The sequence goes on along the minus strand of CM029937.1, from coordinate 3,613,668 downwards.
TACATGCGCCAGAACGCGGCCCTGCAGCAGGTCAGGAGCTCCCTGCTCACTGCAGAGGGTGGGCACTTGGAGGGGGCTCTGGGGCTGAGAGGAGGGAGCAGTAGTTGCCAGTGCTCACAGGACTCACACCCACTGCCTGGCTGTGCTGTCCCTGAATATTCAGCTCGAGCAGGACTCGAGGTGGGAAGAGCCTCTGCTTAAGCCCGTTCCTTTTCACTATTATCAATGGGTCTCGACCTGTTGGAACCTTCAAGGGAGATGGTGAAGTCTGTTTCTGGCTGAGATCTGGAACAGAAGCGCTGTTTGTACATGCACGGAACAGTGCTCCCTATTCCTGTCACTCGTGGCAGAAAGAGAGAGTGGTGAATAAAGCTTTAAAGAGCTCAATTGAACTCTGCCTTCCCTTCTGTAATCCCCTGGTGTCTCTGTGTCAATCAGGTGCTTTCCACGCGCATTGTGGCCATGAAGGCCTCTCTCTGCAAGCTCTCCTCCAGCACCATCGCCCGGGTGTGTGACTACCATGCCAAGCTCTTCCTCATCGCCATCAGCTGCACCTTGAAGTCACTGCTGCGCCCGCACGTCCTCAACACCCCGGACAAGAGCCCTGGGGACCGGCTCACCGAAATCTGCTCCAAGATCACAGACATAGGTAGGGATTGCTCTGGCACCGAGTGGTTTGTGTTGGATCATTCCTCTTTCAGGTTCAGGAGGGGTTCCCTGCCTCAGAGGGAGAGGAGGGTGACCTCTCTTGGCACTGCAGGGACAGGGAGTGCAGTTTGGATCCGTCTGTTTTTCCCCTGAGCCAGGAGATGGCTTGCTTCTGTTTCAGACATTGACAAGGTGATGATTAACCTGAAGACAGAGGAGTTTGTCCTTGAGATGAACACGCTGCAGTCCCTGCAGCAGCTCATCCAGTGGGTGGGAGATTTTGTGCTCTACCTTCTGGCCAGCCTTCCTAACCAGGTGAGAACAGCCCGAGGGCAGCAGGAGTGGCTGCATGCAGTGCTTGGGCAGCATTAAGCCCCAGCCTGGCTGGTTTCCCCTTCGCAGGGCTCTCCTGTGCGGCCAGGGCACAGCTTCCTGCGGGATGGAGCATCCTTGGGCATGTTCAGGGAGCTGATGGTGGTGATCCGCATCTGGGGACTGCTGAAGCCCAGCTGCCTCCCGGTCTACACAGCGACCTCCGACACCCAGGACAGCATGTCCCTCCTCTTCAGGCTCCTAACGAAGCTCTGGCTGTGCTGTAAGTGTTTACCAGCTTTCCTGAACAAAGGAACCCTTCCCTGATGTGGACTGTGTGTGAAAGGAATAATCGCAGGGAGTAACTTGAGAGTTACTGAGTGTTTAGAAAGGGCAAGTACAGCTGCCAGGCTCATTGTTTTCTGGGCTGTGTTGGCGGATGGAGGAGGAAACCGCACGCAGTTCTCTTGATCTCTAAATGAGAAATGTCAAGATCACGCTGGTTTTCTTCTCTCTTTGCTTTATTTTCCATGCAGGTCGTGAGGAAAATCACATCACGGAGCCCGACGATACCCTGATAGACGAATGCTGCCTGCTGCCCAGCCAGCTGCTCATCCCCAGCATCGACTGGCTGCCCATCAACGACGGCATTATCAGCAAGCTGCAGAACAAGCAGCTCGTCCGGCTGCAGTTTGGGAAAGCCCCCGGCCTCGTCGGGCACACTGTCTCTTCCCAGTTTGATGCCTTTGTCAGGTACAGACACCTGAGGCCAATGGCTGGGGTGGTGCTGGGAGGCTTTGGGATGGATCTGTGTGGTTCTGAGAGGTCACTGGGTTTAGGACACCTCTGTTTCTTGGCTTGGCCTCTTGCTCATGTGGCCCAAGAGCAGTTTGTCCTCTTTGCTTGAGTTCATTTCTTAACTTGCAGGGGGATGGGAATGTAAGGTATTGACAAGAGATCAAAACGGAGGGGGGAAGTGCTGGTTTGTGGTTCGATTCGTGTCAGCACAGCCTTCAGCCCCATGCCACTCTATGGACGAGGTGGTCAAAGCCTGTTGGCCGCTGAAACGCAGCTCCCTGTCCTATCACAGCTTTTGGGAAGGGACCTGCTGGAAACATTCCCATTCTTGTTCCTACCCAGGGCCCCTGGACAGCCTAAAATCGACCATCTGCGGCGGCTGCACTTGGGAGCGTACCCAACAGAGGAGTGCAAGTCCTGCACCCGGTGAGTGACACGGTGTAACCCCCCTGCGGCAGCCCTGGCGCCAGCTCCGACTGTTCTTTGTCACTCCGAAGCTCTGTCTCTGTTTACCATCCTCGCTGCTATCCCAGTAACATCTCGTGTTGATCCCAACTGACCAGAATTTGGCCCATAGAGTCCCGATGAGTGATGAATGATCCCCAGCTCGCTTTGCAGGTCTGGCCTTGAAATCGAACTGCTGCTGTTCTTGGAGAGGAGCTGGTGCAAGGAAACAATCAGCATCCCTGGTTCCATTTCGGGGTTGCTTTCCAAGCTGGGCTTGCACTTTAAGTCCCTTTGTGCTGTCCTCTTCATCCACCCTCACAAAAAGAGCCTGGATGTCAAAAATAATGGTGCGGGGAGCAAACATCCATCAAATCCTGTGATTGAATTAGCTTTAATTACTGGTTTTAATGGAAAGGCTCTGCAGCAGATCATCCTTACAAGGTGACTGGCTGCTGTTTCATGTATAAATAGCAGCTGGGGGCCGGGTCCTGTTCCCAGATAACCTCTCTTCAGTTAAGATAATTGCTCGCTTGGTTTCAGCTGGTTTTCAGAGCTCGCAAACGTCACCCGCACATGACAGAAACTGGTTTCCTCCTCCACTTCCCTGTGTGATCCATAGACTTCCCAGCAGCGCCGGCTGCTTTCCCCGGTCCCAGCTCCCTGTTTCTCTCCAGGTGTGGCTGTGTCACGATGCTGAAGTCACCCAACAAAGTGACCGCGGTGAAGCAGTGGGAGCAGCGTTGGATCAAGAACTGCTTGTGCGGGGGGCTGTGGAGGAGGATGCCCCTCAGCTACTCCTGACCTATGGGGCCCAGGGGGACACAGCACCAAGCAGAGGAGCTGCTCTGGGCCTCCTTCCTTGGCTGTGTTTGGGATAAGGGATGCTCGGAGATGCACATGAGCCAGTACGAAGCAGCGGAGCACTGTGCTGCTGCTTCTGCTCTCGCATTGATGTACAGAAGAGGGGATGGAGCTCATCTTCCCTCTCCTTTCCCGGGGAAGGGCTAGAAGGGAATGAGTGCCAGAGGTTTCCTGGGGAAGGGTGGTGTCTGGGCCCAGCAGATCCCGGTGCAAGCCCTGACCTGGGCACAACGCGGTGGCTGGAAGGGACCAGAGTCCCCAGGGAAAGGGGAGCAAACGCTGGGCCCTCCCGTTCCTCCCGTGCTGCTTGGGAAGGGCAGGGGCCTGGTTAGTCCCCATTCCCCTGCGCTCCATCCCTTCATCCCAGTGAGACTTGCCCCTGTGGGAGTCTCCGGTACCTGTGTTGGAACGGAGCCGTCCCTTCCTCGCAGGAAGCACCCGGGTGCTGTGCCCGGAGCAGAGCCTTGGTTGGCTTTTGCTGAACCAGCAGCTCCTTTGTAAATAAAGGTCCCTTCATTTTGTATGGGACGTTTGGGTGGGTTTCGGGTGGGTTTTCGCCTGACTTTGGTTGCGCAGCGCAGAGCCAGGATGGTTCACACGAAGTGCGTGGTGTGCCCCTTGGGAAGGGAGCTGCCATAGGCTATGGAATTGGAATTCGTGTTGTCAAGCTCTGCCAGGTTATTGCAGACACAGGAGCCCCCCCCCCGCAGCAGCTCTGCAGGAATCATCACTTTATTGCAGCAGGGCACATTCAGCAAAGCCTGGGGCTTGTGCCAGCCGGGGGGGGGGCTCTGACCCCCTGTGCAACCCGGATGGGTTTGCACTTTGCAAGCGGGGGGCCGGAGCCCCCCTTTCCCCTGGTGGTGCCCAGGCCCAGGGGATGCCCCAGGAGTGGGTCAGGGCAGCGGTAGGAGCATCCGGTGCTTGGCGCGAGTGGCGGTGTGGGTGCTATTGGGGGCCGTGGCCGTGGTGCGGAGCCGGGTCCTGGTGCGGGCTCAGGGGGCGGCCCCGTCCCCAGCCGCGATGACCCCGTCGATCCAGGCGGTGTAGGGCGCGATGCGGGTGTAGATCGCCGGCTTCTTGTAGTTGCCGCAGACGCGGGACCCGGCTGTGACCACCCCCTCGGCCACCCCGTTGCAGACCAAGGGGCCGCCGGAGTCTCCCTGCGGGACCAGGGCTCGTTGGTGCTGCTGAGGGCCTCCAACTGCCCCAACCCATCACCCAGCCCGGGGGTCCCCCCGCCCCGAGGCACTGCGTGGACACGGTGGGGCAGATCCATCAATGAGCGCTCTTGGGTTGTGCCATCCCCGCCTCCTGCCTCAGGAGAGGCGCTTTGCAGTGACCAGCACAGGGCAAGGAGCTCTCATCACCCTGGGGGCGCAGCCCCACGTACCCCCCACCTCCCAGCCCGTGGGTCGGGACAGAGGCCGGGGCAGGCGCTAACCTTGCAGGTGTCCTTCCTGCGGGAATCGGTGCACATCATCTTCTCGGTGATGGTGTGGTCGTGGCGGGTGCGGTGGTTGCAGACGTCGCGGCTCAGCACCGGCCGCTCCAGCTGGTAGAGCTTGTCAGGCCGGCGGCCGCTGTGGTTGATGGTGCCCCAACCCGCCACCTCGCACACGGTGTCGGGCGCCACGTCCCGGTCCTCCCGCTGCAGCGGCAGCACCTGCACGTGCGCGTTCAGCTCCGCTTCCTCCTCCAGCTGCCGCAAAGCAAACGGGGGGCCTGGGTCAAGGGGGGGGAGCACCCCAGTCCTGGCAATGGGACGGCCGCAGCCTGGGCCACGGTCGGGGCTTCACCTTCCACCCGCAGCTCCCCCCCCGCGGGATGCAGCCGGGGCCCGGAGCTGTGTCATGAGCACCGCAGGGAAGACGTTGGGATGCAGCCCAAAGGTCTTTGGTGGGGACATGGGGATGGGGAAGGAGGGACGTGGAACCGAGCAGCCCCAGCCTGGCCTTGAGGGTTTCCTCCCACCCCGGTCACTGTCCCACCGTGGTTCCGAGGGGCAGGGGGGTGTCTGGAGAGGGTCCCACCTGCAGCAGGAGGAGATCGTCCTTGTTGTTGTGGATGTTGCTGCCGGGGTGGGGGATCTGGGCACGAACCCCGTACAGGCGCTTGTGGGGCTCCGGCTCCGTGAGCGAGTGGGCGCCCAGGAGGACCTGGAACGTTTTGCCGTCCCTGGAAGAGAGCCAGCTCGTGGGAATGGGAATTCCCAGCTGAGGGAATGAGGGGGCGGAATGTGCTGCAGCCCCTGCCCAGCCCTGCTGCTCCCACACAGGGCTATGGAGCCCCAAGTCCAGCATTCCCCCCCCCCCCCCCCAGCACAGAGCAGCCCCCCCCAGCACTCACGTCTCCTCAGTGCAGTGGGCAGCGCTCAGCACCCACTGCTTGGCGATGAGGAAGCCCCCGCAGATGTGCTGCCCATCCAGCTGCAGCGAGGCCATGTACGGCCTCAGGTGGGGCTTGGCCTCGTAGCCCCCCAGGATCCGTCCCCGGGGCTGCCCTGTGGCAGCAGAAGAGGCCGGGTTAGGTCGGCATCACCAGCGGGCATGGGCAGGGGCACCCCGGACCCTTCCCCATGGTCCAGGCAGCGCCGGGCTGCAGACGGAGGCAGGAACTGGGGGGCTGAGTGGGAGCCCTGTGGTCGGGGGGGGGGCACTCACCATTCACCGTGCCCCCCAGCAGCAGAGTGAGGACAAGGACGGGCGCAGAACTCAGCCCCATGGCTGCCGTGGGGCCCGGCGGTGCCTCTGTGGGGTGTTGGATGCTGCGGGGCGGACGCAGCTCAGCTTTGCCCGGGCTGGGGCTGGGTTTTATGTTGAGGTTTGGGGCGGCGGGGGGGGGCGCCGGGGGGGGGGGCAGGAAGGGCAGCGCGGGGGGAGCCGGGGGGGGGTTTCCGCAGCGTTGTTATATGTTCAGCTTACGAAAAGGGTCAAAAGTTCCCGGCACAAACAGAGCGGGGGGGGGGAGGAAACCGCCCTGGCCCCCGCTGCGGGGAATTCGGCGCTGCTGTCAGAGCCCAAACCCGGCTCTTGGCACGGGGAGGTTCTGGCACACGCACCCGCAGAGCAGGGAGCCACAGCCGGCTCGGTGCTGGGTGCTCGGTGCTGGGTGCTTGGTGCTGGGTGCTCAGTGCTGGGTGCTCAGTGCTGGGTGCTCGGTGCTGGGTGCTCGGTGCTGGGTGCTCAGTGCTCGGTGCTGGGTGCTCGGTGCTGAGTGCTCGGTGCTGGGTGCTCGGTGCTGGGTGCGCAGTGCTGGGTGCTCAGTGCTGGGTGCTCGGTGCTGGGTGCTCGGTGCTGGGTGCTCAGTGCTCGGTGCTGGGTGCTCGGTGCTGAGTGCTCGGTGCTGGGTGCTCGGTGCTGAGTGCTCGGTGCTGAGTGCTCGGTGCTGGGTGCTCAGTGCTGGGTGCTCGGTGCTGGGTGCTGGGTGCTCAGTGCTGGGTGCTCGGTGCTGGGTGCTCAGTGCTCGGTGCTGGGTGCTCGGTGCTGGGTGCTCGGTGCTGGGTGCTCGGTGCTGAGTGCTCAGTGCTGTGTGCTCAGTGCTCGGTGCTCAGCGCTTTGTGCTCGGTGCTGGGTGCTCAGTGCTGGGTGCTCGGTGCTGGGTGCTCAGTGCTGTGTGCTCGGTGCTCAGCGCTTTGTGCTCGGTGCTGAGTGCTTGGCGCTGGGTGCTCGGTGCTGGGTGGGTGCCCATGGCAGAGGCTCAGAGGAGAGCATCCCACATGGGTGGGTTTGCCCTTGGGGCTGGCGAGGATGAGGACAGCGGGGTCGGGACCACCAGGACCTGGTGGGGGTCCTCAGAGGAGACCCTACCCAGAGGGGAGCTCCTGTGGGGCTGGGGGTGGTGGCTCTGGTAGCACTGGTGGCACTGGTGGCACTGGTAGCACTGGTAGCACGGGTGGCGCTGGTGGCACTGGTGGCGCTGGTGGCACTGGTGGCGCTGGTAGCACTGGTAGCACGGGTGGCGCTGGTGGCACTGGTGGCGCTGGTGGCGCTGGTAGCACGGGTGGCACTGGTGACACTGGTGGCGCTGATGGTGTTGGTGGCACTGGTGGCACTGGTGGCACTGGTAGCACGGGTGGCGCTGGTAGCGCTGGTGGCACTGGTGGCTCTGGTAGCACTGGTGGCACTGGTGGCACTGGTGGCACTGGTAGCACTGGTGGCGCTGGTAGCACTGGTGGCGGAGGCGGTGATGGCGGTGGCAGCCCCGGTCCCCTCTTGCCTTTCTCCCTGGTGCCGCTAAGCGGAGCCACCGCCTCGGCTCCCTCCCGGTCCCTCCGCGTCCCCGCGCTCCGTCCCCGCCCGTCGCCACCGCCCGGGCTCTTCCCCGGAGCCCATCACCGCGCCTCGGGTCTCCTCCGCGGTCAGACCCTGCTCCCCGCGGGCCGGGGCTGCGGTTGCGCTCCTTTCGCCCCTCACCGGGGTGGTCCCCTCTGTCCATCCAACCCCATCCCTGCCCACGGGCTTTGCCGTGCTCCCGCCAGCGCAGCCGGGATCGAGTGCGGCTCCCGAGGGAAGCGGGCAACGGGATGGAGACACCCCCCCACCCCCCCCCCGCCATCCTCCACCTCCTCCTCCTCACGCACCATGAGCCTTTACCGCTCAGCATCCCCTTTGTCCGCCCGCAGCCCCCGCTCCATGGCCCACCCAATGCCCCGGCACCGGTCCCCTCTCCGTGCCCCGGTGGCTTTGGCCTCCTGCTCTCCCGGTGCCGGGCAGCACACGGCGGGACGGGGCCGCCCATGCGGTGGGAGCGTCGCGGTGGCAATGTCCGGCTGAAACCGGGGATTTTCCACAGGGAGAGCCGCTTAACGGCGGCTTCCAGGGATTCGGGATTTAGACGTTAAATACGGGAGATTTCTGCCCACTTAGGGCCGAAAATGGAACACGGGCATCGTGCGGCGGCCGATGCCACGGTGTGGGGCTGTGCAGGGCTCAGATGGGGCCGTGAGCTGGGGGGGTGTGGGGGGTGCAGGGCCAGGGACCGGGGCTGGGTCCCCCCGGAGCTGCACCCGCGTCCCCAGCTCCGACCTCGGGGGGACTCGGGCTCAGGTTGGCCCCGGCCCCTCTGCCGCAGGGACCGCACCGGGTACCGGGAAAGGGTTTGGCCCCGAGGCCCCTGCGCGCCCCCGGCGGCAGAGCCCCGCTGTGGGCACAGCGCGAGGGGCGGTGATTTCGGGGGTACCCCCGGGGCACCTCAGCCCCGGGGTGAGGGAGCTCAGCGGGGGGGGGGGGGGCACCCCGAATCCCTGTAGGACACTGCGGGAGCCCCGGTGCGGGCCTGGGACCCCCCCCCGGTGCTGGCTGCGGAGCCGCGGGGGGGCAGAGCGGAGAGGGGGGGGGGGGCGGTCCCGCTCGCTGCCCCTGGCCCCGCCCTCCCCTTCCTTTGTCTCGTCCCCGATCCCCCCCCAAGCCCCCGCCCGCGACCCCCGGGCGCCCCGGGAGGGGCCGGGAGCGGCGGGGCGGGGCGGGGGGCGGTGGGCAGGGGGCGGAGGAGGAGGAGGAGGCGGAGGAAGGCGCCGCTCCCCGCGCTCCGCCGAACCAAGAGCATCCCGGCCCCGGAGCCCCGCGGCCACCGCCCCCCGCAGCGCCCGCCCCCCCCCCCGGCCGCAGCTCAGGTGAGTGGGGGGCGCTGGGGGGGAGAGGGGGGGGCGGCGGCCGCTGGGCACAAAGGGCCGCTCCCCGACCCCTGTCCTCGGCCCGACCCCCACCCGCGGCTGCGGCACGTCCGGGAGAGACACCCCCCCCCCGTCCTGCCGTCAACACCCCCCCGTTAGCACCCCCCCGCTAATCCCCTCCCCGTTAACACCCCCCGTTAATGACCTCCCGTTAATACCCCCGTTATTGCCCCATTATTGCTCCGCCCCGCTATTGCCCCCCCCGTTGCTCCATCCCCATTATCCCCTCCCCACCCCTTTCGCAGTCAGGGGCAGTTTCGGGGGTCGGGGGGTGCCCGGGGACCCCCATCCTCTGCTCGGCTCTATGGGCCCTCACCCCCCTCCCCACGCCCTCCGCAGCAGCCTCGCTGCCTGTCACGGTCGCGGCTGCCTGTCGCGACAGCAGAGCCTGCGCTCCACCTGTTGTCACAGCCCCGGCTCTGCCGGAGCCCCCGGGGATGCTGGGGGGGGACCCCCGGGGTTGGGGGGGGGAAGCGGGGACACCCCTGCCCGGCGCACCCCCCCGGTGCCAGCAGCGGGATGTGCCACGGCCCCCCCCCCCCATAGGGGTGAGGATTGGGGGTGACGCTTCGGCAGAGCGGACCCCGGCTCCTGCCCCAGGACCATGATCCCCGCCAAGGAGAAGGCCAGGGCTCCCAAGGACAGCATGACGCTGCTGCCCTGCTTCTACTTCGTGGAGGTGGGTGGTGATGGGCTGGGGGCTCCTTCCCCGGGCCACCGTCCTGCGGCAGGGGCACTGTGCCATGCCGGAGCGGTGTTCCCAACACTCTGGACACCCCCCAGCTGCCCATCGTGGCCTCCTCCATCGTGACGCTTTACTTCCTGGAGCTGACGGATCTCTTCAAGCCGGCCAAGGTGGGTTTCCAATGCTACGACCGCGCGCTCTCCATGCCCTACGTGGAGACCAACGAGGAGCTCATCCCGCTGCTCATGCTGCTCAGCCTGGCCTTCGCCGCGCCGGCCGCCTCGGTGCGTCCCGGGGGGGGATGAGGATGGAGCCCGGTTAGGGCTTGGGGTGCTGGTGTGGGGAGACCCCCTGCTCCCCGTGGGGCAGCGCGCCCTGAGCTGCCGCCTCCTCCCCAGATCATGGTTGGGGAGGGCATCGTGTACTGCCTGCAGTCCAGGCTGAAGGGACGCGCTGGTGCCGAGGGCAGCATCAACGCCGGCGGCTGCAACTTCAACTCCTTCCTGCGCCGCACCGTAAGGTTTGTGGGTACGTTGTGCCGCAGCCCGGGCAGGAGCCGACGCCGCACCGTGGGTGCCCGGGGTGGGTGAGCCCTCACCACCCTTGTGTGGGACGGGGGGTGACCCTCTGTGCCGCGCCACCCTGTCCCCAGGCGTCCACGTGTTCGGGCTCTGTGCCACGGCGCTGGTGACAGACGTCATCCAACTGGCCACCGGCTACCACGCTCCCTTCTTCCTGACCGTCTGCAAGCCCAACTACACGCTGCTGGGCACCCCCTGCGATGCCAACCCCTACATCACCCAGGACATCTGCTCGGGCACGGACAAACACGCCATCCTCTCCGCTAGGTACGTGCTGGGGGGTCCACATGTGCCACGGTGCCAACGTTCCTGCCCCATCCCAACCACAGCTCCGTCTTCCCGCAGGAAAACCTTCCCGTCCCAACACGCAACGCTCTCGGCGTTCGCTGCCGTCTACGTGTCAGTGAGTTCCCGGCTCTCGGGCACAGCGTGGGCTCCGTGTTGGCCCACGTGTGTCTGCGTTGGGTTGGGTGGCGCTCGGGTTGGGTCCATGCGCACCCAAGAGCTCTGTGCGTGGCTGGGGAGGGGGGACGCTGCGGTGGGTGCCGGTGCCATGAGTCGCGGATAACGGCCTCTTCCTACCCCATCGCTGCCGCCACCAGATGTATTTCAATTCCATCATCTCGGACAGCACCAAACTCCTCAAGCCCATCCTGGTCTTTGCCTTCGCCATCGCTGCCGGCATCTGCGGCCTGACCCAGATCACGCAGTACCGCAGCCACCCGGCTGATGTCTACGTGGGCTTCCTCATCGGCTCCGGCATCGCTGCCTACCTGGTGGGTGCCGCGCGGGCAGGATGCTCGGCGCGGCCGCGGCGCCGGGGCGGTGCTGACGCCGCTCTCCCCGCTCCTGCAGGCGTACCACGCTGTCGGCAACTTCCGCGCCCTGACCGAGAGGGTCCCGGTGCCGGCGCCGGCCAAGGATGCTCTGCGGGCGCTGACGCAGCGGGGCCACGACTCCGTGTACCAGCAGAACAAGTCGGTGAGCACCGACGAGCTGAACCCGCAGGCGCGGCTGGAGGAGGCGGCGCGGCCGGTGCCCAGGGAGAAGAACTCCCTGGGGAGCCTGAAGCGGGCGAGCGTGGACGTGGACCTCCTGGCCCCGCGCAGCCCCATGGGCAAGGAGAACATGGTGACCTTCAGCAACACCCTGCCCCGCGTCAACACCCCGTCCATGGACGACCCCGCGCGCCGCCATATGACCATCCACGTCCCCGTGGACGCCTCCCGCTCCAAGCAGCTCATCACCGAGTGGAAGCAGAAGTCGCTGGAGGGCCGGAGCATGACATTGGCGGAGGAGGCGGCGGCGGCGCAGGGCCGGGGCGCTGGGGACGCCGCTGAGGATGTGCCCCCGTCGCTGTACCCCGCGGTGCAGGCGCGCGCGGCCGAGCGGGCGGCCGTGGGGCCCCGTGTCCTCATCCAGCCCCGCGCGGGCGCCTCGCAGCTCGTGCACATCCCCGAGGAGACCCAGGCTGGAGCCAACGTCCCCGCCGGCGGCAGCGCAGCCGCGAGGGCCAAGTGGGTGATGGTGGCTGAGAAAGGGGGTGCGCAGCGGGTGGCCAACCCCCCGCGCCTCATGCAGGTCATCGCCATGTCCAAGCAGCAGGGCATGGTCTCCGTCACCCCCAAGCACTCGGAGACGTCGTCGTCCTCCACCAGCTCCGACTCCTCGCAGTACCGCTCGGCCTCGGAGCGGGACAGCTCCAGCATCATCACCATCGACGCCCATGCCCCCCACCACCCCGTCGTCCACCTCTCCGCCGGCAACGGGCCCTGGGAGTGGAAGTCGGGCCCGAAGGGGCCGGAAGGGTCGGATGCCCATGAGCTGGGCGAGATGGGGAAGGAGTTCCGCGGCTTCCACCCGGCCAAGAGCGCCGGCGTCTCGCCGGGCTCCTCCATCAGCGACATGGAGCAGGACGAGCCGCGCTACGGCAGCCTGGCCGCCATCGCCGGGGGCGAGTGGGGGGACACGGCGGCCGAGGGGCTGCCGGGCACCGCCAGCCGCGAGTCCACGCTGCGGAGGAAGCCGGCAGAGAGGGAGGCGCAGGGGGACAGCGAGGGGGACCTCTACTACAAGAAAGTGCAAGCCGGGCGCAGGTTTAAGGACTGAGCCCCCCCCCCCTTCCCCGGTGCCTTCCCCAGGGCTCCCCCTCTTCCTGGTGTGGTGGTGGTGGTGGTGGGCATCAGGATGGGGCTCTGTGGCATTGGGGTGATGGAGCAGCGCAAGGATGCAGCCGAGCACGGTCACACCGGACCCTGAGCCAGCCGGGATGTGCGTGAGTCCCCATGTGGGACCCTGCTCCCATCAGGGCGCTGGGGATGCTCAGGGGACTCTGCCCCCCCCCCCCAGGGTTGGGCGGCTCTGAGCACTTTGGACTTTCTTCTTCTCTCTAACATGGTGCTGACGTTCCGGAGGGGTTCATAATTTATTCCAGCTCTGGAAGTGTATTCCTGCGGGGTGGGAGGGAGCAAATGGTGCTGAAGGGCTTGGGGGGGCTGGATCGAGGGGTCCTGGGGTTTTGGGGCTGCCGTGGGGTAACGGGCCATGACTCACGTGGGGGTTTGTGGATGCGGGGGGCACTGCAGCCCCACATCCTGCGCCCCTGGGCAGCGTTGGGGAGGACGAGGGGGGACGGGGGGTGCCCAGGGCCGAGGTTCCGGGCACATAGAGGCTGTAAATAGTGCATGGGCTGATGGAGAGGGTGGGCAATGGGGAGGGCGCAGGGGGAGCCGGGGCTGAGCTCTGACCTCAGGAGCAGCAGCAGCAGCCCTGGGCTGGGATTCAGGGGGGATTCGAGGCTGTGAACGCATTTGCTGGGCCATGGCTGGAACTGCGTGGTTGGAAAAGCAAATAAACGCGTGGATGTTCCCCCTCTGAGCTCCTTCACCATGGGGGAGCTGCTGGGGGGCGGGGGGGGAAGGATGCTCCTAAGGCACCGTGTGAGCCCCCAGTTCCCAAGGAGATGTGGCCGCCTGGGGTCCCCCATGCTCAAAATGGGCTCAGGATCCTTCTCCCCTCAACCTCCCTCTCCCTGGGCCAGGTTAAAGCCCCCCCCGCAGGCTCCTCAACCCATTGACCATGAGCAGGATGTGACCACCCGGAGCGAGGAAGGGGCTGCGGGCCCCCATTGCACCCCAGGGAGCTGGGGAGGGGAGGGTGTACCCCGTCCATCGAGACACCCCCCCCCCCCCCATCGTGTTGCTGCCGATGAGTTTCCCACCGCGTTGCTGTGACAACGCAGGGATCCGGCACCGCAGCATCCGGCACCGCATGGGCCGCCCCATGTCCCCCCCCCCGACACCCGGCAATGGGCCCACGGCACCAAACTGCCACCGCCAATTGGATTAACAGTGGATATCCCAAAGCCTGCGCCTTGCAAACATATGGATTATCCCGCATAACCCCGACTCGGCGCTGGAAAAGCCACCCCGGGATTAGCGGGAGGATCAGGGGCTGCGCCTGCCCAGTGAATGGGTTGGTGGGATGCGGGGGGGGGGTGCTCAGCACCATTCGGCAGCAGCACAAGGGCCGCGGGTGACCGAGGCGGGGTGGGAGGGAAGGGGGGGTCCCGGCAGCCCCCGGCGCCGCTCTCACGGCTCATTGCGGGGAGCGATGGCGCCTCCGACCGAGCGGTTTCCATGGCAACTGCCAGCCCCGCACAGCACCCGCAGCCCTGACACCCCCCTGCCGCGGGAGGCAGCACCCCCAGCAGCGATGCTTGGGGCCCCATTGGGGGAGCAGCAGCAGCCGCATCCTGCTCCATCCCCATCCTGCTCCATCCCCATCCTCCCAAGGCTGGGAACCATCCGGGTCTCCCATTGAAGAGCCCCCTCCGCTGTCACAGCGTCCTGGTCACAAACCCAAGGTCAGTGCTGGCCCTGGGCTGGGGGGGGTCTCACAGCCCCCAGACCCTACCCCCCATCCCATAGGAAGAGTGGCTGAGACCATCCCATTCCATCGCGGTGCCACACTGACCCCACCGGGGCCACTCCGGGACACACGGGGGGTTCCTACGGATCCATGGGCAGGATCCATCCTCGCCGGCAGCTGCAGTGTTTCCATGGCAACGCAGCCCATCGCGATCGATATTTGCCAGCAGCCAACGCCGGGAGGCCGCAATTCCTGCATCAGGGAGCTAATGAGCCATTCCCTACTGTGCGAGAGGGACAGGGATGAGCACGAGGCACGGGAAGGGGAATCAAAAGCATCCCCAGGGAGCTGCTGGAGCCCCAGGCCGGCAGCAGGAGCTGCGGATGCTGGGGCCGCTTTAGGGTTCAACCACTTCCTGGGAGAGGAGATGAGGTTGTAATGACCATCCCGGCATTAACCACCACCAACCTCATGGTTCCGGAGTGCGGGAGCAGCTCACTCCCGTGGAAAGGGCCAGGGGCCGCTTGGCCATGCTTCCATGCAGCAGCCCTCACAAATCCTGTTACACTTCCGAGGAACAACAGGGATTCCTTCCAGCAGCCAGAGGCTCCCACAGGGACGGGCCTGGGAACCCTGGAGGCTGCTCCATGCTCCACACTGATGCGCTGTGCACAAAGGGAACGTGGCCAAGGCCAGAGAACAGCAGAGCCATGGAAGTAACCAGATTCATCCATCCACCCTTTCCCCTGGGCATCCTCCTCCAGGCTCCTGCTCCCACCACTTCCCTTCAAAATGAAGCCTGCTCCAACGGTCCAGGGCTGCTCCGTCACATCCAACCACATCCAAAGGGCCCCAGGGCCAACGCTGACTGCTGCGGAGGAGCTTCAACAAAGCCGAGCACACAGGAAAGAACCCAAATCTGCTCCCTGGGGACCAAAACTGGCCCAAGAACCGAGATAATCCTGAAGGAGACAGGGAACTGTTGCTCATGCTGGCTGGGAAGCAGCAGGCCCTCCAGCCAGAAAGCTCCAGCACACCTAAAGCATTAAACTAGAGAGTATTTGACGGGGAAGTGGGTTATTCCATGGGTATTAGCTAGAACATAGGGAAAGTTTAGGAATGTAAAGTAAAAGGCAGAGTGCCAGGTCCCAGCTCCGCTCCGCGGCTGATCGGGATGGGACGCGCATCCCAGTGCCCTTCGGGGCACCGCCACCACCCGCTCCACATGGATCCGGCCCGAGGAGGATCCCAGTGACATAAAACAAGCCGAAATCACACGAGGAGGGAAAATCAGAAGCAAAAAACAGGCACAACAAAGAGAGAGGGAAATCAGAAGCAAAGAATACAGAAGAAATTTATTGAAAGCACAAGTACAGACTGGCCAACAACTGCTTTCTACAATCTGAACAGTAAATAATGGAGCTACAGAAAGGTACAAAGGTTGTTATAAAATAGTTTTAATTTCGTTTCTTTTCGCATTACAAACATTCGTTGAAAGAGGCAATGGAATTCTGGTGGTGTGTTAACGCCTCCCCGCCCCACCCCGCCTTCCACAATACTGAACCTGGAATCGCTGTTATCAAAATATACAATACATCTGTTTCACCATAAAAAAACCGGGTTTTGCTGCCCCCTCATGTCTTACAACAGGTATAAAAAAAGTATAAATATGTACACCCTTTTGTTACTCACATTCTTTACATGCAAACGCAGGGATCCAAAGGAAAGACCCACGGGCGCCTGGTCGTGAGTCACCTCCATTTGTCTGCACTCGGTTCCAGCCCGTGGGGTGACCGGAGCACCGGTCAAGGCACCCCCCGGGGAAGGTCTCGTGCCAAGCAGCCTCTTCCCCAGTGTCCTGGGAGAAGCTTCTCAAATGCATTTCAGATCCAACCACAGCCCCGTGGCTGCAGGGGAATGGGTTTGTCACCAGGGGAGGGAGAGAAGTGACACCCACCACCAGGCACCGGGGTTTGCCTTCCTGAAGGTTGAGGTGCTGGCAAGGAGGCGCGGAGCTTCAGCAGGAGGCTTTGCCCAGGTTTAGGGGTAACCAAACCCAGCGGCGCCGGCTCAAGTGGGGCAATGCTTCCAAGGAAGCTGGTGTTTCCATGCCGCAGCCAGATGAGGATCACGACCCCGTGTCAGCAGCCCAAGCTGAACCCTCACTCAGACCTCACGCGCTTCTCCAGTACAATTCACATCCTTGAGAGCTCAGGGAAGAGCTACAGAAAGTTAAGACTTCCAAACACTCAGTGCCAGGCAAGTCAAGAGCTCCCACACTAAGCCAGCAAATCCTGACTTGCGACACACTAAGACAATTAAAAAACAAACTTTGGTCCACAATTTGCAGAAAAAAACCCTGAAAAAAAGTACAAGATTCTTGTTATTTTGCATCCGAACAGGTGGCAGGTTAGAGGGAAATGTAAGGCAACATCGGATCACACTAAAGAGAAGGCAGAATGGCCCGGGAAAGAGGCAGAAGCCAGGAAAAACAAATACACGGGTTTTCTTGGGGAAAAAAGAAACCAATCTGCTGCAATCTACTTTGAATAAATTCCCTTCCTATAACTTAGATCTGGGCTTCGCGGTTTAAAAGGTAAAACCTTCGCCCGCGGCCTTTCCTCTAACGCACAAGCTCCTTGTGCCTGTCGCCTCCACCGCTTTTGCTTTGCTTCAGAAGTCTGTTTTGCTTCAGCTGTTTCACTGATCTCGGTACCTTCCTCATCCTCAGTCATGACCTCAGCCTGAAACTAGAAATTCCTGCCCTACAGATTCACTTACCAACAAAAACGAGAGAAAGAAAAAGTACAGTAGAGAGGGTAATAGCACAAAGGAGTAAATTTAGAGTACGTTTATACCATCTTACCATTCTATAAAAAAGGTACTTAAAACTATTTCTTTTGCATATAAAGAGATTAGAATATTTGGTCAACTGGAAATATTGCTATAGGCACAGATGACAGCAACAGCATCCAGAAGTATAATACAAGAATTAACACCACCCCACCCCCCCAAAAAAAAAAAAGCTCAAATGCTGAAGACATGCTATAAGAATGATGGCAGAGCTACATTGGTCTTGTTAATCTCAACTCAGGGGCACGAAGGTGACTCAGGGGAGCACCTTCCTAAACATGGGATATCCCATAATTCTCCAAATCCTAGCCGAGTATTTAGATATATATATTTACACACACAATTTTTGACAGACTCGTAATGATTCGTCTTCACAAGTGTCCAGCAGTGGTTAATTTCATCTCTTGATGGAGGCTCCCGCACAGGCGGAGCCTCCGGCGCTATCAGCAATGGAATGTCAGTTGGGTTTGGGAACATTTCCCCACCCTGGCCCCTTCTGCTCAGTCCCAATGTGATGGATGGGCAAAAGAACTCCAAGAGCTCCCACTCGGCAGCTTGCAGATGGTGATAAACCAGGAGCAGAGTGGGAAGTGGCACGAGACACATGATACTGTGCACATTGAGACATTTCACAACTGCCTGAAGAGTCAAAGCCCAATTATTTTCTTTATCCACTCTGCCACCTTCACCTCTCCACCACCACAAGCTGATCCCATTAAGCCAGAGCTCACTCACTGCCCTCAACTCTCCCAAATCCACTCCCTGCAGTTCAGATGTTTTCCCCAAAGAAGGAATAGGTTTAAGGCACAGGACAGCAGATGCACAGTAAAGGTAGGATCAACGTAACTTCCCATTGTGCTGGGTGAGTTGGGAGCTCCTGGACACCATGGGTTTGCAAACTCCTGACTCGAAGGCGCTCAAGTGAATTCACACAGTGGTTTTAGGTCTTTCAAGGCATGGATGGGTAAAGAAAATAGACAAGGCATCAATGTGAAACCTGATCAACATGGTAGGATCTGCTTTTTGGAGGAGGAGGGAAAAGGAACAGCAAGGGAGAGGGGGAAACTTCCCAGTGCAGGTTCCAAAGTGTAAACTTGAACTTGTGATTCTGATTGGAACAGTCAGGATTGTTACCCATCACCGCAAGAGGAATTAAGATTTCACTGGGTTTTGTTTGTAAAACCGGTAAACCGATTTCTCTCTAAAAAAATAAAAATCTCTGGTTTTTTAAGGTCACTTCAGCTGAATTTTTAAAGTGGCTTTTTTTTTTTTCATGGAATGATGGAAGTTGAAACCCTCGTGTTCAGCCTTTGAAGAAGGCCTAAGGCTGAACCCAAGAGGTTTTAAGTCAAGTCCATTTTGTCTCACGCCTTCCAAAGCTTTAGATGGTGGACTTCGAAAAGGACACACGCAGGTGATGGTTTTCACCCAGGTCATGGTTATGGAGGTCAATGAGTGACTGAATGGCCTCTTCCACAGAGCCCATCTGGATCAGAGCCATCTTACGGTCCTTCCTGACAAGACAGAAGGTTAATAAGGATCAGCACCACTTTTTGCTGAGCTTCTCCAACATGACACAGTGTTTTCTGATCCAGGCCAGCAGGAAATTAACTGCCCAGGACACAGCAGTATCTTTTCTTTTTACATGGAAGTGCCTCCTCCATGAAAAAGATGCATATCCAAACAGCTCACTTGGCTGCTTTGGTTTTCAACTCATACCATGCACTTAATCCAGGGTTACACCTGAATTCTTCACTGCAGAGAGCCAAATACTGCATCAGTGATGGCTCTGCTCACCTGAGCCTGAGTCGGAATTCCATAAGAACAAAGGAGTTCTAACCCTTCTCGTACTGAAAAGCCCAGGGGAAGGACAGGATGCAAGACAAAACACTTACTGGAAGAATTTGAATCCTTTGACCACCCCACTGTTGCTTGAAAACAACATCTTAAGGTCTTCTTCAGTTACTGAAGGTCTGAAACAGAAGGTTTTTCAGTCAAACGTATGCTGACAGACTAAATTCATCTCTAGAAACAAACCCTCATCAGCGCCTTTCCGAAGTTCTCCACCAGCAGATTCTTGAACTGGCAGGGCTGAGAGAACAACGGGAATACAGGCAAGCTCTCCTCCTGCTAGCCACATATCAAGCTACATGTATTCACTCTGCCACTAAATCTGCAGTCCATTTTATACTCAGCCACAGAGGAACTCTCCAGGAGGATACTTACGGAATATTGGACAGATGAAGAGTGGCAGAAGGAGGAAAGATGTTCTGGAAATTTTTGGAGCCTGGTTTCTTGAAACGATGTAGAGGAGAATTCCCATAGTCCTTTGTCAGGCCGTGGGTTTCCTGCCCCTCACGGGGGAGCTGGACCGTCTGGTGCTTGGACAGGGTGATACGGATGGGCTTCCCATGGAGTTTCTGCCCATTTAAATGGCTCATGGCTGCAACGGTTAAAGACAGCACTGACTGCAACAGGCTTCACTCCTTTACTCACCTACACCCATTTATTCTGGCTCTTCCCCATGCAGACACCACATCCTCCAGGAGCTGCAGGACGAACACTGATACTCTGCTTTCCTGCACTGTCTATTCCATTTTCCCTCTGGGTTTGCTCACCCAAATCAAGAACACCTTTCTCCAGAGCTGCCCCAGCATGCACTATGTACGCAAGCAAGCGCACGGACACATTCAGGTTTGGGGTCTTTATTTCGGAGGAAGAGAAAGGACTGATATTAAAGCTTCAGTTCCCCATTAGGCCTCTTAATGCCAACAGTCTGATACTGTTCAAGCTTGCTTACCAAGCTGGGCCTGGTTTCCATCAGTCATCTGAATGAGGGCATTCTCTTTCTTCTTAAATAAAATCTTCACCCTCTGCACATCACCATAGACTCCTTCAATAAGTGAGGAAAGAAGAAGAATCTTTAGGTAGGGAAAAAACCCCATGTGAAGTCTTTAACTTAATATTAGCTAATCAATCCAATAGCAAAAACATTCATTCACAACCAGAACTGATCTCATTCCAACCATGGTTACTTATTCTGCTCTAGTTAAGGAAAATTCTTATGTAGCAGAATAATAATGGAACAATACATTAAAGAAAAGACACTGGGTTTCAGCAAAAAGCAAAACTCTTACTGCCAGAAGACTGGACAATTTAGCATGCTATCACCATTTAAAACTCTTCTAAAAGACATGCAAAGCAATAACCCATGCATAACTGAACATAAACCAAAAGGCAAACTAAATTAAATAGCAACTAAGTAAAACAATGTAAAAAACAAATTAATTAATTAAAATTATGCATTCAAAACCAAAAATAAAGCAAACTGCAAACTGTACATTTCTGAAGTATCAACAAAAAAAAAAGTAAATCTCAACTAAATGAAAAAAACAAGGTAATAAAAAGTGTGAATAATAACATACCGAAAAGAATAAAGAGGCATTGGGGTGTAACTCTCTTTAGAGAACAGCAGAGCAAGGCAGCGGAGGGACAGGGAAGAGGTAAGGAATCGAAGGGGAGAGCGAGGTTGCACAAATCGTCCACAACGAGGAAGGGCAGAGTCCCCGCAGGAAATGGCGAAATTGGTTGATGGATGATGAAGTTTTCAAGATGGTTAATATTGAAGGGCAGGTTGGTTTCCGAAGAGCAGGGTTTATGGTTTTTGGTTTGGTTTGTGTTTGTTGGGTTTTTTGTTGGGTTTTTGTTTGGAAGGGGAATGTTTTTATTGTTTTGTTTCAAGCAACAACAGGAAGCAGAAGTACCGTGCAGTCAGTTGGCAAAGAAATTCCGGATCAGGGGAAGAAAAAAAATTCAGGGATGGGGAGAAAAGAAAAAAAGTAGCAAAAAACACAGGTCAGTAAATACATAAGGAAATATGTAGTGTTCCATCAGTCAGATTTATAGAATTCTACATACAATAACTCGTTTACAGAAACAGTTAATAGGTTTTACCTAGTGGAACACAATGATAAAGAAAAGGCATTTTTACTTAAGATATACAAAGATGTAAGAGACAGTATCACAACTGAGTGACTTCTACAGGCTTCAACAGGCAATTCCACTGCAACGGGATTCCCTAAAATTGGATTTAAAAATATTTGCTCCAATTGCAAGAACTTCTTAGAGCAAATGACTTCACAGCTCAGGTCAAACCCGGCTGCATTTGCTGCTTTAGGACCAGCGACTGCAGGAGTGCTCCATGCTGTGCAGTCCAATTCACTGCCTTTACAGCAAGAGATGGCTCTGGATGAGCAGCTGTACCACTACAAAACACCTCAAAGGTCTGCTAAAAGCTCTTACTCCAGAAGAACTTGGTACCTGGTTTGCAAGAGGCCTCCATGAAGGCTCACCATGCAGAAACCCCAAACTGCTGCTATGCAGGCATGCTGGAAAGGCAGGGAAAACATCTCTGCTCCCAGCACTTCGTATTCCAAGTCAAGTCAGTGCAAGCAGAGGCATACAGACTTCTTCCACTCATTGTGGAAAGGAAAAAGGAAGTTATTTCAGTTTCCACAGCTCCAAATCAGGGAAAACCCACCTATGTTATGGCAGAGCAGTCACTCCAGGGAAATACTGTCTCTTAACTAACCAGTTGTGGCACAGGTAAGTTTCTACAACACTGATTATACAGGCAATGGAAAAAGTTTCATGTCTGTTAGTTCACAGCTTCAGTACAAGTATCAAAGTCTCTCTAGCCCAAAGATAAGCTGGATGGATAGTGAAGAGCTCACCAAAAACCACAAGGCATGAAATAACTGCTCTCTCCTACTTCAACAAGAACTGTGTGCACTGTTCAGACACCTCTCGGAGCTGAGAACTCGTGCAAGTTTAACAGGTCCAGCACAGCCCTTGGGCCTGCCACTGCCACCCAGGCTACCAAATCCTCCCAAGAACCACACTCCTGACAGCGCTGGTTGAGAATAATGTCACCAGCTCTTAACGTTTGGGACTTCTGGTTGACCAGCAAGTCATGGGAGCGAGGCAGCGGTGACACCTCCTGGAATGGCAGAGGAGTTCCTAGGTAGAAGAGCAACTCATCGAAACCAAAGCTGTATCCCATTCCCTGCCATTATTTCATGCCCTGGAGAAAACAGTAATGACAGATAAAAAGAGCAGTCTGAAAATATTGAGTCAATTGGTTCATCTCATCACGAGTTAAAACACTTTGATCATTCATCACATCCAGGCTTTCCCTTTGATGCAAAAGAGGTTTTGCGGTTACTCTGACATCACTTGGTAAGTTTGAGAGCTTTGCAAAGTAGCATTAACTTGTGTGCACAGTCCCACCAGTTAAAGGGTTTTGCAGCAGACTCTACTGCACACACTAGAAGATTCTACACTTTCAATCCAACAACGAGCCAAAAGCTGACTGAAAAGTCCAAGATGCCCATATCAGATTCTCTTGTGCTGCTGTCTTTTGTGAAAGATTTTTGTTCAAATATTGCTTGCTTTGTTTTTAACGAAATCCAAATATTTCAACTCACTAAGCTAAGTAGAATTGAAAATGTAAACTATGAGCTGTTAAGGGGTTTAGCTAAGGAAAAACTTCCAGGAATCTTGGAAAGGGAAAATGTGCAAGCACATGGGAGAGGAAATACTGCACAGGTACAAGGTCAAGCTGGCAGGTGTCCAGACACTACACAGAAAGAGCAAAGGTCAGAACAAAGTCTCTCTGTAGTTCTCAATTAATGTATTAAAAACTAGAACATGCCAAGGAAAAGAAAGCATGGACATGACTATTCTGCGACCCAAATGACACTACTCCATGGGAATGGCAGGGAGACTCCAAATAAAAGAGGGAGGAAGGGACAGGCATTGTAGTCTTTATGGAATGAGAGCAGGCAGGCAGCATCCTTGGCTTTGAACCAAAGAAGAGCAAGGTTTTAATTTGAGATGGACTTTCTCATTTCCCTTCAGCAACTAGAGTACTGATCTGCTTTGAGTTTGAGAGCTGGCAGAGCACAGCAGCTGCTTTTCTAGTTTTGCCATTTCCTTTAGGTTATGGCAGCATTTCACTTTCAATGACTTTAAGCACAATCTGTGTTCAGAAAGTGAAAGCAGAGGTAATAGAAGGAGGAAAAAGAAGAGTAAAGTTAGGACTCCACTAACCTCAGGATTCAGACTGCTAACCAGCAGCACACAGTTCCCTGCCCCAGTGAGGCCGGGAATGGCAATCCGTCCTGCTGCAGCCGCTGCAGCTGCTGGGATAGCCAAAGGAGCTAGTGCTCCATGAACACTTGGAACTGTCAGGCCTGGAAATTAAAGAATATTAACCAGTAAAGAAATTAACAGCATGTACTCTAGTGTATTTGCTGCACCAGAAGGGAGAACAGCACACCTTGTGTAACATGCAAGTCATAGTTCGAACCACGGTGACCATGTATGCTAAGAGCAAGAGGAGCCTCCAATTCTGGTGCTGCAGGAAATGTCATGGATTGTAATGGGATTTGCTCTTGCAGTGCCTGGTGCTTAATGGGTGCCTCAGCACTGTCTGGTTGACTACCATGTGCTGCATGCCTCACAGGAAGCGGAATCAGCACAAAGCCTCAGCTCTGCTGGTGCAGGAAAGGTATCGCACACAATGCATTTGGAAGGGTTTTTCCAATCAGTGCATGCCAACACACTTCGTTCTTTAACCATGCATCTAACAGTAGGTGTTAGCTGGTGGCAGGCTACCACCAGCTCATCTCTTCAGGAACGGAGAAACATTAGTTTTATTTACAGGCATTTCTAGGTTGCTCACAGTAACTGCTGGCACCTTGCTGCATTAGCCCTCCAAAGGGCAGAGCTTTGGAGCTCAAGAAACAACCACTAGTAATCAATACAATCCCTCCTCCAAGTGGCACAAAGATATTCCCCTAACAGGGTATTAACAAAACATTAACAGTTCCACCCTTCCATCTGGTTTGTCACAAGCAAGGAAATTCCATCAAGCTCCCAGGAACTCAACAGAGTTTGGTATGCAATGAAAACCAAAGCAGACCTTGTTTAGTCTGGCAATGCAGTGAGTGGGTTCAGCACCTAAACCCCAAGCCTTGAACCTGAGGCACTTGGCTACTTCTGCAAATAGTAGCAATTTGTTACCTGCAGGATGAGCTGTAAACTGCCAGTGCAGCTCTAACAGTGCACGTCATATGGGTCATGTTTAAACAACAGCTTTACTCCAAATACTTAGGGAAAAATGGACAAGGATTCCTTGCTTTTGACCACATCTACAGCTGTCAAAAGTGAGATCCCACCCTCTGTATCCACACGAGGAAATTCAGAACATTTCACCCCCCTCCCCATCTCCCCCAGTTATTTTAACTACTGCCTTTACTGACTCCCCCATCCTGCTCCCCATTTCCCTCTTTGCCCGGGGATACTCCCTAGCCAGAGGTACTACATCTGCATTCTTAGTTGAGGTTACTTACTGAAATACCATTTTCCTCTATGCCCAAGTGCCAGCATTGAGAATTGACATCGCTAACCTCCCCAAATACGGCTACTTAGCTTTAAATCAAGATGCTTCAGCAACAGAAAATCTATATAAAATTTCAACTTACGAAATACAGTACCTGCAGCCTGAGGAATAGCAAAGGCAGGAGGAAAGCCAGTTCCTGCATATGGAGAAGGAGAGATTATTCCTGGGGCACCTGGGAAAGATATACACATTATACAAAACACCCAAGAGCAAGAAAACCTCTAGACTTAGCTGGAATGTCTTCATCTGGCTTTCAACATATGTGTTTAGTTGAAACCTAAACCCTGAACCAAGCAGGAATTCAGAAATGCCTCTAATGGAACACTGAGCTTCAAGACACTACAAAAACAATTCTTCCTTCCTCTAATTCTGCTGTTCCCACACAGCTGTTAATCAGACTACAAGCTAATAGCTCCTGTAACTGCTTAACCAACCACCCCAGTTTTCCAAGTGCAGGTGACACCACCCCAAGTTCATACTGTTGGCAAAGCAGTAGATGGCACCAGAAGCCCAGACAGCTGCAAAGTCTCAACCAGTCCTCACCCAAATGGAAAGCAGCTTCCAAAGCAGCAGCAAGCACCCATAGTCACATGTGCCTACTAGCAG
Source organism: Myiopsitta monachus (assembly GCA_017639245.1). Classification (NCBI taxonomy): domain Eukaryota; kingdom Metazoa; phylum Chordata; class Aves; order Psittaciformes; family Psittacidae; genus Myiopsitta; species Myiopsitta monachus. The sequence goes on along the minus strand of CM029937.1, from coordinate 3,588,868 downwards.
TCTGCACTACTCTGGATGCAGTGGTTCCTAAGTTTTCCTCCTTAGTCTTATTCCACAATTCCGTATGACCCAACAGAATCATAGAATGGTTTGGGTGGGAAAGAACCTTAAGATCACCTAGTTCCAACCCCCTGCCATGGGCAGGGACTGCTTACCCTAAGACCATGCTGCCCAAGGCTCTGTCCAGCCTGGCCTTGAACACTGCCAGGGATGGAGCATTCACCACTTCTCTGGGCACTCTGTGCTAGTGCCTCACTGCCCTTACAGTAAAGAACTTCTTCCTTACATTCAACCTGAAAACACACCCAGGTTACATCCCCTCCCCTTCCCCAACCGCCACATGCATTGGTTCTGAGCCCACTTCAAGAGGTCTCACCAAAAGCAGCTGCCATGGTCTGATCAAGAGGGGGCTGGCTGTCCCCAGAAGGTAGGTCTGGTCGTGTGTAATCTCTGCTCTTATCATTATTGTATTTTACATTGAGGCTTGTGAGCTTTGAGAAATCTATGCGCAGCGTGCAACAGGCATTGTAGATGTTCTGTCCATCCAAAGACTGCAAAGAAACGAACCTTTCCTCACCCAAGATGCATTTATACCGAGATCACACAGAAGGTGCTACAACACCCCAGGTACCAAGGCTCTGTTAGGACATCTGCAGGTATCCCCCACTCTGTGTGGAGAAACCACCACTTCATCCCCCCCTTCAGTCTTCTCCTGTTAGCTGCACCGCTCCTGCTCATGGGCAATGCTCACATAAACCTTGTGATTTCCCCCCACCCCAAACCACTTCTAACATTGATCCTACACTAATAGAAGCAAGCCTAAAAGTGAAAATAGCCTCAGGTATTGGCACTGCAGGCACACTACTCACCAGTTTGGCATGCTGAGCGCTCACTGGGTCAGCATACTGCAACAGGGCCTGGAACTGGTGGTTCTTTGTGAATGTGATTATCTTCAAGACCGTACCAAACTTGGAAAAAATCTGTAAGAGAATATTTGCATCTCTTGTTAGCTCCCTTTCAGCGAGTTCGTTTCATATCGATCTCCATGAGCAGAAGCAGAAACAAAACGTTATTCCTTTGCCTTGTTAGCTTTCCAGCTTTCAAATGTAGGTTTTAAACTATACTTGTATCATGGCATCAGACTAAAAAAACACCGAGGTGTCCCAGCTGTCTCCTTAAAGTGTTTGTTAGGAACTATTACACAGGAAGGTTCATACACACCTTCCCAAACTGAAGCTTTTCCAAGCATTTCACAGTTGCTTCAATGCAGTCACGCTTGCATTTTAAACAGAGAGATGAAGTCAAGCAACTGCAGCAGGAACTTGCCAAATAAGCTACTGCCTAACGACAGGATTGGTTTCCCCCTGCCCTTGCAGACAGACATGAGGGCAGCTACTTCTGCTAAACCCCAAGCAGAACTTGAAGAGTCATCTTGAAAACAGAACTGTTTGTCCCTTGCACTGTACCAGACTCTAATCCAAGGAAAACGGATCAGCAATCAAACCTCTGCAAATTAAAGTCTGGCCAGACTCGAAGCAAAACCAGAGGAATCTCAGGTAGGTGTTGGGGTCTCCAGAAGACTTTTGGCAGCTACGTTCAGAACTTTTATTACAGAGATAAACCCACATCCTGTTAGAACACAGACATGGCAAACACAGCCCCTCCTTCCAGGATCACCTTCAAGAAGGTGTGGTGCCATGTTTTACCTGATGCAGAACATCCAGAGCGACAGGATAGAAGAGATTCTCCACAATGATCCTCAGGACAGGGCTCTGGCCAGCCATGGCCATTCCTGCATCCACAGCTGCGGCAGCACCCGGCAGTGCCAGGCTCCCCGGCGGTGCCAAGTTCACTGCTTGCAGAGCTGCCTGAGCACGCTGCAGAACCAGACACTGTTAGATACACACCTGTGCTTGCGCAACAGACACATGCAGCTTTCCCTGAGCTTCCTGACTGCAAACTGCTACAACTCAGCAGTGAGCACAACACAGAGAGCAGTTCACGGCTCCTAAGGCTGGGGATGTACTGACTTTGGCACATTTCAAACACGGGCAGTGCAGACCATCCCCATCAGCAAGAGCAATGTCAAAATACTAACTATAAAACAGCATATTAGCAGTAGCATAAGTACTATTTGAAGTACTTTCTAAGGCTAGAACCTTGCTCAGCATCTACTGATGCAGCAGAATTATTCCACTGTTCAGAAAAAGGGAAAGCTAGGCTCTTCTGGGGTGAAACTCCATCTCCAGAATGCTACAGAAGCTGAAAGGACTGAATAAGATTAATGCCATCTGTATTGGCATCCAGGAGCAAGAACTGACTGGGAATTTACTCCCTGTAGAGTCCCTCTTGCTCACACAACACTGATACTCTCACTGTCCTGCTTCAGGTGCTGGCTTTGTTAGATGCACCCACTAGTAGCATTTTCACCTGCACAGCATTAGATGCTTTGCTCCTGATGAAACTCAGCCTGAAAAGTGAGAGGCAGCAAACTGGGTGTACTGGGTAGCCACCCCGATAAGGAGCCACAAGTAACTTGAACTTCTTTCCAGTGTTCCTCTCCTGAAAGGCTGCCAAGAGCAGCTGAGTCAAAACAGGGACTTCTTACCCTGTGCACAGCAGATCTTGCACGTAAACTCCAGACAGCCCAGACAAAGCCTAAGGAACTGCTGTGCTCCTGTGCTGCCTGACTCAACACCAGCACTTCCCAGCAACAGGCTGCACCCTCCTGCACACTCCAGTTTTGCCCCATCAAAGCTTCATTTCATGTAAATCTTGGAAGACATAAAGTTAAGCACGTCTTCAGATCCGTACTCAGTTACTGTTTCTACCTACAGGATGCTAAGCCACCTTCTATCTTCTATTCACTTTGCACCTTCTTCCCTGATATGAAGGGAGATTTAGCAGCTCATTTAACAGCCTGCTCAGACTTTGGACAAAAGCTGTTATAAGAGACTTTACTCTTTGACTGTTAAACCAAATCTTAAAGCCCTCCCAGGCCTACACCAGCAGCACAACTCGAACCAGCGGCTGAGAAATGTCTCTCCCTCCCACCAGTACGACAACGTAAAGAACAACAACTAACAGCTTGGTTTGGAGTGTTGTCTGTCTTCAGCTCCTTGTGGTTAGAGAACTGAATGTAGATGGGCTGGCTCCGGAGGACTGGAGTGACAGTAGTGTAGTAGTTCACCATGGTGTTGGCTGCCTCCTCCGTGTTCATTTCTATGAAAGCCTGTGCAGAAGTGAAACCCAACAGACACATCAGAGCAGCTCAAGAGTCAGCATGAACACTTGGCAACAGCATCACGCTATGGCTGGCTTTAGGAGGAACTTCCAGTTGACCTGCAACTGGATTTTCCATGCAGGTTTCTGTACACAGGATTAAGAATCAACTGTACATAGGTCAAGTGAGGCTCTTCACTGTCCAGACTGATTTAATGTAGTGTTTCAGTCTCATCCTAAGATCTCCATCCTATATATATTTAGGAAAGAGGCAGAAGTGTCTGCAGGAACACAAGCATACAGCATCATCCAGATTCTTAACACCTGCCATTTAAGCAAATCCCCATACTCCTCTAAGGAGCAGCAAGCCCACCCACTGCTCTGGAACTTTATAGTCTTTCTGCTTCAGAACAAAAGCCTAAGGGATTGTGGCAAGTCATTCCATTAAGTACTTACATATAATCACAGCAGGTGATATATCAGAGGCACATTTTCATAATTAATATTAAAAGCACAGTATTTTAAGAGATTATTAAAGCCGGCTCTGCCTTTTTACTCCTCCATTTGCAAGACAATTTTAGTTACCAAATTAGCACACACCTTTTGCATTACCCAAGAGTGGTTTGGCTTTACCCACCTAATTCATTGTACCTGTAAAGGTGTCCTTAATATGCAAAGTTACAGTGGTGGTTACTCAACTGTCAAAGTAGCTTGAGTGAAAGAGGCCAACTCATGTCACTGCTGTCCAAATAATTTACCTGCTCTGCAATTTAGAAACCAGGCACAACGCTGATTATAGGAGACAGCCTGTAATTATGGACTTAGCTCCTTGCACCTGAAAATAGTATTTTCTACGGCTCATGGGATAATCATGGAAAAGTCAAATAATAGTATGCAGAAGTTATTGAGTCCTAATACTTGACAGTTGTTTAAACAACTTGGGCCTGGTTTGCAGATGACAAACTCGTCAAGCCTTTGCCACAAGCCCCGCTTGCAATTACAGAGACAATACCTGATTTTTGCCTTTCAACATGAGAAGATTGGTGACCTTGCCAAAAGGTAAGCCCAAGGAGATGACCTCTGCCTCCGTGACATCACTGGGGAGCTTACGGACATGGATTACTCGGGATGGGACTCCAGCACTTCTATCACCTTTGAATTTTTTGATGTCGTTTCCATTAGCTGGAAAAACAAAGAGTTACCCAAAACTTCAGAGCTTCTCACATCCAATCTGTGCTCCCCATCCAGTTACTGCTCTCTTACAGAGACTAATTCCATAGTCTACATACATTCCACATAGTCTAATTCCACTAAAATCTGAAAGACACATGGTTTTACTTCACTTCCTCACCACCCCCACCAAATGACACGCTTGCGTTGCTGAGTGCCACTGCAATAGAATCAAGCCTCCGCTGGCCATTTTACAGCTTGTTTACAGCACACACCCACCCCTCTACTCTGTGTAGGGCTGAGCCTCTGATGCTACAGCACTGCTCAGATCCTTTTCACTTGGTCTGGCACCCTTAGCAAGGAAGCTGTTTGAAGGGGACATCTTAAAGCAAGTGATACTCTTAAATAAGACCCAAACTGTCCTTTTAGTTCAGCTGGATTGTCCACAGGGCAAAGGCCGCTGCAGCACAGCACGAGAGCTGGCCCAGCGTGGCAGCGAGGCCACAGGAAGGACATGAAGGTAGCTCCAAGACAGACAATTCAAGGCACTGACAAGCACAGAGGGCAGAACTCTGGACTGAGCACCCATGGATACTGTCCTGGATGGGATTCCTGCCCTCTCCATAGGGTCACACTCCCAGAGAGCAGCAAACTATTCCATACAGCCAGAATAACTCTAGAAAAATTCAACTGTGCTTTAAGTTTAGAACAAAACCTGCATGTTCTAATTCTGTAAAATCATTTTAGCAACTGGTCTGCCCTGATTTTCTCCAGTCCACTAAAACTCATACGGGAACAGGGCAGAAGTTTATTATAACTATTCAGCACTGTCCTACAAAGGCCTAGGAAACACCAAAACTGAAGAGGTTTTAAAAGCCAGACCTCCTCCTACTATCCTCAATGCTTGTAAATTGCTATGCTTTTCTAGAGGCAACATTACCTGCAGAAGAATTGTTGTCGTTCATGATAAAGGGTCCGTTAGTAACACAAGTAGGGAAAAGCTCGTCAGCTCCCCGCTGGAAAAGAAAAGATGAAAGGTAAACTGAGAGCATTTCTACTGAGCTCTATTCAGGTCCTCCTAAAGCTGAACAATTGAGACTAAGCTGTAGAGAAGCTGAAGTGTAAGTGAAAACATACTGAGAGTGGGCAGTGAACCTCACCTCCATAAATTAAATATAAGAAAGATCCAATTTAGTAATTGAGTAGCACTATCCAATATCTTTCTGCTAAGCATTAGGGATCCTTCAGAGCTGAAGCATCACTGAATTGTCCAAAGTCACTAAACGCACTGAGGTACACCAGGAGGATGGGAATGCAACAGAACAGTCTCACAGGTGATGAAGAGCAAACCAAATAGGCCCCCTAGCAACCATTAAGGACACAGGAGGGTTACCAGGAGCAAGGACATCTTAAGCAGAAGACAAGTTGCCAGAAGCTGGCCAAAACTGGTAGTGTGTGACTTGGCCATTACAGACCAGTTTAATTTCCAGTTACCAGCAGAAGATGCAACTATGAGAAACAGAGATGTGACAAATACATCTCTTCCCTTCCCTACCCCAAAAAAGGGCAGAGCAGGAATGTAACATTACTTTCTTTTATCTAGAAAATAAAAGAAAGTTTTTAATTTTTAATTAAATCTTTAATTTAGAAAAAAACTACTTTTCAGATTTCACAGCAGAAATAGGTCCACATTTAACAATTTGGATTCTAGTACAGAACAGACTGCCACTGGTTTGGCATCTTGTAGCCACAATGCCCAGAACAGCAGTACCATCAAGTCTCAGAAAGCACACGTAGGTCCATTCTGGAGCAGAGAAACCAAACAACCAGGGGGACTAAACCTTCAGAATCCCACCCTCGGCTACCCTGCACCTCAAGCTTTGCTCCACATCAGCATCAACGTGGCTACTGGCAAAACCAAACCCCACAAGTAGCACAGCGTATCCCAACATCTGGATTCTGTGACTTTGCTCAGTGCAGCACCGGGGAGGGAGAAAACATCTGACAAAGCAATTCTAAACCAGACTGTTCCTACTAGAATTAGACAACAGCCCCGGTACTGCAGAGCTTTAGAAACACATTTGCTGCAGGCTTTTTAGGAGCTGTAGGTGTAATTCCATCTGCTCACACAAAAGTCGCTCAGCCCAACTGCCTCCAAGCCACCCTACATTAGTCTAACCCAAGTAGGAGCTACAAAAAACACTACTAAGACTACAAATCACTTCTTAGCATAATCGATGCTTAGATACATAACAGCTTAAAATCAGGACGGCTTCATTACACAAAACTACTTCAAATCCCATTGTAAACTGTGAGCAAACACAGTAATACAGATGTAACACGAAGAAGCATTTTCTCACAATTCTCTACATTGCTCTTGCAGAGAAATGCTACCGCCAAAGGCTTTCACCAGCAGAAAAAAGGACAGTGCTTGTGCCTGCCATGTTTAGCCCCCCCCCCATCTTGATGGAAACATGCCCTGCTTCGCCCTGTGGCTACCAGACACTCCAACACCCACCATGCCTTAGATGTGGCAGCACCTGCAGAAACACTATCTGTGTGACAACAGCAGATCCCCGCTCCCTTCCCAGCACGCAGGCAGAAGTAGGTCACACAAGAGCCCCAGCTCGCTGCAGAGCAGACAGGGCACTTGTGCTTTCAAACCCTGTGTTTCTTGTTTGACTGCTCGCTGCTGGCTCTTCAAAAGACAGGCTCAAGGACTTTGATCTCTTGAATCCAAGAAATTAGGGCCAGGTTCCAACCAGTGGTTCGCACACTGCTGCTGGTCACCTGCAGCACTGACCAGGCTCCACCAAGGCTGTGGGCACCAGCGAGGTCACTCCCTCCTGACATGGTGCAGGAATTGGGAATAGGTCTTTTTACAGCTCTTCTAATTAGCACTTGGATTCCCCAAGCTAGTCTGGGAGGCTATTCCCTGTAATCCCAGCCTTTTGATGACTCAAGTTCATACATAAATCCACAGGTAAAGGGAAAAAAAAACAGCACTTCACTGTAAAACCACTCTTGTGCCTGAGCTCCTGCAGCCACTCGGGGCATGGCTTTACTCTGGGGCCTGGGATACAACTGGCAGCTATTTACAAGCACCAGCCAGCAGCAGACAAAAGCCCTCCCAATGCAGACAAGTGTTTACTGGCCTCATGAAACCCCTCACATGAGGCTTTAATGGGCCCTGAACTGTAGAAAAAAGGTTCCTGAATAGCAGCTTGTACATTTGTGAGCACAGAGAACTCCAGCACTCCCAGTAGGAATCAATGCATCTGTGCAGGGGCAGCCCCTGCAATCCATCACTGCAACACCAGAGGAACAAGCCACATACTTGGCTCTCATGGAGGCAACACCAGGAAACTCTAAACTGGAAAAATAAACATTTATACTATTATGGAAAGAATTTCAATTCCCTGAATTTCACTTTCCTGATGACTTGCTCAGTAACAACATTTTCTCACATATTGCAATCTTTACCTGCAGGGTACATGGACACAGAATGCTTCTGGCTGCTAGGTTCCATGTTCATGTTTCTTTAATGAAAGAGCCATTTCAATCCACTCCCCTCTTATCTTGGAGACAGTCTCCGCTGCCTACCAAGCCCAGAGCCAGGGGGCAGAGGGGACCGATTGTTTCACATCAAAAGCAGCAGCAGGCAATTTGTAAGCTTCCCAGCTGGAAGTATGTGCAAGCAAAGACGGAAGGCTACAAGAGTTGGAAAACTACTATTATTCCAAGGACTCTTCTCAACACAAGTAAGTTCATAGGCAGTACATGCAGAACTCTGTACAGTTATACCCAAACCCTTCCACACAGGCTGCCTTTGAAAGGATCGCTTTTCTAGGGCAGCCTTACAACGCACTGAAGAGTTACACCAAGGAGTAACACTGAGCACACGGTGCTGCCAAACCCCCTCCAGCCACAGGATGCTGCATCAACTGACAGCTCTTCAGCAGTGTTTGTTCCTCCTCTGTTACTCTTGGAACTTATCTCGGGTAAACTTGAGAAATCTCTAGTGAGGACCCAAAGTTCTTGGTAAAGGTTTAGAAGAGTTTTTCCACCACCACCACCATACCCCATTGGGTGTCCTGACACCAGGAAAGCCAAGACAAAAGCGACTGATTCTGAGGTATTGATTTATTTAGGTTTAAAACCACTCAAACAGCAAGTAAACGGCTGTGTGGGTGCTCAGCAGCTCACCAGCACCAACCCACACCTCCATCCCTCTACCTCCTTCAGTTGTGACTACCACGGGGAGACCCAACAGCAACAGCTCAAGACAGCTCTTCAGATCCTCAAGTTCCCATCCCTGCTCGCAAGAGGCATGGATTTCTGTTGACATCTGTTGAGCCAATCCTGCTGCAGCAGCAACAGTGTGCTCACAGCAACCGCAGCCTTCACTTGAAGAAACAAATCTCCACTTGCTGGTCACAGGAAACAGCCCCCACTCTGCAGCTCCTCCCCAGGCTGCTCCCACCACAGAATCACCAGGTAGAACCTGGCCTGGGATCGTTTCTATGACTGCAGCTTTCTTTGCCTGCAGCACTCCTGGCTACAAAAGCTCTACTGCTCAAGCTGCATTCGTTTACTCTCAACACCCCTGCTCCAGGTAGTTTTGCTGTCAATGATTTAGTTCCCTTTTCTGAGTTAAAGACAAGGTAGATTTCAAATAGTTCCTATTTTCCTGAGTTACCTTTTGATGAACTTTGATCTTTTTGCTTTAGTTTTAACAAAAAAGCTCTCAGAGCTTTTTGGCCAGGCTTTCCCAGCTCAAAAAGCAACTCTCAATTGTCCCATTGCTGCTAGGATTTTACCTGAACCTTGTCACAGTTTGGAGTGAAGCCATAGATCGTCACAACTTCTGCCAGCACACCTATAGATGCTACAGCTGCCCCATGTAATCCTTGGATCATGGGAAGGAAGATGGCAAGAGCCAAGCCCAGGTGATGCAGGAAGCTCCTGGTTTAGGAGGAACCCTGCAGAAAGCAGCAGCATTCCCTGCCCTGACTGCAGAGCTGCTCTGGTGGTGAGTGATAGCAGTATCCCTCCTGGTGCAGAACAAGGTAGATGTAGGTGGCGTACAGGCCACCACCTAAAAGGCACTTCCAGGAAGCCAAGCACCTTGAAAACCCCCCTCTAGGAGGAAACCAATAAAAATCCGGACTGTTGGAAGTCCTTGGCTTGCTTAAGTTCAGATAAAACCCCTGTCACAAGCCTCATGACAGAGCACACCAGCATCCTTCTTCCATTCCACTTCATTTTGCCCCAAGTTTGTAAGCAGATGTTGGAGCCAGTAAAAGGCCACCACAGTATTTTGCACAACCGACACGGATCATGGGGAAGCTCACGCCAACCCTTTGCTTTGATGAAAGAAACAAACACCATCATGTCTTTGAGTTCAGAAAGAATGGAGTGCTGCTGAGGTATGCTCCGAGGGCTCGTATGAGCTCAGCCCCAAAGGAATGTGCTCCACGCTGCCGTGCTCAGCTCCAGCCGGTTTGCAAAGTAACTAAGAAGAGAAATCCAGGCTGGTGACATCATCATTCACACTCATGTTACACTCCAGCTTTTCTTGCTGAGAGATTCAAGAGCTACGAATGAAACTAACCTTAAACCACTCAGAAGGATGCCAGCTTTCCTTGTCTTCACCACAAAACTGGCTCCCAGCAAGGCTCCCTAGTGTTACCCCCTGTCCCATCTCCTGCTGTCAGCACTCGAGTCATGTAAAGGTAGAGCAGCATGAAGAACATTGCCATTTGGGTCACAGACATACCGCCTGCATCCTCCTCTGGTCCCAGTAAAGCTGGAAATGTCTGATCAACACAAGGGAGCTTCAAGACCCTGCAGACAGCAGGCCTGGGCCAAATGAGACACTGCAGGATGCTGCTGTCATCCTCAGCGCCACTTAACCTCTTGCTACCAAACAGCTTACACAATCTGATCTGAACCTGGAGTTTTGGAGGGGTGGAGGGGGAAATACCAATTTCATTAATCAAATAGCTTGTGGCTGATTTTTATGAACCAATTCAAATACAGCAACCCCTGTCGCATTTGTCGATTAAATCCAACCCCATAGCTGGTATATTCTGCCCCTGGAGTCAATCTGCAGTGTAGGCATCAGCCTGTCCGGCAGGTCTTGAGTAAGTCCCTTTTTAACTACACCGTTTAGCTGGGGCCAAGCAATGTCACCTACCACTTACAGCCTCTGAAGGAGTTGTAACCTTGCTCTTGCCCGCACAAGACTGAGTCTGAGACCTTTCCCAAAGAGCCAGCACAGCAGACTTCCCACCACGATTCCCAATAGCCTACTTGGCTACACACACACATTGCACCTCTGAAACCAGGTCAGTTGGTCACAGCACTGCAAAGAATTCAGTCTTAGAAACAGTGTCTTACCAGGTGTACTGCCACAATAGCTGGTACCATTTCTAGTGTACACAGATGAGGTTGAGTGCAAACACTGGAAGCTCAGGCACTACAAGAAAGCAATTGCTCACACAGCCCAGCCTGAGGTTGTGCAATAAGGTGCATTAGCAGCTCCTCAACCCACTCACCCCAGCAGCCCTTCCCTGACTTTCTTTCTCGGTCTTCGCTACTATGGAGACAGCCTGTAAAACAAACCTGCCCTTTGAGCAAACAAAAGGTGTGGCCATTTCAAAGAGCCCCAAATTCCTGAGCTCCAAGAGCTGCAGCAATGCAGTCACGCTGGCTTTGCAGGGCAGCCCACACCCAGGCTTTATGAGGTTCGGCTCCCAAGCTGAAACTTAACTACCCCTCAACCTTGAGCTTTTACATCCTGCAGCCGAGCAGACAGGTCCTTGGTGAAACATAGGGCAAACACTATCACAAAGAAACGCCACTGGGTGAGTCATGCTGAGAAAATGGAACCTGTGAAAGAACATTTTGTGCCCAAATCTGGAGCAGAGCAAGCTGAACATGCAGGTTTAGAAGAAACTACTAATTCAATCTCATCTAAATTGCAGTTGTGTAATAACGGCATCTGCCGTGGCAATCATGGAGCCACCACTGCACTGGGATTACCAACACACACTTGCTGAACTAAGCAGAGTATTCAACGAGTTCTCATATGAAGCTATACCAGAACTACACAGGACTGGACCTGAAATCACGCTTACTCTCCTTGCTGGTGTAAGGTGGCAGCAAATGCGGCACTGGCACTACCTGAAGCCAGTGGCAGTGACTCAGGGCCCAGACCCTATCCCATGCTTATGGGATTAAAGATAGTTTAATAAATTCAAGTGCGTTCAGTATTTTGGTATTTGTTTGAATCATCACAGACTGAGGGCAAAGGAGGCCTGAGGTTAAACCCACATATTTTCTACAACCATTTTATTAACTGATTGTTTTCTACAGTCTCACACAGACTTGTTTTCACCTACAAGGAGTCCCAGCTCCTTTCCTTCCCAAGTGCAAGGAACTTGAAGTGGCTCCCACATGAAAACCCGGGTTACATGCGATGGAGAAACTGCTTTGCACAGCAAAAATTGCTAAGCCTGTAGCAGTGATCTCACCTCACCCAGCAGCTTCAGCTCCTGATAATACAGAGGCAGCCATGTTTCAGAACCCATCACAGGACAGGTATCTGTACATTACAGGTGCATCAAACCCTATGCAACAGTAACACAGATCACATGAAGCCATGCCAAAGGACATCACCACCTATGCACCCTGCTACCAACATGTGGCTTACATGTGTGATCATGCCTGTTAGAGCAGCCACAAGAGCCAGCTTGTTGCAGCCCCCAAGCAAAGCCATAGGAGGGGACTGGAATTTCCTCACAACATTCTTGGCCTGCTGCCTGAAGCCATAATTACTGTTCCCATGGCAAAGATCCTGGCCTGATCACAAATGACTTCTATGCAGCCAACCCGTACCACACTCCAGCAAACCCTGCTTTAAAAATTAACTTCTCAAATGCCACCAAAGTGGTTGCTCTTTGTTTCTGGAAGCATCAGCTTTCAAAAAAAGAATGCTCAACTTAACCAAGAAACTACAAAATTACCCTGAGACTTTTCCAATCACTGAAACAGTTTCATTTAATAATGATGTACCATAGTTCATACTCTTTCTAGTAACCGGTGCTGTTTGGAGACCGTTAGAGCCTGAGGAGATAGTGGTATCCCGGCAAAATAAAGACAGGGAAAGGAGATCCAGAGCAATCTTGAGCAAATTACTGAGAAGAGGCAACTGCACAGTCAGACACAGTACCCTGGAGTTCAAATACAGTACCTCCATCTTAAGGTCATACTTCCTCTTCAGTCAGCAATGACATTAGGGGAAGAAACAAGTCCTAACTCATGTGTTTCTAATGTGTAGAACATTCCAGAAGGATGTGCATTAAGAGCCCCACACCAGAACTGCAATGAGGTTCCTAAACTAATTCACACTCTTGAAACTGAGAAGGAGCCTGTGGACTAGGCTAAACGTGAAGCCCAGGAACAGCTACTGCAATGACCATCCTGGCTCAGAACCAGAGCACCAGGCAGTGCAGTGCTGAGCAGCAAGCCTGAGAACACCTGGGGACTTCTTAAGGTAAGGTTTGCTCAGCATCACAGGCACTTTTCCTACCTGAGAATTCTCCAACTTTGGGACATTCCTTTATGAAGCCAGAGATACTAAAACTACAGCTCCAGAGCATTACATTCTCAAGCAGCTCTAAAGAACATCTGCTTCTGAAGATGAGGCAGCTTGAAGAGATTGCAGCGATGCCCCAGGGAGCAAACAAATGCTGGTGAATGGACAGATCTCCATCACTGTAGTTATGTTGGCAAAGACAAGGCAAAATGCTTCTGTGGCATCACTGAAACCTTCTTCTGCACTGCCTTCAAACTCCTTGGCTAACCCAAGTGGGGCAGGTTGAAGGGGAAGCACCACAAAAGCAACAACAACATTTCAGGAGCTGTAGCCAATGAGGTTTTACCCTTAGCACAGAGGTAACTGTTTTTAAGAAGTAACTGACACAGCTTTTGCAAAGAGATGCCTGTAGCCCTGTGCAGGAGCCCTGCAGGCAGAGGACCTCCAGTGATACAGAACCAGGAGTGTGGGGAAACTGCAAGGGAAGCCTTCCCTTTGCTCCTATAGCTGTGCACAAAAAGGGCTCTGACTTGGCTGAGCAAATCTATGACACGTACAACACGTTACACCACAACATTAAAGAGTGTTCTACCACATGAGCTACACTGGTTTATTCAATGACTTACTCCAACATCATCAGGTAACATGGCAATGTCAAAAATCATTTTAAAACTTACCTTCATCCCAGTGATTCAGCTTTTCTTTTGCTTCTGCCACTCTAAATTTTGATTCAACTTTCTCAAGACTCACCTTGTCTGACTGCACAAAAACCTCAATTCTGATGCCCGCTTTTGTTCCACCACTGGCCGCCCAACAGTACAACTGCCATGACTGTGGTTAGAGCTCTGGCTGTGTGAGGAGCAGAAGCCCTTGGATGGGATTGCTCCCAGGCCTCAGTTTAGACACTGTATGCACTAGGGACTGCAATCACCCCACAGATGGGAGTAATGAGCTGTGCAATCCCACATCCGGAAGCTTGAAGATTCACCAAGAGGACAATTACAGCTTCAGAAGCTTCCTGGTGAAGTTTAGTTGTGTAAAACCACTTCTTAAAGCTGCAGAAACCTAAAGCTATAAATTACACAGTTAAAACCAACTGAGTGGACTCTTACCTATATAAATCAGTTTACTAGAAGATCAAACTGCTCTACAGGTCAAGGGATGACTTACTCCACCTTTTACAATAGCACTTAAGTATTAACCAGCCTCACTGCCCAGGTTCAAGCCTTCCCTCCTCCTCTGTGGATGTCAAACTCAGCTCCTCACAGCAGAACTACACACTATCATGGCACTACAATTAACTCCAATTTCAGATTCTTGTATGAGGAAGTTAGAATAACCTCCCCCTACAGCTATTAAACCAAGCCCCTTTCATGCATTTGATGCCCCTCAAACCCTGAAGCACTAAACCATGCTTATGCTTAACAGCAGTGACATCAAATTTTGCACTTCCAGCACAAAACCCTATTTGCTGTTTAGGAACAAGTTCTCTCTAATGGACCTTTCTTCTCTCACTTAGACCTAACAGAGCTCACCTCTACTTCAGCCACTTCACCAGCTTATTTCAAGTCACCACACTGCTCAGTTCATAATGGAGATGCTAACACCACACAAGTCAGGCCATTAAAGAAGCCAAAGGCCAACATTCACACATACTACCTAACAAAAGGAACTCAAGGGCTCAACTTACTGTAATCCTGATCCCAGAGCATTAGCTCTGGTGGTCAGGAAGGAACAAGAAACCCCTTTAATGCCGGAGGGAGTGCCAGTCTATCCCGCACATTCCAGTTGACCATTTCACAGGCCCCAGCTTTTATCCTGGAACACAACAGCCTGTTACTAAGCACTGTAGATAAGGAGGCTCCTGTCAGCACTTTGAGTTTCAGGGCTAAGTCTGCACTTTCAAAACCTGAGACTAGAAGGATGAAGGTCATATTTACTGTACTCACAAGAGATAAAAACCAACAGCTAGATACTAGGGGGGGAAAGGGGGGGCAGAAGGATTTTTGACATACAGCTGAACAGGAATTCACATAAACAAAGGAAATAAGAGCTCTGAAAAGGCCCAATTTCTCCATTGAGAAGCAATGCCCAGCACACAAATAACAAGCATGGCTTGACATTTAGAAGGGGAAAGGGCTGTTTCTAAATGCAATAGAGTTCTTTTCTGACCATTGATAATCCATGTCCAAATGCCAAGAGCTAAATGCTGAGCCATAATAAAAGTTTTAAATGCACATGAGACTAAATTACCTTCTGGTTGCAACCAATTTACATGGTACCAGAAATAACCCTTTAAAGCTGATCTACATTTGGCGAGGCTAAAACAAGGTCAGATGCTGAGCAGTGTAAAAAGAGAGAAAAAGTGAGAAGTGCCTACCTTTGTACCAACTGTTAAATCTTGGACAATGCTGTAGAAAAAAGAAAGAAAAGGATTAAAAAAGTTAGATAGGTTTGCCACAAATATCCAGCATAGTTTACAGCAGTAAGAAAAAAAAGCAAGTCAAAAGTGCACAGTTGTCTTTGCAAGTGAGCCAAGGACAGTTCATACAAAGGAAAATTATTAGATTGTGATGGTGGAGACCCAAGACCCAGCAGTGCTAGAAACCCACAGCTCTTCCCTTCCCTAGCATGGGGCTCGCTCCTTGGGCAAGGGCTCACAAGGGCTAAGAGCAAACCCCACGGGTACCTCACTTCCAACACCATCTCAGACCAAGCACGAGAGAAAACTCCACAAAGTATTCACTTCTACAGTTCTTAACCCCCTGGTCTGCAAAGGGGAAGCCTCTGCTGGGCTCTAAGGAGGCTCTGGAGCAAAATCCTCGCGTTGGTAGTGAGGCTAAAGGGGTGCAGGAGAGATGTGGGCAGCTCTCAGGCTGGGGTTTGCCTGTACAGTACACAACATTCCTCTATCAATTCCTTTCTACATGGAAAAACAAACAGTATTTTCCCTAACACAAATCTCAAGGAAAAAAAAAAACAAAACCCAAGCAGTATTCAACTCTACCATAAGCGCTTAAACCTCCCACAATGAGACTTCCTGATTAACTAACAATCAACAGCATAGCTGTACCGCAGGCACCTCACACCAGCAGCACACACACAGACCTAGAGCAGCTTCTTTCACAATAGCATCAGAATGCCTTGTCTATAGCTTGGTGTGCTGTACCTGGGTAATGCCCCAGAGTATTCCAGCACCTACACGCTACTCCCCGTTACAAGAGCACTCCAGGATTCCAGTTTTACCCTTCCACTGAAGATCATGTATATACTTTCAACAAACTCCAAACCACTGTAAAGCAGCAACATAAAACAGAGCAGAAATTACCATTTTAGACTGACATATATGCAGCACTGCCTGATTCAGTGCAGTAACTACACTGTAACTGCACTACGAGCCTGTTTCAACTCCTGCCTTCCCAAAAACTGACCATAACTTCAGAGTACAGGATCCAGGAGTGGTTAACAGACCTGCAGCAACTCTAAAGGAACATGGCAGCGCAGCAGCAGGCAGGGCAACCCCTCCTAAACCAGCAACGTGAAGCCTAAAGTACTTAAGAACAAGCCTACAAAGGGATTTAAGGCAGAGAGAACTCGCATTTCCTAGTCCTTCCTGCCCTACCCGCCTGCACCAACTTCTCAGGCCATTAAATACTGCTCCATGTTGAGTCACTCCCATTTCCCCAGCTCCACAAACACGCCGTCACACCAGTCCAGGCCAGCTCAGCTCCTCGGACTTCCTCCTCCAACCCAACCTGCCATGTCATCATAACCCAGCGCTTCAGAGCCGGAGCTGTGGCCACGAAGCCACGCGATAGTTTCTTTCCCCTTCCCCCCCCCCAAGCCAAGTCCTTCAAGACGGCTCCGTGCGAGGAGAGTGCTGGGATCCATGGAGCCCAGATGGGGTTTGGTGCCCTGGGAGGGCCAGCAGTAATGAACTAATGAAACCCATCTGCAGTGAGCAGTTTAAAGCATCATGTTATACCACGAGAGTGACTCTGACCGAGTATGTTTCTTCAGTTAAAACGCACACATTCACCCAGTGAGTTTCACAACCTTATAAAAGAAGTTGTATTTGCAGCACAGCAGAATAGCAACAGGGAATCTCCCAAGTTTCCCAAACTCTCCAACTTACCCCCGAGCAGTTTCTCTCACTTCCTGTTCCTCCTGTGGGCCTCTCACACAGGAAATGTTTTACATAAAAGTACTCTTAACAGGGGACGGTATTTCAAATTCTCCAGCAGGAAGAGCTGGTTGATTTGCCAAGAATTATCAATTCCTGGAATACTGGAATATCATGGAAGCCCATTCGATAACAAATGACCACAGGGAACAAACAGCAACAGTATGGAAGAAGTTTGGCAACAGAAATGTGCAACGTACTTCCCGTTCAACCCCCCCCAATAAATTATTACATCTTAAGCTTGATTCTCTTGCCCTCTATCAACCTTAAGCAGGGGATTAAAGCCTTTTTCAGTTCCAAAAGAATCGGCAATAAAGCCTCTATCCAAAAGAAGTATTTTTGCATTGAATTCCTACACAACGAGGAGAAAATCCAGCAGCACCGAGAAAATCTCGAGGTCATTTTCCAAAGCAGCGTTCTTCCTCCATTAACTCCTTGTATGTTTTACCAAAGCAACTTAATTGAAAAGCACGGTGTTGGTTTGAGGATAAGGACACGAAAGCAACCAGTGGAGAGGGAGGGAAGCAAAGACTTAGACCACCTTCAGAAGCAGCTTTCAGAGGTTCAACAGCCTCCACGGGGGAACCCGATCAAAGATAACGGGGTGATTAAGGCTCAGACGATACTAAAACTCCTCCATTCAAACACCAACTGCTTTAACACACACAGTAAATCAGCCTGCCTCAGAACTACGGTGAAGCCAGCTGGTAACCAACCGGTTTTGCATTAGAACGCCTGATCTCACATGCTGGAGCTTTATTTTTGATATCCAACGTGGTGAGCAACTTGTTAAAAGCAGCAGAGCAACCCCTGGAGTGTGAAATCTGCAAGAGACACAGCTTTTATGGGCTTTTAGATGGAAAACACACGGGGACGCCACTTTTTGAATGCGTAAGGAAAAAACCCAGACATGTGACTGCGCCTGATTCTCACCACCCCAGAGTTTGGAGGCAAAAAGCGAGGAGGCACTCACTGGGCTTCCTGTACTTAAGGCTCTGTGAAAACAAACCGCTTACTCGGGGAGGGGTGGGGAGTTAGAAACACTTTAACTACAAGAATCAGCTCACTAAACCTAAATATACCACGAACAAGGCAAGAGGAAGATGGAGCCCTCCTTCGGGACGGAGTTGCCATCAGTTTATTTGAGAGACGCCCGACGAGCTGGTGGTGAAAGGGTGGAAGAGCCGCGCTCTGTTAGGGCGGCAGGAGCCCAACAGGCAAAAGCTGGGTCCTGAGGCGCGGGGGCAGCGGCAGCGCAGGTCTGGGCTCGCCCGGCGCTGCCAGGTATGGTCGCGATGGAGGCCCCTCCCGGGGCCGCTCACAACAGAGAACCCAGCGAAAGCGCCAGACAAAAGGCCCGGAGCCTCCGTCAGGTGCGACCGCTCCCGGATCCCCCCCGCGGGGCCGCCACGGAGGCAGCCGCCGGGCCCGGCCCCGCCGCAGCCTTACACCCACACTGGGCTGCAATCGCTCCCTGCGCCTAACCCCGGAGGGGACGAAGCCGCGAACCCCGGACGGGACACCCCCGCCCCCCCCGCCGAGCCGCGGACACGAGGCGGCGGCTGAGCCGGAGGCGGGGGGAAGGGAGCGCACGAGGCGGCGCGGACCGGGACCACCCCCGCTCCCACCACCGGCGAGAGGCTCCGGGAAAGCCGCGTCCCCCCCCTCCGGTCACCACGGCCGCGCTCTCCCCGTCCCGTCCCGTCCCGCCCCGCCCGGCCGCACCCTCACCGCCCCCCCCCCCCGCCCCCCCGCCGCCTCAGGGGGCGCCGCAGCCCCCGGCGTGGGGCCCGCACCTTCCCCCCCCTTGCTCCGCACCCCGGCTGGGCTCCGGCAGCGCCGCTCGCCGCCCCCGGCGCGGTGCGGGCTCGGCGCGGCGGGGACTCACCCGTCCATTGCACACGCAGGAGACCCGTCGGGAACGGGGCGGAGGCGCCGGAATAGCAGGAACGAGCCCGACCGCTCCGTGTTATAGACTCACAAAATGGCGGCGGCGCCCTGCCCGCCTCACCCGCGCCGGCGCCCCATTGGCTACCGCCGGTGTCACCTTGATAGCAGGGGCGGGGAGCGCCCGCCTCCTATTGGCTGCGGGCGGGCTGAGGGGCGGGGCTAAGCGCCGGTGCGCGGCGCCATTGGGAGGAGCCATCTTGAGAGCGGGAAGGAGGCCGCGACGCCGCACGGAGCCGCCATCTTGATTGGGGGCAGGGCTATAGGGGCGAAGGCGTTGGGCGCCATCTTGAGTACGGGCACCTCCTGCGCTGCGGGCGGGGAGCGGCGCCGCCGCCGCCATGTTGGCCGCGGGCACGGAGCGGCGCGCTCCCGGCCGTTGCCGTCGCGGGTGAGGGAGCGCGGCCTCCTCACAGGAGTGAGGTGAATGGTCTGGCGCTCAACAGCGCTTAACGGTTTCATTTGGGATGCGAGATAAAACGGTTTAATTGCAGTTAATGTCTTAAGGATAAAGATTACCCACTGGGGAGACAACCCGTAAGGTAAGACACAGCACCTACCTGCGCTGCTCACGCACGAGGATAATATTTTGTCCTAAGTTACAGTTCTGACACTGCTGAGCAAAGCAGCTCTTCTTCCACTCAGGTGAACCTCAGTGGTTAAGTAGATCAGCTTGTTTCACTCTTAATGTGTGGCATTGGCTGTAGGTCTTAACTTGTGCAGAGGTTCTGGTAAAATCCATGGATTTCTGGTCTTTGGGAATTTTCAGGCCTCTCGAAGGTTTGCTCTTCAGGTGCTGGGCCATCTCTGGTAAACTGAAGCATACTCCAATGGACTTAAATGGGTTATATCTTCAAAATGATCCTCGAGCTCACTGAGGTGAAGGCCCCTCAAAATGTAAGGGAAAAGCAGACCCCAGCCTGGTCCCCGCTGGGAACAGGACTGTTTTACTTTGTTCCTCTGCAGGAACAGGCACACACAAGGAGCAGGGTCCTGTCGGAGGCTGAGCAGACCTCGGGATCTGTGCCCCAAGGCCCTGGCTGGTTCCTCTCCATGGACACTAATGAAATGCTGCGTGTCTCTGTTTAAACATAGACAATATTTGCTCACTGGGAATTCTACTCGTTTTCTTTGCCTCACTTGTCATAACCCTCTCTGTTGAGTGCAGCACGAGAATTAATTGTCCCAGACCTCGTCCCTTGTGGAGCATTGAGTCAAATATCAAATGTCCAGCCCACAATGACCTCGCTTCGTTAGCTGCAACCCTCTTTTGAGAGTTTCCAGGCAACATAATACAGGTCTTCACTGTAGGAAGGAGCCTTCGCCCCTCAGCAGCTCAGCCACTCCTGTACAACCCTGCCAGCCAGCGCTCGGCAGCAGTAAACCACTAACACAGAGCAGTGCCACTGCTGGAAGCACCTGAGCTGCAGCACAGCGCGTCAGGGACAGATAGGGAAGTTCGGAGAAGGATTTGAAAACCAGAGTGCACATGAAATGGGGAGTCTTATCCTTGGGCAGTGTTTCTGCTTAACGGCAGGTAGCTTTGACAGGTCCAGACATGCATTTTATAGTCTCATTTCTTTCTGAAGCACACACTAGGCACATGAATATGGGAAAAAAAAAAAGTTATAAAGGTGAAACCATCTGTTATTTTTCCCCAAGCACGTATTACTGTGTTGGTTCCTATGGCACCTTCCTTTCTCAGAGAGCAGGGCAATGCTCAGATGGCCAGGAGCAGACAGCAGCTCACTACCATTGATATTGGTAGCTCTCATTTTCCTGTCTTTGGTTTATTTGGCTCCTCAACTTGTTCCAGCAGTAAAGTTTAAAATAGAGAAAAATAGGTTCTTACCTCTTGCTCCAAGTGACTGAAGGCCCCAGCTGAAACCGAAGTTATTTTGCTGGGTACTGCATATGAAAGGCCACAGATAAGAAATTTACAACTCAGATGAGGCAAAGAATGGGAAAATGATGGGATTACGCGATCCACTGATCCACTTTGGAGTTGCTGAGCTGAGAGCCAGAGAGATAAAGTGGTTTGATCAAAGCAGAGCAGGAATTTAACTCCCAGCTCACAAGCCACAAGGCACCTTCTTGAACTCTGCCTGGTTTTAAGCTGTTTCCCATGAAGGTGTACCACTTCATCTTCCCTTCACAATAACCTGCTTTATATAAGTAAGAAACTCCTCTGGAGCAGAGGATGGTATGGAGACACAATCACTCCCTTTAATAGGGCTTCCTCAGTCCACTTGTAGAGAAGTGTGCCCTAAAGAAGGCTACCCTGAACATAAAGGTTTTAGAAAAAGAATCCTTAATGCTAAATACTGATCACTAGTTGCTCTTGACATTACTTCACTGCATGCACCAGCTGCTTGTCTGGTATCTTTGGAAGAGCAAACAGGTGCACCAAAGAATTCCTGCTTTTCCAAGACCTCCCTGTGCAGCTATGGCCTTGTTTAAAAGGCTCCTTCGAGGTGCTTGCAAGCTCACTCCCATCTGCCTTAGTTGTAGCAGGAATGCTTATTGTGCAACATTTCATCGGCCATTTTGCCTGTAGCTCTTTTGGGTTGTTTTGAGAAAGAAATCCCATTAAAACGGCCACGGGAAAGAAACCAAAAGGAGGGAGAAAACAGAAATCAGGTTCTTTTGTACGACCCAGCTCAACGGTCCCACCCTCCAGCTCCGGTTACTCACATGCTGCAAAGGCCTTGGTGGGGCACACCCAGGTTTGTCTCTGTTTAAGCCCTTCCTGCCTCAGTTATCTGTTTGAATTTCATTTACCGTGCAGGGAAAACCAACAAAATGCTGAAACAAGAAAGACCCTTTTCCTGCCTTTTTTCCTTTGTGGGTCTAAAATAGCTCCATGTTCTCAGGACACTTTAGGGAACAACTTCCATTTGCAAACTAGGAAAGGGGTTTTTTTTCCCCTTTTCCCCAACGTTTCAATCTGTAACCTAAAAACAAGAGGTGGAAATCTCTCACTGGAGAGCTGGCTGCAATTCCAGTGCTCTGGAAAAGTTCCTTACCTGCAGACGTGTGACATTACAGCAGCAGACATTGCTAGCAAGGGGAGGATTCTTCCCATGATCCATATGCTTAGTACTGATAGAAGAACTATTTCTGCCTCATTCCCAGAGCAGGATTTTCATGACAGCCACGGCCACCACAGCACTTTGAGGCCCCCTTCCAGGGACAAGGTTGAAAAATGCTTGACAAACAAACAGATCTGCACTTGGAACTCCTCTTAGTGTCCCATTGCACATTCCAATTTCACCTTTCAGCAGCACTGCCAGCCTATTCCTACAGCATTTCTTGTGCTGCAAGCACTTAGAGCAGCTTCACACGCTAAGGATAACCACAAGAGCTCCCATTTTACGTTTCTCTCTTTCTTTCTGTGGCAGGACGAGGGACTTGCTGCACTCAGATTCTGTTGTTATCAGTCCCTGTTGTTTCAGAGCTTCCCCGTCTCGGCTGATGCTTTCGGGTGACTCATTTCCTGTGAGGGATGAACCAGCCGTTTCCTGGCTCTTCAACACGGGATGGGGGGGGAGTTTTTTCTTCTACTCTGAGTTGGAGTGGCCTGGATTCGTCTCTGGTTTGGTTATACCCCCTGCAACTTGCACCACAACTGCAGGTCTTCACTGCAGCCTTCAAAGATCAGCTTCTGTTGAGTACGGATGGTGGCTGGCCTCTGCTTACCTGGGCCACAGGGCTGTAGAATTAAAAGTCATTCGAGCAATACAGTTTTAACAATGACATCCTTCCAGCCCTTCCAACCCAATGCGTCTCTTAATTCAAGCCATTTCAGCTCATAATAAATGGAATGTTTAAAAAGCACCATAGGGCAAAGATATTAATCTTGCAACACATATCTTAAGCCCAGAAATGGTGCATTATCCAAGAAGTTCTACCAAGATCCCATGTTGAGAAATCCAGGTGGGTTTTTTTTGTGCTAGGCACAGGATCCTGGGAGGCTGGGTCAGCTTCTGTAGGGATTCTGGGCCCAGAATTCCAACTCTTCCCTCCAGCCTGTATTTGCAATTTCCCAAGCTGCTATTTATTCCTATTTCCCATGATGATTCTATTGTGGACAGCTTACTTCAACACCACCACTGAGCTGAAAGCTTGGCCACTGTAACACCAACCTGAGGTAGCCCAACTCTTTCAAGCAGTGTTTTACTGCTGTTCTTAAAAATTATTCTTTTAATCTTATTTCCCATCATTTCAGTTGAATCTTTCGATTCCTTAACCTGTCACACATCCATAATATTCAGAAAGAAAACCCCCACACCAGGGCTGCTGCCTCCTGAGTCTGAATTTAGCACATGTTAGAGGGATGAGCACTGAATAATTCATACCCTTGATGATTTATTCATGCCCAAAAGTTGGATACCTCCTCTGTGAGTTTCCATTAGCTCACCGAGAAAATGAGTTCCTCTCCTCACCTCCACAACAGCCCTGTCCCATGGAGCCCAAAGCTGGGGAGCATCGGAAACCACTCCCAGGTAGGCCTTCGGAGATGGTTCAGCTCAACAGCAAACAGGCCCCTTGTACCACTCCGCACACGTTAAGCTCTTTTCCACCAGTACACATGTAAAGAGGGATACTGCAGGATGCCCTGAGCCTGGAAACCAGACAAACAGGCCGTGACTCCGTGATGTGATACAGTAGAGCTGATCTTCTCCACCATCAGAAATGGCAGGTTTGGTTTACATGGTAAAGTCACAGGTTCAGAGACAGTCAGTACAAACATAGGGAGAGAGTTTCCTACCCCTCAGGAAACCTGGACAAATAGCAGCAGTTCAGACTAATCTCCTTCCTGTGTGGGCTATCAAAAAATATGCCTTTAGTAGTAGTTGGGAAGCCCGTGATGTGAGTTTCCTGACCTAGGTGAAGATTCTGCAAGCCATTCAAATTCCATCTGTCTAGAAACTATGAAGGATGGCTCCATGTTCCAGGGTAGTCTCCAGACCCACAAACAGCACCACTCCTCCCTGGCTGCTATGAAATTTCCTAATTGTTTATCCTGTGCTCCTGACTCCTTTTGTCCTTGGACCAGGCTCTACATCAGCATAATTAAAAATGCCAAACACGCTTGAGAAACTCTCCAAGTTGCTAAAAATGACTGTGAGTTTCCTCCCCACCGCCCCGCTCCAGCCCTCCCTTGCTCTGGCCTCAGCTTTACAAAGTGGTCTGTTTCCAGCCCTTCAGCATAGCTTGCATTCCACTGCCAAGAATGAACATTTATTTATACAAACAACCCTCCTTACAAGCACATCTCCCTGTGCTGTCCTGGGGCAGGGAAAGAAGCCTCATTGCAGCTCTCTCCTGCAAGGGAGCTGCAGTGCTAAAGTCCCTTTTTGCTTTAGTCACTTTTCTGCAGGGAAAGGTTCATGCAGCTCAGGCCTTTCTGATGCTACAGACCTGCCCTGAAACAGACTGGAATGTTCTTTCATTTCCTTAGAACCATTTTGTTGCCCTTTAATGATGGTGCTAGCATCAGGGTCCTGTGGTCTCACGCTAGACCATCAAGGCCTTACAGGAACAGAAAGCCCCCATGCCTGTTTCTCCCAACAGCACCCTCATATCCTGGTTTTCCCAAGTCTCTATCAGGCTGCTGGGCTGTAGGAATTCTTCCAGCAGAGCAGCTGGAATTGGGATCAATGGGAAGTGAAGGTGCAGGTCCCAGCTGAGCTGTACCAGACCGATGGAGAGCTCATGTATTATTCCTGCCGCTGCTCCACCGATCACCTGGAGGCTGAGGTTCTGTTCTCTGAAATCCTACCTCCTCTCTGGCCTCAAGTTGTCTCCTGTTGCATCTGCCGTGGGGATGGATATTACACAGATGCTGGGTGACTCCAGATGGGGAGTGTCATTGTCTGGGCACAGGTCATTTAACTGGGAACAGGGGCCCTGGAGCAGCACATGCAGGGCACCACCATGGTGTTGGTCACCCTCTTACTGTCAGCACACCAGCTTTTGCTGCGCAGGGGCCAGCTTCCATTTCTCAGCTGATACAACTGTTCGTAACTAAGAGTAATATTTAGATTGATAAAGTTTACAAGTGCCTCCACCAGTGACTAAGCTAAAGTGCTTTTGTTGGGAACTCTCATGCATGCATTTCTAAAGCAGCCTTCTAAGAAATGAAACGTTGAAGCGGTTGCTGAAGGGGAATAATTTTTAAGGAATACAGCAAGTTGGTATGTTAGCATGTAGTCCCAACATTGTCTTTTTAGGAAGAAAACACAGCCAGCTCCTCCAGCTCTATTGCCAAACCCAAGTCCATGAACTACAGCTAATGAATGAATTAGGAATGTTTAGTGACTGCTTTCCATGAATCATTAGTGACTATTTGATGGATCTCACTGCTGTTGCAAAGTTTGCAAAGATAGATCTACTTTTGCTTCAGTATGAGGTGTCAGTCCTTTCAATCTTAGTCTTCTTTACAGTGATACACACCAAAGGGCTGATGTCCTTTAAGAATATCCCTGTGACATGCCTGGGGATGTACTTGGGTCTGAAGAGATATTGCTGTGTTCAGGAAGAGGATCTGATTAGCTCATAGAGCATCACCGCAACCGATATACAGCAGGGGAGAAGAACCCCCGTACCTCCTCCTCAGCAGGCTTCCCTGCAGAGCAGGGTTTGTTCTAATCCTGCAAGTTATAAATGCATGCCTGGAGCACAGCAAAATGTCTCCTTACTGGATTCTTCACATGGCTTCTTTAATAGTGTTTTTCATTAACTTCTCTCAGTGAGTATCCTGGGAGGAACTGCAGCAGCATTGGAAGAGGTGGCCTACAACCTAAAGGTGCATGCACACACAGACATTCCTAAGCACATGGCCTTCTAGCACAATATTGGCCATGTGTATTCCACCCCCTGCTTAGTGCAATGATTCCCCTGGAGCTGAGGGAGGAACAAGTGACCCCAGGTGGCAGGAAGCACCCGAGGACAGGAACAGAGACACACCAGCTCCATTTTAGAGCTGGCAGAATTGGCCTCCCTCTTCCTGACTGCTTTCTGAGGTCATGCTGCAGTTTCTAGCAATGCAGCTGAATTCAGCTCCTTGTTTCCACATTGCTTCAGGAACAAATGCATCCAAATACATCTGGAAAGTAAGAGGAGTGCCACAGCAAAGCGCTGTGTGCCTGCCATGAGCCCCGCATTGTCATACAGCCTCATAAAGACATCATTTTCCCAGGGCTTCAGCTCTATTAAACACAAAGCTCCAAATGATTTCCTACTTGGATCAAAGATGTGTTTGTTCCAGTGGCACTTCAGTTTAAAAGGCAATACTGGGAATGAATGAAATCTCCCCAGTGGCAGCTGCTGAGGTTCAATGGGTTTGTCAGTACCATAATTACGCAGCGGACGGCTCCTGTTTGCTGGCCCATGTGTTCCTGAAGGGTGTTCTGCGATGGAAACAGCACAGGGAGCCTTGCTCCGAAAGCTGAGGGGCTTCTGCTGCTGTGGGATGGAGACCCGCTGCTGTTTCACATGCTGAAATGTTCCGAAATTTCACATTCTGATTCCAGATTTCAACCTGGAGTGCTCTTGACCAAACTAGATGGAAGTGTCTTACAAGAAACAGCAGCCAGAACTGGTGTGTTAATACAGACGCTGACCACGTTTCAGTATTCCCTGTACAGTTACAGCTGCTCTCTGGAAGTGAGCTCTTCCCTCAGCTGATGGAGGAGCCAGCACTGAGGGCACCAGCAGGGTTTGCCATGACCCTTGGTGCTATGATGAACCCATCTTTGCCCACAGCACTTCTTGGTGGTTAGGTTCTGGGTGCTGATGAGCAATGTCTGCTCATTCTGCTCATTCAACAGCCATCTCCTTATCCAGGAGGTTGGGCAGAAGTTCTTGTCTGACAGAAACGAGTGTGTAGTAAGAACTCTGGAGTATTAAATTAGGCATTAAAAGAACATTAAGAGGTGGACCTGCAACATGTGAAGTCAGGGAGAACAGAGGGCACTCGAGCTCTCAGTTGCCAAAGGAACAAAAGAAACCCAATATCCTTTAGAAGGTTTAATATTGCATTTGGTGAGGTGCTCAGGTGCCAGGGTAGGGAATGCAGAGGGTGATGATAGGCAGCACTGCATGAGGGGTGCTTAATGTCACCCATGGGGCTGCAGTGGATGCACCAAAAAATACATAACCAACACTCCATTTATGGAGAAAATACTTCATTTCATACTGTGAATTGACCAGTTCTGCAACAGCTAAAAGTCAGTTCGCAAGAGCCTTCCCTCTAAGGTGGTGTCGTGAGGACCTAAGTGCACATGTGGTCACTGAGGAGACAAATGGGGTCACATACACTGCCCCCTGTGGCTGTGGCCAGTCCCCCAGCAGCTCTGCTGGGAAGCTGGGGTGGGGTTCTGGGCAGGCTTCAGGGAACCAGCAGCTAAGGGGACTCTCCAGGAAGCATTCACTGACAGCTCCATCATCCAGGAGCTCCAGCAGGAGCAGCTGGGTTGTGGGGCAGGCTTGGAGGAAGTTTCCAAAGTGCCTGTTGTGCATTGAGGGCGATTGCAGCTGAGAACTCCAGGTCTGAACCCAACCATTGGCTCAGGTTTTGCTTCAATCTGAAGGATGAGCTTCATTGTTTGCTCTTGCTCATGCTTTGGAAAGGGTGCTAGCACTGCTCCGGGGCCAGGGCTGGCAGCCTCTCACGGGTGCTATGCCAGAGTGTATCTTGCTTTTCCAAATCAGCAGCTAGGTGTGCCAGTGCTGGGCTTTGCTGCCTCTCCATGAGGCAAGGTGCCATCCATCTGGGGTCCTTGTCATCCATGAGCCTCTCTGCTCCTGCTGAATGCAGCACTCAAGAAGTGGGTGACAGAAACTGGGAGCCACTGCCTCTTGCTGATGCCTGTCCAGATGTTGCCAATCCTAGCTGTGGCCTGTAGCCTGCCATCCAGAACCTAGGAAAACTGCATGTAGACTTACTCTTGGAGCAGGGAATTTTTGGTTTATTCCTTTCATCCCATGCAAGGGATCTTTGGGTTGCTTTAAGATGCCTTTCCTAAATAACTAGTACCTTCCCTCTCCCTTCTTGCCTGTCCTCCAGGTGCTCCAGGATACTTGTCCTCCTGCCAACTGCTGTGCTCCATGGGACACTTCCCAAAGCGGGACCTTGGAGGAGGTAAGGGAAAGAGTGGCACTTCAGAACAAAGACAAGAGTAGAATAGGAACAGAGCCTGCAAGGGTGACAGAAAGCAGATGGGCAACCAGCACTGCCAGATAGCATGAAGGAATTAACTTGCCTGTGGCCAAAACCCTTGGCTGCTGCTTGGTAAGATGCATTTTGTGAGGGACAAGCACCTTTCCTTGCCATGGGAAGGAAAGCTTCCCTGTGCTCCCCACAAGAGCCCCCAGCAGAGCCTGCAAAAAGGGATCACACGGAGAGGGAATGTTCCCTCCTCTGAAAGCTCCTTGTTTACACAGCAGTTATTTCTTCTCCCTCCAGGAGCCCTTTACCATCACATCCTGAGCAAACCTTCGCAACCACTCAACATGTAAAGCTGAGAGCTCTTTACCTCTTGCTGGTGAGACTGATTTTCACCTCCCTACCCCCCCCAGCCCCCCAGGCTGAGTCACTGCAGATTCAAGGTGAAATCCTCAAGCCTGGGAATGAGTTGAGGTGTCAGTCGTTAAAACTGTTCTGTATTGTCTAAAAGTAGGTTGCTGCATCTCCCTATGAACAACTCTGTCTAATTACAAGTCACAGATGCACCACAAATACTCCTTAATAACAAATTTCCACCACTGTTGTGAAGTAGCATATTCCCTTTGGTGTGCGGGCAGGGAATGTGGGATGCGGAACAGCAGGAAAGAAGGGTTTGCCTCTGATCAAACAAAGGAATGGATGCTTGGATCCAGCTCACTGTTCTGGGGCTGAGGCTTTTCATGATGTGTTCAGTTTAGCTCATAGTTACTGGCATTGGTTAGGTTAGTTTAGTTTAGCAAATGGTGGGTAAAAAATGACCTGTGCCATGTGATGATTTTAGTTAAACTTTCAAAGGCTGCTCAGAAAGATACAAAACTGCAATAACCGCTTGGACAATCAAATTAAACAAGGAAGATTTGCAACTTCCCCTCAGCAAGCTCCCAAACAGGATGTTGGGGTTTGCTGGCTGATACAAGAAAATGCCCTTGACAGGACAGAAATGGGAAGAGCTGGAGCCGAACCAGCACCCTCACCCTGCACCACGGGCTGGGAAGGGAGAAGCTCCTGTCCTTGGCCAGGGCAACGTTATCAGTCAGCATTTTCAGGCTGTGCTTTTAGGGGTAAGATAGCCCATTTCCCATGCTGAGAGCTCAGGAAATCTCCAGCGAGGGCTTTGCACCACATTTTTGCTGGTTTCTTTCTCTGGAGCTCCAAGTGCAAAGGTTCTTTGGCAGGAATAAGGAAGTGCATTGGGATGGTGCTTTCACCTGAGCTATAAATATAAGAGGACCTTGACCCCTGAATTAATAGTTGTATTTAGCCAGCACGGAGCCGGGGCAGGGCTTCGATGGGAGCCCTCAGGGAAGGGCGAGTGGCCGGCGGCCGAGCACCCTCTGCCGGGGACAGAGCAGCTGCTGGCGGCCCCCGGGGCCAGGTCTGCGGACAAAGAAACAAAAGGCTCCAGGTTTTACATCATTCCCATCTCCCTTTGGAGCCTGTGGCAGTCAGACTGCGCGAAACCGTCAGGATTCAAAGCGGTTTTATAGCAGGAGATGCTGATGTTATCCCACGAGTGGCAGAGCTTGTGCTTTAGGAGAAATACCACAAAGAGGGAGAGAAGCAATTAAAAGAGCAGCAAACACTGCTGCAAGTGCCTTCATGCCAAATGACATCTCCTTCCACTAATTAAGTGAAAGAAGATCATTTTAACACAAAAGGCTGCTATGGAACCAAGCACGTTCCTGCAGACAGTTCTGTGATACCACAATACACTCATCCTCAGGACTGGAAACCAAAAATCCTGGGAAGAGTAAAGCAGCCTGTATAGAATTGTTACAGAAAGCAGTGTCCTGCTGTCCGCTGGTGGCACTCAGTTTGTTATCAGTGTTATCAGGTAACTAACACTGTCAGGAACAAGCTCATTGCATTTGCTGCCCTTCACTAATTTCAGCTTTCCCACTTCAGGTCCTATTCGTGGGTTTAAATGAAGTTTGCCCTTTAGCAGAGCTGGTTTTAGTGGTTGGTTACTGGTTGCTGGCCCAGGCAATCCTGTGCCAGCTGGCTGTGGCTTTCAGTAGCTCTGTTAAAGACAACTTGAGGCAGAGCTCACAGTTCCAAGACAGCAGCTCTGTAACGCAGCCCCTCAAGAGAAGAGATAAATGGGCCCCATGCAGAAAGTTGGGTCTGATTCTGTGAACAAAACCTCTCTTGTCTGAGGAATGTGGAGCTGTAGGGTAATGTTTAACAGCAGACCCTGCCCGCCCTCACATCCACAGGCTATCATGTTCCGGGAGCATCTCTCAACATGGAGGAATGCCGCCCTGCAGCAAGCACAGAATGCTGTTTGGGATTATGTTTCTGTAGGGAGGGCAGGAGGTAGCTCTGGAAGGATGTGGTGAGGCAGGAAAAGAGCTGAAGAGGTGCTGAGAAGGCTCTTGTACAGGGGGAGGGGGAGGAGAGGAACAAACATTGCAGAGAACAGGAAAAACGATGTGCTGGGAAATGATTAATCCACCCCAAAGGCCCTTGCTAAGAAGTGCTGGGACAAGCTCGATGGGTTTTGGCAGCCCTGAGCTACTTCTGCTCCGCTCTCGACTCTCGGCTTGCAACCAGATGTGTTTAACTGCAGCTCCATCCCTCCCCACCACATCCCCTCAGTGTCTTCTGCCCGTCCTGGCAGCTCTCTGGCCATACACCTCCTCCTAGATGTGCATTTTCCACCCTTCCCCTCGCCCTCCACCTCCAGCAAGTGTTTCTCAAGCACACAATCCCTGCTGGGGAAAGGGGGCGGGAGTCAAGTTGAAGAACTGCTGTTCTGTATCCTGTTGTTTTCCTACCAGGATTGTTTCAGTTTCCTGCACTGTCTTATCTGGAGCTGAAAAGCCAAAGCTCTCATATTTACTTGCTTTGTGCATGCCTCAGGTTTCTCATCTGTGAAATGGACCTTACAAGACTGAAGAGAAACACAGCCAGGACTATTACAGGGTGGAGGAACAGGAACAATGTGGTTAAAAGGCTTTCAGTGCCTATACAATTAGGTTCTTTATTTAGGTTCCCTGCTTGAAGCCTGTGTGTGTGTGTGTGTGTGTGTGGCAGGGGATTTCAGTGAACCTTCAGCACACCCTAACGCTGCACAGAGCCCACTGAAACAGGAACAGAGATGGTTGTTCCAGGTTCCTGCGTTTGCGGGACACAAAGTGTTGCGTTTGGGTTTTCCCCTCAGGGCTCAAACTACACACGGGGAAGTCTTAAACCAGCATACGTGTGTTTTTCAATGCTTTTAGTCAGCTTGGAGTTTTAAGAGCTCCCCTGAACTACTGGAGACCTCTTGGAAATTCCTTGCCACCTTTCTCTTGATGACAGCAGTAAAATAAGCATATACAGTGCTGCCACCTCCAATGTTTCTGTGTACACCAGGCATGGGAGAAAGCAACATCTGGTAGATTTAAACCACAACACTTCTTTCCCCTCAAGTGAGCATGAATTCACCGAACTACAGGTTCTATTAGTGCACTAAATTCCCAATAGGTTAAAGCAAAATGAAAAGCAAACGTTTACCATAGAGCTTTGGAATGTCCTGTTTTGCTGCACAGAGGTGTGGGTCCTGCACACCCGGTGCTGTTATCAGATGGGAGCCTCTCCTGGAAGGAGAATGAAGCCTCTGCATCACTCGCAGCCATGCAGATACCAAACCAGACAGAAGGTTTCCAAAAAACCCCCAAGCCCAGACCCTCCCCATCCACAGGGATCCTGGGGTCATATGAAGCAGGCAACGATCACCGTGGATTGTCATTAGTTGAATAGGGGAGAAGTATCTGTTCTTCTTTATGGGGAAATACAGATTTCATTTCCCCCCCACTCAGCTGGAACAGTAAGATTCAGGCTCATGCTGCTTAGTTTCTTTGGAGGTGAATACCAGAGCAGGGGTGGGCTGAAGGGGGGTCCTGGTTGATTACCAGATCCCTTACTGGGAACTAGATAGCCAGAGAAAAAAGGCTTTTTCAAAGAGCTCAGGAAAAGGAAGACATGTGCTTGGAGATAAGGAAGGATAAAAGCATTCCCTGTGATAGAAATTGCAATGTTCATCTGCCAAGTCAGGCATTTCAGGGCCTTCTGACCGCGCTGGGCTTCCGTTTCTGGTGCCTTTTCCCACACAAACTGGAAGCACCAAATTATTGGCATGAAAATTCCTTTTAGCTTGTCCAAGCAGCTCAGGCCTTTGGGAGGAATTACACAGGTCAGACATGAAGATAAAATTCTGCTTGACTTCAGAGGGAGAAGTGGATTCCCACAAGTTGATGTTGGGCTGCCCAGGAGCAGGTTGTGTGTTCCCTGGGTCTGTCTGATATCAGGTTGATAGACACCTCTCAGGAGAAGCTCGGGCAGAGCTCAACGGAGGACAGCTAGCGTGGCCATTTGAGGTGACTTCCAACCCCCTTTTCTGTGCTTCAGGAGGAGATCAGAGTGGCAGCAGATCCCATCCCATGCCAAAAGCTCAAAATGCATCTCCTGCTTTAAAAATAGGGATTTTGGTCTGATTGGTGTTTAAAGCACACAGTGGATGTTAGTTAAACACTTGCATGTTTCACAAGCTACCAACAAACAGCACAGCACTGAGGCTAAAATTACCCATCCTGATACTTAAAAGCTGTATGAAGGAACACCTGGATCAATACTGGTGCTTCTTCCTCTTCTTTTTACTGTTGGAAAGTCAGATAATGTCTGAATCCGAACCAGCTGCACTATTTCTGGGACTTCTGATTGTGCAGTTCCCTCCACTTGGGGAAGCAAAGATTGCCAACCACAGAGGGCTGAAAGGAACATCTCCCAGAGCCTGGTTCTTACAGTGCTCTTTGCAGTGTTTGTATTTCATGGCTCTGTAGAGGCTGATCCTGCAAATGTTGACACAAGCCCAGCTTTTATGTACAGCCCATTGGAGCTCAATGGGGACTCACCTGAATGAGGACATGTGCTCTGCAGTAGCTTTTGGACTGAGTATTTAAAGTTCAGTTGCATCTGCTACTCAGATTTTATGTATATATATACACACACACATATATATAGACATGTATTATTATTACTTTAGGATCTGAGAGACGAAGAAAGAGTATGCAAGCAGTCATGTGCTGATCTCCGCCTGAAAGAAGGCTCTGACAGATACACAACAGCAGCATGGTGAGTATTCTTCTATAGCATAAAAGATACCTTAGTTATTTCTAACAGAATCAATTCTTCGTTAAAACCAAGTTTTAGCCATGGGGTTGCAAGGTCTGGGGTTTAGTTGCTGAAAAGCAGCTCCCAGATCACCCCTTTGCATATCCCATTGCCCCCTGGATGCACGTGGTGGTGCCAGAGGTACGAGCCCTGGGGGCTGTGGGGAGGCTGTGGAGCTGATTCCAGATACTTTGCCTTGTTCTTTCCCCTGAGAAAGTACAGATTTGTCAGGGATCACTGATCTACAGTGATTATTCTATTGAACAGGGCTAGAAGCAGTCCCTGGGACTGCTACTTTGTGCAGATCCGCTTCCACAAAAATCTGTCCAACATGTTTCTGCAGAATGAGGGCGCCGGTGATGTGAAGTGCAGCAATGCCAGCTCACTTTGCATGGATCTCACCAACCTTGTGACCTGGGCACACACTCATGGCACCATATGCAAGCAGATCCCAGCCTTGGAAATTGTGCAGAACGTGGGTCATGCAAGCAAGGACAACTCTGTGCTGTGGATCTGTGGAGCTGGACACGCGTATCACTGGCAGTGTGAAAAACTCTACGTCAGAAGCAGAGAGGAGAATGAAGCTGCAGAGAAGAGGAAGAGGTCAGTGTCCTGTGAGGCTTCAGCACGGGAAGCTAACCTGAATGAAAAGAGGTTCCGGGTGACCCCGTCTTTTGAGTGCAGCAGCGATGCTGTTAGCACAGGGTCACGTAGCAGATCTCCAGGGAGCACTCAGCAGAAGGACGATGCAGTCTACATAGCACATAATGAGCCATCACCCAGTGAGAATTTGAAGGCTGGCAAATCCATGAAATCAGGCTTTGCAGAACAGCACCAGTCCTCAGGATCTGCTGTGGAAGCCCAAACCAACAGACCTAACGTGAAGCAAGAAAGCAGCAAAGATCTACAAATCATCTCTGATGAAGAGCAGTGTATCTCAGATGCAGATGACCAAGGAGACAGAATCAACCAGAACGTTCTGTCAGAATCACCAGTGACGGGTGGAACTGCTGAGGTCGATTCACAAATGTATCACAGTCAAAATACAGCATTTAACAAGCCAACAGCTACCCAAAGACCTGGCTTTACTCCCCCAGGAAAGCTGTCCCCAACTGTTGCTTGCATTCTGAAATCCCCTCTCAGTGACCAAGAGAGCCTGAACAGCAGCTTCCTGAGGCTGGGTACTCCTCTTGGAGTAATGGAAGCTTTTAGAGCAAGAAATCCCTCTAGGTCAGCAATGGTGGAAGAACACGTCAAATCTGTTCCTGCCTCCAGCACTGATGCAGGGGCCAAACTTGAGTCCCCAACCTCTGTGGCATTCTTTGAGTTTGAAGCCAGTGTAGACATCCAGCAGGAGCTCCAGCTGAGCCCTCTGGAACACAGCACGCCAGGAACTGGCTTCAGTGAGAATGTTCCTGACAGCCTCGGTGAGGAGAGTGAAACTTTGGGATCTGGGCAGGCCCCTCATCCTTTAAGGTCACTGAATCCAGAGAGCAGTAACACAGAGCAGCCACCCACAGCAAGAGGTGAGAGAAGGGTTATTCCTGGAGGATTTTGTGTGTGTGTGTGGGGATGGTTTTCCAAAATCCTGAAGGAGGGCAAGTTCATACAGCTGCCAAAACCTGTATTGCGGCACTCTTGTTTCTGCTAAATGGGGCCATAAAGGTTCCACAGTGCTCACTTCAGGTACCAGATGCACTTGGCCATGGCCCAGCCCCGGAGCTGGATGCAGGACTGCAAGGATGGTGGTCTCATGAAAACAGGGGGGAGGGGGGGAATCTGAATTCCTTTGAGATTAACATTAATCTGCATCTCCTTGTAAATTCTTCACTGATCTCCTTGTAAGTTCTTGCTGTCCACAAAGCTGTGTCTTCTCTTTCAGGTGTGTTGAAGAAGACTGAGAAGAAGAAAACCCGTAACTCTGGTGATATAAAAGTGTTCAAGGACTGGCTGTTTCTCCATTGCCCGTTAGAAGCACGGGAGATCTATAATCTGCCTCCCCAAGACCTTGATAATTACCTGGCCTTGTTCTACAGCTCTGCAAAGAGACAGAATGGCACAGACTTCTCCCCCCATTCCCTGCACTTCTTTCAGAGCAACATAGAGAGATACCTCAAGGATCACAGCTACAAGTACAGCGTGGTGAGAGGGCTGGAATTCCGAGCATCCCAGGAAGCCTTGAAACTGAAACACCAGCAACTGTGTCAGAAAGAGAGGGAGGGAGCATGGAGCATTCTGGAGAATCTGACAGATGGGGATGTGGAAAGTCTTCGGAAGAATGGACTTTTAGGTAAGAACCACCCTCAGGCCTTCTTGCACCTCATGTTCACAAACATCATCAGGGGGTTTGGGGCACGTACACACACTCAGAGCCACAGCCTGTACTGGGGCCAGCTCGTGCTGAAGAGGAACGAGGGAGAGCCAGAGTACTTGGAGTGGAAGGACAATCTGAACACGGAGCTGAGCACAGGGGCCTCGGGTCCACATCTATTTGCCAAGCCTGATGATCCAGATAACTGTCCAGTGGCAGATTACAAGGAGTACACCAAGAGGAGGCCACTGGATATGCTCCACGACCACGATCCGCTTTACCTGGCTCCCAAGCCACTATGCTCCATCTGGGACCAGGTGTGGTACTGTAGGAAGCCACTGACAAAAGCCAAGATGGAAAAGATGCTGAAAATTATCATCCAGCAAGTCAGAAGATCCATGAAGTCCAGGAAGTAAAGATGTCCATGGAGGTTCTGCTGCACCTCTTGTTTACTAGGAGTGTGTTTCAGAGCAGTCTTTGAGAGGTTCAAGTATCAATGGTGTAGGTAGGGGGGAAAAATCTTCCCCTCAGTCTCACCTCAGAGCAGAAGTCACCTGCAAGTTTGCATCACCTTTGCTCTCAGGTTCAGTGAAAAACTTCTCCTGTAGTTCTGTTAGTGGGGTTGATAATTCAGGAAGTTCACTAAATCCAAGACTCTTTGGTTTCACATTTGCCAAACAAGTTCGTTTGCTGCTGTATTATTAACAACATGAAATAGCTGATGTTCCCATGGAGAGGGCTCAGCAGTTAGAAGCTTGGCTTCAAGTTGGAGCTTCTAAGCTTGAGTTTAAGCTGCCCTCTGGGGAGCTGACACCTGGACACAGCATTTATTCAACAGCATAAGCCTGTGTGAGAAACAGGAGTTAGTTCTGGGGTGGGGGGAACAGTGAGTGCCAGGTGCTCATCCATATCCTGTGGGAATGCTTTCAACAAGGTTAGTGTCCTTTGTCTTAGTGAAAGATTTGTAGATTTAAGAAGCTGTGACTGTGTTTTAAAGAGCTCTTTAAGGTAGCTGACAGCGTTGCAAGGTTTTATGGTCAGTGCTTTCCCCACGACACTAAATGCAGCCACACAAATTCACTCTGATGGAGGCAGTCGGCTTCTTTCATCTGTTCAAGCACTGTTCAGTGGATGTTGTCCTACAG
Source organism: Myiopsitta monachus (assembly GCA_017639245.1). Lineage (NCBI taxonomy): Eukaryota > Metazoa > Chordata > Aves > Psittaciformes > Psittacidae > Myiopsitta > Myiopsitta monachus. The sequence continues at coordinate 3,551,902 of CM029937.1, read as the reverse complement.
CCCAGTCAGTTGTTGGATTGCACTGTTCACATAGCTTAATAAAAGAACATTTCACTCCCTCCTGTCTGTCTGTCCTACCCAGATGAAGGTGATCATATTAGCCCTTATAATGGTAGTGCCATTAGTCAGCAGCAGCTCCAGCCCTCCCAAATGAGCAGCATCAGGGCGACAGGCTAAATCCCACCTCATCTAGGGCTGATGATCCATGAGGCTGAGCCTGAGTCATGCCTCAGCAGCCCCATGGGTAAACCCAACCCAACCCAATACCAAGAACCGACATCGGGGTCAACATTCCTGTTAAAGTTTATTTTCAATTGAATGGTTTTACATCTACATTCGGTGGGATATGATTCCTGGGAACATCTTTGTCTGCGGAAGTGAGACCAAAGGCTTCTGTCTCACCAACAGATCACCTGCAGCCCTCGGGCCGGCCGGAGCCTCCAGGGAGGCTGCAGTGTCCCTCCTCCAGCCTCTGTCACTGCAGGACTTGGGGGGACGCTCAGAGCATCCGGGGGTTACACACACGCTTTTCATCTTCGCACGGCGAGAAACGGGGCTGAAGTCCTGGGTCAGGGCTGTGCTATGACCGCGGCCACGGGAACCAACCTCTGCTCCTCTGTTTGCACTGAGGGGGCTACAACCGCGCTGCGGGGATTTAGAGACCAAAGCGGCCGGGAGCAGGGGTTGCTGCGGGAGCAGGAGGAGGATGCGGGGGGGGAGCGGCCGGAGCCGTGCCCCGCCGCGCCCGCACCGGCGCCCGCGGCTCTCGCTCGCCGGGAGCCCCCTGGCGGCAGCGGGCGGGCCCCGCCGCTCCCGGAACGACGGCCGCAGGGACCCCCGGGCACCGAGTCCAGCCCCGACCCCTGCTGCAAGCCCAGGGAGCGGCCGGACCCGACCGGGAAGGGGCCGAGCAAGCGCAAGGCGGCGGTCGCTGGGTGTGTGGTTCCGTCGTTGCAGCCCCGCTGTCACGGGCGTTACGCGTTAAAGGGTGATTCCCGGCCCGATGCCGTTCCCTGACCCAAAGGAGCATTCCTGGGCGGTCCCTCCCAGGCGATGCCTGACACAGAACCTCAACTCCCAAACCCCCGAGATATAAAATCGCTTTTTGATAAGCCAGAAAGAGCACTTCCAAGGAGAAAGGAGCTCAGTGACTGTCTGATTTCATCCGGCTGTGTCCTGGCGGAGTGATTATACGGACAGCGATCCAAGTTTTCCCTTCTTAAGAAAAAAGAATTGGATTATCTCAGCTGGACGGGGAACAAAAGAGCATTGGAAGGATCATCAGTGACATTAAAAACGATGCGATTTGCAGTGTACAAGTGCCTGATTCTCAGGATAACCAGGAGCTGGACTGGTCGAGGGGGTCTTGTGCTGGTGGATCCCGAACCGGGCAGCACACGGCGAATCCGGTGGCCCCGGTGCCGCCGTCACCTCAGTCCTCATCCCGCACATACTGCCCGGCCTCCCAGCGCTGGGCCATGGTGCTCTTGTGGCGCATCACTCGGGTGCTCTCCACAACCTGCAGGAGCGGAGACACGGCCTCGGTTGTGTGAACCTTGCCTTGACTTCGTAACCAGCCAGGGCCTCCTTCTCTGGGTGCGTTGTGCCCCACATGGTACCCACCTGCAGCCCTGCAGGAGCTGAAACCCATGTCCATCCCATCCTGCTCCGGGACCTTGGAGCAAGGGGAGCCCAGTGGGATTGTGAGGGTCATAGAATAGATGGAATGGTTTGTGTTGGAAAGGACCTTAAAGCCCCTCCAGCTCCAACCCCTGCCACGGGCAGGGACACCTTCCACTGGATCAACTTGCTCCAAGCCCCTGTGTCCAACCTGGCCTTGAACGCTACCAGGGATGGGGCAGCCACAGCTTCTCTGGGCACCCTGTGCCAGCGCCTCAGCACCCTCACAGGGAAGAACTTGTGCCTAGGAGCTCATTTCAGTCCCCCCTCTGGCATGTTAAAGCCATTCCCCCTTCTCCCGTCCCTTCATCCCAGCACAAGCAGAACCCTCGAGTGCGAAAAGGGCTTTACCTCCGTGTTGACCTTGTCAACGGGTTCAATACCTGCGTACTGTGAAAAGAAGGGAAAAAGGTTCAGGGAATGGCAACCTCATGTGGAAATATCCCAAGGCAGCTGGATACAGCCCCCCGCCTGGCAGCCTGGCACTGCCCTGCTGCCACCACTGCCAGTGCTCCGGGTGGGAGCTGGGCATGGCCACCTCCAGCCCCTGGTGCCACCAGCCTCCTCCTGGGCTCCATCCCCCCGACGGCAGCTGCCTTCACCTTTCCATCCTCCTTCACCCTCTTCCTCCTCTCCTCGAAAGGGCTGGACTGGGCCGAGTCGGGGCCGAGGGTTTCGGTGCTGCCCGGGGCGGGACCGGCTACTCTCAGCGGGGTGAAGGACGACACCAGCCCCAGGATCCCCCCCTGATGCGAGGCGGGAGTGGAGACGGGAGACCCGGACACCGAGTGGCTGCTGCTGGCACCTGAGGCAGCTTCAAGAGAAAGAGCCATCGGGGGTGAGGGACACCAGGAGCCCTCCAGGGGCTGCAGAAGCGAAGCTCCTGCCCCTGACGGCCTCCTCGGCAGCTCCAGCAGGTTTGGTCACGGCTGGGCCCTGTGTCTGGGTGCCAGCCAGCGCTTGCTCCCACCCAGGACTGTCCCCTTGGTGCCTTCTGTGGCCATTCTCACTCGTAGGTAGAGCCTTGATCACCTCTGGCCATGAGGCATCTCACACAGGGTGTGGACACCTGCCATAAGGGCTTCCTGCATGGGAAGATCCCTTGGGATGGGCACCCCCCAGTGCCACTCTTGCCCCGTTGGATGCTGCCACTGAGACCCAGAGCAGCAAGGACTGGGAGGGCAGGAGCGATACCCGCGGGCCTGATCCCTCCTCCATCCCATCTCCTCTCCTTCCCTTACCGGAGCTGTGCCGTGAGCGGGAGCCGTCCTGGGAATAGCCATCTATCATCTGCAGCCGCCGTCGCTGCTCCTGCAGCTCCTCTTCCCTCTGTAAGTCGCTCCGGATCTCCTCCTCGATCAGCGCCGACGTCTGGGGCTTCCAGGTCCTCAGCTTGTACTGCTCATCCCGGCCATCCTCCCTCCTGAGCGGGCTCTGCGTCCCCATCTCATCCACGAAGGAGACCTTGGGCTTCCAGAAGGACAAGGAGAAGTACTCCCGGGGCAGGACAGCGGTGCCGGCGGGGCTCGGGGTGGAGCCGGGGAGTCTTCCTCCCTGGGAATCCTCACTCCCCCATTTGCTGGCGCTGACGGAAATGCGCTGGGACACCGCGGGCTGCTGCCAGCTCTTCTCGCTGGTGCTGGATGCCTGGAAGCGCGTGATGCTCCCTGTGGAGCTGGGAAAGCTTCTCCCACCCTTGGGATCTTCTGTGGGGCCCGTGGGCTGCTCCTGACCCCAGCTCCTCGAGGGAATGGGCTTCGGCACGGGGGCTTCCTCCTGCTCGAACACCCTCCTGCGCTCATCCAGCTCCTGCTGCGTGCCCCTGTCGTACGTGCCCAGCAGCCTCCCCTGCCTCTTCAGGTCTTCCTCGCGCTTGGTTTCCTGCTCGATTTCCCTCTGGACATAAAGGGAAGCGCGGCCTTTGTCCTTCCCTTTCCTGCCTGGGACCGGGGAGGTGTGCATGGAGAGGAGCGGCTTGGTCTGGATCTCCACCAGCTCACTGCTGGAGGTCAGCCGCTGGATCCCCCTCTCCTTCCAGAGGTTCTCCTCCCTCTCCATCCCCATGCGGATCTCCCGCTCGATGGGTGTCTCGTTGCTGATCTTCATCTCCTTGTCCAAGCCATTGCTGCTGTCCCTCAGGTCCACGAGGCCATTGAAGATCTCGGACGTGGTTCTGTCACTGGCGTAGCCTGTGTTGGCTTCATTGGAGGTCTCACCCAGGCCAGAGTCCAGGTCTTCTCTAGAAGATGCTTTGGTGAAGCCGGACGTTCTCCTGGTGGGATATGACCTTCCAGCATCAGCCTTTCTGGGAACATAAACCTCCTCCTTCACAGGTGTCCTGTAGGACACACTATAAACCTGGTACACTCTCTTGTCCGTCCCGCTCTGGCTGGGTGCATCGGCATTACCGTAACCTCTTGCAGCCTTTGTGGCCATCTCAGGACTGTGCCACTCCTGCCTGGAGACTTTTGTCATGGACTCCGGCTTTGGAGACATGCTCTGTTGCTCTGGGCTGAAGAAAGAGCCTGGGTTGGTCTTCTCCAGCATCAGGAACTGCTGCCGAGCAGCAGAGAAGTTGATCTGCTCCGTGTCAATGTTCTCGGGGTCAACCGGCGTCACTGCCCTCCCTGGGGAAGCTTTGTCAAAGCAAATGGCAAAGCTGGAGGCAACACTGCCCTTGTGCCTGCCTTCACCCTGGCTTATGGAGCTCAGCTCATCCATGGAGCTCCACCTCTCGGCCATGGTGGAGCTCTTCCTCATCACCTGGCTCCGGATGATCTCCCTCCTCTGGTCCTCCAGCTCCCTGGCTTTCTCGGGGGAGATGTTTGGTGGAGGGACCCTGCACTGCTCCTGCTCATCCTCCTCGTAAAGCCTCGAGGGTTTCCTCTCCCCTCTGTAAGCCCTGAGGTCGTACAGGCTCCCCGACCTCACCACCTCCAGCTTGGACTCCCTGTCTGGCGATGGGGTCCAGACATCTCTCCCACCATGCAGGAGATACGAGGGTGACTTTGCCATCGTTTTCCGGCCGTATCCATTCTCCATCCTCTGGCTGCTGAACACATCGTCGTCGCTATCGGCCCTCTGCTCTGCCGAGGAGCCGGCCGGGGCAGCATCGCCGTACTCGTGCTTGTGCGAGGTCTGCGGGAACTGGAACACCAAGTGCCGGGTGACTCTGTCCATCTCCTGGGAAGAGTCAGCATCCAAAACTCTGCCAACCTCACCCGAGGCCGAGGCCGCCGCTCAGGCTCCTGGCTCTGCAAGCAGGAGGAGAGAGCATTAAGCAGTGGTCGGGGTCCTGCTCTCAGCCTGGTGCTGGTGTCCTGACATGAACCAGCCACATCCCAGCTTCATTTGCTCCATTTCCCTGCAGAAACACTGCGTCTTGGACAGACGCAGCCAGAGCACAAAGCACCATTCCCAGTGGGAACTGCCCCACAGCCAACATCCCCTTCCTGCCTCCATCCCCAGCTTGGCTGTGTCCTGAGGGAGTGAAACCAAACCGCATTGCCCACACCACCGAGAGGAACGCAGGGCTTTGGGTGACACCTGCCCGCTCCAGCACCTCATCCCACCCTTGCACCTCACCACTCAGGGACCACCAGCGGCACTGGGAGCATCCACTCATGGCAGGGAGAGGTGGTGGCACCGGATCCACCTCTGCCTGGAATTTCTCCTTATGCATTTACTGGAAGGAGGCTCCAGATTGCCTGGCTATTGAAACAGAGGGGACCATAAACGTGGTTTCATGGCTCATAAAAAGGAGGGGACTTTAACCGCTGTATCACACAAAACGAAAGGAAACTGCCCTGACCTTGGTGTTGATCCTCCTGTGCTACCCGGGCTGGAGCCGAATGGGTGCCAGGGGAGGGATGGGCAGCACAGGCAGGTCCCTGTGTGACAGTGGCTCTCCCCATATTGTAAACACCATTCCCGCCCCGGTGCCATCCGGACTCATATAACCCGTGCCCAGCAGCGCATCTGTGCCGAGGCAGGCGGATGTGGGTGCTGCAGCATCCCGAGGCATGGAGGGTGGATGCAGTGTGCCCTGGGTGTGTGTCCTTCCCTGCAGGCACCCTGCGGACACATCTCCCTCCACTCACCCCGGCTGCCCTTCCTCTTCCTCCCGCAGCCATTTAAGCCTTCCCTGGGGTGGGAGCACCTGGGTCTCGTCGGGGGCACTGGGGCGCCCCGGGGTGCTGCCGGGTCACCGGGTGATTCATCCTCGAGCCGATCCCTATGGTTTTGCCCGGCTGAATTCCCATAACCTCCTTCTGTTCCTATCAGTGACTCACTGCTGCTCTTTTACAGCCCCGGGGACCTGAAGAGCGAAACCTTTTCTGCCCACGCCTCTTAGCGCTGTCGGAGGCGTCAGAGGGACGGGGACTCCACACGGGAGGGGAGCAGGGCTGTTATCGGGGCTCCCGGATGGCACCGGGGGCACAGCCCCTCCCACAGCATCACCCAAACCCATCCGACTGCTTCGGCTCAGCCCTGGCTGCCCGGCGCTGCAGGAGCCGGGGGGGTTTAGGGGTCCCGGGCTCATCATGGGGAGATGCCGGCGCTGGAGCACCCGCAGCCTGACCTGGGCACCCCCATGAGGACACATCCCGGGAGTCCCCCCGCCCCGCAGCACACCGGGCCCCGCTGCAAACACCACCCGACGTGCGACAACGAGCGTGAGGCCGCCCCTCCGCCCGCGGCAGCGGATGGAGCCCGCCTGCGGCACGGGGACGGCCCCCCCCCGGAGGTGCCGCCGTCACCCCCCACCCCGACCCCCTGCACTTACTGCGCCGGAGCCGTCTTGCCGGGGGTCCCCAGCCCGGGACGGCCGCGCCGTGTGTGTGGGGCAGCGGTGGGGCGGGCGGTGGAGGGGTGTGGGGGCCGCGGGGCTGCGGCTCCTTGATAAGCACAGCCCGAGCCCGAGTGGGGAGTTCCAGGAACCGCGCCGGGCCCGGCGCTGGCTGCGGTTCAATGCCCCGTTCCCAGCGCCGCTGCGGGTGTCTCCCACGCCGGGAGGGCTGCGCTTGGCCCCCAGCCCGCGGCATGAGCCGGTGATGCCACGGCCACGGGGGCACCGAGGTGCCGGAGCATCCGTGCGCCGATGCAGCAGCACCCGCTGCAGCGCCGAGGGGGTTTGGGTGAAGGCGGCGGCGGCAGCAGTGCCCACGCTCCCCTGTTTACGCCGTGGGGCCTCTCCTGATAAGCCCTTGCTCCCCACCAGCCCCTTTGCGGAAGGGACAAACCCCATCGCTTGGCCTGGAAACCTCAGGCCAAGGGCAGGACCGTGGCGTGGTGGCCGTGATGTCCTTAGTGCCTGTGGCCATGGCTGCTGGACCTTGGTATTGCAGTACCAGCACCCAAATCCACCCTCCTTCCTTCCAGGCCCAGAGTGTTGTGGCTGATGCTGTGCCAGGATGCTCAGCCTTTCCCTGTGCCTGTGCTGGGGACGGGAGATCATAGAATCATAGCATGGTTTGGGTTGGAAAGGACCTTAAGTTCACCCGATTCCAACCCCCTGCTGTGGGCATGGATGCCTCAGGATGAGGATCTCATCCCTACACTCATCCTCTCTGCCCCACCACAACAGCTCTGCTCCTCACCGGAGTCTTCTCCAGCTGGAAAGGCCCCGTGACCCCGCTGCTCCCTGCAGTGGCTGCAGCACTGCGATGGGGTCAGCCTGCGGCAGGTCCCACTTACCCCCTGCCCGGTGCTGGGTGCTCTGGGCTGTGTCTCGGGGCCGGTGGCTCTGGTGCGGCTGCCGGGCAGCTCTGCGCTTCCGGGCAGGACACAGGAGGCTGTTTTACCCCGGGGCAGAGCCAAAGTCCACGGGTGATGTGGGGAGCAGGAGCACACCACGCCCCGGCAGGGCGTGCGCCCGGCTCCGGCGCTGGCACCGGGCACAGCCGGGCCTCACTGCCCCGGAGCCGGTCCTGGCATCCCGGCTCCAGGCACAACCAGGACCTGAGGTGGGCAGAGACTGCAGTGATGATGGGACCGGAGGGTCCTGGCCCCGGTGCTGCCCCTTGGGACAAGCATGCCCTCTGGGCTGCCGCGTCCCCTTCACCTGGGCACCCACCAGCATCACGCCTGCATCCTCCCAGCATCCCAGTTCCTACCCACCTCTTCTTCCTCGCTCCTCTGGCGTGGCCATGTATCCATCACCACAGCACCGGGGCTGGCAGCGTGGTGATGCTGGGACTAATCCCAACCGTGCTGCCCTTACCTGCACCCTGGGGACCCGCTGTGGTGGGGTGTCCCTGAACGTCACCGGGTGCTGGGATCAGATCCCTCTGGGTCCTGGGGGTTATTCCACTGGGAGAGATGTGTCCTGGCTGGACCCCGGCAGCTCCTGCTCTGCCCCATGCTGGTTGGCTCCAGTGCTGCTGTGGGGGAATGAGCATGGGGAGCAGGGGGGATCCCCATGTCCTGCCCTCCTGCTGGGCTGGCACCGGCTGTGCCGAGGCTCGTGGTTGAGCTGAGGCCAGAGCACCAGTGTCTCCACATGGGGCTCTTGCACCCATGAAACAGCCAGAGGGGAGAGGATGATGAAGCCTCTGGGTAGGGATGAGAGGGGCCACAGCCCAGGCAGTGAGGGGCTGGCGGGACCCATCCCCAACATCCCAATCCCCATCATCCCAGTCTCCATCATCCCCATCCCCATCTTCATCACCGCCATCCCCAGCATCCTCATCCCCTTTGACAGCATCCCCCATCCCCAGTATCCCAATCCCCATCATCTCCACCCCCATCTTCATCATCACCATCCCCAGCATCCTCATCCCCTTTGGCACCATCCACATCCCAGCATCCCCATCCTATGATCCCTCTCCCGGTCCCTTCTCGGGTGCTATTCCCAGTCCCAAGCAGAGGCTCCAGGGTGGTTGTTCACACAGTTTATTTGCTCGGTTCGGGTGTTTTACAAACAACGGGAAGGGCGGGGGGGGGGGGGGGGGGGCGGAACTTCAAACGGCTTCGGCACAAGTGAAAAGCATGGGAATGCGGGAAGTGCACTTCAGCGGAGCCGGGCGGGGGCTGCGGGATGGGGCTGGGACACACGGAGAGGGTCCTCAGCCCCAGCGCCCCACCCCGGCCCCGTGGGGCCCGATCCCGCTCCCTGCATCGCGGGGGCAGAGGGTGGGAAGGGGCCAGGGGGGCAATGTGGGACCCGGGGTGGGGCGAGGGGGTGCAGGGGGTGATGCGTGCCCCCACTGGGGACCAGCCCGGAGCCAGCCCCCAGGAGCCATGGGGCACCCGGCTGAGCCCCCGCTCTGTGTCCCCCCGGAGGTGCCAGCCGCGGCCCCCCCCTCCCCATCCCAGCTCTGCCTCTCCCAGGGGGCTTGGGATCGTCTCCCTATGGGACACAGCCCCAGCGCCTCCCCTATCCCTGTAGTGATTCCGTGGTGGGGGGGAAACTGCAGCCTGGGTTGTAACAGGGGGGCAGCAATCGGGATGTTATGGGGGAGGTCACTGTTCACACAAGGGGGGTGGGAGGGGGGAAAGGCTTTGGGGGTCTGAGTCCCATTTCTGGCAGCTCTGCCGCCCGCATCCCGATGGGCTGATCCCAATGCTCTGCACCCGCTGCACAGGGGGGTCCCCCAGGGCATGGGGATGGGGACCGCCAGCCCAGCCGGCACAGGGCTGGTGGGAGATGGGACCCCCTCTTGGAGACAGCCCTCACCCCAGGGCAGGGCAGAGGTGCCCTGAGATGGGTTCAGCACCCATGGGTGCTGCCGGGGGCCCCCCGCCTGCCCCAGCGGGTCTCAGTGGGGAGGAAACGCTGGTGCTGGTGGTGAAATCCCCGCTGAAGGGCTGGGGCATGGGGAGGGCTGCGCAGTCCCAGCACGGACACAGCCTCCCAGGGACACCCTCCTGGACCCCCAGCAGCTCCCAGTCCCGGTGCCTGGGGTGAACTGGGCTGTCCCTGCTTGCCCGGGGCCCCAGAACGTGGCTCTAAAAGCTGCCACTGTGGGGGACACGGGGCTGGGCCCCCTCTCCTGTGGCTTGAGGAGGCACCGGAGCTGCTGTCCCATGGGGCTGAGCTCCCTCGCTGCCATCACCACCCAGGTCACCCTGGGAGGACACGGGCACCGGCCACCACCGCTCAGCCCCAGCAAGGATGGAGGATGGAGGAATGGCCCTGGCCTTGGGACCTGGATGGTGACAGCATCACTGTGGAGGAGCTCCTGCACAGGGTATCCAAGGGGAGAGAGCATCGCCTCCCGTGGGAGCCACACATGGCCCATAGCCCCCTGTGAGCTCCCAGCTGTGCCCAGCATCGTGGAGGGGATGCTGCCCTCAACACCCTTCCCTTGCCTGGCCACGCTCAATCCCAGAGGGACTCATGGCTTGGGGAGCCCAGGACTGAGGATGCAGAATGGAGCGGGAACATCCATGGGCAGCCAAGGCAGGGGGGGCGACAGCCCAGGGCCTTTCCCTGCAGGAGAAGTGGATGATGGAGGTACAGAGAATGGGGCTGGCTCCATGTTGGCCGTGTGCTGGGTCCCGCTGGCCACCGGTACCCGGGAGTCACCTACAGATGCAGCAGCAGCATCCTCCAGCCCCGGCCGGCTCCGGGTGGGAAGATGCCGGTGAGAGGGGGGAAAGACTCCGGCGTGGGCAGCAGGAGGATGAGGGGGTCTCTAATAAATACCACAGGCGGCGCTGGGCAGAGGGGGCGAGCGGCACCGCGGTGGCTGCTGCGGCTGGAGCTCTCCCGTGTTGGTGCTGCAGGAGGAGGGTCCGTGTCCAGTGGGAAGGAGCCCGGCACGGGCCTGGCGAGCGGGGGGCCGGGGCGGAGGGGGCTCGGCGGGGGCTCACATCACCGTGCAGCACTTGCAGCGCTGCTTCTTCACGTCCGTGTCCTGCTCGGCCTCCTTGGCATCCGTGGCGTTGGCGCCCGGGTTCTGCCCGCCCGGGCTCTCCTCCCGCAGCGGTTGTGCTGCCGCGGGCTCCAGCGCGGTGCCGTTGGGCGGCGCGTGGTCCTTGTGCGCCGGCTCCGGCTTGCTCTCGGCGTCCTCGATCACCACCAGCTCGGCCTTGATGGTGCCCTCCAGCCCCAGCACCTTCTTGGTCTCGTCCTCGTCCTCCACATTCTGGTAGCCCATGAAGATCATGGTGACGGGCTGCTCGCGGCTCGGCTCCGTCCCCTCGGACGCGGGGCTCTCCCGTGCCTTGGTCTGCAGCCCCGTGATCTCCCGCCGCGGCGTTGCCTTCTGGCTGCCTGCGGCGCTGCCGGGCTCCTCACCCGCCTTGGCCACGGCGCCTTCGCTCAGCGTGGCCTCGTCCGCCTTATGTAGGAGCTCCTCGACCTCGGAGGAGCTGAGGGGATGCGCCCCGTTCTGCAGAGCCCCGTCCTCGGCGCTCACCGCGTGCACCACTGCGGGGACAAGAGAAGGAGCGTGAGGGCAGCGCGACCGGACCTGGACGGGCTCCTGCTGGTGGGACCCTTCCCCTCCCCTCCTTCGCACCGAGCCCAGGACCCCCCCGCATTGCCTGGCCCCTGCCCGGCAGCAGATGGGAAAGCCAAAGAGAAAGCACAGTGTGAGGAGCGGCTCCCAGCCCTTGGCTCCGCGGGAGCTGCCAGGTCGCAGTGGCGAGCGGAGCGGGATGCTCTGCGGCAGATCCCCGCTGCCACCACCTAACACCCCAGCGAGGCACTGCACCACCGCGTCCTGCCACATCCCACCGCATCCCGCAGGACGCGGTGCTCTGCGCGGCTGCTGGAGGCAGCAGACGGCAGCATCCCTGCCTCGGGCTCATCGCGTTTTCCACTCGACTTGGGGCATCATGCGATGATCAGTGCAACAGCGCGTGGATGGAGCGATGGATAAGACAGGACCAGCGCACGCTGCCCTGTGCCGATCGCTGCCGAGGTGCATCCTTGGAGCCGGGGTCCTGAGCCAGGTGATGGATGGTGTGGACCGGCACAACCATGGCCACAGTGAGGGTGTTGAACGGCATTGGCTGCCGGTGCTGGGGGGATCCCTTGGAGAGTTGGTCACCACTCAGCCACCGGTGTCCCAGTACCATGCCGCAGCTCCGTGGCTGGTCCTCGCCACCGACACAGCCATCCCTTGTGTGTCACTGGGCCCTTCGGAGCAGGTTCCCCTCGGTCCCCAAAGGCAGGGGCTGGTCCCTATTGCTGCACATCCTCTGTTCCTGCAGCCAGCCTGAGCACACCACAGTGCTTGTGCCATGTTCCCCTGGCTCCTGGACTCAGCAGATCCTCTTCTCCACACTGTAGCGGCGCAGGGTCACGATGCGCAAACCAGGGCTGATACCACCATGGATGGACCCCACACTGGGGGGCCGGGGCGCAGGACCGGGACCATTGCCCCCATCGGTGTTCCCTGCGGAGCTGGCGGCCAGGAGCAGCCCCAGCACTTCCCGGCCCTGGTGCCCGCTGGGATGCTCCGGCTGCCGCTCCCTTGTGCCCTGCCCTTTGCTCCTGCCGCCCGCCGGCGCTGCAGGCCGGACCGTACCTTTCAGCTCATCCTCGTACACTTTGACCCCCTGCAGACAGTGGTTCTGGGGGAGCAGGGTGGTGCTGGACAGGACCTTGGTCTCTCCAGTCACTCTGTCCTTCTCCACAGTGATCTCCACCGAGTACATGGCTGGGACACAAAGCACACAGCGCTCGTTACAGCGGCCCTGGCCCTCCCCAGCCCCTGCAGCGAGCAGGCGCGGTGCGGTGCGGTGCGGTGTGGTGCTCAGCGGCGTTAGCGAGGCAGCGGGCGGCAGCAGGAGTGGTGAATGGCAGAGGCGAGTGCGACATCCCCGGCACAGCGTTCCTAGCGGGACCTGCGGGGCCGTTGCCATCCCAGCATCCCCTTACCTCCGCTTCTGCATCCCCCCTGTGGCACCGCGGCTGGCGGGGCCGTGTCCTGTCAGTCCGGCCGGTGAGGACCAAGCTCATGCTTGGTGGCATCCCCCTGGGAGGGTGCTGGGGCAGCCTCTTGGCCCCGGTGGGATGGGAGATCCTCAGCATCAATCCTCCAGCTCTTGGCACCGGGGTTGCCTCATCCCGGTGGTGCTTTGCTCCAATGACCCTAAGATGCGCTCTGCCACAGCCTGGTCTGAGCCATCCCCCCAAAACCAGAGCAACCCCATCCAACAGCGGAGCCGGTCCCAGGGCCCCCAGCTTGGCTGCTCCCCCCGGCAGCTGTGGGGCCATGGGCGCAGGGTCAGCTGCCCCGGCAGCCAACGCGCTGCTCCCTGACCCGTGCACCAAGAAGCTGCAAAGAGAGTGGGAGGTGAGGATGAAACATGGAATGGGGGGTGAAGGGGACCCTGAACCACGAACCAGCCACGGGGTGGAAGCAAAACCAAACCCTCTGATTGCAAATAACTGATGTTCTGTGCCTGGGGCTTGGAAAGCCATGGAGCGGTGCCGGGGCTGCGGAGCAGCAGCGAGCCGAGGGGCGGCGCGGGACGGGAGCGGGGAAGCGGCCGGGAAGGAGCATTCCTCCCAGGAAGCGGGCACCTACCGGCCTTCATCATGTCAGTGCCTTCGACCGCCTTCATGGGGCTGCTGGAGACCTTCTTCTCGGCTGCAGAGGGAGAGGGGAGACACCCCCTGAGCCCGTGTGCCCATGGATGGCACCGCTGCGCAGGAGGGGATGGGGACAAGGATGGGGCTGCCCCGGCTCCCCCCAGCACCCAGGGCAGCACCACCCGGGAGCAAGGACCACGGCCGCGCTGGGGATCACCTACCCTTGACAGTGCCCAGGGGACTCTGCAAAACAGAAGGGAGAGGTTAGGAGCTGCCACGCACCGATGCCGCGCACCCACCCGCACCCAGCGCACGGGACCTGGCACAGCACCGGCAGTGCTGGTCCCAACCTGCCCACCACTGCATCAGCACCAAGAACCAGCTCTGGTCTGGCTGCGGGTGAGCAAGCAGCAACCCCCAGGGACCCGGATGGGCTGCCCGAGAGGGACTTCATCAGGGACCACAGCGATAGGACAAGGGGTGATGGTGAACCCATCACTGGAACAGGGGAAGTTCAGGTTGGAGATAAGGCAGAAGCTCTTCCCTGTGAGGGTGCTGAGGCGCTGGCACAGGGTGCCCAGAGCAGCTGTGGCTGTGCCATCCCTGCAGTGCTCAAGGCCAGGTTGGACACAGGGGCTTGGAGCACTGCTCCAGTGGAAGGGGTTGCTGCCCATGGCAGGGTTTGGAGCTGGAGGAGCTTTAAGGTCCCTTCAACCCACACCAGGCTGGGATTCTATGACCCCTCTCACGCTGCCCATGGAGCGCGGCCGTGCCCACCTTCTGCGTGTTGGGGACGGGCTCGGCTTTCTCCTCCTTGGCTGGTGCCGCTGCCACCTCCGCCAGGTTCTCCTTGGTGGAAGCCGCTGAGCTGCTGTTCTCCAGCGTCTCCAGCTCCTTCTCCAGCCTGTGGGGAGAGCCGGGGTGAGAGGCCACGGTGCAGGCAGCACGGTGCAGGCAGCAGAGCCACCAACATGGTCCAGGGACGTGGCACAAGGGAGAGGAGAGGCACAAATCGGCCCCTGGGCTCATGTGCAGGGAGAGACCAATCGACCTCCAGCACAGCCACCACTATCCCTTGGCTGATGGGATGGAAGAGCCCCTTTCACGGGCACCAGGCAGGGACGGGACTGACCCCATGGGGTGTCCTGCTCTCCCCATGCAGTGACAACCAGCCATGCCACACGCTTGTGCTCGGTGGCACGGAGCGATGCTGCTCCATCCCTGCTCCTGTTCCAGCTTCCCATGAGGGTGACCACCCATTCCCGGCCATGAGCCCCTCCGGGACGTGGCAGAGGTCCGGGAAGTCCCCTGGGATCCGTGTCTGTGCCAATGGGACCCATCTATCACCGCTGTGGCAGCACCCCCCGGCAGAGCCCCCCCTCAGCGCCGGCGGAGGAATGCACCGTGCCATTAGAGCCACACAAAGGCCCCTTCGTGCCTGACCCCTCTCTGCACCGATGCGCGGTAATTGACGGCACAGCCGTGACGGATGGCATTCCTGCCGCCGGGACACCCTCCCGGCCCCCCCGGCAGCAGAGGCACAACGGGGCCAAGTAGGGGCTGAGGCTTCTCTCCACCAACCTCCCACCCGGCCCCTTCCCCAAGGGGCTGAGCCGCCGCGATGGGTCCATGGGGAACCAACCCCCGTTCCCTGCCCTGCTCTGCTCCTGCTGCAGGGACCGAGCAGCCCCCCCCCGGGGGTGTCCGTGCTCAGGGGGCCTGGATGGGCTCCGGGACCGGCTGCAGACCCCGGACAAAAGGCAGCACGAACCCAACCGGAGGGTTCACGGCTCAGCACCAGCGGCACCATGAAGAGGCACCTCCTCTCCCTGCAGCTCTGAGTGGGATCTCAGCAGCGCGACCCCGCGCTTGTGCCTCATGCTCAGCACACGGGATGGAGCTGCACCTCAGCATCCCTCCTGCCCGGGGGGGGGTCTCTGGAGGGTGTCACAACCCCAGCACCATCCCCGTTACCTCTGGATGGTTTCCTCCAGCTCCTTGGTCTTCACCTCATCCTCCTGCATCTGCTTCTTCATGGCCTCGTCCTCCTCGGAGGCTGAGGCCGGGGCCCCCTCCAGCAGCCATCTCTCCCGCAGAGCCTTGGACTGGGGAGCAGAAGGGGGTCAGGGTCCTGCGGGTGCCGCAGCCGGGGGGGGTCTCCGGTGCAGACACAGCCCGGGGGGCCCGGGGGATCCTCACCTTGAGGTGCTGCAGCTGCCTCCGGTCATCCTCGAGCTGCCGCCGTTTGTTCTCGATCTCTGTCTGACGCTTCCGCTTCTCCTGCAGGGATGAGCGCGGCAGAGCCGGGGTCAGGGCAAGGAAGGGGGGGAACATCCCTCCTGGCCAGGACAGCATCCCCGGAGCGGGGGGGGTGAGGGGCTCCCGGACACAGGGACACAGGGGTACATCCCACGGGAGCTGCCCCATCCCTGCCCTCACCGGGGGAAACTGAGGCACGGAGGGTGCAGAGACCCTGGGGCTCTATTCCCCATCTCCAGGTGTCTTCCCCTCTCCCGGCCCCATGGAGTGAGCTGCCAGCGCAGGGGAACCAGGGCCCCCCATGGGGCCCATCCGGATCATTTGAGCAGGGGCAGCCCCAGCCTGGGCAGCGTCACCCCCGTCCCTTCTCCTCTGGCCAGGAACAATTTGCCCTTTGTGCGGTGGAGATGGGCCGGTAGCGGATGGGATGGGGAGGCTGCCAGCCCGTGGCAGGGTTTAAAACCAGCTCAGAGCCCTGCTCTGTGCCAGGGGGGCTGCTATGAATGGGATCACCGATGCCCATGGCTGCATCTGCACCATCCCCAGCCCCATCCTGCGAAAGGGTGAGTGGGAATCAACGCTTGTTCCCCTCCTGGGGCTCGTCGAGATGCTGCTTCATTAATTGAACCTCCCGCTCGCTCTGCCCCTGGTTCCCCAGCGCAGCCAAGCCCCGCGGGATCCTGCACTCAGCTGCGGCGTGTCCCTGGAACCGGCACCCTCATCCCCGCTGGTGTGCAGCCTGTGCGGCACAGGGATGCAGGGGACGCTGGGACTCACCGCAATGGCCTGCAGCCGCTCCTGCTGAAGGGTGCTGGCTTCCACAGCCCTGCAAGAGAGCACAGAGCGCAGTGAGGAGCGCGGCCGCCGCGGCGCAGTGAATGGGGACATTGTGCCACATTGTGCCACCACCCAAAGGACACAGCCACCGGCTGGACGCTTCCCTTCCGCCCGCTGCTATCTCCCCTTCCCCTCACAGAGCTCAGTCCTCCCTGCCCATGAGCTCCTCTGCCTGGATCCCTGGGAACAGGGCCCTCACCCAGACCTGGCACAGCCGGACCCACTCCTGCCATGGCGCAGATGGAAACGGTGACCATGGCCAGGCTGGAGCGGGGCTCCCGGTCCTGGCCATCCCTGCGGTTCAACCTGGCTCACACTTTCCATTCCAAGCCCATTTCTTGGCTGCTGACACCTTTCCGGGCTGCATGCACTGACACATGCATGCACACGTGCACAGACACACGGGGACACACGCACAGATGAACAGACACACAGATGCGCATCATGTGCTGCCGGTGGCAGAAGCCTCATGGGTCCCAACACAGCTCTTCCAAGCACTGGGGGCCTCATGCCCATGTGGCACAAGTGCCCTGGACCAGCCCAACCGGCATCGCAGCCCCATGGGGCCCGGTGCGAGCTGCGATGCCACCAGCATCAGGTGCAGGTCCAGCAGTTGCCCGGGGCCCTTTGGCGACGGGGGATGCTCCAACACCACAGGAGCCGGCTGGATGCTCACCAGACAGCGCTAACGAAGTGCTTAGCTGTGACAGTAATTGCGGTGGGAGGCACAGAGGTGTCGTCAGGCGATGGATCGGTGCCACTCGGTTCCCAGAGCACAGGACAGAGCCCGTAGGAGGGAGGGAACCCGGGCAGGGTTCCAGCCCATGGCTGCTGCGGCTCTAGGACCTGGTGCTTCAGTCACATCCGTGTCCCTGCTCCCAGCAGAGGAGCCCTCACAGGACGCAATGGGCAGCACCATGGCCTCAGCACAGTGGGAAAAGCCATTAGGAAGGAGCTGGTGTGGAAGCGCTGTCCCAACGCAGCTGCACGCTTGGAGGCCACGGACCCACTGACGTGGGTTGGAGCCAGCCCCGGCTTCATGCAGCACCAACCCCAATGGGAGGCACAGGGGAGGGCAGCCCCGGTTCACCACGGGGTGTCTGGTTTGGAAGACAGCACGGACACTGAGGTGCTGGATGGCAGCGGAACCCATGGGACATGGAGTGGGCGCTGGCAGCAGCTGCACCGTGGCCCCTGGGTTGGGCTCCTGCACAAGGGTGAAACCATCCTGGTCCCCCTGAGTCCAGCTCATGGCACCCCAGACTCAGAGCCCTGTGGACCAAGGCCTGTTCCTCTCCTGGATCTTGCCCCATTCGACAGTTCCAAACTTTCACAGCCTTCCGGAAACGTCCTGTTCTGCTTTTCCTCCCTCCTCCATCCTCTTTATTTTCCATTATTTGCTACAGCCTCCACATTCCCGGGTTGAACGCCAGGAATCTTCCTGGCCCAGGGAAAGACATGGAACAGGCCGGATGCCCCTTGCTGCACCCTCTGGCCCCAATTGCCCCAGCACCTTGTGCTGGACCCCAGCCACTGCCCCGGGAACACTGATCCATCACACCAGAGGCACTGATCCATCACATGGGGGACACCGGGCCCTGTCCCTGCGGTCGGCTCCCTCAACAGCCGGGAGCAGGAAAACGGAGCCAGGGCCCAAGCCAAGCTCCCCCCCCGCCGCCACCACCCTCCTCTTCCTCAGCACCCCTGGGCCGGGCCGGTGCCAATGGGGCCCCGGTGACTGATGGCTCCGCCGAGGCGGGAGGCAGTTCCCTGGCAACGGCGCCATGGTAACAGCGCCATGGCAACGGGGTGAGCCGCTGGGAGGGGGATGCGCAAACCCAGCGCCACCAAACCAGGTCCGTCAAACACAGTGCCACCAAACCAGGGCCTCTGAGCCCAGCGCCACCAAACCCAGCGCCACCAAACCCAATGCCATCAAACCAGGGCCTCTGAGCCCAGCGCCACCAAACCAGGGCCATCAAGCCCAGCGCCGCCAAACCCAGCGCCACCAAACCCAGTGCCACCAAACCAGGGCCTCTGAGCCCAGCGCCACCAAACCCAGCGCCACCAAACCAGGGCCATCAAGCCCAGCGCCACCAAACCCAGCGCCACCAAATCCAGTGCCATCAAACCAGGGCCATCAAGCCCAGAGCACCAAACCCAGCGCCACCAAACCAGGGCCTCTGAGCCCAGCGCCACCAAACCCAGCGCCACCAAACCCAGCACCACCAAACCAGGGCCATCAAGCTCAGCACCCCCAAACCCAGCATCATCAAACACAGAGCCACCAAATCCAGTGCCACCAAACGCAGTGCCATCAAACCAGGGCCACCAAACCCAGCGCCACCCAGCCCCTAGGGAACCACAAACTGGGAAAAGAATCCCTGAATGAGCCCTCCTCCCCCCCCCCTTCACCCAGTCTCCGGAGCAGCTGTGAACAGGCTCATGCTATCCCACCCGCTGTCCATGCTGTGCACGTCCCAGCCCCGCGGGTCCCAGCGCAGCTCCTCGAGCTGCTCCTGGATGCACCACATGGCTGGGAAAGCCATGGGCTGTGGTGTGGGAGATGAGGCTGAACGGACCAGGGACGCGGGTGGCACCGGGGGATGATGTCCCGGGAACTCCCACCTGCAAGGGCAGCATTCCCTGGACCCCCGGATGGACCTGCGCACACGTGGGAGCACGCGTGTGCCCCGTGCACGCACTGTGCTCTCCCTTTGCTCTCCAGCCCTTTCCAGCCCTGCTGATGCTGCCGTTTCCTACCATCACAAGGGAAGCCCGTGACCTTTTGTCTCCTCCCCGCCTGACACGAAACAATAATGTTTATTTGCCTTCCTCTGCTTTTTCCCATTAGCTCATCCAAACGTGCGAAGAGCCCCCCTGAGCTGCTCCTCCGCTCCCCTGACCTCCGCTCCCTTTCCACCCACTCAGCTCCGAGCCAGGGGGAAGGCAGGGAGAGAGCCTGGACCCCCACACGGGCACTGGGGATGGGGGGCACTGCGGGGCCTGGACCCTGTGTGAACGGCAGCACCGGCAGCAGTTGAGGCACCGGCACTGATTTACAGCCCCATTCCCGTGCCAAGAGCCGGGCCCCTTGGCTGGGCCCGGAGTGACGCTGCCGTGGGGAGGCTGCAGCCTCCGTCACGGAGCCATTAACAGCGGGGCCGCTATCGAACGCCCTTGCTGGGAGCTCATCGACCACAAAGGCAAACGAAAGCTGTGACACCACGGAGCTGAGCGGGGGGTGGCTGCGCCCAGGGTCGGACCCCTCTGCTCCAGCTCTGCCCCCACGGTGCTCAGCCCCTTCTCTCCCCGTATCCCTTTGCCTGTGCAGCCCCATCCATCACTGCTGCGGCCCTGGGAGGAGATGGGGAGAGCGGGGAAGTGGAGGGAGGCGGGAGGAGGAGATGGCAGCCCCAGGCTCCCGAAAACGCAGGATGCATTAGAGCAAGCAGCGCTGCCTGATTGATTCTTCGGGCTGAGATGTGGGTTGGGAGTGCCAGGAGAAAATGGATCCCATGAATATTTGATGAACGGAGGCTTGGGGAGGGAGTTTGATTGGAAAATTACAGATCTTTCAAACAATGGTTCAAGTGCCCTCCAAACACTCGGGTTTCCAACTCCCTTCCAGTTAGAGGAGCAAGGCTCCACCAGGAAACTCCCCACAATTTATGAATGAGCATGGAGCCGGCCTCTCCCCATGCCTGGGAGCGCCAACCGCCCGGGATACAGCTCCTGGCACCTCAGGGCTGTGTCACTCGGCCCCTGGGTCCCCAATCACACAAGGCAGCGCGGCTTTCCCACGCCGATGCCACGTCCATGGGCACACCCAAGGCTCCAAGGAGCGTCAGGAAGCGTGGCTCCATGAGCCCCAGGAACCCACGGGACCTCGGTCCTCGGCGCCGAGCCAAGGGGCTGGGCCCACCCCACATTCAGCCATCTCCACCAGGAAACACCTGGCTGGGGCAGGATCCGCCCCGGCTCCTCTCTGTGCTCCGGGGCTGCTGCAGGGCTCATCCGCACCCCCCGGAGCAGCTTCTGTCTGGGGCCCCCGGGGCTCACTCACCTCCGGATGGAGCAGACGGGCTCCTGCGCACGCTTCTGCCTGCGCCCGACCCTGCCCTGGCGCTTCCCCCCGGCCCTTCCGGGCTGCTGGCACCTCCGCTGCTGGAGACGGGCCCACGCCACAGCACCACACGGACCGCATGAGATCCTGTGCAGGGAAAGTGGCTGCTTCTGGCCAGGAAGTGGGAACACCAACACCGGCAGCTTCCCAGGAAACCTGCTCCGGTTCCTGCCCAGCCAAGGGGTCCTATCCCACCATAAGCGGCCAGACCCTGTCAGGGATGGACCTGACCTCCTCTGGCTTCCCGCAGCCAGCCGGGAGGCAGCGTTGGTCCAGCCTGGGGAGCATCAGTGGGGTTCTGCTTCTCCCCAGCAGCAGGTGGAGAGCCCCAAGTCCCTTCCCAAAGCACTTCCAGATGACTCCTCCGGCAGAAACCTCCCTCCTTCCCCAGGCACAACTCGGCTTCGGATCAGGGATGAGCAGGGCTGGGAGGGCAGGACCAGGAGAGTCCCCACTCAGAGGAGACCCGGAGGGGAGAGCAGTGACCGCTGAGACAAACCACCGGAGCAGCCAGATGTGGACATCCACAACCTCCAGCTGCTCAAGAGCATCAACAGCAGCAGGCGCACGGGAGGGATGAGCAGCTCCGCTAGGACCAGCATCTTCACAAGAGCTGGAGGCTTTCAGCCGGACCTCCCCAGGCACCAGCGGCTCGCAGCAGGCAGGGACCCTCCTCCAGCCACTGCCAGTGCCAAGGCGAAGCAGAAGCCAAAGCAAGGCCGGCAGCACACTCCCCAGCACCCACGGTCTGCTGCAGAGCCAGGCCGACATCAGGGGAGCACCTCGCTGCGTCCCCCCTGCCCCAGGACTCTCCTAAACCTCCCCATGACCAGGCTCAGGATTTGAGGGAGCAGGACTGACCCAGCTCCTCGCTGCCCGGTTCCTGCAGCTCCTCATCCTGCTCCCCAGGGCTCATCGTGCTCCTCGGTTCTGCCCTTTCCCTCCCTGCCTTTTGGCAAACCACACACACATTTCCCCCCCCCCCAGTGAGGCACTTTTCCAAAGGGACCGGCACACTGAGGAGCTGCCCAGAGCCATGGACCTGCCTTGGCAAGCTCTCGCCTCCGGTCCCTCCAGCAGCACAGGGCGCTGCTCTGCTTCCCCAGCCCCACTGCCTCTGACATGACCCCAGGGCCCCACCGGTGCCACCACGACCAGAGCCCACCCCGACACCAGGAACCCCCCATCCCTCCCCTCGCCAGTGCCCCATGGGGCTCTCCCTGGGTGGGAGGTGGATGGTGGTGAGTGGGACCTGTTGAGCACCCGGCATCTCGCCAGGAGCATCAGGACAGGGAGAGATGCCCGATGGAGGGTCACTGAGCCCGGGCAGCGTGGATGCGCCCCAGGGGATGCAGGGAGACCCTTGTTTGCCACGGTGGGGACTGAAGCATGGGAAGGAGGGAAAGGCCGCGGTGAGACACGGCCGCTGTCACCCACACCCGGGGCGGTGAGCCCAGCCCCGTGCTCTCCCAGCACCATCAGTCCCTGAGAGGCAAAACCAGCGCGGGGCAGGATGGATCCCAACCCCCGGCCTTCACCTGCTCCCTCCATCGCCCGCAAAGCCCCATGCGCGGCTCTGAGCCCCCCTGCAGGCACCGACCGAGCAGGCAGGGCCCCACCGCAGCACACAAAGGACGAGGCCGGGGTACGGAGAGCGCCCGCCCGTCCATCCGGACCCCGCACAGGAGGAGCCGCGGCGCAGGCCCGGGGGTGCGGGTGCAGGGGGGGGGCTCCGCGGTCCCGCAGCGGCAACAACAGGTTCAAAACACAAAAATAAACGCCTCTCCCACACCCCCCCCCCGCCGCTTCCCGCACCGCTGCCAGCGGAGACGCGCCCCCCGCAGCCCCCGCGCCCGCTCCACACCGGGGCCTCCGCCGCTGCACCCCGAGCTGGAGCCGCGGTACCCCCGGGCAGGGACCTGAGCAGCACCGGGGGGGGAGCGAGGGCCCGGTGCGGGGGTCCCGAGCCCCGGCACTGGGGGGATGCGAGGCCGCGCGGTGTTGGGGTCCTGAGTCCCCAGGATTGGCGGGGGTGCGAGCCCCCGGTTTCATGCTCCCGTGCTCCTCTACTGAAGGGGATAGGAGCCTCCGGTGTGAGCTCGGTGAGCCCCCGGCGCGGGGGTCCCACAGCCCCGCTGCGGGGTCCCGGGCCCCGGCACTCGGCGGATCCCCCCCCCTCCCACCTCAGTACTGCGGTGCTCGGCGGGGGCCCGCGGGCGGTACTCACTCCATTTTCCGTGCGGGCTGGGCGGCGGCTCCGGCGGGGTCGGGCCGGGGGGGGGCGCGGCGGAGCGGGGCCGGCGGCCGCCGGCGTCCCGGCGCTCAGGGCCCGGCGGGCGGCGGCATCCCCGGCGGGGCTGCGGGATGCGCAGGGATGTCGGGGCCGCGCCGGTGCTCCCGCCTCCCGCGCCGCCCGCACAGCTCCGTCTGCCGGGCGCGGCCCGCCACTGCCGCCGCCCCTCACCCAGCATCGGGGCGCGGCGCTGCCGCTCGCCGCTGCCGGCGGCCCCGGGGCTGCGGCTGCTTTTGGGGTGCGGGGGGAGCCCCACAGCGGGTCCCGGCTGCGCGGTGACCTGCTCCTTGCCCCGGACACCCCCTTTTGCCCCCCCCCAGCACCACAGGGACGTCTCCCCCCGGGCACTGCCCCTGCCAAAGGCCCCTCTCATCGCTCCCGCTGCGCCTCAGCACCCAGCCCTGGAGATGCAACCGGGGAGAGGGTGGAGAATGGGGAGCCCGGGTCCCGCTCTCACTGCTCCTGTTTCCCAATGCAACAGCCGCGTTGGGCAAACGCTGGCAAACTGACACAGGAAGCCTCGAGCCCGGCTCCGACCGCAGCCCGTTAGGAAATGTGCCCCCTGGAGCAGTGGGGTACACCCGCCCCATACACCCACCCCTGTGCACTCACAGCCCTGTACACGCACAGTCCCTGCACGCCCCAGGAGCGAGGCTGTGTCCAGCCTTGGGGATGCTGCCACATCCCGGGAGGTGTCCAGGCCATGGTGGGGCCCTGCTGCTCCCACCTCCCTGCCAAGAGCAGAGGGGGTTCATCCTGAGGAGCTCCAGGCATGAGAGGAGCTGGGCCTGGTGTGGGAAGCTGCTCTGCTTTCCCTCTCCCTTCCCCAGTCCGGAGCAAGCGGCTGCTCCAGGGTGAAGCTGCACCTACCCCTGAGGCATCATTGCAGCGCCTGTGCCCCCCACCCGCAGCATTGCACAAAGCAGCAACACCCAGAGAGGAGGAAGCAGGAGGGAGATACCCACTGGTACCCAGAAGTATTTAAGCACCCCCCATCCTGAGCGGCCCCATAGGAGGTGGCAGTGACCTGCTCTGCACCAGCATGGTCATGGTTGGGCTCTTCATCCTGAGCCTGGGAGGCTCCATCCTGCTCCTGGCCCCGGCAGGTAACAGGGGAGCTGGGGGGCTGAGGAGGCTGCAGGGTGGGAGATGGAGACTGGGGGCCGGCGCACTGCGGGAGTGGGGGGGTCCGGACCCCCTGTCAGCCAGTGACCACCTGCACCCCCCCCCCCAGGCACCCAGGGGAGCTGGATCATCGGGGGAAAGGTGGTGGCCCCCCACTCCCGGCCCTTCATCGCCTCCATCCAGATGGATGGGCAGCATGTCTGCGGGGGCTTCCTGGTGTGGCCCAAGTGGGTGATGACAGCAGCCCACTGCCTCATTCCCCGGTGAGCCATGGTCCCAAGGGGGGGAAAACGCATCCTGTCACCCGCCCCAGGACACAGCACAGACACCCCCATCCCAGACACAGTCCTGGAGCGGTAGGACAAGCGGTGATGGGTTTAAACTGAAACAGGGCAAGTTCAGGTTGGAGATAAGGAAGAAGCTGTTCCCTGTGAGGGTGCTGAGGCGCTGGCACAGGGTGCCCAGGGAAGCTGTGGCTGCCCCATCCCTGGCAGTGCTCAAGGCCAGGTTGGACACAGGGGCTTGGAGCTGCTCTATGGAAGGTGTCCCTGCCCATGGCAGAGGTTGGAGCTGGAGGAGCTTTAAGCTCCCTTCCCCCCAAACCATTCCATGATTCTATTCCATGATTCCCACCCACCCATGCACCCCTCAAGCCTCCCTGCCCCCCCCCCCCCCACTGCCCCCAGCCACGGCAGCGCCCGCTCAGGGCCCCTCCACTGCAGGCGCAACCCATCGGTGCGCGTGGTGCTGGGCGCCCACCGGCTGCAGGAGCCCGAGGGGTCCCAGCAGGTCTTCAGCATCGCCGAGTCCATCGCCCACCCACACTACAACCCCCGCTCGGTGGACAACGACATCCGCATGCTCAAGGTGAGGCCCGGGGGGGGGACCCGGGGGGTGCCCCAGGCGGGACCGAGCCGACACTAGATGTCAGTGCTTCTCCGGCGAAGCAGGGCCACGCCATGGGGTTCGATGGAGGCGGATGAGGACAACCCAACCTCCTTCCCTCCCTCCTCTCCTGAGCACGCTGGGACCGGTGCAGAGGGGCTGGCAACGCTGTGGGGCTCAGCGTGAGCAAGGAGCTGGGGTGGGAGTGCGATGGGGTGCGATGGGGTGTGGAGCTCTGCCGTAGCAGCAAAGCCACCCGTGTCCCCAGCTCAACAGGTCGGCCACGCTGAACCGGTACGTGAAGCGGATCCGCCTGCCCTCTCCGCACATCGACCTGGAGCCCGGCACTGTCTGCTTCGTGCTGGGCTGGGGGGACATATCCAACTATGGCGATAGGCCCACCGAGCTGATGGAGACCGGCACCACCATCATCAAGCGGAGCCTGTGCCGGACGCTGTGGCGGGGCAAGGTCTCGCCCAACATGATGTGCGGGGCGAGCCGCAACGCCACGCTGCAGGGTGTCTGCACGGTGAGTGCGGTGCCAGCGCCGGGCCCCCCAAACACCCCCCTCCGGGAGACCCCCTCGTCCCCTTCCCACCCTCTGTGCTTTGCAGGGGGACTCCGGGGGACCCCTGATCTTCAAGAAGAAGGTTTATGGCATCGTCTCGTTCTCCGGGGAGAGGTGCGGGGACCGCCGGTACCCCGACATCTACACCAAGATCTCCAACTACATCGACTGGGTGCATGGCATTGTGCAGGGGCATCGCCATCGGAAGGGGCGGCCCAAACCCTACTGGGGCTGGGAGGGGGCACGGAGGCTGTGGGGAAAGCTGTTTGGCAGCTCCTGGGAAGGGAGAAGAGCGCCAGGGCTCCCAGGTCCCCTGTCCCAAGGGGGTTTGGGAGCTGATGCTCAGCCTGAGCCCGCCTGTTGGGACGGGAGATGACCCAACAGCTCGCCCCAGACCCAACACCTCGCTCGGCCTCTTGCAGCTGCGAATTTGCCTTCCTCAATAAAACCTTGGTCCCAGACCTCTCTTCATTCACCTTCCCTCTACCCACCAAGCTCTGGGGAAGGGGAACTCCTCTGCTCCCCACCATGGTCTGCCCACCCCAGGGATGTGATGGGGGGCCCAGCAGGGTGGACTGGGGCTAATGCTTCTGCCCAGCACTGCCCAGGCGGCTGCTGCCCATCTCAATGGAGGCTGGCTTTTCCAGGCATTCCCTTCTTCTGTCCTTCCCCTACCCACTACAACCCCCTCTCTGTCTGTCCCACTGCTCCCCTTTGGGTTCCAGACCCCGGGCTTGTCCTGGACTGGGCTGAATGGAGCAGGGGCTGCAGGAGGAAGGAGGGACCCATCAGTCCCCCGCTCATGACCAGGCCCTGCTCCAGCGGAGCCAAAACCCACATCCATGCGCTGCTGCCCCACAGAGCATCCCCAGCAGCGCGGAGGCTGTCCTGCTGCCGGGGTGGGGCTCCCCATCCCATCCCATCCCATCCCATCCCGTCCCATCCCACCCTGTCTCATCCCATCCCGTCTCACGCCGCACCCTCCCCACCGCGCTGTGGGACCCCCCAAACAGGGGAACCACAGCCCCCCCGGGGCAGATGATGGGCTCTGGCTGCCCATCATGCGCTGCATGAGCCCGCGGGGTGCCAGGGGCTCGCCGGGGGGCACTTGGGTGGCTGCGGGCACAGGGGCCTGGGGGGGACGTGTGCTGAGCTGCTGCCAGGTCTCAGCAGTGCAGCGTCGCTGATGTCTCCAGGGACATTCCCTGCTCCTGGTTTGCTGTAGCTGCACGCCACAGCCACGGGGTCCTGCAGGAGGCTGCAGCGACCGCAGCATCTGGCATCGGCCATGCCACAGCCCCCAAGGGCTCTGCCAGGGCGGACGAAGGCCAGGGCTGGGCCAGTGTGCTGAGAGGTCCCTGGATAGACCCTCACCACCAGCTCCCTGTGCTCCCCACACCGGGAAGCTTCGGCTGCCCCATCCCTCCTATCGCCATCTCAGCTCCCCGCTGCACTGCTTTGCATGGGATCAGGGGGCCACAACCGCGGGCATCCGCGGCCTTGGGGACACCCAGCAGAGGACAGACCCCTGCGAAGCTGCCAACCTCCAAGGAAGCCCCAAACCCCCGTGGGGCTCCCAGCAGCATGGGGCAGACCCCCCACCCCGGGATGCCAGGGCAGGGCTTCTATGTGCTGCCGGGAAGCCCGGAGAGCAGGCGCCTGTCCCGGCCTGTCCCAGACCACCCAAAATCCTTCGGGAAGGAGGCGCCTGACTCACGGCCGTGTTTTGGAAGCCGAAATCTCCCGCTCATCGGCAGGAGCTGACGTCGCTGCCGCAGCCCGTGCCCGCGGGCTCGGCGCGGGGCCATGCGCCGGTGCTCCGGGCGCCAAAGCCCGAGGATGACGAAGCTGCCCCCGGGGAGGAAGGCGCTGCGGCGGGCTCGGAGGAACCCGGGCCACACACACCACCACGTGCTGCGGGTGCTGGCGCCAGGGGAAGTGCTGGGCAGCGTTTTGGCAGTGCCTTTACAGCCGTCCCCAAAAGCAGACGGGGCATCGCTGGGCTGGGTGGGTAGAGAGGGGCTGCAGGAGAGCCCCTGCCTAATGGTCGTGATGCTGCTGCCTGCTCAGGCTTCAGCTCGGCTCCGGGGTGCAGGAGATGCTGGGTTCAAACGCGGCTGCAGCCTGGGCTGGATCCTGCGTGATGCCCAGCACCGGACCACAGGGAGGGCTGAGGGTGCTGAGTGCTGGCCAGGAGCAAAGGTCTCATTCCCCCCTCACTGCTCCACGGTGCCTCAGGTTGGAACCCCCAGACCAGCCTGGGGGGGGGGGGGGGGCCTGGGGGCTGCATCGTGCTGTCCCCCAGCACAGGGGATGCAGCTCCCGTTGCGCTGCCGGTGCCAAGCCACTGGCTGCTGCCCGGGCTCCCGCGGTGGGGAAGCGCTGCACATCAGGACCCAATTACCAGCAGGAATTGTTTTGTGAAATACCAAACCCTCACGGCACAGTCTGATATTGGGAACAGATTTATCTGCCTGGCTGCTTGCTCTTCCCTTTCCTCCCGCTGCAGGGAACGGCCTCGGCCTCAGCCGGGCTGCAAACATCCAACACTTGAAGCCAAGTGGGAGCAGGGGCTCTCGATCGTCCCCTTCCCAGCTAAGGAGCTCACAGTGATGCTACAGCAGCGCAGCCCTGGGGGATGCAGCCATCTCCTGTGGCCCCAGAACCTGCTGAACAGAACCGGACCCACAGCACCGTTTATTCCGGCTTTTAATGATAATCCAAATGGTAACACAGCTGTAAAATGCCCCTAACGCTGCCGAGTAGGAAATGGGGGTGTTCCCAGAGCGTCTGCTGCAGGAATCGGAACGTAACCATACAAAAATAGAAAACAGGGTATTTATATATATATATATATATAAAATATATATATGATATTTATATAAAGGCAATAGCTTTTTCAGTGTCAGAGCTGAGATGTTATTTACACAGGTGACAACACACAACATGAGAGAAGTAGTAAAAATAAATACAGAGGGTGCTGACAGAGCAAGTCAACAGAGCAGGGGGTGCCCAGGGGGGTGCCAGGCAGGGCCATTGTCCCCTCCTGTCCCCCTCTGCCAAGCCATGCTCCCCACAGCCACCCCACAGCGGCTCTGGGAGCCAAGCGCTGTCCTGGGATGGAGGGAGGGAAGGATGAAGAGGGCTCTGAGCAAACTGGACCCGGGCAATGGGCCCTGGGTGAGGGCAGTGCAGCAGTGGGGAGCTCAAGGGGGCGGTTATGTCCCCCAGTCAGGGCTGCCGTGGCCCATGATGGTGCAGCCACCATCGCACCAGCATCACCTCCAAGGATGGGTGGGAGCTTGGGCTGGATGGGACCAGGAAAGCTTCAACTACAATGTGTTTTAACATACACATGATAAAACCTTAGGATTAAAGTACATACATATATATATATGTATATATATATGTATATATGTATAAATACATATTGACCCATCTCCAATACTCTGCAGCACCGTGCTGCCCTTCTTGCCACTGGCAGCTGGGAAGGCGAAAGCACAGATTCCCTCTGGACCTCAAGGTCCCGGCCAGGAACATCAGCACAGTACTGAGAATTCCATCCAAAAATAAATAGGCCCAGGGCTGGAGGCCAAGGACACGAGGGGGGGGGCCCAATGCACAGCAGCACCGACACCCCTATGGGCACCGGATGCTGGAGCATCCCCAGGGTGGCTCGGAATCGCTCCGGGAGCCCCCTGCCCTGCTCCCCTGCGGCTGCATAACATACACGGGTATAAATAAAGGAAGGTTTTATCTTAATAAATATCAGGTATATGGTTTGTACAATATACACATA
This sequence comes from Myiopsitta monachus, assembly GCA_017639245.1. Classification (NCBI taxonomy): domain Eukaryota; kingdom Metazoa; phylum Chordata; class Aves; order Psittaciformes; family Psittacidae; genus Myiopsitta; species Myiopsitta monachus. Next base: position 3,522,839 of record CM029937.1, on the reverse strand, counting down.
ATGCCCCTGTCTCCTGGGTCCGGCCTCGTGGCGAGGGAGGATTCACACGTAGTTCTCTTCCACGTTGTCCGTCTCCGCGGAGAATTTGGCCGCAGCTGGAAACAGCAGGAAAAGGGGAGAAGCGGTGATGGAGATGCTGGGATGAGAGGGGCCTGAGTCCACTGCCCCCCCCACCCCCCAGACCCCCACTCACCTGAGCAGCTCCCGTAGTGGCGCACGCCGATGGAGCGGCCGCGGTGGCAAGTGGCCCGCCGGAGGTGGCAGGCCGAGGGGTAGGTGACGTTGTTGTTGCCGCAGAGGGCATGGTCCAGGCTGGTGGGCTCGGGGCAAGGCGCCGTCCGGCACATCACGCAGTGGGCGCTGCCTGTCTGGTCCACCACGCAGGTGTGGGTGCCGGGGCACACCACGCTGGAGCAGGACTCTGCGGGGAAGCACACATTGAGCTGGGGGGAGCCAGGGATGGGCAAAGTCCTCCAACCATGGGCATCGTCCCAGGGAAGCCCGGGCAGCTCGAGCCCCCTCCTGCCTTTAGCAGGGGATGGAGCCAGGGCTGGAGGGTCCCAAGCGCCCCCATCACCACTGCTCCAGAGGACAGCAGCTGATGATGGGGTGCGAGGGACCGCTTGGCCCCGCAGCCCTTGAGCACAGCTCCATCCAGAGCCGAGATCTGGCTGCAGAGCCAAGCACATGAGGCTGAGCCCATTGGGACCTGGCTGGGGCGAGCGGCCCCACACAGGTGCCTTGGCAGCGGGAGCAGCAGCCACTCCAGCCGGGCTGGCAGCACCGTGAGCAGGGAAGGGTCACGTTGGACCCTGCACAGAGCCCAGGGCTTGTGCAGCCGCCATCCCCCAGCAAACCCCAGTGTGTGCTCAGCGTCCGGGCCCAGCACATCCCCGTGGCTGTGAACACATCCCAAAGCCCTCCCTCCGCCTTCCTGCCTTTCCCTGCCGGATTGGAAGGAGATTTGGCATCCGCAGCTCCCAGCTCGCAACTCACATTTCTTGCCCCACATTTCCCTGCGCAGGCCAGAGCTTGACAGGCAAAAGCATTTCAGAGAGGAGGGCTGGCAAAAATAACCATAATAATTCTGACAGCTCTTGGCAGAGCAGGGAGGATCGCTGCTCGCTTTAACAAAGGAACAAAAAGGGGGCCTGATGTTTGGAAGTGACATTTTACGGACTGTTATTCCTCAGCCTGCGGCGAGGTTAAACCTCCATCGCATGGATGGGCTGTGGCAGCATCCCACGTCCCAACTGGGTGGCAGGGCCAGCTCAGAGTGCTGCAAGGGAGATGCTGAGGGACGGGACCCAATATATGCCCATGTCCTACAGGCAGAGCTCTGCACCAGCACAGAGCTTCCCTCTCTGGGCATGGCTGGGCACTGGGTACAGACCCTGTGCTGTGCTGATAGAGCCACCAGGCTCTGGGCAATGGGAGCAGTCAGCGCTCAGGGCAGGGCACGGTGGAGGGAATGGGGGACCCGGGCTTCCCAGCTGGGAGAGGAAAGGATGTGCCCCATCACATCATCACAACACAACGGGGGCAGGGGACTCTTCCTCTGCACCAGAGCAGCTCATGCTGCACCCAGGGACCCGCGCTGCCATTCATCACCTCCCATGCAGGCACAGCTTGGAGCTGGGAGAACGGGAAGCACAGGGAACAGGGAGAGGATGGGGATGGGACAAAGCAAGGACAAGGGGCCGGGCCGGACCTACTTTTGCATTTGCCCTGGTACATGACTTCAAGGTCGGGGTGGTCCCTGCACTTGGCTGTCAGGAGGTCGCACTCGTCGCGGTAGGTGTAGCCATCGGAGCCGCAGACCTGCAGCTTGCGGGGCAGGCTGGAGCAGTCGGGGGCACAGGCGCACTGGGGACGCCCGTGCTTCATCTTGCAGACCTTGTCGGGGCCGCACACCACCCCCTCGCAGCTCTCTGGGGACAGAGGGGAGCAGCGCCTGAGGATGCATCCGGGAAGGATCCGTCCTGCCCAGCCTCCTGCAGGGGCAGATCCGCAGGGATGGGGGGCCCCGCATCAGCCCTCGCGGGGGGTGGGGGGGGCCCCCCAAATCCCTGGTCACAACACGCAGCATCTGGATCTGCTCAGCTCCAAGGAGCAGGTCGTTGGTGGGAGCGCATCCAGCCGGAGCCTGGCGCTCCGCTCCGCACCAGCTCCTCGCTTCCATGCGCCGAGTTTTTTGGAAGGAGACATTTCATCTTCTTGTGCAATGGAAAAACCTCCCTGCGTGCAAGGCCCCAGCTCTTCCAGAAGGATCTGGGCTTCGCAAGTCGGCTGGGCGATGGGGAACGCCGCTGCCACCAGACAATACCCAGCCCTGTTTCGCTCCGCGCCTCCGTGACTTGAACACAAGAGAGGGGTCCCCAGACAGGCGGCAGCTTTGTCCCCTGGGTCACCTCCCCGCCAGCTCGGGGGCCGGGTTCAAGGGGTCCCGGGGCCGTGCGCACTCCAGCAGGGATGGAGAGGGGCCCATCCCGGCTGCTGATGGCTCCATAGGGAGATGCAAAGGGCTCAGCACCAAGACCAAGGCAGGGATGGGGGCTCTGGAAGCCCATTGCCCCACACACGGCCCGAAGGGACCCTTTGCCTGCTGAGAACCCAGGACACAGCAGTGATGGGAGTTGGGGGTGCGGGGACCCATCAGCACCCACACGAAGGCCAGGCAGGACCCGAGATGGGGATTCAGCCCCAAGCAGGAAGGATTCCTGCAGACAGGGTGTGTGTGGGAGCTGTTGGGAGGTACAGAGGGGGATTTCCCTGCAGGAGATGGGTCACACTGGGAGACAGGGGAGAGGAGGAGGAGGGGGAGGAAGGGGAAATTCCCTGTCTTCTTGGCCCCGTGCTCCCCAGGGGAAATTCCCTGGTGGGAGACAGTTTCCCAGCTTGTTCCCTGATTTCCATAGCTGGGGCTGGTCCAAGGGAAGGGGAGAAGGACAGCCTGAGCCCTGGCAGCATCTCTGCTGAAAGCTGCAGGGACAAGACCCCAGGACAGAGGGCCCTGGCCCCATGCCCCAGCGCTGCTGGAACAAGCAGGACCCTGCTCACCCTCCATGCGGGAATGCTGCTGCCGGCGCAGCGGGATCCAACCGTCAGCACGGGAGGGAGGCAGCTGGAGCATCCCTGACCCCGACCCCGGGTCCTGGAGCGGGGGACACCGTGTTCCCCAGCAGCTGGAGCCAGGAATTCCGCCTCCCAACCAGAGACCCATTGCAGAGCCCCCGGGACCCGGCCAGCACCTTCCCGCAGGGCTCTGCTGCTGGCGTGGGGCTGGTGGCTGCAGCCCACTGTATCCTGGAGTAACCTCTCCCGGCCCCATGAGCCCGGGGAGCGGGAGCACGGCTCGGCTCCTCCGCCCTTTTCCAAGGCCTCCGGTGGGGAGCAGCACCAGCTCCATCTGGATGGGGCGCTCGGCAGGGTGGGGAGATGCGGTGCACGTGCCAGCCGGGCTCTCCGGTGCTTCCAAAGCTCCTGCTCCCAGACCCCGGTGATACCAAGGAGCCGCAAGCATCCCACCCCGTGTCCCTTTGCCCTGGCACAAGGGGGGGACCATGCTCCATGAGCAGCCCCTGGAGAGGGTCCCAGTGCTTCCAGCACCCACCAACCTGATCCCACTCAGCCTATGCATGCACAGGGCAGAGCCCCGAGCCGGGAGCGGGCTGAGGAGCAGCCGGGGGTGCAGAGGAGCTGGGGGAAGCGGTTTCATTAAGAACCCTTTTCCTTCCCCCCTCCTTTAAACAAATCCCAACCTGACCTCCCAAAGACCTGCTCCTGCCTCCTGCGGTCAGCAGGTCCTCGAGCGTGTTCTCACATGGCCACGCAATTGCGACTGGGGGATCCGCGCCTCTGGCGCACGCCAAAACATCTGGCGGGGCTGGAACTCGCAGCTGGAGAGTTTCCACTGCTGGAACTGCCCGTTACATAAAGCCATTCCACACACACGCGCTGGGAGCGGGAAGGGGGAGCAGAGGGGAAGAAACAGAGCTTTTTTTCCCCTTACAAATAAACCTTACGAAGGTTCCCTCTGAGCAGCCCTGGCAGGGGCGGGGGTGGGGGAGGTTCCCACCACAATGAGTTAACCTGGGACCACGAAGCCCCAGCTCAGCTCCTTGACTCATTGCCCCACAGCCAAGAGCCAGGTCACACATCCCGCTCCATAGAGAACAGCAAAACTACGCACAAAATGAGAGGTGCCGGGGGACAGAGGCTGTCCCGGGAGCCCCATGGCAGCATCCATCCCGCAGCTGGAGCGTGGGGATAGCGGTCCCTGGAGGAGGGTACCAGGGCAGCCCAGCCCCATTGCTGCTGCTTCACCCAGAGCATCCTTTGAGCATCCCCCCCCCCAGGCAGAGCTCAGCCCCACTCACCTTTGCAGGGGTGGCAGGTCACCAGCCCCAGGAAGCCCAGCAGGCTGATCTTGTTGCCTGGGTAGGTGTAGTTAGACCAGGCGACGTCCACATTGCCATTGGCACAGCATTCCTCCCACGTCACGCCTGTCTTCAGGATCATGGTGCACTTGGCCTCCTTCCCCTGCTGCAGCCAGCAGATCCCACCTGCGGACAGGGCAGAGGCTGAGGGGTCTGCGCTGTGCCAGGCTGGCTCCCATCTCTCCTGGTGCACAAGGACGTCCCCATGGACCCTGGCACAGCGTGACAGCGCTGACACCCCAACGCCTGTGCTCCTGGCAGCCAACAGGCTCCAAACAGGACTGCAGGGACACCCCAGTTATCTCAGTGCTCAGAGTGATGCTCTGGGAGATGCCCAGGGCCAGGGTCTGGCCTTGCAGCTCACCCTCCCTGCAATGGGGATGCTCCAGCCCCAGCTGGAGGTCTGGATCCCCCCACATGCACCAGTGGCCCCACAGCGGGATGGAGCATCAACACCCACAGCCCCTGCAAGCAGCATCCGAGGCACTGGCCAGAGAACGGGGCACTTGACACAGCCCTTGGGCTGGGGCCAGCCCAGCAGCATCAGAACCCTGTGAGTCAAAAGCCTGTTTGTTCCTTCACCCCCCGGACCCAGCAGTCAGAGGTTTTTGTTGTGAGTGATTCCTCTGCGATTTCCGCCTCTGCAAAGCAGCCTCTTCTGATGCTTATTTGGGATCCTGCTCTCATTAGCTGCAGTTTGAGGTTGGTTCAACAGCTGAAGATGGAAGGGAGTAGGGGGGGGAAGGAACAGATCCTGCTCGTGCCGGGCTGCAGTCGCTCCCTGCAAAGCAGAGCCTGCACCCACCTCGGGACTGCTGACCCCCCACTCCCTCCCATGCACCCCATTTTGGTTCAGCCAAAAGCACATGAGGGCCCCAGCCAGCACCAGCACCATGGGGCAGCCATGGATGGAGCAAACCCTTGGGCTGCAGAACCAGTGGCCTGGACGCCTCTGGTAGCATCTGCCAGGCCAAGACCTCCGCCATCAGTGGGTTTGTCTCCTCACTCTTTCAAGCCAGTTTTCCCCATACAACACCCATGGCTTAGCTCCCCCCATGGTCCAAGCTCCCTGGGAGCCACATCCTGGCTCCAGACCCTGCTTGCCCCATACCCACAGGCACAGCCACACGCAGAGTGATCCCACCCGCACTGGGATGGCCCCACGCACCCCTGGTCTCTGAGGTGCATCCACCATGTCCTGAGCCGCGCTGCGGAGCGGGGACACTAACGAGGGACATTCCTTGGGCAGGGGGACGGAGCCACCCTCCCCGCAATGGAGCAAGGTGGCCATGGGATGTGAAGATGGAAACTCGAGCGTGGCTGCGGTGACCACGGCTCCACTGGGATGAGCTGTGGGATCCCCGGAGCAGGGTCCGGGGCAGCCTGGGCACGGGGATGGAGCAGCTCCCGCACAGCCCGAGCGCTGGAAGCGCCGTCAGCTGAACCGGGAGGGGTTCGAGCTGCAAACTCCACACCCAGATCACGCACCAGCCGCTGTTCCCGGTGGGCCTGGGGCGAGGGACCCCCGCTCGGGGGGCTCAGAGGGGGCTCCAGGGGCCGGCCATGGGGTTGTGCCCATCATCACCCCATCCCGGGGCACATCGTAGGGCGAGATGCCGGGGTCCGGCAGCGCAGGACGGGACGTGGCAGCGGGACCCCCCGGGCACCCTCCGGGTGGAGGGACAGTGCAGACCGGAGCCACCGGGTGGCAACACCGGGGACCGACTCCCGCTGCTCCGCCAGCGCCCAGCACCCACCCGAGCGCCTCCCTCTAAAAGGGGTTCCTACGGCCGAGAGCCGAGCCCGGGGCGGCGGCGGCACCCGCGGGGACGCAGCCCGGTAACGGCGCCGGGACACCGGATCGGGCCGCCCCTGCCCCGAGCACCTGCCGGCGCGGCGGGGAGCGGCGGCACCGACGGCACGGGGAAGGGCGGCCCCGGTGGGAGCGGCTGCTCCGGTGCCCCCCCACGGACCCCCCCCTCGGGGCGGCACTTACCGTGCGCGGCGGCGGCGGGAGGGCTGCAGAGGGCGAGCAGGCAGAGCGCCAGCCGCAGCGGCATGGCCGGGCCGGGGCGGCGGGACCGGGACCGGGACCGGGCCGGGACGCTCCGGCGACCTGTTGCCTGTGAGGCGGCGGCGGGGCCGGCGGCGTTATAAAGCGGCGGGGCGGCGTGAATCACCGGGCGGGGCGGCGGCGGCGGTGGGGGGGCCGCGGCCGGGGGCGGGGGTAAATGCGGGGGGGGGGGGGGGGGGGCGCTGAAAAGGGGGGTGCCACCGGGGGTCTGCTCGTCACTGCCTGCGGGTGCCCGGTGGGACGGGGTATCGGTTGGGGGGCTCTGGTGAGGATGTGTCCGTGTGTCCCCCAGCACCCCGGTGCTGGACCGCGCTGAGATGGGGAGGGGAAGGTTTGGGGGTGCCCTCCCTTGCTCGGTGCAGCCGGAGCCTGGGTGCTGCCCCATGTCCCTCCCGCACCCACCCATCCCTGCCTGAACCCTCCATCTGCCTCCTCCACCCTCCTCCTCCTCACCGCAGCAGCCCTGTCTGGCAGCGGCGTTACGGGAAGGTCTGTGTCATGTGGCTCCTTTCATCTCTGCTCCCCAGACCCCACAGCCCAGCATCACCCACAGCGAGCCAGGAGGGAAACCGAGGCAGCGCCGGGCCCTACACCCTTGAGCGCTGTGGGGTGGGCAGGGAAAGGAGGAGAGCTGGGGGGGACGTATCCCTCACGGCACACTCTGTCACCGTGCTCCCCACACATCCCCATCCCCGCTAGTGCCCCCGTCCAGGAGCCCAGGGGCCTTCTCCATCCCCGTGCAGCTCAGGAGTGTTTTACCCTTTGCACTGGCCTCAGCTGAGGTCATGTTTTTAGCACAACTGCTCCGGGCCCTTTCAGAAGAGGGGCCCCGGCCGGAGGGCTCTGGGGACCTTGCACCACCCCTCTTGCGTGGCAGCAGCCTCCTCGCTCCCAGCCGGTGCCAGCACAGGGCGAGAGGCTCGGTTTGGTGTGGGATGGGGCTGGGTGCAGCTTTGGTCCAGTGAGACGCAGAGCAGCCGGGTCCCATGGCCGGGGGAGAGAGAGCTGAGTGCGATGCCTGCATTAGGCTGCTCCTACACCGAGGTGGATCTTCTCCCATCTTCTCCTCACGCAGCCCTTTGCACCCCAGGGAGGGGACAGGAATGGGGAGGGCTGGGTTTGCCCCAGGTGGCATTGGTGGAAGCCGCAGGGCTTCAGTCTGTCCTGTGCTGCCCCGGTACCTCCATGGGGCAGGGAGCCCTGGGCAGGGCTCTGCTGTCCTGGGGGAAGGAGGGAGCCTCTGCAGGCTCCTGGTGTGCTGCTGGCCTTGGGCTGAGCAGCGCTGCTCCCTCCCGTGTCCCCATCCCTGCTGCTGGTCGGCGTGACCCCCGGCTCTCTCGGGGCTGTCCATGTAAGGGCAGAGGGCTGCGGAGCCAGACCTCGGCGCTGGATGTCAATGGGTGGTGATGCGCTCGCTCACACGCTCCGGGATGCAAGAGGAGCTTCTGGAGGCCAGGCAGGGATTTTCCCTGGCTGCGAGCGGGGTTGCACAACCAACGGCTGCTCTGGCAGGGAAGGGGTCGGACCTCGCTCCGGAGCCGCATCTGGAAGGGAGCAGCCGGGCTCTGCTGCGCCTGACGTGGGGCAGGAGGAGCCTACGAGGGAGCGGGTCGGGCTCCTTCCGTAACTCGGCAATGCCTGGCAAAGCCGCGCTGATGCCCGGGGGCTCGGGGCTCTGCTCCTGGCAGTGCCACGCCGGGGGCTCCACTCAACCCCTGCCCCAGCTCCGGCCCCGCAGCCCTTGGGAAGCGCCGTGGGGCAGGGAAGTGACTTGCCCACAGTCGCGCCTCGAGCGGAGGCCAAGGCTGGTTCTCAGGCAAAGCTGGGGGCACAATTCCCCCAAGCCCTGGGGTGCTGCTGCCGCCCTTCCTGCTCCCCTCTGCTCCCACGGCGGGAGCTGAGCCCCAGCAGCACCCGCGGAGCGAGGGGGGCGAGGAGCCAGGCTGGGAATCATGGAGAAACCGGCCCTGCCACCGGAGCATCCCGGGAATCAAAGGAGCCCAAGGGCCGGGCAGGGGGCGGCGGGAGGAGCCGGAGCGGGGACAAAGGAGCTCTTTGCAGCCGCCGTGAATGGCAGCCTCGCATCTGACCTTTCCGTCTGGGTGCTGCATTGTGCTGGGGCAGGATCCGGCTGAGGTTCAAGAGACAACCGTATCCCCCCCCGGCCAAAACCCGGCTGCTTCATTCTCCTCCCGAGCTGCCGGGCTCCTTTAAGGAGGGAATCTCTCCTCTCCCATCAGTTCAGGCTAATTAAACTCTGCTAAACCAATTAGAGCTGCAATTTGCAACAAGAGAAGCGTTCTTCACAGAGCCCAGGGTCAGGGCAGAGGCACAAGAGCAGAGGTTTGGTGCGGAGCCGCTGGCGGGCGCTGGGCAGGTCCCTGGGTGTCTCTTTGGTCGCCGGCAGCTCTGAGCCTGGGGCTGGGTTTTCTCCGCAGGGCTCCGCACGGGTGAAGCAGGGAGATGCTCGTGGCTCACGAGTGGCAGGATCCACACCTCGGTGGCCGCCTCAGCGCTGACAAACGCAGCTTCGCCCCGCGCCCCGGGGCGGCAGCATCACCGCTCCGTGCCTCAGTTTCCCCATCTGCTGCGGAGAGATAATGCTCCTCCGCTTGATCCTGCCCTATCTCACAGGAAGGGTGCAGGGATTAGTTAGCTAATGTTTGTAAGGAGCTTTGAAGATGAAAAGCCGTGAACCAATGCCAAGAAATGCTGAGCTGGATTCTCCTCGCCGAGTAATCGTTTCATGTTCCTGGGACACTTCCACTTGTGCAGATGAAGGAGGGCAGGGCGGGGGAGCTTGCATGTGGGGAGGGCCGGGGGGTGGGAGGCTCCCACAGCTTCCCAAGACCTGCCCCTCCAAATCTGATCACCCAGCCCGTGTGACTCCCGAGCCAACCCGGATCTCTGCTGCCAAAGCTTCCCCGGCACCCGCCTGCGCCCAGGCTGAGGAGTGGGACTCGTGAGACAGCTCCTGCTCCCCGGCTCCTAGTGCAGATCATGGAGCCACAGAGTGGTTTGGGTTGGAAGGGACCTTAAAGCGCATCCAGTTCCAACCCCTGCCACGGGCAGGGGCACCTTCCATAGAGCAGCTCCAAGCCCCTGTGTCCAACCGGGCCTTGAGCACTGCAGGGATGGGGCAGCCACAGCTTCTCTGGGCACCCTGTGCCAGTGCCTCAGCACCCTCACACAGAACAGCTTCTGCCTCAGAGCTCATCTCAGTCTCCCCTCTGGCAGTTAAAGCCATTCCCCTGTCCTGTCCCTCCATCCCTTGTCCAAAGCCCCTCTCCAGGTTTCCTGCAGCCCCTTCAGGCACTGGAGCTGCTCTGAGGTCTCCCCTTCAGGAGCCTTCTCTTCTTCAGGCTGAACCAGCCCAGTGGAGACCGGGAAGGCTGGGATGCAGCAAAGCAGCAGCCAGAGCCAGGAGGCAGCAGGGACATCCCATCCCATCCCATCCTGTCCCATCCCATCCTGTCCTATCCCATCCCACAGGACTGCTGCCTGGCCCAGGAGTAGGAACCAGCGGTCACACAGCACATTTCCCCCGCAGTGGAAGCACAGATGTCTCTTGTCCATGGCCAGCAGCCGGTTTCCATCTCTCCTGGCTGCGCGCACACAGATTTCCAGCCGCCTTTCCGAGCTCCTCATAGAACCAGCTTGTTGCCCACGTGGCTAGTGGAGCCTCACGGGGGGAGCCCCAAACACAGCACAAGCCGTGGTCCCCAGCTGGGGTCCAGCCCCGCTCTGCTGCTGCTGCACCAAAAGCTCCCACCTCCTGTTCAAGCAGGGAACACCTCCACAAGGAAGATGATGCAGGAAAACCACCGCTGTACACACATGCAGGGGGAACTGCAGCAGTGCAGCTCCATCGCCCAGGAAGCCATGAGGACAGCACCGGGATTAAACCGGGTCCTTCACCCTGTGGAAGCTCACGAGGACGATGCTCCCAGCATCACCCATAGGGAAGCTGCAGGAGGAATCACCTCGTGCCTGGCCACCCCCCGGCTCAGCCGTGCTTCCCGTGCCTGTCCCCACTGGCTCTTGGTGCTGTCGTGACACGGGCACGGTGTGTAAACAAGGCATGAGTCAGCAGCCATGCGGCTTCCCAGTGGAAATGCTTCCTGTGCCACGGAGCAAGGACCAAACGGAGCCTTGAGGGAAGCGCAACGAACCCGCATGGGGCTGAACTGCATCCAGGAAGTCAGTGGAGCCTTCCAGGTCATTGAAGCCTCCGGCCTCTCAGGGAGGCTGCAGAGAAGCGCAGCGGATGCTCCATGGATCATGGGCTCGGTGCTGGTTATCCACAAGGGACAAGTGGGCCGCCCTACAACTCCACCAGCACCTAAGGGCATTGCTTCCACCTTCCACTACGAGCGGAGATGACGGCAGCCACTGGCTGGGGCATCCCGGCCCCAGCAGCCTGGGGCAGGAGCCTGGTCCCCAGCTCTCAGCAGCCCAAGGTTTGGCCAGCAATGGGCATATCCCCCCATGGAGTCCCTCATGTACTCCGCAGCCCTCGTCAGCTGAGGAGCTTGATTGCTTCCATAGCCCAGGCTTGCAGCTAGTAGAAAACACAAAACATGTTTTTTGCATTAAAATTTCCCTTGAAAAACAATGGTTTAAATCAAGCATCAGAAAAGCAAAGAATCCAGCGAGAAAAAAAAAAAGAAAAAGGGAAATTTTTGGTGGAGCCTGAAAGCAGCTCCCTCCAGACCCTGAGCCTCCCCCAAGGTGGGCTCTATGAGATACGGACTCTATGAGGTACGTGATATGGGCGCTATATGATATGGGCATTACACCTCCATGCTGCTTCCCTGCCTCCATGGCTTCCAGCCCCTGCCTGCTGGTGACATCCCAGAGGCACGCAGGGAGCTGGCAGGCGCCCTCACACCATCAGCATCCCTCCCTTTGGCCTCCCAGCCTGTCGGTGCCGGGGCTGCTCGCAGGTTATCAGGAGATGCCGGATAAGCGCCAGGGCGGGATCCGGGATCCGGACCCGCAGCCGGAGGGGTAAGGCTGGGGAAGACGAGGTGGGGGATGTAAATCTCCTGATGCGATCTGTCTGTTGAGTGAATTCAAAGGGAGACCGATTCAAATGCGCCGTGACATGACTGGCTCGGGGCTGGCAGACAATCCCTGCAGTGTTTGTAACAAATCTCGCCGCTTTCCTTTGAGTGGCCTCCAATTTATTAATTAAAATAGGCAATTATATCTAATGTGGGGTGGAGGGGAGCGGGGAGACCAGCTGCACCAGTTATTCTCACTTGGCAGGAACCGTGCTGGAAAGCTGCTCGAGCTCCGGGAGGTTCTTGTGCTCTCAAGCCTCAAGGCAGAGCTTGGGATGGATCCCGCCTGGCACAGCCGGGCCTGGAAAACCAAGCAACGAGTGGGCTGGAGCTACAGTGACCGCTTTATTTAAGAGCAGAGGGCCCAGAGGGCAAGACCTTGTAGGAAATGACTTGCTCGAGTCACCGGTGAGTTGGCAGCAGAGATGGAATCTGTGCCCAAAGTCACGGCTCCCCCTCTGGCTCCATGAGCCAGGTCCTTTTGAGTGTCACCTCGATGCTCAGTGAGAGGAAACACAATGACCCAGAGACCCTTTAGCACAGCACCACAGCGGGGAGCACCATCAGCCATACACCGGTGCGATGCCACGGCGCAGGGCTGTATCCCATCATCAATCCATGAGGACTGACCTGGAGCGCTCGGTGCTCCCTGCAGGACACGCTGCCATGGGGCTGGTGATGGGTTCCCCTGCCCTATGCTGGGAGCTGGACCCTCTGCGGTGCCATGTGCCTGGTCTGGCGCTCGGGGCACATGCATGCACCAACACAGGTCCGTGCCGCAGCCCGCGGCTGCCCCCCATCAGCGCCTGGCACGGGGGCACTGCATTAAGTAACGTCTCGGGCCGTGAGCTCATCGCCAACACCCACAGCCCGGGCAATGCGAAGGACAGCACCGGGCGCTACGGGAACGGGCCTTGACAAACCTCCACCGCAGCCGCATGGGCTGCAGGGAGCACCCCGTGGCCCCGGGGCTGGCGGGCACCATGGCACAGGGCAGCCGGTGCTCCCCTCCTCCTGACAGCACTGGGGATGTTTGGGCTTCGCTGCCAATCCCTATGGCAGGGGGACCTCAGCCCTACACAAAACCACCCGCTGGTTCCGTGGCAGAGATCAGAGCACCCATGGGTGTCTGTGGGCCCTGCTCAGGGATCACAGAGCGGCGCGTGTCCCCCTCCACAGCGTAGCCCAGTGGGATCTTGAAAGATGTCTCCCACCCCATCCCATAGGGCAACAACAGACCCAGGGTGTTTTCCACTGCCTTTGGCCAAACCCCTCCCTCTTTCCCTTTGGCTCTCCTGGGGAAGGCTCTGCCCAAGGATGAACCGATACCGGCCCGGGAGGTGTCACCCCTTCGTCAGTGCTCTCAGGTGAGGGTGCAGTTCACTGCTTTCTGCAGCACCGTGGGAAAGCCTCCCCAGCCTCTGCTTTCCCAGCATGACTCAAATGCGCTCCGGACCAGCCCCAGCGCCCTCGGGGGCAGCGGCAGGGGACCAAAGACCTGGCTCCTGGGGTTTGCAGCCCCCCAGGAGCGTGGAAGAGATGGGATTGCAGCGGGGCCGAAGGCTGGGCATGGGGCTGCGTGGGGGCAGTGGGAATATCCATCCCTGACAACGGGCTCTCCCGTGGGATCCCATCTCCACACTCGGCAGCAGGGACAAAGCGGTGGCAGGCTCCAGGCTTTTATCTCCACGTGCGTTAATACCCGTTGCCATTTGCATCCCGACGAGTGTTGCCACGTTCAGCTTCCACAGTTCCTGCGTCAGGGAATTCCAGAGGGACAAAGTCAGTGGAGCCGGATCCTTCCCTCCCCATCCCACAGGCACCCGGCATCCATTTGATCAAGTGGCAACTTGTCCTCCAACCATGAAACAGGGCAAGGAAAAACGCATCCACGTCCTCGGCGTGGAAGGGAACTTCCCTGCGGGGTGTGCAATGCCCCATCCGGGGCTGCGGGCGGCCGCGCTCCGTCTGGCTCCAGCCAGAGCCACCTCCCGAAGAAAGGAGTTCCAGGACTCGCAGCGCTTTCCTCATGGGCTGTAAATAATTCCTAACGTGTCTCATCACCAGCTGGGCTCATCCATCAGCCACTAAACGGCTGCGGATTTGTCCCGCAGTTGTCATTTCCACACCAAACCCTTCCAGAAGTCCCGGGCTGGCTACGGAGCCGTTCCATGGGCACTTCCCACAGTGGCTCCCCCGCTGGCTCCTGCCCAGCAGCAGGCGTAAGGAGGGGAGACTCTCGAAGGTCTTTGCTCTCCAGAGCTGGGGGCTGGAATCCCGGCTCCAAAGCGGGAGCAGCAAAAGCTGGGATGAAGATGCCACCTGCTGGAAGCGGGGCTGGCGCAGCCCGAGCCCCCCCAGACCCGACACCCCGCAGCCTCACCATGCAGAAACCCCCAATCCCGCTGCCCTGCAGCCTCACCACCCGCACCCCAAAACCCCACAACCTCACCAGGGACCCCGGTGAGTACCATGCAGTCCCCCTGCTCCCCCCAAAGCCGCTCCCTCGGGTTTGAGCTGGATTTGTCGCACACTTCCAAGCCGGCAGAGCCAAGTCCCGGCTCCTTCCCAAGTCACCCCAAAATCCCGGCCAGGGAGGGAACCCCCTAAACCGAATGTTCCCAGCATCCTCCAGGGAGCTCGGGGTGGGGAGCACACGAGGAAGATGCTCTTGCCGAGGTGGAACATCCACATTCTTCCAGGGCTTGGGATTGGCACTGGAAAACCCGCTTTTCCTTCAGTTTTGGGGGGCCTCAATCTCCCCCCATCTCAAAGTGAAACCACTCGAGTTTAGAGCTGAAGTTTTAAAGCCCCTTCCCGCTATGGTGTTAAGAACATCATTCCCCTTTTGAGCTGAACTTTTAAAACCCCCTTCACTGAGGGAATTCATTAGTAAGGGGAAAAGCACCCCAAAAGCACAGGAACGGGCACGAATGACCCCGGCGGGTCCGTCCCGCTCTTCCTCAGCAGGAACGTCTCCTCCTCCTCCTATTCCCTCAGTGCTGTCCCCGGAGGACGGCTCCAACCTGGCCGTGAGGTGCCTGGATGACCCGGGCAGCTCTCCTGAGGCCGTGGGGTCGCAGCCGTGAGGGAGTAAAAGGGGTCGGGGTCGGGGTCGGGGTCGGGATCGGGGTCGGGATCGCGATTGGAATCGGGACCGACCCCCGCCTCGAACCCGGATCCCGGCGGCGGCGCCTCTGCCTAAGAGCCACGCCCCCACTCCCTTAAGCCCCGCCCCCCGCCAGCCCTCCCCTATCAGCAGCGCTTCCCCCGCTCCCCTCCCTTCCCGCGTTCCTCTCTCCTCGTCCCTTCTTGTCCCCCGCCGGCCGCCGTCGGCCGCCGCCGCGCGTCGCGGGGCGGAGCGGAGTGATCCGCCGGTGCGGGGGGGGGGGGGGGAGGGAAGATGGCGGAGGCGTCCCCGCAGCCGGGGCGCTTCTTCTGCCACTGCTGCTCGGCCGAGATCGCTCCGCGCCTGCCCGTGAGCGCGGGGGGACCGGGGGAGCCCCCGGGAGCTGCCCGGGGCGGGGGGGCTGCGGTGGGCCGGGCCCGCGGGGGTGAGGCCTGAGGGGGGGCCGGGCCTGCAGGGCGGGCTTGGGCGGGGGGGGGGGCACGGAGAAGGTGTGGGGGGTGGTGGTGTCGGGAGGACCCCCTCGGTTCCTCCGTAGTGTGAGGACGGGGGTTATGGGGCGTCTCTTGGGGGGGGGGGGGCAGAACGGGCGGGCCCGGCCGGCGCACGGGTGTGCTGCGAACGGCCCTCGGGGGGGGGTGTGTGTGGGGGGGTCGCTGCGGGGAGCGTTGGGTGTTGGAAGCGTTGCGGTGGGATCGTCTGTGGGGTTCAGCTCCATTGGGAGCATCCCCCCCATGTCCTGGAGCTTCTCAGTGCCGGAATAAGGGGTTGGGCTCGGGGAGGTGAATGGTGGAAGTCAGCCCGCGAGGGAGGCTGCGGCTCTGCCCCCAGTTGAGGTTTGGGATGCGGTCTTTGCGCTTCCACCTTCTCCAGCGAGGGCAGAGCTCGCAGCTCGTGGTTTAGGCGTGAGGACAACGCTCCTGCCTAACACAGCGAGGGGCTGGAAGGCAGCTCCGGAGCGGGATGGAGGTTGTGCCCTGGCACTCGCAGTGGTTTGTTGTTTAACGCCCCGTGATGGCTGCGCTGCCAGAGCGCAGCTGGCCCTGAGCGCGCTGAACCGTAGCAGGGAACCAACGGTGGCTTTTGTTGACTCAGGTTTCGTTAATTGCTGCTTAATTAACTTCTTTGGGGGGTCCAAGTTCCTTTGGGTTCCGGCGCTGTTTGCAGGAGGAGCGACTGTGGCACACGCTGAGAGAGGAGCGATTCAGGCAGCCCCGAAACCAGCAAACTTTGACATTTGTGCTGTTCCAGCTGCAGAGGAATTTGCTGATCCCGGTGCTGGGAGCCTGTCAGCACTCACACACCCCAGCCTCAAGCCAGGAGGGGGGAGAGGAGTGAGCTGTGAGCTGCTGTAATCATTTACCCCCCCCTCGTGGTGGAAAGTGAAGCAAGAGTGGGGGTATTTCGCAGGCAGAGGGGAGCTCATTCCCCATGCGCCACACAGGAGCTCCCGGGGGCTGCTGAGAGCCTCCGAGGAGAATTTGGGTGGTGTAGAAAGGTTCTGGAGATCAAAGAGGGTGCGAGTTGTGTGGAGCCGGTTGTGCCACCACCGCAGCTCCTCCTGAGCAGAAGAGGGAGCAGCAGCTTCCCTGAGTCTGTTTCGAGGTCTTGTGTTTGCTGGTTCCTTATCTCGCCGGGCAGGATCCGTGCGCTGGGACCTTATCAGGTTATTCCTCGGTGGCTGGAGGAGCCATCCCAGATGTGCTATCGGAGCAAACCCACGTGCTGGCATCCTCCCCGCTTTGGGGGAATCCCTTGGCTTTGTTGCGGGGCCTGTGCTAATCCCAGTGCAGCAGTGGTAAAGGGAAGTTGCTTTCTTTTCCGTAGCTCTTTATTCTCTTCCATGCTCAGCCCTGCTCAGGGTTTCCAGTGCTTGTGTTTGCCCACGGTGGCTCTTCCTCCTTGGTCTCTGTTGCTTCCTCTTCTGCCTCAGTGGTGCTGCTGCTCACTGGGGCAGTGTGGTTGTGGAGTATTAACACCAGGAATAGGGAGGCAAAGTGACTATGGCAAACTCCCGAGGAATCCTGCTGCTTTAATCCGATGTATTCAGCCTTCGAGGGGGGCAGCAGCTTTCTGTAACCAGCTCTGAGTGTGGGAGGGTCAAATCCCAGTATTGTGTGGAGCAGAATGAACCTCTTGTGTCTCCCTGACTGTGGTGTGAACCCCCGGCTGCATTAGGAGCAGCTTCCCAGTCCTCAGCCCTTCCTAAGCAACAGCAACACTGATTCCCCACTCATGGAACACTGCGCTTCCTTCCTCGTGTCTTTCGTTGCCATGGTTCAGCCCCTGGAGGGGGTGACCCCCAAATGGGTGATCCCCATTTTGACCGCCAAAACACGCAGCTGCTTACAAACTCATCTTTGGGCGCTGCTGGTTTGGCTTTCACTTCCTCAAGAGCTGCATCACGCGTTCTCGAATGCTCTGTCTATACTGGGCATGAATTAGTGTTACCCAAGTCTTGCCTAAAGCCGGGTTCCAAACAGGCTCAGGCTGAGGTTTGCCTCCCCAGCCTGGTGAAGACAAATAGCAGGGATCTGGGGCCTCTCTTCATAGCCTTTATGGACCACTTTCTTTTCTCACTCTCTTTCTTCTCCCGTAGGACTATATTTGCCCCCGGTGTGAATCTGGGTTTATTGAAGAGCTTCCTGAAGAGCCGAGGTAATGTGCTGCCCCAAAGGCTATTGCTCCAGCGACCTCCCTCTGCTTTGCTCTTTCTCTTTTTCTAGTTAAAGGGCAATGTTGGGTACTAGATGCACCATCTTTAGTCTTCCTGCCTAGTAGTTGGCTTATCTTTCCTCACTCTGGCTATGTAGAGCTTAATCTGTAGTTTGCATCTGCAGGTAAAGCAGCCATGAGGATGCTGAGCGTTGTATGCTGCTGGTACAGGGGAGGGAAGGAGTGGGTTGATGTAAAACAAACACAGAAGGGTGGTGGAGAGGCTTTCCCCTTGGCACTGGGGGGCTCTGAGCTGGTTTGAGTCATCAGGGTAGAGATAACCCTCTGTCTGTGGGACAGAGGGTGCACGTAAGCTTCAGCCTCTCATCTCCGAGTACAAACAGCACATTTTGCCTGAGACTTTGGACTGGAGCAGCAGAGATCTGCATTCACGTGCTCCCCTGCTGAGTCAGCAGTGGCACTGCTCTGGCACTGCCACAACAGGACAATGTCTGAGGTGTTTGCCAGCCTTTGGCTGTGGCTTTGGGACGGGCCATGCGAGGGCACCGGGGCTGTGCCAGGTACGTGTTGGTGCCCACTGCGAGAGCTGAGCTTCAGACTGAGGTTTCTGTACTGACACGGTCACGTTTGGTCTGACCGCGCCAACCTGCGAGGCTGGAAATCAATCCTGGCTAATGCGAGCTGGAGCAGGGGGTTGCTGTGACCTTGGGAGTGTTCTTTCTGAACCAAAGGGTGTTTGGTACCGTGAATGTCAAAGTGGAGCCCTGGAGAGTGAGCAGTGAACGTTCGTGCAGCTCTAAAAGCAGAACAGCATCGAGACTTCTCCTCGTAATCTGTCCCCTTTTGGTCACGTGCCTCTGGAATAGAGAAGTTCCTTTGACTCAAGATGAGACTCGGATGTGTTTGGGTTATAGTGATCAGGGTTTGGTCTTTAAGTCATCTCTTCCGGGTGCTCCAGAGGATTAACTCAGTTGTTGGAGAGGGATTGTGCAGGAGATCCTCGCCTGACATTGTGGTTCCCTCGCTTCTCTGTAGCTTCCCGCAATTGGAAGCTGAAAGGGTAGGGAGAGGTGGGGGGAGATGTGGGAAAACAAAGGTTGCAGGGAGGGAAAAACGAAAATGGATGTGGGCAATTGGAAAACCATCAGGTGAGGAAGGGTTCCTGTGTGGTGCTGCCCCTGCCCTGGGGTGGAGGGGAAAGTGAGTGAAGCTCTGAGCTCCCTTTGAGCTCTGGCCCCGTGCAAAACCAACACCTTCTGTGTGCTGCGGTGTCTGCTTCTCCTGTCACGCTCCATCCCTGCCTCCCTTCTGCTGGGAAAAGCTTCTCCCAGCACCCTCCTGAGGCTCATAAGTGCTCTTCATCCTTCACAGGAACGCTGACAATGAGACCAGCTCCTCTACATCAGCCAGTGACCAGAGCAGGCACCCTTTTGAGGTGAGTGCTCTCCATCTCTTCCAACACCTCCTGGTTTGCTACTGAACTGAGGTATTTTTCCATGACATGTTCCCTGGATTATGACAGAATTTGGGAAAGGAGGTATTAACACCATCCACATGCAGCTCCTGACATCCCTGCTTGTTGTATTTTTTACTGTGTGTTTTTAATGGGACCATCCCTTGTAGCTTACTGGTGGTGTGAGGGGGTTGGCCTGGGAGCTGACTGGGGGTGCTGCTGTGCAGTAGCCTCAGCACCAGGAGCTCAAGAGAAGCTGTGCTGATTTCATACCTTCATGCATGGTTTCAGTCTCCGTTCCTCACTAAACCACTGCTGACCAGGCTTGTGAGGTGCTGGGGGCCTGGCGGGACTGGTCTTTACTGGGAGGCTGGCGAAACAACGAGAGCTGTTTCTCTCCTCACTACAATCCGTTCTCTGGCCTCTCTTCCCTTGCAGAACGTGGATCAGCACTTATTCACCTTGCCACAGGGCTATGGCCAGTTTGCCTTCGGGATCTTTGATGACAGTTTTGAGTTCCCATTTGGGTCCAACGTGCAGTCGGAGGACAACAGGGACTCGGAGAACCGGCGGGAGCGGGAGCACCAGTCGCGGCATCGCTATGGTGCCCGGCAGCCGCGTGCCCGGCTCGCCACCCGCCGTGCTGCTGGCAGGCACGAGGGGGTCCCCACGCTCGAAGGGTGAGAACAGGTCCCGTGGTCTGTGCTCTTCTACAGCTGGAAATCAGCCTGAAGCTTCTCATCAGCTTGGGGAGCAGGCG
Source organism: Myiopsitta monachus (assembly GCA_017639245.1). Classification (NCBI taxonomy): domain Eukaryota; kingdom Metazoa; phylum Chordata; class Aves; order Psittaciformes; family Psittacidae; genus Myiopsitta; species Myiopsitta monachus. The sequence continues at coordinate 3,503,244 of CM029937.1, read as the reverse complement.
CGTGCAGCCTGCAGGATATCGCTCCTTTTCCTCCTGATGTGCAGTCAGCGTATCACAGAGTGGTTTGGCTTGGAAGGGACCTTAAAGCTCAGCCGGTTCCACCCCCTTGCCACGGGCAGGGACACCTTCCATAGAGCAGCTCCAAGCCCCTGTGTCCAACCTGGCCTTGAGCACTGCAGGGATGGGGCAGCCACAGCTTCTCTGGGCACCCTGTGCCAGCGCCTCAGCACCCTCCCAGGGAACAGCTTCTGCCCAAGAGCTCATCTCAGTTTCCCCTCTGGCAGCTTAAAGCCATTCCCCTGTCCTGTCCCTCCATCCCCTGTCCAAAGCCCCTCTCCGGGTTTCCTGCAGCCCCTTTAGGCACTGGAGCTGCTCTGAGGTCTCCCCTTCAGGAGCTTTCTCTTCTCCAGGCTGCCTCAGCCCAGCTCTCTCAGCCTGGCTCCAGAGCAGAGCTGCTCCAGCCCTCGCAGCATCTCCATGGCCTCCTCTGGCCTCACTCCAATAATCCTGGTTTTCTTGTCTTTCAGAATTATCCAGCAGCTGGTCAATGGAATTATTGCACCTACAACAATACCAAACCTAGGACTAGGTCCTTGGTGAGTTGGAAGATGTACTGCTCTTCCTGACAGTGTTCTTGTCCGTGCTTCCAGCCAAATGTAATTGTTGTCCTTGTTCTTCAAGGGGGGTCTTGCATTCAAACCCGATGGATTACGCATGGGGTGCCAACGGCTTGGATGCCATTATTACACAGGTAGTGGAGCTTCCTGTCCCCTCCTGTGGTGCTGCAGGGTGGTCAGCACCTCTGTGGTGCAGGGTTCAGTACATGCAGGGATCCTGTGTGCTGCTGAGCTCACACCTGCCTTCGGTGGCCTCTTGTTTTCCAGTTACTAAATCAGTTTGAAAACACTGGACCGCCACCAGCGGACAAAGAGAAGATCCAGGCCCTCCCCACCATACAGATCACACAGGAACACGTAGGTATGTGTGTCTCCTCCAGGGAACCAGTCACCAAGAGCACTGGGAATGTTTTCTTAGGGCTTTAATCTTGTCTGCCGGTACCTTCAAGGCCTAAAGCCTTTCAAAGAGGCAGAGTGCTGAAGCGTCGCTCTGTGGTACTCACCCAAAGCCAAGAGGAGCGTGGACTGGATGGGTTTGCCCTGGGGAGACCATTCTGAAAAGCTCAGTGTGGATAGGGCTGAGCAAGCAGAAGGGAAGGGAGCAGTGAAGTGAGCCCAGGGCAGCGGGAGGTGGAGCTGTGGTAGGAACTGCAAAGCACCAAACTTTCCGCTCTGCAGGGCCGAAAGGGGGAAGGAGGTGACAGGGTCCTGGGTCAGCCTCATTCTCTCCTTCCCTAAGCTGTGTTTTGCTTTCCCTTCGTGGTGCAGATTCTGGGTTAGAGTGTCCTGTGTGTAAAGAAGACTACACAGTCGGGGAGAGCGTCCGACAGTTACCATGCAATCACCTATTCCACAACAGCTGCATTGTCCCGTGGCTGGAGCAGGTCAGTGCTGCCTGCATGGGTGATGGGGCCTCAAGGCACTTGGGGCTTTCTCCTTGGTGGCACCGTTCCCCTCTGTGACTGTTTCCACGATGGGGCTGGAGCAGTTGACCCAAGGAGTGGGTCTCTTCCTCCAGTGCTGCCACCCGCTCTGTTTCTGTCCCTATTTCCCACATTCCTTGTTCTGGTTTTGTCTCCTCTCCTTAGCACGACACGTGTCCTGTGTGCCGGAAAAGCCTAAGTGGACAAAACACTGCCACAAACCCCCCGGGACTCACAGGGATGAACTTCTCCTCCTCTTCCTCCTCCTCTTCCTCCAGCTCACCAAGTAACGAAAACTCATCGAACAACTCATGAATCTTCCTCCAAACCCCCTGTCCCCGGGGCCCTTTGTCCTTTCCCCCTCCCCAGCCATCGACTGGGGCTTCCAGAGCAGAGCAAGGGGCGGGCGGACGGGGGGAGGCAGTGCCCCAGGTTCCCTTTCCCGTTCCGAAGACACAGAGACTCTGGCTCTTTCAGAGACGAGAAGCCTCAAGTGCTGTGATGGGGGGAAAGAGCTCTGTCAGTTAATAAACCATCCCTTTGGTGCGTGGACTTTGAGCAGTGCCGAGCTGCCGCGCTCCCTGGCCGGGACCCCCGAGGTGCCGAGCCCGCGGTTGTGATTCCCAGTGGAAAGGTTGTTCGTATGGTTTTGAATTTGAGATTCCTTCCTTTCCCTTCCTTTCTTTTCCTCCTCCTCCCCTTGGATCCTCTCCCTTCTGCTTTGAAGTCTTTAAAATGAAAGCATAATGATGCTGCCTCCCCCCTGGATCCCCAGCTGGGGATGGCCGATAGTTGTCACTGAACGAATGAAGTCGTGACTTAGGCCCCATTATCCCGCCCGGCCCCAGCTCCAATCCCACTTATTTTTTCTTTATAACCTCGCCCTTCTGATACTCGACACTGAAAAGGGGTTTTTATAATTCTAAATTATTACTGCTGTCAAATAAAGAGACGTTTCAGCTCAGCGAGGTGTTCTGCATGATTTGAGGAACAGTGCCCGGTGCTGTGATGCCAAGTGTCCTATCCCAGCCCGGGTACCGGTGCCTGTAGGTGTGTTACCAGCCTGCGGATCGTTGGAGTCACAATGGAGAGCAGCCTTGCCTGGTCTGGTGTACTTCTTACACCTTCTCCCTGTTGCAGTCCTGCCTGAGCAGCCTTTCCTGCTGTGCTGCCATCAGGATGGGGCATGCAGCAGAGCAAGGACCGGCCCAGCTACCAGACAGGGAAAACCCATAGTTTGGATGGGGTAAAATGTAGTTCCAAGCTACTTAAATACAGCTGGTTAAGAAAGGAGAGCTCAGGACCCAGATGCGTTTGGGACTCAGTTCCTGTGACAAGAGCTGGAGCTTGGAGAATGAAAAGACTGTGACCAGCGCAGGCAGTGACCTAACCTGTGTCATGCTCAATGGGCCAGGAGGGGAGCAGAACCTCACTTGGCTTTGCTCTGGCTCTCCAGTGTGGCAGCCTTGGGAGCACGGGGTGTTTGCGGCAGCACTGTGTGCTCCATTGGGACTCGGCTTTGGTGTCTCTTGCGGCATGGCCTTACCGCAGGATGTCCCCCCCCCGAAGGGGGAAGGCAGGGACCCCGTTTGCTGCGTTTGGGGCCGTTTTGGAGCACAAGGAGGGAAGGTTTGCTGGAGCCGCGTCCCCGGCGCGGGTGGCAGCAGCCTTTGCCGATCCAGCCCAGCACGGCCGGCGCTGAGCAACTCCCCTGGAATGTTTTTCCTCCTTGGCTTTGCCAGGGCAGCCCAGCGGCGCCTTTCATCTCGTGGGGCAGATGCCTGCGGGACCAGGCTTTATCTCGGGACTGGTAGATCAGGGTAAATGGCTCATCCTCCGCCAGAGGTTGAGCCAGAAGCTTCTGCCACCGAGCTCCTGGGCTTGGGAAGTGGGTGGCAGTAGGAAGGTCCCTGGTTGAGCCCGCGTGTGCCCAGCAGCGCGGGGGCGAAGCTGTGCTCTTTAGTCACCAAAAGGCAGCCCAGGAGCCCTTCAATGCCCTTCCTTCTCCCACCGCGCTCCAGCTGCTGATGGTGCGTGTGGCTCCTGGAGCTCGGGGGGGGGGGTGATGTTCCCAGGCGTGAGCAGCGCTCAGAGGGAAGCACAGCCCATGGTGGGTGCACGGTGACTCCTGGCAGAGGCTCCCGGCCCGCGCCGTGGTCACCACACGGTTAACGCGGTGGCTGTTCCCTCTCTCAGACTCATTTGGAGCTGGTTGGGTAGGAAATGGAACGAGTTTGGCGGTTTTCACTGGGGCCATCGTGTCTGACGTGACCAAGTGACCAGGCTGCGGATGTGCCCTGGTGCTGTTTGTGCCCATGCTCCCCTCCAGGCAAGGGGCCGGTCGCCATCCGCCTTCCCAGCAACATCTCCGCTGGGGACAATGGATGGGGCAGCCCCATTGCACCTCAGCTCCCGCTCCAAGGCCCACACTGGGCACCGTTCGCATCCATGGGGGTCCTGGTGCTCCCAGGTCTGGTCCCTTTGCTCATGACCTCCCAGCTCAGGGTCTGTACATGGTGGGGAGCAGCGTTCCCGCTCCCCTCAAGCAGGGCTGTGTGCACCTGAGGCTCTGGGACGGCTCATGAGGTGAGAGCCCATTGCAATGCTGCAGCACAACAGCAGCTGCGACCCTCTCGTCCCCCTTTGCCTTATCCCTTCAGGTCCCCAGGGCTGCATCCCCCTCTACTGAGCCTGCCACCTCCCAGGGGATGCTCCCATTTGGAGCAGCTGCTGGCAACGCACCAATTGCTTCCCTGCAGCGTGAGCGCAGGGTCCAGGCTCTTCCCCTGCTCCATCCTTCGTGCCACTGAACACCCATCATTGGTGTTTCCTGTGGGTGAGGTTTGGCACTGGGTCCAGCCAGGCAGCAGTAAGGATGCTCCTGGGGGATGCAGGCACAACCCCGGGGGACCCAAACCCACCATCGCAGCACCAACACCCACTGCCCATTCCGTGCCATGAACACAGCTTTAATTGCCACCAGTGCCGGGACAAGAGACAAACACAACCCACCAACACGTCCCAGCAGCTGCACACACACCAGTAGCAGGGCACTGACCACCTGGTCCGGGCACGCCAGCTCTGCCACAAGGGGATGGCAGGGAAGAGCCGCATCCCTGCACGGCCGCATCTGGAGCATCCTCCTTCCGCATCCATCCAAACCAAACCAATAAATAGCATAAAAATAGATCTGTACATAAATAAAAGAACCCTTTTCCCCCTCAGTTTTCTCCCCCCCCCCGGGACGGGCTCAGCTGACGAGCATGGGCAGGAAGTGCGTGGAGAGCTGCTGCCGTCGCGTCTTACCCCCTCGCTGTGGCCTGCCCTTGCTATTGAGCGAGAGGAACATGGGGCGGCCCCGGTGCCGCCAGCGCAGCGCCGCGTAGGTGTTGTAGCCGTTCTCCTCGATGCGCTCCGTGAACTTGCAGTTGGGGTTGAATTCCTTCTGGCAGGAGAGGGAAGGGGGTGAGCGGCGGCTGCGCTCGGGGCCCATCATCACCCTGCTCCGGTGGGATGGAACCCGGGGCAGAGCAGGACACCAGCGCCTCCCAAGTGCCTGGGGGATGCTCTGTGGGTGCAGCCCCTGATGGGGAGTGGGGCAGCGCATGGGGAACCAGGAGCCTGCTCCTGGGCACCGGTCCTGGTGCGTTTGGGACCCTCTGTTCCAGCTCTGCCCTATGCCTCCGACCCCGCTCCCGGGAGGCAGCGTCCGACCTACCGACCCATAGAGCCTGCCCCGCTTGTTCATGGCCAGGTAGAAGCCGGTGTGCACCGCACGGATGGCCACGACGCCGACACGCACCGACCGGATCTCGACGATGCCTGTGGGACAGGGACAGGGAAGCATGGCCATGAGCTGGGGAAGGACGAGGGAGCTCCCCAGTGCCGGGTCTGTGGCCACAGAGTGTCCCCTGGAGGGATGGGCCGCTGACCATTGCCAGGCAGCGGGAATGAGGGCTCGGCCGGGATTGGGAACCTCGGATCCAGGGAGGATTCGATCTCCCCAGGGCCCAGCCAGTTCCCAGGAGCACAACAGGGCTGGGATGGTGCTGCCTGTGGATGCTGGTGGCACCAGTGCGGACACATGGCCCTGCACCGGCGGGCACCGTGGGCAGGAGGGATACGATGGTGCTGCAGGACGTGGAGGTGAGCCCGGGAGGTGGCTGCAGCCGGGCTGTGGTTGCACTGGTGTGTGCCCGGCACAGCCGCTAATGGGAAAGGCATGCGGTCGGACCAGCAGCTCCGACACAGGAAACACCCAGAGCATCGGCAGGGCCTTTGGATTCCTGCACCGCATCCTGCCCTGCTGCCCACCAGGAGCATGCTGCAGTGGGAAGGGGAGAACGAAGCCCCAGCAGCAGAGACACGGGCAAGGGGCGACGGGCAGCCCATGGGTACCACTGCCCGGGGCGGGAGGATGCAACAGGGGCTGCAGCACCCTGGGGAGGGGCTTCCACCAAACAACCCCCTGGCACCCACCAGGACCTGCAGGGCCCAGTGAAGCCATTGCCAAGCTGCAGCTGTGGGGAAGGGTTGAGCAAGCGCCTGTGACTCCATCCCCCCCGATCCCAGTCCGGAGCTGCTATTTATAACAACGGACTTGTGCTGTCCTAAAAATAGCCCCCGGCTCTTTGCTTCCCGGTGCCGGGTTCTGGAGGCACCGGGCAGCAGCTCCCAGTGCTCCCAGTCTCACCCCTGCAGTCCCAGCAGACACAGAGCCCCACTGCAGCCATGGTGAGGGCTGAGGAGCAGAGCCCAAGCGATAACCAGAGCCAGCCCCGGTGCTGCTCCTCCTGCCGGGCCCCATTGCCACATGGCAAAGGAACGTGTTGGGGTGCTTCGTGCTGGCAGCGCTCCCGGCTGGGGCTCCCAACAGCCTCCGGCATCGCAGCAGGGCTCCCTGAGCCTCCCTCATCCTGCCCTGGATGGGTGACGGGGCAGCCCCTGCTGCCACCAGGACAAGGGCTGGGGGATGCTGCTCCCACCCTCAGCATCATTCCTGCCCCACATCTCAACGCTGGGACACTCGGGCACCTCCATCACCCCCATCCTGCACCCCCCTATCAGCCTTGCGCCCGCTCCCTGTCACCAGGGACCAGAATCCAGCACCCAGAACAGGCTGATACCATGGGTGCTGAGGCTGGGCTGGCAGCCCAGGCGCTCGCTGCGGGTGCCACATCCCCTCGGGACCCAGGGTGCTGTCACCATGGAGGGGCCCCGGTGGGAGCAGGCGGCCACGGAGGGGGAGCAGGATCCGGACCCCGGGATCAGCTTCTCCCCACCGGCACAAGCGGCCGCTCCCGAGAGCTGCGGGGTGGAGCAGCCCCAGCCCCAGCCCCAGGGGAAGGCCTAATCCTGCCGGCTTGTTCCCAGGCTCCGGATCGCAGCTCAGTCTGGGCAGCGCCGACATCCCGCAGCGTTCGCTCCCTCCGTCCCCCCCTCCCCGGGATGTGCTGCCCGGTCCCGTGAGCCCCCCGGGGCCCCTCGGCAGCTCCAGCCCCTGGGGAGCCCACAGCAAGTGGGTGCTGTGCCCCTGTGCCATGCCAGGCGCTGCCGGCTCTGCCCACCCCGAGCCCTGCGGGCAGTGGGTGCTCTGTGGTCCCCTCGATGGGGCAGCTCTGCTCCCCAAAAGCACCCTCATGGATGCTCAGTGCTGAGGTCAACATCGTCCTCCATCCTCCTCCTTCTCAGCCTTTATCCTCCCCAGAGCGGCCACAGGGAATGATCAGATCCTCCCCTCCCGGTCTGTGCCGCAGGGCAGGGGACTCCCTCCCCTCCGCACCGCCCGGGGACCCCCCTCTCATCCCCCCCTTGCACTTTCTGTCGCCCCAACAACGCGGGGCGGCAGCCGAACCCCTGGAGAAGGGCTCCCGGGGGCGAGGGCAGGAGGGAGCCGATGGTGTCCCGGCGGCAGCGGGGTCGGACAGCGGGGACGCACGGGCGCGGGGGGAGCTGCGACTTCTCCCCGGGACCGAGCACTGCGGGGCCCCGTCACAAGCGCCCCCTTCCAGCCCCTGCCCCTCCTGTGCCCGGCCCCGGCCGCCTCTGCCGCAGCCCCCCGGGACTCGGCTCTGGCCTCCGGTGGGAGGGCGGCGGGACCCCGCCCCGGCTCTCCCCGGTCCCGGCTGCACTCACTGCCCGGCCGCTCCCTCCAGCGCGTCCCCTCCACGCCGCCGCTGCCGTCGATGCGCAGGAAGAAGCGGGTGGCGGAGAAGAGCCGCCGCCAGCGCACATCGCCCTCCAAGTGGCCGTAGCTGCGGGGGGGCCGTCGACCGCCCCAGGCGGTGCTGCCCGACCCCGACCCCGCGAGCACGGCGAACGCCCCGGCGAGGCAAGCGGCGAGGGCGGCGGGGCCCCCGCGCCTCATGGCGGCGGGCGGCGGGGCGGCGGGAGGGCGGCCATGGCCACGGCCGCGACCGGCCCCGACGGCGCGGGTGGCCCGAGCGCGGAGCAGAGCGAGCCGGGGCGGGGGCCAATGGCGCGGGGCGGGGCCGAGGGGTGGGGGCGAAGGGCGGGGGCTCCCATTCATCAACCGGCGCCCCGATGGCTGCATTATAGCCCCGGTCGGGGCCGCACGCCTGCGGCCGCGGGGCGCCGGGGCGGGGGTTGCTGCATGCTCCGGTCCCCACCGGCTTCTGCGGCAGCCGGGGCGGGGGAGCTCCTCGGGTAGGCTTTGGTGAGAGGCGCTTTGCGGAGGGGTCCGCTTGAGGCGCGGAGCTCAGCGCCGGTTGGGGCGCGGGGAAGCGCCGTGTCCCATCTCCGTCGGGATCCGCTCCCGTCCCGTCGGGGCCGCCGCTGGCCGCCAGGGGGAGCCTCTGTGCGCTGCCGCGCTGCACCGTAGGAGTTGTAGTCCTTCGCGGCGGGACTACGGCGCCCGGCGTGCTTTGCTCGACGGCCGCGCCGAGCGCGGGGCATGGCGGCGTAGGGCGGCGGAGCATGTCCCTGCTGCGGGCGGCGCTGCCCGGCCCGGGCCGCCTGCGGGGCGCCGGTGAGCGGCGGGGAACGGGCCCCGGGCCGGGCTGGGGGCGCGGGGGGAGCCTCTCGCCCTCCGGGGCGGAACCGGGGCCGGGCGGCCCCGTAGGCCTCACCCGGGCCTGGGGACGGAGCCGGCGGCCCCGCAGGGCTGAGCCGGTCACGGGTGCGCGGAGCCCTCCGCGGGGACGGGGCTCGGGTGGTCCTTTGGGCCCCGGGCGCTGTCGTTGTCATAGCGGTGGCCGTGGAGGTCTCTGGGGCCCGTCCCGGCGCTGGGATCCGCCTGCTCGGGGGTGGTGGGGTCCTGGCACCCCGTGTTGGGGTTTGGGGCGCCCCTGGGGAGATCAGGGGTGAGGGGGGGGTGTCCGTCGTGTCCGCAGCCACGGCGTGGGGCAGTGAGGGCTGTAAGGGGCGAAGCCGCCTCTGAGCTCCGGGTCTTGGGGTTTTCCCGCTGCAGGGATCCCATGGAGCATCCTCCGGAGCCACTCCTCTGCCAGCGCCAAGGAGAAGGCGAAGAGAAACGGCCCCTGCGAGAGGACGGAGCTGCTGGAAGGTGGGAGCGCTGCAGTGCCCTTGGGGATGCTCCCAGAGCCTTCCCACCCTGCGAAGAGCATATTCGGGAGTGGAAGTAGCCTGAGCAAGGACGTGGGGCTCCCATGGGCTTCCTGGTTACCCCGAGCAAGTTCTGCCCTGTCCTTAGGGACCTGGAGGCCCATGCTACCCGCAGGAAGGGTCCTGCAGACTGAGCTGGAAGCTGCTCTGGCTTTGGGCTCGCTGCCTTGGTGGGCTGAGGGGGTGAGGGAGGCCCAGGGGAGTGGACAAGCGTGAGCTGCTGTGCTGTCCCTTGCAGTGACATTGCTGGGTTCTCCGGGGTGGATGCGAGGAACACAGTGAGCCAAGCAGCTGAGTGCTGGCCAAGGAGGGGAGAAGGCCCTGGGCTGGGACAGAGCCCATGCTCGGGCTTTGCATCCCTTCACTAATCCCCCCCTCTGTGTTTCCTGGCAGTGCTGAAAGCTCGAGTGAAGCAGCTCCAAGCCACCAATGGCACAGAGGTGACGGTCAACAAAGTGGAGGTGGCCCCACTGGGCAATGCCAAGTACCAGGACCCGCTGCAGAAGGTGGTGGCTCCCAGGGAAGAGGAGGAGAGCCTGGCCAGGACCAGCAGCTGGGTTGAGAAGTTGAAGGAGGAGGCGCGCATCCGGCAGCTGAAGATGGAGCAGATGTTGCCCATCGCTGCCTCTGAGCTGGCTCTGGAGGCTGAGGTCAAGGACAAACCAAAGGACAAGGTGAAAGGCAAAGGTAAAGGCAAGAAGAGCCTGAAGACCCCAAACACTAAAGTGGTTGCAGGCTGGAGCCAGGGCCACGCTGGCTCTCAGGGTGTCCATGCCCATGGGAAGCCCACAGTGGCAGCAGGGAAGAAGGCTGTGAAGGTGTCAAGACGGAGGGATGACAAGGAGAGCAGCCAGTTCAAGGCCCTGCAGCAGACCATCCAGTCCAACCTCGAGTGCTTCCTGTTCCTGCAGCAGCCAGAGGAAGCTGAGAGGCTCCTCCTCATGTACCACAGGTCCCCTGCGAAGAGAAAGCTGTTGAGTGTCAGCTCCTACAACGTCGTGATGCGGAGCTGGGCGAGAAAGGTAGCGACCCACGGGCTGCTGCCGTGGTTGGGTCTCTGGGCTGTGGGTTTCTGGGTGTCTGTGGGGAACGGGGCTCAGGAGGAAGAGCTTTGTGCGTGTAGAAGCAGTGGTCACACTGGTCTGTGTCATGTCTGCCTTCGGCAAGTGTCTCAGGCTTCTGCTGAGAGGGATGGAGCGGGGGTGAGGCCACTGATCCCTGTGAGGTGGCTTTGAGGAGAACAGGGGGATAGGGCAGGATAGATGGGGCTGAATTTGAACGGGAGCAGAGGGGTGGGAAGCTGGGATGTGGGGCTGCTGGTGCCTGCATCCACAGCCCCATTCCCTTCTCCTCCACAGGGCCACCTGCAGCACATCAACCACCTGTTTTCCATGCTGGAATGTGCTGGGCTCCGGCCCAACCTGGATTCCTACGCAGCAGCACTGGAGTGCATGGGCCGGAACCCCTTCTGTGTCAAAGCCATCCAGAGGTAATGTGGTTCTGCTTCCCTGGCATGGCCCAGGATGCTCAGAGCCTGGGAGATGGGGGCTGCTGCTCTGCTCCCAGGCTGTCGGAGTCCCAATGGGGGCCTGGCTGGTGCCACTGTCACTGTCCTCCCTCTAGTGTCACCCAGCATGGACTGGGCCAGTGGGCAGGTGGGGCTCTGGGTTCTGCTGCACCTCAGCTCCAGGAGGATGGGCTCCCACAGCATCCTCCGTGGGGCCGGGCAGAGGGAGAGGATGCATGAGGGGATTCTGCCCCCCAGCAGCCATTGGGGGCTGTAGGGAAGGGAGCTTCCACCCGCTCCGGCTGTTCCCGGCGCAGTCCTGCCAGGGTGCTCCCATGCCCTGGCCCCCATGCTGGGTGCCTGAACCACAGTGCCCAAGCTGTGCCCAGCCCCCATGCTGGCTGGGGCTGGAGGGGGCAGCAGTGAGGGCTCTTTGGGGATGAAGGACCCTGCATCTTCCTGCTGGGCCTCCCCATTGAGCAGGAAGGTGAAAGCTCAGCAGCGGTGTGGGCTGGAGGGTGGGTGGTGTGGTTGCCGTAACCTGAGGCTGGTGACCTTGTGGCAGCTCCCAGCGCTGGCTCCTGGCTGTGTGGGGAGCAAGGAGAGCTCCCGTGTTCCTGCAGGACAACATCCTGCTGCCAGCCTGCCCGGCAGTGGTGCTGCTGGAGCACTGAGGCGTCAGCCTTGGCTGGGTGTCCCAGTTTGCTGCAGGGAGGCGTCAGCTCCATCAGGCACAGGTTACTGCATGGAACGTGCTTTGAGGGGTGTGTAGGGGAAGGGAAGAGGCATCCCAGCGCAAGTGCATGGGGCACATCCTGCTCCCCAGCCCTGCCAGAGCCTTCCCAGTGAGCGTGAGAAGCTGCATCCTCCTGCAGCTGCCCCAGCATGAAGGGTGGCACAGAGGAAAGGGAAGCACCCAGCATGGGGAGGCCTCCGCAGCCCTCCTGCCATGGCCTGGGGCTGGGGTTCAGTCTCCTGCCCTGTGCTCAGTGCTAATTCTTGGTGGGTGCCACCCCGCAGGCACTGCTCTGGGAGAGGGCTTCGCCTTTGTGGCTGCCATGGGTTTGGGATGGGGGGGTTCTTCATCCCATCGTGGGTCTGAGTGATGCTGCTTAGGGCACGTGTGAGGAAGGAAGAGCCTGATAGAGTCAGGGCTCTTGGATCCTCCAAAGGGCAGACCCCATCTGCCTCCTTCATGCTTAATCTTCTGCTTAAAACCCATGTTCCCTGCCCTGTGATGTGCTGCTTTCTGTGCACAGCCCCCTGGGAAAGCTCCAGTCTGTTTGCTCTGCCCCTCCTCAGGTGCCTGCAGCAGCTGAAGCAGGATGGCTTCCACCTGGACGAGCTCTTCCAGAAGTGCCTCTTTGAGGAGGATGAGAAGGAGAAGGTGCTGAAGGCCATCAGGGTGGTCCATCCCAACTACCAGCTGCCGCCCGCGCCCAGCCCACAGACCTGCAAGTCTTCTCTGCTCCAGGACTTCTACTCCAAAGTAAGCCCCAGAGCTCAGGGTGTCTCTGCAGGACACTGTCGCTCCAGGCTCCCTGAGGCCACCCAGAGGCCTCAGACCTGTGGACCCAGAGGTGCCAGGAAGGTGCCTTCAGAGGGGCCTCATCCCACGTGCCTCTGGCGGGGGAGCTGAGAGAATGAGCACATCTTCTCCCTCTGGCTCTTGGCACTTACTGGCTCGCTCTGGTTGCAGGAGAAGATGGTGCCATACCCCAAGCTGGATTTCTCCGTGCAGGAGTTGCAGGAATGCTTTCAGAAGCAGCTGGAGCTGGAGATGGACAACACCGTAACCATCGAGTCGGTGGAGTCGAGCAAACCTCTGACCCCTCAAGCCATTAAAGCGGTAAAGCTCGGGGGGTGATGGGCTGCAGGTCAGGAGGGATGCGGGGCACAATCCCACCCTCAGGACCTGTGGGAGGTGGCCTGAGGAGGGGGACAGCTTCCTGGTGACACCACAGCATCTCAGGCTTCCTCCCGTTCCTGTGCAGCGCAAGCTACTGGCCACCCTCCGCTCCCAGTGGCACGACTCCATCCTCCAGGCCCTGCAGAAGTCAAAGCAGAGCATGTCCAAGCTCAAGACAGTGTCAAAGTACAACGTGCTCTACCCCTACCTGTGCTTGCTGCCGGACGAGGAGTACGTGGGCATCATGCTGCAGGTAGGACCCTGCCCTGCCCTCGCTGAGCCACAGGAACAGGGTGCCCGGATGGCCAAAGGGCTGCTGCAAAGCACCGTTGTCCTTCTTGGGCCTGCAGAATCAGGACATGAGCCTGCCCAGGTTGTTAGGTACAGGCTCTGCTTCCTGTGCTGAGCAGCCACTGAAGCCCCTGCGCTGTCCTGGTCACGTTTCCTTCCTCATCGTGTGCTCAGCACCATGGGAACGGGCATCTTCCCATGCTCCCCTCACAGGGGCTTTAACTCCCGCTTTGTCTCTCTGCTCCGTCTTTCTGTTCCTCCCTCCTTAAGACCCTCTTTGCCTTCCCCTTTCTCAGATGCTCAACACCCTGTCTCCACAAGGAGAATCCTTGGCTGTCTTGGCCAAGGAGCTGGGCTCCAAAGTCTACGAAAGATACATCACCCGGAGGAAGCTGCGCAGTGGTCAGCTGGGGAAGCTGCGGGTGGTCTATGAGGGCTACATCCAGCTGCTGGCGAAGGACGGCCAGGTAGGTGTGCCTGGGACAGGAAGGGACCTGCGGGCTGCAGCAGCAGAGCAGAGATGGGACCAAGCAGTTTGTCCACCCCGTCGCAAAGCGCAAGGTCTGGGTTCTGCGAACTTGCTGCTGGGGAGGCCGCCGGCCCCAGTAAGGCCCCATTTAGTGCTTGGCAGGGCAGGGGATGGGGGGTGGGGGTGAGCTGTGAGCGCAGGGATTGGTGAGAGGAAGGGATGTGCAGTGCCGCTGGCCTGGCCTGCAGCAGCAGGAGGTTCTCACTGCTGGGCTTGCCCCAGCCACATCAACAGTCCTGCCCCCAACGCCCCCGTTGGGAGGACCTCACAGGGACACACCTGGAGGGTCCTTCTCCAAGCCGCATCCGGCAAACCCCCAGGAGCAGCGTGGCTGATCCCTCTGGTTGACCTCCTTCCACTTCCCAGCCTGCCAAGTACATGCCGCGGGAGTACTGGGAGATGCTGGTGGCAGAAGCAGGCTTTGGGCCTTCCCTGAACCTGAAGGACTGCAGCTGGTCATACATGCTCCTCATGCGCCTGGGCATGCACATGCTGGAGCTGCTGGTGCAGGTTGTCAAGATGCCCAGGAACATCCTCAGCCCTCGCCTGGAGCCCAGGCTCATCCCTGCCCTCTACCACATCTACTCCTTCCGCAGCAGTTGTCAGGTGAGCCTCATGCTGGGGTCTCTCGGGCTGTGCAGGTCAGCTCTGTGCTGGAACCAGGCCTTTGCAAAGGCCCTTGTCCCAGGGATGCTTTGAGGAGCCCCTGGTCCTGTGCAGCGTCCTCAGCTGCTCCTTACGTAGTGTCTGATGGGCCACATGCTCTTCCAGACCCCTCACCTTCACCTCTCCGATTCGTCTCTTCAGGTTGGGCTGATAAAGCCCCATCCCATCTTCTCTCAGCTCATGTCAGACGCTGCAGAGACCATGCTGACCTTTAACTCCTCCGCCATCCCTATGCTGTGCCCCCCAGTGCCTTGGACCTCCCCCCATTTTGGTGCCTTTTTCCTCAATGACACCGACTTGATGCGCTTTGTGGACGGGGCCATCCAACACCAGGTGCGCCTGGAGCAGTGTCCTCTGGTGAACCTCCACCCCGTGCTGGATGCCCTGAACCAGCTGGGCAACTGCGCCTGGAAGATCAACCAGCCGGTGCTGGATATCATCATCTCCATCTTCAATGACAAAGGCAATGAGAAGTTGGACATCCCACCACCCATCTCCGAGGCCCCCAGGCCTCCTGCCGTTCCCAGCAATCCCTCTGCTTTGGACAAGGCCCAGAAGCACGAGCTGTTGCTGTGGAAGAAGAAGACAGCTGAAATGCACAGCTTGCGCATGGATGCGCTCTACAAGCTCTCCATCGCCAACTATGTCAGGGACAAGGTGTTCTGGTTTCCTCACAACATGGACTTCCGAGGCAGGACTTACCCTTGCCCACCTTACTTCAACCACCTTGGTAACGATGTCACTCGGGCCATCCTGCTTTTCGCAGAGGGAAGACCACTGGGGCCCAAGGGCCTGGACTGGCTGAAGATTCACCTCATCAACCTCACGGGGCTGAAGAAGAAGAACTCTTTGCAGGAGCGCCTGGAGTATGCCAATGAAATCATGGAGGACATCCTGGACTCGGCTGACCACCCGCTGACGGTACGTGGGGAGCTCTTGGGGTGGAGTGGTGGGACCGCTGGCAGGCTGGAGGCTTCCCCTTCAGCTGGCAAGTAGGGAAGTTCATCTGTGTTGGAGCCTAAATGGGAGTTAACTACATATGCCAAGGGAAAAAGGCATCCGTGTCCTCCTCAGTTTCGGAGGAGACCCAACCGTTCCTTTCAGAGAGGACAATGAAATGGAAATCAGATTGGTTTTGAAACAAAGACGGTTTGAAAGGTACTGCTTTGAGAGGAAAAAGGGAAACAAAGCATTGCAGAGTTCCCTGAGTAACACGTTTCTAATAGGAAAATGTGAGGAAATATTTGGGCAGCGGAGGGATGGTGGAGGAGGTGTCTTGACCACTATGTGCCGGGAGTGCAGGGGCTCCCGCCTTTGCTTTGGGGTGCTACAGGAGCACTGCCTGCTCCTGCCAACATGTGCTTTCCTCTTCCCAGGGCAGAAAGTGGTGGATGACCACGGATGAGCCCTGGCAAGCCTTGGCATGCTGTATGGAAATCGCCAAAGCCTCGAGGTCCCCGGATCCAGCAGCCTACATCTCCCACTTCCCAGTTCACCAGGTAGGAGCCCAAGAGCTCTGTGTGGCTGGGCTGGGGGAGGGAAGTGGGCAGTGTGGATGCATCCAGGTCTCCCGTGCTGCATTACCTACACCGTGGCCAAAGCTTCCCTGACAACGGGAGCACAGTCTGGGGGCAGCTTGGCTGGAGAACTCCAGTAGCTCGCTGCTGCGGGCAGACAGTAGTGAGCCAGGCGAGTGCTGCTTTGGCTTCCTGTGGCTGGAGCAGCGCCTGCCTGGGTTAGGGCTGGGCCACTCTCACCTTCTCCAGCCGCAGGGTGAGGGCTGGAAGCCAGCCTGGCCCCGCAGGGGTGGGATGAGGTTTGTGGCAGCTCCTGCCTCTGAAGTGCTCGGGGCTGCACTGAGGCTTCGGGGGTCTCTGCTCCCGTTCGGAGGCTGAAGTTACAGATGGGAGGTGTGGACCTCTGAGGAAGGGCATGGGGGCAGAGCTGAGTCAGTGGCTGTCACCGTGTGCCATGTCCCTGCTCTGTGTCAGCCGTGCCCACGCTCTGAGCAGGGTGAGTGCAGGCGCTGTTGGAAGGTGTTTGTCCTTCCCGGTCGGAGAGAGGAGCCTTAGGCAGCACTCGGGCCTCTCCCAGCAGCTCTCTCTGCAGCCACTGCCCAGCCAGCTATCTGTCCACACTGATAAATCCCCTTGCTGCATGGCAGGCAGCGATGAATTGTTTTCCTGGGGAGAGGTTTACTCATTTATCTCATTAGATCAGCTGGCCATAACGAAGCAGGGAGGGGGGGGGATGAAGGGGGCTGAATGCTGCCAGCAGCAATGGTCTGGAATATGTCTGAGACAGTCTAAACTGATACTGTTATGACAACCAGAGATCAAGAGAGCAGCCGAGGGGGTGTTAATCAAACTGAAGCAAGGACTTCTCGTGGAGGACACCTCAGCCTCTTTCCACCTGAGTCATCAGCGCTGGGTTAGCAGAGGCAGCTCCTCTGCTGCAGCACCGCAGGGCTAATGCCCGAGCACTCCCAGTGCTCAGCTCTGCAACTTGCTGCACTGCAGGCTGTGGGGAGGAGGGGAAGAGGAGAGGAGGGTTTGATCCTGCCGGCAGCTGCAGGCTCCCCTGGACCGGGCACAGGAGGAGCAGGGCTGGTCCAGAGCAGCAGCATGTCTTCTGTTTGGTGCTGTCTGGGGAGCAGCAGGACCTTCCCGTTCCATTGTTCAGCTCCTGCCTGTCCCATCTGGGTCCAGGAGGACTGTCAGGGCAGGGGTCAGTGTGCCCCTAACTGCAGCTTTGAGCCAGGGCTGGCTTCTATCAGAAGGATCATGGTCAGCTGTGGCTTGCTGAGTGATGCTCACCTTGCCCTGCCTCCTCCTGCCTCCGCTCCTGGGTTTTCTGAGCCTCCTGGGGCTTCTTTTAGCATCCCAGACGGATCTGTTGTTTTACAGAGCTCTGATGTCTTTGCAAATCCACAGAGGGGGCAGCGTGCTGGGAGGGTTTCTGGCTTCAAACCTCGCCGGCAGCAGGAGTTAGTGCTGAGTCCCAGTCAGGAGAAGTGGCCAGAAGGAAGATGGAAACTGCTGTGGCCTGGGCAGCTGCAAACCTGGCTGGAGAGAGGGAGAACGGCAGTGCCCTTGGCTCAGGAGGTTGTCTGTGCTCCATCCGCACACTGACACCTTGCTTCCACCCACAGGATGGCTCCTGCAATGGGCTCCAGCACTACGCAGCTCTCGGCCGGGACCTTATTGGTGCTGTCTCCGTCAATCTGATGCCCTGCGATGTCCCCCAGGATGTCTACAGTGTGGTGGCCCAGCAGGTGAGACACGCTGGGGACACCAAGGAGGTGTCCTAGGGCCTGCCTCTTGCTGCTGATGCGCAGCTCCCAAAGAGAAAGGGTGGGATAAGACCAGTGGACAGAGGACTGGGAAAGCGTGAGCTGGGTCAGAGGCAGCTCTCTCCACATGGGAATCACTGCAGCAGCTGCAGTGGGGATCAGGCTGGAGATCATAGAGGAGGCTATGGGACGTCCCTTGGATTTCTGCTGTCCTCACTTTTCCTGAATGAAGTCTATAAGAATTAGGGTAGAGAAGTGAAAGAGAGCAGAGGGTGTTCCTCATCTCTTGGTCACAGCTAGCCCACGGGTTATGGGATTTCCTTCATTTGAGCTGAGGAGGAGGGACTGGGGAGAGATTCAGCCCTTGGCACTGCTGCGAAGTCTTCAGCTTTCTTGGCAAGGCACGATGTGAAACGCGCTTGCTGGGATGTGTGCTGGGATCTACCCGTCTCATTCAACTGGCATTGAACCCCTGGCTCTCCCTTCCCGGTCTCAGCGTGTTTTATCCCAGCAGTAGAGGGCAGGAGGAGCATGTTTTCCTCTGACTTCTCACTGGGGGTGGCTGAGGCAGGAGAGCCGGAGTCCTGAGCCACTGTCCTGATGCTGTGTTCTTGTGGTGTCCAGCACCAGCAGCCAAGTGACACTGCTCTGCTGAGGCAGCAGTGGAAGGTTCTGTGGCCTTATCTCTCAGATGCGGATGCTCCTGATCCCTTCCGCAGCTGCTCTCTGTTTAAGCAGGGCTGGTGCCAATGGGCTGCAGGGGTTCTGGTGGCCCTGGCCCAGGCCAGCCCTGCTCCCCATGGGGCTGACCTCCTGGGGGCTCTCCCCTCCTCAGGTGGAAGAGTTCCAGAAGAAGGATGCTGAGCAGGGGGTGAAGATCGCTCAGGTGCTGCAGGGCTTCATCAGCCGCAAGGTGGTGAAGCAGACGGTGATGACCGTGGTCTATGGGGTCACCCGCTACGGCGGCCGCCTGCAGATGGAGAAGAGGCTTAAGGAGATGGATGACTTCCCCGAGGTACCACCCCTGCCCTGGAAAAGGCTGGGCTCAGCTTCAGTCCCTGCTGGGGGAGGCACGTGCACTGGGGGGGGGTTTCTCTCTTTACCCCCCAAACCTCAGCTAAGAGAGGGATGTGCAGGACTGAGCCCCGCATCCTGCAGCCTGCAGGAGAGCTGCCTGCTGCTGGCACTGGTGGGTGGCTGGGGATTCTCCCATTCATCCTTCCTGGGCCCAGCTTGGTGGCGTGACAGCCTCGTGGGGTTTCAGCTCCACAGCAAGGTCTGTGGCTGTGCTCTTCCATCTGGAAGTAGCCCTTGTCTCTAGCAGAGCTCTTGGAGGCTTCTTCCTCCTGCCGCCTGTTTCATGTTCTGTGACCCCACTCCGAGTCCGTGCTGAGTGGGTGCTCTGCTGTGGCACGTTGGGGCTGGGAGTGTTTCTGCTGCCACGTTACACTCCAGGGACAGATGTGGCAGTGAGAGCCTCCTGTTCATCCCAGGATGTCGCACACATCAGCCTGTCCTTGGCCAAGGAGCCATGTGAAGTGCTGATCAGAGCCTCCCTCCAGCACACCCCCCCTGCCAGCTGCCTGCAGCAGCTCAAAGCTTAACGCAGTTTGGATGGAGGCGATTTTGGGGCACCAGGGAGATGCTCCTTTAGGTTACCCATCACTTCGCTCCACATCTTTTGCTGCCTGTGCCTGTCCCCTCACTCTGCCCCTGGTCTGTGCAGGAGTACTTGTGGGAAGCGTCTCACTACCTCGTAAAGCAAGTGTTCAACAGCATCAAGGAGATGTTCTCAGCGACTCGAGATATCCAGGTAAGGTGCCTGCTGCCTCTTCTCTCTTCCTGCCTTCTTTGCTAGCCCACCCGTACATAGAGCAGGGGATGCTCCATGGGGAAGAGATGGTTCTTCTGGGTCCTGGCCTAGAGGGGGTCCTTGGGTCCCAGCCCAGAGGTGTGGGATTGTGCCCGGTACAGAGCCAAACTCCCCTGTAAGCACTGGCCTGTCCGAGGCAGAGTCAGGGGCACCTGTGCTGGGAGGGAGATGGGGTCTCCCATAGTAACTCCAGCCGCTTCCTTCTGCTACAGAACTGGCTGACAGAGAGCGCCAAGCTCATTGCCCAGTCGGGCCAGACGGTGGAGTGGGTCACACCACTGGGTCTCCCCATCGTGCAGCCTTACTACCGCACCAAGCCCACTGTGGTAAGTGTGTGGTGTGCGGGAGTCACCCACCCCTTCCTCTGCCGTGACGGGGAGCGGGGAAAGGACAGCCATAGCTCCAAGCTAAAGCCCAGCAGTTCGGCACCAGGGTGGATCTGTGTGTGCAGGCACATCCTGCAGCCTCCCTGCGGAGCCTGGAGCGGGTGGGTGCTGCTGAGGAAGCGCTGCTGCTCCCATCCCACTCAGGCAGCTGAGGCATGGGCCCATTCCCTGCTCCCAGGAGCCTTCCCGGGGTTCTCGTGATTCAGACTCCCTGCTCTTGCCTCCCACACGCTGCTGCTCTGACTCACATCTCCCCTCGCAGCCACTCACCTCCCGCAGCCCTTCCTGGAGCCCTCGAAGGGTGAATCAGCTGGGAAAGGGGTGCAGGATGCCTGGCAGCATCCTTGGGAGGGGACTGCTGCCTGCCTGGTGACTGGGATGCCCTGGAAGAGTCCCTTATGGCAGCCAGAGAGGTTTCCTGCAGAGCAGAGCAGGAGCGGAGGGCAGTGCAGAGGGAGGGCTCATCCCCTTTCTCTTTCCCTGCAGCTGAACTGCGGCATGCAGCACCTGAGTGTGAAAAGCACCCACAGCAACCAGTAAGTATGAACCCGTGGGCATGACTGAGCCCCTGCTGTCCTCAGCCTGTGTTCTGGGGATGAAGCCTTCCCATCAGTGGAGCCTGCCGCTGAATGCCAAAGCTCCCGTTACAGCCCTGAGCTGCAGAAAACTGGCTGAGGAGTGGAGCCCTGCAGGGCTGTCCCCATCAACCCCAGGTCTCGTTTTTGGCCTTGGAAGTGCCTCAGCTCCTCCCTTCTCCTGCTCTGTGCTGCAGGAAGCCTGACACGGTGAAGCAGAAGAACGCCTTCCCACCCAACTTCATCCACTCCCTGGACTCCACGCACATGATGCTCACAGCTCTTCACTGCCTCAGGTAGGGAATAGGGCTCTTCGCTGGCTCCAGGATCGCTCTTTGCTGGGAGACCATTGCCAGGGCAAGGCATGTGGTGGGGGTAAGAGGTTTTCCTGGTTGTGGCTGTTTGGGTTTCATGCAGAGAAGGGCTAAATGGGGACTGGGGGGTTTTGCTATCCCTGAAGATGTGCAGGTGCTGTTGCAGGAGAGCCCTCCTCCTTGCGTGGTCCTTGCTCACGTCCCAGCACAAAGACCTTGGTGGGGCAGGGGGGCCTCTCAGCACTGCTTATGGCACCTTCTGCTGCCTCCCAGGCAGGGCCTGACCTTCGTCTCGGTCCATGATTGCTACTGGACTCACGCGCACACCGTGGACATGATGAACCAGGTAAAAGTGTCCTCCTGGATCCTCGGGAGCAGGGATCCTGCTGATCCATCCTGGGCTTTGCTCCAGGGGCTGATGGGTTTACCCCGCTTGCTGGTGGTTGCAGGTCTGTCGGCAGCAGTTTGTGGCTCTACACAGCGAGAAGATCCTGCAGGATCTGTCTGAGTTCATGCTGGAGAAGTACTGCAGGTATTCCCTCGGCTGCTGTGGTACAGGCTGGGCTCTGTACATGGCTTGGAAGAGCCAAATCCTGCTCCCGTGCTCATTTCCTTTCCTTCTGGTTCATCCAGCCCTGACAGAGAGACTAGAGCCCTCTGGCAGAAGAAACTGATGGAGCAGCTGTCAAACGTCCCCAGCACAGGTAGGAGCATGGGACAGGACCAGGAGTGGTTTGGAGACAAAGGAAGTGAGATGGGGATTTGGCCCCCAAAGTCACTGAGCTTATGGGGTGTCTGAAGCTGGGCACAGCGCTACAGCTGTCCCCTGAGATGGGTGTTCCTGCCTGTGCTGCACTGCAGAGCCATGGGGCAGAGCCTGCAGCAGCCCTGGGAGCCATCCCTGCCTTCCCCTGGGCTGTGCCCCAGGCTGAGCCAGCTCATCCCATCCCATCCCATCCCCATCTTGTTCCTCTCCCATCTGTTTCCAAGCAGGAGGCATTTGCCTGGAGATGGGAGGGAGGCCCTTGGCAGGGTAATTGCCAGGATCTAGATGATACACATGCAATGGGATTGAGGCAATTTAACTCTTCTAATCTCTGGGCCCTGCGTCTGCCAGACCATCTGGCCAGCCTTTGTTGTGCCTTTGCCAAGCGGAGGAGGCCGATGCTCCCAGATCCATCAGGAGGAGTGGCAGCTCCTGAAGCCCTCCAGATCCCTCTTGACCCCCCCTGCATCAGGGGGCTGAGCCGGTTTCATGAAGCAGGGCTTGGGGCAGCTTCTCTGACCTCTCCCTCCTGCCCTCAGGTGAATTCAACCTGAAGAACGTGATGGATTCCACCTATTTCTTCAGCTGAGCCCCAGCGGCCAGTGGGGCCCTGGGCTGCCCCAGAGGCTGCGGTAGGCACTGGCCCACAGGGCTCCTCTGTCCTGCATCTCATGGGGAATATGGGTCCAGCTGCCAGCACAGCCCCAGTGCTGCTCCCCACCGAGGCTGGGGCATGTGGGGACTGCGAGGAGCAGCTACAGAGGGATGGGGCCTCTGCCTGTGTCCCAGGTCCCCACCGCTCTGCTGTTGGTGCTGGTGGATGGGGCTGGCTCCCCTCAGCCCTCCCCATGGCACAGCGTGGCTGCTGCTGCTGCTTGTGCCTGTCCTGGGGTGCCCCCCCCATCCATCGCTCCCCACCAGCAGGGTGCAGGACCTCAGGTCCATGGGGTGGGTGCTGCTCTCCAGGCTCTGCTGCTGCTGGGCACTGTCACTGCTCTCCCGCAGTGCAGCCTCTGTGGTTCCTGATCTTCAGGGATGGGGTTTGCTTCTGCTCCCGGGGTCTCAGGCAGAGAAAACCACTCAGGGGGTGGAGGTTTATGATACTGTAAATAAAAGGGGTTTTGAAATAGCAGCTGGGACCTGGGTCCTCCTTTTGGCATCTGAAGCCCCGGGCTCTCACGCTGTGGTCCTGGTGATGTGGGGCTCATGTCCCCAGCCTGCTGCTGTTCTGCTGACCGCTCGGCCTTCAGTTCCTCACAGTTACCAGGCTGGGGCTGGTGCAGCTGCAGGGGCTGCGTTTCCAGCCCCCTTCACCCCAGGGCTGCATGTTTGTGATGTGTGTTTGCCCCAGCTCTCAGCTCAGCCCATAGGCTCCGCTTTGCAGCCTGCTCCTTCCCCGCTGGAGCAGAGCCACGGTGCTGCCAGTAAGGGGAAGGGTGCTGGGAGAAAGCTCTTCTCTCACCCTGTCATGGCCCTGGCAGGGCAACAGCTCTCTCAAAGCCGAAGCTGCCGCCCAGGCTGGGGCTGTGCCCGGTGGCAGCATTCCCAGGGCTGGGCAAGGGCAGCGGGAGCAGCAGTGGGGAGGGAAGAAGAGACTGAGTCGTGATGGCTCTGTCAGCTGCTGACGTTTATTGCAGAGGATGGGCTGGAGGGGAAGGGGGACGCTTGGAGCAGGGCCCTGGCCCGCGGCTGCGCAGCTCCAGTGCCAGGCCCCTCACTCGCTGCCTACATTCAACGTGGAAGGCTCCCCCCTTCGCGCATACACACACGCACACACACATACACACACAGACACACGCGTGTCCCCTACCTGCACACGCACCCTGATACACACATGCGCCTTCCCCAGCCTCAAAGCTGGGTCTGGCTGTGGGGCAGCCCCAGGGTTTGGGGGCCCAGGTTCCAGTGTCTATGGGGGGAGATGGGCTGTTTCCCACCCCGCTGAGCCCTGGGGCTGGGATTGGGGTCAGCGTGTTTGTGGGGTGCTCACAAGCCTCAGGGCAACGAGCCCTCAACACCCTCCCCTCCAACTTACCTCCAGTGCTGGACCCTCACCCCTCGCCTCGGGGCTGTGGAGGGGAGCAGGGACAGGCGCCAGGGGCTGCCTAAAGCCCCAGGGAGGTGTCCTGCGGATGCACACACAGAGGGATGGATTCAGGTCAGAGATACCGTACACAGAGCTGGTCATGGGGATGGTGCAGTGGCTTCTATGGGGCGGCTGAGGGGCAGCGGGACGTGGGGCCAGACTTTGGTCGAAGGCGACGCGGTCGGGGAGTGGGGCTCAGCCCGGTGCCCCTGCAGTGATTTTGGGGGGGGGGGGGGGGGGGGTGGGGTGCAGCGGCCCCGTTGCCCACCCCCGGCACTCGGTGCTCCCGGTCGGGCGCGGGGCGAAGCGGGCGCTCGGTGCCCTGCGGGCGCGCTCAGCCCCGCGCCTGGCGCGGAGGTCACAAGTTGGAAGAGAGCCTGGACTTGGCCGGGTCCGTGTCGGGCGCGGTGGCCGCCGAGTCCTGCGGCCCCGCCAGCGCCGGGTGCGACGGGGACCCCCGCGACGGCGCCGGACCCCGCAGCGCCCCGGGGGGACCGGGTCCCGGCGAGGCGGCAGCCGGGCCCCCGCCGATGGAGGCGCAGGACTCGCGCGCCGAGGCCGGGGGGCTCTGGGTGCTGCCGGCCGCCAACCCGTGGGGCAGCGAGGGCTGCGAGGCCGAGAGGGGCCGCGAATCCTGGCTGAGGCTGCTGGTGGGCAGCGCCTGCGTGCTCTTGTGCGCGGCCAGGCGCTGCGGCGAGCCGGGAGCCTGCTGCTGGCCGAGCGAGAGCTGGGAGCCGAGCGGCCCCGGCGCCGCGCCGTAGGCGAACGTCCGGCTTGCCCGCGGGCTTTGGGTCGGCGGGCTGGCCGCGGCGAAGGCGCTGGTGGAGGCGGGCATGGGCGCGGGCTGCGCCGGGTCCTGCGCCGGAGAGGGGTTGGCGTGGGGCGCGGGCGGCTGAGGCTGCGGAGGGGGGCTCTGCTGCAGCAGGACCGGGGAGACGGCGAAGGGGCTGGGCACGGCGGGCGCGTACTGCAAGCGGCGCATCATGCGGGGCGAGCCCAGCGCCATGGAGCCCACCAGCGGGCTGGCCATCTGCGGGCAGAAGCTCATGGCGACGGCTTGCTGGAGGGTGGCGATGGCCGAGGTGACCTGCGGCTGGACGGGGCTGTACATGGCCGGGTGCTGCTGCAGCTCCGCCTGCTGCACCATCTCCCGGTCGTACTTGACGATCTCCTGGATGATCTCGTTCTCCTGGTTGTTGAAGACGCCCGAGTTGAGGTCGTGCTGCACTTTGTGGAGTAGGATCGAGTTCTTCTTCCCTGCAGGGCCAGGATGGGAAGAGCCGTGTGATGCTGTGTCAGGGTACGCTGAGCCCCCCCCCACAGCCCCGCATTGCCGGGACACCCCCAATGCTCTACCGATGCGGTCGAGGCGGTCGATGGCCACGGTCTCGAAGGCCCTTCGCATCATGGGGTACTCCTCCAGCACCTCATTGAAGTTGTCCACCGAGAGCGAGTAGAGGCGGCAGTAGGTGTCTGCGCGGACACTGGCCGTGCGCCGGCCCCGCGTCAGCAGGCAGATTTCTGGGCGGGGGGGGGGGGGGAAACAACGGTGTCAAACACCATTAGTGGGACTGGAAACGGGGGAGAACAGCACATTGTGGGTGTCCCAGTGCCTTGCACAGACCCCACCAGCGCTCACCTCCGAAGTAGGAGCCGTCGGAGAGCTTCATCTCCTTGTTGCCCTTGGTGAGGATGCTGACCACCCCGTGCTGGATGAAGTACATCTTCTTGCCGATGGTGCCTTCGCGGATGATGTAGTCGCCCGGTTGGAACACCTCGAATTTGAGCTTGGTGAGCATCGCCGTGACGAAGTTGGGGTCCGCGTTGGCAAACAGAGGCATCGAGGCCACCAGCTTGCGGCAGTTGAAGTTCACGATCTCCTGCAAAGGGAGGAGGTGAGGGGACAGGGGATGGGATGCGGCTTTCCCTGGGCTGGCTCACACACACAGGAGCCCCGGGTTTCATTGAATCATGGACTGGTTTAGGTTGGAAAGGACACATCGGTGAACCAGAGCATGGACACGCTTGGAGCTGCAGAGCCCTAGGAAGAGGTGCTCGACCCCAAGCAGGAGGTGGTGGGACCCCCTCCACCGCACGAAGGCCCTCCCTGGGGGTGGGACATGGCCAGTGCCCATCCTCATTGCAGCACGCTAGCCCCTGGGGCCCCCACCTCACGCAGGGGCTCGTTGAGCTCCCCCAGGATGCTGTCCTCGTCGAACATCTTGCCCTGGTAGCGGTGCTCGTAGTAGTCATGGATCTTCTGTCGGAAGTCAGCCGGCAGCTTGTGGAAGGACATGTACTGCTCCACCTGCTTGTACTGTGGGGAGAGGCGGCCTCAGCACCCAGCCGGGCTGGGGACCCCTCACCCGTGTCCCCCTCCATGGGGCTGCTCCCTCTCCATCGCCCCATCAGATGCTATCAACACGGAGCCCTCACCCTGCGGCTCCGGGAGGGGATGCGCTGGCCGGGCGCAGGGCAGGAGCCGTGGTCCCCATCCAGCCCGGTCCTACCTTCTCCTGGTACTGGCGCCGGGAGGAGTCCAGCGACTGGATGAGGGCGGTGGCGTGGCCGATGAACATGGCGTAGCACGTGGCGCCCACGATCATGCTCAGCATCGTCAGCCAGATGTCCGTCATGCTCTCAGGCGCCTGCTTCCCGTAGCCGATGCACAGCATGTGGCTCATGGACTTGAAGAGGGCGAAGGAGTAGAGCTCGCTCCAGGAGTTGTTCTGCAGCGACAGAGGTGCCTCAGCCCTGGCAGGGGCTCAGCTCCTCCTTGCGCCATAGGCACAACCGAGGGACGATCCAGGCTCTCTGCTTCCATCTCCAGGGCTCAGCACCAGGATTTGTTTGGATGTGACAGCCCCACCTTGTAGGTGAGATCCAAACGGACCCAACGCCCGGCTCCCTTTACATCATGTTATGCTATGGGTTTCTTTCTGAGCCCATACAGAAAAGCTCAGCGAAGCCCCCGTGAAATAAATGCTGTGATGGGAACAAGCTCCAGGTTTGTGGAAGCCACAGAGTTACTGCAGCGCTCAGGAGTTTGCTGGGGGCACCTGGGGCAGGAATTCCCCATGCCAGCCTCATGCAGAGCCCAAAGGTCCATAGAATCATGGAACGGGTTGGAAGGGACCTTGAAGCTCATCCGGTTCCAAACCCCCCAAGGGACAACTTCCACTTTCCCCCAGGAGCGAAGGAGCCAGGGAAGGAGAAGCGCGAGACACTGAAGAGAGGAAGAGGAGGAAGCCAGAAAGGGGGAATGGAGCGGAGATGGAAATGCTGGCAGCCCAGGATGAGAGGGATGGAGGGAGAAGAGCCCTTTGTAGCAGGGCTGAGAGGGAGCAATTAGAAACAGGGCCCATTACTTATTAATAGCAGCTTTGCTGCTAATGAACAGGAGAAGGCAGCAGGGGATGGGGCAGAGATTCCCTGTCAGCATCTTCCACCCGCCCGGATCGATCCGCTGCTCCAGGTCCATGGGGAGAGGCCGGAGGCCATAGGGATGGAGCCATCACTCACCACCATCCCATTGATGGAGACCCAGCAGTTCTTGGGGAAGTCCTGCAGCATGGGCACCAGGAACTGGAGGCAGCCATCCCAGTGGCACAGCAGCAGCATCATGCCAATGAGGTTGATGATCCTCATCACGGCGCTGGCCAGGTCGTACGTCATGTGGAAGATCTGCGGGTGGGGGGCACAGGGTGAGCGTAGGGACCAGCTCCCCCCCTGCACGGGACACAGACCCGCATGGTCTGAGCCGGAGCAGGCACTGGCAGCGGGTCCCTGAGCTCCATTGAACTATTTATATCCAGTGGCTGCTGCCCAGGAAGCGCTAATGGCTGCGAGCACTGATGGGGATAAGGCAGCGCTGGGCGATGCTGAGGGAGAGCCACGTGCTCCCAGCACTGAGAATGGAGTGGGGCAGCCCCGGGGTGGTTCTGGTAAAGAGGGTCCAGCCTTGGGCATGTCCCTTCCCCACTGTGGCTGATGGCGATGCCCCCTGCGGTAACCTGGGGTTGTGGTGGTTCCAATAAGATCGGAACTTGGCTGGAGCAGCTCTGCTCTGGAGCCAGGCTGAGAGCTGGGCTGGGGCAGCCTGGAGAAGAGAAGGCTCCTGAAGGGGAGACCTCGAAGCAGCTCCAGTGCCTGAAGGGGCTGCAGGAAACCTGGAGAGGGGCTTTGGACAAGGGATGGAGGGACAGGACAGGGGAATGGCTTTAACTGCCAGAGGGGAGACTGAGATGAGCTCTTGGGCAGAAGCTGTTCCCTGTGAGGGTGCTGAGCGCTGGCACAGGGTGCCCAGAGAAGCTGTGGCTGCCGCATCCGTGGCAGTGCTCAAGGCCCGGTTGGACACAGGGGCTTGGAGCACCCTGCTCCAGTGGAAGGTGTCCCTGCCCGTGCCCTCGCTGCCCTCATCCCTGGAGCTCTCTTTGCTAAATCCCATCTAAAAGTGGAAAGGGCGCAGGGCCAGGAGCCTGGCAGCGGATGCAGCCACATCCTACACAAAGGCAGGTCCCCTCGCAGCCTCAAACCCCATCCCACCCACTGGCACCATGGGCAGCCCCCAGGCCCTCCCAGCGCCGACTCTCTCCATCCAGTCCTGCCGCTGCCGGAGGAGGATGGACCCCCGCAGGGCTGCATCCCATGGGATCCTCACCTCCTCCCACTGGTGGATGTAGCGGATGAGGCGGGAGAGGCGCAGGAGCCGCAGGAGGCTGAGGATCTTGGTGAAGCGCACGATGCGGAGCGCACGGGCGGTCTTGTACACCTCCGAGTCTATGCCCTTCTCCACAATGAGGAAGACGTAGTCCACGGGGATGGAGGAGACAAAGTCCACCACAAACCATGTCTTGAGGTACTTCTTCTTGATCCTCTCGGGGTCCAGGATGATTTCCGTGTTGTCCTCAATGACAATCCCTGTCCGGAAGTTCAGCACCAGATCCATCAGGAAGAAGGTGTCAGAAACCACGTTGAACACGATCCAGGGCGCCGTGGTCTCCTCCTTGAAGAAGGTGATGCCCACGGGGATGATGATCAGGTTGCCCACCATGAAGAGCAGCATCGTGAAGTCCCAGTAAAACCTGGGGGGGGGGGAAACATGGAGGAGGGTGTCAGCAGCAGCCCCCAGCAGTGAGGGGACACCATCCCATACCCACTGCTGGGTGCTGTCACTCTGATGCCACCTCTCCCCAGGGACCCCATCCTGCTCCACCATACCCAGACTGCTGTGGGCCTGGTCCTACAGCCCAGCACAGCCTCTGGCTGCTGTACCAGAGGGCAAGGGGGTACAGGATGATGCCGGGGGCTCTTCCTGCTGGAATGGTTTGTCCAGAGGTCAGCCCTGAGCACCCAAACCCAGGCAGGTCCTGGGACAAGGGGAGAACGATGCCACCAACACCAGTGGGGGACAGACCCTCCCTTGTGGAGCCTGCGGGCAGGGGACAACGCTCACCCCAAACACCGGCAGCGCTCAGGGTGGTGGAGGCAAAAGGCAGCAGCAGCGCGGCTCCGGAAGCAGGGACCCGAAGATGGGGACAGAGGCCCCGGTGATCAGCGCGGCCCCCCCACCATGGCGGGGGCTGCAGGTCGGACCCCGGCAGCTCGGCCGCAGCCGCCGCAGCTCCCGGTGCAGCGCATCACGTAGAGCTGCAGCTGCAGCGCCCGCAGCCCCGGGCAGCCGCTGCCTGCTCCTCCGCTCCGCTCCCGCCTCACCCCGTCCTTCCTCCGGGGCCACCGATGCCCTTTCTGAGCATCTGCAAGGTCACGGCAGCCCCATCCCGGTGGGATCACGAGGAGGGGACCCCGGGCCCCCGCTTCGGGACTGGCCTGGGGGGGGCAGAGAGGGGAGTGCTCCTCAGCACCACGCACATACACACGCAGGACCCTTGCCCGTGCGTCTGTGCCGCCGCGGGCAGGAGCCCCGGGAGCTGCACGGTAACGGGCAGGGGCTGCCCCGGCCACGCTGCCATGGCCGGGGATGACGATGGGGCCACATCCCGCACACAGGAAGGGGGGATGGATCCCTTCTGCCCCCCCCCCCCCCCCGTCCAGACTAGCGCAGGACCAGAAGGAGCATCCCCGCTCCTGACCTTTCTCCAA
This sequence comes from Myiopsitta monachus, assembly GCA_017639245.1. Classification (NCBI taxonomy): domain Eukaryota; kingdom Metazoa; phylum Chordata; class Aves; order Psittaciformes; family Psittacidae; genus Myiopsitta; species Myiopsitta monachus. The sequence continues at coordinate 3,473,824 of CM029937.1, read as the reverse complement.
TGACACCTTCCCCATGTGAGCCGTTGTCGTGGCAACCGCGAGTGATGTCACCGCTGCACAACGATGACTTCACAGCCGGGGCTGTCTCCAGGGTACCCTCAAACCGCTGCCCCCCCGCATCACCCCCAGGCAGAGCCGCGGTTGGGGCTGCCCCCCAACCCCAGTGAGTGCCAGGGGCAAAGCTCAAACCACAGCAGCCCTGGCTCCAACCCCTTTGCAATCTGGCTCAGCCAGGGCAGAATTTGGGCTGCTCCTGACCCCCCCCACCCCCAAACGCACGCAATGGACACTGCGCTTTAGGGACCCGGGTGCGATGCCAGCGCTTTCCTCCTTGGAGGGCAGTGGGAGCACAGCAAAACGGATCCAATCCAGGCTACTAAAAATAGCTGCAAACAAATTAATGAGGATCCTCAGCACCCTCTCGCTTGCTTCTGACCCAATTGAGTGATGGCGATAATGGCAGAAGATGCCCAAAGCCTCTGAGAGCTGAGGCTGCTCCATCACTCCCCTTCCCAGTGATCCCATTGAGGGGGCATTGAGCTGCCCAAGACCCTGCTCTGCAGGAAGTGCCCCCAAGGGCTGAGCCCCTTGGGCTGCCCAGCAGGATAGGTGTGGGATCGGTGCAGGATTGGTGCGGGATCAGCACTTCACAAACTCACACCGAACACTCAGATTCAAAAATGAGGTCGGTCTTAGAAGTGGGTTAAGAAGCCAACAAACAGCCGAAGTTTGCCGGAGCCAAGCGAGCATCCCAGTACAACCAGTGGTGCCGAGCGACTGGTGCTGCTCTCCCCTGGAAAAGCCTTTTACCTCGTGGGGTCCCTCAGGAAGGGAAGGAGGGAAAAAGCCTTTGGGAACTGCTCAAGGGCCCAAACCTTCCCAATCGCAGTCACAGCCTTCCTCCCCTGCTGAGGGACCGGTGGCTTTCAGCACCCCCCGGCTCTGACTGCCCCACACTGATGCCACAGAGGGATAGAACAACTCCCCAGCACTGGTAACACTGGGACCAGCAGCAGCCACGGGGACCCACAGCCACCCGGTCCTGCTGCTCAGGAGCCCCAACATGGCACCATCCTATCGGCGGCACCATCCAGGCAGCAGCAGCAAAGCCCCAGAAACCGGTTTAACACCGGGTGAGGAAGGCTCTGGCCAAGCAGCACTGGAGACACGTGCTCTGGATGCGGCTTCACCCCCAGTTCAGGTGTGGGACCTGCTCTTGCGAGCACAGGAAGGGATTGACCATGGATGTGGCCCCCCAGCTCCTGAGCCCACCCCAACAGAAGCGGTGAAGAAGTCAGCACCAAGCTGGTTATTGACAAAGACCAGAAGCAGCGAAGACGGAGACAATGACCGTGCACAGCACCCAAGAGGAAGCAGCAGCATGTAGCAGGTCTCCTTTATCAGATTTGTGCCTCAGGATCTCCACCAGCCACCCCAAGCTGCTTCCCAACAATCCCAGCTTCAGGTAAATAGCAACTTGGGTTCCTGGAGCCAGCCTGCCCCTGAATTGTGCAGGAATAACAGCAGTGCCGTGTCCAGGAGGAAACAGGATCTCTAAACGAGACCGATTATGAAATGATGTCACATATGCAGATGGGCAATGATTTCCTCTTCAGATGGGAAAATGGGTTTTGCCAGGCTGGGTTCCTGCTCCATTATCATTAGGAGATAAAGGGGATTATTTGTGCAAGGCAGGACCATGATGGACGCACGTCCCCAACGCAGCTTTCCCAGCACCAGGCATGAGCACGGAGCTGATCCTGTCCCTGTGCTCCTTAGTGGAGCCAGGCGCTGCCGATGCCGGGGCTCTGCCCGCAGCTCCTCCCCGCTGGGCAGGGAACTCTCCTACGCCACTTGCGGCATCAAAACACGGGCAGCGCCTCTGCCCCAATGGGTTTCAAGTCCTGACAGCGCCTCGGGGAGGGATGGAGGCAGCGCGGGGCAGGCGGACACGGTGACTCCCCAAGGTCACCCCGGCGGGGAGTGAAGCGGCTGCAACCTGCGGGAGCCTCCGAGGCCTCGCTCCCACCACGGGCTCGCTGCAGGGAGGCCCCGGCTCTCAGCAGCACCACGGGGCCGCGGCTCGGGAAGCAAAGCAGGCGCTGGCCCCGGGGCTGTCACCGCGCTCCCAGCCTCCTGCGCAGAGGGGCAGCATCCCCCGGCTCAGCAGCCCCTGCCTGGCACCGCCACCTCTGCTCGGTCACAGCGGCACTGAGCTGCTCCTCACCCCGGCTCTGCAGCAGAACGCGGTACCCAGAACCAAGGAGGGGGCTCCGGGGGATACCCACAGCGGGGTCCCTATGGGGATGTCCGCCGTGAGGGCGCGGGAGCCCTGGGCAGGTCAGCCCCGAGAGGAGGCCTCCAGCTGCTCCTGTGGAGGATCAGCCCAGGAGCTGCACATGAGGGTGGGAGCAGGAGGTGCTGCTCCCTGCTCTGAGCCCGCTTGGCCAATGGAGACCCCAACACCTGCGTCGGGGACCCCTATGCTGGTGGGGGACCAGAACGGGTCCCGGGGTCTGGCTCAGCAGCATCCCCACACCAGCACCCAGGAACTCCTCCTCGAGCCTCCCTAAGCCGTGCACCAGAACAGCAGCAGAATGCCCCAGAGCCGAGCCCCTCTGGCTAAAGCCCCTTTGAGGCCCCCGACGGCTGGTCACCAGCGATACCAGCAGGGTCTTGGCCACCCATCCCACAAGGTGCTGTGCCATGGGCCACAGCCGGCTGAGCCAGGCATCCTTTCCCACAGCTTTCTTGGGATTCGGGAAGCATTTGCCACTCCTGAGCTCCCCCAGGGCTCAGGGAAGGAGATGGAGCTGCAGAGTCCTCCTCCCCGGCTTTGCCATTCCTCAGCTGGAAGCCGCACGGGCTGGACCTGGAGGACTCCGCTCCTCTTGGGAGCGAGCTGAATCCCTCCCCAAACTCCCTGGATCCTAAGGACAGGATGAGGCCTCCCTGGTTTGGGGTGGGGGGGAGCTTCCGCAAAGCTCTGCTTCGGCAGCAGAGACCGGCGCGTCCCCAGCCCAGCCCCGGCTGGCACCTTCCCGGGGGCTGAGCCAAAGCCCGGTGCGGCTCGGGAGGGTCCGTGCTGGGCCCGGGGAACGCCGAGGGGGTGCGCGGGAGGCACCCACTGAGCCAAGCAGAGGGCTCCGGGCACCCCGGCTCCCCCGGGCAGAGGGTGCCCCACCGCCAGCCCCTCCCCGCACGCACCAGCATCCGCGCTGCCGCCGAGCACAGCTCAAGGTGCCCTCGCCAGGGGCCCGGCCCCGCTTCCCCGGGTCCCCCCCCCCCCCAACCCCGTTCCCCGCCCCGTCGCACCTGAAGTCGCTGTAGGGGTGGATGATCCAGGCCCCCGCGGACTTGACGCGCTCCTGCTCCCGCTCCACCGCCTTCTGCGAGCCGAACATCCGCAGCGAGAACTTGTTGACGCCGGGTTGGAGCATGGCCCCGAACTGCCGCTGCATGAAGCTGGCCTGACTCCCGCGGGCCTCCTCGCCCGCATCCTCGCCCGCCCCCTCCTCGGCCGCCTTGGCCCCGCCGGGGGACCCGCTGCCGCCGCCGCCGCCGCCGCAGGAGAAGGAGACCTTGGGCTCCCGGGGCGGCTCCGGGCCGGGGCTCCGCGGCGCTTCCCCGCGCCGGCACTCTCCGTTCGGGGACCCCTTCCCTCCGCGGCCCCGCGCCCGCCCCCCCGCCGCTCCCCCGCCTCGCTTGGCCGCATCGGCCGCATCCTCCTCGGCCGCCGCCGCCGCCGCCGCCTCCCCGCGGCCCGCCCGCATCCTGCCGCTGCCGAGGCCACCGGCGGCCGAGTGGCGCCCGCCGCCGCGGCGGGGGCGGGCCGGGGCGGGCCGGAGGCGGGCGGCGGGGCCGGGCTGCGGAACGGGCGGCTCCGCAGCTCCCCCCGCCGGTGCGGTCCTCGCCGGTGGCACCGACGGCAGAGGCGGCCCCGCAGAAAGCCCACCCGTGTCCGTGCCCCGGGGCGGCTCAGCGCGGCCCGAGCCCACCCCTGGGCTGAGGATGGAGCCCCAGGGACCCCATGGTGTCCCCCCCATCCTTCTCCCCTTGTCCTAAGCCTCCCGCACCGAACCGGCCGCCTGGGGTGAGCGCAGGGGATGGAGCCTCCGGGCTGGCACCGCGGCGCAGGGCGGCTCTCGCACCCCCCAGAAATAACCGGGTCCAGCAGCCACAGACAGCAGCGGGACGGGCACCTCCGCCAGACACAGCGGGTGCGATGCTCGGGGTCAGCGGCACCATCCCCTCCTGCCCCCCGCCAAGGAACGAGCAGTTCCCGCTGCCGGTACCCCCGAGCACCGTAGAGCGGCCGCGCACGGGCCCAGCGCCGGTCAAGCCCCGCTCGTGGTCGCGGCGCCGCATGGACAACGCGGCCATTGGCACCATCTGCTGCCCACGGCGCAGAAGCGCAACCGGACCGGGCTTGAGTCCCGCTCCGCGCCCGAGGTGGGCAGCAGCCGCAGCCCCTCCACCGAGCCCCATAGGATGAGACACCCCAAAAGGGGCGCTCCAGGCTCGTTCTGAACCCAGTCACCCCCTGCAAGGGGAGAGTGTTTCTCCCAAGCCCAGTGCTGGCCCCAAACCCATGGAGCAGCCCCCGATGACCCAGCACTGAATGGAACTGGAGGCCCCAAGAGCCAAGAGCGAGGGGGCAGCTGAGGGCTCACCCAGAGGCATCACGAAGCTGAGCAGGAGCCCCACATGCACTGGGGATACCCGTGCTCTCCATTGCTGGAGATCGTGTTCACGCCATCCCTGCGCAGGGCAGGACATGGCAATGCCGCAGGGGAGCAGCATGATGCTGCTCCATCCCTCCCCAGGCTGATTGCTCCCCTCCCTGCCAACCAAGAGGCACAAGCAGCGCTTTGTGCTGCCGCAGAGCCAGGGCAGGCAGGACCCATCGTCCTCATCAAGGGAAAGAAGCCCTGCATTGATTTCTCACCAGGATGGCACCCGCCAGCACGAGGCCGGCTCGGGAAGCTTTGCATAACCCACTTAACACAGCACAGAGCCCGAGCTGCTGCAGCAGGAACAGGCAGGAGCGACCCAGCACTACAGCTGCTGTCACCTCACCACAGCCACGCTCCCCAATCACCCCTCCTCAGGCAGGGACAACGCTTTGGCTTCAGGGTGAGGCTTCGAGGCCGTGGACCAGGTTCAGGCAGGGCACGCAGTGACTCATCACCAGCCCACAGCCACCACTGCTTCACTCCTGGAGCTCCAGTAATAGCAAAGGGACCCCCCCCCCCCTTCCACATCCTCCCTCATCTCTAGGGGCACCACACTGTGCACAAAGGCCTCAAACCTTTCCCCCAGGAAAAACAACTGCTTGGAGCGCATCCTGCAAAGGCTCCTTAACCCCATGGCCACAAGATGCAGGGGGACAAGGGGCCTGCCCCCAGCACCCCTCCAGGCGCTGCAGAGCAGGAGGCACCGCTCATCCCCTTCCCAGAGGGCTGAGAGCCTCACACTGCACGTACAGGGTGATGAGAGCACAGCGAGAGCTGGCACCAAGCTGAGACACAGCGCCGTGATCCACAGCCAGGAATGAGCCAGGGGATCAGGCTCCAAACAGGGAAGAGAGCAGAGTCCAGGCAGAGATGGAAAAAAAACCAGAGAGAGGAATCATCTTTATTTGTGTGTTAACAGAGGGAACAGTTCGCTGCTACCCAGGCACTACAGGCATTAGACTGCACGAAGCACTCGGCTGCTCTCGCTGCTACATCACAAGCCACAACAGCTCAAGCACAAGAACACACGTGGTTAACCTGCCCCCAGCCCCGCTGCAGCAAGGGGAGAAGAGATCCAACCCCACCCCGGAAGTTCCCGGCCGCGGTACCCATCCGTGTCATCGAAGAGCATTTGAGAAAGCTCCGGAGAAGCCACCTGGGAATCGCCACTTCCACACGAGGGAAAGGCGCAGCCCTGCTGCTGGTGATGCACTGGGCCGGACACAGCAGGCGTCACGAGAGGAGCTGCACACGCAGTGCTGCACCTCTCCAGGTCTTATCCCAGCGCTAAAGCACTGCAGTGGGGGCAGGAGGGCGTTCCTGCTCTTCCCATAGGTGAGGAAACGATGCTCTCCCACACAACCCCTGTACCAACAGCAAGAAACCTAAACAGAGACAGGCGGTGACTACCAGAAACTGGGGATTGACATTAACAGGTAGAAAAACCCTCCCACAACTCTTAAAAAAAAAGAAAAAGTGTATTTTAGGTTCTACAACTGAAGTTTCTTTAGGAAGTGAAGCATCTGCACTGTGAGGATGCTCTGGGGTATCTCCTGCTGCTATTTTACCCCCCCCCCAACAAAAGGAATAGAAGAAAACAAAGTTGTCCAGATGAGTTCTTCACAGCTGCACATCACCTGGGGGGGAGAGAAGGCAAAGCCAGTGAGACAAGGCAGTGGGACCAGTCAGGCTCTGCTAGAGGAGGGTGATGGAGCTGTGCAGGATGAAGGCTGTGGGTTGGGACTCACGTCCTACTTGACTCCGGAGCTCCAGGTAGGTTACAGCCCCCAACCCACCAGCTCTCAGCTGCAATTCCACCCGGGAACGGCGCTCACCTGGACCCCCTGCTCTCAGTTCGCGTTTCTCTGGCGGACGTTCTTGTCCTTGTGGTTTGTGGCATTGCTTTTCCTGGGAAGAGAAAAGGGACAGTGAGGGAAGAAACGGGAGAAAGCCCCACTGGTGGGCACAAACTCCAGAGGAGTGAGCAGGGAGCAGCGGCAGCAAGGAGCCAGCAGGACACTGGGGCAACACCAGCAGAGATAGGGATGTCCTTGTCCCACTCAGCGCTTGTCAGGACACACGTGGAGCACCGGGGTCGGTCTTGGGCTCCACTAACACAAAACAAGACCGGGCTGGAGAGGATCCAGAAGGGCCACAAAGGTGATCCAAGGACTCAGCAGCACGTGAGGGAAGGCTGAGAGCTGAAGGCTCGCTCAGCCTGGAGAAAAGATGGCTCAGGGGAGCCCTCATCCCCATGTCCCAGTGCTTGAAGACTCCCTTTTACAAGGAGTCAAATGGAAAGGAATCACCAATGTAATTCAGGTCCAAAAGATGATCAAGAGGAGATGAGGTGCCATAAGAGAGACAGTTTTGAGGCACAGGGTGCCATCTCCAGTCCAGTGGGGTTTATACACAGGCCACATTCAATGAACCACAGCGGGGAAGCCTCCCAAGCCAGAGTTATTCCCACACCAGCCAGAGCACATTCCCTGGATGTGATCTACCAGGACAGATCTGGCTAACCAGGAAAGAGGCAGCTACTTACAGTGGTGCAGAGCCTCCATCATCATCTTCACGTTCCACACAGCATGGAAGAAAGAAAGAACAACCAACATCAGGGACGATGTAATCTCTGCCACCTCTTCAAACCCCGGGGGCTGCATTCCAGGGAGGTTACTGGATTCATTGGATACCACTGCCCCAACAGGACTGAACCCAAAGGGCAGCTCACCCCCAGGGCAGAGCAGGGGGCTACTGCTCCCCACGCTGCTCCTTGTCTAAGCTTAGGCAAGGCACAGACTTAGACATAAGCTGCTGCTACGCAGCGGCTTCTCTTGAAACAGGGCTGAGGTTGGGCCCGAGGGATACCAAAGTCCCCACCACCCCCCTGCTCCCGAGCACAGCTCAGGTTTGGTGTTAACCCCGAGGCATGAGGCAGACCCGAGACTGCCCCAGGAGCCAAAGCATCCAGAGGGGCTCTGAAGCAGCCCCATGGGCTGGTAGCATCCATTCGGCATTCCCACCCTGCGCATCCCCAGCAGAGCAGGCAGTTCCTCCCACCCCCAGTTCTTATAACTGGGAAAGGAACAGATCCACCCGGAGAGGCTACCAGCCGAGCTCCCCGCTGCTGACCCTCAGATGGTTCCCAAAGCTCAGGCGTCAACAACAAGAGAAGGGGACTCCACAGAGGATGTTCCAGGACTGAGGCTTTCAGCAGCGTTTGGTGGGATCAGGAGGCACACACCGCACACCACAGTCCTGCTACACTGAGCAGCACAGCTAAGAGAGCACCTCTACCACGTGCCAAGCCTTTCGCCAGCTCCTTGCAATCTGCCACCCCCCAGCAGAGGATCCCCATCACCTCCTGCACAGGCCTCAAACAGTACCAAGTTTTGAAGCATCAGCACTGCCTTGGGTACCGCGATCTGCAGGCAGCTGGTGAGAGGACAGAGGCGGAAACACGGCTGGAGCTAGCTCTTACTTACCATGTGAGGGGGCACCCAGCAGCAGAGAAGGGAAGAGTGGAAAGATAACACCAGCAAGGATATCACACCATACACAAGGGCCTCTCCCTACCCCAGGTAATAGGGAGCAGCCAATTCGCAACCACGCATGACAAGGAGAGGCCTTTGTCTGAGCTCTCAAGAGGAGCAAAGCTACAAAAGCCCTTTGGGGAAGAGAAGCACTTTACACCGGGGAAGTGTAAAGCAGTGTGTGTGCTTGTAGAAGGGGTGTGATGCTGTATCCCCATTCACAAGTGCTTGGGAACTGAAGAGCTCTGCCCAAGGACACTTCAATATACACACACCCTGTCTTTGTGTCCAAGCATCTGCTACAGCTCCGATGGGTCAGCACTGGACATGGTCTGGACAAGGCTGATGCCATCAGAAGCCAGGTCACTCACCACACACAGGCTATAGATGGGGTTTGCACTGGAAGATGCAGCTACAACATCCTTAAGGCATCTGCTTCCCACCCAAGAGCTTCAGAGGGACAAAGTATCTGCTTCCAAAACCACCTAGAGTGGAATTCCCCAACCCCTGTGGTCAGGGCAGGGCTATTTGGGTACTTCAGTCCCCCCCCTGCACCTCACCCCATGTCTGTCCCCTTGCAAGGGGCTGACCCAGCAGGCAGGAAGGATACCAACCCTTTACACCTCATTGTTCACTGGATCAGATAAGGCGGGAGCAGCTGGGCTCACACAATGCAGATCCTTACTGATAAGGAAAGGGAGGAGCCGGTATTTCCAGAACAGATCAAAGATAGCACCAGGCTCCTCCAGTCAGGATGCGTGGATCTAAAGGTCCAAAACAGACCCCTGAGCTGAGCCTGCTTCTGCAGCACCAGGAAAGCCTCTCCTACTCCTTCAGAAACCAGCTCCTCCGGAACAGGGACAGCCCAGTCCTGCTCCAGCGCCCGCAGAACACAGGGGCACCGTCAGACAACGGGTCAGGCTGACCCCCATGCGTCTTCTCTCAGCTCAGACCCAAAGCACAGCCTCCTGAAGGCCTCTCCAACAGGGCCATGAGCTGCAACCTCACAGCTAAAGCAGCCGCATAAAGACCACCCTGGTTTACAAAGGGAGCTCCAAGTTCTCTACAAGAACATTTCACCTGCATCCCTACAAGTTCCTTCATCTCCCCACAAAGATTTAACACCCCCCACACACACACTTACCATCAAGAACCTCATCTGGCTTCCTCCTCTTCTCATAGATGAAGATGATGGTGACAAGAACAAGGACTTCTGCCACGATGCCCAGGAAGGGCCAGAGCGCTGCGAGGCGGCTGCGGACCCGCAGGTTCACCGTGGCGCTGCCCTGCCCATAGGCATTGGTGGCATTGCAGTGGTAATCACCCGTATCCTCCTCAATGTTCAGCTTCAGGATGCGTAACTCCGTCTTGTTGCCGCTGGACTTGATGATGTATCGCCCAGAACCATTGATGATGGGCTGGAGGGAGGGAGGAGGACACAGCTCTCAGGGTAGTGCTGACACGAGGGGAGCTGCTCACCCACCACGCGTGGTCCTACCACTGCCATGGCACCGAGCAGCCTGCTTTGAAGGAGCTGATTCCAATGGAATGAGGTCCTCTGCCCCTTTGCTGGGCAGGAGGAGAATGGGAGAAGGAGCATCAAAGCGCAGCACTTACCTCTTGGCCATGTTTGTACCAGACCCAAGAGGTGACAGAAGGGAAGGAGTTGCACTTGCAGACCAGCACTCCTGTGTCCCCCTCATTGCCATGCTCAGACTTCTTGTATGCAGTCACTTGGGGTGGAACTATGGCAAGAGAAAGAGAATTCAGGCACCTCCTTGAAGGAAACACACGGGTTTGTATTCCCTGGGCACAAACGGTTCCCCTGGGTTTGGTCCCCTCACTTGCCCATAGAAACCCTGATAAAACCGAGCTGCTTCTGGTAGCATCCTTTATGAGGAAGGGCTAAAAGCAGCTTTCCAAGAAGATACCAAAGCGTGGAGGAGGTCACAGCTTCCCCCACTCCCCTCCTCAGGCCCAGAAGCAAATGAAGTTACCTGAGATATTCATATGTCCTTTTATCTCTGGGTTTGTTTTGTAGATGCACTCATAGACACCCGAGTGCTCTTCCGTCTTCCCCTCGATCCTACCAAACACCAGGAGAGCGCATAAGCATCCAGCACAGGTACCCTGCCCACAAAGAGACCCCAAAGCCCAGCCCCATGCACACAGACACCATAAAGCATCAGCCATCTCCTCCATAGGCAGTTTGTCCCATTGAGACCTTGCCATGAACCTCCCGGCTCCTCTCTTCACAGACACCAAGTCCAACATGGGTCTATTAAATCAGTGACCACCGAGACCTCAATGGGTCCTGGTTCCTGGAGAGCAGCAGCTTTCACTCCCTACCCCAAAGCCATCAGGGCCTCTACTTCCATGCTCTTCCCTCTCCCATACAGACCCCAGGCCGAGCAACGCCAACAGGATCTGAAGCGCAGCACAAGTGCTCTCACGATGCTGCACACCTCGTGCAAGGCATCACCCCAGCCTCTAAAGAGCGAGGCAAGGAGCTCTGGACCACAGATCCCAAGGAAGGCTTTTCTTCCCATGGAGAAGGCCACTGAAACACATGGCAAAGCAGCGTGGCGGGGGGAAAAGCCACCCCGGCTGTGTTATTCCAGCCGGATCCGAGCTCAGCGCTAAGTCTCCTGTTTTCCTTCAGTAAAGCTGCTGCAATGAGCTTTAGTGGATTATGCTGCCCTGCACCAACCACCTCATTCTGCAGGCCGGGAACGGCCGCTCCAGGGAAGGGGCAGCAAAGTTGGAGTCCCAAGGCTGGCCTGGGACAAGGGGCTGTTTGTTCCTAGGGCTGTGCGTGACGGCTTCCCACTTCCCAAACCCACTCAGCTGAGGAATCGAGGTCACGCGAGGGAGGCTGGGTTATAAATACTTTAATCCTCGTTCAGCTCCCTGTTGCTATGGGGAGCTGGGCACGTCGGCACCGCCACACAAAGGGACATGATGCCTCTCCAGCTGCTGGGGCAGAGCCAGCCAGGCCTCGCTGTAATGGGAAGGGAAAGCTCGCTGCGCTGCTACAATGAGGCCGGTATTCCCATTCCACCCCCCAAAGCAGCTCCTCAGCACTAAACCCGACTGCAGGCAGCATCCCAGCTTGTTCCCCTGGAATGGCTGGACTTTGGGAAGGTCATAGAATCATAGAATAGTTCGGGTTGGAAAGGATCATCTATTTCCAACCCCCCTGCCATGGGCAGGGACACCTCACACTAAACCATGGCACCCACGGCTCTGTCCAACCCGGCCTTGAACACCACCAGCGATGGAGCGTTCACAACTCCCTGGGCAACACATTCAGTGCCTCAGCACCCTCACAGTAAAGCACTTCCTCCTTATATCCAATCTAAACTTCCCCTGTTTCAGTTTGAACCCATTACCCCGTGTCCTATCACTGCAGTCCCTAATGAAGGTCCTGCCCGGAAAGGAGGTCCCTCACCCCTCTGCCACACTGGAGTCAGCCCCAGCCACAGCTGCACATCAAGCAGCAGAGCTTCTGGCTGAAAGGATAATTCTGGTGTACCATTTTCCCTTCCTCCTCCTTTTTGCCCCTCTTTTCCCCATGAAGCATTGGCTTTTCCCAACACTAAAGGGCCTTTCCCAACCTCCAGCGTTGATTCTGTGATTCCCATAACTTCTTTTACTTTGACCTTAAGTTGAAACCCTTCCGTTTTCAGCACGACTGCGGGTGTTCAGTCAGTCCATAGGAAACATTAACTGCCCCTGCGCCCGTGTTCAGATCCTTATCTGACCTTGCTCCCGACACTCACGTGTAGCTGGTGAAAGCGCCTGCATCCGCATCCGTTTGGAGGATCTTGTCCCCATGCTTCCACTCGTGCCCCTGGATGGGAAGATACTGCCCAGTCACGTTGCAGGTCAGGACCAGCTTCCCAGAAACACCGGTTATTTGAGCTTTGATTTCTGGACCTGCATTGGGAGACAATTCCATTGAAGTCAGCAGGCGGCATTCCAGAGGTGACGCGCCAAGAACCTGGGATGCGAACCCCACAACTCCTTGTCTCTATCCCAGCTTCCACTTACCTCTGTGAACAGTTTCCTACCAGAACTGACAATAGCAGAGGAGACTCAAAAACCAGGCACTATGGGCCTGATCCACCTCGGGACAACCCATGGTAATCCCATCGCCTCTCCCACCCTGAGCGGGATCACTTGCTTTGTGTCCTGGGGGATTCTGAGCCCACACCGCCCCTACAATGGGTGCAGCTCCAGCAGAGCTCAATAAGCAATGGGAAAGGCGGTACTGGGAAGGGCCGGGTATGGCTCTGCTCTTCTGAGCCACCACAGCACCCACCTCCCAGGACCCGAGCAGGTTTAGACCCCTTCCCCAGGTACCGTAACTGGTGGCAGCCAATGAGCCCAGTATGCAACCAGCATGAGCATCATCTGATGCAGCCCAAGAGGTCACAGTTAGGACACACAGCCCCATGACTCCAAAAGGTCCTGGGCCTCCACGTGCCAAGCAGCAGTAAAAGACACATGAGATGCTTCAGGCTTGCGGGTGGCAGTCCAAGAGCAGAGCTGCCACAGCAGCACCGCTCCCCAGCCCTGGTGCGCTCCGGCTCCTGCTCTTCCTCCCAATGCATTTGGCTCTTCCTCCTACCCAAACTCCCCCGGAGGAAGGTTCTGCTGGAGTTGTGTATTCCCTGGCTGAAAACACCGCTCTACCTCGAGCGTTCCTGGTATGGCCTGAACAGAACACTCAATTCCCAGGTTTCTCTAGCTCCAAGCAGCCGCCCATCAGCTCCGACGGGCAGCTCGGAGCAGAGGGAATGCCGTCGCTCCCATAGGACAACCAACACCCCCCCCCCAGGCAGCGGCGCACACAGACACACGGCCGTTCAAAAACGGTTGCACCTCAGGACACCCAAAAAGCAGGATTTGCTCCTCACTGCTTGCACGACCAGCAAGGAAGCGAGCGGGAAGCACGGCGGGAGCAGCAGCTCTATGAGCTGTAGGGAAGGTTTCTCAGTGGTGGTAAGGGCAGAGCCTACCACAGAATGGAGCCTCTCAACTCTACAAAGGCAGCACCGGCACTCGGAGGCACTCGGGAATAAGCGGTGGGTTCCAGGTCTTTGGCTCCTCGGCAAAGGCGCGGGATGGCCGCAGGGCGTTTTGGTTGGGAAGCCACAACCCTTTTTGAGCAGGGCCATTTCGGGTCACGTCACAGTGGTGAGGGAGACGACAGAGGGTGGGAGCCTCTCGGTTCTACAGCCGGGGTGGGAGGGTGAGGGGAGCTTTCGGGAGCCACAGGACACGGGTGCAGGGGTGAGCATGGCAGGAGACTCAAGACACCGGTGTCCCAACAAGTGCCAAGGCCTCGGGGTGGCCACTCACGTTCGATGACAAACACGTTCGCCTGCGAACGGATCCACTTGACTTTGGGGCTCTTGGACAAGTGGTTGCGGTCGGGATCGTTGCTGGCCCGGCACTCGTACATGCCCGAGTCGTCGCCGGTGAGGTTTGTGATGGAGATGGTGCTGGTGGAGTGCAGGTTGTAGGTGGCGTTGATCCTGACCCGGTCCTGCCGCGCTCCATCCCAGAGCTGAGCATAGGTGTCATTGGGCTCGTTGCCCTCAAACCACCACTGGATCTCGGGGATGGGGGTGCCAATGGCCTCGCAGTACAGCTCCACGCTGTCCTGAGTCAGTCTCTTTTGAGACAGCGGTGACTTTATAAAGCCAGCTATGAGTTGAAGAGGCATTAGTGCAAAGTGTTAGTGCAAAGCAAGAACAAAACGCATTCAGGCACCGAGGAGAGGCCACGCGCGACCTTCGGATGGGTGCAGTTCCTCCTTCCCTCCCTCCCCTCCGTGCTGAGCTCTGCTCAGCTCACACAGGGCTCGGAGGGTTGAAGGGTGGCATCTCCGGCTGCAAACCCAGGACGTGGACTTTGCCACTACCCAGATGAGGAACCCCCAGCAGCCACACAAGGGGCAGCGCGGAACACGCTGCAGCTCACAGTGCAACGTACGGGGAAGGCTGAAACCTTCCCTGTCATACAAACAGGGCAATCAGACCATCACGGAATGGTTTGGGTTGGGACCTTAAAGCTCATTCAGTTCCGACCCCTGCCATGGGCAGGGACACCTTCCACTAGAGGAGGTTGCTCCAAGCTCCATCCAACCTGGCCTTGAGCACTGCCAGGGATGGGGGCAGCCACAGCTTCTCTGGGCACCCTGTGCCAGCGCCTCAGCACCCTCCCAGGGAAGAACGTGCGCCAGAGAGCTCATCCAATCCCACCTTTTATCCCAGGCAAGGCAGCTCTGGTGAGTGAGATCAGCAATAATGAGATCAGAGGCGTGAGGAGCATCCGCAGGCTCCAGGGCTGCAGCACTTTGCTCCCACAGCAAGAGGCCGGGGGGGGGGGGGGCATTCAGCCTTGTCCAGGGTCCAAAGGTAGGTCTGGGCTGCCCAAGGCCGAGCTGCTGAGTTCTTTGGGTCCCCAGCGCTGCGGTCACTGGGAGCAACCTGCTCCAACCAGGACACGGTGGCTGGGAGAAGGGCAGGACCCAGGGGAGCCATTCCCAAGCGGGCGGAAGGGAGGCTCAGCAACGCCGCTGCAGGAAAAAGCATCATCCGTGGGTCAAGAGCGCTGAGGAACCGGGTACGGTTGTGACACGTCCTCCCTGGGCACTGCCTACGCGTCAGATGTGCCCCCACGGGTTTACGGGCATCCCGCACATGAACTCCATCAGGAATCACAGTCCCTGGGGATACCCAACCCCGCATCACCCTTTGTGTCTTCAGGCACAAAGGAGCTGGGTTTTGGGGGGGGATTTGAGCGTTGCGAATGCCTGAAGAGGTTTGAATAAGAAATCAGGATTTCAACCCCAAGATTGCTCAGACTCCAGGGAGACACAGGTCAATCTGCACTGCACATTCCAGAGCCCTCAGTAACTCAGTTCCCAGGGGAACAAATGAGTTTTACATAGGAAAGACCTTAAAAGGCTGGAAGAATACGCACGCCTGGATGAGGAAGGAGAGACCCAACCCCACCTGCGACCAAGGCACTGACACTGATTTCAAAGGGGAGGTGATGGAGTCCCAGAAGTCCTTTGGGGGTATCAGCACTTCTCACCTCCAAGCTTCGCTTCCAGAAGCAGGGCCCTGTGCCCGGGCAGGTTGGTTTACACCACAGGCCTATGATTAAACCCCCTCATTTTGGGTACTTCAAGAACCCTCTAAACCCCCGTCCTGGTTTCAAACAGGATCTGGTAAAGATCAAGGGTTCGGGGTGGTTCTGTGCAGCTACAAGGTGATTATTGTTTGCTGGCAAAATAAGCTGGTGCAAGGTTATTCGCTCCCAGTTAGAGGGCACTTCGTGTGGTTCAGACAGGCTCAAAAGCCTGGGCAAGCAGGAACAACAGCAAGTCCCGTTTGCATTCCCTTGGGATTAACATCCCCTTTGCTCCCAACACAAAGCCAAGCGGAATGCCAGGCTGGGAAAGGCAACCGCCTCCCAGCGCGGCCGCTATTGACCCGCTGGAATCGATCGGAGCTGCTCCATCCTTTCCCAAGTGGGGACGGGGATGGAATCGGCTCCCAAACCAAGGCCATTCCACAGGGAGCCCCCTCCTCCTGGGCTCAGCACAGAGCAGGATGGGACACAGGGGCAGATAACGCTGTCCTCAGTCACCTTCAGACTAAAAACAACCTCCCCCCCCCTTCCCCGGAGCGGAAGGAGGAGCCCTGGTGGTGTTCAGTGTCTCTGAGCCCTGCCCCGGGGGGGGGCTCACTCTCGTGCCGGGCCTGACCTTTGTTTCTTGGCCTCAGAAGGGGATATTTGAGGCCCTGAAGGTTTTTGCCGTTCCCATTAACAGCTGTAAATTCCACCCTGGCACAGGGGCAGCCCCGGCCCAAGCGCAGGTCAGAGGCGAGGGCTGGCAGCCAGGGTTCCTCCTCCGGAGGGCAGGGACTTCAGCCACAGCCCGCTTTGGGTTGGAAGGGACCTTAAAGCTCCTCCAGCTCCAACCCTGCCACGGGCAGGGACACCTTCCACTGGAGCAGTGCCTGTGTCCAACCTGGCCTTGAACACTTCCTTATATCCAACCTAAATCTCCCCTCCCCGCTCTTCTCCTGCATGATGAGCTACCAACAGCCGGGATGCTGCCGTTTGAAAGGACCTCGTGGAATCTGCTCCGTAAATCCAAACCTAAACCGTGCTGAGGGGTAAACCCCTCACTTCCCCAGCTCCACACACTGCTTTACTTGCGCCATCAGCATCGTGGAACCCAAAAGCCCTGCAGCCAGGGCAGGACCCACATGTTACACAACCAACGGGCCTGTAGGGCAGCAATTCCTTCTGAGGCAAAGCACGGATATAAAGAGCTTTCCCCACAGCTTTCCCAGGGCAGCCCCTTGGAGCAGGGGATGCTCCGGGCAGGGAGCAGCCAAAATGCACCGTTTTCGGTCGGTCTGCCCCCAAAAGGCGATGTTTAAGAGGGGGCTGCCCCCACCCTCCTACTCCGCAGCAACTCTGCCGCAAGGAAACCCTGGGATGGGCACTTCTGTAGCTCAGGATCCTCCCGCTCCTTCACCTCCAGTCTCTGGGGCTTGGCACCGAGACCGCAAACAGCCCGCGCGCTCCTCAGCGCCCAGGGAAGGATCCGCACGGGGCAGGAACAGCCCACACCGGCCCCCTCCTGCCTGAATCAGCGGCCGCGGAGCCCTGCGGGCTGTGCGTGCCCAGGCGGCCGCTCGCCCGCGGCTCCTTCGAGGCGAGCTCCAGGAGAGGGGAGGCCCAAGCGCCAGGGCAGCACATGGCGCATCCCGGCTCGCTTTGGTACCCAACAACGAGCTCCCGCTTGGGTCCCGCATTCAGCTTCCAGCAGCACCGCGGAGCGGGCCCAGCGGCCTCGGCGGGGATTAGAGACCTATGGGCCGCGGGGCCAGCGTTAAGGGCTCGGAGAGCCCCGGAAACGGGAGAAACGGCTGCGAGGAGAACCCCCCCCACACACACACACACCTTCCCCTACGGGAAAGCACCGGGGCTGCCCCCACCGCCCTACCGCTACAGGGGCCCGGCCTTGCGCATTGCGCGACCCGGGCCGCCCGCAGGGAACCGACCCCACCGGAGCCTGGAGACCTCCGTTACCGAGGCAGAGAGGACACCGAGCCCGGGGTTGTGCCCCCCCTCCCCCCGACGTGGGACGTGCGGGCCCGCAGGGCGCCCGCTCGGCTCCAGCGCCGCTCCGCCCCCCTCCGCGACGCCACCGCCCGAGCCCCGATCCCCGCCGAACCGAACCCCCGCGCCCGTCCCGTACTTGTCCCCGCCACGCCGGCGGCCAACGCGCCCAGGAGGAGGAAGAGGAGCAGAGCCCGGAGCCCGCATGGCGCCGCCATCGCCGCCCGCGCCGCGCCGCGCCGCCCTCCGCCCGCTATAAGCACCGCGCCGGGTCACGGAGGAGGGGGCGGGCCCTCGGCGCGAGCGGCGGCCAATCGGAAATCGATGCGGCGACGAGTCCCGCCCACCCAGCGCGGCGTGAGCCAATCAGAGAAAAGCGCCTTCCTCCTCCCTCCCGTCCGGCGTGGCCACGCCCACCGGGAGAGGGTGCGGCCAATGGGGAGGCGCGGTGGGGGGACGGACGGTGGGGAACCGGAATGGCGGCGGGGGGGGGGGGGGGTGCGGCTCCGGTAAGCGGCGGCTCTGCCCCATGGGCCCGCACCGGAGCGCGGGGGCTCAGGGGCCCGGTGCGGGGCAGCGGCCCCGGCTGCTGCCGTGGCGCTGGGAGCCCGCGGGGCGCCCGCAGCCCAGGCAGGAAAGGCCGAAACAATGGGGCCGGCCCCGGCGCCAGCCCCCGCCGCGCTCCTCTGAGCACAGGAACCACCCCCCCCCCCACCGGCGCGCTCCTTCCCACCGGGCCCCCCCCGCCCCTCCGCTCCCCTTCCATCCCTCTGCGGTACGAGTGAGTGGTGCGAGGGGGCTCCATGCACAGCGCCCGTGCCGGAGGAGGAGGTGGCTTTGGCCGCTGCTCCGCGCCAGCCCCGCTGACCTTGGAAGCCCTGACTCGAGTGCCAATAATCCACTTCACCTTCCAGCCCCGTTTCCTAAGGCAGCAAAGCACATGCGTGGGCCACGTGCAGCTCCCAGCCTCGCTCAATCCCCGATCCCGTCCATACAGCTCCAGGGAGAGGCAGGTTTTGACCATTACCCCTCCAAGGAGCCTCAAAGAGCCCCAGCAGAGTGGTTTTTCCAGCCGTTCATCCCTATGGCGCCCCACGGCTGGAATGTGCTGGCTGGAGCTCACACATCCCAAACCGTGGCTTGGGCACCCATCGGGGCTGCCCAGGCAGGTCTGCGGAGGAGCAGGAAGGAAAACCCCTTCCCCTATGGAGTGCTCAGGGTTGGGGGGCTCCGCAGAGCCCACGGCCCCAGGGCAGAGGCAGAACACTGCCGGCAAGGGCAAGAGATGCTTCTCCGGGCAGTGCTGTGGGGCTGCCCATGCACCACACACTCAGTCCCTAGGAACACTTTATTAAATAGTCTCCAAAAAACAGAAGCGGAAAGAGCCCAAACTGCCCCATCCCTCCCAGCAGGTTAAAAACTACACACATCCTGCAGTGCTCCGTGTCCCGGCCATTCCCACTGCACTCTGGCACCGCAGGAAGAAGCACCGGGAGGGTCCCTCCGGGATCCAACCATGCTCCAACCCCTCGAAGGCTGCACAAAGCCACCACTCCGCGGCCCCACAGCCCTCCCTAACCCTTCCTCCTACATGGGGCTGAAGAGCCCAATGTGCCCCAAGCGACAGGCAGCCAACAGCAGGTTTTGCCATCACTCCCCAAACCAGTCCCGTGGCTTCAGAAAGGCCCCTGAGGCCACTTCCCCCTCCCCATCCACCCCCTAACCCAGCACATTTATAAAACAGGGTTTGCTTCTTGCTTTTTCTACCAAGCCAGCACTGGGAGCTCCATGGCCGCAGCAGAACAGTCTCCCTGCGAGGTAGAGAGTCAATTCCAGGGCTGACAGAGCCTAAATTCAA
This sequence comes from Myiopsitta monachus, assembly GCA_017639245.1. NCBI lineage: Eukaryota > Metazoa > Chordata > Aves > Psittaciformes > Psittacidae > Myiopsitta > Myiopsitta monachus. The sequence continues at coordinate 3,454,541 of CM029937.1, read as the reverse complement.
ACCCGTTTGTCCTAAGTTGAGGTAAAATGCAGTTGTTTATAGGAAGGGTTGCAATGCCACAGGGCCATCAAGATTCCTCATTGCCAGAGTCATCCTCATCCCCGAAACAGCTCTCGGCCTCTTCCTCCATCTCATCATCCTCGTAATAGTCATCATAGAAGAGGTCGGAGCCCTCATCAGGGGCTGGAGTCTTGGTCTTCACGCAGTACTCTGCCAGCGTGGTAGGGACCTTCACACCATCCCGCTCAGCATCCACCTTTGTGCCCAAGACTTGCTTCCTGGAGGCAAGAAGCAGGAGGTAAGGATGGAGCCCTGCATGCGGCCCACGTGTGGCACTGTGTCAAGGCCACCCAGCCTGCAGCACCCTGTGTGCCAGTCCCACGCTGGCAAAGCCACACTGGTACTATGGCTGCTCTGGGCCAGATCCTCAGCTCTGGAGCCAAAAAGGAGAAGGACTTTGGCTGAGAGCAAAGCTGAGCACAGAACCCACCAAGCTCTTCCTAAAAGCCCCACTCCGAGCCAGAATCCTTCCCCCCCTACCAGCATACAGATGGGACTCAAGAGGGGAGGTCAGAATCATAGTGTCAAAGGATGGTTTGGGTTGGAAGGGACCTTAAAGCTTCTCCAGTTCCAATCCCCTGCCATGGGCAGGGACACCTTCCATAGAGCAGCTTGCTCCAAGCCCCTGCGTCCAACCTGGCCTTGAGCACTGCCAGCACCTCAGCACCCTCCCAGGGAACAGCTTCTGCCTAAGAGCTCATCTCAGCCTCCCCTCTGGCAGTTAAAGCCATTCCCCTGTCCTGTCCCTCCATCCCTTGTCCAAAGCCCCTCTCCAGGTTTCCTGCAGCCCCTTCAGGCACTGGAGCCGCTCTGAGGTCTCCCCTTCAGGAGCCTTCTCTTCTCCAGGCTGTCTTCAGGATGTGCCCTCAGGATCCCGGGTCCTGCTCAAGCGTCTCCTGGTGCCACAGCACCGCCAGGCCTCACTCAGCCCATCACGCACCTGATGATGTCTGTGTACTCCCGGTCCTTCCCTTTGCTCTCCTTCCACTTGCGGTACATCACAGAGGCGTCCACGTTGGCCGGAGAGAACGTGTTGGGTTCATTCAGCAGCGAGATCACGCTCAGCAGAATGGTCCTGCTCATCGATAAACAGGAGCAGTAAGAGCCAAGGCAGCAATTCCAACAGCCTCCGAGTCCCACGGAGCAGGGCAGAGGACCCCAGTGAAGCCAAGCAGGACAGCACTACCTGGGCTGCCAGGCTCAAGCTCTCACTGTTCTTCAGCGCATCACCCACCCCAAGTGCCTTTCAATGACCCCAACGCACCTCCCGCAGGCTCTGGGTGCAGAAGCAGCCCCCATGGCCTCACATTCCCAGCCCTGGAATGAGCCTGGGATGAGGCTCAGCCCTTACCGCACGTTCTGTGTGGGGTTCCACCGCTCCGACGGCAGCTCCCCGCTCTGCGGGTCGTCCACTGGGGGATGCAGGATGGAGATGCAGACGTCACCGGTCTGAAAGCACAATGGAACAGGATCAGAGAATGCTTTGGGTTGGAAGGGACCTTAAAGCTCCTCCAGCTCCAACCCCCATCCGACCTGGCCTTGAGCACTGCCAGGGATGGGGCAGCACAAGAGCTGGTCCCACTACCTCAGGCTTTGGCTAAGCTCCCCCCAGCTGCCAGCACAGCCCCGATGAGGCCCCAGGGCCATGCACTCAGTGTCCTCACAAGCCAAGCGTGGGAGCCTTCAAGCCTGGCTGACCTGGAAGCAGGACAGGAGAGCGGCTGGCGTCAGCTCATTAGCTGCATTTCCAGTGCCAAAGGCACCGAGTTCCCAATGCCAAAGGTTGGTGTTTGCATCCACAATAACACGGGCATGTGCCCTTTACACCCGTCTAAAAGGCTCTGCACTGCCCCAAGGACCTACCTCATAGATATTGGGGTGCCACATTTTGGTTAAGAACCTAAAGGCAGGAGGAGAATAGGGGTAGTCAATGGGAAACCGGAGGCGAGCCTGCAAGGAAACAATAAGGAGAAGTGAGGAGGGAGGGAAGGAAACCACAGAGAAAGGAACCTCTGCCAAATCCCACTGCGCTCCTGCAGGATGAGTGATCCCCATCCTGCTGTCAGGGAATGGGTTGGTCCAGAAGGGACCTTAAAGCTCCTCCAGTCCCAACCCCTGCCACAGGCAGGGACACCTCCCGCTGAAGCAGCTTGCTCCAAGCCCCATCCGACCTGGCTGTGAGCACTGCCAGGGATGGGGCAGCCACAGCTTCTCTGGGCTGTTTCCCCCTATGGAGCTCCCAGGGAAGGAAGCATCAGGTGCTCAGCGCACTGCCAGCACCCTGAGGCTCTAAAAATAGCCTGCAAGAAGAGAGAGCCCGAGCGCAGACCGGGCCCAGCACGTAGCTCAGGTGCTAAAAATAAAGGCACATGAAGATCACGCTGCAGAGCGCGACTCCAGCGCCGCAGAGACAACCGCAGGTGGCCCGGAGACACAGAGCAACGTCCCCAGGGACCAGGAGCAACTTCTCCCTATGTCCTGGACAACCCAGGGAGGCCCTTTTGGGTGCTTCTGGATGGCAACGTTGAGATTCAGTCACTGCTCGGTAGCCAGGAACAAACAGGGATGGTTTAAAGCACCGAACAACTCCCTGAGCATCTCCTTGTGTACAGCAGAATCCGTACATTGGAGCTGGGAAGCAACAGTTGGAAGTAGCCCTGCTCTGCCCAGCAGCGGGTGATGGTGACCCGGGATTGTTCTTCACCCATGAGCCCCTATGGGAAAGGGGCTGCAAAAGAGGCTTTGGATGCTTCTGGAACAATGGCCTCAACAATAGGCGACACTGCCAATGCTGGTTGGCAGCCAACAGCCATGAAAAGACCAGTGTGGAGGACAGAGAATCTGCCCTCCTCCTCCTCGCTGCCCTGACCAAGGAATCCACCCTGGATCCCGCTTCCAGCCCTGGCCCAAGTTGATCACATCCAGAGCCCACGAAGCCCCCGATGGCAGCTCTGTCCCTGCCTCCCTTCCCACACTGCTCCCTGCTCTGTGGCACAGGACAAGGGGTGCAAGGGAGGAGAATCACAGCACTGGATGTGTTCTGGGTGTGTGGAGCTCGGGGCAGAGCACCCCCAGCACCGCTGAACCCCACAGAATCATCCCCTTCGTTGTGTTAGGGGGAGCAGAACAAAACCAGCCCGAGGCGAAGCAACCCCACAAGGGCTTGGAAGCACCCCCACCCACACACGTTGCTATACACAAACAGGATGACATTCCCAGCGGCTGGAAGAGGACTTGGCCCCTTTGCTCTCCTCTGAAGCAGGAAGCTTCATCCAGTGCCACCCAACAGCACCAGGTTGGGAAGCTCTCGGGCACGAAATGGAGGTGCCGGAAGGGCGAGAGTTCAAAGGGGCCGGTGCCAAAATTGGGGTGGGAAAACGGCTCCGTTCCATCAGGAAAGAGCCAAAACCCAACTGAAGGGAAAAACAAAGCAGGCGGCTTCCGAGGCAGAGCCGAGCCCGGGGCTGACTCACCCCTGCCAGCAACAGGATGGGGACACAGGAGCTGGCAGCGGAGGAGGGAGGATGAGAAAGAGGAAGAAAACAGCTGCGCAGGTTGCACAACACCTGGGATGCGCACATCCTGCTCGGCCCCCCCTCGAACCTCAAACCGAGCCACAGCACCTGCAACCCATCGGCTGCTGCTCACCGCATCTTGGGCCTGCTCGGGGCGGGTGGGGGACGGACCTTTTCCTTTGTCTGCTCCCTCGGGTTCGGTGGCGATGCTCCGATCCCCTCCAGGAGAGGGAACGCCAATGGCCCAGGGCTCAACCCCGAGGAAAGGAGGGGACCGGAAGCCCTCCGGAGCGGAGCCCCCGGGGGAACAACCGCACCTCACAATGGGGGGATCCTCACCTACCCGGGCAGCACCACACGGGCCCCCTTCCTTCACCTCACCTCCTAAAGCCGCACTGACCCCGAGGTGCGCAGCTGCAGACCCCTATTGCCTGCGCCCTCATCACCCCATCGAGCCCGGGGGGGGCCATGTCACCCCCCCAAGCCTCTTCCACCCCACAGACCCCCTTCTTCCGTGGTCTCTCTGCCCCCCCCCCGGACATCTCTCGCTACCCCAACTCTGGTTTTGCCCCTCTAAACCCCATCGCCCACCACACAACTCGGCCACACAGGTTCCCCCCACACACACCGAAGCTTCACTTCCGTGAGACCCCGGCTCCCCCCCGCCACCGCACGCCCCGCTGCGAACCCCCCCCCAGCCGCTCACCTTGAAGTACCCGCCCTCATAGTAGGTGTTCGGGGGTCCGAAGATGGCCACCTCCCAGTTGTAGAGATCCCCCTCGTCAACCAGGTTGACCCGGAACCCTTCCACGGGCTCCTCCTGCAGCCCTTTAAGCTCCAGCAGCAGCGCCTTCTGAGAGCTGGGCACGAGGGGCCGAGCCATGCCGAGGAGCCGGGGTAGGCCGCGAGCGAAGCCGGGAGCTGGCGTAGGCGCGACGGCCGCTGCGGGGACGCGGAGAGGCGGCGGCGGCGGATTCGGCTGCGCCGCGGCCGCTCCGAGCGCGGGGCACGGCGGGAGCTGTAGTCCTCCCGCGAGGGGCGGGGCCGCCGCTGGCCAATCGCAGCGCGCTGGAGGATAAAGGGGCGGAGCATGAGGCAGGCTCCTCCCCCTGGGCAATGTGAGCCAATCGCAGCGCGCTGGAGGACAAAGGGGCGGAGCATAAAGCAGGCTCCACCCCCTGGGAAATGTGAGCCAATCGCAGCGCGCTTGAGGGCAAAGGGGCGGAGCACGAAGCAGGCTCCACCCCCCGTGCTATGCGAGCCAATCACAGCGCTCTACTGGGCAGAGGGGCGGGGCCAGGACCCTCGCTGCGTGGCCGGAGCCGGAGCCGGTGCCCGAGGCGCGGGTGCCGCGGCCCCGTCGGTGCTCCGCGGCCCCCCACGGCCCCCCGGTATCCCCAGCACCGCCGGTTCCCACCTCCCCTCGTGCCCCATCCCGTCACCCGCAGCCTCACCCGGACCAGCTCCATCGAGCGCCTGTGGGGACCAAAACACCCACTCGGCACAACGGGCACCCCCAAAGCTCCCCTGGGGTATTGCGGTAGTACCTACAAGGGCTCTTTGCTCCCGTATCGTCAGCCGGGAGAGCCGTGATTGATGTAACAGAGCCTTCCCCTGGGATGTGAGGCTGCTCCCGCTCATCCTGGCGCTCGGTGCAGAGACATTGGCCACTAAAACCCTCACCAATCGAAAGCTTTAATGTCTTAAAGTAAATCGAGAATCGCACGGTATAAATAACACGGACAAGTTCAAATAAATAACCCGTGGTCCAAGACGCATCTCTGATCAACAGCAAACTGTGACCTGAGCGCAGGGGGTTGGCTTGGCCTGACCCACGTCCCACGTCAGCATCAGCATCATCACAGCGCTCAGGTATGAGCTTTGGTCTTCCCAACCCAGCTCAAACACCCGGATGTCTCATTGCAAAGCTCCCTCCAGCTCAGGGCTGAGCCTTGCTCCTCCCCTGCTGTGCATTTAAACCTCTTTCCTTAACAAAACAACGCTTGATCTCACGCTTTGGGTCCTGCGAACGCTCTCAGGGGTCTGTGAGGTCGATATTTGTCACTGATGGGTGTGAAACAAACCCAAAAGGTCCCCGTTGAGGCTGCAAAGGGGTGAGCCCATGGCTTGTGCCAAGGCGCAGCCCCAGTTCTGGCTCATTTTTAACGGCCACTGTGCTCTCCTCCTCATAAGCCCCCACTTAACACCTAAAAAGATCCATTGATGAAGCTGCATCAGAAATGCCATCGACCAGGAGAGGCACAGCGGATCGGGATGCATCCGGCACTGGAGGGGGCCAGGCGCCCGTTGCACTCAGACCAAGGAAGCGTGCGTGGCAATTGGGAATCTCCGGTCCACGCTCACTGTCCATCCCATCACCGGGGTGCGGAGCACTCAGGGGCTGTTACTCAACGGGCTTCACTTTAGCAACGAACAAAGCGGTGGCTTTCTTCAGGAACTCCTCCCTGCTCATGGAGCCGCTGAGCTTCCTCTCCTGCAGCGCCCGGTCCATGGCCAGGGCCAGGCCGTCCGGTCCCAACCTCGAACCGGCCTCTAGGTAGCGCCTGGGCTGCGCCAAGTGCCCGGAGCCCAGCGCCTCCTCCAGCGCCCTCAGCACCGCCTCGCACACCCCGGCGTCGGCAGCCCCGGAACCTCCGTCCAGGACAGCGAAGAGCGCGTCCGCTTTATCCGCGAACTCCCGCAGCACGAAGCAGGTGAGGACCCCGTAGCGGAACACATCGAAAGGGACGGCCTCGTGGTCGCGGCACCGCACCCTCCGCAGCAGCGCCGCGGCAGCCTCGGCCGGAGCCTCCCCGTGCCGGCAGATGCGCCGCAGCAGTTCGCTGTACAGCCGCCCGTCCACGCCCGCCGCCGCCCGCCGCCCGCGGCCGCCCAGCACCTCGTAGGCCGCGCCGGTGTTGCTGTCGAAGGCGGTCCTGCGGTGACATAACCCGGAGCCGCCTCAAACCCCGCCCGCCCCGAACCGCCGCCCGCCCACCCACCCACCCCCGGTTCCCCGCCTCACCTATGGGAGTGATGCGCCAGGCCCACGAACCACAGCGCCCGCGCCAGGCGCTGCGGCGGCCCCGCGGGCTCGGCGGAGCCATCGCCCGGCACCAGGCGCTCGAAGTAATCGGCCAGGAAGGCCACGGGCTCCGCCGGCCGCGCCTCCAGCACCTTCAGCAGCGCCTCCCGCACCATGGCGGTGACCCCGGCCCGCAGCAGGAACTCGGCCTCGCCGCCGCCCGCTCCCGGGGCCGCGCTCCCGGGGCCCGGGGCCGAGCACGGCCGCCGCTTCTCGTACGCCGCCATCTTGGCTACGGGCAGCGTCCCGCCCGGGAGGGAAACGGCTGACGCCGCCATCTTGCTTACGGGCAGCCAATCGGAGGGCTGCGAAGGCGGGAGGGCGAGGCGCCATTGGGTGAGGCGGATGGGCGCCATCTTGAGTGTGGGCGAAGAAGCCGGCGTGGCTCCGCCCGCCCTCAGCAACCGGGCTCTGGTTCCGGGTGCGCGCAAGGACCCTTTATTGCAGTTCCGCACCACCCACCCCACACCCCACCCCCGTCCGGGGCTGCCCCCGACCCTCCTGTGGCCATCGACGATCGCTGTCGCCCTCCTCCCTCCCTCGTGTGTGCCCCCAAGGGCTGAACCCCCCACCCCAAGCGCGATGCAGCCATGAGCATCCCCGTCCTCCACCGCTGCGGACGCCTCCATCCTATCCTCCGCTCCCCTGGTGCCGTCGGGGGTCTCCGCTCCCCCGAGCGGAGCTTCCCGGCAGGATCAGGGCTGGAGCCTTCGGGAGCAGCTCGGAGGGTCCCGGCAGCGGCATCCCGCATCCCGCATCGCACCACCTCCGCCGCCACCGCTGCGAGCGGGGCAGCCGGGTGACAGCAGGGACGGGTCCGCCTGCGGGCGTCTGCAGCGCTCCTGCTCCTAAGGCAGCTCGTACTGAGAGTGGAATCGCTTCCACAGGCGATGAGCCGCAGCACCGGCCGCGATCAGTCCCAATAGCGACACCGTTGTCCCCGCAGCGACGGCAGGGCCCGTGCTGGTCGCGTCTGTGAAGACACCGAAAGGAGCTCTAGGCGCCGACGGACCCGAACGCGGAGCTGACAGAAGGCGCTGCAGCCCAAACGCGCTCGATGGGGCGCGCAGGAGGTGTCTGCAGAGCACCACGTACCGTCCAGCACCGCGAGGTGCAGGCTGGCAGCACGGGAGCCGGGTCCGAGCAGGACGCATTGGTAGTGCCCCTGGTGCCGGGGCTCGGCGCGGTCCAGCTGCAGCGTGGAGCCGCTGCCCGCCGCCTCCTGCCGGTACTGCGAGAGAGCCACCGGGGTCCGCAGCCAGCGCACGGTGGCGTTGCCGGGACACCGCGCCCGGCACTCGATGCGCAGCGCTCTGCCCCTTGTCCCGTTGGGAGGCAGCGACCAGAGCCGCAGGCTGCAGGCGGGCGCCGTGCCCGTGGCTGGATCCGACCGCTGCACCTCGGCCGTGCCCGAGCCCGGCGGTGAGGCGGTGGTGACCGGATGCGCTCTGCCTGTGGTGGTGGCGGCCCCGGGAGCGGGACGCTCGGTGGCGGCATCAGGCTCCTGCGGTGCGCTGGGACCGTGCGTGGGGATGCTCGGCTCTGCGGGCGGCGCTGTGGTGGCCGCGGCTGTGCTGGGGCTCTGTGTCAGAGCTGGTGCTGGCCCCGTGGCCACCGGCGTAGCTGTGAACAGAGCAGGACACGGACGTCGCTGCAGCTCCGAGCTGGGACACATCATCCCCACCACCCGCCGGCTGCATCCTCCTTCACCCCATGGATGCGGCCCTGGGCAGGGAGAGGACGGGATATCTGTTCCAGCCGAGCAGCACAGGGTGATGGGAGTGACGGGGCAGCCCCTGGACCCGGGTCCCCATCACTCACCCCTGGCGCTCACCACCACCGATGCCACCCGGCTGAAGGTCTCTTGCCCGATGCTCAGCGTCACCTCGCACCTGAACTCCGTCCCTTCCTCCACCTCCTTCCCGTCCACCGCCAGCGTGGCCACGATGTCAAACAGCTCCTCCTCGGTCTCGGTGACCTCGGGATCTGCCACCTGCAGCGCCTGCTCCCCCCGGTACCAGGTGAGGAGCAGCCCCGTGTATGGGTACACACCACGGGCCGAGCAGCACAGGCTGAGAGGTTGCCCCGGCACCGGGGCTCGGGGGGCTGCCTCCAGCTCCAGCCCCTCCGGCAGCGCTGGCAAAGGAATTCCAGGGTCAAGCCGTGACTTATGGCACCGCAGGCTCCAGGATGGGGGTGATGGATGGGCTGGGGAACACTTACCATAGACCCGCAGGTTGACGGTGCGCTGGTAGTACTGCCCTTGGCAAGCCCCCTGGCAGATCTTGGTGCCCCCCATGGCAACCGCGGCGCTGCTGATGTGCAGGATGCTGTAGGTGGGAAAGGAGGTGACGCTCCCCAGGTTGGTGTCCAGCCCCTTCCACTGCACCATGCCCTCGGCGCAGGCATGGAGGGAGCAGTTCAGCCCCACCGAGCCCCCGTACGGCACCACCGGCTCCTGTGGTGTCACCACCAGCCTGCCCATGGCTTGCCCTGGGCCAGGGAAGAGGGAAAACACTGGATTAGGGATGGGGATGATGCGACAGGGCCAGCGGGATACTGGTTCCTTGGCTTGCTGAGATGTGGATGGTCGCACTCAGGTGCTGCATAAGCTCCATCCCCACCGCTACAGGGATCAGTGCTGCCGTCCTTGATCCCCCTGCCTTCACCGTTGGGATTTGCCAATCCCAAACACCCCTTTCCCCGCGTTCTCATCCCTCACCAGCTCTGCTGCTGCTCTGGCACCTTAGTGATGGGGAGACCCCATCACGGTACCATGTGGCAGAGCAGAGAGCTGCGGGCAGGGGGGGTTAAGGGATCAGGATGCTCCTGGTCCCCCAGCACTCACCTCTGCAGCCCCACAGCAAGCCGAGGAGGAGGAGGTGCGGAGCCGGCTCCATCACCCACAGCAAGGGCTGCTTTTCCTTCCTTCCTTCCCTCCTTCCAGGGAGTGAATGCTCCCGGTTGGGGCTGTCCCCTTCTGGCCGCCAGCTCCGTCCTCAGCCCTTCTTAAGCTTTAGGAACCGCCCTCCCCCTCGGACCTCCGCAGCCTTCCAGCCCAAGGGGTATTTCCAGAGGGAGGGATCTGATCTGCTTCCAAGTCCAGCTCTTGCACAACACAAGGGCTGTGGAGGGGAGACATTGCTCTATGAGAGGGGCCTTCTCAGACCCCCAGGGCCCATGCTCAGCATCACCAAGTGTGGCTGTCCCAGAGCACATCCCACTGGGCCCCCCATAGGAACACAGCCTTGGGATGCAGCAGCCTGAGGGATAAACCTAATAAGCCCCCAAACCCAATGTGGTGTTTGGAAAGGAGGTGACCTGGCCCCAGGCTCGGGGGCTGCATTGTTTGCTCCCAGGGCAGGGTGTTTTCAGGGATGGGTGCTCCTCAGAGGGCTGGTTTTAGGGGATAGATGGAGAACGTGTCCCCACATGGAGATGTTGATCACCCCCTGTTATGCAGCCCCAAGGCCCTGTCTCATGGCAGGGCTGACATCCTCTCCTCACTCCTACCCAGCAAATGGGAAGAGATGGACCTGGTTCTGCCCCATCCCATCCTGCCGGGAAGGTGCTGAAGGAGAGGACATTGACATTCCCAGCCCTGCACCTCCCGTCGCAGGTGTGGGAATCGGGCACAGGACCCATCCCTTTCCCATCCGGGAACACCAAAGAGGCCGCTCCGGGCACTGAGTGCGTCGCGCATCCTTTTGGGAAGCCCGGGAGCAAGGGAAGTGCTCTGTAAACAGCTGCCATTGGATCTGCACGCTCAGCTGAAGCCACTGATTGATGGCTCTGGGGGTTTTGGTCCTTCCACCCTGTGTTACCAGAGCCGCTTCCCGGAATTCCCAAGGCTGCTCCTGTCCCGTTGCCACCGATGGGCGATGGGACAAGCACCGCGTTACTTCACCAAGGAAGTGCTTAAAGAGGGGAAACACCATCCCCAAGGACCACGCTCAATGCTGCAGGAGCACCCCAAGCCCCTGGGTACCCCTCGCTATGGCCCTGCAGCATCCCAATCAGAGCAGAGCACTCATGGAGCAGCCTTGCCTTTAGAAAGCAGCTTTCCTGGACCACTCCCCAGGACATCAATAACCACCAGAGAGTCCAGCACCTCCTGATTGCCCTTCCTCTGGCTCGGGGCTTGAAGAGCACTTGAGGATGTGTGTGCCTGGAGCTGATCCTGGCACAGAGGGACCATCAGGCTGGAAAGAGCAACCTCAGGCACCGGGACACCTTTCCACCCAACAGGAAACCTTTGAGGTCAGAGCAAAGGGGACGATGGCTTTCAAGAAGCAGAAGGTGGAAGGTTTTTCCTGGAAGCCGATGGTGCTTCCTCCTGAGGGCAGGAGCGGGGCAGAGCTCACTCCAGAGGCGCTCCTCAGGAAGCAGAACAGCTCAGTGGGAAGAGATGGGATAAGCACAGGATGCCCCAGCCAAGCCCCTGAGGCTGGGGTGTAGCCCTGGGCTGTTATCGCCAGCGCTGCTAATGCCCCGCACCAGGAATGACAGGGCTGGAGCCGTCTGGAATGAGATGTTTTTCCACATGGTGCAAAACTCAGGAATCTTCCCCTGGGAAGGCTGATCCCAAAGCCAGGCCCTGCCCCTCACCTTCAGCATCCCCATCACAGCAGTGCCCAGCACCACCCGCCTCTGCAATCCCTTCCCTTTTCCCTCCAGTGATGCAAAGCCTCTCTCAAATCAAGATGAAATAAATACAGTAAGGAGCTCAAATCCGGAGGAAATCAAGACAAAAGGCAACATCTTGTGCGATGGAGTTTGTGTTTCCAGCTCCTTACGGGATATGGGCTGTCAGACACAGCTCCCATCCAAGAGCAGACATGGATGTGTTGACGCTTGTGATTATATCGCTCACTCAGTAGCATCCTCAACCACCACCACAAGTGTTTAAGTGGATAAGATCAGATCTAAATGAAGCCTGACTTGAAATGAAGAGGCTCCAATCCAGCCCTGGGGGGGTGGGAGCCAGGGACCTGCCCTGTGCTCCAGTGGAAGCCTGGGAAGCTGAGATAGGATCAAAGGTGAATGTGAATTGATTCCAAGGTACTTTAAGCTCTTAGCAAGGTACTTTTTTTAGTTTGAAGGAATAGGTGGAAAGAACTCCATTTATACCCATACGAGACAGATTTAGGAGGCCTGAAGCATCTCTGAAGGCATCTTGGGACCCAAGGGAGAAGGATGAGGACAGAAGAGCTTCAACACAACAGGAAAGCAGCAGTTTAATAAATAACCCACTGGAGGAGGGAGAGATTAGCCAGCTCTAAACACAACCTGAACGGAAAGGAACACAGCTCCCTGTTAGCTTCGGAAGAGAGACCCAGAAACGCTCGCAATGGTCAGCTCGGAGCATGGGCTCACTCATGGCCACACTCTTTCGAGGTACTAAAGGTGGAAGCAGCCATTCCAGTGCAAAGAACCCAAAGTGGGGAAGGGCAAAGGGACTGGTTTGCTAAATCAACGGCGAAAGAGAAAGCAAAGGTTTACCAGGGGGGTTTAGTGCACTAAGATCGGTTTGAACTCGCTGGAACTGCAGCTGAAGGGCAAATGAAGCCAATCTTTGCCTTCGTTTTGGGGTGTTGTTGGCCCCGACCTCAATGTGAAGTGGCTGCAAACAGCTCCTGGGAATGCTGTTGTGGAGCAGCCGGGCTCAGGCACTTCCCAGCACATGGGGAAGGGGGGGGGGGGGGAAGAAAAGGCTCCATTTAAAAAAGTTGCGCTTTTGTTTTCCATAGAAAGTAACAAAAACCTTGGAAAAACAGGCTGAATGCTCCATACGGATCTTCCCAGCTTTCCAGTGGGATGCTGCAGAATTCCCGGCCCTTCGGAATGAGGCATTCGTCATTCAGGTCCAGGAATCTCAGCTCCATCACCACTTGGCTTGAGGCCTCCTGTGTCCCTTGAAGGCAGAACAGTGGCTGGGTCCCAGTTCCATGCCTGGCTCCCAGTTCCATGCCTGAAGTGCGGAACCAGGGGAAAGGAGCTCCAAATCCATGGGAAGGGATCCCTGCCTGCTCCCAGCGCCAGGAACAAGTGCCACAGCAAGTCCTGGCTCTGCAGGCACCTGGGCTTGGGGCCCTGTCATGTCCCCTGTGCCATCAGAGCTAAGGTCCAAATCACCCTGATGGTACCAACAGTGCCCTTATGTACCTGCTCCACCATGGTAGGACCTTCCACGCAGCCCCCGCTGCATCAGCGACCTGCAGCATCTCCTGGCCCTCAGCTCGGGGTGATGAAGTGACCAAAGCCCTCCAGATCCACTGCGCAGGAGCCGGGGGATGTTGGCATCGCTGGCAACTGGGATGTGGCAGCGGGATGGATGGCGATGCAGCAGGGAAGCTCAGCTGGCTGGTTCCATTGGCTGGAGGGGAGGAGAGGCCACAGGCAGCAGCGGTGCTGGGAGGGAACAGGATTTGTTTCAATAAACTACACAATAAAGGACTTTGAAAAATATATCTCTCTATACTTCAGATCATATAAATTACGTTCTTCTTTCCATAACATTCCACTATATCCTATGATTCCATCCTACCCCTGGAGCTCCCAGGGCCTCGGAGTGCACTGAGGAGGTAACGGTTCCTTGGTTCAACTTCATTTGGGTGTGAGGGAAAAACCAACTTGAGTTCATTTGAGTAAGAGGGGGAATCAACAGCGGATGTGCTTGGGAAAGCTCTGCTCCGAGAAGGGAATGTGCAGTTGAATGGGTCAGGGACTGGATTTCCTTCAGGAAAGTAGCTCGCTGTGCACACACAGCACGGACATCACCACAATGAGCTTGGGAAAACCGGAATCACTGCAGGTCACTGAGGCTTTCAGGCTGCTTTCCCTCTCCATTCCTGCTCTGCTGCCCTCTGCCCCCAGGGAATGGTTCGACTACAGGGCCTGGGCAGGGTTAATGCAAAACCAGCTGACAATTCTTCCACTTCAGTGTCCACTTCCAATAGAGAACTGGTCCAGAAAATCAGGAAACAGAGAGTAGAGCCTGAGCCCAGCCCAGTGCAGGCAGCGGCTCCAAGCTGTTCTGTCTGACAGGGGTTTAAGAGACCTACATGGAACTGCAGCTCTTGATCTACCCAACGCCAACACCAACAAGTGTGCAGAAGAGGTCGGATGCCAAATGCACCCTGGAGCAGGGGACAGGCAGTGCTCTCCCAGTGTACCAGCAGGACCTGCCTCTCCATGGTCATCCCATTGGGTTTTCCATTAAACCCACTGCTACAGAGGCCCAGCACACCCATTGCCACCTGTTTGCAAAGAGCCAGGACATGCAGCCAGTGCTCCCTCCCTCCTGGCCTTCTTCCCCTGGGATACCTGTCCCAGCCCTATGGACAACAGCTCTCAGAGAGCTCCTGCTCCCAGACAGGGCTGCTCCAACTCAAGGACCTGCTGTTCTCCTGAAGCAGAGGTTCCAACTCCATTTGTCAACCAAACGAGCGTCTTCACGGCAGGCTCAGAAACACTCCATGGAATCCCAACCTCTAAGTTCAAATCAACTGCAAACGATCACCACCAGAAGCTTCTGGACTGAGAAAGAACAAGAGCTGCAGTTGTTATCTGGTTTTAATATCGGATGGCAAGAGCCTGAGGGGAAAAACCCACATGCTTTATGGAAGTGCTCAGGAGAAACAGCTCCTCCTTTGACCTTTCCCTCAAAGCTTTAGTAAGTGCTTCATGGGGTTGAGTTGCTTCTCCAGCCTCTCAGAGAGCTGCTATTTTCTGATCAGCCCTTAGAGTGCCTGAAAAACCAGCTCTAAAGAATCCTCCTACCAAGACAGGGTAACAGGAAAAAGCCACACAGGAACACAAACATCATCGACCACCTCAGCACCCAGCACTCACGGGGTTGCCCTTCCCTCTCCCATTCGCCTCTGTGCAACTTATCTTCATCAGAACATTAAGTCAGTAGATTTGGGGGGGGGATCTAAGTTTCACCCAGGCCAACAGGGGTGAATTCATGGGCTCCAAGCAGTGAGGGGCAGCTCAGGCCTGACCACACCATCTGCTCTTCACTCCGGCGCATGGCTCTGGTTGCTGCTGCCCGCAGGTGAGCTGTGATGGGACCGGTTCCACAAGGGGATGGGGCAAGGAGCTGATGCCTTGGTTTACACCAGCTGCCAAGGCCCTTAGTTCACACCAGAACAAAGCCAACATTTGCTCCTTCCGTATTCCTTGGCGAGTTGAGGATTTGGCAGGGCACACCGTGAAGTTCAGTGCTCATGTACAAGGGCAGCTTTGCCTTCAAGAACTATCCCTTCCCAAGGAGCGGTTCAGCATCTCCCCTTTCTATCAGCACCAGATGATGCAACTCCGGTTCTGCACCAGCTGAGGGTGTATTTGGCTTGAAGGGAAGCCTCATCCCTTCTCATTAGCTGTTAGTGGCACAGTCTCACCTCGCTTCTTCTCTCCCCCCACCCTGTCTCTCTCTCCCTGAACTCCCACTGGCTGAGTCCATCCTTGGCCTGGGGTCCAGATGTGAGCCAGGTCCTTCTCTCCCGGCCTCATACGCTGCTGTCCTCGAGCAGGGGCTCTTTGCCATCCGACCCACCAGCCTGAGGGCTGTGGGTGTGGGCCTGGGCTCCATTACTGTGCTTCTTGTGGCTGCCTGATCTCAGTGCAAGGTTGTGTTCTGGAATGAACAAGGCCACCAGGAGCGACAGCAGGACAGAACAAGCCCCAAACAGGAAGGGAGGCCCTGGGATGATGCTGCTCTGTAGGAAGAAATAGAGGAATGGTTAATGCCCAAGCGCAAGGGAAAAGCAGCCTAAAAGGAAAGACAAAGCTGAACAGTTACCTCATCCGTAGGGTTGGCCATATTGGGTTTGGAGGCCTTACCCAGAGTTTCCACCTCAGCCATTTCATTCAGCTCCACGTGGAAGAGATAGAAGACGAAGCCATAGAGCGCCGGCCCCAGGCCATTACACAGACCCCGAATCCCAGTGATCATCCCCTGCACCACACCTGGGGACAGAGCAGGGAAAGGAAGACCTTCCTCCAGCTGCTTGTGCTACTCGAGGATGCTTCTGTATCTAAAGACGGGCTCAAACATCCAGGTCTGGATGGACATGGACCCCACAGAGGAAGCAGTAAGCGGGTGATGAGCTTTGCTCATCCAGTGTTTGGCTGGAGAATAAAATGTGCTTGGCACGTCAAGCAACAGTTTCCACTGGAATTGAAGGCAGCCAAGTCTGAGGCCTCAGGGCTGAACCATGAAGCTTAAGCAGCAGGTTCCTTGTCCACCTCAGAGAACATTCCCTCCCAGAGCATCAACACAACTCAGAACAAGACACTTCACAGTTGTGCAGGTTCCTGTCCGTCCCTCCACCACTAATTCCAACATAGTCAGTGCAGGCTCCTGCTGGGATGAACTCACCCTGTTGGTCGGGGTCTGCGTTCCGAGATACCATGGCGCTGATGGCTGGGAAGGTGATGCTGGACATGGCAGCCACGGCTCCTGCGGCCCACATCATCCTGGGGGCAGAGGCAGTGCTTAGGAGGCAGGATCTGAGGCAGCAGCACGGCATCACCCTCCAGACAGGGCACAGGGAGCTGCCACAGTGCCATGAGACAAACATGAGCCAATTCTTACCAAGGCTGCGATCCGAAGCCGTACCAGGCAAGCTGGAGGATCTGGAAGCCTAGTCCCAACAGGATGGTGTTCTTATTTCCTATGGAACGCATGAGAATTCCCAACACCACTGTCTGGAAAGAAAACCAGGTGCTTTGAAAGGAAGTGCAAAGAAGGATGAGCACTGGGAAGCAAGAGGATGGGAATCTGAGGGAACATGTGCCTGCTGTGACACTGACTCCTTCACTCCAGTAATACCATCTCAGAACCCAGTACAGCCCAGTCTAAGGGACTTCCACTTGTCAGCCATTTTGGACATTCCTATAACCAGACTGCAAGAGCTAAGAGAGAAACTGGTGCTCACCTGAGCCAGGATGGAGAGAATTCCAACAACCCCAATGAAGGCTGCCACAGTCTCTGAGGAAAACCCAATGACCTGTGAAAACACCACAGAGGGGCTTTTTAGGCAAGAGATCTGGGCTCTATGGGAAAAGCCACCCCACTAGTGCCACCAGTGTTTGCTGACATTGCTTAGCAGGTTCCTAAGCATCAATGAACCATCCCTTCCTCCACCCCTGTGCTGCCGCAGGAATCAACTGGAAGATCTTCCCCTGCATGGCACTGAGGCCTCGTCTCCACACTGTGTGAACTCTGCAGGGATGGTGACTGCAGCACTGCCCTGGGCAGTTCCAATGCTGAGCACCCTTTGGGGCAGGAACTTGTTCCTCAGCTCCATCTAAACCTGCCCTGGTGCAGCTGAGGCCGTTTCCTCCTGTCCCATCCCTTGCTCCTTAGGAGCAGAGCACAGCCCCCTCCTGGCTCCATCCTCCTCTCAGGCAGCTGTAGGCAGCGATCAGGCCCCCCTGAGCCTTCTCTTCTCCATCTGAACCCCCCAGGTCCCTCAGCCATTCCCCATCACACTGTGCTCCAGGCCCTGCACCAGCCCTGGTGCCCTTCTCTGGCCTCATCCAGCACCTCAATGTCTCTCTTGGAGTGAGGGGCCCAGAGCTGAACACAGGATTTGAGGTGCAGCCTCACCAGTGCCCGGTGCAGGGGGACAATCCCTGCCCTGGCCTTGCTGCCGCACTGGTGCTGAGCCAGGCCAGGATTCTGGGGGCTTCCTGGCTGCCTGGGCACAAGCTGCTCGTGTTGGGATCTCCTGCAATCAGAGCCTCACGTCATGGCAAGAGACTGACCTGTCGAAGGTACAGGAAAAAGCTGGAATACTGGCCGGCTTCGGGAAGGTAGGAGAGAAAGACAGTGATACAGATGAGCAGCACTGTAGAATCCTGACCCACTTTCCGCAAGGACTGTAGGGAAGAGGAGTGGGAAATTACATCAGTTAAAAGGAAAAAGGAGAGTAAACATCGTGAACTGTTCTCCAAGTACAGAGACAGCGAAACCAAGTGCTTGAGTCACCAGCTTACATCCTGAGAAGTGAAACCAGAGCAGCATCCCGGAGGAAGATGCAAACCCTGCCACAACACGCCAGCCTGATGCACTACGGCACCAACTCACACCCTACACTGAGGAACGTCGACCTTTCAGTTTCCTAGATTTAGCCGAGTGCTTTGGATCAGAATTGCTTTTTCCTCAGGCAGCAAAGGCGCACTGCAAAGCTCCTCATCCTTAGCAAAGGTCCTGAGAAGCCGGAACACAAAAGACTTCTCCAGACAAGTAATGGAATTCATAGTCAAACAAGTGTGGCACGTTTCCACCAAGAGATGCTCTTGCTTCGGGACATCTGGAGCTGCTTTTACATGGTTTGTAGCTACAGGAAAAGGGTTGGAAGCTGCTGGACAGCTTTATGGATGTGCAACCTGGAGATGGTACCTTCAACAAGGTTAATCCGAGCCTCACATCCTCCCCCTTTTGTGGAATGCATCTTCCTTTTGGGAGAGATTAGCAGAACTAAAGCAAAGAGGACTAACAAGTGGAAAAGCAGGAGCGAGATGACTTACAGCAAATGGGTCTGCTTGTTCCCAAGAGATTGGAGCTCCCCAGGAGACTGGGCGCATCTCCTCCGGCAGCGACTCTGGCACTGCCAGCAGGATGAAGGCGATATCCAGCAATGCCACACCTGAAGCCAGCACAACCACCAACGTGTCACCATAGGCTTGGGAGAGGTACGCCCCGATGGCTGGGCTCGTGACCAGACTAGCAGCAAACGTGGCTGACACCTGGAAGCAGAGAACAGGAATCCAGCCTCTCCTTCCTAGAGCCTGTTTTCCTCTCCTGTGTAAGCCCAGGGTAGGAGTTTTGCCACCTTTGATGGAGATAATCCACGTAAAGGACAGAAAGGTGACGTGTTCTCTAGTGTGCAATCTAACAAAGGGAAATGAAAGCTGTCCCAATAATTCAGGAACCCGATAGAAGGGGCACAATCCCAGCCTGGCTTGGAGAAGCTCCTGACCAGGCTGCTTTAAAGGCTGAGCAACAATACAGCCAGTATTCACATTGTAGAGGAACAAGCAAACAAGTGTTCACAACCCATGTAGATGAGGCCCTCAGTGCCATGGGTTAGTGGTGGCCTTGGCAGTGATGGGGAATGGTTGGACTTGATGAGCTTAAAGGTCTTTGCCAACCAAGTTGATTCGATGATTTTAAGCCCTCTCCATCAGTGCTACATCACACACAGAGCGACAGGGAGACTGTGTTATAGTGAAGCACATACCATCTGTTTATTGATACTGTCCCTCAGGCAATCAATCTCCCACCCTCATTTTGTATCTCTCCTACCTGCAAAGCCCCAAATACTGCTTCCAAGAGATAAGGCAGTTGCGCAGCTCCTTACCAAGCCATACGCCGTGCTGCGTTCATGCTCCTGGGTGATATCAGCAACGTAGGCAAAAATCACAGAGAAGGTGACAGCAAAGACTCCAGACATGGAAATGACAGCAAAATACCACCTGAAACAGGCCGTGCCACAGAGTTAGGGAGCAACCTCACCCCAGTGCACTGCTCCTGCAGGCCCTCCTATTTCACTGCACCAGAAACACTGAGCTGCAGTCTGGTGGCCCAAGAATAGTGACAATGGACCTTTCAGGAAGGAGAATGGGCATCAGGAAAGACTCTTCCTTCCTAACACTGAATCCTCTGGTAGAACCAGGCAAGTAAATGAGTCTCTAGGCTGAGCATCATTCTCCACTGGACGGGCAATTCCATCATCCTCAAATGCAACACCCACAAATCCCCCATCGTTCTGTCTCACACTCATTCCTCTCCTCAGAACCCCTCGGTTACAACAGGAATACACTCACCACGGACTGATCTTCATAAGGGGAATTGGAGCACACGTGAAGAAGACAGTGAGGAGGAGGAAGGATTTCCTGCCCCAGACATCAGAGAGAGCACCAATCAGTGGGGCACTTAGAAAAGAAAGCAGACCCTAAGACAGACAGACAGGATGACAGAGAGAAATCCCTCGGTCAAATGCTGATTGTCGACAGCAAGAGCTTCTGACAACACTAAGCTAACAGGGTGAGGAGACAATCCCATCCTATTCCCTACAAGCAGGCGATCACAGAACCTTTTGTTAAACCGCTCACATCCTTTTAGGGATCAAAACCTACCCTCAAGCAGCTCAGTGCTGCTAAACCCTCCTGTTCTCTGTCACTGCTCTGCCTGCGGCTGTGGTCACCCCCAGGCATGAGGAGCTGCTCATCAGTACCTAAAAAGATGTTGGCACAGCTCCATCCCATGAACATCTGCTGCAGTTCGAGGGAAAGCTTTCTCTTTTAGATGGAGACATGACAGAGCTGACGAGATGCCAAGGCTATTAAGCACAAAGAAAACCGTTCCATGCCTTTCCAACTGGAGACCGGCAGGGAAGAGCCTTCATGTGTGTGTGGAAGTGCTTAGCTCTCTTGGAAGCAAACCTCCCCGAGATCCTCTTGCCAGAGCCAGGGTCTAACAGGCTGGTTTGCCACATTCCCAAGTGCTTGGTCATCTGCCTCCAATTCTGCTCTGGGAATGCTGGTCTAGTCCAAACCCATGCCATGGCACACTCCCCACCTTCTGTCAGGGAGAGCCCACTGAGGCCGCTAAATTCCAACTTCTGTTTCTGCTAAGTTCAGATGCCATTGATTTTTCATGTTGTTACACTCCAGAACATGGATCCAGGGCTGATCTCATGCTGACTGCAATGTTTGCAGCTGAGACACACAGCTCTCATAGCCTCAAACCCAGGCTGACAAGCAGCAGGTAAAATCAACTGCCCCAAATACACAAAGTCCACACTTTGTTGACTCTTCATTTGGCTTTTGGTTTGCCAGTAGCACCCCAAACTGGCAGGGGGCTGGAATTCGATGATCTTAAGGTCCTTTCCTACCTAACCTATGATTCTATTTAGTCTAGGTCATGCTTTGCCTACAAAGGTTGGGCCAGATGATCCATGAGGTCCCTTCCAACCAGGTGTTCTGGCATTCTACCATCTGTCAAACACTGGCTGACATCAGCAAGGCCACCTGGATTACCATGGCTTGCTACTTCTTGCCCTGATCACAGGTTCAGATGAAAGCCTGGAAGGAATATTCCTTACCTTGACTCCATGAATCAAGCCGTTCATCAAGAATGTATGCTGAGGGAAAGTCTGGTGTAACACCTAGAGAAAACAAAACCAAAGCCACAGAGTTAGCAGCTTGTGCAAAGGCCCTGGCAGGTAGAAGCCTGGAGTAGCTCTTCCCTGCGAGGGCATTGAGGCGCTGGCACAGGATGCCCAGAGAAGCTGTGGCTGCCCCATCCCTGGCAGTGCTCAAGGCCAGGTTGGACACAGGGGCTTGGAGCAAGCTGCTCAAGTGGAAGGTGTCCCTGCCCATGGCAGAGCATTGGAACTGGATGAGCTTTAAGGTCCCTTCCAACCCAAACCATTCCCTGATAACCAAAGACTCCCTTTGCATATTTACCTAGAAATCAGAGATCAGGTAAAAATACACTGGCGATCAACCACCAGAAACTGAAGTGAAGAAGCTGAGAGATCAGCTCCTGATCATCAGGAGTTTACAGCTCCTCAAGTAAAGGCTTAAATATCCAAGATGATACTTTCTGTTGCTTTATTAAAGCTCTCTCTCTACACTTCACTTTATTGCTGCCTGTATTAATCACCCCTCAGTCAATCCCAGACGAGTCATTGGCTCTCCAGCAGGAGCATGACTTGGCGTCACAAAGAACTGCCAGGAAATTGTCTCTGTGCTTTGATGCCCCAGAAAATGACAGTGGCAGTTCAACAAAAACCTCTTTTATGCCTAAATAAGCTTTCAAAGCTCTAACTCATGCTTTGCTCCAAGTTTAGTTACAATAAGCATGAAAATCATTGCCCAACTCCATAAAAATATCACTATTGCTCCAGCTTTTCCAGGTACAAACCATTACATCTTGGTTTCTACCCCCTGGACTCCAAAGGCTCTGTGTTAAGACCTCTACCCAGGGCGGTTTCTTGTCCCCAAGAAGCAGGAATTATCCCCAGAGAGACTCACTCACCGTTAGCATTGGCGTGGTCAGCAGCCCCCAGGCAAAGAACTCCAGGAAAATCACCACCACGGCGTGGTACACGCTGGGCTCTCCGATGCCCTGTCGCTGTGAAACAGAGCTCCATGAGTAACGCAAGTATGTGTATCCTAATCCATGATAGATCCTGCACACTGAAACGTCGTTAGAATCATGGAATGGTTTGGGTTGGAAGGGACCTTAAAGCTCCTCCAGTTCCAACCCCCCGCCACGGGCAGGAACACCTTCCACTGGAGCAGTGTGCTCCAAGCTCCATCCAACCTGACCAGCACTTCTCCTAGGCTAAGAGTTGGGTATCAACCTCCTCACAGCTGCCTGGCATTTCTATCCGATGCTCTTGAGATGCAAGTTATTTCATGCACCAGAGATACATCTGGATCAGTGTCCTGATGCATTCCCAGGGACAGGAGCTGTGGGAACTCGGCATGTGAAGAGCAATTTCTTCCCCAGCACCATCCTCCCAACCAGAACAGGTTTGGTTTGCAGCTAACACTGCATTTCAGACAACCACCACAGGCCGTGAGGCCCTGAAACACCAGAAGAGGCAGCAAGAGACATTCTTGTGCTGAAACATTAATAAATGACTGTTAACGCTGCTTCAACCCCAAATCAACAGCATCAAGGCAAGAGGTGGGGATGCAGCTTTATTGCATACAAAGGAGAGAATGTTTTGCAGCAGCGGGAGAAGGTGGCATGAGGCTGTAATGACTACAGCTACCGCTACCCACCTTACTCCAGAGAGCAACCCTTCCCTTCTCCTTTCCTTGTCCCTCTTCATCCACAGTTAAACATTTCTCCCATGACTGCAGCAAGATGAACTTGATGGCGTTAAATCCAGCTCTAACCTGCTCGCAGCTTAGTATCACTCCTTCCACTTATCATAGAATCATAGAATAGTTCAGCTTGGAAAGGATCTTAACATCATTCAGTTACAACTCCCCTGCCATGGGCAGGGACACCTCCCACTAAACCATGGCACCCAAGGCTCTGTCCAGCCTGGCCTTGAACACCGCCAGGGATGGAGCATTCACAACTTCCCTGGGCAACCCATCCAGTGCCTGACCACCCTTACTGGGTTAGTCCTTAACCCATTCAGCCCAGCTGATCTCCCGCTAGTTGTCCCACTGAACCACTCGAGCTGCTATATAAAATAGCGGTAAAAATACACAAAGAGACAGCAGGACAGGCCAAAGGATCGTGACAGAGCTACTCCTTCTCAAGAGCACAGACCCAAAGGGCAAATGTTTGTAGATATCGTAAGCTCAGGTGCACCCACTCCCAAACTGTCTCTGTACAGGCACAACATGCTTGGCCCTACAGCACTGCTCGTACAATGGTTTGGGTTGGAAGGGACCTTAAGGCTCATGCAGTCCCAACCCCTGCCACGGGCAGGGACACCTTCCATACAGCAGCATTGCTTCAAGCCCCTGTGCCCAACCCGGCCTTGAGCACTGCCAGGGATGGGGCAGCCACAGCTTCTCTGGGCACCCTGTGCCAGCACCTCAGCACCCTCACAGGGAAGAGCTGCTGCCCTCCCGCAGCATTGGCCCCCTCAATGGAGGCGAACGTTCCACAGGGGCCCTCCCCCCCGCGGCCTGGCACCTCCAAAGCACACGGTTCACGTCCGAGTTGACAACGGGACCAACGAGCACCCGCGCTCGGTGAAAAACGGCGGCGATCCAGAGGCCTGTCCGGGGGAGAACAGCCCCGGCCTCAAGCGCACGCCTCCGGTGCTCCCGGGGGAGGCCTGAGTGGGCCCCGCACAGCACCGCACAGCACCGGCAACCCCCCCACCCGCGCCCCGGCCCCGCTCCGCCCCGCGCTCACGCCGGCCCCGTCGCGGATGACGATCTTCTTGGCCAGCAGCACGCTGCGGTTGAGCCGCTTCTTCTTCTTCTTCTCGCCGGTCATGGCGCCGCCGGGCCGCTGCCGTTCGCCGGCCTCCGCGGCTGCCCCATCGTCCCTGCGGCGGGCAGCGCCGCGAAGAGCCCGGGCCCGGGCACAGACCCGCACCGGGCGGGGGAGCGCCGGGCCCGGGGAGAGGGGGCGGCGGCGGCGGCGGCGGCGGCGGCGGCGGCGGCGGCGGCGGCGGCGGCGGCGGCGGCGGCGGCGGCGGCGGCGGCGCTGCCCCCCCCACGGGCCCCGCTCCCGTCACCAAGGCGACGGCGCTGACGGGCGCTTCCGGCGGGACGCACCTTCGCATCCCATTGGCTGCTCCGTCCCTTCCCTCTCGCCCGAACGCGTCGTTGATTGGCTGGAAGGAGACAGAGGGGAGGGCGGGGATGCGGTGGGCGGGGCTTACAGCCGCCTCGGCGGGGCCGCGGGGCATGGTGGGATGCGCTGGTCCTCCCGGTCCTCCACTCCGGGGAGGGGGCACCGGGAGCGGCGCCTCCCGTGGGTGCCGCAGGGGACGGGACGGGGGCTCCTTATGGCTCCTTATGGCTCCTTATGGCTCCTTATGGCTCCTTATGGCTCCTTATGGACCCCGGACCCGGGGTCCCGCCGCTACCGGCTCCGTACTCCCGGTGTCCCGGCTGGACGCAGCTACAACCGGTCCCCGAACCACCGAGACGTGGCAGGGCACAGCCGGCCCTGGGGGCTCGGTCCCTCAGGACGCTGCTGCGGGCGTGCGGCCCCGCCCGCGCTCCCCTCCCGTTATTGTTCCCCCCCCCCCCCCCAAGGTGCGGAGTGAACCCGAATGCGGGGACCGGAGAGCGGAGCTCGCGTGAACCGGGGCCCGCGACCGCCTGCGAACGGTCCCCGGGCAGCGGGCGAGGGACCCGGCGCCTTCCCTGGGGCCGCCCCCGGGAACGGGCGCTCGGAGCCGCCCGCGCCGGGAGTCCCATCAGAGGCACCCCCCCCGAGGGGTCGGGGGAGCCAGGGCCCGTTCCGGTGCTCTGCTGCAGGTTGAAAACCGAACAGGGGGAGCGGAGAAGCGGCTCCTTGCCCTGAGTTACCGATCGCACTTGGGGCACCCACCGGCCTCTGCTCCGGGAGGCGCCCAGGAGACGGCGAGACAAAGGCGGCCCCCGGGGAGGCTCCGGTGGTGCCGGTGCCAGTGGAGGGGTGGGGAAGGGTCCGTCCGCCCTCGTCCCCCGCTGTCCCTGAGCGCCGGGACCGCGCCTGCCCTTCCCGGGGCTCCCGCAGGGTTCCTCGCGGGGAGCAGCGGGGCCGTGGCTGCCGGAGGGAGCCGGGGTGGGGCGGCGGGGGCCGGGAGGGCGCAGGATGGAGGATGCTGGGGCGGCCGAGGGGGGGGCCGGGGCGGCGGCGGAGCGCTCGCACCATGACATCAGCGCGGCGCGGCCCCGGGGGAGCGGGCGGGGGGCGGGAGCCGGCGCGGCGGCGGCGGCGGAACGGCAGCGGCGGAGCGGAGCGGCCCCGGGCATGCTCCCGGAGCCCAAGTATGACCGCTTCCGCGACGAGCCGCTGACCGCCCCTATGCCGTCGCCGGTCCCCGGGCCGAGCCCCGCGGCGGGCGAGGAGCCCGAGCCCGGTACCACCTTCTGCGCGCTGCTGCCGCGGATGCCGCAGTGGAAGTTCCCCGGTCCCGGCGGCTTCCTCGGTCGCGGCCCCTCCGCCGGTACCGGTGGCGGCCGGGACCTGTCAGCACCGGCCCGGGCGGGTCCCCCCTCGGCGCTGGCCGCCGTGTTGGCCGCCTGCGAGCCGCTGTGCCCCGCCGCGCCGTGCGCGCTGCCGGCGGGCGGGCGGGCGCGGGGGGCGGCGGGGCGGGCGGCGGCGGCGGCGGGGAACCGGTCGGGAGCGGAGGAGTGGAGCCGCAAGGGCAGCTTCATCCGCAAACCGGCGCAGGGCTGGCTGCACCCCGACGAGCGGGTGCTGGGGCCCGGCGTCTCCTACATCGTCCGGGTAAGTCCCACCGGAGCCCGAGCCCGGTGCCGGGACCGTGGCCAAGGGTATGCGGAGGGGTCCCGGACATCCATCCCCGGTATATGTCCCTGCTGCCCGGCTCCTGTTGTTTGGATCATCCTGCCGGGGACGGCCTCCCCGCACCGGCTGGGAGTGGGATGGGACCAGGGGGGCTTCAGGGCCAGGGGGTAGCCTTGGACCCAGCAGGATTCAGTCCCTCCAAGGGCATCATGAGCCATAGCACCGAGATGAGTTTATGGGGTCTCAGCGTGGATTCTGGGCATGCAATGGGATCATTTGGGGTGGTGGACAAAAGGGTGCTGTGTGATCCCTGGAGCTGGCTTGGAGGGGGCCCTTCTCATTGACACTCAGCTCTTCCTCTCCCCTCCTCTTCCTCACCTACCCTGTGCTGGTGGCCGTGGCTGGAGGAGGCTGCTCTGACCGTGTCCCCCCACCCCGTAGTACATGGGGTGCATTGAGGTGCTGCGCTCCATGAGGTCCCTCGACTTCAACACCCGCACGCAGGTCACCAGGTACAACCCTGCGCTCATCCTGCACCCCAAACCCACCCCTCGGGGGCCCTGTGACAAGGCGGGGGGGGACACACAGGGCAGGGGGGAGGCCTGCCCCGTGGATCCACCCTGCGCACAGGGCGATGACGAAGGGCACTGCTGCGGATCAATGGGTGGAAAGAGGAGAAGGGAGGTGGCCCTGGCTGGGATTACATACAGCAACCGTGACGTGGGGCAGCGCTGCTGGGAGGCTGCAGCGCCAGGGCCTGTGGGGTTGATACCAGGGGGCAGCTGGGAAGGGGCTTGGGGGGGGTCCAGAGCAGTAACTGGGCCCGGGGCTGTGGCTTACAGGGAAGCCATCAACAGACTGTACGAAGCAGTGCCCGGAGTGAAGGGCATCTGGAAGAAGAAGGTGAGTTTCCACCCAGTCTGTCCCTCCCTGTGCTCCTTCCCGGGGCAGGGTGCTGGAGGTGCCTGCCTGGTTCATGGAGCAGATCCTGGGGTCTCTTTGGGAAACCCCTTTGCCTCCTTCGGCCCGGGAAGCCTGGATCCAATGGGCTGCATCACCCCCACGGTCCTCTCCCCCTGTCAGGCTCCCAACAAAGCCCTTGTCTCCATCCTGGGCAAGAGCAACCTGCGCTTTGCTGGCATGAGCATCGCTGTCAACATCTCTGTCGATGGGCTGAACCTCATGATCCCCACCACACGCCAGGTCAGAGCCGTCCCCAGGGCTGTGGCATTGCCACCTCCCAGCCCTCTGCCTCCTGCCTCAAACCGGACAGCTGGTGGCCCCCACTCTAAGCCCTGCCATGGGCCACGTTCCCCCCACAGATCATCGCCAACCACCATATGCAATCCATCTCCTTCGCCTCCGGTGGGGACACGGTGAGACCCTGGCTGCGATCCCTAAAGGGGGACCCCGTCCTGTGGCTGAGCCAAACTGGTCTCAGGGCAGGACATGGGGCTGGGACCCATCCTCTCATCCCGGAGCCCCCAGCCCTGCTCCAGCTCCCCTCAGCTCCCCTTGTGCCCCCAGGACACCACGGACTATGTCGCCTACGTCGCCAAGGACCCCATCAACCAGAGAGGTGACGCTGGCCTGGGAGCTCTATGGATGAGGAGGGATGAAGGCTGGAGAATGGGAGAATTCCATCTGGGTGGGGGGGGGGGGGCACAAGGGGCAGCTCCCAGAGGGGTGATGGAAGCACGGGGACACGTCTGAGCCATCTGTCCATCTGTCCACAGCCTGCCACATCCTGGAGTGCTGCGAGGGGCTGGCGCAGAGCGTCATCAGCACGGTGGGACAGGCCTTCGAGCTGCGCTTCAAGCAGTACCTCCACAGCCCCCCCAAGGTGGTGGTGCCCCCGGACAGGTAGGGGTTGGGGGGGCAGCCCTGGACCTGTCCCTGGAGCTGAGCCCCTCAGGGTGTCCCCGGCTCACCCATCCCTGCTGCAGGGCGCTGGGTGCGGAGGACTCTGCCTGGGGGGAGGAGGAAGATGCGGCCGAACACGATTATTACAACAGCATCCCCGGGAAGGAGCCGCCCCCGGGGGGGCTGATCGACTCCCGGCTCCGGCACGGCCCCAGCCTGGGCCACATCCGCGCTCAGCCCTCCGGCTCCATCCCCTCCAGCCAGGTGAGCCCCCGGGAGTGCTGCCAGCGCTGCTATGGGGGTCCCCATCACAGGTCCCCCCACAGCACCCTCACCGCCTCCTCTCCCCAGGCCGGGTTCGCAGCCAGGCGAGACCAGAGCAGCCAGCCAGGGCCACCCTGGGAGCTGGAGAGCCAGGGTGGGTACCGCTGCGGGGGGGGGGCACCCGGTCAGTGCGGGTCCCTATGGCTCTGCCCTGCCTGGGCTGGTGGTGATGCCCCCTCCTCGCAGGCCAGCCCGGGGATGGGTACCTGCAGGCTGATGGCCACCCCTTGGGACCACGGGACTACGAGGAGCACATGTACGTGAACACGCAGAGCCTGGATGCCTGGGAGCCGGAGGCAGCGGCAGCTCGAGGGGTGCCGGAGGAGAGCCCCAAGAAGGACCTCTTTGATATGAGTAAGCCACCACGCTGGGGGGGTGCCCATTGCATGGCCCCAGCTTCATGTCCTGGGGGGTGACATCCCCTCATCTTGGTCCTACAGGGCCATTCGAGGATGCCCTGAAACTCCACGAGTGCATTGTGGGGGGCAGCAGCAGTCCCCCCATCGAGGACCGGTGGCCGAGCCCCCCGACGCGAAAGGCTCCCATTGCGCCCACTGAGGAGCAGCTCAGGCGGGAGCCGTGGTACCATGGGAAGATGAGCCGGAGGGATGCGGAGAGGCTCCTGCAGATGGATGGGGACTTCCTGGTGCGGGACAGCCTCACCAACCCGGGGCAGTACGTGCTGACAGGCATGCACAGCGGGCAGCCCAAGCATCTGCTGCTGGTGGATCCCGAGGGAGTGGTAAGGGCAGGGTGCAGGATGGGTGATGGGGATACAGGCAGGGTGGGAAGGATGCTGGAGGCCACAGGCTGCAGGTGGGTGATGGGGATAAGGGCAGGGTGGGAAGGATGCTGGAGGCCACAGGCTGCAGGTGGGTGATGGGGATAAGGGCAGGGTGGGAAGGATGCTGGAGGCCACAGGCTGCAGGTGGGTGATGGGGATAAGGGCAGGGTGGGAAGGATGCTGGAGGCCACAGGCTGCAGGTGGGTGATGGGGATAAGGGCAGGGTGGGAAGGATGCTGTTGGCCACAGGCTGCAGGGGTGGCCAGGTTGCATGGGGACCCTGCTTGCCGGGGCTCAGGAGCACTGTGGCCCCCCAAACCCCCAGGTGAGGACCAAGGACGTGCTGTTTGAGAGCATCAGCCACCTCATCAGCCACCACCGGCAGAACGAGCAGCCCATCGTGGCCGCCGAGAGTGAGCTGCACCTCCGCCAGGTCGTGCAGAGGAAGCAGTGACACGGGGGGGTATGTGAGCCCCCGACCCGCGGCCCTGGCACCGGACTCACCCCAGGCCTGGGGTACAGCCAGGCCCCCCCCCCTGCACTCCCCTCCTCTGGTTGTGCCTGGTCCCGCACCCCGGGGTCAGGCTCCCCATTCCCCCCTCCATGGTCCACATGGGGCTTTTTCCCAGCTGGGAGCTGCTATGGCACTGCCAGTCCCGGCGCTGGCTCCATCCCGACACAAGGAATTGGTCTCTGGACTATCATGGAGCAAACAGGGTTGGGGCTGGTGCCAGGAGCCTCATCCCTGGGTGGGATGGGGTGAGCAGGCTTGGCGTGTGCGTGCGCGTGCATTTGTGTGTATGTATCCATGTGTGCATATCCGTGTGTGTGCATCTGTGTGTGCGTATCCGTGTGTGCGTATCCGTGTGTGTGCGTCTGTGCGTGTGCATCCATGTGTGTATCCATGTGCATGTGTATTCATGAGTGTGTGTGCATCCTTGTGTGCGTATCCGTGTGTGTGCATCTGTGCGTGTGTATCCATGTGTGTGTATCTGTGTGCATGTGTATCCATGTGCATGTGTATCCATGTGTGTGTGTGCATCCATGTGTGTGTGTGTGTCCATGTGTGTGTGTATCCATGTGTGTGCATCTGTGCGTGCGTATCCAGGTATGCATCCGTGTGTGTGTATCCATGTGTGTGTATCCATATGTGCGTATCCATGTGTGTGTGCATATCCACGTGCATGTGTGTATCCATGTGTGTACATGTGTGTGTATCCATGTGCGTGCATCTGCGCATGTGTATCCATGTGCGTGTATCCATGTGTGCGTGTGTGTATCCATGTGCATGTGTGTATACATGTGTATGTATCCCATGTGCATGTGTTTATCCATGTGTGTGTATCCATGTATGTGTATCTGTGTGCATATGTGTATCCATGTGTGTATCTCTGTGTGTGTGCATCTATGTGTGTGTATCCATGTGCGTGCACAGGTACGTGAGGAGCACCCTTGCCCACCAAGCTGTGCCTCTCACCCAGCGCTGCTGCTCAGGACCCAACTCCCTGCCTCGGTCCCCCCTCTCTGCCAGGACACTGGGGGGGTGCCCCTATCCCCCATCAATGTGGGCCGCAGCCCCTGCCTTGTCTCTGCTCAGGGGGCTGCATATCCCTGTTGGTCCCACATTTCCAGCTGGATTCTCCCCAGGAGCGGTG
The DNA here is from genome assembly GCA_017639245.1 of Myiopsitta monachus. NCBI lineage: Eukaryota > Metazoa > Chordata > Aves > Psittaciformes > Psittacidae > Myiopsitta > Myiopsitta monachus. The sequence goes on along the minus strand of CM029937.1, from coordinate 3,424,285 downwards.
GCTCGGAGCCCCCGCAGCCCTCCCCAGGCTGGGGCTGGGATGAAGCTGCTGCGGGGAAGGTGCAGGGCAGGGGTTTGCTCCCGGCTCTGGCTTGTGAGGCCAAGGCTGGAGATGTGTCCCAAGGCCCCTGGGACATCCCTGCTTCTCCTGGCGCTTGGGCAGGTTTTTATGGCGTTCACAGCCCTTGCCCGGCACGCCTGGGGCTCGCGCTTTGGAATACGTTTCTAATTAAACCTGGAAATGAGGAAGGTGCCTGGGTTGTTCCTGCTGGGATGGGGCTCCTGCGTCCAGGGGCTCAAAGGGGTTGGGATGGTGTCGCCATCACCACCAGCTCCTGGTTAGTCCCACATCGGCGCTGGCAGCCTGCTCATCCTGGCTGGTCACACTTGCCTCTGCCCCTCTGCATCACTCTGTCACCCTTCTGCATGTGGATCACCCCCTGGCTCCCAGGGATGCTCGTCCTGCACGGCATCTCCTGCCTGCACCCAGCGTCTGCCTGCTCCTGCTGCCTCCGGCCTCCATGGCTCCTGCCATGGCCCTGCTGGCACCGAGCAGCCCAAGATGCGTTGTCACCACTCAGGAGCACGGTGGCCAGTGCAGGAGAGCCGGCACGTAGGGACGGTGCTTGCTTGGCATCAGGTGGAGGCAGGAGAAGGCTGCCCCAGTGCTGCTCCGAGGTGTTCCAAGCTATCTCCATGGCTGGGCACCCATGGGTGCTGGTGGGCAGGAGGCTCCCAGCGTGTCCATTCCCACCCATCTCGGAATAGTGGGTTCCCTCTGCCCCACGGTCCAGGACAGTGTTTTCCAGGATGCTGGGCTGGCACTGGCTGAGTCAATGAGGAAAATAAGCCCCTCAATAAAGGCCGGTAATGAATGTGTAATTTTCCATTGATAGTTGAATACCTCCAGGGATGAGGCGCTGCCATCTCAGCTGCTATTTTTTGTCATGTAGTAATGCGTCTGCAAGGATAATTGCGCTGTTCCCTCAATAGCAGAGGCAGGAAAAGGCAGCGAGAGCCTGGACTTCTCTTCTTTCGCTGCCTCAGAACAAGCCCACGTCTTTGCTGGCTGCTGCTGGCTCCGGCCCAGTCCCTCAGCACCAGGGATGCTGCTGAGACCTGTTCCTTCCTGGAGTTCTCCACTCCTGAACCCACAGAGATGCCCGGGGCGAAGGGGGAGATGAGCAAGGAGTGGCGTCCCTCCTGGCTCCGTGCTGCTGGGTGCAAGCAAGGGGCCAGAGCCCGTTTTGGAGACCCCTGGAATTCTGCTGGCCCTGTTTCTGTTTCAGCCCAGCAGCTCCCACCGGGAAGGGATGCTCCCAGAGCAGCCCATCCCCATAGGCGCAAGCACCCGTGCGAGCTCCCGCTGCGAGCGTGGGGTCTCTCCTGCCTTCCCCCCACCGCGAACACTGGGACCTCTCCTGCCTCCGACCTGGAAGCGCTGCCGGGAGCTGGGCCCAGGCCTGCTCAGTGCCCAGAGCACCCCGGTCCCCTCGGCAGCGCTGGCCCAGCTCCAGCTCTTTGTTATCTCGGGGGAACTCAAGCATTTCTGCTCCGTGTTTACCCACCGTTGTGCAGGGTGGAGGAAAGGCAAACATCAGCCACTTGTTCCCCTTCCCGACAGCCTCGGCCTCCTCTCCCAGGGTCCATCTGCCTCTTCCTCCCCATGGGACTCCGCTCCCCACAGCGCAGAGCCTAGGGTCCAGCCAGGATGCTGCCATTCCCCTTCCCCACTACCGAGTCAGGACATCCCTGCCCAGACCCCTCCAGGTCCTGGCTGGTTCCGAGCCATAGAACCAGAGAATCGTTCGGGTTGGAAAGGACGTTCAGATCCTCTGGCTCCCAGCCACACCACCGGTCTCCTTTTGTCAGCTCAGAGTCAGGATGCAGACAGCTGAAACCTCCCACCTCTTGCAGTCACTGCCCAGTCGCTGCAGCAGCCCCCGCAGAAGATGCTCGGCATTCCAAGCTCTCCTTCCCGGCCATCATTCCCAGCCCGGGGGTGACGGTGCCGTCCCTGCAAGCCTGATAGCATCCACAGGGCAGCAGCCAGGAAGCAGCAGCCGCAGGCCCCTGCTTGTGCCTGTCCTGCTCGGTGTGTCCCTATCCCCAAGGCCATAAATCATGCGGTGCCTGGGCTGGGGCCACTCACCCGCAGCACCGGAGCCTGCAGTGATACCCCTGGGTCCCTCCTGACATGGTGCCCCCTTGTACCTGCCCCAGCACTCTCCCACCAGGTCCTGGTGGCACGGGTGACCCCCAGCTCCTCCAGCCACCACCTTAAACCACTTGATGCGAATCCTCCAGCTCCGAGCGCTTCTATGTACTCAAAGCCCGGCAGGGACAGCGGGATGCGTCCAGGGCGGGGGGGGACACGGCTCCACCGCCCTAACCCCGCTCCGCTCTGGGCTGGGGGGCACACGGGGCTGCTGCCATCCCGCTCCCTCCCGCATCCCGGCTCGGGGCCGGGCCCCATCCCAACCGCGGTGCTCCCGTGGGCAGGCGGCCGGGGGTCCCCGCACCCCCGAGCATCAGAGCCTTGGGGCCGCTCTGCTCGGTGCCGGTCGCGGTCCCGGTCCGGCGGGGGTGCGGGGCGGGGAATTGCGGGGGCGCCGCGCTCGGAGGATTACGGCGGCGGCGCGGGGAAGGAGCGGAGCCGCCGCTGCCGCCGTATAAAAGCGCGTTCGCGTCCGCCCCGCCCGGGCTGCGGCGGCGGCGGCGGCTCCGCTCCAGGTGCGGCGGCTCCGGCAACTTCCCGCTCTCGGCGTCGCTCGCTCGCTCGCTCCGTCGGTTCGCTCCGATCCCCGCGCTCTGTCCCGCAGCGGCTCCCCCGTGCGCCGCGGCCGCTCCGTCCCATCGCGTGCCTCGGGCCGGCGGCTCCCGGCGCCCTGCGGCGCCACCGGCTCCTTCCCGGGTTCTCCCCGTCCCCTTCCCGTCGGCGGCGCCGGTTCCCCCCATCTTGTCCCCCGTCCTCCCGGGTCCCCGTCTCCCGGTGCCGCTGATTGCTGCTCGGGCCGCCGGTCCCCGGTGACGCCGTTGCCCCTCCGGTCTCTTCCAGCCCCGCAGCCGGCAGCAACATGTGGCTCCTGGAGCGGCTGCGCGGCGTGGCCGAGAACGGGTCCCGTGGTGCGGGGCCGGAGGATTCCCCCCGCGGGTCCCGCTACAGCAACGTCCTCACCCCGGACAAGATCCCCGACTTCTTCATCCCGCCCAAGCTGAGCGCGGCCCCCGCCGAGGCCGAGGGCTCCGAGCCCCCCTCGACACCGACCCTGGGCCCCTCGGCCTCGGAGCAGGACCTGGCCGGGCGCAAGCCCCCGCGCAGCCCCCGGGCCTCCAGCCGGCCCCGTGCCCGCCACATCATCCAGATCGAGAGCGCCGAGGACTGGACGGCCGAGGGGGGCTTCGGCACCAACGTGGACCCGCAGGCGCAGACGGCCATGTCGCTGCCTTACGTACCCAAGGCTCAGACCTCCTACGGCTTCGCCACGCTGGTGGAGAGCCCCCACACTCGGCGCAAGGAGTCCCTGTTCCACAGCGAGCACAGCAGCCTCTGCCCCTCGCCCGCCACCTCGCCCAGCGCCCAGCGCAGAGCCAAGCTCAATGGTGAGAGCGGCCCCCGAGGGCCCGCGGACCTCGGCGCAGCCCTCATGCACCCCGGGCGCTACTTCAGCGGCGGCGAGAGCGACACCGGCTCCTCGGCCGAGTCCTCGCCCTTCGGCTCCCCGCTGCTGTCCCGCTCCGTGTCCCTGCTGAAGATCTTCAGCCAGGAGAGCCAGTCCAAGATGATCAAGCTGAAGCACTCGGTGGCCCGCAACAGTTCCTTGTCCACCGACGACAGCTCGGCCGACACCAGCCCCAGCGCCCAGCGCCGCTCCCGCAGCGCCCCAGCCGGGACGCAGCCACCGCCGGCGCTGCTGCCGTTGGATGCGCCGCGGGGCCGGGATCGGGAGCAGAGCCTGAGGCTGAGCCGCGGTGGGAGCCTGCGCTTGGCCGCTGAGTACGACCCTTCCAACGCCCGCCTGCGTGTGCGGCTCGTCTCCGCCGAGGACCTCTACGATGCTCTGGTCGACCTGCGCAGCATCAACTGCTGCGTCTCGCTGTGCCTCAACCCCGGGAAGCTGCAGAAGCAACGCAGCACCATCGTCAAGAACAGCCGCAACCCCGTCTTCAACGAGGACTTCTTCTTCGACGGGCTGGGCCTCGGCCACGCCAGGAAGCTGTCCCTGAAGCTCAAGGTGGTCAACAAGGGCAGCAGCCTTAAGCGGGACACGCTGCTGGGGGAGAAGGAGCTGCCGCTCACCACCCTCCTGGCCTTGTAGGTGCTTGCTGCAGCCCCGGAGGGAGCCCGGGGGGGAGGGTCGGGGGGGGTCGGCCCTGACCCCCTGCCCTGCTGGAGGAGGGTTTGTTGTGTGGGGGTCCCCATGGGGATGGTGGCGCTGCCAGGGGCTCTGCCAGCTACATCCCTCCTTCAGCAGCGCAGGCAGAGCCCCTGCTCACCCCCCCCCTGCCCCGCTCCTCCCTGGAGTCCCGCTATGAGCAGGGAGCCACCATCCCGCCTCCACCAGGAAGGATGGATGGCACCTTCCGGGCTCTGCCCTCCCTGGTGCCCGCGCTCTGCAGCTTTCCAGCACGATGCTTGGAGGCAAGCGGGTCCCTGTAGCATACGACCGCCTCTCCCAAGGCTCTCCTGCAGTCAGGTGATAACATCGATCTCAGCTTTAAGCCAAGTTTCCAGTCTCGGGAAGCGCGGAGGTGACCCAGGAGGGAGGGAGGAGTCCAGTTTGGGGCTTCTGTGCCTTTCCTGGGCTCTTTCCCAGCGCTGCGGGCCTGCAGATGCGTGAGTTGCCTTGGTCTGACACTCACAGCCTCCCGGGACACCCTCCCTGTGTCCCGTCCCCCCCAGCAGCATCCTCTGCTGCTGATCCCTGCAGGAAACTGCTGACGGAGCTTTAGGGTCTTCCCAAATGCAGGAGTGGCCGGATCCTGCTCGTGCCCATCCCTACCTGCAGGAGGGTGATGCCAGGCACAGGCACCGCCAGGAGGGTACCACTGGGGCTGGATGATGCTTCCCCACCCTCTGCCCTCCATCTGCTGTGGAGCTCAGGGGTGTCAGCACCCACTGAGCAGGAGGGATGTGTCCCATGGGGCCACAAAGCCGCTGTGTGCAGTGGGACCTGCAGGGCTCTGCAGTATCCCTTTGGTTCCCATCAAATGCCCCCATCCTTTCCCATCCCGGCTGGAGGCACCGGGAGCCTTGTTGTTGTTTGGTGTGGTGTTCCCTGGCCTCAGGCTCTGCATGTCCCTATGGAAGGGAGCAGGATTCGCAGCGCTCCCATCCCTGCCTGTTGCAGCACGCGTGGACACCCGCACACACGTGTCCCTCGGTGTTAACCTCTGTCGGTGACAGTTGATGTTCTTTCCTTGTCCTTTGCAGCAGATGGCACGTTTCAGTGTTGGCTATTTATATCCCAGGCTGATCTTTCCCTGTCTGTAAATACATTCCAGGTACGCGAGGCATGGTTCTGGTAGCGCCGTGTTTGCATGTTGGGGTGGGGGTGTGTGTATTTGGGGTGATCGTGGCTGTTTGTTGAGCTTGTGGCTGCAAACAACCCGTGCAGGATGGAAGGAGCAGACACCTTCCTCCTCCATGGGGAAGCTCCCACCTGAGGCTTCCCACCATAGCCCAGGAGCCAACATGGGGATATCCCTCACCCCCGAGTGCCGTGGGGGCCCTGGGGGCAAAAAGGGGACTCTGCTGCTGCTGATGGCCCCGTGCGTGTCCCATTGGGGTGCTGTGGTCCCCAGGGGTCCTGCACCTGCGAGATGCTGATGGGACCCGAGGGAAGCTGGGCAAAGACTTTGGTGCCCTATGAAAGGGTTTGGGGGTGACGCGTCCCCCACGGCAGAGCCTTTGGCTTTGGGGAAGAGGGATACTGAGAGCAGGGTCCTGGGATGCTCCTTAGGTTGGGGCTGGCCCTGAGGGAGACCCAAGGGCCTGGGGACTTGTGCTGTTGTCCCCATGCCCCCCCCCCCGGACTCAAGTGGCCATCACAGAGCCCTGGGCTGTGCTGCTGCAATGTGGGAGCTGGGGCTGGGGCCTGGCTGGGTATTTCCTCCCTTGTAGCTCTTTTCTACTGTTCCTGCTTTGATATTTCTGTGGCTGGATTTAATGATGCATTCTTGGAGTGGAAAACAAAAAGCCGTCTCTATTGATATACCTGGATGGAATGGTTCCTTACAGATGACTCCCCCTTTTTAGTGCAATAAAGTCATTTCTAACACTGATGCTGGTGGTGCTCAGGCTCTTGGTTTCCTCCCAAAGATATTCCCTTTCCTTTTCACTGCCGTGACTGTGGAGTCCCCCCCATCCCTGTTAAATCCCCCCCCCCCACCTCCTTGTGCTGGGAGAGCCGATCTGCACCTCTAGGGCTGCCCAGCCATGGGGCAGTGACCGTGCTTCCACATGTTGCTGCCCTTTCCCGACAGGCTCTGTGTGCTTCCAAAGCTCTTTCCCGATCAGCCAAGGGGTGAGGTGGAAGCAGCTCTCCCAGGGGAGAAGTGGGAAAGTGGGGAAAGGGGCTGATGTGGGCATCGCCTGTGTGGGGACAGGGAGAGTCCCTTCCCATGAGCATCCTCCCTGTGCTGGTGATGAAGGATGCGATGATGGGGTTGAGCTGTGGCGCTGCCCTCGGTGGGGGCTCTTTGGGGGGCAGCTGAGCTCTGGCCCCATGGCAGCGCAGGGGTGGAAGCGATCCCTGCTGCTTCCCGTCTCCACAGCCCATTTCCCCTCCAAACCCTGGCTTGGTGTGAAAACCATGGAGCTCCGCGATGCTCCATAGCGCAAGGACTGTGGGTGTCAAATGAGCTGCTCCCGGGGCATCCCCTGGCCCATCTCCCTCCCTTGCCCTGGCTGTCAGCGTTCCCATTACCCTGGGATTCTTTACCCCCACTTCCATGCGCTTTTAACCTCCTGAAGAAGGGAGGGAGGTTCCTCTGTTCACCGAATGCCATTCTGCTGCTTTCCCCTCCTCTAATAATTTGTCATTGTGGGGAGGAACCAAAGGCCGGGAGCACTGAAACAGCTCCTCCTGCCCCCACAGGGGTAGGGGAGGCAGCGCTTGGCAGGTATCAGGCTTCTCAGCCCTGCTTTTCCTAGAGGTGTAAAGCAGCAGCAGCAGTCCCCAGTGAGCTGAGGCTGATGAAGATAGCGCTGAGCTCGAGTGGATGGGGTCAGCCTCAACGCACGCAAAGTGCCTGGGAAGTGTTCAACAGGGAAAGCGCTGGAAGCAGCCGGAAGGGGGGGGGGGGGGGGGGGAGAAGGGGCATTTTGTGGGGGAAGATTTAACTCTGAATTTGTAATGGATTCATTGTGGGATGGAAACGCAGCTGCTTCCCAGGCTGGGGTCAGGCTGGGCTGAGCCTCTCCCCTGGGAGCTGGCTGGGAGGGAGCAGGGGGATACATCCCCTCTGCGCAACACAGCCCCGCTGAGGGATGCTCCATGGGAGCCTTCCCGTGGCCGAGCTTTGTCTCCATGCACAGGATCCCTGCAGGAAACTGAGGCAGAGGGAGGTTGGATGCGGAGGAGCCGGTGGCAGCCGCGCATTCACCTGGTTTGATGCACACACGGAGCGGGGCTATTTTTAGTCCTGTTTTTCCACAACGGGAAGGACTCAACTTGTGAGAACATTGCCTGGAGCTCGCTCAGCAGCGGTGGGAGGCAGAGGAGGGGCTCAGGGTTCAGCCACAGCCGAGGTGCGCAGCAGGGATGCGGCTCCCCACTGAGGCTTTCCCAGGGGTGTCCCCACAGAAGGACCCCCATCCCTGGTGGGTCTCGGGGCCGGGCGCTGTCTCCACAGTGGCTCCATCCCCACTCCAGGTTTTGGGTGCTGTTGAGGCCGGGGGAGCCTCGATTCCCACCCCCACCCCCCCCGGCATTCCCAACCTGTCCGTATCCATGTGTCATCCCCCCAACCCCCTGCGACCCAGCTGCCGATTTACCGGTTTGGTCAGAAAAAGCATCTTCCCGTTGCCTGGCAACGCTCGGCCGCCTGGTCCAGCGCCGGGGGCGGGCTCCGTGGTGGTGGGTTTATGGGGGGGCTCCTCCTCACCCGCAGCCCTCATCGGGGCTGTTCGGGGCTGGTGGTGGGCACGGTGCATGTGAAGCAGCAGCAGGGTTTGCGTTGCCAATGCTGGGGGGCTGCGTGATGGCTCTTGGGGGGTGCAATCACCCCCCATTGTGCTCCCAAGGCTGTAAACCCAGCAGCAACCTGTTGCCTTCCTGCTTCCTGCAGGACACGGTACAGGCTGGTGAATGGGTGGGTGCTTCTTGCCCTCAGATGGGACAGGGTGACAGAAACCTGGGTTCCTCCTGGAGCGAGACCCCTGCATCCATCACCCCCCAGCCTCCGGCGGCAGTGATGGGGGACCGGTGACTGCGGTGTGGTGGTCACTGCCATCAGCAGCTGTGCTGTGCCGTGGGCCTGTGTGGGGCTCCTCTGCTGGACCTCTGGGATGTGGCTCTGGACAGCCAGGGTTGGCCATTGGGATGTGCTGGGAAGCAGCGAGCGTGCCCCTGCTGCAGGAGAGCATCGGCCTCCCCTGGTCTCCTCCTTGGCTTTATTGTGAGCATTTGTCTTCCATGGCAGCGTGTTTGGTTTAAAGCGGAGAGGAGAGACTCCCACTGCTCCTGGGAGGAAAACAGAACTTAATTGAATCCCACAATCCCTCATAGTCACATCAGATGTGAGAGGAAGCCAGAGGAGAGCGATTCCCATTCCCCCTTATGCTCCCATCCGCACCCAGGGAACATGGAAACCACCCCCTCCGGGCTGGCAGCAGGGACAACCTTTGGCTCCTTCTTAGCGGGTCTCTAGAAGCCATGGGGTGGAAGCAGCAGCTCGGGGTGCCCCAGGGCTCTGCCTGTCACCACCAGCCCCAGGGCACACGTTTCGCTTTGCTCTCCCGCTTTGAGGCTGCCAATCCAACAAGGACCTGGGGCGAGATCCTGCCTCTGCATCCAGGGAACAGCGGTGAGAGGATGGGAAGTCAAAGACGTTCATGTAAAGCCCTGGAGCTGCGTGGCTCTGAGGATGGATGAGTGCGAGGGCAGAAGCTGCTTTGGGGGGTGAGGGATGTCTCTCTGCCTCTGCTCACTGTCTCCAGTGCCCTGCTCCGCACTGGCTGCCTGCTGGAGCTCCAAACGCTGCCTTTCAAACGCTTCCAAAATGCCCCAAAGCATCAAACAGGCCCAGGTGGGAGGCAAAGAGAAACAGCACAAACAAAGCAGAAGGGAGGATGAGTTAAACGCCAGCAGCCGCCGGCAAAGGCGCGAGTACAGCGCAGGCGGCATTCGGGGCCACGGGCTATGCCCAAGGGCTGGCTCCTGTGCAGTGGGGGGCTCGGGCTGTGCCATGGGGAGCACCCGCAGCACCGCGGTGGGGAGGGCTGGGAGATGCTCTGGATGCAGGAGCGGGGTGCGAGGCCGGGCTGAGACCGTCTCTGCCATCGCAGCCCGGTGGTGCTGGACACAGTGCAGGGAGCTCGCCTGGCATTGCCATGGAAATGGAGATAATGGAGCGGGGAGGGCCGGGAGCTCCGGCAGCCGCAGCTTGACAGGGAGATGCCTCCGGCCACCATCATCTGCTGGAACAGCGCGGAGAGTTCCAGCTCAGTGCCCATCACAACACATCCCCCGCCCGGATGACAGCAAACACATCCCTGCGGCGGGTGAAGCCCTCAGCCCCCCTTGTGCCCACGACAACGGCAGAGGTTGCACCGGGCAGCCCATAAAAGCGCCTATTGAAACCCTCCAACGTCCCCGCTGCCAGGCTGGGATGAATTCCCATCCGCAGCTCCCGATCCAATGCAATTGGCAGCTGAGATCGCTGTAATCACTAATCTTATCAAGCGCATCAGTGTGGAGTGAGAGCGCTGCAATTAGCACGGGCAGGAGCCGCAGGTGAGCTGCTGCTCGGGGAGTATTTGTGTCACTTTGTGCCAGGGGAGGATGTGCTTGCTTGGTGCTTGCTGGGGCTGAGCTTTACCCACCTCGGGCAGGGTGGGATGAGGCAATGCCAGAGCCATGGAGCTCTGCCGGCAGCCGGCGTCTGCTGGGGAAGGATTTGCCTTTCCTCTCTCCCCATCACCAAGGAGCCAAAACCCCCAAAGAAGAGGGTGAAGAGTCCTCGAGCAGTGCTGCTGCCCCTTGGCTTGGCACAGGAGGTGAATGGCAGCCTTAATCCTGGCTTTCCTGGCTCCATCCCAGCCCTGCTTGGGTCCCCCTCACTGAGCTGATGGAGATTTGGGTGCTGGTGGCCTGATCCCCAGCAAAGCATCTCCCTCTGCAAGGCCATGAGGGAGGCAGCTCCTGCTCCCCATCCTCCTACAGGCAGCACAGGGGGGACCTGCTGGTGGGATGCAACCTCTGAACCCCCCCCCCCCCCCCCAGTGTGAGCACCCACATTATGGGGCCCCAGAGGAGCTGTGCTGGGGGCACTGTGTCCTCCCCCAAACCCAGCAAATGGGTATGAACCTGCTCCTGATGGACAATCTCTTCCCTTCCCATCAGCACCGGCTGCCTGCCCGCAGCATCTCCAGGAACAGCCGTTGGGTGCTGGGAGCTGCTTTGGCCACTGGGATCATTTGCTGGGTGCCATGGGCAGCTCCATGCCCATCCCTGCTGGCACCGGGGTCCCTGTCCGTACTGGCAAAGCCCAGAGAGCAGCACTGGGATCGGGCTGGATGTGGCTCATGGGGCTCTGCTCATTTGTGGGTTTGCACCAGGCGGGGGGGGGGGGGGGGGCTCAGCCCTGGGTACCACCGATGCCAAACAGGGGCGCAGGGAGGGGGGGGGTACTGGGGCATCACCAGGAGCATCGCTGATCCCTGCGCATGCGGGTGCCCCCCCCCCTTTGGCACGCGTTTGGGGGTGTCGGTGTCTCCCCCCTCCTCGCCGCAGCTGCAGCGGCCGTAGGGTGGTGTTGCACGGGCACCTACCAAAAGCTTCTCACTTCGCCACCCCCAGCCGTCTGTCGCTGCTGACACTCCCTGACAGGAATAAACTCCAGCACCCACCATATGTTTGCTGCTTCTGCTGCCTGCGCTCGCTTGTTACTATATATTTCCAAAGCCTCTGTTGGTCCCCAGCGGTGATGGGGCTGTGATGATGGGGCTGTGGGGCCAGCGGAGCTTCTGGCATCCTTGTGGCAGATGGGGCTGTGAACGAGCTGATGTGCTCTGTAGGGAGCTGGAGGTTTCCATATGGATCCGGTGGCTTTGGGACTGGGAAGAGCTCAGCACACCCGAGCTGGAGGTGGTACCCGGAGCTGAGGGCATGGGCTGTCCCCTGAGTCCTTCACTGGGATGGGGACATGAGCCTGTGTGATGGCTCTGGGTTGTGCTGGTGGGAATGGTGTCTGCAGGGTGGTCCCAAAGGAAAACAGCCTTCCAGTGTCTGATGGGGGCTACAGGGATGCTGGAGAGGGACTCTTCATTAGGGAATATGGGGATAGGACATGGGGTGATGGGTTCAAACTGAAACACAGGAAGTTCAGGTTGGAGATAAGGCAGAAGCTCTTCCCAGTGAGGGTGCTGAGGCACTGGCACAGGATGCCCAGAGAAGTGGTGAATGCTGCATCCCGCATTCTGCATCCCATGCAGGGCTTTAATTGCACCATACAGCTTTGACTCCTGGTTGGAATTGCAGCCTAAGGAGGCTGGGGCAGCAGGAGTGGAAAACATGGAGCTGCAGGGAAACAAATGGGGAAAGAAAGGAACATTTACTGGTGACTGATGTGTCCATGGCTCTGTGTGTGTATGTGTGTGTGCCATAGCACCAGGAGAGGGGAGTTCTTCCCCGCACTTGGCAAGCGGAGCCATGCGGAGTCATACAGAGCAGGGTGAGGATAGCAGATCCTTCCTGGGCCCGTGCTGCTTCCGTGTTATTATTAACCCCTGGTGCACAAAAGCTGCCCCTTTCCCCCCATTCCAGAGGGGATTTTGCCTGTTTGCGCAGGCAGGGTCATACAATCCCAGTCTGGGTTGGGTTGGAAGGGACCTTAAAGCTCCTCCAGCTCCAACCGCTGCCACGGGCAGGGACACCTTCCATAGAGCAGCTCCAAGCCCCTGGGTCCAACCTGGCCTTGAGCACTGCCAGCAATGGGGCAGCCACAGCTTCTCTGGGCACCCTGTGCCAGCGCCTCAGCACCCTCACAGGGAACAGCTTCTGCCTCAGAGCTCATCTCAGTCTCCCCTCTGGCAGTTAAAGCCATTCCCCTGTCCTGTCCCTCCATCCCTTGTCCAAAGCCCCTCTCCAGGTTTCCTGCAGCCCCTTCAGGCACTGGAGCTGCTCTAAGGTCTCCCCTTCAGGAGCCTTCTCTTCTCCAGGCTGCCCCAGCCCAGCTCTCAGCCTGGCTGCAGAGCAGAGCTGCTCCAGCCCCCGCAGCATCAGCATGGATGGGGCAGGGGAGCAAGGATGCGGATGTGGGGTTGGGGACAGGTATACCCCAGCACAGCTCAGCACCATCCTGCTCTCTGCCATCGGGGTGTCCCTGTGCTCAATCACGCAGCTCGGATGTGCTGCCCGGGCTTGTCCTCCCCACACCGCAGGCTGGGATCTGACTCCTGAACTCATTGACTTTGAGCATCTTGGAAACCGGTGCTTGCAAACAAGCCAGAGGGAAGAGTGGCAAACAAGCCCAGCCGCAGGAACGCAGCCCCATCCCACACTTCGGATCCTCCCTGTTCTCCCCCTTCCCTCCTTTGCCAAAGGGATTGAAGCTGCTGTAATAAAACCAGTAAAGAAAGCAAGCTGTAGCCCCCACCTTGATGCAGGCACCATGGCAACTGGATCAAGGGGACACCTGTACATTTCCATTCCAGGCTCCCACTATCTCAATAGACAGAGCAGCACTAATTAAAATCCCAGCACCAGCAGCAGGAAAGGAGAGAAGGAGCTCTGGAGCAGGGCACTGGGGTTCAGAGCACACCAGCACTGATGGGCACCGAGAGGTTCTGCCTAAGAGCTGATCTCCATCTCCCGTCTGGCAGCTTAAAGCCATTCCCCTTGTCCTGTCCCTACAGGCCCGTGTCCAAAGCCCCTCTCTGGGTTTCCTGTAGCAGGGCTCGATCCTGCTGGGGTGTTTGCATGGCCCTGGCACTGCCTGCACCATTCAGGCATCTCCCGCATCCCCCCATCACCCCCATCATCCCCATGCGCATCTCCTGGGCTGGTCCAGCACTAATGGTGTCCAGGAGCCACGCTCCTTGGGTATTGAGGTGGATTGGGTGGGCTTAATCAGTTTCCCATGTTCTCCCACCCGGCCTGTGACACCCAGCAGGAAAAGAAAGGCATTGAGCCATCGTCTCCCCGCGGAAACCCCTCTGGTTGGTGATGGATGGGTCTGAAATCACTCCTGGCCTGAGGCAAAAGCCGAGGCTCACAGCAGAGGGATGGCTGGGGCCGGAGCCGGGTGATTTTCCCAGGAGGCTGCTTGTTTTCTCCATCCGAACCACGGAGGATGCTCAGCGGGAGCCGTTCCTCCTCCATCACCTCCTCTCCACCCATCCTCTTGTGCCAAGGGATGCTCCATCCCCTGCCACGGGGCTTCAGCACCAGGGGCTGGGCGAGCGCCCGCATCCCCATCCCTGCCCGCTCAACTTTGGGGAGAAGAGAATTCCTCGTTTCCATGGGAACCAGAGCAAGGAAAGTTTCTGGGGCTGCCGCTGGGATGGTGCCAGCGGGGAGAGAGATGCCGGGACCCGCATCTCCCCCCTTGGGGTACCCCATTCCCACCTCCTGCACCCCGAGAGGTGCCCAGCTCAGGCTGGGGAGAGCCCGGGCTCTTCGGCCCCCCCCGTGGGGCTGTGTCAGGCGCCATCTGACATTAGCTCAGCGCAGGGAGCTGCGGCGACGGCTCCGATCTGCTTCTCTCCTCCTTACACGCTCTCCCCCGAGGCGAAAGCTGCTGCTGGGAGAGCGCAACGGGGGGGGGGGGGGGGGGGGGGCTCCGGCAGCACCAGCATCGCTGGTGGGGGGGGTGGCTGGAGGGTCCCAGCAGCACCGGGGCTTCCCATCACTCAGCAGTGATGGGTGGCAGGGCCTGGATGTTAACAGGGGCAGAGATTTGGGGCAGTTTAGGGGTCTCCTTCCTCCTCCCAACTCCGCTCTCCCGTCTCCGGGACACGCAGGCTGGGGGGAGCAAAGGCTCCCTGTGGAAGGGGCATCAGGACCCCCCTGAGGGGCTGCCCCCCCCCCCCCCCAGGTGCATCCATCCTTCTGCATCCCTCCCTTTGCCACCGGGTCCCAGGAGGATCCCATCTCCCTCCTTTGCCCCCAAGTGTTTGGAGTGGATTTGGGAACAGGATGTGAGGGGCAGAGCGGGCGCCCCACAGCTTGTGGGGCCTCGGGATGCTTCTGAGGCTTCCTGCTGGTCCTCAGGGCACCACCCCCCTCTGCAGCCCCACAGGATGAGGCCGGGACCCCAGAGACCCCCCCATATCCCCTTCCCAGACCTTGGAGATTGCCTGGAGCAGGGGGTTAACGATGCATCCAGACAGAGCCTGACCTTTCCACCTTCCAGCTTCACCTGCAGCTCCCTTTTCCCTGCCATTATCTGCATGGATGCCTGTGGATTTCATTTCCATATTCATGGGGCTTTAATGACCATGTAATATCTTTATGTTCTGCAATTAAACGTGGAATCTTTCTTTTGTGGGGTTTCTCCCCCCCCCCCCTTCTGCAGATTGGCATCTGCACAGGATCATTGGTGCCATCTGAGCAGAGAAAGGGGAGCCTGGGCAGGAGGGAGATGGGGTTAATGGAACCTCAGAGAGCAGCTCCACCACCAAACGTCCTTCTTGCCATTGGAACCAGTGAGGGTTGGGAGGGAGCTGCTCTGGGTCACCCTTCGGGGCAGCTCCTGTGGCTTTTGGAGTGACTTGAAGCCATGGAAGCACATGGAAGCACACACGTGAACACACGTGGCTCAAAACGGGCATCAAGATCCTCACCATGGCTGAAGCGCTGCTGGTGTCACTGCGGGTGCAGAAGGGTCTTGCGCCCCATCCCACCCCAATGGGACCCTCGGAGCCTCTCCAGAATGCAGCGTGTGGTCTGACCATCCCCCAGCAGCCAGCCAGCCAGCACTGGGGTGGAGAGGTGCCCTGGAGCACAACAGGGAGCATGGAAGGGCTGGAGATGGAGAACTCATTCCAGCTCCTATCGCTCCATCTCCATTCCCGGAGCTAATGGGCATCTCTGCCGGCTGCACCATCCCCTCCCTGGGACCCTAATTGGGTTTCAGCCCTGGGAGATGGATGGGGCTGGGCTGAGAGCGGAGCAGGGAGGAAGAGGAGGAGGCAAACACCGATCCCCCCCTTGCCTTCCATCACCTCCTGCCCCTCTCTGTGCCTGTGGGATGCCCTTGTCTGGGGTGTCTCCCATCACCTCGTGGGGTGGTTGTTGGGGCCAGGCAGCTCCCTGCAGCCATGGGCATCCCCAGGGAGCGGAGCTGGGCTGTACCCAGTGGGTGGAGGGTGATGCTGCAGCCCCCCCCCCCCAGCTCTATGTAGCTCCTCGCAGCCTCCCCCTCCTTTTCCCTCTGTCCTTTTGAAGCTGCAGCTGTGAACGAGATGTTTGTGAGGCTGAGGCGCATTGAATAAAGATGGGGCTGCAAAACACCTTCTCCCCGGGGCTGCCGGCTGGGAAGGGCAGTGCTGAATTCATTGGGAATGCTGCCAGGCGCTGCGGGAACCTCAGCCCGGGCAGTTGGAGCAACATGTGCTGACACCCCACAGACATGTGTGACATCCCGTGTCCACCCCGTGAGCACGCCAAGGCACACGGGTGTGCACGGGGGGCAGCCGCAGGTGCCCTGCGTGCAGGGTGGCACCGCATGTCCCATCAGGCCACAAGTGCCTGCAGAAACACACGTGAGGGACCCTTGTCCATCCTGCAGCCACCCCACAGCTCCTGGGATGTGAGGCTGGAGCAAGGCTGCTCCCTCCCAGTCCCACCGCTGCATCCCGCTGCTCCAGAAGGATGCAGGGCTTCATCATCCCCTAAGGCTGACGGGCACCAGGATGAATGAGTCCCTCATCAGCGCTGCTTCATTCAGCTCCCTCCTGGAGTCACCAGCTCAAGGTAACACATGGCAGCATCTGAGCTGTGCCTATGGCAGCAGGGCCGGGGGGGGGGGGGGGGGGGCATTCACAGCACTTTGCCCTCAGTCTATATTTCAAATACAGGACCTTCCCTGGATGCAGGATTGATCCCATCAACCCCATGGCAAAGGGGCCATCGGGGAGGCTGCAGTGTGGGATGGTCAAGAGGGTACCCCATGGTGGGAGACCATCCTGCTTGGTGCAGGAGGGGCTTTGTGCTGCTTTGCTGTTCCCTTGGCTCCAGCTCCAGGCATTCCCACACCAGCAGAGTGTGCTCAGAGGAAGCAAACATTCCATGTCTGCTCTCCCGGCACTGGCCTTGTGGGAATGTTGACATCTTGAGATGGATTTGCCATCCCACCGCCGCACTTGGCAGACACAAAGCCTTCACTTGCCTGTTGGAACTGTCACATCCCAGCTTTCCGCCTGTACCCGCGATGCCATCCCATATTCCAGCACCTGGGATGGCCGTTACCTGACCTGTGGGGCTAATCTCCGGTGGCTGCACCCGAATTCCCACTCCCATGGCAACGCCATCAAATCAGCTTGTCAGGAGGGGATTGAGGGTGAATTTGGGAAGTTACAGATTGCTGCAGGAGGGAGGGAAGAGGAAATAGTGTCCATTTGGGATGCTAGGCTTCATTTGGGATGCTATGCTCCATTTGGGATGCTATGCTCCATTTGGGATGCTATGCTCCATTTGGGATGCTATGCTCCATTTGGGATGCTGATGCAGGCACGGTTGTTATGGGAGCTGTGAGAGGGGAGGCACCAGCCTCACATCCAGGGTCTCTGCTCCAGATGTCTCCTTCCCAACACCTTGTAACAGTTGGAAAGATGGATTTTCCACTTGGATCAAGCTTCCACGTCAGGACTGTGGTGTCTGAGGAGGAGAAATCAGTACTAAGTGGATTGAGCATTACAGCGGCATTCCCTGCAGGAAGCCCATCCCTGCATTACAACCAGGAGTGAATGACTACCTCTGGAGAGTCATCAGCTTTATGAAGGGTCCTTGGGCACTGGTGCTGATATCACCCTCAGGAACAGAAGCATCTATTGCTTGTAGCTGTTGCACTTCCTAGGTGCTTCCAGCCAAAATCCTTCCTGTATGGTCCCCTTTGACATGGGATGCAGGGACAGGACAATGGGGAATGGCTTTATGGTCCCTTCCAACCCAAACCAGGCTGGGATTCCACGATTTGCGGGTTGGTGTCACCTCAACCCCTCCACCCTATCAAGTGGCCACGCTGGGATGGACAGAACCTGGGCAAGGGCTGCACAGATCATATGGGTTCAGTGAGCAGCTCACAGCCCTGGGGGTCCTGAGGACCTTCCAAAGGATAAACCCTGACGGGAAACCTGAAGCAGGTTATTTGTGAGGAGCAGAGCTCCATCTAGCATCCATGGAAACTGATGCTTCTCCAAACCTCAACTGAGAACTACTTGAAATGGCCAAAGCTGTTCTTCTATCTGTTAACAGCCTTAACCAGCAGGAAACTAAGTGTTTCTTTACAGCCAAAGCTTGTACATGCAGCTCTCACCTCCTCTGCATCGACAGCATCCTTCATGCCTTCAGCAGGACGTGTTTGGACACAATCCCCCACTTTCCCAAGGCAGGGTTAGTCCTTTCCCAATCCTGCTACTGGGCTTTTTTTTTCCTTCCAAAGCTGCTTTTTGATCCCATATAAACCTTTCCTCATATCTCCAATCCCTCGTGGCTGCCCTGTATCGAGTGAATAGGTCTTTGCTGTTTGTCTCCGGGCTATAAAGCTTTTCCAGGATGCAGCGTTGCTTACCAGGTACAGCCCAGCAGGGAAGACTGATGTGGGTTAGAGGCAAAGCGACCCTGGCTTTGGCCAAAGCCACTTCACCCTCCTGTGTTTTGTTGTCTTTGTCCACAGAGCAGCAGTTGTAAACTGGGGAGCATCACATCACTGGCGGGCAGATGGAGAGCTTCAGTCACCCGTACCCCAACGCCTGCAAGGGCTTTGGCCTTTGAGAAGCTCACCATCAACATCAGGCAGCAGAACAGGCACGGGCAATGGAGCTGAGCTGCTGCTCCAGCACTGAGACCTTCCCACTGCGCTGGGGTGACCCCAGCTGGGTGCTGGGTGCATCCCTTCCTTCCTCACTGCCCTTGGGCTCGGCAGCGCTGGCGCTCTCATGTCCTCACTCCTCAATTTGGCTGCAAAACTGCTGAGGGCTTTTCTATCCCTCCCTCCTTCAATCGTATCCCAGAGGCGCTTCCACCATCGCGGGTGGGCTCAGCCTTGGACTCGGCTCTACGGGCTCTATGGGATGCAGGGAAGCTTTGAGCAGCTCCTCACAGAAGCCACCCCTGAACCCCTCCACATCGCCATGGGCTGCCTGAGCTGCTTCCCACATCCCATCGGGAAGCTCCTGGAGCAAACTGCAAACAAAGGGCCTGAGAATCCATGCCTCAGAGTAGCTGAATCGCCCATTCCTGATCCCGAGGCGAAGCCTCCCTGCTTTTTGTGGTGGCAAAGGACCTGGGAGCCAGGCAGGAAGCAGCAGGGTTTGTGTCTTTCCCTGAAAGCCAGAGACAAGGCTCCTATTGGAATGGAATAAGCAGCATCTGCAACGTGTTAGTCCTTTGAGAAGGGAATAAAGGGCTGTTGAAGCGCGCTGGGGCACAGCTCAAGGGCCACCACCACTTCAGAAGCACTTGAGGATGCTTTGCTTCCCAAGCTCAAGAGCCTGAGTGAAACCAGGTGTGGAGGCTGCTCCTGGGGAAAGGAGCTTGGGAATCCTCCCTGGGCACAGCTCTGTGGGTGCATCACTGCTGTGGGACAGAGCCGCTCACAGTCCGAGGGGCATTGAATTGAGCTGAATGAGCATAGAACCATGGAATGGGTTGGGTTGAAGGGATCTCAAAGCTCCTCCAGCTCCCACCCCTGCCACAGGCAGGGACACCTTCCATAGAGCAGCTCCAAGCCCCTGTGTCCAACCTGGCCTTGAGCACTGCCAGGGATGGGGCAGCCACAGCTTCTCTGGGCACCCTGTGCCAGCGCCTCAGCACCCTCACAGGGAACAGCTTCTGCCTAAGGGCTCATCTCAGTCTCCCCTCTGGCAGCTTAAAGCCATTCCCCTGTCCTGTCCCTCCATCCCTTGTCCAAAGCCCCTCTCCAGGTTTCCTGCAGCCCCTTCAGGCACTGGAGCTGCTCTGAGGTCTCCCCTTAAGGAGCCTTCTCCTCTCCAGGCTGCCTTCAGGATGTGCCCTCAGGATCCTGGGTCCTGCTCAAGTGTCTCCTGGTGCCACAGCACTGCCAGGCCTCGCTCAGCCCATCACGCACCTGATGATGTCCGTGTACTCCCGGTCCTTCCCTTTGCTCTCCTTCCACTTGCGGTACATCACAGAGGCGTCCACGTTGGCCGGAGAGAACGTGTTGGGTTCATTCAGCAGCGAGATCACGCTCAGCAGAATGGTCCTGCTCATCGATAAACAGGAGCAGTAAGAGCCAAGGCAGCAATTCCAACAGCCTCCGAGTCCCACGGAGCAGGGCAGAGGATCCCAGTGAAGCCAAGCAGGACAGCACTACCTGGGCTGCCAGGCTCAAGCTCTCACTGTTCTTCAGCGCATCACTCACCCCAGGTGCCTTTCAATAACCCCAACGCACCTCCCGCAGGCTCATCTCAGCCTCCCCTCCGGCAGGTTAAAGCCATTCCCCTGTCCTGTCCCTATATCCCCATCCAAAGCCCCTCTCCAGGTTTCCTGCAGCCCCTTTGGGCACTGGGAGCGGTGTCACAGGGGTGCGCTGCCGGATTGCCCTCAGCAGCGCTTCAACAGCACAGCCCCAGCCGCTGGTGCCAGCGCATCCCCGGGGCTCCGGAGCACGGCCACGGCACAGACCCAGCGGCGTGCGTGGGGCTCCTGCTGGGCTCCAATCCCAATTCCCCCCTTCCCGCCCGCTAAGCGGGAGCCTGCAGCTTCCTTGCAACAGGGAGGGCCACTGACTGCTTCCTGCCGAGTCCAGCTTGGGGAGCAACGGACTGGCGGTCAATTGATTCTGGGGGTCGATTGACTCCGGTGATCGATTCACTCCGGGGATCAATTGACTCTGGTGATCGACTGACTGGTGATCAATTGATTACAGTGATCGACTGACTCTGGTGATCAATTGATTACAGTGATCGACTGACTCTGGCGATCAATTGAGTACGGTGATCGACTGACTGGCGATCAATTGATTACAGTGATCGACTGACTCTGGTGATCAATTGATTACAGTGATCGACTGACTCTGGTGATCAATTGATTACAGTGATCGACTGACTCTGGTGATCAATTGACTGCTGATCGATTAACTCTGGGGATCGACTGACTCTGGTGATCAATTGACTCTGGCAATCAATTGACTGATGATTGATTAACTCTGGTGATCGACTGACTCTGGTGATCAATTGAGTACAGTGATCGACTGACTCTGGTGATCAATTGAGTACGGTGATCGACTGACTCTGGTGATCAATTGATTACGGTGATCGACTGACTCTGGTGATCAATTGACTGCTGATCGATTAACTCTGGGGATCGACTGACTCCGGTGACCAATTGACTCTGGTGATCAACTGATTCCGGTGATTGATTGACTCTGGTGATCAATTGACTGATGATCGATTAACTCTGGTGATCAATTAACTCTGGCGACCGACTGACTGGTGACCAGTTGACTCCAGTTATCAGTTCACTCTGGTGATCAGCTGACTCCAGTGATCGATGGACTCCGGCGATCAACGGGCTCTGCCGATCAATTGATGATCGATTGACCCCAGTGACCGACTGACCCGAGCTCTTCCCGTGGGCACCGCTCCCCCCCGCCCCCCAACTCCGTGTCCCGGGGTCCTCCCGCGCTGTCACCGCCCCTCGGCTGTTCCGGCCTCTTCTCCCCCCCCCCCCCCGGCTCCGCTCGGCCCCTGACCCCTGACCCGGCCCCGCACCGCCGCGCCTCCCTCCCCCCGGCGCTCCCCCGCCCTCGCGGCTCCGCAGCCAATGAGCGGCCGCCGCCGCATCCGGGGCCTGAGCCCCGCTGCCGCTCGCGTTGGGCCATGGCGGAGGTGAGTGCGGAGCCGCCGCGGGCCGAGCCCCGGACCGGGACCGGGACCCCCCGAGCCACGGCACCCTCCGGGCCCGGAACCCTCCGGTACCCTCCGGTACCCTCCGGGCCCGGCACCCTCCGGCCTCGGTCCCCCCCGCGCCCCGACCTTCCCGGTCCTCAGCACCCTCAGGGCACCGACATCCGGGCGCCGCTCGGGGTTGTGGTGCTGCGGCCGCGGGGTGGAGCGGGGCCCACCGTGCCGGGAGGAACGCAGCGGGGCAGGGGCCTGTGCGGGACCCGGCGGGAGAGCCGAGCCCAGGCGGGGATGCCCCGGGCCAGGCCTGCGGGAGCGGGGCCGGAGGGGTGCGGGTGGGTCTGTGGGGACCGGGGACGGAGCGGAGAGCCGAGGGGTGGGAGCCGGGGTCTGTGGGGCGTGGAGCTGCTGGAAGGGGGTTGGAGGTGGATGATGGGGTCCGAGCAGTTGGAGAGCGGAGCAGGAGAAGGAGTTGGGAATGGTTTGAGTGCTGGGAAAGGGAGAACCGCCCCGAGAGTGGGTCCCCCAATGGTGTTTGCTGGGTGCATAGTGCCGAAACGCTGCTGCCATCGCTCCACCGCGCCCCGGCTGCCGATGCCGTTCCTTGTCACATCTTGCCACGTCCTTGAGGTATCCCCATCCTGTTGTAATGGTTGTGGTGGCACATCCGTGCTTCGTTTCCATCGTGAGATCCTCGTGGTGACCACGACGTGGGAAGAGGACGCTGGAAGAGATTGAGGCTTCACTATCAGGGTGTTCCAGCACTGTGGGGAGGAAGGTGCCCTCTGGTGTCCTCTATCCAGGGGGTTTTGCTCTTCTTAGAGAGATGCAGGAGCTGTTGGTGTCCCACAGATGGGGTTGGAGCTGTGGAGTACCTGCAGCAGTGTGTGACTGGGACACAGGCTTTCCTGAGCGGTGACCTGTGTCTCTTGTCCCCTGTTTGCTTGTTCAGGTGCAGGATGAGCCCGTTTCCATCCATTCTGCTTCCCTCTGGCTACTGCTGGAGCTTGTAGAAAAGGGACCCATGTCAAGTAGTATGGCAAAGGGCACAAGGAGGGCTTCTCACTGAGCCTGGAATAGGGGTTAAAGTAGCTCAGGGAACCATGGCAGTTATTGAAGATGTAACACTGGAAAGGGAAACCTACTCTCTTCTTCCTCGCTTCCTTGTGAGGGTGGTTTCAGCCTGTAGGTGTTGGCCTTGATGATCCCTATGGATCCCTTCCAACTTGGGGTTCTCTGTGACTCTCTGCGAGGTTTTCTGTGGTGGTGCTCTGGAGAAACCCAGTTTGCACTCACGCCTGAGAAGCAGAGATTGGCACTGCCCAAAATGAATGGAGTTCACCCCTGCGACCTTCCCTGCTGACCAACCCTGCCACCAGCCACAAGAGCATCTCCACCTGGACCAGGAGCTCCCGACCAGGAGATCCCCACCAGCGCCTCCTTGGCTTTCTGCCCTGTGCAGCGCTGTTGTGCGTTCTGTTTCCTGTGTGAGACCTGGATTTGAAACGTTGGACTGCAGCTCCTCGCCTTCAAACCCAACAGCTCCACATCCCCTGGCATCGGGAATCAGTGGGATTGGGAATATTCTCTCTGGCATCGTTCATGTCTTGAAGCCAGACCTGCCTTTCTCGCCTGCTCCTTTGACTTGTTGCTGTGGGCCTCTGGGTTTGTAAATCATCGGAAGGCTCATTACGATCAACACCTCTTTAAATTTGGGTGTGGAGTGGGCTGTTGGTCACTTACTTCTCCTCTTCTCATCCCAAATCCGGTGGTGCTGGTTATTTCGTGGCAACTCCAGCTCAGAGCAGCTCCCGCTTGCTCCAATGCTGCGGTACTACTTTGGGGAAATAAACTCCTGAGTTGTTATCCTTTCGTACTGCCTTTCACTCTTCATTCCAGCACCTGATTGTTAATATAAGATCCCATCATTCCTGAAGGATTCTTGACATCCTTTCAAGCTGGCCCAGCCGCTGTAACAGATTCAGTCTTTGTTTTCAGAGGCCTTTGCATGCAGCTCCTTATCGATCCCTATGTGAAGGAGGTGCGATCCATAGATACAGAGATGAGGGTTTCAGCAAAGATCACTGAGGACTGCAGTGTGGGGCTCCCCTTATCCTGCTCATCAGACCAGGGATGCTTGCATGGAAGGGTTCACCCAAGAGGGTTTTGTACCTGGTCATGGTCCAGCAGAGCCCAAAAAAGAGGCACTGACACTTCCTTGAGTTCTGAAGCCATTGCCTGGTATGACCGTGCTCCAAATGGAGCCGGTCTGAATCCTTTCCATCCCCTTCTCCTTTCATGATCCCATAAAGTCCTTCCTTTTCTTTCAGCCTGCACCTCTGGGCTCTGCCTGCAGTTACAGTGGTCTCCAGTGGGGTTCTCATGCCTGGGGACAGTGATCTGCAGTGTGTGCCCTACTTGGACCAGAGGCATCGTCTTTTCACTGGGCCAGGTAGAGGAGGGAGCAGGAATTCCACAGCTGCTTCACACATCCTTCCCCTTCCTCCCTCTCGAGCCTTCTTTCTATGGCAATCTCTTTCCAGGCCAACCATTATCTTAGTGATAATTAGACCTAGAAAACAGCTGCCTCTGTGTTGTTATGGAATTTGCAGTGTGTGTGTCGGTACCTGAAGGCTCCAACTCCAAACCCAAAGCCTGGGGTGGCTTTTCTGGTGTACACTTTGCTTTATTGTTAGAGGATGCATTTTGGTGTGAGGCTGGACTGTGCTTTCGGTTGTAAGAGCCTCGTGCTGCAGCACTGTAGATGTCCTGGCTCCCACTGCGGAGCACCAGTGTATGGCTGAGGATCATAAACCAATGTCAGTGGTGACTGGGGGACTGTGGTTTTCTTCTGCAGTCGGATGCTGTCAGTCACCCAAAGGCCCTGGTTAATCACCTGCTTGATCCCCACCTAGGCTGAACTTGATGACCAGCATTTCCATGCACAGCAGCCCAAGGAGCAGCAGATGTCCTGGGTTCTTTGCCAGGCCTCAGCCCATTCTGCTACCTGAGCTTCTGACCGAGCACTGAATGCCAGAAAGCAGGTGCCTGTTCTCAGTGTCTTCCTGTCTCGTCTTTTCCCACCTCACCTGGGCCATTCCCAGTCCTCCCAGGCTCCTTTGCTGCCTGCTCAGAGCTTAATCTCTTTACTCACCCCTTGGAGCCTTTTGGATGTGGTGAGGAGTTATGCAGAAGCCATTGAGTTGTGGCTATCTCTGATTGCCTCCAATGGGGCAGCTCCTAAAAATGCTGCCTTCAAGCAAGCATGATGTGTGCATTTGGAATAAGGGTCCAAGTCCTTCTATGAGGGAAGATGTAAGCCAGAAAGATCTGAGGTTTTAAACTGGTGAGAGAAGAAACAGTTACTGGAGTGCTGAAGACAAAGTAGAAACAGCTCCATACAGAGATCAAGGGGAAGGTGATGGAGCTGGGGGGAGCTGTTAAATACACTTGAGCTCTTTTTGCACAGTCCTCATGCTGCCCCGTGTGGGTTTTGTTAGCTTTGGCTTTGGAATGACAGGAGTTGCATTGCCTGGTGGGGTTAGCTTGGAGGAGGAGATGACTCAGGTGTGTTTTTCTCTTCTCTTGAAGGCCTCGGTTGGGCGGCAGAGCCCCAGGGTGGTGCCGTACCCAGCGCGCAGCCTATGTCCTGCAGAGCCTGCCCTTCAGACTGCAGCAGGTACCCGTGGTTTGAGTCTGTGTCTGTCTGTTGGCCCGGTTTCCAGAGGAGACAGAGCTCCTGTGGTCAGCCTGTCTGTTCCCTTCTCCTCTTCTCCTTCTGCCATCTTCCAAACCTGTTGGTGGACTCCCGTGCCATTTGACAGGGAAGTATTAGAGATGGCAAAGCTTCTGTAAATGCCTCTTTGCCCATTCTTGCTCTAAGGGGTAATTATCTTAAAGCCACCTTGGGTGAAGGAAAGGCTGCCCCAGCCATTCCTGTGTTGTGACACAAGTGAATCCAGTTGGGACAGACACACAAAGACCCAGAAAATCTTCAGCTTTCGGTCACTTGTGGACTTGCATCATTAGGGACTGTAGTGAGAGGACAAGGGGTAACGGGTTCAAGCTTAAACAGGGGAAGTTTAGATTGGATATGAGGAAGAAGTTCTTTACTGTGAGGGTGCTGAGGCACTGGAATGGGTTGCCCAGGGAAGTTGTGAATGCTCCATCGCTGTCGGTGTTCAAGGCCGGGTTAAACAGAGCCTTGGGTGCCATGGTTTAGTGTGAGGTGTCCCTGGGCATGGCAGGGGGTTGGAACTGGATGAGCTTAAGGTCCTTTCCAACCCAAACTGTTCTGTGATTCTATGAATGTGCAGAGAACCCAGCTTTGCAATGTAGCTCTCATGGAGTGACTCCAGAGTTGATGTTCCCCAGCCCCTTTCTACTTCATCTCCTCCTCTGCCTTATGGCTGCACGCACACAAGGAGGGATCATCCCAAGCTTTGTTGCAGCTGCACGTTTGGTCCAGGGTGGTGCTAGTGTCCAATTTCTCTTAATCCCTGCAGTTGTGTCCATGGGCTCAGCTGATCATCGACTGAACTTAGCAGAGATCCTTTCACAGAACTATGGTGTACGGGAAGAAAGGGAGGAGGAAGATGATACGCAGGAGAAGCAGAAATCTTTAGAAGAGCTGGAGAAGAGCTTCAGTGCCTCTCAGGTAAAGGCAGCGAGGGAGGGAAGGAAGTTTGGGGTTTGCTTTTGGATTTGCTTCACGTCTGCTGTATAAACGCAATTGTGCTGTCTGGCATCTCTTCACCAGCATAGAATCTGGTGTAAAGAATAAAGATAATGATCTCATAGTATGTGATAAGTACAAAATAATTAAATGTAACATATAGATATAAAAAGAAATATGCTTTTTAATGCCCTTGGCTGGGGTGAAAGCTTCTGGCTTCTCCCCACCCCTGAGAAGAGCAGGTTATGGTGGGTCCTGTTAGACCTTAGTGCCTTCTTCCTTACACAGCATGACCCGAGGCAGTTCAGAGCCCCCAGAAGAGCAGAGGTGCCTTGACTGCCTCTGCATATCTCTGTGTTCACTGCAGCTGGTGTTGTGCTCGGTGATTGTTCCCTTCCTGATGAAGCTTTGTCCTCCTCTCGCTCAGAGCAGTGAAATGCCATTTGAGGAGCTGCTTGCACTTTATGGCTATGAGGCATCTGATCCCATCTCGGAGCAGGACAGTGAGAGCAATGATATTACTCCAAATCTCCCAGATATGACTCTGGATAAGGTAAGAGCAGCTCTCTGCTTGGTGCGTGCTCTTAGTGCTGTTGGTTACCGGGCCGTCTGGAGCTTGAGGCATCCAGGAGCTCTTTTCAGCTAGGGTTTGACTGATGCCAAGGGAAGGGGCCTGCCTAGATCTGGTGTCCCGGTGAGGAATGCCAGCAACAGCAATGTGAACATAAAGAGTTTAGAGGAGAGAACTGTTTAAAAAGACCACTGTAAAAACTCTTTATGGACCCTGGGTCTTGGCACACAGATATAGCTCTGGAGAATCAGGGAGGGTTTGTACCTTGCCAGGTGAAGATGTGGCTCCTCTTCTTCTAGCTACAGTCTGTGGAAAGCTCTTTTTCTCCTTCCAGCAACTATCTGCTATGAGGGGAGCTCTACAGAAAAGGCCACTTGCTCGTCCTCTCTCTGGCTTCCATGGGAAGCCACTCTTGACACTTGTAAAAGAGCTTCCAAGGAAAATAATCTCAGGGTGGTGGGGAGAGTGAGGGAAAATCTGTCTTTGGGGTTTGAATTGGCCAAAAATGCTTTACTTTAGGCCTCCCCCCCCCTTTGTTTTCTTAATTTAAACATATTTTTTGCTTTCTTGTTGTTAAAAGGAACAAATAGCGAAGGATTTGCTTTCAGGGGAAGAAGAGGAGGAGACACAGTCTTCAGCTGACGACCTGACTCCCTCTGTCACATCGCACGATGCATCGGACCTATTCCCAAACC
Source organism: Myiopsitta monachus (assembly GCA_017639245.1). Lineage (NCBI taxonomy): Eukaryota > Metazoa > Chordata > Aves > Psittaciformes > Psittacidae > Myiopsitta > Myiopsitta monachus. Next base: position 3,397,092 of record CM029937.1, on the reverse strand, counting down.
AGCCTGGCTGTATGTGTCCCTGATTTCTAAGTAATTGGGGTTTCTTACTTAGGTGTCATGTGCAGGATAGAGCAAGAAGGGGTTTCTTTCGTTTGTCACTCAGTTCCTTGACATCAGTTTCTCCACTTTCATTCTGGGGGCTGTAGATAACCAAAGCTGAGTGCCAGTGGTGCTAAGGAGTGTTGAGGAAGACATGATAGAGTGGAGATGAGGGCTAATTGCCTTTGGGTGTAAGTCATACCATTGAGACAGTGAGAACTGCTTTGCTACCTGCTGCAATTGCAGTCTGAGGGATCAGCCCTCGATCTGACATCTCTAGAAGTGAATAAATGCAGTAGTATGAGTGGTGTGATGTATTGTGGCTGTTCCTACATATGGGAAGCCAAAGTGTAGAGAGGGAGACTCGGCACAAAGTGGTCTTATGCCATCTGCTACCCTGCAGAATGAAGGAGCCTGAGGCCCCCAGGTTGGTCAGCAGCACCCATGTAGCAAGGGGGCAAATCCTTGTATTTAAATAGGGTAAGTTGTCACTGTGGATCCTGGTGAAAGTAACTTTAGGACAGAAAATGAAGGGAAGGAAAGGGAACATACAGCAATAGGGGGCAAAAATAACTGCAGGTATTTTCCTTTCCCACAAAGCAAACAACTTCCTTGCTGATGAAGACAAAGAGCCCTGTTCATCTCCATGTGCTTCCTGTATGGCTGAGGATTCGGAGGAGGATTCCATCCCATCCAACGAGTGTAAGAAGGTAAATGATTGGGGCATGTTGGGAAGGGGAGCCAGCACGGTGTGCCTGAGTCTGAGGAAAGCGTGACACCAAACCCAAGGAATTCTCCTTGTCTTTTGCTCAGCACCTTGTATTCTGTAGAAGGTGGCAGCAGATGTGGGTTACAAGAGATGTTTTTAATCCAGTCTTGAAACCTGCATCTGAAGTTACCTTCTGCTTCAGCTATGGCAAATGCTGCTGTGCCTTGGCAAATGAAAACTGCAGCCTCTGGCCCTATAAAGGCGAAACGCTGTTCAGTATTCCCAGCAGGATTTACAGAGGGGGCACCACTGTAGGGAAGAGAGGAGCAGACTTACAAATTCCTCCTAGTTGTGAAGGCTGCAGGAGAGCTTCTGCATGACTTTATCTCCAGCTGAGCTGCTTGCCATATATCTTCAACGTTAAAACTATGTAAATGCCTCCAGTCCCCACAGTACCATCTTGTTGGTAGTAAATCTTCTTAGTTAGCTTATAAAATACTCAGGGTTCCCTAGAACACTGACGGGGGGACTACCAATACATAAATCAGCCTCATAGTATTCCAGCCTCTAAATCATGAAGTGCACCTCTGTGCCTGCCTGGAGCCTTTTCCATTTCCATTTACCAGCATCTCTGGTGATGTTTCAGGAGATCATGGTTGGACCACAGTACCAAGCCACTGTTCCCATCCTCCACTTGAATAGGCATGGGGAAAAAGGTAAGAAGCTGCTTCCTGTGCCCTGTTTGGATGGAGGGCTGCTGTATTTGGGGGGCCTTCATTTGCAGGTTGTGTCTGATAACTGGGATGATAGCAGCAGCAGCAGCTTGTGGAGCTTCTGAATGAGGTAGCTGAGAGAAAGCCCCGTCTGCAGAAATCCCTTGTGTCCTCTTTAGGTCTTTTATCCTTGCAGACTCTGAGCAAACCAGTTCAAGGGGGTACGAGTGATCTGTTTTGCAGGTGCTGTTTCACATTTACCTGTACGGCTCTCAGAAGGTTTCCATGTAACTTTTATCAGTGCTCTCAGCCTTCGGTATTAAGACCACAGATTTAGTATGTGTTTTCCATGTTCGCATCAGTCGGAAATGAAAGTAAACTGATAGTGGATCTCAGTGGGGCCCTTCTATGCTCTGTCAAGTGCCTCTGACCTGATCTTAGTGATTTTACAGGGCAGAGGAATTGGTTCCTTTGCCTTTAGAAACCAGTCCAGAAGGTGCTGATGTTTTCATCTGAATAGGAAAATCTCAGCTTTTCTGATGATTTCCTATTACAGAGTCTTTCTTCTCGCTTCCTCTGTGCTGTCACTTTGCTTCAACGTCTCTCTGCGTTCTTGTGCGCTGTGTTCTCATGTTCCAAGAGCTTTGAAAGCTGAAAGGGGCAAGAATTGCTTGGTGGTTGTGTGTGCTCCTGCTATTCTCTATGGGTGAAGCAGCTCCTGGAAGAGGGTTACAAGCTGCTGGGGGGACCCACAGCTTTCCAGCTGCCTAGTTCTGTGCCTAGGACAGGGAGAGGGGCCTGAGCCTAAGCCAGGGTTGTAGCTCAAAGCTGCCTTCACCTCTGCGTGCAGGAAAAGACACCTTAGAACTTAGGGGTTTATAATAATGAATCAAAGCAACAAGCTTTGGGAACATGGTGACGAAATCCTTATCAACCAACTGTTCTGAAGAAGTGGAAGCAAGCTGAGCCTGTGCTAGGGCTTGAGAAGAGGTATAGGGAGCATTAAGCATCTCCACCTCCAGTATTCCCACTGATGGTTGTCATCCCTAGGGGCAGGCTGTGGGTTTCCTCCCTCCTTCTCTCTCTCCTGTGCAGACCATTTCTGCAAAGCAGCGGAATTCTCTGTTTGATTATCTTATTTCAGTGCTTTTTCTGTTAGCCTATGAGAATGAAGATCAGCTGCTTTGGGACCCAAACATCCTCCCCGAGAGAGAGGTGGAGGAGTTCCTGTACCGCGCAGTGAAGCGGCAGTGGGACGAGCTGTCAAGCAGCAGCCTGCCAGAAGGAGAGATGGTGAAGGACAATGAGCAGGTAAGTGTGGGGCTTCCTGCAGGGATCCTTTGTTCCTGCTTCATAGCATCATGGAATCCCAGACTGGTTTGGGTTGGAAAGAACCTTAAAGCCCCTTGCCACGAGCAGGGACACCTTCCACTGGAGCAGCTTGCTCCAAGCCCCTGTGTTGAACCTGGCCTTCAACACTGCCAGGGATGGGGCAGCCACAGCTTCTCTGGGCACCCTGTGCCGCAGGCCTGTCTTGCTCAGTGCTTTACCCCCAGTGCAGTCACAGATGCTTGTGGCAAGCATGCAACAGGCTGGGTACTGTTCTAACTGTATTCTCCCAGTATCCCGAACCCAGAGCTTGCAGCAGGGTCATCTTTTTGGCTCTGTCCTCTGGAACAGTGTCTGATTCTTCTGTGAAGCCAGCAGAAGATCAAACATGTGCCTAAGAAACGAGAGCAGTTGTGTTTCCTTTGGGTAGCCAGGTTAGATTCTCATCCTAAGGCTGCAGGAGGGCAGAGGCACCCCAGAGAGCTGCAGTCCCTGGGTTTGTGATCCTCTGCCTCCAAAAGTGGGATCAGCTCCTCTGATGGTCACAGTGGGGTTAGTGGCAATGTGGCTCCTGGGGAAAAACAGGTGACAAAGGTGAGGCATGAGCAGGTTGGGTTGGGGTGTGTTGCTCAGGTACATGCTGGGAGTCTTTTCCTTCTCTTTTAGGCTTTGTATGAACTGGTTAAATGCAACTTCAATGCAGAAGAGGCGCTGCGGAGGCTACGGTTCAACGTGAAAGTCATCAGAGGTGAGAACCCCCGTGCTTGGGGTCTGCGCCAGACATTGAGGCATATGTAGAGTCTAGACAGAGCTCCATCTCCTCCACTTCCACTTTCTCTCTGCTCTAGATGAGCTTTGTGCCTGGAGCGAGGAAGAATGTAGGAATTTTGAGCATGGCTTCAGGGTCCATGGGAAAAACTTCCACCTTATCCAGGCAAACAAGGTAAGGACATTCCCCACCGCATCCCACTAAGACGGAGGAAAGGAGGCACGTGCCTTGGCACCGGAGGTATGTAGTGAGCCTCAGCTAATGCAGGAAGTTCAGGAGTGCTGAGTTCCCATCCCAGGCTTTGTGTTGACTCATGCTATAGCAGGTGACGGGCTGTTCACTGCCCTGCTCTGCCTTATTTTCCAGGTGGGAGAAGTCACAAACACCACTGACCTGCATGAGTGATGTCAGTTAATTACTGATTAGCCCTTTCTGGAGTCTCAAAAGTTCTTTCCAAACTCTCAGCCCTTGCAGTGCTTCTGTGAATGAGTGAGTTGAGCATGTGGATGTTTTGTAAAGTCCCCTGGGGTCCTCTAGAATCAAAGATGCTGTTGTAGGGAAGAGCTGGGCCCCAGGACATACGCTGCTGTGCTGGGAGTTGGCAGAACCAGAGAGTCCAGTTCTACTGCTGATTAATTGTGGGCATGTTGATGCTGGCCAGTGAAAATGGATGCAGGTTTGCTCTCTTGATGGTAAACGTGCTGCTGGAAGCGCAGGGATGTCCTGCACCAACACTGGGCTCTGCAAGAACAACTGTGCACTATGGGGAGCCCTTTCTCTGGCCAATTACCACCTTGGAAAGCTCACTTTGTTGCTGCTGTTGCACAGCTTCGATGTGTCCATAGTGCTAGGATTGAGTGGAATGCACTGGATTTTTCTATGCTGCTTAAATGGGAGGCTGCTCCTTGCTCCATGCCTGGAGTTCTCACTCGCATCTCTTCCCCTCAGGTCCGTACCCGGTCAGTGGGCGAGTGTGTGGAGTATTACTACATGTGGAAAAAGTCGGAGCGTTACGACTACTTCACTCAGCAGACACGTTTAGGAAGGAAGAAGTACGTCCTCCACCCTGGAGCCACGTGCGTGGAATATTCTCACCCTAACCTTAGTAATTCTAAGCTCCCAGTGAAGATTCCTGCTGCAGAGCACCTCCGCTTAAAAGGCTGCGCTTGCTTCTCTAGAAGGTTGCTGGGGTGGGAGTGGGGAGGGATGCGCTGGATGGTCCCATAACATCATCCCTGCAAGTGTGGGGAGGGGAGAGGAAGCAATGAGTTGCTTGGTTGGGCACTTCGAGTGTCAGAAACCACTTTTCTTTCAAGGCAAAGGCAAAGAGATGCACACAAGTGAAGGGCAAGGGCAGGGATTCAGGGCTGAGCTTGGGCAGTGCCTCAGTTCAGGGAGGTTTAGGGAAGGGAGCTTGTGAAGCTCAGTTACTGTTTCTGGGGGTTTGGAAGCTGAATTCGTTTCTTTCCTTGCTGCCGCCCTTTGAGGCATATTCCTCACTTGGAAATGCATGCAGGTAGAGCAGGTGCTGCTCAGAAAGGTGGAAACTGAAACGTTTTAAAGGTCAGGCTGAAATAGTTCAGTTGAATCCATTAAATCCGTAGATGAAGTCATAGGTATTCGCTTTTTATTGTGATGCAAGACAGGAAAATCCCTGAAATCCCAAATCCCTCCAGGACGGGAAGGTATTTTCCCATCACTTCGCTTTGCTGGCACGCCACAAGCCACCCAAGGGGGGAGGAGGTGTTCCCTTGGGGAAAGCCTTCAGCTATCTATTTCCCTCTGGAAGGGACTGAGGCTCAGAGCTCTGCTTGGGAAAGCTGTGGAGCCCCTTCAGGTTTCTCCCAGGCTGATCTTGGCCACCCTGAGCTACCTTCAGTCATCTCAGTACTGTTTAAACTGGGCTCTGCACACCAGGGAGGGATGGACATTGATTCCAGTGAGGTCTCTACAGTTGCTTTCTCTGTTGCTGGGTTGTGATCCCAGCCCTGTTTTCCCTGCCTGCATCCCCACTGGCAGGGGTGGCAGTGCTGGCTGTCTGTCTCCACAGGGATTACACCGACAATGACTTGGATGGGGGTGAAGTTGAAAACTCCACTCGTGCTCGGAGCTCCCCACCCATTCCCTCTGGAACTGGCTGCCTGGATTCCCACTTCAGTCAAGACCAGATCGCAATAGAGAGCACAGGTAATGTCCTTGTCTTGCCACGGGGATAACTCATCTCCCTCACTCAAGGGGTCTGTGCTGCGTTTGCCTTTCTCCCATTGCCATTATCGAGCTGTTGCTCTTCTCCCCACACGTTGCCAATGGGCTCACTTTGCCCTGTGCCAAGGAGCAGAGCTTGGTGAGAGCAGAGAAGGCTTTGGCTCTACCTTGACCAATAGTGACTGAAAACTGAGTTGTTCCTGCTTCGGGCTTGGAGGGGCGGCCTATGTCATCCCCAATGCTAAAGGATTTGCACTAACTTGGAGCACCTGAGGGAGCTGCTTCCAATGCACGGACACAGCAGCCACAGGCAACTGCTCCAGAGACTGACTTATGGCAGCAGGAGTTGGGCTGTAGCTGATGCTGCTTCCAGAGGGAACTGGCCGTGAGAAGACACACAGGGAGCCCCAGACGGGTTCATTCCCTCATTGTCCTACTGCAGATGAGGCCTTTGGGTAGGCATCTCACCGGGGCTGCCAGCACGAGGGGATAGACTTCGGATTTGCTTTATCTTGGAGTGTCTCTGAGATTCCCTTTAATTTCCATAGAAACACTGCTGGCCTCCAATCTGCTGGCTGCATCTTGCCCTCCTTGGGCCCACGCTGGCAGGGATTTGGTTGCTAGAATAAACCTCTGTGCCAGCAAACAAATACTGGTGGGATTAGCTGGGATCAAAGTGGAATTTTTGGACTCACTGCAGCTTTCTGTCCCTTGTCCCTCTCACCCTTTCTTCCTCCCTGTCTCTCTCTCTCTGTCTGTCCGCTCCCATGGGATGCACAGAGCCTCTGAGCGTGGAGAGCACTGCCTGCAGCCTGGGCAGCATGAGCGAGTCGGGGCAGGGCTACGAGTGCAGCACTCCTTCGGAGACCAATTGCTCCTTCGACCCCCAGGAGGAGCCATCCTCAGGCACCCCCTCGGCTCCCTGCCCACGTCACCCCGCAGCCAGCACCGAGCCGCGGCTCTTCCCTCTGCCCCCGGCGGCCCCAGGACCGGCAGAGAAGCAGGAGCCGTTGCAGAGCTCTGGTGGGACGCTAAGCATGGACTTCCCTCTCCCTGCAGACATTAACGAGGCTTTGCCTTTAATCGCTGGCCCTGTGGATTTGGACAGAGAGCCAGAGGTGGCCCCTGCGCAAGTGTCCTTATCGGTCACAGAGTTTGGTCTCATCGGCATCGGAGATGTAAATAGTTTCCTGAGTGCTCACCAGGCTTGTCCAGCTCCTGTGGCTCGGTCAGAGCCGTTGTCACAGTGAAAGGCTCTGCTCACAGACTTGTCACAGACCCAGCAAGGACTTTGACCTGACTGAATGAAATCCTGGAACTTCCACTGTTCCACAGGGACAGTTTGGAGCTGTTGGTCAGAATCCGTCTTTCCATCCTCCTTGATCCAAGTGAAACCAAACACCTTTCTGCTCCAGTGTGTTCTGACACCATCCCACAAAGCTGGGGGCTGGCTGCGGTGAGGGGGGAGCTCAGGCACCCCCTCTTGCCTTGACCATGTGTCACCCCAGGTAATGCCAGGCTTGGAGAGTCCCTGCCTTGCGACAGGGGAAGTGGCCTTGGCCCCAGAGATGCTTTGAGAGCAGGGATGTGTCACCGGTGCCATGGGGACGGGGGCGCAGGATGCAGTCTGGAGGTCCGAGAGCTTAGGACATGTCCAGGGAGCACGTTCCAAGGGACAGAGGAGGACGAGGAGCCTTCGCCCTTCACCCACAGGTAGTGTGTTGCAGTGGAATCATCCTGGCCATTCCCATTGCGGGTCCTGGCACCCCAATGCTGATCTCTTCCCGCTGCTGTGTGTTCCTGCGGGTGGGATGCAGCCGGAGGCCGGCCTCAGGTCCTGGAAAAGGGATTCTGTGTGTGCTTAAGTCCTTCTCGCCTTCCCTTGCAGGGAATTGTCCTGGGAGAAAAGGGAGTTTCTAGCCCCCCCCCCCCCCCGAGCAGTGCCGCTTTGGTGCCCGGCGGTGAATGCCTTGGTCCTTATGAGCGCTGCAGTGCAGGAGGGGAAAATGCAGATGGGAAGGTCTGGAACTGCTCAGCTTGTGCAGCCACCTCAGCTATGGCAGGAGGAGGGCACCAAGTGTAGGACCCTGGTGCCAGGATGGAATCCCGGGCAGGAGGGAGCACCCCTGCCCCTTTCTGCAGCACAGGGAAAGCTGTTTTCCAAGAGGAAAGTCCATCTTTACTGCTACTAGCAGTGCCCAGGGAGGTGACAGGGCTGGGCTGGAGGCTGGAGGCTGGAGCCTCTTTGCTTCCCAGGTGTGTTGCAGGGCTTGGGTTTGCCGCTGGCTTCAATCCATGTGTTCTTCCCCTTTTATCCATGCGGGAATGCTGTCCGGCTGGTGCAGACCTTTCCCTCCTCCACCTGTTTTCCACGTTTGGGAAGGGGTTGAGGTTTTCTGCTTGGTTTCATTGAGCCCTTTGAGCTGCCATCAGTGGGTTTGGACGGTGACTAAGCCCATTAACCCGCATCCTGCTGTCGCCAGCCCTGGGAGGCGGTGCTCAGCCCTGCTGGGGGGTGTGGGGGGGAATGACAGGATCACACCTTGTGGCTCCTCTTCCAAGCCCCAGGCTGGTTTCATGGGCAGGGCTTTGCTCTGAGGGGTGCTGAGCTCCATCCATCACCACGTGATAACCGGGGTCAAGTGGAAGGCAAACGCATGGAACCGGAGTGGAACCACCCCGCTCTGAATCCTCTTTCCTGGTGGGAGAGGAAGCCCCTTGGAGGGAAGAGGAGCAGGACAGGAGCAGAGCAGCCCTCAAGGGAGGGCCAGGCCTCGGCCTCTCCTCTGCCAGCCACAAACGGGCTTAGTTTTCCCTAATCCCTTCTTTCTTTGCTTCGTTTCCAGCCCTCCGGAGGCAGGGATCCCTTATTTATGTTCTTCAGTGCTGTTTACAGAGTCGCCTGGGCTCCTTCACCATCAGGGCCCTGCTTTTCCCACCCAACTCCAAGGGAGAGGAGGGCAGGAAAGGGCCAGGCCAGGGGAAAGGAAGGGGGGGGGGGGGCTTGGTGGGGTTTTCTTTCTCCTTTACAAAGCACATTCACTTTGAGCCACTCCCGATGCTGGACTCGTTCCCCCCCAACCCCTACACTGTGAAGTGAAACTGCCTTGAAGCCCCCTCACTGCTATTTATTTAATTAAACCCCTCATTTGAAAGTGAGCAGGAGCCTCTTGTGCTGTCGGAGCCAGAGAGAAGCAAGAAGAGCATCCTCACCTCGGGCCTCATCCTGCCCTGGTGCTGTTGGCCGTTCAGCGTGGAGGGCAGGAGGCTTGGATGCTCTTACAGGTGCCCTGGTTCCTATGGAGAGCCCCTGGTTGTGATGGGAGGAGATGGGATCCATCCATCCATCCTTCCGTCCCTCACTGCCTTCAGCCAGAAACAACATCCTGGAGGGGAGCGCAGCTTTCCTGCTGCTGCTGCCCTGTGTGTTGCTCCCCACAAAGCCCCTCTGTTTTGTCCCAAACTCCCTAAGTTCACTTCTCCAGCTCTTGCCCAGGGCTTTGGGGGTGATGGGAGCTCCCATCTCCTTCCCTCAGCTGGAAAAGGGCTTTGGGAGCTCTCCTGGTGCTGTATTTCCACCGGAGGGACCCTGGGAGCAATGGGGAGCTCCAAGTCCCACCTCTCATCGCATCCTCTAAAGGCCGTTCTGGCTCTGGAAGGTGCAGGATCAGCGGGACCAAACCCCCCACCATCACCACTGCATCCTGCGGGGACGCTGCGGGAGCGGCGCTTGGACGGCAGAGGGGGCACCGGCCATTGAATCCCGCTGCAGTTCCAGATCCCCGGGGCGCAGCATCGGCATCACCGGGGATGGGGCCCTGGCGCTGGGATGGGTGCGGGAAGCACAACAGGACTTGAAGGATACCTAATGGATAGGAGCCAAGTTCCAGGGGTCCCCCCTGGCCCTGCACGGCTCAGCCCCCTGCCCAGCACCACACAACTGAGTAGGGACCATGGGGCCGGGCTCTTCCGGGGTGTTTCCAGCAGCCATAGCACGCCATGGGGCAAAGTCCTGCCCATAGTGCCTGCTCCGTGAGGCAACTTCATGGGTATGGGAGCTGCTGCCTTATCTCATTCTTCTCTGCCCTGCTGCAGCACGGGGCTGGGTGTCCGCACTGGACCGCGTCTTGTCCTTGCTGAGCTCCACGCTTCCATATCTGAGCCCCCAAAACAGCCTGAGGGGAGGCTCAGCACGGCCAAGGCCTGCTGGGGGCTGCGATGGGGGTGAGCTCACTAGGGAAAGGCCGTGTTAAACCCTGCATCCCCCCCCCCCAAGGGCGTAGCTTGGGCACCCCCCAGTGCCACCAGACCCCCTGCCTCTAGCATCCCCCCGCCATCTCCTCCAGTATCTTCTCTAGTATCCCCCTCCGCATCCTCTGAGCACCCCCAGCATCCCCTTCTGCATCCCCTCCAGCATCCCCCCCTGCATCCTCCCCTGCATTCCACCTCTTTCCTGCCCCGGAGCTCTTCCCCTCCCACCCCTAGGACCCGGGGCCCACAGGCAGCGCTTGTAGGGCAAACCCGGCCCCAGCAGCAGCACCGGGGCCCCGCAGCACCCGTGGCCAGGAGGAAGGTTGCCCCGGGGCAGATCAGATCGGAGCAGAGGACAGAGAACACAGCAAGCGGCTCTTGGCCCTCTCCTTACATCCCAGAGCACCCCAGAGCGTTTCCAGCTCCACCCGCCCCCCCCACAGCCCGCCCCACATCCCCCAAACCAGCCCCACAGCTCCAGTGGGGTGGGTTCGCTGTTGTTTCCTTTCCTGACTGAGCCGGGTTCCGGCTGCCCCCAATCCCACCGGGAACTCACGCGGGGACCCGTGTTTGCCCCATTGCTCCCTTCGCTGCTCTTGACACATCCCAGCAGCGGGATCCGGCAGCGCCTGAGCCCTGGGGAAGCGCTGTCCCACGTCCCAGAGGTCGGATCCTGCCTTAAAGCAAATCCCACCTCCGCCGCGCTGCTCCTCCGAAGGGAACAACCGGCCCCGGGCCTGGGCCAGCCCCGCAGTCCGCATCCCCGGCCCCGACTTCTTCCACTCTCGGCTTTTCCTTTTTTCCCCCTTTTTCCCCTTTTTTCCCCCTTTTTCCCCCTTTTCCCCTTTTTTACCCCTTTTTACCCCTTTTTCCCCTTTTCCCCCCTTTTTCCCCCTTTTTTCCCTTTTTCCCCTTTTTTCCCCCTTTTTCCCCTTTTTCCCCTTTTTACCCCTTTTTCCCCCTTTTTACCCTTTTTTCCCCCTTTTTCCCCTTTTTCCCCTTTTTTTCCCCCTTTTTCCCCTTTTTTCCCCTTTTTTACCCTTTTTCCCCTTTTTTCCCTTTTTCCCCCCTTTTTCCCCCTTTTCCCCCCTTTTGCTCTTTTTTCCCCTTTTTTCCCCCTTTTTCCCCTTTTTTTCCCCCTTTTTTCCCCTTTTTCCCCTTTTTTACCCTTTTTTCCCCCTTTTTCCCCTTTTCCCCCCTTTTTCCCCCCTTTTTCCCCTTTTTTTCCCTTTTTCCCCCCTTTTTCCCCCTTTTCCCCCATTTTGCTCTTTTTTCCCCTTTTTTCCCCCTTTTTCCCCTTTTTTCCCCCTTCTTTTTCCCATTTTCCCTCGGGAAAGGAGCCCGGAGCGGGAGGAACCCACGAGCGGCCTCACCCCCTCCCTCCTCCCTCGCCATCCCCTTTCCCCGGGAGCAACCGGAGGTACCGCGGCGGCGGGGGGGGGGGGGGGGGGTCCCCACCGCCCCACACCTGCCCCGGCCCCGCCGCAGCTCGCGGGCGGGGGCACCGAGCGGCTGCCGGAGCCGCCCCGTCCCGCCCCGCCGCGCTCCGCCCCGTCCCGTCCGCCCGGACTTTACCTCCCGGCCGGGCCCGCGCCGTTCCGGGCCATGTGAGGCGCGGGGCCGGGCCGCGGGGCCGCCACCGGCAGCGCGATGGAGCGCAGGAAGGTGTTCGTGGTGCTCGACGTGCTCTGCCTGGCGGTCGGTGAGGGCTCGGGACCCTCCGCGGCCCCCCGACACCCCCCCCCCCCAAACTCCCCCCTTCCCCGACCCCCCTCCGGTGGGGCTGTACCGGGGGGGGTCGGGATTGCCCCCGGTGCCGGTGCTGCACCGGAGCGGCCCCACCGGCGCCGTTTCCTCTCCGCGGTGGGCACCGGGCCCTACCCTGGAGCTACGGGGCCCCGTCGGGGATCGCAGCGCTTGGAGCGGGGCGGGGGGGGGGGGGAGCGTCTCACTGGGGCGAACCGGGGGTTGGAAGCGGCGACCGGAGGGGTCCCGCGGCGTTGGCCGGGCCGGGGCCGTTCCCCTCTGCCGCTGCCCCGGGGGGGGGGGTTCGGGGGGGGCCGTTTCCCGGTGCGCGCAAACGCGGGGGAAGCTCGGGATGAAACCGGGCTAAAAATAAAGGCCCAGGTCGTAATTTCGGCCTCAAGGCGCGGGCCGGGAGCCGGGGGGGGGACGACGGAACGGGACAAGGGGGGGGGGGGCGTCTCCCGGGTTTGTTTGGGTCCCGTTTCCCTGCGTTTGTTTTTAGGGAAGGGTTTTTCGGAGGTTGGGATTGTGCGGGGAGAGCCGCGGGGGCTGATCCGAGCTGCGGGTGATGCTTGAGGTGTACGAGGAGGTGGCTGCAAGGGGGGGGGAACCATACACATACGCATATACACTCGTACACATACATACATGCATCCACACCGGGGCTCGGTGCCGGTGGCGCGGTTCCTTTATTCCCGTTTCCCCGGTGGCCGCGGGCTGGGGGGGCGGGCGGGGACAAAGGTGCGTGTTCCCGGGAGACCGTGGAACGAGGGGAGGCGGAACCGGCTGGGAAAGGCGGAACCGGGATTGGAACCCGGCGGAAGGAGGGGCAGAGCATCCCCGGCTCCGGGCCGGGAGGTTCCTCTTTGAAGGGCGGGGATGGGGTAGAGCCTCCCCCCCCCCCCGCCTCCAAACCACGCTGATCCCAGGGACCAGCGCTGTGCCTGGAGCGATGCAATGGGGTACGGCATCGCTCCAGAGCCCGGGGAGGAACTGGGGCCAAGGGAGTCCTCACCCACAGCATCTCCAAGCATTGGCTCTCCTGGAGCCCGTGTGAGGGTCCCACTGGGGACCCATCTCTGCTGTAGAACACAGTGGTGAGGGCCTCTTCTCATCCGTTCTAACGAGCTGCATCCTCCTGGGCTGGGAGACCCTGAGCAGCGGGAGGAGAGGGCACAACATCAGCCCTGATCCCCCCGCACCAGGGAGCTGTGGGTGCCCCGCCACCGTCTCCTGTGGTATCTGGGCGCCGCAGGCAGCTGTGAGCTGCGATAGGGCTCTATCAGCGTCAGGGCGAGTCCTCCCGGCCCTGGGGTGCAGGTGGCTGCGGAGGGTGTCCCCGGGGGGGGGGGGGGTGCATGTCCCCAGTCCTCTCCTCTGCCTTGCAGCATCTCTGCCCTTCGTCATCCTGACGCTGGTGAACTCCCCCTACAAACGGGGCTTCTATTGCAACGATGACTCCATCCGCTACCCCTACAAGGCGGACACCATCACCCACGGCCTCATGGCCGGGGTCACCATCCCCTGCACCGTCGTCATTGTAAGGAAGTGCCATCCCCTTCCCTCTGGGGGTGGGATGTTCCCGCATGTGTTATCCAGGAGCAGGGCCCTTCCATGGAGGGGATGAGGGTCAGGAGCTCCCTTGGGACCTCCATCCCATGGGGTGGGTTCCCTGCAGGGAGTGGGTGGCATCGGGAGCATCCCATACCCATGGTGCTGGGGAGCTGCTCGGTAGCCCCAAGCCCCTCAGCCCTTGTCCTTTTGCAGCTCTCATCAGGGGAGCTGTACCTGGTCTACACGGAGCGCCTCTACTCCAAGTCGGAATTCAACAACTACTTGGCTGCCCTTTACAAGGTGGTGGGGACCTTCCTCTTCGGAGGGGCCATCAGCCAGTCCCTCACTGACCTGGCCAAATACATGATCGGCCGCCTCCGGCCCAACTTCCTGGCTGTCTGCAATCCCGACTGGTCCAAGGTGAACTGCTCCATCTACGTGCAGCTGGAAAACGTCTGCCAAGGGGAGAGCAGGAACGTCACCGAGTCCAGGTGAGTTGTGGGGCTGAGGGACACCGATGCTCTCCTGCCATGGGGGGCTGGAGCCCGCTTTCATGGCCTCACCATCCCTTTTGCCCCATAGATTGTCCTTCTACTCGGGGCACTCCTCCTTTGGGATGTACTGCATGATGTTCCTGGCAGTAAGTACCCCCCCATGGGCCCTGTCCCCTCACCGCTGCCCGGTGCCCCCCACATTGGGTGATGGCTTCCCCCTTTCCCTATGCAGCTCTATGTGCAAGCCCGGCTGGTGGGGAAGTGGGCCCGGCTGCTGCGTCCCACCATCCAGTTCTTCCTCATCACCTTCGCCATCTACGTGGGCTACACCAGGGTGTCCGACTACAAGCACCACTGGAGCGATGTGCTGGTGGGGCTGCTCCAAGGGGCTCTCATTGCCATCCTCATCGTGAGTGTCCCCTGTGCCACCCCGGGATGCTCCACGGACTGGAGCGGTCCCCAAGCGTCTCCTTCCCGATGCTCTTCCCCAGGTCCGATACGTCTCCGACTTCTTCAAGCAGCGTCCCCCTCTTCCGTGCGATGGGAAGGACCCGGAGCGCAAACCCAGCCTCCCGCTCACCATGAGCGACCCCGACTGCAATCACTACAGCTACCGGGGCGCGCCGTGAGCCGCGCTCCGCACCGGGCTCCCTACGGAACACTGGCTCCCTATGGAACACTGGCACCGGTGCCGCTTGCTGCCGCAGGTACCTGCGGGTTATCCCTGCCTATCCCCGCTCCTGATGTTCTCTCCATGCCCGTGGTGCCTCTGTGCTGGCCGGTGCGAGGTGATCCCAGCATCCTGCCTGCGGGAAGGGAGCTCCTTCGTTCCCTATGGGTCTGAGTCATGCTCCGAAGCGGCCATCCCGGCTTTCCATGCGCGGGGAGGGGAAGGGAGGCACGTGGGATGGATTTATCAGGCTGGCAAATGGCATGGAGCGAAGAGCAAACTCCTTGGGAAGCCTGAGCTTGCCTGGGCTGTTATCCCTGTCAAATGATCCAGCCTTAGGAGCACAAGGAGGGCAGCTGCTGGGTTAGCAAGGATTAAAGCAATCCGGCCCTTTCTCTGTTCCCTGATTCCCTTGGAAAGCAGCGCTGGCTTCCAGTGTGAGCAGAGGGAGCTTGGGAAAGGCTCTTCCCACTTCCTGATGCTGGGAGCAAGGGATTCTTGCACTCGCAGTGCTTGGGGATGCTCCAGCCTTTGTCTCTCCTGCGGCTTCAGCTGATGCTTTAGGGGTTAGGGGGGAAAGGGAGAAGCTTTCTGTGGTAAAGGAAATCCGATGGGGATGTGGAGCTGGATCTGGGATTCCGAACGCCTTGGGAAGGTGGGGAATGGGCCACGGAGCGGATCCCAGCGCAGCTCTGGAGCCTCTTCCTCAATTCCACACGTTTTCACGATGTGTTTTTTGTACAGAAGTGTGTTTTCTAAATGAGATCATCCTTAAGGAATGTCCGTGTCAGGTGTGGTCTCTTCCCCCATGGATGCTCCCGGCCTTGGGGTGGATGCGTGGGGCTGAAGGGAGTCTGACCCCTGTGCTAATATGCAGGGCTGCAGAGCCCTATTCCCATGGGAATGCTGGACCCATAGGGGCAGCATCCTCCTGGCCTCCTTGCCCGGCTGCTCGTGCGCTGTTGCCTTCGAGAGCGTTGTCCTTTGCTCAGCCAAACCTTGGAGGGATGGGAAGAGCCGTGGCCAGCGCAGGATCCGGGCTCCATCCCGCCTGGTCCCATCCCTGCTCCCGGGAGCCTCCGGCATTCCCGGCTCCGCAGCCGCTGGGCTCAGCGAGGGGGAAGGGAAGGGAGGGGAGAAGCTCTTGGAAAAAGTGACGGGTTTGTGCCTGCAGCTCCCTTGGCTGCTCCGGCAGCGCAAGGACAGAGCCTTGGCATGGGATAGGGATGGGGCTGGCGGCAGCTCACCGGGAGCAATGGGTGGCACTGGGAGGCAGCACCAAGCTTGAGGGTCAGCAGCAGCTGTGGGGGAGATAGGGCCGCTATGGCACAGGGAATGCCATAAGCTCCTTCCATCCCGGGCTCTGCGGGGTACCAGGGAACACCGGGATCATGGGGTCAGCTCTGCCCCTGCAGCCACTCACTGGGGCTGCTGAGTGTGAGTGGCTCCAGCCTGGCCAAGCCCTGACCAGAAACGCCTTCCCTGTGCCATGGGGAATCCATCAGCACCCACTGCTTTGCTCCTGCAGGTCCTTCCCTGCTCCCCCAGCGGGGTCCTTCCCCCTTTCCCAGCCCTCCAAGCTCCTGGGTTAACATCTGCCGGTGTCAAACAAAGCCGGGGGGGGAAGCAGCCGGGATTGGAACCAAAGGTCTGGGAAGGAGCTCCTGGAATCGGGAGCAGGAGGCACAGCCGGGGCTCCCTTTTCCCCTCTATCCTGGGCTTTGGTGCTCAGCAGCTGCCCCAGCTCCTGGCACGGTCCCACCAGCTCCTCTGTGCAGCCAGGAACGTGCCTGTTCCCTTCCCTTGAGATCTGATTTCACCCCTTGGATGCGGCTCTGGAAAAACCAGCTGGGCCACAATGCTGCAGTGTGCAGCTCCCAAGGGCAGGGCAGGCTGGAGCCGAGGGAGCTGGGCTGCTCCTTCCCGGATGGATGGATGGATGGATGGAGCTGCCTGCCTGCTGCCAGCCATGGGAAAGGGGCTGAGACCGGACCAAACTCATGGCATGCCAAGCCCGAGTAACCTGCGCTTGGTGGGACACAGTGAGGGGCAACCCCTACGCCGTGTGAACTCGATGGATCCCTTCCATTGGGATCCCGGATTCTATAATCCCAGGCTGCTCCTCTCGCATTCCAGGTGAGCTGCAGCCCTGGGTTGGGACTGGGGTGTCCAAAGCCCTTTGCAGCCTGCGCCTCAGGAGCCAGGGCTCCCATCCTGCTTGTGCTGGGGCAGGTTTGGCCGCAGGGATAGGGCTGGGATCTGCTCTCCAGGAGCCACCCCGTCCCCAGCGGCCCCAGCTCCATCCAAGGCATCTCCTTCCCAAGCCGGGCTCCGGCTCCAGCCCTGCTCGGAGGGGCCCTGCGCTGCCTCCCCCAGCCGGTGCCTCCCGCCTGGTGCCACGCAGCATCCTCCTCCCTTTGCTCCCTGGCGCCCGGGGCTCCTCCATGGGCCGTGTCCCGGTTCCCCTGGCTCCAGCCCCGGTTCTTTCCCTGCCGTTGGCTTCGTGCCCCGGCCCTTCGCTTCCCGGTGCCCGCTTCCAGGGGCGGGCAGAGGCATTGCTAGGAAGGATGTTACTCATCCCTAAACATCCCGTTCCCTGGCCCAAGGCCTCGGGAGGAGGCTGCAGCGGAGCCGGGGCCGGGGCTGGGAAGTGCCCTCAGGGTCGGTGCCCGCGGTCCGGAGCGGGGCGGCGGCAGAGGGCGGCAGGGGCCCGGCGGAGCCCGCTCCGCTCCCGGCGCGCTCCCAGGCCGGGCCCCGGCGCTGCTCCAGCCCCGCTGCTCCTCCTTCTCCTCCTCCTCTCCTCTTTCTCTTCCTTTTGCTCCTTCTGCTCCTCCTCCCTCTCCATTCGCCTTCTCCTCCTTTTCCTCCTCTTTTTCCTTCTCTTGCTCCTTCTCCCCCCTTTCCTCCTCCTCCTCTCTCCTCCGATCCCATCAGTGCCGCTTCCCCCAACTTTAATCCATGATTCCTATCAAACGCGGCGGGTGCAGCCGCCTCCTTTGATCTGGCTGCGGAAGGGAAGGAGGGAGCAGAGGAGGAATTAAGCAGTGAGGGCAGGAGGAAAGGAGAAGGGGAAACCCTCCTATGGGAGGTGGTTCAGGAGATGTCTCTTTATCAGGCAAGACCCGGCCCAGGACAATGTTCTCCTGAGCGAGCAGGGCCCCATCCTTCTTTTGGCGCTGGGGCTGGGGATGGAGCTGGGAATGGAGATGGAGGTGGAGCTGGGGATGGGGATGGAGATGGGAATGGAGATGGAGATGGAGATGGGGATGGGGATGGAGCTGGGAATGGAGATGGAGGTGGAGCTGGGGATGGGGATGGAGCTGGAGCTGAAGCTTTGGGATGGAGCTGGGGCTGAAGTTGTGACTGAAGCTGGAGCTGAAACTGGGGATGGAGCTGGAGGTGGGGCTGGAGTTGGGGCAAAGCTGGAGCTGGGAATGGGGCTGGAGCTGGGGCTGGGAATGAGGCCGGGGCTGGGAATAGGGCTGGGGCTGGGATTGGGAATGGGGCTGGGAATGGGGCTGGGGCTGGGCTGGGGCTGGGGCTGGGAATGGGGCTGGGGCTGGGCTGGGGCTGGGCTGGGGCTGGGCTGGGGCTGGGCCGGCTGTGCTGCGGGACCAGCAGCTGCGGTGGCAGCGGCACCGGGAGCTCTCCCCGCAGCTCAGCCCCGGCCCTGCTCTGGCACACGGCGCTGGAGCCGGGCCCGGAGGCGCAGCCGGAGGGGACGAGCAGCGCTTTGCTTCCCTGCGCTTGCCAGGAGCCGCCCGGAGCAGCGGCGCTGCCAGGGCCGGGGCCGCGCTCTCTGGAAGCGTTGGCTGCGGGATGATGGATGCTCCCCCCCGGCTCCGGCTCTGGGCATTCCCATTCCTTTCCCAGCGCATTCCCACCAAACCCTCTGCCATGGCAGGGATCGCCGTGACGAGAGAACTGGAGAGGGGCCTGGGACAAGGGCCTGTGGAGACAGGAGAGGGGAATGGCTTTAACTGCCAGAGGGGAGGCTGAGATGAGCTCTTAGGCAGAAGCTCTTCCCTGTGAGGGTGCTGAGGTGCTGGCAGAGGCATGGGAAAGGTGGTGCTGGATGGTGCCATCAGATCCCCATTTCCAGGACGGGATGCAGGAGCTCAGGGATGGATGCAAAGCATCAGCTGCCTTTTGGTCTTTGAACTGATTTCCCTGTTTTTCTCTTACCATGACCTTGGTCAAATGATTTCTCCTCCCTTTGGGATTTATGGCTCTTTTCCAGAGCGGATCCGTTCTGGCCACCAAAATAGACCTTGTGCTCCTATTCCATTTTAATACATAAGAAGGGCTGGAGATGGTTCTGCTGCTGCTTCCCCCCAGCCCCAACCACCCTCCGTCCCCAGAGCCCAAACCTCTGGGTGGCTGGTGCAGAGCCAAGAGTGGGTGCAGTGAGGACAGGGGCATTCCCAGCCTTTTCCAGCTCTGGAATTGGGGCTTTCCCACGTTCGCTGCGGGGATTATTATGGTTCTGCTCTTCTCTCAGGGCCTGGAGGAGAGCTGTGGTCCCTGCCTGTGGCTTCTTGGTCCCCGTATCCTGATGGTGATGGGGATACAGGAACCAAGCCCATCCCCTTGGGGCTCATGGGGCTGCAAAAATCAAACACCCAAACGGGATCAGGCTCAGCCTTTCCCGTTGCTGTTTTCCCCCCCATCACCCAGACGTGGTTCCTGTGTGGACGTGGAGCCCCGTTCCTGCGCTGGGCGCCCTGGGGCTGCAGGAAGGCAGTGCCAGGGGGGCATCGGGCACCAGGTTGTGGCCGGCACCGATGTCTCTATGGGCAAACACCACCAGGGCCGAGGGCTGCGTTTGCCTCCTGCTTGCGGGAGATGCTTTGCCCACCCTCGGGGTCTGTCCAGAGGGGGATGGATCCCGGGGACCATGAGGATGGAGCCGTGAGCAGGGCTCAAGGCTTGAGGGGGAGGAAGAGGAGGAGGAAGAGCCGTAAATCCCATTGGAATCCCATTGGAAACCCCCAAACGTGGGTTTGAGGATGGACACAAGGCGGGGGGGGGGGGGAGGGTCCGGGGTGGCCGAACAGCGTTGGGGCTGGGGGATGCTGAGGCCTTTGCTGGTGGAAGATGGGGGGGTCCCATATGGGGGGGGTGTCCCTTATGGAGGGGGGTCCTTTATAGGGGGGCCCTCGTGGAGGGGATCCTTCATACGGGGGGTGCCTCATGGGGGGGGGGGTCCCTCATAGAGGGGCGTCCTTCATGGGGGGGTTCCCTCATGGGTGGGGGTCCCTCATGGGGGGGGTCTCCCATAGGCGGGGGGGGGGATTTGGGGGTCCCTCATTGGGGGGGGGGGGGGCCCTGGATGCTCCGGGTCACGTGGGACCCCCCCTTAACCCCTCTGTCCCCGGCGGCACCGCAGGGGTTAAATCCCGCTCCCCTCCCGCGCCGCCTCCTCTTCGGCCTCCTTAGATTGACACTCTCCTCGGCGGCAGGGCCCGGCTGGCCAATAAGAACGCGCCTCCTCGCGCCCCACGTGGGGCCGCCCCGCTCCCGCAGCGCTCCCATTGGCTGCCGGCGGGGCGATCGCCCGCACGGGCCGGGCCCCACGTGGAGCCGGCGCTGGCGCTCCTTCATTGATCGCGCTCCGCAGAGCGGCTGCCGCGGGAGGGGCGGGGCGGGGCGGGGCGGGGGCTCGGCTCGGCTCGGCTCGGCTCGGCTCGGCTCGGCTCCGCTCGGTCCCGCTCGGCTCCGCTCGGCCCGGCCCGGCCCGCCCCGCCGCAGGGGTGCGCGCCTGGGTCCGGGTCCAGCAGCGCGGTGAGTCCCGTCCCGTCCCATCCCGTCCCGTCCCGTCCCGACCCGGTTCGGTGCCCGCACCCGGGCCGGGCCCGCTCTGCCCCCCGGGGCTCCCTCCGGCCGCGGTCCGGCGCCACTCGTGGCTGCGGAGCCCTCCCCGCAGTCGTACCTGCTGCGGGGCTATTGTCTGCGCCGTGCGGGAGGGCGCGGGCCCGGGGTGAGGGCGGGGAAGCCGCGGGGGGTTCCGGAGGGGTGCAGGGAACCGGAGCCCCCGGGCTGTGCCCTGCGGTGGTGACTCGCGGTGTCTCTCTCCCAGGGCCCGATCCGGAGGTGAGAAGCGTCCTCAGGCCCCATCCTGTGGCTGCGGTGGGGTCCGGAGCAGCCAAAAGGGTCCTGGGCCCGTCCGGTGCCAACGATGTTCCCGCAGAACCGGCCCCCGGTGAGCCCGCACCTCGGCCTCGTCCCCCCTGAGCCATGCGCTGCCCCGGGCAGGGTCTGAGCCCTCAGTCCGAGCCCCACACGGGACGGGACAAACCGGCTTTGGGCCCCGAAAGTTGTGCTCCGCGTTCCGGTGGCTCATCCCAAAGTGATGCTGAGCCCCGGCGCTGCGGGGCCTGGGTCTCATGGAGCCGGGTGGCATCGGGGCGGGATGGCGCTGATCCCCCCTCCCTTGCACGGGGGCTCTCAAAGGTGGAGCAGCGCTGCCCTGGGCGGTGACTCCTCCTGCTCCCCCCCCCCCCCCCCCGACGTGGCCATTGCTCCTGCCCTGGTTGCCCAAAGCCCCCTCAGGGACTCGGCAACCTCTCGGGGCCACCAGCGGTGACCCGCGGGGTCCCCTCCTCTGCCCAGGCCCACCTCCAGGCCCCCTCCGCTGCCTCGGGAGCCGCGGTGGCCACCAGTGGCATCCCCAGCACCCCGCAGTCCCTCAAGCTGACTTACCCGGAGACCTTGGACCGCATCAAGGAGGAATTCCAGTTCCTGCAGAACCAATACCACAGGTGAGGAGCGGCCGGAGGCTCCGGGGGGCTCTGGTGGTGCTGGGCCCATCGCCGGTGCTGGTGAGAGCCGGGCTCCCCACGGCGCTGGGCATCAGAGGACCAAGCACCACCATGGTCACTTGAAGTGATGCTGTTTGAGGGAGAAACTCGGCCTCCTCCCGCCGAAAGCCCCGGGATGAGGGTGATGGCTTCCAGGGCTCCATTCCCCCCGGGATCACCTCCCCTTCCCCGCGCCAGTGCCGGGCAGAGCAAGGTTTGAAACGCAGCTCGGCTTTGCAGCTCGCTCCATTTGGGAAGCAGATGCTGGGGAGGGGGTTAAAACTCCGTGCGGATTGCTTCCTGACGCCTGGATTGCCTTTGCTGTCCATCTCCTCTTTATCATCCCTTTCCCAGTCCTCTTTCAGGTGGTTTTCTTGGCTTGTGCTGGGAGATGGGACTGAAGCTGGGAGCAGGAGGCTGAAGCACATGGGGCACTGGGGGGGTTCCTGCTCTGTCCAGCTTGGGGGACCTTGCCGGGGGGGGGGGGGGGAATTCTTCCTCTCCCTCCTTCCCTCTTTCTTTCTTCTCTTTATTTTTACAGCTTGAAGTTAGAATGTGAGAAGCTGGCAACGGAGAAAACCGAAATCCAGCGTCATTATGTCATGGTCAGTGAGCCCCACCTGAGGGGAAGAGGGTGCCGGGGGTGTCTTCTCTGAGCCATCAAAGGACACGCGGCCCTGGGATGCTTTGCCTTCCCTTTGCATTGGGGTTGTGTGGCCATGCCTGGAGCTGTGGTTCCTGCGGCTGTTGTTGGGTGTTCTTCTTCCCCCAAAGCAAGCGGATGGCGGTGGTGGATCCGTTCCCGTGCTGGTTGCTTCCTTTCCCATGGGCAGTGAATGGGAGGATCGTGTCCTTTCTGCGGCCACGTGCTGGAGGGACATGGGGACCATGTTCTCCTCCGGGCCTGGCCACAGCACAGCCATCCATGGCCAGGCTGAGCCTCTGTGCCAGCACTGGAGAGGGTTTTGTGGCTGTGATTCCCCTGGGCTCTCTATCCAATGCTGACGCTGCCTTTTCTCTCTTGCAGTACTATGAGATGTCCTATGGCCTCAACATCGAGATGCACAAGCAGGTGAGGCTGGGCGGGATGGGAGCATCATCCCGGCTCTGTCATCCTGGCTTTGTCATCCCTGTCCCCACCTTGCTGTCTGGGCCCTTCAGGGTCATCCCTTCCCATGGGAAGTTGCTCCCTGCTGTAACCCAGGGAAGGCTGGATCCCTCCTCCGTGCTTCAGGAGCTCTACATCATGCCCTTGGCCTGTCTCCTTAGCTCCCTGCTCACTGGGTCCAGGCTGCGTGTCCCCAGCTGGGTCTCCCCATGCACTTGTTGTGGTGCAGGACTTGTGCTTGCGCAGCCACTTGTGAGCAGCCACTTGGAGAGGGGTGCAGGGTGATGAGGAGCACCCTGAGGTGGGAAGGAGGAGGCTCGGGGCTGCATATCCCCCCTTGCTGCCTCCCCATCCATCCCTCTTTCCTCCCTCCCTTCCTCCCGCTGCGCTGCGCTCCGGGTCACCAGCTGCTCTGAGGCAGAAGGTTTCTTCTCATCTATTTTTAAAGAGGCTGCGGAGGAGCCGGGAGAGGCGTGCTGCAGCCGCGGCCTCCTTCCATCCCTCCCTTCCTTCCTTCCTTCCCTCCCATCCATCCACTCATCCTTCCCATCTTTCCCATCCCACCCTGTGCTCAATGCCAACTGTTGCGTGGAAGCACGGCGCTGGGGTGCTGGTCCCTGTCCCCCCCCCATCCCAGGCTGATGGCTGCTCTCAACAGCCAAGCTGGCTGAGGATGATGATAAAGGAGGATGAGGATGAGGAGGCGTGAAGCTGCCCTTGTGAGGAGCAATGCTGAGGGTCGCCTCATCCCGGTGCCCCCTCCCCGGAGGGCTCCCTGCTCCCCTCATGTGCCTGCCGGGATTGATTCTCCCATGGAATGGTGCGTGCGTGTGTGTGTGTGTGCGGGTCCCACGTGCTGCCCTTTAACAAGGGCCCATAAGTCTGCTCCAGCAGCCAGCGGCCATTGTGGGGAAACCGGGAGCTGCCGGTGCGGGAGCAGCCGAATCCCTCCATCACCGCGGTGGCGAGGTCGGGTCGCTGCTTTTCCTCCCCTTGCCCCCCATCCAGCGCTCCTCATGGGCACGGGCAGGGCTCCTGAGCACCCTTGGGGAAGGCAGGGGGGTGCCGTGGTCCTCTCACAGCATCCCCGCTGCTCCCCGCGCTCCCGGTGATGCAGCGCTTGCCCCGGTGAGCTCCCGTGGTGCGGGGCTGGGGCTGACTGCGGTGGGGCAGCCGCAGGCAAGGGAGGAAGCGGGAGATGTCGGTGTTTTGACGGTGGTGGTTCTGGTTTTGGCATGGAGAAGGGGCTCGTAGCTCTTCATAAAACCACCTCCCCAATGCACCCGGCCTTGGGCTCGTTCGCCCCGAGGCGGAGGGGAGGTGGCGGCGCTGGAGAAGGATTGGGGGGGGGGGGGCCGCAAACAGCGCGATCGTTTTTCATGCTGAGAGCGTTAAAGTGCCAGTAAATTGCACATTAACGAGTGCGAGTGAATTGGAGGCAGCTCTCCCCAAGGAGCTGCTGCCCATCAGTGCATTAGGGAAGAGAATCCATCACTGCCGGCCCCGGGAGACAGCTAAATCCTTCCCAGAACTGCCGGCTGCCAAATCTCCTTCCCCCCCCCTTTTTCCCTCCTCTTCCCTTTCTTTCTTTTCTCTCTGTTCTCCCTCCCTGGGAAGGGGAAGCGAGGGCGGGTGTGGGATTGTTGCTGCTCAATGTGGGTCTGGGAAAAGCAGGTCGGTGCCCGCTCTGGATGGTGGTACCGGATGTCCCGGGGTCTGCATCCCCATCCTGGCCATGCTCCTGCACGGGAGCCGTGCCCGAGGTCCTGCTGGGAAGATCCAGGGTCAGCTCCATCCTTGGCTGTTGGGTCTTCCAGCCTCTGGTGTCCTCCTGGGGCTGACAACAGGGTTCAGGCTCGACCCACTCCTCTCATCCAGGGCTTGCTCCATATCGCTTCCGTCCTGTCCACCGGGATGGGCAGGGATGATGCAGGGATTGATGCCTGCGTTTGGGGAGAGCTGCGGGTCTCTGCTCCTCTCCGGCAGAGGTGAAGAGCCCCACGGGCACCCCACAGCCCCAGGGATGTGCCTGTGGGGCCGGGGATGAGGTAAAGCCTGTGCTGTCCCCTACGCCGGGCTGTGGAGCGCAGTGGGAGCACGACACAGCATGGAACGTTGCCGCTCTCCATCCCCTCTGCTCGGGGTGTGCTCCTGATTGCCGGCGGCACTCGAGTGCTGCAGGAATCAGCAGCTCTATGGAGAGCATCTCTCCAGGCTTCCTGCGGGCCCGGAGGGCAGCGATTACCGGGCCTGGTGCCAGTGGGAGGGCGGAGGTGAGCCCCGGGGGGCTCGGCTGGGTCGGTGCCATAGGGCTCCATGGCCTTGGCAAGGAGGAGGCTGAAGCTGTCAGGGTGGGGATGGAGGATGCTGGAGGGATGGCATCAGGAAGGGACAGCTTTCCTCGGCCCTCAAGAGGGGTTTCTGCTCCTCGGTGCTGGGAATGAGCACCAGCGCCAGAGATCATATTAGAGCAGTTTATTAACATGCAAAACGCGGTGGCTGCTGAGGTGGGGATGGGAGGGGGTGTCCTGCAGTGTGGGGCAGCTCTGCCCTCACCCTGATGGGTGCTGCATCTCTCACTGCATCTCTCATCGCATCTCTTCTCCCGCCAGACGGAGATCGCGAAGCGGCTCAATGTGATCTGTGCCCAGCTCATCCCGTTCCTGTCGCAGGAGGTGGGTGGCCCTCAGGCCCCAACTGGGCATGTGGAGAGCTCCGCTGGGGCACAGGGAGCGTCCCTCCCCGGGGACTCGGGCCCTGCGCATTGGGCCGGGTTGGGGGCACTGGTTCTGCCCCATTCCATGGGGAATCCCCACTGGGTGCCGCGGCATCACCCAGTACCACGCTCTCCTCTCCCCGCAGCACCAGCAGCAGGTTGTCCAGGCCGTGGAGCGAGCGAAGCAGGTGACTATGACCGACCTGAACGCGGCTCTCGGGGTACGTCAACCCTCTGCCCACCCCATCCCGCGGGCACCGGTGCTTCCTATGTTCCCCCATAGGGACACACATCCCGGCAGCTCCTCTGCCTTCTTTCGTGGCTCTCTCTGGGGAGGATGGGGACAAGGTCATAGAATCGTGGAATGGGTTGGGTTGGAAGGGACCTTAAAGCTCCTCCAGCTCCATCCACTGCCACGGGCAGGGACACCTTCCATAGAGCAGCTCCAAGCCCCTGGGTCCAACCTGGCCTTGAGCACTGCAGGGATGGGGCAGCCACAGCTTCTCTGGGCACCCTGTGCCAGCGCCTCAGCACCCTCACAGGGAACAGCTTCTGCCCAAGAGCTCATCTCAGTCTCCCCTCTGGCAGTTAAAGCCATTCCCCTTCGCCTGTCCCAAGGTGCTGCTGCACTGTCAGAGCAGGGTACTTGGGTGACATGGTGTGTGTCACTGTGGCCTGATGCCCTGTAGCCTGGGTTGGAGGGGGTGTCACCACCATCCCCATACCTCAGTTATCACCTCCAAAACACCGTGCAGTGGCATGGGTACGGGTAGGGTCCCCCATCCATATGGATACGGGTATGGTTCCCCATGCATCCCAGTAGCTCCTGTCGCGGCTGGGAGGTAGCAGCAGGAATGATGCTGAGACCCCAACCTCCATCCTGATGTGTTCCTTCGGCTCTGCTCTCTCCCTCCCTCTCCTCTCCAGCACCAGCTCCAGACCCAGCACCTCTCGCACCACGCTCCCCCCATCCCTCTGACCCCCCATCCCTCCGGGATGCAGCCCAGCGGCCTCGCCGGCATCAGCACCGCCTCGGGGCTGCTGGCGCTCTCGGGGGCATTGGGGGCCCAGGCCCAGCTCCTGGCCAAGGATGACCGAGGAGCCCATGACACTGAGCCCAGGGGTGAGTTTAGGGGAGGGCTGAGACCTTTGGGGTGGGGGGGGCCGGGTGTGCTCTGACCCTCCTGGGAATGGGTGGTGCTGGGCCACAGGGTGGCACCGGGGCTTGTCCATGCCATGGGGCTCTTGAACGGGCTGGTGCAGTCAGGGCCTTGGTGGCCATGAGGGGTTTGGGATGAATGTCCCTCCTGGGGGGTGCACATCCCTGCTTGGAGCCCATGAGCACCCCAGGAGGAGCTTTCGGGGGGGCTCTTAGCAGTGGCACACTGTGTCCCTCCTTCCTTCCTCCCTCCTCTTCATCCTCCTGCTGCGCCACGGCGACAGAGCGAGACCCCGGCCCCGTAAGTGCCTTTTCCTTCTCTTCCACCCTCTTCCTCCATCCGGGATGCTGGGAGCAGGTGGCCGTGGGGGGACGGGTCCTGCTCCCCATCCAAGGCATGGGTGGGGGCTCTGCGTGCCCTGGGAGCTCGCGTCCCCTAACCCTGTGTCCCCCCCCATCCCAGAGCTCCCTGGCGCTGCCCAACGGGGAGCGGGCACGAACCATCTCCGAGTACCTGAGCAGCAGCAAGAAGAGGAAAGTGGAGGAGAAGGACTTTGGGACGGACTACGTGAGCCTGGGGCTGGGGGATTGGGGTGTCCTCGTCCCCATGGATGTGTGTGGAGCTGCCCGTGCCCATGGCACATCCCAGGCAGGAGCTGGGGCGGCCTCGGTCCCTTTGGCTCCAATCAGCCCCTGTGTTGCAGGGCAGCGACGCAGACAAAAGCGAAGACAACTTGGTGGTGGATGAGGTCAGTGCTGGGAAGGGGCTGGCGCTGGGATGCGCTGCCTGTCCCTCTCGCCAGGCTGGGGGCTAATGGGCTCTTAGAGGTGGAAGTGGGCAGTGTTGGACCCCCCACTCACGCTGATGGCAGCGATGAGGCCCAGGCTCCCTCGTGCCTGTGGGTATCCCTGTGCTCCTGCCTGTCCTGCTGACCTCCCTTTCCCCACAGGACCCCTCTTCCCCACACAGCGTCCACTCCTACTCATCCCGGGAGAATGGGGTGGACAAGGTCCCTCTGGGGAGGAAAGAGGCCGCACCGCTCAGCCCCACTTCCATGGCCTCCTCCAGCAGCGCATCCCCATCCCAGAGCAAGGATGTGCCCACGGTACGTGTTCACTTGAGGGCTGTCCTCAGTGATGCCATTGCTTGGGCTCAGCTGCACAGGGCTCCACCTCCAGACCCGTGGGGTGAAGGCAGTGCTGGGGTTCCTGCTCTCTTACATCCCATATCCCATCGCGCAGACCCTGTGGTTGTTGGAACAGGGGTGGGGGGACACCCATGGAACCCCCCGGCACGGCTGTAGCGCGGTCCTCACACCTTCCCCCTCTGTTTGTAGGGGGAGAAGGCAGGGACACCCAGCCTCAAGTCCAGCACCCCCACATCCCAGGGTGATGCCACAGCCCCAGGCTCCAGCGGTACCCAGCAGTTTCGCCCCACAACCACCGCCAAGACCCCCGTGGACCCATTGGGTGAGCTTGGCCGTGCCGGGGACCCGGGTGGGTGGCTCCAAGCTCCAACCTCTTCATCCTGCATCTCCCCCCCACAGCCCTGAGCCTGAGGAACCCTCTGGGGGTGCAGAGCCCCTACTCAGCCGCCTTTGGCATGGCCCATGCAGCCGTTAACGGGGACATGGCCGGGACCGGACCCTACGCCAGCCTCCACCTCATGTCCCCACAGCTCAATGGGGCCACGGCCGCCGGCAGCTATGGGCGCTCGCCCCTGGTGCGTGAGCCCCTTCCCCATGGGGCTGGGGGGGGCCCGTGGGGTGTGAGCCGCTCTCACCCGCTGTCCCCTCCAGGTGGGATACGATCCCCATCCCCACATGCGCGTCCCAGGGCTGGCGGCTGGAATGCAAGTGGGGACATCAGGGAAACCGTGAGTGGGGCTGGGGCAGGGGATGGGTGTCCAGGGAGGGAGCATGGGATGGGTTGGGTTGAAAGGACCTTAAAGCTCCTCCAGTGCCGTGCGCAGGGACACCTTCCATAGAGCAGCTCCAAGCCCCTGGGTCCAACCTGGCCTTCAACACTGCAGGGATGGGGCAGCCACAGCTTCTCTGGGCACCCTGTGCCAGCGCCTCAGCACCCTCACAGGGAACAGCTTCTGCCTCAGAGCTCATCTCAGTCTCCCCTCTGGCAGTTAAAGCCATTCCCCTGTCCTGTCCCTCCATCCCTTGTCCAAAGCCCCTCTCCAGGTTTCCTGCAGCCCCTTCAGGCACTGGAGCTGCTCTGAGGTCTCCCCTTCAGGAGCCTTCTCTTCTCCAGGCTGCCCCAGCCCAGCTCTCAGCCTGGCTCCAGAGCAGAGCTGCTCCAGCCCTCGCAGCATCCCTACGGATGGGGAGCTCAGCTCCAGTTGGAGCTGTTGTGGAGCAGGAACCGACCCCCCTGTGCCCAACCAGACTGCTTCCACCTCCCATTCCAAACCACTCTGCCCGTGCCTGACGTGGCCCCGGCTGCTCCATGCCTGATCCTGGGCTGGTTCTCACCAACTCTCTCCCTTTGCAGCGCCTATTCCTTCCACGTCAGCGCTGATGGGCAGATGCAGCCGGTGCCGTTCCCCCCGGATGCTCTGCTCGGCTCCGGCATCCCCCGGCACGCGCGGCAGCTCCACACGTTGAGCCATGGGGAGGTGGTTTGTGCCGTCACCATCAGCAACTCCACCAGGCACGTCTACACCGGCGGCAAGGGCTGCGTGAAGGTGTGGGACGTGGGGCAGCCCGGCACCAAAAACGGCCGTGGCTCAGCTCGACTGCTTGGTAAGGATGTGCGCCCATGGCTTGGTGCCCCGCATTGAAGGGGGGGGGATCTTAGAAGGGGGGGGTTTGGGGCATCTCAAAGTGATGATGTGGTCCTAACCGGGGTGGCTGTGGATGCTGGGGAAGGGCCGGGGGCTCCGTGCTGCCGGTGCTTGGGCTGCCCCATCAGTTCCGAGCATCCCAAGCTCTTGGGGGGGGCCTTTTCCATCCCCACCGCTTGGCACTGCTTCATCCGGCAGTGTCAGCCCTTCCTGTAGGTCGTTCCTGCAGGCTGGACTCACCTGGGCTGAGGCATCACTTGGGTTCAGCTCTGTTCTGCTCCTGCCTGTGTGGGTCGGGCTGGAAGGAGAGCTCGGATTCCTCATGGGAATAAATCATGGGATGGTTTAGGTTGGAAAAGACCTTTAAGCTCATCGAGTCCAACCGCTGAGCCAGCACAGTGGGGACATGGGTAAACCATGTTCCTAAATGGAACCCACCACTAAACCATGGCCCCAATCCCTTCCGGGATGGTGACTCCTCCGCTGCCCTGCGCAGCCTCTCCAATGCTTCCCAACCCTTTGGCTGAGAACATTTGTCCTAAGATCCCATTTAAACCTCCCCTGATGCAACTCGAGGCTCTTTCCTCTTCTAGGAGGGTTCTTTTGTAGGTGTAGGCACTTGGCCACTGTTGCCTTGGCCCTTGAGGTCCCCTCGGTTGCTATTCCAAGAGCTCCTGGCAGCTTCCTGAGGTTTCCTCAGGTTGGGAATGCCACTGCCAATCCCAGCACAGCCATCACCAGGGGCTCTTTTTCGCCTGGTTCTTTGAGGGTTGTTTTCACTGGAATTGGGAATCCCTGTGCCAGCTATGAAGAGCCCAAACCCAAACCCTCCCCTCCACTTGCTGGCCTTGGGGCTTGGGCAGCTTGACAGATGTTATTCCTGGATGGTGCTGCCCTTGAAGATCCCGATGCATAAACAAGGAAGTGATTGAGTCATGATCATTTCCAGCTGCATCCAAAGTTCAGGAATGGGGGAAAACGATGGTTTAGCGCTCGGAGTCATCGGAGCCGCAGCAACCGCGTCTGTCGGGGATGCTGTGGGTGATGGTCCCTAAGGACGTAGAATTTGGGTGGAAAAGACCTTAAGGTCACCCAGTTCTGACATCCGGGATGGGTGCAGAAGGACCGGAAGGGAAGGGGGATAACGGGGGTCCCGCCTCTTGCACCCCAGAACCGCGACAACTACATCCGCTCCTGCAAGCTGCTGCCCGATGGCCGCAGCCTGATCGTGGGGGGGGAAGCCAGCACCCTCTCCATCTGGGACCTGGCGGCCCCTACGCCCCGCATCAAGGCCGAGCTCACCTCCTCTGCCCCTGCTTGCTACGCCCTGGCCATCAGCCCCGACGCCAAGGTCTGCTTCTCCTGCTGCAGCGACGGCAACATCGTGGTGTGGGACCTGCAGAACCAGACCCTGGTCAGGTGAGCTGGGGGGGGGGCACAAGGGCTGGGGGACACACGCAAGGCAGCGTTGGCAGCCGTGTCCTTGCCCGCTCCCTGTTCCCCCCCCCCCTCTTTCCCAGGCAGTTTCAAGGCCACACGGATGGTGCCAGTTGCATCGACATCTCCAACGATGGCACCAAGCTCTGGACGGGGGGGCTGGATAACACGGTGCGGTGCTGGGACCTGCGCGAGGGGCGGCAGCTCCAGCAGCACGACTTCAGCTCCCAGGTAAGGAATGGGGCTGAACGGGAGCCCCATAGGCACAACCGGGACCGGCCCGATCCTGGTTTTCCTCCCTTTCTCCCCCAGATCTTCTCCTTGGGCTATTGCCCAACAGGGGAGTGGTTGGCGGTGGGGATGGAGAGCAGCAACGTGGAGATCCTGCACGTCACCAAACCGGACAAGTACCAACTGCATCTGCACGAGAGCTGCGTCCTCTCCCTCAAATTCGCCTCCTGCGGTAGGCACGGCTCCCCCAGGCCTGGATTTGGGACCTTGGGATGTGCCTCCTCTCCCGACACATCATACTGGGGGCAAGCGCTGGCTGTGGATGCAGGAGAAGGGGGGTCCTTCTGGAGCAACCCCTACGGCAGTGGTGCGGGGATGATCCCCTTGATCCCTTCTGTCCCTTCCACAGGGAAGTGGTTTGTGAGCACAGGGAAGGACAATCTGCTCAACGCCTGGAGGACGCCCTATGGAGCCAGCATCTTCCAGGTACAGGGATGCACAGCCCTGGTTTTGACTGGGATAGAGTTGATTTTCTTCCTGTAGATGTTTCTTCGCTCAGTGCATCCCAGCTCTAAATGTACGTAGTAATATATAGAGAGCTGTAGGAAAGCGTATAGCAATGTATTAGCAGTCAGAGAATCAGGGAATGGTTTGGGTTGGAAGGGACCTTAAAGCTCCTCCAGCTCCAACCCCTGCCACGGGCAGGGACACCTTCCACTGGAGCAGCTCCAAGCCCCTGTGTCCAACCTGGCCTTGAACACTGCAGGGATGGGCCCCCCCTGCCATTGTCCCACCACCCAGTAACCAAAGTGGTCCCTGCAGGGTCCCCAGGGTGGGGGCAGGTCCTTGCTCTGCGCTTCCTCTTTTCCTTCCCTTCTCCCCTCTCTCAGTCCAAGGAAACCTCATCCGTCCTCAGCTGCGACGTCTCCACCGATGACCAATTCATCGTCACCGGCTCTGGGGACAAGAAGGCCACAGTCTACGAGGTCATCTACTGACAGCAAGAGGTGCCAGGCAGACACACGGACACCCCATGGATGGATGGACGGATGGGGGGGGGGCTCTGCCCGCCCTGCTCCTGCCTTCCCAAAGCAGATCCGGGCCAGCCGAGGCGGAGAAGCGTGGCCGGGGCTGGAGATGGCCCCGGGCCGGTGTCACACAGGGCTGGGTGATGGCAATGGGGACTTGCTCCTTGGTTTGGGCTCTGTTTGTTGGATGGGGGGAGGGGGGGGGCGCTGGGGGAGGGGGTGTTAAGGATTTTGGGGGTTTATTTGGGGGTTTTTTAGTTTATTTTTTCACTTTTGGGGGGGTATTTTGGTGGGGGTTTGGTTGGGGGAGGCGCTGGGCCACGCTGGGGCCATGGGCTCCATCCTCAGCACCCTTGGGTGGGCCTCTTGGGCTGTATTTAATAATAAAAGCAAGTAAAAGCAGAGCTCTGCCTGGTCCTGAGCAGCTCCCGCGGTGCTGCGTGGCCATGGGATGGAGCCAGGAGAGGATGGAGCCAGGAGAGGATGGAGCCAGGGCTGGGGGAGTTCTGCCGTGGCAGGAAAAGCTGCCCCATCACTGCTGCTCCTGGACCCCCCAACTCCACTTCCCAGCCCATTGCCCATGGGGCACCACTGGTTGGGGACCCCTGTTCCATGATGGGGTGTGATGGGAGCTTCTGTCCCATGGGCTTCGAGGGCAGGGATGCACAGCTCTGGGATGGCAGGGGTGCATTGCTCCGGGATGGCAGGGATGCATTACTCCGGGATGACAGGGATGCTCCACTCCAGGATGGGAGGGATGCATTGCTCCGGGATGGCAGGGATGCTCCACTCCAGGATGGCAGGGATGCATTGCTCCAGGATGGCAGGGATGCTCCACTCCAGGATGGCAGGGATGCACAGCTCTGGGATGGCAGGGATGCTCCACTCCAGGATGGGAGGGATGCATTGCTCTGGGATGGCAGGGATGCTCCACTCCAGGATGGGAGGGATGCATTGCTCCGGGATGGCAGGGATGCACAGCTCCGGGATGGCAGGGATGCTCCACTCCAGGATGGGAGGGATGCACAGCTCTGGGATGGCAGGGATGCTTTGCGCCCGGATGATGTTTCAATCTGAGCTTTGGGCTGGTGCTTAGACTGGAGAAAAGGAATAAAAGAAAGAAATAAAGGAAAATCAATTCTCTGAGCATCCCCAGGGAATTCTGCAGGCAGCTGCATGGAAAATACCTGCAGAGCCCGGCTGCTGCCTGGCAGATGATTCACATCCCATCAAGGGCATGGAGCTGGGTACCAAACACCCAGTGCAGGCATCTCCTCACCCTCCTTTGGGCTGCATGGACCACAGAGGAATCCAGGGCCACATTCCCAGCCCCTCTGCCTATCCCTGGTCCCTACCAGCCTCTGGTCCTTCTGCTTGACGAGCATCCCGCTGGAGGGGATGGATACAGGATTCCCAGGCATCTCCCAGCTGCCGGGTTCCAAGGGGGGGGGTCCCTGGGGAAGAAGAGGTCTCTGGGGAGTGGGAAGCCCATTCCCTCTGCAGAAGGGCAGGCATTCCAGCTCCAGCACAGGCAGGGAGCTGAGGAAGGGCCTCTTGGCAGCCCCTCGCCAGCATTCCAGAGGCACGGCCACCCACCAGGAATCACACACTCAATTAGGGCTGGGATTTTTATCCCCATCATTCCACCACGGAGCAGTTCTAGAAGGGCTGTTCTGCAGAAATCCTGATGTTCCTTCCAGCGCTTGGATTTCTTTGGGAAGTGGCAAAGGACAAAAGGAACCAAACCCCAGTCCCGTGTGGTGATTCCAGGGGAGGAAAAGAGATGTCCCCAAACCCAAGAAGAGCTGGGGCTGGGATCTGCTGCAGTGGTCAGGGAAGGCTGTACCGGGAATGCCTGGAATTCTGCCCTGGGACACGGGCAGGAGCTCGGTGTGCTCATGTTAAGGCTGCTCTAAGGCCAGGCTGTGTATGAGACCAGCGCTGGGATACCCTGTGAGCCCTCCTGCAAAGGCAGCCCAGCATTCCTGCCTGTTCCTGCCTGTTCCTGCCTGTTCCTGCCACCTCCGTGTGCACTAGCTGCCAGCCCGGCTCCCTGGGGCTCTCATCTCAGCTTATCAACCTCCCCATATGGGATGCGCAGGGAAAAGGGGCTGAAAAGGGATTGCGATGCAGAGCCAAGCCTGCGGCTGGCAAAGCTGAGCCCTGGCTGGCACCACCTTCCAGCCGGATCAGCCTTGGCTGGCGTCAATCCATTGCTGGCACATGGTCCAGGAGGATGCTCCTGCCCAGAGCCTGATGGTCCAAGGCTGGAGCAAGGAGAGGGGGCTGGAAATCACATCCCATTGTTCATGGGCAGTGTGGATTCTCTGCTGTCTAAGGCAGGATGAGCACATGGGTTCTCCCTGGGGAAGCAGCGGGGAATCCCTATCCACTGTGGTTTGGAATCTCTTCCCTGGATGTAGTGGTGGAGGGAATGAGCCATGCACCCATCCGAGGCATCCCGAATAACATCCACCCTCTTTCCTTAGGGAGCCACCTCCAAAGGCCTGCTTGGAAACCCTCCGAGGCTTTTCACATGGACAACGACAGGGATCCACCTCCTGGAGCTCCGGGAAGATGTGCCAGGAATTTACTGCAAACCTGGACACGGGGGAATGGTTTTCACCCCTATGGATCACATCAGCATTGGGAGAGAACAAACTGGTCCCAGCCTCTTTTCCCCTGGGAAAGGGGATGGAGAGGGATGTGGTGCCTTGCGCTCAGCACCGCATCCCTACTCCGCACCATGGATGTGACTGTGGCCACAGCACCAGGGCTTAACCCACCTTATTCTGGGGGCTTTGCACCCTCCGGCCCTGTCAAGCAGCAGCTTTGGGCTGTTCCCAGGGGATCTGCTGCTGGAAGCACATCAGGAGCAGCCAGAACAGTCCTTGGAGGAGCTTGCAGAGGAGCATCACCGCGGCTGCTGCATCCCTGCCCATTCCCGGTCCATGGAGCCAGCAGCCAGGCTGGGCTGTGGAGTTAACTCAGCCCAGGAGCATCCCGAGCGCTGACTTAACGATGGTTAAATATTGATGCTGTTTGTAAAGCACTTGGTGATCCTGAGTGGAGGCAGCACCCGTCAGGATGAGGGATGAGGAATGATGAGGCATTGCCTGACTCTGCATCCTCAGTTCCCTTTAGGGGTCCCACAGGGCCTCGGAGCAGCGTCTTCCCTTGGCTTCAGGCATCTGATCTCTACTTGGTGTAAACCTTGGAGTAAATAGAGAGGGGGATCTGGGTGCGGTGATCTAATGAGCTGGATCTGGGAATGCCATTCCCAGTGTCATTCCCGTGCTGGGGACATGCAGGAGCACCAGGAACCAGGGAGAGCGGGCAGCAGGATCCCCCCGTGCACCTCTGGGATGTCTGCCCCGCATCTTCTCCCCCTTACCTCGGTTGTATCCAGGTCCTCCTTGGTGGCCATCAGTGTCCCCAGAGGGGCAGGAGCCGTCTGGGTGCGGATGGCACCCGGCCTCTTGGCAATCCCTGCCTGCAAGAGGAAGCCGGTAGCACCGTGGAGGGATGGGAACGGCTCCAAGCCCCATCCCATCCCCTCCAGTGAGAGAAGAGCTCCCACCTCAGTGTAAATCCATGTGCATCCTGCTGGGATTTCCCAAGCTGCTGCCAAGGGAGGCCCCTGCCCATGGACACCCCCCCCCCAAGGCTGTCAGCTCCCCCCGCAGCACATGGGAGGGATCCCGACTCCTGAATCCCGCAGTGGATCCCGGCCAAGCCGAGGTCTGGGAGCTGTCAGTGCCGTCCCAGCCCGTGCTCGCTTTGGGGGCTGGCAGGGAAGGAGCGGAGCCACCACTTCCTCCCTCCCGCGCATCCAACCCAGAGCCAAGGGGGATGCGAATGGATTCAACGCCCTCCCCCCCCCCCCCCCCCCCCCCGCATCGCCCTGAGCTCCCAAAGCAGGGAATGCCAACCCCTCCGCTCTGCACCGTGTATGGGGACAACAGCACCCAAGGACACACAGAGCACCTGCACCCATTCAGAGCCAGGAGCTGGACATGGGATGAGCTCCTCAAGGCCTCGGCCGTCACCTCAACCTCATCACCTCCTCAAGCACTTCTCACCTCGCGGGCAGAGTCCTGGCTCTGCATGGGTTGGGATACCCCCGGATCCAAGTCCTGGATCCCAAACCCAGCACCGGGTCCCAGCCCCAGCGGAGCTGGAATGTGCTCCAGGCCTCTCCCTGTTAACAAAAGGAGCAAGCTCGGAGGGGCTGAGCCAGCTGGAGGAACATGGCAGTTGACTTGGCACTTTGTCAGGCACTGCTCCAAACTAATTTCCCTGGCAGCCAGCCCGCGATGCCGGGATTGATAACTCTGGAGAGGGAAAGCAAATTAACGCTGGAACAAAAGGGGAAGCAGGAAAAGGGTGAACCCCCCCCCCCAGGCTCCGGGAGAGGGAAAGGGGATTAAGGAAAAAGAGAAGAGAAAGACAATTCCTTTGCCTCCGGGCTCACTCCTGCTTCTGGTGCCCCAGGGAGCTGCTTCTGCCTCAGAGCTCATCTCAGTCTCCCCTCTGGCAGTTAAAGCCATTCCCCTGTCCTGTCCCTACAGGCCCTTGGCCAAAGCATGGTGTTGTCACCCTTGGGGTGCCCAAATCCGTGTGGCTTTGGGGCCCCATTCCCGCTGTGTCCCTCCATGTCAACCTTCGCCCAGCTCAACGGACGACACAAACCGGGATGGTTTCCCCTTGGGACCCTCACTCAGGACCTGGCACCCCAATTCCCGGCTTCACAGCACCCCTCTGCCCATTCCCTCACACCAGAACCCCCTTCTCCAAGTTCTCCTGCCCCAGTTCTCCCCCTGTGCTGGGCCCCATCCTGCTTGGATACCCCATCCCTTGCTCCCACCCAAATGGGGGTCCTCCACCCGCAGCCCCGCTCCACCCATTGAGCCTGCAGGGACCGAAATCCCTCCTTGGTGCCATCGCAGCTTCCCAAGGCCGGGAACTCGATGGGACGGAGACTGCGCCTCCGCCGTCGCCGGGCTCCCGCCTGCTCCCGGTACGTACCGGGAGCCATCCCTACGGGAACATCCTGACTGCCCCCGGTCCCCACGGGCGGGTGGGGGCAGCCCTGGAGCCGTGACCGAACGGAACCCACGGCGCTGCCCCGACCCGGGCTCTGCTCGCACCGGGATCACCCCTCCCACCCCCGGGAGCGGCACCGGCAGCGGGGGCGGGGGGGGGGGGCCCGGGGCTGCGGGGCCGAACCGTAATCCCGAGGGGAGGTGTGGGCGGAGCCTCATGGTTATGGGCGTGGCCTAATGGTGGTGGGCGTGGCCTCGCTGTCTGTGGGCGTGGCCACCCCCCCCCTTAATCGGCTTCAGGACCCTCAGCCCCCGACGGCCGCTCCTGCCATTGGCTGCCGCCGCAGCAGCGCCAACCAATCGCCGGGAGGCGTTCCCACACGGGCTCGTGACGCCTCTCCCGGGGAAGGCCAATGAGAAGCGAGCGGTGGCGCCGCGGGGTGCGCTGGGAGTTGTAGTTCGCTGCCGGTGCCGCCCGGCGCGGCCGCCGCTGCCGCCGGGACCCTCCGCTGCCCCCGGGACCCTCCGCCGGGGCCGGGGCCCGGTTCGGGGCCGGTTCCGTGCTGCGGTCCCGGCCGGGGCGGGCGGCGGGGCCGGGATGCGGGGGGGGGGTGTATGTGAACTACGCTGCCCACAAGGCCTTGCGGCTGCCACTCAAAGTAACGTGGGGCGGTGAAGCGCCGGCGGCGGCTCCGGGGCCCGTCCGGAGTGGGGGCTCAGCCCCTCCGGGCCCGCGCGGTCCTGGGCGAGCAACGGGGTCTGCTCCAGACCCACCGCATTCCCTGTCCATGGCATTCCCTGTCCATGGCATTCCATGTCCACGGCATTCCCTGTCCATGGCATTCCCTGTCCATTGTATTCCCTGTCCATGGCATTCCCTGTCCATGGCATTCCCTTTCCACAGCATTCCATGTCCATGGCGTTCCCTGTGCACGGCATTCCCTGTCAATGGCATTCCGTGTCCATGGCATTCCATGTCCATGGCATTCCCTGTCCATGGCATTCCATGTCCACGGCATTCCCTGTTCATAGCATTTGCTGTCCATGGCATTCCCTGTCCATTGCATTCCCCATCCATGGCATTCCCCGTCCATGGCATTCCCTGTCCACAGCATTCCC
The DNA here is from genome assembly GCA_017639245.1 of Myiopsitta monachus. Taxonomy (NCBI): domain Eukaryota; kingdom Metazoa; phylum Chordata; class Aves; order Psittaciformes; family Psittacidae; genus Myiopsitta; species Myiopsitta monachus. Next base: position 3,359,176 of record CM029937.1, on the reverse strand, counting down.
TGTCCATTGCATTCCCTGTCCATGGCATTCCCTGTCCATGGCATTCCCTGTCCACGGCATTCCCTGTCCATGGCATTCCCCGTCCATTGCATTCCCTGTCCATTGCATTCCCTATCCACTGCATTCCCTGTCCACAGCATTCCCTGTCCATGGCATTCCCCAGCTCCAGCACTGCTGCGGGCACCGGCCCATCACCTCGGCGTGAAACCTCCCCTTTGCGCCCGTGTTATGTGCCCTGGAGCTGCACGCTGGAGCCTGCAGAGCTTTAGAGGCTCTGGTTTAAGTTGGTCGGGTTTTATTTAAGGGAAGCGGTTTTCTTCCCAAGCCGGAACCATTCCAGCTCGTGTTTCAAGGGAAGGAGACGCTGGAATGACGGTTCCCATCTCCAGGAGTTCCAGGTAAACCCGGAACAGGCAGCTCGGGAATGATGGAAGTCGCACGCGTCTTCCTCACCCTCCGTTAATGATTGACGAGGGCCCTGGAGCAGGGCAGGCTCTAAGGCAGAGGTGAATGCGCTGGGGCTGAGGAGGAAGGAGCCAGGGTTAACCCTTTGCACCCCCGGGCTGCAGCGGAGGGAGCGGGTCCCGCTCCTCCCTCGGGATATAGGGATCTACAGCACACTCAGCCCCGGGCTCCGCCACTTCCTTGTGCCTGATGCCTTGGAAGAGCCCCAAAGGATGAAGGTGTTTGAAATCACTGCCAGGAGCGATTGGCGAGGGCTGGAAACAGCCCCTTCTGCTGATAACCACCCAAACCCCAGGCACCGGGATGCGCGGGAGCTCCGTTTGAACCCACAGCCAAGGAAAACAGGGATCACCCCGAGGATTCCGCCGCTCGGGTCCCTCCTGGGGCACTGGGGACGCAGCACCTCCTGCCCTGAGCTCTGTGCTGTGGGGCCAGGAGATGACCGCGGTGCTTCTAAACCCTCCCATTTCCAGCTTCCCGCTTGAATGAGGAGCCTTGAACTCGCTGGAGCTCAGTTCCTGGCACCCGCATCCATGTCCCCGGGCACTTACACAGCAGCTGGCACAAACCAGGAGCCTTCTCCTGGCTGGAGCCTGGCCTGGAATGAACACGAGCTGAGAGAGGAAACGCAGGGAAGGGACTGGCAGCGAGGCCGCAAGAGCCGAGCCAAAGCTGCGCTGGAAACCACGCGCCGGGCACCAAACCCATGTCCCAGCCTGGGTCTCCCCATCACCATTGGGGGGACATGAGCCACAGAAGGGACACGGGAGCCCTTGGAGCAGGTGATGGTCTCTGGCTCTGCCTTCGATCCGGCTGTTGGCTCCTGTTTGCACTTCCCAGCCCTGAGTGGGCTTGAATTATTGATGCCTCCTTTAGCTTTTATCTGGCGCTGGCTGCAGGCAGGGGCTCGGCGTTCCTGCATTAGTGATGGATTGGGAAGGAGGGCCCCCACTCCGCAGCATTCCTGGCTCCCAGGCTCGGCCATTGTCTCAAGAGAAAGCTGAAAACTGAGGAGGGTGAGAGCACGAGGGGGATGCGGCGGGGGGGTGTCATATGGGATAGGAACCTCCCGCACCCAGTGAAGAACAGGCACCGGCTCCCCTCAGATGCGGGTTTATGACCCACAAAAGCAGGTGGAAAAGAGGAAAAGATGGGAATGAGCAGAGTTTTGCCAGGCCCAGGGCAGCTGGAAGCAGGAATCGGTGTCAAACGCAGGCTAAATGCTGGGCTGCTCTGTGGGGTGCTGATGGTTGGGGTCCTGCCCTCCACAAGCAGTGAGATGCTGTCGCTGCGTTCTTCTCCATCCCCATTCAATGAGCCAGGGTATTGCCATGTGTTTCCAAGGCTCCCGGTGCTGGGAGTGCTGATTCCCAGCCCTCTTCCCACCCCATATCACACACAAGGATCAAGAGTTTGCAGGAACCAGGCTGAAACCACCCAGAGGATGGAGCTTTGGAGGCCCCACGTCACCCACCAGCACCAAGCGCTTGTGCCGGCTTCTTCTCCCATAGGAAACATCCAGAGCAGGGTCGGGAGCAGCCCCAGCCCAAAGGGTTTCCATTGGGAACCTGCTCAGCACCAGTGAGGCCCACAGAGCGGCTGCCGGACCATGGGATCCGGATTGGATCATGCGGGTGAGGTATCCCAGGCGGGATAACGGGAGCGTTGTTCAGCCATCGCATTGCCCATAGGCTCTGTAACCCATCCAAAGCCCCAGCAGGGCTGTGCCAGGCCTGGACTGAGGCTCCCACCATTCCCACTTTGCCCCAGGGAAGCTGTTGCAGGCGTTTGTGCCCCATAGACCCACAGCATCACCCCAGGGACAGAGCCCATCCCGGGCCTGAACTGGTTCAGCAAATCCCATTAAATCCCAACCTTGGGGCTTATCCTGATGCGTGGCACGGTGGCCACTGCTCCCCTTCTGGTTCTCGCCAGGGTCCCATTGGTGTCACTGAAACCCCCCCAGTGGTTCCTTCCCAAGGGAAGGACCTTTTCCCACTCCATCTGGCCTGGGAAATACACACGGATGATGTTACCGGGCTGTAATGATGGAGAGCCAATCCCATTACAGCAATCCCAGCCCCAGGGCACCACGGGTCAGATATTCCAGAGGGGCCTCAGCATCCACAGGGAAAACGAACCCCCAGAGTTGGGCAGCCCACAGGGGCCATTCCATGCTTTACCAAAGCACATTGCTCCTGCTCCAGCCTTCCTCGCTTTCCATCCGGGAACTCCAGGTCCCTTTTGCCATCACCCACTTTCCCTTTGCTCTCCAGTTTGTTCTGGCTATTCCCAGGGATTCCTCCTTGCCCTGGCTCTGTCCGAGTCCAGCCAAAGCCCTAGCGTGGGCACAGAGCTCCACGAGGATGCCTGATCGCATTCCAGAGCGGGATGCAGGCGATGAAGATGCGCCTTGTTCTGAAGCCAGAACCCAAGGTACCAACTGAACCCCCCTCCTGCAGGGACACCAAGGCCAAGCCTGAGTTTTCCTGCTCTCCCATCACCATTCCCATGTGGAGGAGCAGGAAACACCTCAAACCCATCCCATAGGTGCCAAGAAAGCTTTAACCAACCTTCTTATTTCTTATTTGAAAGGCACAGCTTGTACGTCCTCGATACAGCATCTTCAGGTTCCTCTTATTATAGGTGATGAAACACAAAAAGCAAACCGAGATCTTCCTAAAGGACTATATACAAACCCCAGGCCCTCACCTCAGTTAATTCTTCCCTCTGGTTTCCTTCCATTGGTGGGGTGTTTAGAAGAGACGCTAGCGCACGGAGACCAGAACAGAGAAAAGCCGCTGTATCCTCTACACAGGGATGGGGAGGAAGGACCAGGACCGGCTCCGGCTCTGCCTGCCTTCCCCGAGCCCCCCTGGAGCTGGGTGCTGTTCCCCAATGGAAGCGGGTGGTGGAGGCTCCATCTCCAGCCCCGAGGCCAAGGAGCAGCCGCGGAGCAATCCCATGGGATCGGTTAAGAACAGATACATGCAGAACAGCAAGGTGCCGGCCTGGAATTAGTGCAGGAGGAGCATTGGGGGGGGGGGGGGGGCGATGCGACGAGATCAAGAGCGCTTGGGCAAGGAGGAGATGGGGTCGGGGCAGGGAATTGTGCAGATCAAAGGGGCAGCTTTAAATACCACGGAGGGGAGAGAGCAGAGGGGAGCCACTGAGGAGCAGGGATGCGGCTCCGGAGCAGCCCAGCCAGGCTATGGCTTGGGAACAGGGATAAGGGAAGCCAGGCTGGGTGCAGGGAGAGCACGATCGGCCACACGGTCACTGCTACGGCGCTTGCGGAGCAGCCCGGCTGCGGGGATGGGGATGGGGACATCATCCCCAGGCTCTGCTTCCAATGGGAACAGGCCTGGAAAAGCTGCCACCAACCACCCCCCCACCCCCCCCCCAACCCCCCGGCTTCTGCTGCACAGCAACTAGAGAGAGATACTGCATCTTGCATTAACCCGCCTCCCCCCCCCACCCCACAACCAACCCCCCCCCACCCCCGGGCCCCACGGGTCGCTCTAATCCGACTTCTCCCCATCGTCGTCTTGGTGGGCGTCCCCGTCGTGGCCGTTCTTGTCCTCCTTGGAGAGATGCGCCTGAGAGCCCAGGGCCGAGAGCGAGAGCAGCCCCGTGCCAGCGCTGACAGCCGGGAGCGCCGGCGGCTGCAGCCCCACGGGCAGCGGGGTCAGGGGCAGAGCGAGGGCTTGGAGCTGCGAGAGCTGATGAGCTTGAAGCTGCTGCTGTAGGGAACGAGGGGCAAAGGCAGGGAGACAGCAGAGGGGCATCGTCATTTGGAGCGCACTGGGAGCCAGGGATGGGCTGCTAAAGGGAGGCCGAGCCGGGCTGGATGCTCATTCAGGGGCCTGGCGAGCAGCAGAGCCTCCAGGGAGAAGGGGAAAAGGAGATTCCCGAGGCTTTGGGCTGTGACACAGCCACGAGCCCACAGGACATCTGGCCTCAGGCTCTGGTGCTCCAAGGATGCAGTTAAAGCCCTCGGGAACAGATGGTGTTTGCAAACCCAACGCTCCTCTCCTCGCATCCCGCTGGGATGGAGGCTCCGGGGCCCGCATCCTAACACACCGGCTCAGCGCATCCCTTCCTCATCCACGCAGCACCGCGGCCCATTCCCAGCTCCCACCTCCCCTGCCCGGCTCTGTCCTGAAGGCCAAAGGCACCGATTCCCATCCCTCCAAACCCAAGCTAAACAGGCATCACGTACACGGATGATGGAGTTCAGTTCTGGTGCTGTGACCTGCTTGGCCCGTTCAATGGCTCCCAGGACTTGCTGCTGATGCTGCAAGCAAGGAGACACAGGGATTTGGGATCAGCTCCAGCGGGAACAGGGAAGGAGAACCCAGGTCTGACACACACACAAGGTGATGCAGAGCCCGACCCCAGCAGTGAGCCCTAAACCCAGCAGCTCTTGGGAAGCTCCCTACTCCCTGGGACACATCCTGGCTCCAGGCAGGAAAAGCAGCTCTAGCACACACTTTAAAGGGCAATTGCCCTTGCTCTGCTGGGAGCACAAGGTCTCCAAGCTCCAGGCCTGTTCACCATACTCCAGCAAGTGGATGCTGCTTCCCAACAAGTGGATGCTGCTTCCCAACAAGTGGATGCTGCTTCCCAACAAGTGGATGCTGCTTCCCAACAAGTGGATGCTGCTTCCCAACAAGTGGATGCTGCTTCCCAACAAGTGGACGCTGCTTCCCAGCTTGGCAGCAGGACAGGGCTGGGGAAGGGTTTGCATTAAGACGCAAAAGGGCTTCGCTGTGGCTTTGCTGTCAGGAGGCTCTGATGGGATCCGCAAGCCACTGTGTCCTTCCAAGCACAGGAAAACCACAGCCTGGCCCCAGCCCCAAAGCTGCTCAAAGGCTTCCAGGCCTTGAATCCATCCCCACGCAGGGCTGAGAGCAAGGGCTGAGGTTTCCCATCCCGAACCCAAGGCCCAGGACTCACCTCTTGTGACAGGTAGGGCAGGACCTGAGCACAGATCCCATTTAGCCTCTTGACGATTTCAGCCTGGAAGGTGGCAGGAGCAGAGAGGAAAAGCATCAGGAGCCTCAGCGCCGCCTGCCCCAACTTCCCCATCCCCATGCCCCATCCCTGGCAGTGTTCAAGGCCGGGTTGGATGGGGCTTGGAGCAAACTGCTCCAGTGGAAGGTGTCCCTTCCGCCAGTGGAATACCACTGAGGGCAAAGCAGAGCAGCCAATCCCCCCCCCCTTCCCCTGGAATTCCAGCACTGGGGAATACCTTTGCCCCCTACCTGTTTGTGCATTTCAATATTGAGCCCGTAGGACATCTCATAGTACTGGAGAGCGGGAGAGAACAGAGAAACTGTTAAATCCCCACCAGGTAAAGCGGCTCCATAGAGCAGTGCTGGGAAGCGCTGCTGCTTTCCCAAAGCAAGGTCTGCTACAAAGGCTGGGCAAGGCTCAGGGCTCCATAGACTTCCATATCCACAGCCAAAAGAGGCAGCCGGACTCCAGGAGCTTTGCCTGGCCGACATCCGAAAGCCCACATGGCTGCTTCAGCAGCCAATGGAAGGCATCACAACCGGGCTCCATGTACAAGCAGCTCATGCAGCTGCACACAGCTCCAGATGCTCGGGAAGAAGCACTGTGGACACCCCCCCCCGAAACCACCCAAATAAATCCCACCGGACCCCCCCCCGCACAGCAGCAACAGGCGGCTCCAGAGCAATCTCTTGGCAGAGGAAGCTAATTCCTGACCCCTGGAAGAAGGCTGATGCTTGGGAGTTTCACCATCTCCTCCCTTAGCTTGCAGGCTGCAAACCTGATGCTTCCAAAGAGCAGGAAAACGCCACATTTCATTCATGGAGAAGAACGCTGCTGGGTTGGTCCCCATGCCACAAGCCTGGAAGCGCCTGGTTCAGCATCTCCCTGATCCCAGCCTGCTCTCACCCCGCTGCCGGCTCTCTCCAGGCTTCTTTGCCTTCTGGAGACTGAGCAGGAAGCAGGAGCCCGACCCCCGAGCTGTTATCTGTGACTTATTCACCAGGCAGAGCAGCTGGAGCAGGATCCCTCCTCTCCGCTTCCCGTCATTCCCTGGGATGGGGAATGGCTCAGCCCCGCAGGATGAGGCAGGAGCTGCTGCACCTGCAGAGCCCTCAGTGCTGCACAAGGAGCTGCAGCTCTTCCCTTCTGCTGCTGACGGTACACGAGCCCATGCTGGGCACTTTCAGCATTAAGGAACCACCCATGAGAGGCCCAGGAGCAATCGCATCCCTGTTAATCCACAAGGAAAGCCATGACCTCTTCTCCTCATCCCCACCCCAGCCCCAAGCACACCTTGCAGCCACGCGGGAGGATGGAGGGACCAGCTCCCTCATTCCTGGTTTGTAAGTCCTAACACCGCTCCAAAGAGCGTCTTTCTACATCTTATCTCTTCCTTCCAGCAGCAAGTGGGCACCAGCTCATCCCTATGGACAGCATCACACCTCCTGGGAGCTCCTTGATGGGAACAGAGCAGCCTGGCATCCCTCCCGCTCCTACAAGGGCTCTTCCATGCACAGGAGCACAGAGGTGTTCCCTGCCTGCAGGAATACAGCCCTTTCCTGACAGATTTATCCTTGGATCATGGCTAATCCTTATCACACCTTATCAAACCCAGGCCATGACTCCCCTGGAACCCCCAGACCTGCAGCTCCTTCCGCAGGCGCCTGGTGCTCTCACTTCCCCCATCCCATAGGGAGTAAGGCCAAGGACCCCCATCACCACTACGGAACAGTCACCTTTCCAATCCCAAACCTTCCCTGCGCGCTTCCCTGCGCTTCACCCCACAAAACACAGGAAAAGCCCCGTTTGGAGCTAAGTCAGACCTCAAAACGCAGAACTCCATCAGGCAAAGGCTCCATGCCCATGTGGACGCAGTCACTCGCATCCCACTGGATTCCCCCCCCCCCCCCCCGCCGCCACCGGGGCCGGTCCTCACCATGACGTAGTGACGCTGCATCTCGGATTTCTCGCTGGCCAGTTTGTCACATTCCAACTTCAAGCTGGAAAAGGCAGAAACGAGTCAGGAACCCGCAACCAGGAGGCAACGGAGCTGATGGCCACAGAGCAGCTGCTTCCCGGCTGCTCTATGGGCTCTATGGGGTGGGCAGAGCCAGACCGCGCTGTGATGCTCCCACTACAGCCCCACTAAGATGAGCACAAGGTTATCCACAGCCGGACACCCACTTCCCCCCCCCACCATTCCAGGCAAATCCAGTGGTGAGGAGCAGAAAGCTGGGCAGGAGCCAGCCCAGGAAGGGTTTGCCTTTCCTCAACTGGCAGCTGGGGACAGCTTCTGGCACGGGCCTGCCTGCAGCACTCAAAGGGATGCTCCGGTCCAACTTCCACAGCAAAGGCAGATCCGTTCGGGGATGGTGGGAGGGATCCCTCCAGGAGAAAGGATTTTTGCTCCCCCCCCCCCCCCCCCCGGTTCTTCACACCCTTCAGGAAAGTGCGGCTGTTCCCAGTGTTTTATGAGGCTCGGGCCGGGGTTTTCTGTTTCCAACAAGAAACAGCTTCACCTACACAAAACCTGCTTCTTCCCGAGCAGATTAAGTCCCGGAGGGTGGAGCGGGAAGGGGTGGGATGGCCTCCCCTTTCCAGCGGGAATGCTCCTTGGGCTCCTCCGCTCCCTCGCTGGCATTGGGAACACCAGGAAACAGCCATTTCCCAGCAGTTCCAGTGCTGGAATGACACCGCGGCAGAGCCGGGGCACACGCTGGGCTGGGGGTCAGCAGCGGGATTCCCACGCATCCCCCCCCCCCCGGAGAGCGTTTAGATCCAAACGCTCCCTCGTAGCACCGGGAACGGCAGCCAGGGAGGAGAGCTCCCCGCGGGAGGCCCGGCCCTGGGATGCAGAGGGAGGATGCTCGCCCTCCCGTAGGGATGCGCCTGACCCGCGCTGCTCCCGCATCCCGAGCCGGGGCAGAGCGGCGCGGAGGGCGCGTTACCTGTGGTACTGGGCCTGCAGGAGCTGGAACTCGTCCTTGATGCGGTCGCAGGAGTCGGAGGTTGTGAACTTGAGCTGCTGCGGCAGGTGAGAGGAGCCCTGCAACGACCGCACACAGCGCTCAGCCCGGAGGGACCCCCCCCCTCAACCACCACCACCACCTCCATCCCCACATCCCCCCCATCCCCGCGCTCAGGCCCGCAACGCGCCCAAGGTCACCCGTGGGCCCCCCCCCACAACCCCTTCGGTACCGAACAGGGGGTGACCCCCGGGGGGTTCCCAATGCCCCCCCCCAACCCCTCGGTGCTCGGCCCCGCCCCGGCCCCGTACCGAGTGCCGGCTTTGTGGAAACATCATGTCAGGCTGCGGAGCGGCCCGGTCCCGCTCCCCGCCCCGGTACCCGGTGCCCGTTCCCCTCCGCCGCCTTTAGTCCGCGCCGGGCCCGCGGCCGCCCCGGCCCCGAGGCCGCCCCGCCCCGGCCGCGCCGCTCGCCCCGCGCCGCTCCCGCCGCCGGCGCCTATTGTCTAATGGCGGCTGCGGCTCCGGCTCCGTCCTGCGGCTGCTCGGCACCACCTGCAGCCGCCGCCGCCTCCCCGGGCCGGGCGGGCCCACGGCCGCTCCCGCCCCCGCCGGTCCCCGCCCCCGTCGCGGCACCGGCACCGGGCCCGGGGCCGTGCAACCGGACAGGGCCTTCCCCCCCCCACCTTTCCCACCGACCCTTCCTGCTGGGGCTCGGTCCCGGTGACCCCCCCCCCCCTACGGCCGCCACCGAGGCTTTGGGGCTGCCCCGCAGCCGGGTGATGCTGGGGATGCAGTGGGGTTCCGGTACCGGTACCGTTGGTCCATGCAGGGAAGAGAATCTTGGTGCCTGGATCCTATGCGTGAGAGGGAAGGGGAAGCTTCAGTGTTAATGGAGCCGCTGCTCCGGTTCCTTAAACCCTGATGTGACCCCGCAGGACCTGCACTGTTCCATGTGGGAAACACCATCCGAAAGTGGCAGGAATCCATCTGCAACCGGCCCCAAGCAAACCTCCCATCTCCGTAGGGAGAAGGTCCTGCTCTGGAGGCCAAGCACTGCCCTAAACCTGCTGCCTGAGGAGCGCTTGGTGTCCTGGGGATCAACCGCATCCCTACGGAGAGCAGGGAGCTGGGGATTTAGCCACAGAGTCACTGCTGGAAGGACTCTGTGGCCTCCTTCAAGCCACAACGCAACCAGGGCAGAGCTGAGGCAGGATCGGATCCTTGGACACCAGCCTGGGAATAACGGCAGGAAGTGGGTTGGCACATGGGGAGATGCTCAGCACATCTCCTGGTTCAGAATCAACCCCACTTGTGGTGCTGATGGCCTCAACATCAGGGTGAGGGTGCTGAGGCGGCTGGCACAGGGTGCCCAGAGAAGCTGTGGCTGCCCCATCGCTGGCAGTGTCCAAGGCCGGGTTGGACACAGGGGCTTGGAGCTGCTCTATGGAAGGTGTCCCTGCCCATGGCACTGCATGAGCTTTAAGGCCCTTTCCGACCCAAACCATTCCATGATTCTGTGATTTTATAACTCACAGTTGCTCCCTTCCAAGCGGGAAATGAAATATTCCTTTATGGTGGCTATAAAATGTTCCATTTTATCTTTTTTTGTTGTTGTTTTTGCTTTCTTCTTTTTCTTTTTTCTTTTTCTCTCCTTCCTTTCTTCCAGGAAATGCTCTAATTTATGGGATAATCTTGGCAATCCCAATCCAGGAGAACACAAACTCGTTTGTGCCTTGTAACTGACTCTTTAATGTCCGTCTCCAGCCAGGCAATGCATCTGTGTGTGAAGAAGGGGGATTTTAACCTCCCCGAGCATGGCCCGAGCACAGCAAACCACGCATGGAGGAGCATCCCTAATCCCCCTGGTCCAAGGCTTGGTGCTGGAGGCTGGAAAGGGTCCCCAGCACACGGCAAGCAGGACATGGGGGCTGGAGGAGCCGCTTGCACCTCTCCCATGGGATCCTGCTGGGAATCAGCCTGCCAGGGAGGAAGGTGCTGTGCCTTCAGCATCACTGCAGGCTCTGTGGTACCCATAGTGAGCTGCAATGTGCCTGCTGGCCTCCCTCAGCCAGAACTTCCCCACGCTGAGCTTTGCCTTCCACCATGTCCCTGAGTGTGTCCGGCTGGAAGCAGGAGCCCGTGCAGGGCTGGAGCTCTCCCATGCTCCCACATCCCATCGCATCCATATCACACTCCCCAGGTCCCCTGGCCACCGGTTAGCTGCAACAGGGACTTTATATTCAGCCTTGCTGATGGAGCAATGCATTGTCCAATGGGCCCCAGCAGGAAGGGCTCATCCAGGGATGTCCTAATGAACCCGGAGCAACTTCCGATTCATTCCAAAAGGAGCAGTCTAACAAAGGGGCCCTGAATAAAGCTGTTTCATGAAGAGCCTTTGTAAATGGTTCAGCTGTTCTATCCCATGTAACAGCGCTGGTGCAAGACAGACACTTGCTTCTCTGAAGCTCGGGACACGAGGTGAAAGCCATGCTGTCATCCCAATGGCAATGTAGGCTCTGAGATCCTGCTTTTATCCTGAGAATAAGGGCTTTTTTACCTGGAATTAAAGAGGAAGGAAGCCAAACCGGCAGGAGCTCATGGAGGTGTCAATGGCTCCTCCTTCGCCTCTCAGTGATGGGTTGATGGCTCTTTCCAGTCCCCCCAACCTCATCCGACCTCAGCTGCCACCCATCCACCAGCTCCTAACAAAGCCCATCCCCATGGAAAGCCCTCTCCAGGCATCTGTGAAGTGGTTTATGAGGCACAGAGCTTGCTGTTAGCCCCACGCCACCCTGCTGGCGCTTCTCCCCTTCCAGCCTCCCTGTTTTCCCAGCCCAGCTTCCCTGGGAATGCTGAGCTCCAGCTCCCTGCCACATCCAGAGCAGCTCTGGTGGGAGCTGAGGCCACGCTGGCCCTTATCACCCCTCTTATCAGAGGGATTATTGGCTTTTTATATTAAACCTTCTCCAGATAGCCTAATGCAATCGACCGCACGCCTGGCAAGGGCTGTGATTTATAGCCACGTGTCTCTGCGGTCTCTCCTTCATATAGATGCTGTTTCCTCCTCTTCCTCCCCACCAGCATCCAGCCAGGCAAATCCTCCTGATGTAGGGAACAGCTGGAATCTTCCCCACATTCCAGGCTGCCCCATGGAGGAGAGATCCCCCCATGGCACCGAGCGCTGCCATGCCCATGCAGGTGGATGAGTGCCCAGGTAGGGAACGTCCTTAAGGTACCGGTGGTGACACCGGTGCTGGTGGCTGCATCCGTGTCTCCTGGCACACTTCCCCCTGTCCATTGTCACTTTTCCCACCTCTTCCTTGGAGGTGGGGGCTGCATCCCTCAGGGACACACACTGAGCCACAGCCTGTGCCTGTGGGCAGAAAGGGCCTTCCTCCAAGGAAAAGCCTTGCTCCAGAAAGGCTTTTAACAGCTGGTGCAGCATTCCCACCCTCTCCGATCCCGTTTTAGCAGTGGCTTGAAAGGCTCCGTTCCTCTCCTTCCCCTCTGTTTTGGCTGCAGACCCATGAGGGTGATTCTCCTCCTTTTTTTCCAGGCAAAGTGCAAGGAGCAGCGGTTCACGCTCCTCGCAGGAAGCAGGAAAGGGATTCTGCAGCTGGAATTGCCTCTCCTGGGCCAGGGCTGGGCTGGCACCGAGCTCCAGGGAAGGAATAGAGAAACAGGGAGCTTGGAGCTAGAACAGGTCCAGAGGAATCCAGACCTTTGGACCATGAGGAGGCTCCTGGGCCTGTTAGTGTCCAGGAATCCCTGAATCCCTCTGCAAGCCAGACAGAGCCTGATGGTGATCCCAGAGGCTGGAATGAGCAGAGAGGCTTCTGCCCCAGGCCTGCCATGGCAAGGCCTCCCACCTCTCTCCTGTTTTCCTTGCTGGACAAAGGGAGCAATGAGAGATCAATTTGAAGGTCAAAGGATCATCCAGGCTTTCCTCCTTCCTAATACAAGGCACATAATCCCTCCTGATGACCCTACCCCCATTCCTGCTGCCCCTGGGCAGGATCAGTGCTGGTCTGCAGGATGGGAGCTCCAGCAAAGGCAGATTGCCATGAATGCAGAGGTTTGCAGTGATTCCAGAAAGGGAAGACGGACTGAGATTGCTGCACCCACCCTGCAGGGCCTGCCTCGCATTC